>OZ026584.1:4702500-7102500 GCA_964020215.1 Aurelia sp. 3 sensu Dawson et al. (2005)
CAAATGCTTCGAAACGACTGCTTACGTATTCACTATGGAGGAAATAAAATTCGCCAATTGAAAGCATGATCTCCACAAAGTCTGTAAAGCCTTCTGAGTTTGGAATGGAAGGTTCAGAAGGCCTTGCAAACCTACCAAACTTACTAAATGTAACAGCAAACTTTGAGCCTTCCAAGTCTAACCGCCATCAAAATTGGTACCAATCAAACACGCCCCATCTTTCGTTCGAGAAATTCTCAGGGAACACAAAGTCTAGGCTAAGCACGCAACCTTTTTCGCAAACATTTGCAAATTTCCTGCCAAGCAGAATGTTTGCCAATTTTTCCACGTCACAACGCATATTTTGTAAAACATTTTTCCTTTGTTTGACAAGCATGAAATATCATTTGAAGTTTTCAAAACCAAAATCATATCCAAGAAAAGCAATGTTTTGCGACGTAGCTAACGGGAACATACAAATCTCAAATGCTCAACAAATTGAGTTCATGAGGTCTTATTCACAGCAGACGTTTGTGGCAGAACAGCAGTTTATAGAATCCAATGAAAAGCTTTCAAAGCATTTTTAGAGTTCTTTGCAATATGCACATGTTGTATTATCAGTTTGTGTAGGTCCAATGACTAAGCACCTGGATCTTTGATTTAATTTTATGATCTCTACAAATAAGAACCCATTTCAAATTTCAGGCTGAGTGAGTTCTTACATAATGGGTCTAATTTATAAATTTCAGCCTGAAGGTTCTTAATCACAAGGTTCTTAATCACTAGGTTCTTACGCGCAGGTTTTTACTTTAACAAGCAACAAAATAAACGAAAGACTTGAGATTGCGTAAAAGAAAATCTTACACATTTTTAGCAGTTCATACCTCTCCTGTTGACATTTCTCTTGATTTTCAGATCCCAGTTTCTCTCAGCATTTCTTTATTTCTTCATTTCCGTTTCTTCTCGTAGTTGTGAAAGCACCAAAATAAGAAGTCCTTGTTCAAAAACGTCGTCCATTCTGGTGTTAGCCTTTACTTATGACGATAAGACTCTTGTTTCCCTGTGCTCTTTGACTTGATGATGGCGGATCGGTCAGCAGAGACTCATAATATTACTCTGAAAAACCTGGCCCCATTTAGGCCCAAACTCCGCGACTCCTTGAGTACCAGTCAGATTGCAAGATTTGTGAATTACTTTTTTTACGGTGTAAATATGATTGAATTTTGCTTCAATTGAAAAATTGAAAACACTCTCATGAGATTGAGATTCGGAGCCGTCATTCCATGATAATTCCATTGATGATTGCAGAAAATACGGCGAGTTTTTCACTGTTTCATCATGAGTCCCTGTTGAGCAAGGTTAACAGCAAGGATACAAAGGACTCATCGTCATAAGTCTAGTGTTAGCCTACCAGCTAATAGAAACGCTCTTGCTTTGCGCTGGCATGCATGTCAGATTTCATGGGAGCGCTGCCGAGTTTAAACAGTTAACCAGATCTCTTCAATGCTACTTCAGCCAGATCTCACATTTCCTATTTCTGGAGGTTTATCAAATTTATACCCCTCCCCTTCCTCCGATTTAACCCCAGCAAGAAGCTTCTCCTTGCTCAACAGAGCTCATAGCTCTTTGCACCAGCGATAGGCCAATAAATATCAAGTTTAACTGACAGTGAATGAGAGATTCTGATACGTTGCATGAGACAATATTCTTATGAGCAATCGTTGCTAAATAACTACCAATTACTTCTTACAGTTGATCAATAGCTCTTTCTCTTGTCCTCAGAAGCTTGCTTAAACTATTTTACACAGTTTGCAATCTTTTCAGTAATCTTTCAGTTTACTTCAAAATCAAAACCTTCTAAACAAGTTCGCTAAGGATCTATTTTAACTGTTAAAAGTCTCCTTTGCATTTCAGATATAATGCTTCCAATAGAGGCTTTGACAAAATGGCTGTGGTATAGGATTGGGGAAACTGAGACCTTGGTATACTTTGTTTAACCAAGCAATCAATTTTTGTTTGCCAAATAAGTTTGCTCGACACAAATAAAATTTTGCCTCACGATATCGGGCCGTAGGAAGCAGCTGTGATTGGGGGGGGGGCAATTATTCTTAAAACAATAGACAACGATACATATAATTAATGCTGGAGGCTTGAGCCCTACCTGCCCCCCACCCGCTTTCTACAGGCCTGTAATACGATGACTCTATTACCTAAAGACTTTCGCAAGGACTAGTATTCCAGCTTTAACTAAATCATCATTACATGGCAACAATAGGGCTCTGAAGATCGAAGCATTAGGGTAAGGTGGGGGTTTACTTGAGACTAAAGAGTAATTCGAGTCTATTTGCTAGAAATCGAATCAAAGCACTAAGAATATCTAATAATTCTTCAAAACCACTTTAAAAACTCCTGAAAGTACAGATTTCACTACCCACTGAGCCATAAGTCAAATTTTGAAATTACGATCACTTTAATAGCGAAAGAAGTAGATAGACGAAGATTACCCCGTAGACCCAAGCCACCCTTACCTTACCCTATGCAGCAAAGAGGCTCCATCTTGTGGCTCCATCTTGTGGCTCCATGTTGTAGCATTCCCGTGACAATACATACTGCCATATAGGATAATTGCATACATTCAAACATACCTAGGGGGTTAAGTTAATGTGTCTTCATGTCTTAGATATTCTCCAACATCAGCCTGATGAAAACAAATGATATCAGCTGGGTCAGCGTGGCGGCATTGCTCAGTCGATCTTGCTGTTGCACCAAATCCCTGGAAAAGAGAAAAAAATTTAATACTCTCACTCTTAAATAACAGATACAAGTCAATGGAGTGAGTGGCCACTGAATTAGCGTTGCTGTTAATAGTACCTCGTTCATTGCGTGCTCGAACCTTTGCACATGCCACAGCTATTCTTTGGTACAGTCTTCCACTAGAAATCTGTGTTGTTGGCAATATAGAGCGTTTCAAATCGATGTTTAAGACTCATATTTAGATTAACTTATGATGTTTGTGAGAGGTTTTCTATTTGTAAAGTGTATAGACAGAATATTTTATCATAGTCATACACTCTAACCACATGATGATAATATTTTTTAACTTTTTTCAGTTAAAAGAAGATTGCTACATACAAGAGCATCATCTCCAAATCACTAATCTACTACTCTACTAACTAATCTACTTTACGTAATTCGAAAGCAATTTCAAGAAGAGTGGCGATCTCTTTTATTGGGCAAAGGTTTTCATTTTACATCATAAACACAAATTTCTCGCGTAGCGCTAAGTTCCCAAATTAGGGACCCGTCCCCGAAACAGTAGCAAAAGCTTCTCATGAGGTTCGTTCAAACTGCATCGCCGACAAATCCTATCCTTTTCTGGGACGCCTTTATGTCTACCAACCTCTATATCTAGCGAATGATCGCTGCAGCGAAATTTGGCAAATGTGCGGCGAGCATTTCTATCTTGCATTTGCAAATAAGGTTCTACGTGGAAACTAGTTTTGTACAAACTGTAAGAGCCAAGTTTGCAGATAATAATTGAAAGGATGCAATCACACAGGATGCACAATACCACCAGTATATTTTAAAAGAAACTAAAAATTTGAGCCAGAATTGTCAGGTTTTGAGTGATCAGAGTTTCTTGTGAGTTTATTACTAGATCCATAACAATTTTCATGTCTGCTTCCTGTGCCTTCGTGAATATTTCAAAACGAAGTTTTTATAAGCTTTTCCAATGCTTCGACATTATTTAAATACCTTTCGAGCAATATGACACAAGAAACAAGTAAAAATAAAAATAAAACATGTACTAAGGATTTCTTTCTTTAAAAGTTTTTGGGATAATCCATCCCAAGGACTCAAAGATTTTCTCCGAGGAGAAACGCAGATGGAATCTTCAGGATGATCACCTGATCAATTTCATTCCATGCTTTAGCAGCTAAACGGCTAGCCTGCGCATAGACTCGATTACATGTCGTTGTTTCGCTTTTTGCCTGAACTAATATCGCTACAACTACGACTCATCCCCATACGCTTGCGGAAACGGTAAAGTTCCGTATTGATTCAATTTGAAAACTTTCCGCTGCTCCACAAAAAGGTGGACTGAGCAGTGTTGGAGTCTCTATCACTATTGTGTACATTCGATCATTCTACAAAATGTATCAATATGTCGTTCGATTCGCATTCTTTTTTAGAATGTAGCTGTAGGCTTAAATCATCTGCTACTTTTTCCTCACAGCCACTGGGTCTAAAATGCCTTAAAAATCAGTTTTCTAGAAGCGCTGTACCATCAAATTAGGTATCAGTACTTCGGTAAAAGATCATTCTTGCCATAAAAGCAAAAACCGCCCTGCTCTCAGCCACTTGCTGATCGGTAGACGACGGGGCAACAGAATCCTGTCGCCGATTGAAATTTGATGCCGTTTTTACAGCTCTATGTCCATAAGGCCTAGACTGACGACGTGATTCCTTGTATTCGTTCAACATTTATAATCTGATGTTTTGATTTCACTCATACAAAGGACTCACGACCAAACGGATTTTAAACAGGGACTAAAATCGTACGAAAAATCAGAAGAAACTTAGAACATCTTCCATCCTTCGAACGTCGAAAGAAAAGTCGAACGTCCCTTCGAACGTCATTTCGAGCGTCGCTTCGCTTCGAGAAGTCGAACTTTGAACCAATGAGCCAATCAAACGCTAACAATAGGCACGTGGGTTGACCATATTAAGAAAGTAGCGATCTGATTGGTCGCGCCGTGAACGCGGCGGACTTGGCCTAATTAGTCCCTATTCTGAAGCGTAAGGACATAAGTCCCTCAACTGAAGCGATGACAACAACAACAATGAGCGTAAGTTAGAGGGACTTATGTAATGTAGTCTACATAAGGCCCTCAGTGGAGCGATAACAACAACAACAATTCAACTCAGTGAGATGAGCGTAGCGTAACTTGAGGATCCTTATGGTAGTGAGGCTAGCCCGTGCGCAGACCCATTTCATCCTTTGGACAATGGGTCTGCCCGCAGACTACTTAACGGCCTTACATTCAAGGATCCACTTACTTCAAAGTGGGAATATTGCAATCTTACTTCGGCACTTAAGTAGCTTTTAACCTTTAGCTCTTAAATCTAGTCTTCTTTTGACACTTTATCACTTTAACACCCTTTGCGTTGAATATCAATTTTGACAGCTCTAAAAGCTAACAGAGTGGACCTTGAAACGATAAATCACAAGCAGTGTATGAATAAAGGGTTCCAACAAAAAAGAGGGTCAATGGCCCTGTCGAATTTACGACTCAGTTTCCAAAATGAAATGGCTATATATATATCGAGATAAGTTGCAAATGCGATTAAAACGATTAATGAAGCGCCTATCTTGTACATGAAATTATGGTTAGCCAACCCTGAGAATGAGAATTGAGAATTCTCGGTGAGTTGTGTGAACAGAATGCATCATAACAGACATACCAACGGAATATCTGCCATTGAATAAACCACGACTCCCTGGTATTGTGTTGTATTCTCCGTGATTCTTCCCAACCCAGATTTTATCACGTGATTTCCATAGAGAAATGATTGCTCCGCTCCAGGCTTCACCCAAACTTTGAACTTGAAAGAAAATAGAAACAAATTTCGTTGATAAGATAAAGCATGGGGGCTTGTAGTAAGAATCCTGTAACAAAGAAATTACCTCATCACTTCAGACAAACAGAAGAAGAAATACAGTAAAGTTTATCCATGACGAAACATCCTCGAATTCAGATTGCTTCAGATTTCACAAGATTCCATTCTTTCAAATTCACAAAAAGCAAAGGACAAATGTTTGACTTCTTTACTGGCTATCTTTGATTCTAAACGAACACCATCAACATTCAACATTTTCTGACTTTGATAAAATTGTGCAAACCCTTGCAACTTCCGAGGAATACCTACAGACAAAACTGTGCTACTGTACGAATGAAGTGATTTGTAAGAGGTTAGGAAATCTGGTTCAAAAGCTTTATCTGGTTCTCTGGTTCAGACACTCATCAATTTTGATGCATTCTGGAAAGCATAACTATGGACAAGATGTCCCAACAAGTGCCTTTCCAAGAACCAAGAGGACTTCATTGCTTACTCTGGAGGCTTTTATGAACCAATTTTTGAGATAATCTTAAAGCAGATAGCTTAAAGTTGCAGCTGAAGGCTCTTCAAATTTATGAAACTTTGACAAATTATACCCAAATCTCAAAAGCACTGAATATAGCTAATATCACAGAATTTAAGTACTAAAGAAATCATCAACTACCTTTGCATATGGAGCCAGAAAATCCAATGCTGTAATTTGCAACTTGAATTTTCCAGATTTTGAAAACTTTCCGAAACATGTACCAAGACTGACAAGATTATCTCGGCCAATGTTTGTGGCTTTTCTCATTATTTCCTCCCTAGAGAATAAAAGGTAAAAAAATGCCTGAGAAAAGACAGTTTGAGACTGCGTTCACATGATGCCGGCACATTTTGCAAACGGTGAAGAATTCGACGGATAGGCCTCCTGTTCACACGAAAACGGCACATTCTTTGCTGTTAGATTTTGAAAACGGTAGATTTTGAAAAAGGAACTCTCATCGGCAAAGTTCGAAAATGGCATCATGTAAACACTTGAAAATGATGAAAACAAAATAGTTTTAGACGCTTTTGGAACAAGACTGATCGATTCTTAGGGTGTAGGTACACTTTTTGGCATCAAAGTCTTACAACGAGTTTTTGCCCTCTAAATTTCCTACCGTTTTCAAATTGCTCCGGTATCGTGTGAACGCTAGCTCAGAGTTTGCAGCCATCACATTTTTCACCGTTTTCAAAATGTGCCGGCATTGTGTGAACACAGTCTGAATGAAACATTACATTAAAGTATAGTCTACTATCAAAAGCTTCTAAACAAAAATACTCATCCCAAGACAAAATTATTACAAAGTGCATTACAAGAGCAAGTTGCTGCAGAACTTAATAAGACAAACGTATCCTTGGCTTGATTATCCAGTGTTTTCTAACAAACATATGTCATATTTGCTGGTGGATAACAGCTTAAAAAAACTTGTTTGCCTGGGACCAAAATTGTAATCAAATGTTCTTAAAGCATTAAAGGGAATCTAGGCATACAGTAGTGGCTCACACCACTAGTTGACAAGTTCTAGCCAATCAGATATTGGCATTTCTGGTTGATGCAGGCCAGTTACCGAAATATGTTATAGCATGTGCCTTTGCCTATTGTCTTTACATTTGTTGTTTTTATCAAAGGCTAACGTATACTTATTGAAGTTACTGTATATGAAAACTTCATTCTTTGATTTGCTTTAATAAAACTTGATCTGTGAAAATTTTTGTTTACAATTAAGTAAAGTCCTGTTTTAAAACATTTGTGTCTGCACTGGCAATTATGGGGTCCAATTTTCCGAGCTCCATATCAAAGCATTGATCAATCTGTATCTAAGCATTAATAGCATAGAGCTCAAATCTTTTAAATCTTCAAAAAGGTTGGTGTGAAATTGTATCAAATTTTTCCATGAATTGAATCACTTCAAAGAAACTTTAGGTAATTTGCCGTAAATCTGCTGTGGCAATTCTTTAATATCTTGATTATTTTCAAAATGGCGGCATTTTGATTATTTTTGTAAAAATCCATCAAAAATTTTGAGAAAATTAAAATCATCTTAATTCCTAAATTACTAGAGGAAAATTGACACAACCTTCAAGAAAACCATAGTTTATGAATGTCTACAACATGATTGCAAGCAGAAATTTGTAGCTAATCTGGTTAGGGATTTAGGAATTTGATGACGTCACAACATCTAAATCAATAAATGCCGCCATTTTAAAGCTATTCACGATATCAAAAAACTGCCACGGCAGATTTACAGCAAATTGCCCGAAGTTCCTTTCAAGCACTTTGATTCAAAGAAAAATGTAAAAGAATTTTACACCTGTCTTTTTAAAGATTTGAGCTCTATGCTAGCATTAATCAAAGTTACTGTAAAATTATCAGAACATCACTCACTTCACATAATAAATTCTGTCTCTATGTAGCCTGAAACAATATAGTCCATCTGGTCTGTCAATTAGCATTCTTGTATTTTCACCAATGCTGAAAAAGAATAAACATGAAGAAATAACTATGGGTAGAAAGAGAATGTCTTTATTTTTACTGAAATACCGCAATGTATTCTCCATTGCTTGACAGGCAAAGAGGTGTTGGAATACACCACTTTGCACACAGCCATAATTATAGAATGACTTTCAAGAAGTATTTTGTGATCTTTCACTATAGATTCAGACTGAGCACTCACGCATTAGCCAAGTTGCATGTTTTGATACCACTATGTAGTCTTTTGAATTTATGATGATACAGTACAAGCCTTGCACACACAAAATCACAAGAATCCTCAAGAATTCTACAGAATTTGCAAGAATTCTTCACATTTTGAAAATAAATCTTGAGCCAAATGAAAGACTGTAAATTCTCTAAAACAAGAATTCTTGAGAAATCAAAAATATTCTCAATGAATTCTTAAGTGGGAAAATCATGTTCAAGTGGACAAACACCTACTTCATAAAAGTATTTAATTTCACATTGGACTTTAATCCTAAAGTTCATTTGGTAACAATCTTTCACACCAAAATCTTTGTTGGTCAATCTAGAAAGCTAAATCAGCATAGGTTGCACCTCTTCTCCTTCTATGTTCCATCCACTGGGTGTGGGTTGGATGATACAGCCTTCCATCTAGGTCTACTCTGTGCAGTTCTTATGACATTGGGGTAATCGAGGCCAGTCCAGGTTGCACCCAGTAGGCAATATTTTGGCATGTTGAATACAAATCTGGAGAAGAAAACTCTGTTGCGTACTGGATACAGTACCAGCCATACACATGCTACAACTGCTTTCCTGTCTAAGAATTCTGCAGGCAGTTTTCAACAAGTTCTTAAGTATTCATGTTAATATGTGCAAGACCGTTACTGTCTGTCTTTTAAGCTGCACAAATCAAAACAAAACTTACTTTAGTGCCAATACAAAGCTTAGTGGTCTAAAGTCTTCTTAAAACCCAATCATAAAGGCTTAAAACCTAGCTGTCAAGCTCAGAGTCACTAGACCAATTAAGCCAAGAGATTGCTTAAGGGTGGCTCAGAGAGGAAATTTACATAAATTGTTTCTAAGAATAATGTACTGTATATCTAATAACTAGCATTGTTAACATGGTTAGCCAGTTATCATAATTATTCAACATTTTACTAATATGTAAAATGAGTTTCTCAAAAAGCACCTGTATACAACTTGGATGGAAAAAAATCATATGCTGCAAATACATGATCTCTGTCACGCACATGCAATCAAATATTTATTGACTGGTTCATAGTATCTCAAAGTTTCAAAAGGGACTATTCAGGTCAGTAAAAATATGTTGAAAGCTCATTATTCCTTCTATCTACTTGTAACAAACCATTAAAATTTTCATTGTTGGATTTAATTACCATACTGTAATCCTTGTATAAGCCCCTTTTTGAAAAAAGTGAATGCATTGGTTTTCCTGCCAAAAAGTGAGAAGAGTCCCAAGTTAGCATTAAGAACTTACACAGTGCAACTAATACAAACACTGAATGAAAAACATGATGCCCAAGTCCCTAGTGTGTCACAAGTAAAATTCAATCTTCGCTGAATTCAGTCACTCGCATGGGGGCTTATTTTCATGGTAAAAGCAAATTTGAAGGAGTGGATTATCCAGCAGTGGGGGCATGTTCAAAGTTTACAATAATTCAATACGGATTTTTGCCAAATATTTGTGTATATAATGGTTCCAATATGGAAAAATCTGCACATTAAAATGACTTCATCAAGCAATCTGAGATAAGGAAATGTTTGGATTAGATAAGCCCTTAAAATGATAAATCAAGAGATTAAGGCCCAAGAAACAAAATATCAAGTGTTGCCAAATTTTGGGATCTGCTGAAGGGAGCAAGGGGAACTCAAAGTTAAGAGTTTTGTGCATGCATGTGCAGCTTCTGCTCTGTCGTTCCAGTGTTGGTTGTGATTTTTCTTAGCAAGGTAACCAAAAACTTCCTGCAAAATCTGAGCAAACAAACACAATCATGTGCAGTCGGGGAATTAGAGGTATATCCTGACTACATTTTAGATAATGCACATAAAATTTCCATAACATATGTCTTATTTTGTTTGTTAATTGAGTATGCTGAGGCCCGGGTCATGCATCACATTTTGGCCGCGCCGAATCAAATAGTTGTATTCGGCGCGACCAAAATGCGACGTTTGACTCAACTGAGTATGGCAGGTTGTGATTTGGGTCGACCTAAATGATAAGATTCGACTGGTTCAGTTGCATAATGCGATGCAAGTGTGTTTTGGAGTCAGAGGTCGAATTTGACATGTGTCGAATGAAATGCATAAATTACTGAGAATAATAGATGTCTGTGACTAAGATAATTTTCTTCCGTACCGGAGCAATTTGTTCCGGAATTTTATCTTTCACACCAAACTTTCTAGAAAGACTTGTTGTTTCTGTGATGCACATCTGTAGGAATAACTTCATACTAAATGCAACCAATTATGTTTGACGTCTGACCCAAAGCCGCACCAGAGTTGCTCTCATGTCGAATCCAAATCAATTTAATTCGGCGCGACCAAAATGCGACGTTTGACCCTAGCCTGAGAATAATCAAATTAGATTTTAGTTGCTGTGGTAGCTAAAATAATGTCAGTTCTAAATAAGATGACAGAGATTCAGAAGAAACATTGATGGGACTTAGCATCATGGAAAGTTTCTTGTTACAAAATCAATTTGCGAGTCTTTTTTTTTATCAAATCAGATGCAATCATTTTCAATAATTTGTGTAGGTAGAGTATATAGTGACCTAATTGGCTTAGGTTTGTTTACACATTTCAAGTCATGCAACTATGCTCTTGTGAAGTTCAGTATAATGTTACTTTTCACCCTCATGGCACAACTTTGCATGGCACAAAATGCGTTAGTGTAATCAAAAGATGTTTTATCAAGAGACTGATCACATTACTTGAAATGGGTGGAAACAAACCTTAACCTATTTTATCTATTATCACCTTGAATGGGTCTTACACCACTTTCTGGCAGAATATGTTCTTCCTTCAATGGAAATACAAGGTACCTGGATTTAATACTTTTCAGAAAATCAATGAAAAACTTTTGCTGACACCCTTCTTTATGGTATTCATTGCTTTTGTTTGTTAAAGGGGATGCTTTGTAAAATATGATGAGGCAGCCTACTGTACCTTCTTTGGTCTTTTTGATCAAATCTCTTTCATATCAGGGGTGGCGCCAGGGGAGGGCTAGGGGGCTACAGCCCCCCCATTGGAAGCACCTAGCCCCCCCCCCATCGGAGGAAATTTTTGGTTCTCGTTGGAGGAAATTTGGCAAAATAACGCACGAAAACACCATTTTTCAGTCATTTTAACCCCCCTGTTGGAAGCTCCAGCCCCTCTGCCAGAAAATTTCCGGTGCCACCCCTGTTTCATATTCAAATGGGTTGAATGAGTTGGCATGTAATTTTGTCACTTTTGGACTCACAATTCATACCAACCTTTTTTCAAAAATTCATACCATTCTAGCATTGGCCTGCAGTCTAGAAATCAAATTTCCTTGCTTAGACCTAAACGATACTGACCCATTCAAGGTAAAAATTGGAGAAAGCTGTTGCTTTGACTAACGCTGATGTTAACCTCAGTTTTAAGAAGAAACAAGAAGCCGAACGGCTTGAAGACGATACACGTATTTTTTTAAGAAACTGCTTATAAAATCCTTAATATATTTTACTTTATTTCACTTGTTTCTTGTATCATATTACTCGCAATGTACTTGAGTGATGCCTAAACATTGGAAAGTTGTTAAAAAACATTGTTTTGAAAAATCAGGCAGGCGCAGCAAATAAACATGAAGATTGTTATGGAACCTTTAAGAAACTCGTAAGAAACTCTGAGTTCTCAAGATCTGATGACTTTAAGAAACTCTCAGTACTCGCCCAAATTCTTAGTTTCTTATAAAGAAATACGAGTATGGAAATATTTTGGATAGGGGATATCTCATTGAAATTTTCCATTGAAACAAATAATGCGTATTTTTTTGTATGAGAAACTAAGAATTTGTGCCAGTACCCCGGGTGGCGTACTTAGTATATTTTGCTGACGGGATGTGCACTCCTTCCCGGGTATTGTTTTTGCCCCTTTCTTCAACACCAGGCATCGGAGGGAGGCAATTTTCATAAAGTCGGTTGTCAAAAATGTTATTTCATTGTTTTCCTAAGAATTTTTTAAATTTTTTAGAATACTTTTCGCCGATTTTTTCGCCGATTTTAAGCCGGCTATCATTTTGAGGGAAAAATTCTAAAGCCTGGTGAAAAAGTTATTTCTTGGAGTGCATATCCCCGTACAATTTAAAGTTAACTAGCCCCCGGGGCCAGTACCTAAAGTCATCATTTCAACAGCGATCAGATAACAGCTTTTGTTTCATGATAAAAGACTCAACTGTGCTTGTCAGAATGAGAGCAACAGGCGAGAACAACAAGGATTAAGAATTCTTTTCTTCTTCACTGTCATTGACGTCATACATTGAAAACCCGCGGCAAACCGCGGGTGGCACAATTGCTTACGTAGCACGGGAAAGTTGAGTTTCTGACATTCAGCTGAAATTAATACTCTACACTGCTTGTATCGTAATGAGAGTAAAAATGTCTGATAATGGTTGGTAAGGAAATGAAGTATTTTCAATAAAGAAAATATTTCTGAGAAGTATGCATTTTACTAAGAATATCAATTTGTGATTAGACCCCAGATTGGAAAGTTAGCATAATGTGTGGGGATCTCTCCTTCATTCAAGGCTCATGGCTATATTTCTTTAACTAAACAATGGACCTATTATTTTCTTTTGTTGTTTCAAACAAATTTTGTGGCTAGAACTGCAAAAAGTGTGCTGCAAAGATAATGGCTGCACAACAGGGAAAACTTTGAACAGAAGTCTGGACACAAGGTGACAGAACTCTTGTTTGTATGTTGTTGTGTGGAAATTCAACGATGATACTGAACTTTTTCAAGCTACCTTGGGCATATAAAGTGCTAAAATAAGATGGCATGGTGGAATGTTCAGTTATGTTCATTCTGCAGAAGGAAATCAAAGCAATGGTAGGGCAAGGGGGTTGAAGGAGAACACAAGGGCACTCAAGGCCGAAGGCGAGAGAAGTGAGCCCCTCCATGAAAAATTTTTGCCACCTCTCCCTTTACTGTAGATTGGCTTAACACACTGTCAACAAGATTTCAACTAATATAAATAATGTTTTCTCTTAGAATTAGATACTTGGGTATGACTGATGCAAAGCATTGGACTGTACTAAGAAGGTTGAATTCATGATTTTTGTGTGCCATTTATAATTTATCGTTGTTAAGGAAATATATAGTTTCATTAAAAGGCACTCTTGCCCCCATTGCCTTCTGACCTTCTCCGGCATTCTTTGGTCTGCGAATCTTCGTTGTACTGGGGTTGTACTCTCGTCTCATCGTCAACGTTTCGGCCTAACGCAACGGCCAGGGGCCTCTCTCCCCATCATAGAGCATTCATTGCCATCATAAATGATATAAAGCTGCAAGAAACGCTGGCGGCATACTTACTATTTTGTTAACTTCTCCAGCAAAGTCTTCATCTCTTCATCAGTTAGGGGCCTCATGTTTCTTTTCAGAATTAGTTGCGTCCTTCAAGTTTCAATTTTTACCAGAGCTTTCTTTGCAGCTCGTCCGCCATTGACCACGTGTGAAGATAATAAAATATATCGAATACGAGGCCACTTGGTTGTCATGACACCAGTCTTCGATTACATTTGTTTGTGAAAACAAAATGCCGGGCAAAACAGCTGATTTTGGACAGATTGTAGCAAAAAGATCGATAGATGATGATATTGAAAGAATAAATCATTTTGAAACCAAGCTAGCAGACATTGTAAGAATATAAGCATTAACTTTATGTCGTGGTGTCGGAAGTAATGGAAATGGCTGCACTCCTAAACAGGCGAAGAGCCGGCTCTGTTATTTTGGACGACAAGATTTTGTCGTCAAGGCCAAGTGATTCAAGGTAGGTTTGTTAGGCCAGAAGATAGATAAGACTAACTCAACTTGTGGCTTTGTTTTGCTTTATTTACAATAATTTGGGTTAGCAACACTTCAGATGGCTAATAACCTTTCAAAAGTCGTGCGACGAAATTATTTGATTGCCTGCCTACATTTGCTTCTCCTGCCCCCAAAGAGGGTTCCAGAGCAGAATCAGCGTACACCACGCTTTACAAGGGAGAAAATAGGATTCGTTCCACTGGTTCTAGCAACTTCTTATTTTTGGAGATGTTTTAGCAACAAAATTTTTGAATCACGTTTTAAGACTTTGGGAAAAATTACGGGTTTTCACACATCACGATACCCACCAGGGTAACACCACGACAGGAATACAAACAGTTTTCAGTTATACGAAACTGGTTGTAAGAAACTTGACTCTCAGTTTGCTAAAGAAATAAGAAACTCTCCTAGTACTAGGCAAAAAGTAGTCAAAAACTTTTCAATTTAGTTCAGAAAATCCTTTGTTTTATCATTTCCAACTGTTTCCTATATCATTTCTCGAAAATACGTAGTAAAATCGACGCTTAGAACAGATTTTTGCGCGAGCTTCATATACGTCAGTACTTTATAAAACTTTCATGAAAATTTTTTGCAGGTTTCTGAGGATATCGTCAGCGTATCCACTGGGAGCTGTTTGTCTGCAAGAAAAATTGGAGTATAACAACAATCGCAGGAATACCTTCACTTCAAACAACAATGTATCAATACAGCCAATTAGCAAATTTCCATGTTTCTCCGTTGGACCCTGTCAATTAGAAAACAGGTCCAGAGAAACACAGTCTGCAAAAGTCAAGTTTATAAAATTAGAAGATACTGGCCGACATTCAAACTCTGCAAAAATCAGTTTGAAATTGAGAAATATCACATTATCAACACGAAGCTTGCAAATTAAATGTAACGATTATCTAGAGGATTCGAAATTTCTCAACAATACGAAGTTGCAAGCAACCTCTCTCGGAAGAAGCAACCACATTGACAATATTCAGAAAGCCGATGAATTCCAGGGAAATTGTGAAAAAAATGATCCAAATGCTAAGAATATTGTTGCACATGGTAAACAGTTATCTCCAAAGAACAAGAAAGTTTGTAAAAGAATAAAAACTTCTTCCAAAAGAAATAAATCGCTGCATAGAAGCACGAGAAAGCCTCGCCATAATTCAAAGAAGAGTTGTTCAAAATCAGGTACTTCATTTATGTCTTTTTTTCTGCTTATAACAACGTTGAATTATTAAGGAGTCGACGCACAACACGACGTTGACTTATTCGGAGTCTTGACATACTTCGACAATTGGGCATTGGGCATATTAACGACTGAAAATGCCGAGCCTCCAACCTGGGCCGAACTTCAGATAGTCCCAAACCAGTTGAGAAGCAACAGTCCTAGATGCTGAAACAAGTGTGAACCCAAAGTTTATTGTGAAAAATAAGCACATTTTGGCACCAAGGTACGGTATATTGTCACGCATGGCTTCCACGGAGAAGCGCCAAAGTTTTGCCTTCACGTAGCAACTCTTTATCCATTCATATTAGCTTATTCATTTATCATTAGGCAACTCAACTCACTCGCGAGAAGACACGAATACTATCAGTCCAAAAGATTCCCTCTCCGTAATGAGTGTGGTAAAAGTGTCGCAGCCGTATCAATCAAAGACTTCACCTCGATCAAACAAGAGCAGATCATTGCCTAGCATCAATTCTAGTGTTTCATCGTCACCTCGAAGAATTAAAGGCGACCACAGCAAAAGTGGACAAGAAGATTCCCCGATTTGTTCGCTAGATGAAATTCGTCAAAGTCGCAAAGACAAAAGCATTTCATGTCCTCCGAGGGTCTATTTGTCTGAAAAGCAGTCAAGAAATATCATGGGTGTTCCAGCAGTACCACCTGGTACTCCGGGCTTAGGTATGGTTCTCATCAATATCTTCAGCACGTCCATCTTCGTTTTAAGCATGTTTTTTCAGACACCGTTTTTTGGTATTTGTAGTAATCTGTTTTGAGTTCACTTGTCAAGATTTCTAGCTACTTAACGCTAATTTAGGCCCATTGGGCATGCTGCCGTGAGGCAAAGGAACCCTAGTTTAACGTCCCTTCCGAAGGACGAGGCGAGGTGAGTTGCGAGGTCAGGCCTCCGAGGTTACCCATCCAGAGGTTGACCTCACTGGACAAAGCTTAACTTCAGTCATCTGAAGAAAGATTGTATAAGCCACTCGGCCATTCATCCCCTAAAACCAAGGTCAAAAGTAACCTTGGTTACTGATCATGGCTAAGGAGAAACGTTGTCACTATATGACGCTCTGTGTAATTAGCAAATAGAAGCTGCTCGACGCTAATCTACAGGCTTGCCTTCACGTTTTCTCACAGTACATGTCTTCCTGGGGACCTGGAGAGAGGGAGATCTTCGCAGGCTATCCTTACAAGCAATCAGCTACTAAGGGTCTACTAAAGATCTATCTGTTTTATTTGAGGTTTCTTTGCAAAAACATCTTTACTTGGCGGCTCCCCAATACTCTCATTTAATTCACAGTGACTAGTTAAGCAGCTTAAACTGGACCAGGTTATCAAATGCTTCGTTCTTATTGGTCAGTCAAACAAATCGCACTCATTTGGTTGGCTGAACTTTAGCTTCATACAGATGGTTGTTTCAGGGTGAATATGATCCAACATTCAAATAATGAACCGATCCAAGACACTTCAATGATCTATAGAAAACTAAAAAAATTCAACTGGAACTTCTTTGTCGAGTACAAAATCTTAATTTCAACGAAATCATCAAAATAAAATAGTTTGATGCATTAGACGAAAATTATTCGGTAGCTACATCAACAATTTTTTCACTTTCGCATTGACTTTTATTCACAGAAAGTCCCGAAATTGTCTGCATTCCATCACTATCTGATGTAAAGGTAAGAGAGAATTTAAAAGATATTGTAGGCCTTGTTGTACCCTGGGTACCAGAGCCGCAAAAAATAATAGAAGAAAGAAAAATGAATCACTATGGGTAACGTAACCAACCCGTGGTCAAGCCTGTGATCGACAATAAGTTCAATATTCGCGATTTCGAACACTGGCTCCTGATTGATTGAGAAACGAAGCTCAGAAGGAGGCTATATTTGGGTGGTTCCAGAGCCTCATTTCTCTTTCTTCTATTATTCATTTTTTGAGGCTCTGGTGCCCATGGTAGCCTTGTTGAAGATTGCTATTATAACTGGACTTACTTCAAGTCTCGCTCGTGATCAATGAACAAACGGGGGAAGGGAGTAGAGGGATAGAGGAGAGGGCAAGGGGAAGGAGAAGAGAGATGACATGGAAAGAGGAAGGAATGCTGTATTTCTCCTCCTCTCCCTTCCCCTCTTTCTTAATCCTCTACTTCCCCTCCCGTGTGTTTGATCAAGAGCGAAACTAGGAGCAAGTCCATGTTATAACAAGCTTTACACCCAGTCCTCTGTCAATTACCTGTTTCATTTAAAGGCGCAGGGTCATGTAACCGTAAACAAACCTGTTATCTCTATGATCTATATTATTACCCACACGTGGCCATTGTGTTTCGCTCAGATTTTGGTGGATGGGGTGAATCCGCAATAAAGTTACTTCTAAAAATCCACCAATATCTCTGCAATCCTGCAACGTATGGGTGTTTGGTTTATTTCTCTAGAAAATTCAAGAGTCCATCTTCAAAATAACACCTATATTTTGAGAAAAGTAGTGGAAAATCTCTGTGATATGGACTATCGAAAACCCTGAAAAATCATCGTTTCGAAAAAGTTTGTTTACATTACGTGAACCTGCCCCTTTAATATCTAACTATTAGCACAACGAAAACTAGCATTATGTTACTTTATGGGAATGATAATTTTCCAGAGAAAGATATTCTGCATCGACTGATGTTAAAAGCAGTTTAGTACCAAGTATTCTGGCTCAACTAATTTGATGACATTGCTATTGTTTGAACGAGTTTCAATAAACTTGCGGCGTCACAATCTTTTGAGGACAAACAGATAGACTCTTAGCAAGTCCACGTCACAACAAATGTGATGTGACGAGTTTCAATAAACTTGCGGCGCCACAACTTAGACAGATGCCTTTTCGTCCCTTGTTTCCCTGCGTTCCTTGGTCAAGAGGGACTGATAACATTACTCTCAAATAGTGGGCCCACTTTAGGCCCGCGTAGGGTGGTTCCGTATTCACCAATCAAATCGCTAGAATCCAGTTTTTAACCAATCAGGGGCCGCTATTCAGAATGTTGTTGTTGTTGCTCTTAAAGAACGGTTGAAGCAGCCTGGAGTTCTCGCAGCTTCGATGGATCTATTTTGCTTCTACAGAGGAAGATTATTGCTTGAAACGTGTGCATTTTGCGCTCTGTAGGTCAACACAACATCATTCTTTGTACTAAAACTTCGCTTTTCAATGTTCGAGCTCTTTAAACCAGATTTTGAAGCGATTTTGTTGAGTGTACGAGAACTCCCACCTTTTTAGGCCATTTTGAAAAAGTGGGCCCATTATATAAGCGTAATATCATGAGTCCCTATTGACCAAGTGATATCAGCAAGTCAAAGAAAGCAGGGGAACAAGGGACGAAAAGGCGTAAGTCTAGCCACAACTGGACCCTGGAACTGGACTTACTACAAGAATATCTTTTGAGGACAAACAGATAGACTCTTAGCAAGTCCACGTCACAACAAATGAAGCAAGCTTTTAAAAATAATATCAAAAGTCGTCGAAAGACGACTAAACACGACAAAACAGGCAAAGCTGTTGCACGTGTTTTTGTTTTTGCCAAAAGACGTTACAAATCACTCTTGATTCTAGTCATATGCAAAAAGTGTAAATACGGAGTATCTAAAATAAGCCGGATGCTCACCTAAGTCTTAAGCCGGATCTCCACTTGGCGGAGATCCGGCTTTAAGCCTTATTTCAACACAGCGGCAATTTGCGAGCGAGTAGAAATTTTATTGTTTAGGTTGAAAAGAAAGTTATGGCTGAGCGACCTTTCATTGTGTAAAATTCGGCTCGCTCGCAAAATGCCGCTTGTGGAATAAAGCTTTCGTGTTTCAGTTAATGATCTGACTTTCTGAATACCTTTCTTGTATGTTTTACAGAGTCAGCGCCTGATCTCATCAAAACTTGCTGGCTTAGGTAAGTTACATTTGGGTTGCTTCACTACAACAAATATTCCAGGGACGTAGGAAGCATCTCAAATTTGGGGGGCACGACGCTTCGAGGGCACTCTTTCCTTCAGAAAAAGGGGGTATTTTCTAAGGATAACATGGGCATTTCCTTGTTTACTGCAAAATCTTGGGGGCACGTGCCCCCAGAGCCCCCGGTTCTGCCATTCCTCTGCAGTAAAAATTGTTTCATTCCTGGTCTCTTAAAGAGACAACATCGCCGAAAATTTAATCGACAGAAAAGAACTTGGAATGCGAGAACAGTCCATAGTTTCTCATATTGTCTATGTGCACGTTCTGCAGAAAAGTTTGGGTACATACACGTCATTTTTCCCTTCCTTTTACTGTTTTCCCATACTTCTAGAAGTCGTACGAAGAAAAGACTAAACGTATTTTCGGAATTCCACGAGGAATCGTGTTGAGATTTTCAGACAAAATAATTTGCGACAACGTCATGCCTCTAATTCACCACAGCAAATTTTGGCTCCTGCAGGACTTTGCCATAGGGATATAACTTCTGGTGAATCAATATCTTACACATTTTCATGGTGTCTATTTTTGTTCCAAGTTTTGAAACAAACCAAGAAAGAAAATCAGGAAAAAATGGCCCTGGAACAAAAACGTATTCGGGAAGAGAAACAAAGAATTAAAGAGTGGCAAGCAAAGACCAAGCAAAGGCAACGCTCCGAGGTAATTTGCTGGAAAATATTGACAGAAGATTTGATCGAACACAGTTACCAAAATTGAAACCTTGCTCTTCAAAGGGAGAGCAGAAGTACTCACTTCGTAATTTCGGTGAAAAGCCCCCTTATCCATTCTTCCAAATTTGGTACATACATTTTTAACAAATGGTTTGCGGTAAGAAATCTTAAAGGACAAGTCCGGGGTTGATAAAATTATTGTTACAATGCACCCTTACCAACTGCTGAACACCAACCGCGAGTTCTTTCCAAGTTTTTATGCCTCTAACTTTCATAAACTGGTTAATGAATCATCGTAGGACAGGCCACATATCGTCGCCATTTTGTATTTTGTACGAGTGTGCGAAGGCGCGATAAGGAGGCTAGCAATGTGAGTGATATAATATCAACACATTTGGCAGCCTCGTTCAGGTCAATATGAAGTGACGTCACAGAAAATGACGTCATTTCGCACTTCTTAGCAGATTGAAATATGTAATTTCGAAGATTAAACGAGAAAAAAACTTGAAAAAAATCTACTACACACCATTCACAACAGTGTAATCTCTTGAATAATCAAGAGAAATAGTTAAATCCTACAACCTGCAGATAAACGAATTATTTTCTGAAACTATGAGGGAAGGGATGGGAATAAGTTTGCAACTGCATGAAATCGCTTCGCGAAAATATTCGCCTAGTAGAAAACAGGCTTTAGTCTGCAATACTAAACCAGAAAAATACTACCTCGCCACTTAATCACTAAAAATATGGTTTGCTAAGCACCCAAAGACTTTTTTTATTCACCCGTCATACCTGAGAAATCTATATTATCACCTTTACTGAAGATTTTTGGGATGACTCTCTCCAGTACCCGCTTTCAATCAGGTAGATATTTTGATCTTTACTAGAACATCACATCATCATCTCTTATTGCTAAAATACTGATTCTTCAGCCGCTAATTATCTTACTTATTCATTGAATTTCTCTCTTTTAGATATATGCATTGAATAAAATACTAACCGAGGTGGAAAATAGCAATTATGAGAAATTCAAACTGGAAAAAG
Organism: Aurelia sp. 3 sensu Dawson et al. (2005); assembly: GCA_964020215.1. Taxonomy (NCBI): domain Eukaryota; kingdom Metazoa; phylum Cnidaria; class Scyphozoa; order Semaeostomeae; family Ulmaridae; genus Aurelia; species Aurelia sp. 3 sensu Dawson et al. (2005). The sequence goes on from OZ026584.1 coordinate 4,723,552, forward strand.
GCCTACCTGTTTAGCATTCGAGAATATAAAGAGCTTTGATGTCACTTTGCAACATTGCGCCAAATCAGATTTGAGTAGATCATGGTTAAGCCACTAAAGAGAGTGAATGGAGTTGCCTCCGCATTCATTCCATCAACGAATTTTATTTGAGAGAACGCATCATGAAATGATATTTTTATCTTAGTGTGAAATAGACATAATTCTGAATTAATTTATTGCGTATGTTAGGCTTTATAATTTATAGTTTTAGCATAGTTTATGTGTGGCAGTGTCAACCGGGGAATCATCTATTTGACAGTATTGACTCAAGACTGCCTCAAATTAGATGCCACGTGAGATTTGCGATGACGCAGAATTAATCATACCAAAATCCTTGAACTGTTTTTTTCGCGGACATTTTAAGGTGACATCTCATTTGAGGCAGAGAGTAGATACTAAGTGTACTTTTTGTATTTCATAATTATTTAATATTAAGTAACTTATCAATGTAAATTATAAAAGCATTAGATGCAACGGATGATGAGATAGAAGTGGTGTTTTTTTCTTCTTCTGATACCAAGATTAATCGAAGCATTCCAGTACGGCTCATATCTTTAAAAAGGTGAGTATAAAATTGTATTACATTTTTCTATGAATAGAATGACTTGGAAGGAACTGTTAACAATTTGCTGTAAATCTGCCGTGGCGGATTTCTGACATCCTGATTATTTTCAAAATGGCAGCATTTTCATTATTTTTGTAAAAATTCATTAAAAATTTTGATAGGATTAAAATCATTGGAAGACTTAAACTACTTGAGGAAAATTGATGCAATCTTCAAGCAAGCCATAGTTATGAAGATCTACAATACGGTGACAAGCAGAAATCCGCAGCTGTTCTGTTAAAGGATTCACAAATTTGATGACGTCAGAGCCTCAAAATTAATAAATGCTGCCATTTTGAAACTATTCAAGATATCAAAACATTGCCACGGCCCATTTACAGCAAATTATCCAATGTTCTTTTTTAGCTCTTAAATTCGATGAAAAATGCTGTAGAATTTTGAATCCACCCTTTTAAAGATTTGAGCCTTATGTTGCATTCAAGTTTCCATATTTGTAAAGACACCAAACGTAGGTTCCAAATCTATAAAAAGGTCGTTGTATCGCTGAAGTCTCTGACTTATTTCTTTGCATGGAATGGCTCGAAAGAAATTTTCGCTACAGTTTTACCATGGGACTTTCCTGAAATCTTCAATACCAGTAGAATTGGAGTGGTTTTCTTGTTTTAAGAATTCGAAAAAATTTTAAAATAATTCAACCCAACGTAATTTCCAAACTCTTTGAAGAAAACATTTGTTATTATTCGCGGACATTTTTGCCAAACATCTGGTGTGAGACAGACTTTGATTTCGTCAAAAACGAGCTATGATTTAGCACAAGTGTATGTATACAATAAAATATCGTTTTAAGCTACTTCGTAACTCTCAAATTAAATTATTTTGGTCATCTCTCAATGCATTCTATCATCTTAGAATAAACCTAATCAAGTACTAGCAACATTTTCAAATTTGCTACCTTTCATTTGGGATTAGTTTGGATGTAAGAAATATACTAAAAATTCAAATAATTAATCTAGTATGAGAAAAAGCGGTGTTTCAACAGGTTTGAAAAACAACGTTTCCGAAAGATGGTTATTCGGGGTTATTCGGGGATACTTTCATAATGTACAGTTTTTCCAGGGCTATTTCTTGAGCAAATTCTTAACAAAGTACTATGTTCTTTTTCAATTCTGCAGTTTTAAGTTCGATTTTAAAACTGTTGACAATGGTATTTCATTTAAAGGTATTTCATCTCATTTAAGTTAACTATCAAGGAGCATTATGAAAATATTTATGCAGTGATTAAAGCTAGAGTTTCATAGCTAGGCCGGACCAAATCTGCATACGTTTGGGGGGACAAATGAAAACTATAAAATTCTAATGAAAATTCAAATGAAACAAAATATTCTCCTAGGAATGCTTGACAAATTTCTGATTTGAACCCTAAGCCAAGCTAGATTTTCTTCACGACAAGAAACCTCTTTCGCAGCAACAAAAATAGTGCTTGTATTATAAAAGCACTCCGTTTTGATATCATTAGCCAGCTTGACACAGCAGAAACTGCGCACGAACGCGCGAAAACTCGTAACTTTGAGCCCCCCCCCCCCCAGCTCCCTGCAACAGATCTCAAAGTTAAGCATCACTTGCTATTTTGTTCCTTGTGCCCCAATCGTTTGATCCTTCATTTCAAAAAGCCTATCCATCAAAACACTTTCTCATCCCAGACTGCTCGATGACGTCATTTTACGCAGTTTCTGCTCTGCCAGCCAGCTTAAAATTCTTCAGTCAGAGCACTACCCTCGGACCTTTGAGTTTTATCTAAATTACTCTACTATGATACACTATGCATGTTAAATTCTTGGTTTAGTCGTTCTAAATCCTTTCTCTCAATAACTGGCAGGAGTTCGCTCTTACCCATTAATGAAATCGTCATTCGTAAAGTTGACCAAATGTTATCCGACATCGTAGTGATTGTTCCAGATGGACTTTCACCCTGAAAAGGGAAACAAATGCAATGGTACCAATTAGCAAAACAGCTTCCAATGCTTAAAGGACAATTCCAGGGTTGATAAACTACTTTTAAAAAGCAACTTCTTCAACTGCTGAACACCAATCGTGAGTTCTTTCCAAGTTTTGATGCCTCCAACTTTCATAAATTGGTTGATGAATCTTCGTAAGTTGGGCCAGATATCGTCGCCACTATGTATTTTGTATAGCAATGTGAGTGGTATAATATCAGCACATTTGGCAGCCTCGTCTAGGTCAACATGAAGTGACGTCATAGAAAATGACGTCATTTCACACTTCTTAGCAGATTGAAATATGTAGCTTTGCAGATTAAAAGAGAAAAAAATTGCAAAAAAGTACAACACACCATCCACAACAGTGTAATCTCTTGAATAATCAACAACTATACCAACCCCGGACTTGTCCTTTAAAAGCTATGTCGTTGGAACAAAAGAGAAATGTATTCACAATGCAGTTGGTATTCCACATGGGTAATATCAGTTTTTGTCTAAGTATGCCGCAAACCTCAACCCAATTGGTAAGCATAGGTATTCAACTTTGCACAAAAAAATCACACACGAACCTGAACCCTATGTTTGCAACGTGGAGAACGAGACAATGTAGAATTGAGTTATGAAAGGGTTGTGGCAAAGTACAGGCCGGAAGTAAAAATTAACTTGTAGCCCTCGTTGCCGACTATTTGACATGCTAATTCCAAATGCACCAAATAAAGTAGAAAAAAGGCAGCTCAAGAAGCACACAACACAACTTACCTTTCGCTGCATGTTAAGTGCCGTCAGAAAATGTTCCACTGCTTCTACATGTGCACCAAGATTCAAACAACTAATACCAAGATTATACCGCGCTCTGTTATACGCTGGATTTAAATGTAATGCATTTCTATATGCTTGTACAGCCTCTTCACTTCGTCCACTGTTTGCTAACGTAGCTCCAAGTTTATTCCAAATATAAGGATCCGATTGTCGAGATTGAAGTCCGGTGTTGAAACAGTCAACTGCTTTATCGTAGTCACCACTGAGGTTGAAAAGAACTCCTAAACCAACCTTTATGAATGAAAAAAACAGAAATATAAAATCTACCACAAGGAGTAAAGAGGAATAAAACAGTATCCTAAAAACAGAGCTAAAACTGAACGGCATTTCATGCCATGCCTTGTCTTAAAGAACAAGTCCGGGGCTGTTATAACTGTTGATTATTCAAGAGATTACACTGTAGTGAATGGTGTGTAATACTTTTTTTCAATATTTCTCTCTTTTAATCTACGAAACTACATATTTCTATCTGCAAAGAAGTGCGAAGTGACGTCATTTTATACAGATTTGGTGTTCCTCGCTTTTATGTTGGATCTTTTTTTGCAGATCCATCTGAATAGTTTTCTAATGTGGACGGGGGGACTGGTTTTGCCGGCAAAATGCAGGCTTTCCTTGCAACCCCACCTTCGGAAGGGTGATCTGCCTTTTACGGGATGTGGGCTAGCTCCCTCAAAAGCCTAACTTGCCCTGATGACAAGAAAATGCAACCCTGTGTTTGTCTGATGCTTATGAGGAAAGATCTACGGAAAGGCTGAGCATATTTGAACGGCAACCGAGCCCTAGGAGCTTTGGGCCTATTTATGTGAGTGTAGCCTTAATGCTAATGGTATTAAACGCCTGAAATGAGTATGGTAAAATCTTTATATATCAAATTATTGAACCAGCATATTTTCAGAATATCTGAAGTTGCATTGAGCAGAAGAAACTTAAGATGAAAGTCCAAATGAGATTGGATCTAAGCGACAGAGCAGAAACTACGCAAGCATGCGCGAAAACTCGTAACAGCTCCCTGCAACAGATCCCGCAATTAGGCAACACTTGATATTTTCTTCCTAGGACCTAAAACTCTTGATTTATCATTTCAAAAAGCTTATCTGTAAAAGCACTTCCTTATCTCAGATTGGTCGATGACGTCATTTTACGCAGTTTCTGCTCTGTCAGTCTAAGCTATTACTTATTCTTGACAGTTCATTCCTATTAGACTTATGTCGATAAGTCTCTTGTTTCCCTGTGCTCTTTGACTTGATGATGCCGCTTCATTCAACAGAGACTCATAATATTACTCTGAAAACCTGACCCTATTTAGGCCCAAACTCTGCGATTCTTAAAGGACAAGTCCGGGGTTGGTATAATTGTTGATTATTCAAGAGATTACACTGTTGTGAATGGTTTTTAGAACTTTTTTCACTTTTTTCTCTTAAATCTGCGAAACTACATATTTCAATCTGCTGAGAAATGCGAAATGACGTCATTTTCTATGACATCACTTCATGTTGACCTAAAAGAGGCTGCCAAATGTGTTGATAAATGTGTTGACAAAGAGGCTGCCAGATGTCTTGTTCAATTCCTACCCTGACCATCCCCCCGGGACACCCCCGGGCATTTGCACAGAAAAAATTCCCGGCCACCGGGCATTTGACAGTCGATTTTTTCCCGGCCCCTGGGCATTTGACAGACCCAGGGATATTCAAAATGTGTACAGTATTTACTATATAGGAGCATGAAACTTGCATTACAGTAGTTTCAGCTTTCAGGTTTCGCTATTTGGAAAAACACTTCTGAATTCGAACACGGGAGATCTCGGCATTTTCGGTTTCCAATTTCGGCATCGAAACATGGTCTTCGGAAGCTTACTTGATATCCAGAATGATACAGGGTTTAGGAGCCGTTAATGTTTGTTGAACGATATCCCAGGCTTCAGTTTGCGTCTAGGGTAGTATTTGGAATGCAATAGGCTACTGTACATCGTTTTCTAGATATTGAGGAAGGCTGAGGAAGAGCCTTGCAGTCGCAAGATTCTTTTGAATTACCCAGTCGTATTGAACAAGAAGTTCAGTTTTGTTCTTTTGGAAGTTTCTTTAATTGTTACAGTTCTGTTCCAGTTGTTATACTCTGTGAGTTTATTTCTCTGAAACGCATTCTTGACAAATTTAGATTGTATTATATTTCTGAATGTGGATCTTCTATTACGTTGTTTGAATCAGCAATATTTTAGAAAGTGTTAAGAGTATCAGAAATCCTTCGTGTTTCTCCAGAATACCGAATATTAAAACAATTAACAACATCGCTCACTATAACTTTTATATTTCAATGGCAAGGTTGAAAGCAAAATTGCCCGCCCCCGGGCATTTGACAGTCAATTTTTTTCCCGGCCCCCAGGCATTTGACAGTCAATTTTTTCCCGGCCCCCGGGCATTTGTGCACAAAAATTTTGTTGACCCCCGGGATGCCCGGGGGGATGGTCAGGGAAAGAATTGAACGAGACATTATACCACTCACATTGCTAGCCTCCTTATCGCACCTTCGCACACTCGTACAAAATACAAAATGGTGACGCTATTTGGCCTAACTTACGAAGATTCATTTACAAATTTGTGAAAGTTGGAGGCATCAAAACATGGAAAGGACTCACGATTGGTGTTCAGCAGTTGGTAAAGTTGCTTCTTAACAATAATTTCATCAACCCCGGACTTGTCCTTTAAAGTACCAATCAGATAGCGAGATGTGTGAATTAATATGGTTACGGTGTAAATGTGATAGAATATTCGATTCGATTGAAGAATTGAAAACACTCCCATGGCATTTAGATTTGAAGCCGTGATTCCATCATAATTCCATTGATGATTGAAGAAAATAGGGCCTGGTTTTTCGCTGTTTCATTATGAGTCCCTATTGAGCAAGGTTTGCTGCAGGGATACAAGGGACTCATCGTCATCAGTCTACTTTCTTATGGTGCTCATAGTTTTCCATTTTTTTTTTCAAATTAGCAAGTAGTCTGCTCCATATTACGCGTGCTCTGTGCCTGAATGAGATTCGTCCATTTGCAGTTCTGAGTCTGTTCAAAACCCATCTTTAAAAATATCGTTGAGATTAATTATTGAATGGTGTTGCCCTGAATGAAAATTACCTGAACATCAGCATCAATGTTACCGTCAGGAGCAATTTGTGCAGCTTCAATGAACAAATCATTTACTTGGTCAAATTCTGCTTTTGTCATCAATGATGTAACACGAGTTGCCGGTGTTGCCATTATGTCTGGGACTAAATCTTTATACCTATAAATAAAACAAATTATTACCTGACTGGAGTTTCAAAAACGAGGCAATACAGAATCCCGCCACTCCTATTGGTTAATCGCACTTTCCCCGCGGGTTTCCCGTAGCCTCGTATAATACGATACAAGGACGCGTTTTTGTCGCAACAGCAACTCCTTTAGGTCTGTGAGATTGACAGTAAACTCAAACAACGATATGACTGTAACAAAATGTGTTTGATTAAATGATGAGAGTCAAGGTTAGAAGCTGTCAGATTGGGAAAATATAAAGCCCTCGGTCTTAGTGCACATACCTCGCAAGCTCGGTCTGTACTTTTAAGACCTCGGGCTTTATATTTTCCAGTGCAACACAAAACCGGTTAGTATGCGCATAGTATTATTCTAAAGTAAAAAATACAAAAGCGTGTATTTTCTCATTTTAATGTTTCACTGTATTTTAAGGATTGCCTTTCTTTTATATTCTCAAAGGACCTCTTGTTTGCTATAGCATTTTGTATAAAGAAGTACCTGTCTACTTGTTGTGAGATTTCAACTGATGATGAACGCAAAGTTCGAAATATATTTTATCATGCTGTACATTGCAGTTTTTTATGTTTTGATAAAGTATTATTCATGGCTGCATTCGAAATGAAACAGAAAAAATTGAAATAACTTCTTTAAGTAAGGAGATTGGTTTCAAACTCTTAATAAATCAGAGGAAATATTGCAATATTCGACGAGGAATTTTAGGGGATATCACTCTTATTGAAATTCTAAGAACCCCGATATCTGATTTGAATATGAACATACTAGCCGGTTTTATGTTGTACAGGAAAATATAAAGCCCAAATAAAATTATAGGTTTGAGTCTCCTTGCCACCAGACAGCCCTATTGCACTTTATTACAAGGAGTCTACATTTTCCATGAAATGACAAAGTTGAGTTATTTTCACTTACTTCGGATGATGCCGCAGCCACGCCTTTAACGATTCACAAGCCTATAAGAGAGGAGCGACACTGTTATATTCTCAAGGTTGCAATTCAGTTTCTTCCAAAATCTTGTTTCTAGCCAAGGGATGGTATTGGTTTACAAACATTCCAGGAGGTGCCGCTGGAAATCTGAAAAGGCACCCCGTTCCGGAGTCTAATTCCTGAAAATTATACCCTGTCCCAAAGGAAAAACAAAGCTGCTAATTGCCCCGTGAATCTGTAAGAAATCTATCAGAAAATGCGGAAATTTTGCCATCCAAACGATTTAAATCACATTCGTGGAGTGCAAACGGCCTACAACGACGTTCTGGAACCAGCAATGAAAAAGATGGACCCAGTCATGGAGCCATGGAGCCGACTATACAAAAATGATACCCTGTCCCGAAGTGGGATCAGCGGCACGTTCCCGTGCAGAAAAATATATGACTGCTCCCTCCGGGTTTTCTAGCCCATAGCCGGGATCAGTGATTCCTTCACGACCCTTGGATTTGGCTCTGGTCTCTATAGAAGGGCTGGATGCGACCTGGAGGTATCTTTCCGATTACCGAAATCTCTTTGGTTACTAACTTTACTTTGCAATAGTGCGGGATTAAACTCCCTGGGCATCCTACTTCGGTGGTCCTTGGTAGGGAATGTCGCCGTCAAGCGCACAAATCTTAAAATAACTTTCTTGCTATACAGTACTTTGCTTCTTACGCCACATGTTTCCTTATTTTACACATGATCATTTTTACTACTCTGCGGTCCTACTCAGTATTTCAATTGATGTAGACGAAAAAGTTCTAATTTTACAACCTCTTCTGGAACAGCTTAGTGCCTAAAAACCAACCTCCATCTGCATGTATGAAAAACTGTAAAAACTAAGTGTCATCTGTGCAACGTTGTCTTAAATAGGCAGGAAACTAAATCATAAATGAATGGAAATCTTATGCTTCTGCTGTTACTGTCCGCCAATACATTTCGCAAGGGCAATGGCCTGAAATTTTCTGACCCCCCTGTATCTCAACATCAAATACCCCACAACTTAGCTTTGTATGTTGTTACTCGTACCTGTAACTGAAGTGATTCGTTTGTATAACTGACAGCCAATGCCATCCTGGCTGTCAGGTTGTCTGGTTGCAAGTCACAGCATCTAAAAATGGACGAAAAAACGTTATTAGTCCCTGGCAATTTCGAGTAATTTTTCAATGACAATACCAAACGAAGAAGGCTCAGGCTCATATCGTTCCGAGAGAAAAGGACATTGCTGACAGCTCACAGCTCAAACTTACATCTTACAGCATAGAGCTCAAATCTTTAAAAGGGTAGGTGTTTAATTCCATTAAATTTTTCCTTAAATGAAACTGCTTGAAAGAAACTTTGGGTAATTTGCTGTAAATCTGCCGTGGCAATTTTTTGATATCGTGATTAGTTTTAATATGGCGGCATTTATTAATTTTGAGGTTGTGACGTCATCAAATTTCTAAATCCTTAACCAGAAGAGCTACAGATTTCTGCTTGCAACCATAATGTAGACCTTCATAGACTATGGTTTTCTTGAAGATTGTATCAATTTCCCTCGAATAATCTAAGATTTACGATGACATTAATTTCTTCACAATTTTTGATGAATTTTTGCAAAAAGAATCAAAATGCCGCCATTCTGAAAATAATCAAGATATCAAAAACTTGCCACGGGAGATTTATAGCAAATTAAGCCTGGTTTCCATATGATCGTAACAGTCGGCGACGCGTCGCCGAGACAGGCTCGGGGACACATCGGGGACGTTTGGGTTAAATGGAAACATGTTCTTAAGGACGTCGCCGATCAGACGGGGACGGTACGGGGACGCATCGAAAGAGTTGAGATGAGTTTAAAGCGTGGTTTCCATATTATCATAACAGTGATCGTTTCCATATGTCGCCGACTGATCGGGGACACGTCGCCGAAGCGTCGCCGACTGTTACGATCATATGGAAACCAGGCTTTACCCAAAGTTTCTTTCAAGCGTTTTAATTCAAAGAAAATATGATATAATATCACACCCACCTTTCAAAGATTTGAAACATTTGAGCCATATGCTCCATCTTACTTTACAACAAAGGAAACAACATGTTCATAGCATAGAGCTCAACTCTTTAAAAAGACGGGTGTAAAATTCTTTTACATTTTTCTTTGAATCAAAGTGCTTGAAAGGAACTTTGGGCAATTTACTATAAATCTGCCGTGGCAATTTTTTGATATTGTGATTAGCTTTAAAATGGCGGCATTTATTGATTTCGAGGTTGTGACGTCATCAAATTTCTAGATCCCTAACCAGAAGAGCTACAAATTTCTGCTTGCAATCGTGTTGTAGACCTTCATAAACCATGGTTTTCTTAAAGATTGTGTCAATTTTCCTCAAGTAATCTAAGGGTTACGATGATTTTAATTTTCTCAAAATTTTTGATGGATTTTTACAAAAATAACCCAAATGCCGCCATTTTGAAAATAATCAAGATATTAAGGAATTGCCACGGCAGATTTACAGCAAATTACCTAAAGTTTCTTTGAAGTCATTCAATTCATGGAAAAATTTGATACAATTTCACACCCACCTTTTTTAAGATTTGAAAGATTTGATCGCTATGTTCATGTTCATCAGTTATTGATCGTTCAATTGCAACAGTAAGCATACAGTGGTAGAAAATAGTGATGAATTTCAGTTCAACACTTGCAAGTGTTAGCAATGATCTCTTCTTAGAGATAAAAGTGCTAATGTAATTTTAAATCTCCAAAGATTGACATACATTTTTCAATAATTTTTTCCATCGAAAAATCTACATTTTTAGTCATTATTATTATTATTATTATTAACAATTTATTTTACGTTGGCAAGAAAAAATATATATATATACATAGCTAATAAGCTAATTAAAGCCAACAAAATAATTTAAAACCTACTTTACAATGTCCAAAACAAGCCTACAAAAACCCTAAATCTTTGATAAAAACTTTGCACAATCAGCAGATGCAAGTATTTCCATCCCATGATTTTAAAACTCTGCCATTTGGAAAAACACGAAAACATGAAGAACTAACATATATTTAAACATGACTTCACTTGTTTCAGTCCAATATGTATCTGCAGAACTGGTAAAGAGAACAATGAGCATTTTCTCCCCTATTTCTCCTATACAGCAAATTGCATCAAGATCTCTTGGACCACCTCTCAGATATCGATGGATTCAATGTTGCTGACGTAGAACCGAAAGAACTTTGTCCTTTACTCTTATCTGGTAACCAAAAACTTGGGTACAATTGCAAGCAGAATCATATTAGAAGCAATCATCTCCTTCATCAAAGCCTCAACAAGTTTACATTAATATCGAAACATAGCAGCAGCACTCCTTCCTAATTTCTTTCAGCTTAATTTCATTTTTGGATGATGAAACCTTTAGCTGAATTGTAAGTGGCATTCATGGTGAGGACCTGGTGACCTGGTGTATTTCCTCGCCATGGATGTCACAAGTTGAATGTAATTGCAGTTTGTTTGTTTTAATTAATAAATGAAAAGAGAAGACAGAAAAGAAGCAATCAGACATTCTAGATTCAAAATTTGCAATTTTTTAGACAATATTTATAGACATATGAAGCCTCGATATAATTTGTACGAACCCAAGGATTAATACAAGTCTTGGAGTTCGACTTTTGCATGCAAAAAATTTTAATTTTCAGTTCAAAATTTGTAACGTTGTGAAAAATTGAAAAATAAACAACGAAGTGTAGCGGTGTTTAACCATGAGCGTTAGGACACCCAGTGTGTAGCTGTTAAAATTTATATTAGTAGCGAGCCACCTTAACTTATTGTTTTTTTGTGTCTTGAACTTGTTTTTACTTCGTACACAACCACCTTTCAATGTTTCGTAATTTTGAAATTTTCAGTTCTGAGCCACCTTAAGTGAATATCCACCTTAACTCGTAAAGTTAAGGTGGATATTCACTTAAGGTGACTCACTACTGAAAATTTCAAAATTACGAAACATTGAAAGGTGGTTGTGTACGAAGTAAAAACAAGTTCAAGACACAAAAAAACAATAAGTTAAGGTGGCTCGCTACTAATATAAATTTTAACAGCTACACACTGGGTGTCCTAACGCTCATGGTTTAACGAAACAATTATAAGCTGAGCTGCCTCATTTTGCAACTTTCTTTGCAACTTTCGGGAGCTTCGTAGCATGAGTTAATTTGGGTCAGAATCCGTCACTAGTCTAATAAACCAAAAGCAAAGGGTCCATCAGAGCGTTGATTTTTCTATTTGTGAGTTGCTGTTGAAAATGGCACTGTTTAGAACCGATGACCGACTCGGCTATCAAAAGTCATCAAAAAATATTTCCCATAGTAACAGTTCCTCAGGAGCAACAATAGCCCCATTTTCGCTTCTGTTGTTCGGTATGGGGGTGCTGCGGGGTGACCAAGCTGCAAACCTTACAAAAGTTGCAAAATAGAGCTGCTAGAATCGTTACGAAAAGCAATTTTGATACCCCTTCTATAGATTTGATACAAAGTTTAAATTGGCCTACTGTAAGCGACATCATTAGAGGCGAAACCGCAACTACAGTGTACAAATCGCTAAACGGTCTCGTCCCGGAGTACCTTTCCAGCTTGTTTGAAAAAAGGTCGACTCGAAATGTCAGGGAACTCAGAAACACCGAAACTGATCTTTCGATACCTTTACGAAAATCTAACAATGGGCAAAGGGCTATATCTTTTCGTGGACCTAAGCTTTGGAATACTCTTGAACTTGATGTTAAACAGGCACCATCTCTTGCCACCTTTAAGAGAAGAATCAAATCGTAAACTAGTAACGTTTGTGCCACGGCCCCCTGAAAAGCAGTTCTCATGGACTGACGGGGCTACCGTGCCTAAATAAATAAAAATGAATGAATGAATGAATGAACAAGATGTAAAACGACAAATTCGGATGTGGAACTGACCGATTTAAAGCACTAATCGCCAGCGACTCTTGCTCATTTTCTGCTTGACTTGTCCCTAGGTATTGCCATGCCTGCAAAGCAAATAGAATAAGATCTAATATCTTAGTTAAATAGACATTTTTCCTTCGCCATGCGAACAAGAGTTATTCAATCGTTTCATTAAGAAACATAAACGTTGATTGGTCAAAATGATAATACAATGGACTAGGCTGGATGTTTTAACAAATTCGAGATCATATCCGGAAAGTAAACATATCGTATATCCCAACTATCCTATTTAAGCTGGAAGGACTCTCAGTAGATGGGAATTGCATAACGCAAAGTGAAAGACATCGAAAAACAAACAATATTAACATACCTCGGCGTGTTCTGGATCTGCTCGCACCTAGAAATTGCAAAGAATTGTTAATTGCGGCAACTGATTAATCAAAAGTTGGCACAACCAATTGAACTGAGCTGAATATCAACTTTCATAAGGAATTAAGGCTAGCTAATTACATAATTCGGGGAAATTGAAACTAAATTGCTGAAATAAAATTTTAAGTAGGGAAAATGATTGTTCCCAATTTTTTTAGTTTATTTGAGGCAATGGAAAGGAGAGGTGAACGACTGTCGGCATATCAAAGATCAGTGTTTCTTCGGGCATCAAATCGATCTCATAACTACAGTGTATAAGATGTTAAAAAATCCCAAAAATCGTAGAAAATCCAAGTTAATGGTTTGTCAACTTTCGACGATTGTCAGAATGGCATATTTGTTGAATTTACACCTAGCAAATTGGAGTGGCAAACGATCAAACGCCAGCTGACATCTAATTTGAGACAGACTCTTAAATTAGATTCACCGGTACAGCTTCCAGTTCCTATCCAACATAAGATTAATTCTGTTTCACGAGCGCTAGAGTAAAGCTAAGAATGTTGGATCAAAGAATAATGAATCAATACAATTTTTGACGCAGTAACGTTAGTCACATTGAATGTTGGTCACAAAGAATGTTGAATTAATACAATTTTTGACGGAGTAATGTTTTTGTAATTATTTGGCGCAAAACTACCCAGGATTCTACTTTTTTCCCTTAAGTATTAGAATTGTGAGTTACATCCAAAGTACGAATCAGATAACCTTGTGTCTTTTCCTGCTTTGGATGGCACAGTAGAAAAAACGAAATTTTGTGTTTAACCTGTTTTGATTTTGATAGAAAAAAATGTTAGTCAACATCAGATAGCAGTAACGTTATCTGGTGCTAACTACCATTACAAGTGCAAGTAAACCCATAACCTACAAATGCAGTCACTGTATTTGGTTGCAGGTTTCCTTCGCTTGTCCCTTCATTTACCGTCTGTATTTAACGATTCCTTCTGTAATAGTTCTGTGTAGTATTATGTAGCTTTTAACTACTTCTAGAATGGCCACAAGGTAGACATAGCATCTCGCTCCCTGTGGCATTGTCTCTGTAACATTGTAAAGAGTTTGTAGGTATTGTAATTAGAAATATGATTGTAAAATTTTAATGGAATGTAAAACACAGCAACGCGAACAACTTACAGCTTCTTCAAATAGTAAAATTGCACTGATGAGATCTCCTTCTTTGAGTTTAGCCAATCCTTCTTCAAACGCGTTTGGGTGGTCTTTGAAAGGGTTTTCTTCTTCGAAAGTGTAATCCTACGGAAATTTCGCGGGAATAAATGAACAATTCGGTCCTATGAGCAATGAAATCTGATGATTCGGTTTCTATTTCTTCAATCAAAACTTCGCGTGACTTTATCAAATCAATTTGTGCTGGAAAATCGGACCTCTGGGAGCTGCGATAAATAAAGCCACGACAAACAATTGGACTTTACAACTACATCCCTTGTTAATTGATATAAGCTTGGAAGCTGTTCAGATCATTCCAAAACTTTAGCATATCGACAAGCCAAAATCTAAAAGGATGGTTGGCTGAAAAGAAGCATCGAGCAACTTGAATCTGCTGACATTTGCAGCACTGTTTATAAAATCATCGTTGCAAGGCAAGTTCCTCAAAGCTTTCGTTATGGTTCACGTTCAAGAACAAACAACTTATTTGTGCAATCATTTTATTGGCTTGGGTCTGAAGGTCTGAACGAAAATTGTTATCTTTCCCTTCCCTAGTCACTATCGCATGAGAAAATACGGTAAAACCCACATAAAAGAACCAAGGTTTTTCTTGGGCAGCCTGGATAGGTTCTTAATTAAAGGAAATGAATCAGCATAAGTAGCGAAGGTATACCCTATCTGTCAAAATCTGCTGACAACGCATTTGAAAATAAGGATCTTGATTGGCCACTTCTGTATTGATCACGTGAAATTGTGTGTTGTTGTGTTGTTTGCTTTAGTTCAGAAACAATGCAAAGATCGACTGATACTTACAAAATTCAAAAGGTGTTGGTCAAATCATATGGGGCTTTTAAGCCTCCATTGTCTTTACATACAAGCAATATAATCTCCTTCACCTGAGGATGATAAAAATAGCCCTTCGGGACACAAGTGCAGCTCCAAAGGCACTTATACAAATTAAAAGGCATTCAAATAGAAACAATATTCACCACTGCAAACATGCACAGATAAAGATCAAAGGTTGAAATCAAAGTGATCACATGAGCTTCTTGTCTTATGCTGATTCAATCCCTTTAAGTGGCTGTTATTCTAAATTCCAGCCTGCTAGGTTCTTAAAGAGGTTCTTATATACAGTACTCACCTTGCACATATTAATACTGTTTTCAGCACAAGAAATCTAAAGACTTTTTGAGAATTCCTTGAGAATTCTTGAGAACATTCTTAGGATAGAATTGTTGTTAAAAATCTGAAAGTCTTTTGTGCCACTGAAGAATTCTGATCAGAACTTTAAGAATTCTTGAAAGTTCTGAGGAATTCTGAAGACATGAAACTTTTTATATAAGAACCTTTCCCAATGTGAGCCTCTGAGAGGTTCTTATTTAGGGTTTTAAAATATTGAATTTCAGCCTCAAGGTTCTTATAAAAATTGGCTCTTTTATGCGGGTTTCTACTGTATAAGCACAAATTTATGAAACCCTTGCAAAATTCCAGCAGAGTTTCCTCTGAATGTTACAATACATGTTTTAACCTACCATACGTTCTAAATACTATGCAACTATACAACACTACAAGGATGATAACCACAGGAAGCAACAGGCAATGACTATCCCATGTTCAAAACACAAAAGAAACATCCAAATCAATTACAATCTGGTATACAATTACAAAAAGCTACTCATAAACAATCTCTACAGGTAAATACTGAGGCTTGTTTCACGTTGGATGCCAGGTCAGCATTGGCGCATGATGCTGAGCAACGATGATCCCAGCCAGGGAAGTTCTCTACCCATCCCTTCGTAAGCTACCCAGCTTTGAAACTTGTTCGTAGCAATTTGTCGTGTAGTTAAAGTAGTTTTTTATGTTATGTGATGACCAAAGGGTAGACACAGCCTTTTGGTCAAGGGGCATCGCATTAGCAGCATTGTAGAGCAATTTTAGAGGCAGTGCAGCTCGTAAAACGTATTGTGTAAGATCATATTGGAATGTACATATATGTAAACAAAAGGATTCCATACCTTGTTCTGTTCATTTGTGTATTGCCGTAGCCATGGATGCTCATTATCAGGGTCTTGGCTTAAGAGACAAGATTAATAAACCATTAATGAAATCCTACTTTAACGGCTATTCAGCAACTGGCAGGCATTGCGTCGCTTGCTTTGACATTGAGGCTTCATGGATTTGATGCAATTCAAGTCCATCGTTTAACGCAAGTAAGACAAATATGGCCACACCTGGAGATGCAGCAATGTGCTGCTGACTTGAACGAGAACAAAAATAGTTTTCATGCAGCAAAACATTAGGCCATCTTTCCAAACTGGCTCCAATGCATACTTGTCCGTTACCCGAGAGCCTTTGACTCGGACTGACAAAAATGAAAACATCAATATTGAGACGGAAATGTCTAGCAAATAACTGATAACGAAGACTAAAGATATTCAAGCCTGAAAAGTGTTTGAAAGTTAATTTCTTTAATATTAGCGCAAGAAATAATTTCCTTACGGGGTGAGTGGCCAAGTGGCTGATGCAGTCTTTGTCAGGTGACTGAAGTTAAACTCGGTCGAATGAGGTCAAACTCCGGATGAGTGACCTCGGAGGCCTGACCTCGCAACTCACCTCATCGTCCTTCGGAAGGGACGTTAAACTAGGGATCCCATGCCTGGATGCGGTATGCAAAGTGGGCCTAAATTAGCTTTCAGTAGCTAGAAATGCTGACGAGCCCACTCAAAATAAATTTAAAAAAAAACAAGAAAGCTCTCCAAAAAAGAATAGAATGATTATGTTCTTACAAATGTGGTACTCTTCCTGGATAAACTTTGGAGAGACTTGATTTCGGCGCAAATGAATCCGTTATAGACAAAATAAACCATATTACACAAATAGACCAGACAGTTTTGCTTACTCCTGAAAATGCCAAGATTCCAGGCTTTACAAATATTTTCAGATATTGAATTTCAAGCAGATTGGTTTTGCATCTACTTGACTTGTGGCTCTGATAAAAATTTATGAATTTTTGGTTTTGGCTATTCATCGTTCTTCATAAATGCATCTCCTCATACGAAAGTGGCAAAAAATCCATCATTTTTTAGGTGCTATCTTTCTGTGTCTATACAAAAATCAATCGGTCGGCTCTCATTTTCCTACGTTCTTTTTGCAAGGTGTATCTACATCCAGTTTTATGTTGGACTGCTCATCTTCGCACTGATATCTATCCATTGAACCACAAGACATATCCATCATGCCATGCCTACGGAAGTTTTCGGCACAAAGAGGCTTTCCTTACCTTGAAAGTTCATCCCATTCCTGTTGAAGTTTCTGCCAATAATCAACTTCCTCCTACGAGTAAAAGCAAATAGCCAAAAGTAGGCATTGGAAGGGGTTTTGAGAAAACAATGGCTGACAAATGCATGGTTCAGCAAGGCAGCAATAGATAGACTGATGCCTTTTCGTCCCTTGTTTAAATGCGTTCCTTGGTCAAGAGGGACTAATAACATTACTCTGAAATAGTGGGCCCACTTTAGGCCTGCGTAGGGTGGTTCCGTATTCACCAATCAAATCGCTAGAATTCAGTTTTTAACCAATCAGGGACCGCTATTCAGGATATTGTTGTTGTTGCTCTTAAAGAACGGTTGAAGAAGCCTGGAGTTCTCGCAACTTCGATGGACCTATTTTGCTTCTACAGAGGAAGATTACTGCCTGAAAGGTATGCATTTTGCGCTTTGTAGGTCAACACAACATCATTCTTTGTACTAGAACTTCGCTTTTCAATGTTCGAGCTCTTTAAACCAGATTTTGAAGCGATTTTGTTGAGTGTACGAGAACTCCCACCTCTTTAGGCCATTTTGAAAAAGTGGGCCCATTATATAAGCGTAATATTATGAGTCCCTATTGACCAAGTGATATCAGCAAATCAAAGAACGCAGGGAAACAAGGGACGAAAAGGCATAAGTCTAAGCAATAGATGGTTTGTTATTCTGGTTGTTGTTGTCATCTTGTTTCAATTCAATTCAATTTTACTATAGCTTCTATTGAAACTAATCTAAATCGAATAACTAGCGAAATAAATTACTAACATCATCTATGTGAATGGATGCTGAACAAAGTGAGATAAGAAACAGTAAAGCCGACACTAAGTTGCAACTTTGGGGTGTCGAGGTGTTGCAATGCAGTGGTGTGATCCTCTGACTTTGCACCCAAAACAGTTAGGGGTACGGGGCTCGAGCTCACTTCGAGTCCTACCACTTGAGCGCCACAACAAGGGGTTGCAGATTCGATTAAATCTTCTCCAAATCTGCAGCAGGCAACTTCAGCTAACGATGTCTAAACCCACTTTAGGTCATGTGACCAAACACTTGGGAAATGATCTCTTTATCTGCTGATACAGTTACCCTTACCACGCTTTTCATGGTAAGAATTTCTGAAGGAAAGTTCATCAAGAGGATAATCACGTGATCTTAAATGGGTGAAAACAACTTTAGCTGAATTTTTCTTTCTCAGCACTTGGCGCTAGAAAACATAACCTCACCTTTCTCTGGGTTCATAACAAAGTTAATGGTAAAGGTGAAGGCGACGTTGCGTTTTCAGTGCCAAGCACTGCGATCGCAGAATAGAGCAGATCTTATCAAATCCTCTTGCCCTTGTCACGACGTTCAAGTGGTGGGGTCCTACCGGGTATCGAACCCACTCCGTCGTACTGTTCTGGCTTCAGAGTCAGAGGATTACTTGTTGGGGAGATGAACCTCGGTAAGTCCGGTGAATTTGAGGTGACGTCGTTTTTGAGTCTTTGGCACATGCGTAGTAGGGTTTAATGAAACGCGGGAATTTCAAAATTAAAGCTCAGAAATGACCGTTGGAATATGGCGGCGAGAAGTCAGAGAGCTGCTGTCCAGATACAGCACACAAATGGATAATGAGATGGTATAAAGGCTGCCAATGTAGTGTTATAGTTATCACGACCCATCAGGAAGCTTTGTTTTCATACGAACTCAACGAAAAGATACAAAAGTGTGAAGGCAACGGAAAGAAATTAGGCCATCAACTGATCAAGCCTGAGAACCTTGGCCGATAGGCCTTCTGTGGTTGAGTTTACAGCACATAAGTGTTTTGCAGCTAATTTCTCTACCATGAATTTTAGACTATTTGAAATAAGATATTTATCAAAAGTTTCATGAAATTCGAGACCATTCGAATGTTGCTTTTGTTATCTGTTCTATTTGAATAGTGCTTCCGCTGGGTTGGGCGGAGCTTAGTGAATTACAATAGGGATTCTTTCCTCTTCGAAACCCCATTGAATAAAAATATTCAAAATCTGTCCTTGGCATGCAGAGAAAACAAAATCCAATTTAGACTTGCCAACTGAACTGCGAAATGGAATCATTTACAAGAATATTTTATCTTGTGATTTTACCCGGAATGGACTGATTACTATGAGTCAAGACTGTCCCTCCTTCAAACAAGCAATCCCAAATCTGTCAGTTACTGCGCAGGGGCGAAAATTTAGATCAGGTTATCAGTCTGTAAAATCCTACATTCTGCGCATGCTTCAAAGACTCAAGTTTTCATTGGCCAGGACTTACACGATTTTTGATTGTTTTGAACAATGCAGCACGAGGTTCATCTCCCCAACAATTACACCACTGCACCACAAGACCTTCTAGTTAATGAAGAACTCACGACAATAACCATACGAAATGGATACCTGATTCAAGGCATATTCATCGATCCATTTTTGTGCCTCTGCATCTACATTTTCACCCTTGTTTTCCTGTTCATATTCTTCAACCCATGCTTGATCTTCAGTGCGGTCTTCTTTGTGCTATAAACAGATTTGGATACGATATACATGTCCCACTCTGTTGCCAACGTTAAGATAACAAACTCAAAAGAGTTGTAAAAAGTTCTAGATCCTTGGAAAATTCCTGCAAACTCGTTTGCAGATTGTTTCTGTTCCACAGGCGATAACTTCTGACTCATAACGTAGCGTTTACTTCCTTGCCAGTGGTAAAAAATAGAAAGTTCAATCGAAAACGTCTAGCTTTAAGGCTCTTAGGCAAACAGCATGCATTGCAGATATTCCATCCGGCCAACCAAGGCCGAACAATGAGAAGGTCCAAGATCTCTCCACACCCTGTACCCTGTCGCATAAAAACTTTGCCAAAAGTATACATTATCCATTGTTTCAAGAGAACTCTAAAAAATGTCCTTCGACATGATACACTGTCACATGATTTTCCCATCAATCGTAGTACCCTGTCACATAATTTCTATCAGAGAAGGACAGCCTGTCACATAATTTTTATCAGAAAAGGACACCCTGTGGCATAATTTTTACCGTAAAAGGACACCCTGTTGATCGGCACATCCCGTCTAGTTAAGTATGGGAGTACATCCCCCCTCTGGGTTTGTATTTCAAATTCAAACGAGTCGTTTCGGTCACAATTGCCACATTACCTTAACTCTGTCACCTTTACTGATACTTTCAACTGTTTTCATGAACTAAAACAATGAAAAGAGGAGGTCAATTGCTTCCAAAAGTCTACAAGATTTAGCACAAAGGCAGCAGAAAGTGTAATGAAAATTTTTCAATCATTTCTTACAGGCGTACTCAAAAAAAGTACCCCCTTTTGACTGGAAATAGGAACGAAACGATAAGAGATCATTACTCTCCGAGTAGTTAGCTAAATTTATCAATCTTCAACTTACATCACGTACCTTGCATTTAAGAATCATCCACCAAACACCATGGAGATACGAGCTTGCAAAGACAAAATTTACAGTGCACCCAAAACCAGAGGTTTTGTAAAAGGGCCTAGCCATGATTTGTATTATGGATCTTTTCCAAAGCACCGGTAAACTTTAACTTTCAGTTTTTCGCTTTTGTAAAGAACAAAACAGACTCGTGGAAATCGCCATGATTAAACAAATACAACAAAAATGTGGTAAGAATGATGAAGTCGTGCTACATTTCCCAAATGAGCATGCATGTGTTCCTTTTCTTCTTCTTTGACACTTGGAGTGGAATGCAATGCACGGATTGATTCCTCAAAGGAATAACTGTTTGTAGAACAATTGAAGCATTTCAAGGTATAAATCTTTTCAATAGAGAAAGCTAAAGGTCAAAGTCGAAATTCCTGTGCAACATGCCTGTGATAGCAAATCATGGCTAGGCCCTTTTACAAAACCTCTGGTTTCGGGTGCACTGTAAATTTTGACTTTACATGCTTGTATCTCCAGTGTTTGGTGGCCAATTTTTAAATGCAAGGTATGTGGATCTAAGTTGAAGATTGATAAATTTAGCTGTCCACTCGGAGAGTAATTATATCTTATCGTTTCGTTCCTATTTCCAGTCAAAAAGGGGTACTTTTTTTTTAGATACCCGGTATCATAATTCAACTAATGAATGCATACTAAAGGGCAAGCTTTTTCACTGCATCACTATGCGTGCCTAGACTTACGACACGATTCCAGTTATCGCAGCAATAACAACGACAACAACAACAATAATAACAACAATGACACAACAGCAACATTTTTATCTTTTCTCAAACTAAGCAAACAGTAGTTTGACAGCCCAACAGTGTATCAATAACGATAACTACGAAAATGTAATTAGTCTAATGAGTCCCTGGTGAGCAAGGTTTACCGTAGGGATACAAGGGAATCATCGTCATAAATCTCTATAACGCTAACCTCTGTATTCAGAATATCTTCATCATCTACTTTGTCCAATATTTCTCTTGCAGTTTGCTTTAGCTGTTCGCTGCTGTCACTAGAGAAAATAAAAGAAACGATTAGAGATACAACCAATACATGAAAGCTTTCCTTGACTCGTCCGCGATGCATTTCCCAACATACCCTAGTAAAACGAGACACAAACGCAACACGTCTGCTTTGCGAGAGCTCTCAGTTTAAACTAAAAGCAAAACTAGTCGCAGACAACTTTCCATACAAATCAGTTAAGAGTTCCCTTGGAGCTCAAGTCCATTCAAATATGTTACATAAACTATATCACATTACATTATATCAACAAATTTATGAAAAACAATCAAAGAGATGCTTTGAAAGGGTACTCTGACTTCCTTTTTGAAACAAAACATCAAAATTGACAATTACACACCTCCTGTCAAATAGCATCAAAAGTACTTACAGTGCATTTTCAAGGTACTCATCTGCCCATTTCGAATGTGTCTCGTGCTGCTGACCTATTGAACTGGATGCATTACCATCTAGGCCAGCAACTTGATGTCTTGAGTACTCATCTACCCAGTGGCTCGATACTGGAAAAATAGATTAATTTACAAGATAGCGATTCTACTGAGAAGGTAGAAAAAGACAGCTACCGTGAGCTGCTATTTGATACAATATTGGATTCTTCATGTCACTTGCATGGCATACAACGAGGATCCAAGAATTCAACTGGCGACATTTGGTCCCTTCTAGACTAATATGACGATGAGTCCCTTGTTTCCCTGCGGCAAACCTTGCTCAAGAGGGACTCACAAATGAAACAGTGAAAAACAGGGCCCTATTTTCTACAATCATCAATGGGATTGCGAAAGAATCACGGCTTCGAATCTCAGTCCCGTGGGAGTGTTTTCAATTCTACAATCGAATCGAAAATTCCATCACATTTACACTGTAACAATAGTAATTCAAAAATCTCGCAACCTGATTGGTACTGGAGGAATCGCGAAGTTTGAGCCTAAATAGGGCCAGGTTTTTCAGAGGAATAGTATGAGGCTCTGTTGACTGACGAGCCATCATCAAGTCAAAGAGCACAGGGAAACAAAAGACTCATCGTCATAAGTCTAGGTCCCCTCATGTAAGTCCAGGGCCTTAGGTTAGATTACTATAAAGAATAAGATACGTCTGTTGCATCCCCTGAATACCCATTTTCGTTAACTCTCTCGTCACAGAGTCCCTTCCCGTAACTCTTTTGAAAAGTCGTTTCACACAAGATGTTAGGCTTATAAAATGTTAAACTTTACATATTGAATATGATATGAAACCGTGCGAATCAAACTTAAATTGATATGTCCTGGCTCAAAACCCATCCATTTACCTCGCATTCATGCTAGGGACCATGAATTCAATTAAATCAATTTCTCAAAAATAATTCAGCTGAAACTTGTTACCTTCATTGTGACTTGGGTGTGATGCTAAAAACTCTCTAGCCCATTCTTCTGATCTAGGATCTGCAAAGAAATATTTCCTTATCAAATAACAACAAGAAATAAGGCAGCTGTGCTCCAGTAACAGATTTCGTTGTTCCAATGGAGTTTTTACTTGATAGTAAAGTTTTTGATCCAGGGCCCAAATCTGGTAACGTTTGAGATAAGAAACAATAGCACAACCCCCGTCTCAGTGCGAACATTGCTAACTGTGGTACGGGCTTGCTTCGGATCTCACAACACTTTCCAGAGAAATCAACGATAACTTTGCCCCAAAGCGAGTTATGAATGTTTTTTCAGACTGCACACAGGGAAGTTTTATTCGGTTTTTTCGCTTTTATCTCCTTGTTTCCATTTATTGTAAGCTGATTTTATTGTAAAACAGTTGCGACATGCAAGGGTTTCAACTTGGGAGTTAGCGAAGCAAACTTTGCTGTTCGCATCCGTTACTATTCAAATGAAAAGTCAGCCGACAATGAATGATATTATGAGAAACGAAGCATAAACTGAAACATTCGTTACTCAATTTGAGCAAAAAATTGTCGCTAACACTCTAAAACTGTTTAGAGATGCAAAGAACTTTCACGCCACAGCTAGTAGTAATGTTTCAGCTGAGAGCGGGGGTCATGATTTTGTATTTCATGTCAGGATTTACAAGACGTATTATGTTGAGTCCTAGTAATCGCTAACACCCACCCACCCCTCGCTCATACTAGTGGGTGGGTGGCTGGTAGCAAGTTCTAGGACTCAACGTAATAAGTCTAAGAATTTACTGGATCTGGATACTCGATCAACCCTCTTTTCTGCCAAAGTGAAAACGTCAAGCGAACCTATACGCACTACTGTGGTGGATACGCCATACAGAGGCGGGGTATTATGCTTGATGTGGTGGATACGCCATACGGAGGCGGGGTATTATGCTAACGTGGTGGGGTATCATGCTTGATGTGGTGGATACGCCATACAGAGGCGGAGCATAACGACCCACCACGTAAGCATAATAACCCACCACGTTAGCATAATACCCCGCCTCCGTATGGCGTATCCACCACATCAAGCATAATACCCCGCCTCTGTATGGCGTATCCACCACAGTAGTGCGTATAGGTTCGCTAGCGTGTAATATTATGAATAAATATAACTTTACGTGTCAGTTAAACTAAAATGCCAGGAATTACATGCACTAAACATATCGGGCGTAACCCTTCATCAGTAGTGACCTACATAACCTGTTTAATATATTGTATGTATATACATATACATATTGTAAATGTATATGTATTTCTGAATTGACATGAATGCTCTGTCTTATTAGAAGAACAGTCATTACTGATGAAGGCTTTCGCCGAAACGTTTAAAGAATGTGTTTTTTATGAGTTTTATATCTATTTTAATTCGCATTGAGAAGGAGCTTATGAGAATACATATACATATTGTATATATTGTATATATTGTATATATATTGTATATATTGTATATATTGTATAATTGTAGTATAACCAGGACTTTCCTTATTTCTTCATTCTAAAAGACATCTCCACAGGAACTAATAAGACAGTGATGAGGCAAATAAAAGCTTGAATACAAATTGAAATACAAACGCTTAGAAATAACATGAATGGAAGAATTTGCCCAAAGGCTTCTAACAAGTGTAAATCATCAGCCATGTCACGGCAGTGGTAGAAAGTGCATCATGATTCGTGCATCCAGAAACTGGTAGCAAAAATAATTTTCCTAAGACGACGCAGAAATTTTCATTCGAAATTACAAAACTTGTAGCTTCATGGATTGATCTACTTCATGGATTGAAGGATGTGCATCATCATCTTATGAAAAAGGATGTGCATCATCACATAAAAACTTCTGTTGACTTTGCGAATAAAACACAATCTGATAACTAATGGATACCGTCAGCATGATCTTTGGAGACAACTGGCAGATATTCTATTACGTGTAAATGTCCTAATTACCTTGGTGAACCGGATGCATTGCAGGTGGACCAGACAGACGTTCAATTTCTTGCATTTCGTTGAGTAATTGGTCCATGCGAAATGACTGTGGAGCAGCTTCATACTGGGGTCCTTGCAAGTACTCCCGGACCAACTGAAATTAAAATATGTTAATTGAATTGAGGCTTGAATCGCCAAACTTTGCCACCATTTTGAAACAAGGCATATGAACGTGAAAATCTGTTCCTGGCACTTTTCAAGCAAAACATGATTCGAATTTTCAATCAAAATATCTCAAGCAGGGCTAAAAAACAAAAAAGCCTTGTATCGTCGCAACGACGAAAAAAGCCACAATGCTCTAATTTTCCAAGGAAGGGAAGAAATAGGGTTTGGTAGTAGGGCAGGAACAAAGTAAACCGAGTAGAAACCAAGGAAATCTAGACAGGACAAAAAGAGTTAATGGTAAACTGGGAAAATAAGAATGCGAAAACTTTCAACTACACAACGGATATCTTTAACCACAAGTGTATTTGTGGCATCAGTTTGTTTTGAGTGGGTTTGTAGCGATTTCTAGCTACTGAAAGCTAATTTAGGCCCACTAAGCACATTGCGGTGAGGAATGGGACCCCTAAGTTAACGTCCATTAGAAAGGACGGCGAGGTGAGTTGCGAGGTCAGGCCTCCAAGGTTACCCATCCAGAGTTTGACTACACTCGATTGAGAGATCAGTTTCAGTCATCTGAAGAAACCTGTATACGCCGCTCGGCCACTCATCCCGAAAATTGCAATGATTGCAATGAAACGATGTGCATCGTTTGCTGATTTTTGTCTCAATAAAAATATTTGCAACCCTCAGTTACATTAGATCAGAACAGCAACACATTATATCTTCCACACCAGTGTCATAAACAGTTGTCAAAGGAAGGTTTGGTGCTAGACGGGTGCTTCACTTGCTGCTAAGAAGGGGAACTTTTTCGGCCTTGCTCTCACGCGCTAAAAAACTTACGGACACCTTGGTGCTCTTACTTTCAATGGATGGATTAAAAGCAGAACAAAGGAGTACATATAAATAGCAATGCTGTGAGCCTGATCTCAGGCTACTATATGCCATGATAGGCGTTTGATATGTGATGAGATGATCTCCAAATCAAATGAATAAAGATCGATTTACCTGGTCCTCTGTTGCATCCTGAAAACGTCTTTGCTGAAAAATAAAGTATACCAGGTGACTTAAAAAAACTTCACGAGCTACATCGAATATAGTTTGCTGAAAGCAAATGTTTTGAACAGCAACAAGGTGTCAGCATTTAGCTGAAGGGCTCAGCTATCTTTTGATATGTTGCTTTATCAGTTTACCTAGTGTCAGAAAAATAGCCTCAAGAAAGTAGGAATTCATCCATTTCTCAGACTATCCCCTCCTTTTCAAATCGATTATTAGAAAATGTAAAAAATGCTGAATTCCAGATTTGCTTTAGAGCTCAAAATTTGAATAAGTAACACAGTTCAATCATGTTTCAAACAAAAAAATTTTCCCAGACGACTTCAAATCCATCGCCACGTTGAGTTTACACAAAACATTGACTGGAAAATGATGGCGATTATTTCACTAAAAGTGATGACACCGTGATGCAACATTTTTTTTAAATCTGTTTTTTGGCTGGTAATCATCGCTTAAAATGACCATGCAGCATCTCAAAAGATAGCCAAGTCTTTCAACTAACCCGTGGTACAAAGTATTTTACAAAAGCTTTTGATTTCAGGGACCTAGGTATGATCTAGCTCGTGAAGTCTTTTCTTGGGTCACCAAGTTATCGGGTGGTTCGTACAGAAGAGTAAATCAAAAAGGTGCTGCTCTGCTAGGGTGACCCAAAAAATGTGAACTAAACCAATCCACAGAAGAAACTAACGTAATCAGACCAAGGGGAATGATTCTAATGTTTTGGTAGCAAAATGGCAAGTGATTCATAGCTAGTTGCTCTTGCTTTAAATCAAAATCATTTCTTCCAACAATAAGGATGTACCTGAATCAAGGCCAATCTGAAACCTTTCAAAAATCAGAGAAAAACAGGGCATCAAATTTGATCAGATGCAGAGCTACAAAGCAATGAACATGTCAACTAGGGAGATATGCACAAGTGCACAAAAAGATTCATTATAATATTGAAGGGAATTCATATGCTTAAATCACTGAACGCTCACACAACAAAAATTAAAGTGCATTGCCTGAACTTACCTTAGATTGCCAACTATCCCTGTTGAAGCCATCCTAAAAACAAAAAAGTTTGATTTCTTACATCACATGCCTTATGGTATAGGCCTTTCCTAACTTAACATCCATGGAGCTTTACAAATTCTTACAGTTTGTACTGATAAGAAAAGACTCATATTCTCAGAGACAACATATATATTTTTTTTTTATTCAATTTATTTAACGTTGGCTATATAAACAATACAATTAATAGCACATGGTGCTAATTTAGGCCAACTATGGCTTAGTCCCCCTCCTACCCCCCCACCCCCGATTTAGCATTCCCCACCCATTTGGCTAATCCTACATGAATTCTTTTTAAACATTAAAGTATTTTTGGAATTAGAGGTGCTTACTATTTATCCGAGTTGAATAACCTTGATCCTGAACTGAGACTTGCACCCTCAGTTGCTTTTTTAAGAAAAAGACATTATCAATAGTTTGCCCCCTACAAAATCTGTTTTTGGAATTCACGATCCAATAGAATTATCCTACCTCACTCAACTTAGAGTTGGTCTCAGCAAGCTAAATTTCCACAAATTCAAACATAATTTCCGGGATACCATAAACCCCATGTGCCTGACAAGTGAAGGCATTGAGGATATAGAGTACTTTTTGTTCCTCTGCCCTTCTTTTAATGTCTAATGAAGAGATCTTATTGCTGGAATCGTAGAACCATTACAACCTGTGTACAAATCACTAATCTTTCAAATGACGCTTTGCTTCTGATCAAGACCTTTCCTATGATTGGAACAAAAATATCCTCAAATTGACGTCACGTTTCATCCACAAAATTGGTTGGTTTGATTGAGATCTTTTGAAACTTCAGCTATGTGCCAAGTCCCAACCACCAAGTCCATTTAAGAAGTTTCATTGTTGTGGCTTGTCACCTCTGTAACAGGCCCCACTGTGGATAAATATCCAAGTGATAATAATATGCTTGAAATAAATTCTCATTTTGTATACAGATCCTGTATCACCACAGCCTTGCCCAATTGATGCCCTGAATATTACCTGATGTCTTGCTTTATCTTGAGTGAAGTGTGACACCACGCCCATCAAAGGATTTGCTCCACCACATTCTCCTTCCACAAGCTGTTTCATGGCCATTTTGACATCAAAATCTTTGCTGGAATAAAATCGGAAGATAATATATTTAGTGTTATGCAGAAATCAGATTACTTACAGTAGCTATCAGATACAATCCACAAGGAATAAGACATCTGATATTAGCATTTTCTAAGATATGACTGACATATTTAGTTTCGGCATATTAGTACGATAGATAGTGATCATACCAAAGGTGTGCAAAAAGTTCAGATTCCTGATGAGAACATAGTACTGTAATGATATGCGTTGGTTTTTCTGCTAAATTAAATAGCATCTTGATCTGCATGTTCCTTCACATTCTGATCAAAAAGTCAACACAGAGTGCTTTAGGGTCATGGTGAGGGGTGAACCTCTAAATAAAATGGGCATCAAATCGGGTTTTCATCATGAAAGGGTCCATTCATCCCCATTTGCCCCCCAAATCCTCCACCTTATGTAGCTTGGTGCCCATTTTCTTTCTACTAAAGGAACTCCCAAAAGGACATGTCCACCACCTTTTTATGCTTTTTGGATAGCCAAATTAGAAGACATCCAACTATCCTCAAATGAAATTGAGCTCTGTTGTGGATTTTGGGCATTGCTTGCTGATAGTAAGTAAGAAATTGCATAAATATTTCAAATAGGAAGCTAAGGTCTGGGGCTGGTAGGCAGTCTCTAAAATTTTTGGGCCTTTTGCTACAAAAATTCTCATCTGTATATAATGTTTCTTTGATGTTTAATGCTCCAAATGTACAGTAGGGTTAATCTATATTTGTTAGAAGGACTTTATTAAATGTCAAAATAGTTGCTATTATTGTACAGTGTCAAAACATTTTGGAGTGCAAATTCCATAGGTTTCTCAGCTTTTTTAAATTCATTGTTCCTTAACTTTCAAAGAATTCAGCCTACAGTACCGTTTCTTACAAACTCTTTAAAGTGGCCATCATTCATGAAGCTGGATTGGACTATCTTAGGACTGTGAAAATGTGAAGCTGAAAATTTTATGGCATGATTTCATGAATTAAAGTTCACCAGTAAATGTGAAAGTTCACTTTTCATGTACTGTACGTGAAATCTCAAATTTGATGATTACTAGACAGGAATTCCCAAAAGCTTCCACTCGTCATAGTCTCCTGCTGTAGCCTCCTTTCCCCAACACCTCTTCATATCATACATACATTTTACTGTAAACATCCCTGACTTCATCAATAGTGTTTTGTTTAAGAAATGTACTAATGAAACTTAACATACTGTGAGCTTCTAAAAAATCTTCCCACTCACTTCGCTCGCATTCTCTTTGTACTTCATGTACTTAGTAGCTTCTGCCCTTCAACTTCATCCATATTTTGCTATCTGTAGAATTTTGATCAGGGTTTTTCAAAGTTTGAATTTTTAAGGATCGCATGAAGCCAAACATTCATTTTTGGACGCCCATGGTTCAATCTTTCCATGCAAAGTGTTCTAATCTTTCTTCCAGGTGTGGAAATCAGGTGAGAATTGCTGTACTGTAAAAATTTGAGTGTGACTTGAAAAATGATTAGACACAGTGATCACTTGATTTGCAAAATGGCAATGAAAGTTCCAATGAAAACTGTTTATCATCTAGTTCTTGTTTTGTCAAGTGCTAAAGCAACTTGCGAATTGTTATCAGCAGGTTCAACAAATTGGCTGTTTGGCCATCCTTTTCTTTTATTCAGGAATGTCTGTTCACAAGAAAGTGTCACAAACATTCTAAAAGGCATGCAACTGAAAAAAATTTGTTAGAGGCACACTGGCAGATCCCATCTTACCTCATTTCGCTCAACTTTTGCCACTTTGCTCACCTTTGCCCCCCCCCCTCCCAAAAACACCCTGCTACGCCATTGAGTCTGACTAGTCCCTTCTCTTTTTTGACTCTGGCTATTGTTATTTTACCAAAGAAGCATCCAATTAGGATTGATCAAATACACCTTACTTACACCTCCAGGGAAAAGATCAGCAATTTCAAGGTAGATGCTGGGCACTATTTTCCATTTAGAGATAGGACCCACTAGAAGGACATGTAAATTCCAAAAACAGACCAGTTTAATGTGGATGTGATTCGTAATTCCTATTGGAGCCACTTTAAAACATAAGATCCTTTTGGATGATTACAAAGTCCGTCCTGAGCTAAACAAGCATAAGAATATCTGATTATTGATTTCTTCATAACCCCAAATGATCGTTGATTCTGTTTTTTGCTACAGTCAGAGAGATGAGTGTTGCTGCTAAAGTCGCCTTCAATGGAAAATCGAGCGCCTAGTATAAGGACAAGAATCGCCTCAAGGTCAAAGGCAATATTTTGGTCTTTATGTCAAACGAGAATGATACGCAAAAATCAAAAGTCATTACCCCTAGTTTGCTTATAGTTCGTGCACAAAACTATTGGTGCATCTGTGTCAAATGAGGTGTCATGTGAGATTTACGATAACGCAAAATTACTTATGCAGAACCCTACAGAACGTTTCAGTTGTTGCTATTCGCGGGCATCTAATTTGAGACAAGCAGTCACGAAGATTCCTCTGTGCAGAATGATATGCATGAAGATGTTTTGGTTCAGTGTGATCACGTCCCTTCCCCCAGTCCATGGCACCATTGCTTGCTGGGATTCTGCACCTTTCGTCTCAACTTCACCTGCGATGATTGCATCCGTTGCTGTGTAGGAGGGGGGTCCTTCTACCTTTGGTTATGCTGCAAATGCTAGCCTCTGTGCAGGCCGCCGGTTATATCATCCTCTAAAGTTGAGTTATTTGCATAATGAGTACTATCAATAAGTGGCTAATGATTCGTTCGTTCTAGAAAACGATTGTTTTGACATAATTAAGCTGCTAATGAAGTCAAGCGTGCCAATTCTGGGTGAATTTGTTGCTGTGCCAGGGTAAACATCCTAGTAATTTATCCATCTTATGATGTCAAATCTGTCTAACATGAAATAAGCCGACGTCAAATTCTGCTATAGGATCGTGGGAAGCTTCTGTGTTGTATGCGCTTTCTGTGCGCTTTCTTTATCTGAGTGCTCATTAGCAGCGGTAAAACGTTTATCAATTAAATTAACGAGCGTGACTTTCTTACTTACTTACTTACTTACTTACTTTCTTTTTGACTGACATCGAGTGCCCTCTTAGATTACAAAGTTGGACTTTGTAATCAAAAATTACGTGAGAAAATTGTTCTCGTGGTGGTGGTGTGTCTTTTATAATTATATGAAAGCTTTTTGAAAACAAAGGCGGGGAGTATGATCTCTTACTTTTGCATTTTAAGAACATACTCACAGTTTCAGTTTAGCTTTGTGGATTCAACTTTGCTATGCCACGTCTCTTCTCTTGTCTGGCACCTTCTTGCATCTTTGTTTTTGGAGTGTTGAAACTGTCCTCCATAAAAAAGTGTTCTGAATTGAATGAATTGAATTGAATGAAAAAGCGGAATAGAGGCTTATCAAAGATGGGGAATTAACTGAAAGCGAGGCTGCAAAGTATAAACAAAACCGAAGTCAAAAAAGACAAAAAAGAACACGTGAAAAGAAAAGATGAAAGATCATCTGGATGTGCTGGAAAAAAGAATTTGTGAACTTTGAACCTTTCCTTTCTGTTGGCAAAGAAAAATATCCGGTAGGTGAAAAAACTGAGACTGAATGAAAAAGGTTTACTTTTGTGTTGTGTTGTCCGTATGAAATATTATTATGATCATACATTAGCCATGCCATCTTCATCTATCTTCTCCTCTAATCTCACTTGATGAGGACATATTGAAACAGTTCTGGTACAGCCTTTGAAGTTATATGCCATAATAAAGAGCAAACCAAACAAGAGGTCATAGGTCAAATAGATTGTCCTAAAACTGATTCCCAAGCTTGAGGCAGTGGCACGACTTACTTCAAAGCAATGATTATCCCCGAAAAAAGAAATCAATGATCACGCGCAGAAAGCATGTTTGTTTGTGGAAAGAATGTGGGCAGTCAGTGAATCACAGTCCAAACAAGGATTAGCAAAGAAGCAAAAAAGTTTCTAGCACATTCGTAGGTTTATTGCAGGGCCGAAGCCAATGGGGGGGCTGGGGGGGGGCGGAGCGCCCCCCCCCCCCCAGCAGACCATTTGTCGGAAAATTTTGCTCTCTTGTCAGAATTTTTGTGTTCTAAATAACTAGTTTTGGAGGATTTTGAGGAGAAATAATGGAGAAAAACATGAATTTTTAATGTAAGAACATAAATTCCAACAGAAATTATTGAATTTATGGCATATTTTTGGTTGATATTAACTAATTGTGTTGATTTCAACGTTGAATTGCGAAATGTAGCCAAATTTTAGTTACCGCGGAGTTAGATCGGTACAACTGTTGTTGTTGCTGTTGTTGTTGATGGTTTTTTTCGTCGGAAAATTTTGGTTTTTCGCCCCCCCTACGCAGGCATAGCTGGTATCGGCCCTGGTTTATTGGCGGTTGATGTGCTTTGAACATTGCCAGCAAAACCATAGGCTTATTTGGCAAAATAGGCAGTGGTCCTAGGTATCCTTAACAAGAGCTGAGAGTATGCTACCATGGGAGGCTTTTGGAGTCTGCAGCCCACACCTGTACAAAAATTGGCGATGCCCGGAAGCCCAGAAGCCAAAATCCAAAACTGCACTTCTTGAAATCTTAGATTTTTTCCAACAATTTTGTGTTTACTTTCTCTCCATCATTTCCACATCCTGTTGCTGGTTTTCAAAGTCAGTTGACTTCATTAACTGTATGACGTTGGAGCCTTAAACTTGAGTACTGCACCATTAGCCTAGCCTCCGCGTACTGAAGTAGAGAATGAAGAAGGTGGCAGACTCAGTGGTAGAACACCTTTCTCTCTTCTTGCTACTTATCATCAGTGTCAAGTCTGCATGCATCAAAGAACATGACTCCCTGGAAAATTAAATGCCCCTTATGAAATTACTGTTGATACCTCAAGAAGTGCATGGATACAGGAAATTGAAAAATACCATATACTGTTTTAACAAGTGTTGCTCACAGAAATTTTCCATACAGAGCAAAAACCCAGTCAGGTGCCATATCATG
The DNA here is from genome assembly GCA_964020215.1 of Aurelia sp. 3 sensu Dawson et al. (2005). Lineage (NCBI taxonomy): Eukaryota > Metazoa > Cnidaria > Scyphozoa > Semaeostomeae > Ulmaridae > Aurelia > Aurelia sp. 3 sensu Dawson et al. (2005). Next base: position 4,757,253 of record OZ026584.1, read on the forward strand.
ATACCATACTGTTGGTTTTAAGATGTAAAATGCAGAGCTCTGTTTCAGCTGAAACATTGAAAAATCAATAAAAGTTATTACTAAAGGTGAGCTGTTTTAAATGCAGCTTTTCGCCATTAGAATTTGGTAGTTCTCTGAGACTGAGCGCTTATCAAGCTGTATTGAAGACTGCACTTAACATTAATTATTCAAGAGATTTCATAAAGGAAAATGCTTGTGGCATGCACCTGCAACCAGGATTGATACTACAATTAGCAAAATCCTATTTTATTTCCTTATTGTAAACAATGTACTGTAATTACTTTACCAGCACATGGCTACTGGTATTTAGTCAGCTGCTAATTTCAAATCAATGCTTCACTGGGTGCCTGCAGTATCCCTCTGTCTTCCAACAATGTGATTTGGTATGTTTGATTTTGAAGATATCCTGTTGACTACCTTGTGATATTCTCCAGTTACTTCTTTTGATTTGAGTTTCCTCCAAATGGTTTGGACATCATCATCCATTTTTAATTGCCTAATTGGTTGAATCATTATCTTTCAACATCCTAGGTTAGCAGTGTATGATTATTTGATTGAAGACCAGACAATATGTTGTCTCAACTTTACAAAGGGCAAGATCCTTCCTCATTGGGAGTCATGAGGTTTCTGTTTGGTGAGCATTTATTATTTCTTTGATTTCACATCATTTTGAAAATTTTGATGTCTTCGTAATCCTGTCTCTATATTTGTTTAATGTATATGGCCTTGGTTTCTACCATCTTAGATAGCAACAACATCAGGGAGCTTGTGATGGGTAATTTAAGGATCAATGAAATTTTGCTGTGCCAGATTAACTGTCAACTTAATCATTATTTCTTTCAAATGATTACAATTAAGGAAAGATTATTTGTGTGCCATTTGATACAAATCTTTCCCACAGTGACTTTGTTGCTCTACTGTACCTCTTCTCTAAGATTCAAGAGGCCATTCTGCGATGTCATTAGCAATTTGAAGACAAAAGAAAGCATAAATTATTTCTTGAAAACTGCCAAATTATTCGAATTACAACAATATAATCTTGTCACTAAGCAACAACAATTGCCATGTTGCTTTGTAGTTTAGAATTGAGGTCGCATACAGTAATTAGCATTGCCAAGCAAACTGCAAATCCGTAAGCTGCAACCATTTTCTGGGCTCATTTGATTGAAGTGTACCAGGGTAATCAGTTGGCTTTGTGACCAGTGTATGACATAAGACACCCTGGGAACAAGGTTGATTTGATACAGTAACAACTGTATGTGAGAACTTATAATGAATTTTGATAATATATGCAGCAAACACCAATAACATTTCTCTTTCACCCCATCAGAATTATACTGTTTACAATAATTTCAGGTTTATACATAGGTAACCCCATATTATTGTCAAGTTTATTTCCTATGTTACAACAAGTGTAGATTTTGATAAGAAAAAGGCTGATAAGAAGCTTCATGTTCTAATGTTCAATATCCATTGATGAAATTTCCACAATATGTCATCATACTGTAAGTCCATACAACATCATCAGATGAATGGGTAAAATAAAAGACATCTAAATTCTATATTACAATCAATTAACGTACAACTCCCTAAAGATTTACAATGATCGGTTACAACTTACGTTTAGAAATGAAATTTTGTGACTAATTAACAACTTTTATTTATAAAGCCTATTAGGTATTCATACCTGGACCGTATTCCCTGATGAAGAGCAATTCACTAATCTTTTACGTTTGTCATACCATACTTGTACTCTAAAGCAACGTAAGATATGCGAGAATCTATCCTGTCTGTTATGATCTATTATTCTTTCACAATATTCTTCTTTTTGCTTCTCCAATGTATTCATGTATCCACGACGAATGATTCATCATTTTAATACTTTTGCAAAGGAGATTTCAATCTCCCAGAGGAAAGTAGCTTCATCTGTATGAGCTGACAAAAGTAGTTGTAATTGCTGTGAGACTGGAGGACTGATCAAATTTTATCTTTTATTTCTAGCCACTTGTTGAGAGTTTTTGAGTCTTCGTTTGTTAACGTCTACCTGAAATTAGATACCACGCGATATTTGTCATAGTGTCAATTACCCATCCAGTTACTTTAGTTGTTTCGATCGCAGACACTTCTCATGGTGGCATGTAATTTGAGACAGATGCTAGTTTTATCTCTATATTAAATTGGCCTCTGGGTAGTCATAGCCTCTTTGCACCTCGGGGTATGGTTCTAGTTTAGTATTATATACAGTAGTTGTACAGTAATTTTGTAAAGTAGTATAGTTTGTAAATTCATATTGTGATTTTTTAGTGGATACAAAAAAGATTTTTTAGGAGCTTTCTCCGTAAGTTCTCAGATGAAAAGTGCCTGAAATAAGAAGTTTTTACAGGTCCACACCTTGGAAATGTTGCGTGCTCCGCTTTGTTGATTACCCATGCGATGGGCATAACAGCTGAAAGATCACAAGAAGGTTTCGATTTCAGCCCAAAAAAGTGAGTGAAATGCACACTAAAGGCTGGTTTTTCATATGTCGCATTTCATCGCAATTTGTCGGATGTCCATAATTGCGATTGTCAAATTATATGAATATCGAGAATCGTAATTCATCGGAATTCGTCCTATTTCATCGCAGAAAACAAAATTTGTTGATTCGCTAGGATCAGTTGTGACGAATTGTGATGAATTAGGATACCTTTTTTTGGTTGTTTTTCATATATCGGAAATAATCCTATTTGATCGTAGACCCAGAATTGCGATGTGCGAAAACCAGTTTTTAGTTTAGGGGCTGCCCATGAGTCAAAAACTAAAGATCAATGCTGGGCCTAAGTAAATTTCTCATTTCTAATCAAACATATCTTTGAAAGAAGACTTTTGCCAATGTCATTGATTTTCAGGGAGTAGTATCTTCTCAAACATTATGCAGCTTTTTCTTACCAACCCAATGTGTAAACCCATTATCAATATTGTTTTCATCCTTTTAGGATTGCTAATGATCCTAGACATCCCTCAAGAACGTGGTATGACTTTCCTGCCACACAAGTGGTCAGATCCAGATATATGCTATTTTCCCCTCTTCAATTGGCTGCAACCTCTCCCCCTTGAATGGATGTACATGGTTTATTCAGTAATGATGCTTGGTGCATTGGGTATAATGCTTGGCTTCATGTACAGGCTAAGCTGTCTGAGCTTTGTAATATCGTATTGGTATATATTTTTGCTGGACAAGACATCATGGAATAATCATTCGTATCTGTATGGGTTGACTGCTTTCATGTTGTTGCTTACAGATGCGCATCACTACTGGTGAGTAAAAATGTTGTTGTTTCATCCCTTTGCGTTACCTTCAGGTCAAAGTTGAAGAAATTCCTAAAATTGTGATTATTGCCTTCTGAATTTACTTACTTTGTTTTTGGTCATCTGGTTTTATTTTATGCTTACTTTTAAATAATCGTTTTTAGTTTACTTTCATGGGGGGGGGGGGTCCTTTCTCGATTAGTCTATGTACTTCGAGGACTCCTCCTTAGACAATCTTTCCAAATACAAATTGTAGCGTTTCTTATGTAATCTTTAATTTTCATTGTTTTTCCTATTTATGTAGATTTTGATTTTCATGTATTTAGAATTATTTATTGTATTTGTAGTATTTGTATTGCATTTAGGATGATTGTCGAATGAAATGAACCTGAACCTGAAAGTGAAACTCTGCTACATTTGCAGGCTGTTTGCTACGTTTGCCCTATTCCTTTTTAGGAACCGTCCAGAAAAGCAACAACTTTCCCTAATCCAGGATAATAACGTCAGATACATTGCTGACAGCTAACAAATACGTTCTCTATATGTTTGAACTCTTGCTTTTGATGGAAGCTATCCCGGGGGGAGGGGATACATGACTTGCGGATGGACGGGCATCTGCCGCCCGGTTTTCAGAAAGGTACCCTCTTCTAATTACCGAAAGCTGCCGTCATACCCAGTTTTATGATGAATTTTGGCGGAAAACCACCCACCTTTTGCTACTTTTCGCCAATTTCTGGATGACCCACCCTTGTTTATGGAGAATCTGCCGACAAAAGGACCCTTGTTTAGAGAATTTGGGGCCCGAAAACCCACCCATATGGGCGGCACATATCCGTACCCTCAACATGTTATGGAGATGTTATGTACCCCCCCCCCCGGGGAAGCTATTTAGCATAGATCTAATGTTTCATGACATCTTTCTTTTATCTCAGGTCAATAGATGGTCTTCTCCGTCCCAGTATTCGAAACGTAGACGTCCCAAGATGGCATTATGGTATTTTCAAATTCCAGGTAATTTTGCAGTCTGCTTGCTGAGTTTGCCGCATGCTTTATAAGTAGCTTATTTTTCGCTCATTTCATATCTTCGTGGGTAAAGCTTCAGCTCTATTCGATGTTTAAATTTTAAGATGTTCATTCTTCCGGCCAAAAAACTGCCAAAAATTCCTTAAAGATAAGAAGTGGGTTATAGCTAAGTCTGGTAGGCCACGGAATTTAAAGTATCATTTGAAACGCAGTGAATTCGCTTCATTCCAATAACAGAAGCCCCGGGGGGTGCACTTGACCAGATTTTGGTCGGGGACGTGCCATCGAGGTTTCAAAAACATACCCGTTCCTTATACCAATTTTTGAAAAAAGTATACCCGACCTTATACCAATTTTTTGAGAAAGTATATCCTACCTTATATTTCATATCAAAACCTTGAAAATCGGTACCGTTCCTTATACCAAAATTGTGAAAATTGATACCGTTCTTTATACCAATATCTGGAAAATCGATACCCTTCCCGATGGCACGTCCCCGTACCCAAAATATATGTAGTGCACCCCCCGGGACAGAAGCTTTCTTGTTGCAGAACAACCACCTGACCCTGTCGAAAATCACCAAAAATTGATTATATTACGGCTTGTAAAGAGTTCTTACCCTGGATTTATTTTAGTTTTATTCCTAAGGGAAAAACCACGAAAGCGTTGCTTGTGATGCCGTATTTGAGCTATAGCACTGTACAGAATCTTAAATGTTCTCGCAAAAGCATTTTTTGGGGATTTAATCTAAAATTTTGAGTCCTAGATGATAGAAGAGCTGGACTTGCTTCAAGTCTCGCTCTCTTGGTGATAAACGAATGGGAGGGGGAGAAAAGGAAGAAGAAAAAGGGAAAAAGAAAGGAAGGGGAAGGAGAGCGTTCTCCTTCCCCTTTCTTTCTTTTTCTTCTTCCTTTTCTCCCCCTCCCATTCGTTTATCACCAAGAGAGCGAGACTTGAAGCAAGTCCATAAAAGAACTTAATATCACAAGCATAGCTGAACAAATTGAGTGGTCAAATTGTACAAAAAATCATTTTCATAATCAACTTCTGCAGTTAATTTAGTAGTCCGAAATTAGCTTAATAAGCTTAAATGAGCTTAGGAGGCGTAAATCAGCAGTGATCTTGCTATTTCACTTCTAGTTAGAAGCCTACTGTAAATAGATGAAAAAAAGATCGAGAATATGCTCAAAACAAGATAGCTCTCAAAAGCAGAACCCAATTGAAAATAGAGTTTGCAATATCAGTTTGGTCACCGATAAGTACGTACGGATTCTGATGTGAATTCTTGAGGAATAGCAGAAGGCCAATACAAATGGAGTTTGAAGAGCATATGGGCTTGATGATTTAATGAAGTTACAGTTGAACTTCCATTTAACGAACACCTGTGGGAGGACCAATGTTATTGTTTGTTGTAGAGAGCTGTCCGCTGTATGGTGTCATATTTTGTCATAGTGTATTTGGGACGAAAACAGTTATCCATTGTTCGGAGGTGTCCGTTGTGTAGAGGTGTCTTCTTTTAGTGGAGATTTCACTGTATTGACCACTTTAATGAACAGCCTCGTTTTGGAAATTATTCAAAATTCGTTCATATGAAACCTTAGACGCCAAATTCGGATTTAGCACCCAAACTTTAGTCTAACCCTAAGTTTTCACGTTGCTAGCGGTTGTAGTGTTAATTTTATGGCAATGTAAAGTTTGAAAATCTATAAGGGCTTTGACCGTGAAAATGACTTGGGGTGTAAAGTTTCACCCCGAACGACTTTTCATGGTCAAATTCCTTATAAATCTCTGAAATTTACATCGTCATAAAATCAACATCACAATAGTTAGCAGTTTAAAAACATGTAATTAGACTAAAGTTTGGGTGCTAAATCCGAATCTGGGCTCGAAATTTTCATATTAACAATAGGAAGAGATTTTGGCAAATTTCCAAAACGAGGGCCCTATTAGATTAAATGGAAGTTACCCCCACGGCTTTACACAATTTTACCTAACTATTACTGTGGTATTAACACATAATTGTATATTATATTATCTGTGTTGTTTCCCATAGTTCATCATCGTTTACTTCTATGCTGGCCTGAAAAAATTGGATCTCGATTGGGTCTTTGGATACTCGATGACGGGACTCAGCAGGGAATGGGTCTTTGATCCATTCCGACTACTTGGATTACCAAATCACATAATCGACCACTACGTTGTCCATATTTGCGGCCTAGTATTAGATCTTTCCGAAGGATTCCTGCTGTTTTTCGACAAAACACGACCCATTGGTTTCTTTTTTGGTTGTTCATTTCATCTTATGAATTCCCAAATGTTTCATATTGGAATGTTTCCTTGGACCATGATGGCCACAATGCCTATTTTCTGCTATCCAAACTGGCCTAAGAAGTGGATACGCTCGATGCCTAATGCATTTGCTAAAGTTTTGCCAGCTGCGAAGGAGGCCAAAGCTAATATCATCTGCAGTAATGCTGATAAGGGAAGAATTCCCATACGCCAATGGTGTATTGTTGCTGTTGCTAGTTTATATGTGATGGTACAAACGGTTTTGCCTTATTCACACTCAGTAACAAAGGTAGGTGAAATCATTTTTGTTGATATATTCATTGAATAATTCATTGAATGTTTGATTGGTTGATTGATTGATTGATTAATCGATGGAATGATTGATCATTGGTGGATTGATTGATTGATTGATTGATTGATTGATTGATTGATTGATTGATTGATTGATTGATTGATGGACTGATTGATTGATCGATCGACCGACTTATTGGTTGGCTTATCCACTCATTCATTTATTCATTATCGACCGACTATTCATTATATCGATTGAATAGACTGACGACGTGTATGGCAAGCGGATGTCACCATAGTCAGAAAAACGCACTTTTTCTGGAAAAATTCACTTTTTCTGGAAAAACTCACTTTTTCTGGAAAAACTCACTTTTTCTGGAGAAAAACTCACTTTATCTGATAAACCCACTTTTTATGGCAGATAAAGTCGGTTTATTTGAAAAACCGACTTTTTCTACTGATAAAGTGGGTTTTCTCAGAAAAATTGGTTTTTTCTCAGATAAAGTGGGTTTTTCTGAGTTAAAATGGGGGTTCGATGACTGTTCTTTGAAGCACGGAATCAACTGTTGCCACTGATACCCTCTCTACTCTGTTTGGGAGTGGAGCAACAGAGAAGCGTGCATAAGTCTAGCATATGAGGCCCAAGTTACAAAGTCTTTTGAGATGACCCTTTCAAAATGAGAAACCAACTTTACCTGAGAGAAACCCACTTTATCTGAGAAAAACCCACTTTATCACTAGAAAAAGTGGGTTTTTCAGATAAACCGACTTTATCTGTCAGAAAAAGTGGGTTTATCAGATAAAGTGGGTTTTTCTCCAGAAAAAGTGAGTTTCTCCAGAAAAAGTGGGTTTTTCTGGAGAAAAATCCAGTTTATCTGAGAAAAAGTGAGTTTTTCTGACTATGGTGACATCCGCTTGCCATAGACGTGATTCCTTGTATTCACAGGTATGTGTTCTTCAATCAGCCAACATTAGGCTGCGTTCACATTAAAAGCTTGTTTTTGCGTGCATGCTTGTGCTTGCGTAAACGCGCTTTTGTTTGCGTTTTCCTGTTCAGATCAACATTTCCCCTGGATCCCATATAGCAGGTCGTTTTTTACTTGTGAAATGGAAAGCTCACAATAGATTTCGCTTGCACGCGCGTGTAAGTAATCTGCTTGCTAACCAACAAGCTTTTTCGCATGAGCAAGCTTCTTTCCGCATGCAAATATTTTGCAGTCTGAACACTATAAGAGATCAGTATGGCGGATTTCTGCACGCGCCTTTAAGCGCTTACAAAAGATTGTGCAATGTGAACGCAGCCTTAGGGACCTTTAGCAACTAGGACGGTGACTGCAACGACAACACAAATGTGCCCTTTGTTTCCGAACTTCGGCTTAAGAAGACTCTTTGTTTTCCGTTCGAATTTGCTTCCCTCGAGAGTCTATGAAGTTGTCCTTTTCAATTGCACATTTTGGAAATATTTCTAACGTGCTGTTTTTCAGATCTGGATCTTCGTAATGAAACTCGCTCATTTTCAATGTTAATTATCAAGGAAAAGGAAGGTTCCAAAGTATTTAGATGAAGAAGGAGATTTTGTCTTGGCTTGTTTAAGAATTTGTGAAGATAACTTGTTGGAAACTTTACTCGGTTGTATCATAGAAGACGACGTTCTGGTTGGCGTTGCCGTCCTTTTTGCTTAAAGTCCCTATTGCAATGGGGGAGGGGGGAGGCGGGCCAAGGTTTACAAGTAAGACAGGCATGTTTCAATACAAAACTCGTGTGTCTCAACGAGCTTTGTCTACGATTGTAGCTCCAGATAGAGGCGCTTAGAGAGCCACAGCAGTTCATATTTGAACTTACCTTCAATTCATGATGTTACATTATCTAATAGAAACTCTTTTTCCAGGGCTACAATGCGTGGACGCAAGGCCTGTATGGTTATTCCTGGGATATGATGGTACATTCATGGAGCACACAACACGTAGTTGTAAAAGTTGTTGATGGGAACTCAGGAGCCACTACATATTTACAGCCAGGCGTAAGTAAGATTTAGATTTATTTTGCATACAACCGAGAGGTCCTAAAGAGCCGTGTTCCGTAAGTTTACAAGACATTCGAAAATACAGTACAGTACTGTAGATTCTCTTCGGGATTTCCATAGCAAAAGTATAATCTCGAAGGAGTGGTAAAATATGCGCCTATGCTTGATGCAATCGTGTTTTTGAATAGATGGGGCAGCTATTACGGAAGAAGGCATTATACCTGTTGACCAAGAGTATGTACCGGGTAAGTCAAAAAACGCCCGGCGTTTAAAAGGCTTCTGCTCCCTGACTATATAAGCTATGATATTTTGCAATACTTGATTAAATAGCTAACATGTTCAATTATTTTTAGAAATTTTCTTGGCTAAAATCAGTCACTCCGTTCAGATTCTGTAGGCAATTTCTAAAATGAATCCCTTTAAGAAACCTTAAAAGAGTGCTAAAATTACAAGCAAAAATCCCTAATGTGTTTACCTCACAGCGATGACTTTCAGCACGCTTTAGCGTGTGCTTTTGTTTTCGTGGGTTGAACAGTCTTCCCCCTAGTGTGAATAACTTATTCAGGGGGATTCCATTCTCCCATGAGGACAAAATATATGAGCACATCCAAGAGTCATTATTGCTAGAAAGGAGGGCAAAGGGAAATTTTGCTTGCTGTGTTCGCTCGTTTTTGCAGGTTTTTGAAAGGGGCTTTCTGCAGGAAATCTCCTATTTCGACGGGAAGGAATGACCGATTCAAGCCGGGTAAATTACCCAGCCTAAATTGACATATCGGGGATGAAACAAGACAGTTTTCAACATCATTGCTTTGATATTCAGGGATCAGTATTTTTTCAAATGCCGGGCGTTTTGATTGACTCACCCGGTATCAAGAAATAATAAGAAACAAGCAAATATTAATGTTACAATCGTTATGTTTAGCTATACAAGCATGGGGCTCAAATTTAATAGGATGGTGTAAAATCTTATTCGAAATTACTTTAACGCACGTAACCTTATCGCAACCCTGACCTTACATCTGATGTGGAACCGAATCTTACTTAGACTGCGTTCACACGATGCCGGCACATTTTGAAAACGGTGAAAGATTCGATGGATAGGCCTCCCGTTCACACGAAAACGGCACATTTTTTGCCGGCAGATTTTGAAAACGGTAGATTTTGAAAACGGAACTCTAACCAACACATTTTGGAAAACGAGACTGATCAACTAATAGGGTGTAGGTAAGCTTCTTTGGCATCAAAGTGTTTCAACGAGCTTTTGCCATCTAAGTTCCTCCCGTTTTCAAATTGTTCCGGTATCGTGTGAACGCTAGCTCGAATTTTGCAGCCGTCACATTTTTCACTGTTTTCAAAATGTGCCGGCATCGTGTGAACGCAGTCTTAGTGTAGTATCCATTAATTATTGAATTATCCGTAGTGTTCGTTGTATTTAGTTTAACATTGCGTGTGCATTTCTTTTCATATTGGCCATGGGGTAGCCATTATCTTTCGCTCCCAATGGTATTTTTTTACATTCAATCTAAACAGTTACAATACATATTACTTGATTACACTACTTACAAAATACTATACCCTACTACTAGTACAATACCATTTGGAGCAAGAAACTATGACTACCTAATGGCAACATAAAACGGGAAAACACGAACATAATACTACACGTAACGACATGAAGAAGGAATTGAAGGAAATTGTAGGAAACGGGACAGTTTTTTGGGATAATGTGAAAAATCTTTAATCAAGACGTTCTGTCTTGAGGATATTCGTAATAGTCAAAGTTAGAATTGATCTATTTACCTCATAAGACAGACTCTCATTGCCGTACAAAAGAAGTTGCAAAAAGCTGTTGCTCCAGACAGAATGTCCACTATTTTGAATTAGAACATTTACATCAGTGAGAAGATTGCATCTGAGTTCTTTAAAAAGGTCGCAAAGCCGCAAGATGTGTTCCGTATCCTCTATACCATCATTGATTGGACACATTGGTATCGTCTCTGTAGTATTGTATAGTAATTAGAACCGTACAGTAGAATGTAAGATTTGTTCTACTACTTTTAATGAATAGAAAAAATTCTATTACGTTATTTTCAATGCAGCCTCTCTGTTATGCCATTTGATGGGCTGAAAACGTTCGAAGTCGACGTATTGATAGGGCATTAACAAGTGGCTTCGTTGGCAATGGCTTCATGCTAAGTGAACGATCATTATGTGCGAAGAATGAGCACATTATGTGGTGGAGGAGATTTTGTATAGGAAGGAAACTCGAGGTATGTAGGTAGGTAGGTAGCTAGCTAGCTAGCTAGCTAGGTAGGTAGGTATCTACGGACGCTTTTCGTCTCAAAAGTGTAACAATAGGTAGGCATACCTGAAATAGTTTGACCATTGAAGTAGTCATCAGAGCCTCAATTAGGCTAGATAATTTTGAACTTTTATCTGGCAACTTGACAGCGACATTTATGATGAAAATTAGCTGTTAACAAAGTTAAGTGAGTGCAGCTCAGAACACTTAGATGGAAAAGACAATCGTTTGCCAACCTGTACTCACTACCATTCACCAGGAATTTGAATGATTCTTCTCACTTGAAATGATATGCAAGTGCAATTGTTTTCCTTCCGGATTCATTAGGCGGTTTTACAAAGCAACCGTTTGAAAATTCCATCACTCCTCCCAGCCTTTACTCTTGAAAAGAGAGGAAATTTGTCTGCGGGAGGAGATTGCTAATAAGTTGCTCGAGGGGGCTTAGGCCGCTTTTTGGAGCATGTCAGAGCAAAGAATTGTCTGGAAATTGTATGTTTACTAAAGCCGATATTTTAGGGTAGCAAGTTTAGTTCCCCATGTAAACGATGAGTAACTAGCTGCGACAGAAAAAAACAACTAATTTGTCTCACATCCTAATAGTTGACATGATCACTGGAAGTAACGAGTTCACTTTGTGTCGAAGAAGTCCATCTGTATACTCCAAACACCCACTTCCAGTTCTCAGATTCATGGCTTTCACCTCGGCTTTCACGTTCCAGACTTCTCCCTCGATTATCAAAAGAATATAAAATACAACAGCAACAAACAAGCAGTGTCCTCTTTGACACCACCACTCTATGGAAAATACAGAAATTCATTCTCGCCCCAATATTTTACATCCACCAGAATTCTTCGCACATCCCCATTTTTTTGGATTAAAATCGTATTTTTACTTTGTAAACGACAAAAGGCCTTCACTCTGCCCTGACAACAGGGCAACAGATTCTGTACTGACAGTTTCGGGTTAATATTTTGTGGTATTGCCTTCGGAAACAGTTATAATACAGGGTGTCTAAACAAACTGGTCGGCGTTTGATTAAATATTGAAAAATAACGATAAGATGAGCTGGCTCTTGGAAGGATAACCCTGGCCCAAAGATTTTTAAATAACTTTAGAGGCCAGAATCTTGCAAATCAGTTAAGGATTCATTGAGTTGCGAGCTCTCAAAGACGGAGAACACGCGACAGCCGAAACCAGAGACCCCCAGATTACTTTTAATTCAATAAACTTGAAGATCGAGGTAAAAGAAGGTATCCAATGCCATACCTCCCGTTGATATCGGAGCAAAACAAATAGAACTTCTAAAGTAACTTACTCCTTACAACCATCGTCAAAATTTGCTTAAGATTGCATCCACAAACAGTTGTTTAAGAAATAATCGACGCAAACTGAATCTTGTCCTTAAAGCAGTCATACGCTTGAAAGTTAGGTTATCGAAAATCTATTCAAATCCCACTTAGTTTGCCCTGAAACAAAGGGAGGCAACGTTGTAAAAGCTTTGTATATGAAAAGAAAGAGCGGTCACATACAACAGCGTTGTAAGCCCGTTGTTTCGAAAGAAAACAACGGGATATAGCATCTTGTGTGACTACAGCCAATGATTTAGAGAGTTGATCCCCATACATAATAAATGCCGCCTTTTTGAAAGACCTTTGTGATTTCGTACGACATTTTGAATTTTGTATCTTTTCACTTTAGGCATTCACTACTGGCACAAAGAACAAGCGCTGGAACTCACACCCTGACATGCTGAAACAATACGCACATTGCCTTGCTAAAAAGATTGAACAGTCTCCACAGCTCGGTATACAGCAGCCTCGTATCTACTTTGATGTTTGGCGTTCATTGAACAAGCGTTTCCAACAGAGGCTAGTGGACCCTAACATCGACATAGTAACAGCCCCATGGTCACCGACACACCAGACACCATGGATACGACCATTGTTAACAGGTCTAACACCATGGAGGAACAAGCTACATCAGATCAAGACTGAGACATACGAGAAAAACAATATATCCGATGTGACATTTGTCGCTGATTTTCCTGGGTTGTTCTTAGAGAATTATATCGATGATGAAGTAAAGGCAAATTTAACAGTACTTCACGGGATGGTCAATGTTGAGTTTGACGGAAAGAATCAGACTCTTGGCGTGAATGACTCCATCCGACTTCCCAGCAATGAGACGCATTTTGTTTATGTTGTATCCGACACTCCAGCTTGTTATATGTATGAGTCATTTAATGTCACTTGGCAACAGAACGTCACAGAGTCGGACAATATGGATGAAGGTGAGTTACAAAATTTTGATGTTTTACTTAAATTTTGCATTTCAATGGACAGAACTCAGACTCTTCGGCGGATTGAAAGCAAAGGATCAAGACTTAATCATAAGCCCCAAACGTCCAGAGGTACAAAAATATTTTCCTTTCTAGGAACCTGGGAAATGGGGAAACTTTCTATCAAGTGAGAATCAAAATTGTTTTTCGCAAACTCCTCATTTACTTGAGAGAAGAATTCTTAAAAATCTTAAGAATCCTTAGACATATTGATGTTTGTAACGCCTTCCATTTTATCCGAGATTATGATCAGCCCAATATAAGAGTCAAAAATGTTCTATTTTTCCCAGAAATTGTAAAGCAATCTTCTTCTCCTTCTGTGAGAAAACATTCATTGAAGAATTTTCTGGTAAAGCTGAACATTTTTCTGGGAACCAAGCTCCAAGTTCCCAAGTTCCGATACTTTTTGTAGCTGTAGCTTAGACTTTGGTAATAAGTCGTCACTGATACATTTTCTCATACTTTCACGTACAGCTACATGGAATCCTTTTCTAAGATTTCTTAAATTCGTTTCTGTCCTAAATGATTGCTTTTGAAAATTTCCTTCATTTTCCTCTGCAATGGCACGGTGAGGAGTAACGGTAAGTGTGGAGGAAAACGAAGAAAATTTTTAGAAGCTATCGTTTAGGAAAGAAGTGGATTTTGGAAAGAAATCTTAGAAGTAGATTCCCTGTACGCCCAGCAAGGGCGAATTTTTAAAACATAGGATACAGTTTTCTTCAGGACAAAATGATTTGACAGCCTCAAGAATAGACCTTCAGCGCAGCTACCCATATACTGTTTTCCTCTGTCTGTTTATTTTCATTTGATTGACTGCCAGAAATTGAAGAAATGTTTTGCTTCTCGCGACATTACAAAAGATCATACTTAAATTTCCCGCAATTAAGACAAATGTGAGCATAGCCAGCATTCTAAAAGAGACCAGGATCGAAAGATAGCTATGTAATTCTGTGTAACTAGTTTCTTTAAATGCACATAGAGCATTGAGAAAACGGAATTTATATGCAGTTTTGAGTGATGGAGGTGGGACCTCAAAGAACAAACTATTTAAGAATTTAACATCTTGAAACTGGCCTTCAAAGCGATCAATAATAAGAACTGGCCCGAAATGAACAAACTTGACATCCAAACTTGTAATAGAACATTACGCAGTAGTAACGAGATCCGGTTAAGACCTTCAATGATCCGAAACACCTTGCAAGATGCCGCTGCAAACAGCTTCAATGCTCTTCCTAGTAATATCAAACAACAGACTAATTTTAACAAATTTTGCACGAATGTTAAAACATTCTTGATGAAGAAAGCAAAGGATAAGGACTGTCAGAACTAAAATCTTTTTATCTATTACTCGGACTTTGTAATATTCTTATTGTTTGATGTAATCGCTTTAACGTTGTAAAATAGACTTGTTTTAATTCTAGAGCTGAAGAGCCACACTTATAGTGGATATGCTCATTTATACCATATAATGATAATAATAATAATAATAATAATAATAATAATAATAATAATAATAATAATGATAATAATAATAATAATAATGATAATAATAATAATAATAATAATAATAATCTGCAAGAATATTACGAAGAACTTTGGAAATGTAGACTTTCGCTTGGACTTCAAAGAAAGAGAACAACTAATGAGTAGAAGCCTTGGACCTGAGGTTACTGGTTGTAACCAGATCTAAAGGCAAAACTTCCAGTGAAACACTGAGTGTAACAGTACGAACCATAATAATAGTAATAATAATAATAATACAGGGGTCGTTGACAAAACGTTTGCGAAATACATTGAAAAGATACCAGGAAAGATCAATATCTTCGAGATACAAAAGATAACATTATTGGGAACGTGCTACGCAGTAAGAAGATTCTTAATGAACTAGTGAAACCATGGAACTAGTGAAGACTGGGGCTCAATGCAAACAAACAGTGATACCTTACCCCATTTCTGGGGTGGAAACACTTGAAGACAGAACTCGTTGTAAATAAAAAAGACATGAGAAATAATAATAATAATATGATTTCTAAAAAGGCGTTAGGGAAATCCAGTTCTTGCTCATTTTTATATCAATTAAAAAAATAAACTACAACTACATTAACTGTGACATTCATTGCGAGGAAAGACACGAGGTCACCGGATCCTCACCATGAATGGCACTTACAATTCAACTAAAAATTTAATTTAAAAGAAACAAAAATTAAGTAGAACGAAAAAGGGGGAGGGGATGCTGCTGCTACGTGTTGACATTAATTTAACCTTGCCGAGGCCTTGATGAAGGAAATGGTTGCTTCTAATATGATTCTGTTTGCAATTGTACTCAAAGTTTGATCACCAAATAAGAGTAAAGGACAGAGTTCTTTCGGATTAACATCGGCAACATTGAATCTATCGATATCAGAGAGCTGGTTAAAGAGATCTTGGCGCAATATGCTGTATAGGTGGCAGTGTAGGAGAAAATGCTCATTGTCCTCTGTACCAGTGCCACAGACACACACTGGACTTAAGCTGGCAAAGTTATGTTTAAATCTATGCCCATTTAATGCACTAAATTCAACCCAATTTTTTTTCTATACGGCACAGATGCAAATCATACCTGAGATACAATTGATGCTACATAACTCTCGCTTCACGTAGTAAGCCCTGTAAGCTGATTTCCTTACTTTGAAAAGTAAGAAATGGAGTGATACACAGATAAGGATATGCTTTGAAAAATTTCCTGCAGGTCATTGTGAACTGTGCATTCCTACGACTGTCTGAGCGCATCATCTGGTGAGTTTCCATACCCCGTTGAGTGCACTCAGAGTTGTGGAATCTATTCTTCAGAAAGGCCAATCGGTTTTTCTTTTCGGAAACATGAGTTGCCTGTTTTACAAAATCTCCTTTGTTCACTTTACATGACTGGCAAAGTATACAAGGCTGGGACACCATGAAACTCCTGTAATTGGACCTTTATTTAGCTATCTTTGTATTTTTCAAAATTCAAAACAGTTTTCTGACGGAATTGATCTGCAAATTTTTTGACTTGTGCTGTTATTCAATGAAATTTCTTCGATGCTTACAGTGCTCACTCTGTGACTGGTGATCTCTCTCCCACGTATTGACGTCATCAAGCAGTTTCTTTCCGATCAATGAAGGAAGAATCGTGCCTTTTGCCTTTGCAATGCTTCCTGACAATTATTGGCCGACTGATAGGAGTAGAGGCTTTGAGAATTTTTTATCCGCCGGACCCTCTGGACCATTGGACCATTGGACCCTGCTACTGATCCCCTTGCAGAGTCCCGACCACTTTGGATATTAGTTAAGTATAAGAGCCCCGAACCACTATTTTCACTAAGGGTCCCGCACTGCTCCGTTACGCCCCTGGCTGCATATATTTGAGAAGAGAGTGATAATCTTAGCTAACAACAAGGGAGTGATTACAAAGGAGTCTTTATTATTCCAAACCCTTATGTTCATGTATCTTCTACGTTTTTATCTTGTGCAGTATCTATAAATACTTGGTTGCTCTCTTGAGAAGTTATTCCCGACGAAGATTTTGTGGAAATGTCGAAATGCTTTTCTGTTGACACTGATGGTGGTACTAGGTGAAACGATGAGACAGGAAGAGGAGGTAAAAATAGTCAAAGATTAAACAATATCTCATAGTAGTCTATGTCATCAAGAACCCTAATGTGCCCTCCTGGTTACATGGCAACGCGTGAACTTAGGCACACGATGTACGGTTACACGTTACACATTGTTGCTATTCTCATAGTAGTCTTTAAATCGTACAGAGAAATTTGCTATCGACCTACGAAAACGCCAGGCTTCCTTAAGGCTCTTGTAGTACTTTACAAGTGCACTTGATTTCAGGGGCAGCTATCCTCGATTCCTGAATAAAACTGCTTACTGTTTCCTTGTGTGATGTGAATAAATTCGTAAACGAATGAGAGGCAATGCGATACAAGATAGTGGCCCAGGGTCTGCGTCATGATTCAATGATCCAGTGGCCCAATAGTCCAATGATCCGGAGGGTCTGGCAAATAGAACATACCGAGGTTATTTAGCGTTTTAAAATAGTGCTCTTCATCACTTCGAGAATATGCTGCATTTGAATCGTTATCAGGTGCTTCGTTCTCATAAAATTTTCGTATAACGACTGTTTTTAATTGCGGATATCGACTTCATGACTGCCCAGCAAACATTTGCTCTTCCCTGATGTAGAAAACTAATAGACTACGTCCAATTCGACGAAGTAAGCTGTGGGGAAAGTGAACTTTGTCAAAATTGCTCAGGATAAGACGTGTGTCTATCTCCGGAGCAAAAACAGGAGTTGTTGGACACATTTGTCCAACACAAAGCTAACAGCACCGCTAAACATCTGTAAAACAAAATTTCGGTGCGACACATCTTTTGATTTATTCGTCCCCTTTCGTTATCATTCATGACTTCTCATAGAAACCACCTTTAGGCAGGCACAAGGGGACATTTTGCCTCACTAAGTTCCGTGGCTTTATTTTTTTATTAATCACTGGTAGAGAGAATTACCTTTGTCTGAAATGCTATTCGTTTTGAATAGTGGTGTCAGTCAACAGCAGCTGGAGGCTCTCTTTGTTCCGGGTGACTAGGAAAAAGTGAAACTTTAAAAGCATGAAAATGTCATAGCTTAAGATTCCTCTTTGTGTATTTGTGTGAAGAGCCAAATGGATTCGGTAGGTTATCGTTGTTTTATCCTTGCAGGAGAGAGATCACAAAATTGTGGCACGAGGCGTATTGTGTTTTTTGCTAGAGGCGGATTTTGTATTATCAGTTTGACAGAACGGATTTTCGTACCACGGGTAATCCTGAAAACATTGAAGATTGCACAAAAGTCTATGAATAGCTAAAGTCTCTTTGAGGCAATTTGGTTGAAAGAAATATGTAATGAAATTTTGCACCATGAACCTATCCTCAACGTGCGTGCCATATCCAGTGGCGGAAAAGTGCGTGAAGCAGCGAAGCAGCTTCGCCGGAAGCTGGTTTCTCTAGAAAGAAAAAAGGGAAAGAAAGAGAACAAGGGAGTAGAAGAAAGGAAACGAAGAATTGAGAGAAAAGGAAGAATTGAAAGATGGAATAGAGAAAGAAGGTTGGATGAAAGTGAAGACAAAGATTGAACATATAAAGAAGAAAGGAAGGGATAAAAGAAGGGAAGAATAAAGGAAGAGAAAAGCAATGTCTAATAACATGTAAAGCATTAAACATGTTACTTGAAACCTAAACATAACGGAATATTCAGAGTGACTCTTAAGATGCCGCAGAAAACTGAGATATGTGTTGTGCAATAGTTAAACTGAAGTTTGGCACAAGAGAAAATTGATATAACAATGGAAGGAAGAATTTTGGTTTGAAGTTGCTTCTCAGGAAGGCAAATATTTTTCCACAACTGTCCAAATCTTTAAAACGTTTGGTATAATCCTATGACCTACTGCCGTGAATTAAAAGGCTTGAAGGAAACTTTATATACTTTGTAATAACTCTGTTGTTCGACTTTTCTGAAACCTTTAATTCTTTTAGAATTAAGGCGTATTTCTTCGGTTTTTTCATTTTAAAGAATCCAAGGAATATTTTTAAAAAGTTAAAACCATCGTTATTTCTAAGCTTTTAAAAGAAACATCAGATGATTAAATAAACCATAGCTGATAAATTTCCACAATATATTTATCAAGCACAAATCTTTCACTCGTCTGCCTTAGGATTTAGAAACTGTTTGACGTCGCATCATCGAATGAGTTGAAACATAATAATAATGATAATAATAATAATAATAATAATAACAATAATAATAATAATAATAATAATAATAATAATAATAATAATAATAATAATAATAATAATAATAATAATAATAATAATAATAATACAGATATTTAAAGAGGAAAGCCTCAGTCACTCGAAAGTGCTTTTCATGAGGATCCTCTAAAACATAGGTACCCTCCAATAGACCTTTTAGTTATTCTACAAAAGAGTCTGGATCGAGCGATATTTTTATACACGAGATTCGATTGAGTGGCGTTAGAGCTTCTATCAGTATTGTGCACATTCGAAAATTCTACTAAATGTGATGAAATATCGTTCTATCCAGATTCTTTCTTAGAATAGCTGAAAGGTCTATTCCAAAAGTGGTGCAGTTGAAGTCCAATCGTTGAGTTATAGTACACGCATTTCTTTATAAGAAGGTAAGAAGTTGGGCCAGTACTTAAAGTTTCTTAAAATTATCAAATTTTGAGTTCTCAGAGTTTCTTACGAGTTTCGTAAAGGTTCCATAACAACCTTCATGGCGTGGCATATCAAGAACATTTCAAAACAAGGCTTTTTGAAGCATGCCCAATGTTTAGACTGTACTCAAGTACAGTACAAGTAATATGATACGAGAAGCAATTGGAAATAAAGTAAAGGATAAGGATTCCTTTACAGAAATAAATAGTTTCCTAAGTTATATTTTCCCAGTACTGGAGTTTCTTAATTTTTGGCTATCTGAAAGTTGAGTTTCTTATAAGCAGTTTCTTATAGAAAAAATACGTGTGAGCAGCTAAAGCTTCGTTCAAGCCATTCGATTCAAAGAAATTGGTCTTAGAATTTACACTGACATTTTTACAGATTTTGAACAAATGCTCGATACACCATTTTGAAACATTCCGTATATCAAATGCTTTATTTTTTCCAGAATTTTCGAAGAGAGCAAAAGAAGCTAAAGAATGGAAAGAAATGTCAAAGATCAGCCAATTCAAGCTGTTTCTCTCCAGGAAAGTAAAATTATTCAAAATTTCATTCGAAGGTGCATACAGGTCATTCCTCGTCATTTCGAACAGATTTTTGGACAAGAATCTTGGTAAACAATAATTGTGTATCGGATAAGTCAAGAAAAGTTATCAACCTTGGTTGGCTGTGGAATAAAGGTACGCCGCCGATATGCAAATCATAATGTTCATCTACCAGTCAAAGGCTCAATCTCGTCCCGGAAACAAGGTCAGATTTTGTAATACAATAGCATCAGTTGCTTATGTTCACACCTCAAGTCAAAGCGATTAGCGAATGCAGACAAAAGAAATTCTCTCAACCAGTAATTCTCATTTGAATAAACCATGGACGCACAATAAACTTGTATCCTGTAAGAAAATACTATCAACTCCTGTAAAAGAACAGCAATAATATAAGATAAACCTGTAACTGGAAAGACAGCTGTTAAACCTGCAAGAAAATAAGTAATCAGTTGTCCACAACGTTATTACTCCAAATACGCGTTTCGTCGCAAGCTCATCTGTTTGGTTCATGCGAAGAACAGATAAATGACACGACCGGGCTGATTTATTCCAAACAAAACAAAGACATTTGAGAATCACTTGAACGTCGACATTCTTTGTTTGATTCTGGTCTACCGGGTGAGCCAGAAAGAAAGTTCCCACTTTTGAAAAGTCACAGCAACAAAAGCATTTCAGAGATTTGAATTATTCAACTTCTAGTTAGAAGCCAAAACATTGAAGTATTTTTGTGATTTGCTCGCCGTCTTACCGGCGCTAGAAGAATCGGTAAAGTGTCAACTTTATAAAATTTCCTTTGTTGCAAAATGACTGAAGAAGGGCCTAAAACATTGATCGAATTGTAAGGACTCTCCTTACACAGAACAATACGTAATTGGCGTTTCATCTCTCTCAAGACATCAATTTTCAAAAAAATACCCAAGCTTTTCAGCTCCATGGCAACAAGTGTTCAATGGATATCTTTCACCCATGAACAATTGCATTTTCTTTATTGATCTGTGTAAGGAGTCCTTCACGATTTGATTAACGTTTTAGGCCCTTTTTCAGTCATTTTGCAACCATAAAATTTTTATAAAGTTGAATTTACATATATTTCTAGTGCTCGTGAGACAGCAAGAAAAATCACAAAAATAATTTGATCTTTTGGCTTTTAAATAGAAATTGAATCGTTCAAATATGTGAAATACTCTTGATGCTATGAATTTTTATAAGTGGGAACATTTTTCTGGCTCACCCGGTATGATTTATTTGCCATCGAAACTTAGATTTCATTGCTGTGACTCACAATTGCATTGAACTCAGGAAATTAGTTCACTCAGGAAATTAGTCCCTATATATTTTATAACATTTTTTTTTTGTCGAACATTCTTTTCTTTCAAAGACACCTCTGGAGGGACCATTATGGAAACAAAGTCGCACTGACCTTTTAATGCTATCCCTGCCATTTTAAACTGGGGGTGTCTAAATCAGATTTTTAGCTTTTACATCTTAATTTCTGTAACCATTGTAATTAGACTTCTCTTTCATTTTATCAGATAATTAGTTTTAAACTTTAATTTAGATGGCGAATTTTACATACATACATACATAATCAAAATATGAATTGTAAGTAACCCATGGATAATTTCTGGGTTTAATTAATGAGTTATTTTACCAAACAAAATTTTCGCATCTAAGTTAGCCTATGACTGATAGATTGAAATCTTAGTTTTGAATATCAGCCGAACACTTTTAATTCCACAGCCCACCAAACATCGAAGTAGTTTAATCCCGGGGGGGGGTACTCATATATTTTTCTGTACGGGGACGTGCCGCTGAACAGGGTATCATTTTCAGGATTCTGACTCCGGGACAGGGTATCATTTTTGTAAAAATTGGCTCCATGACAGGGTCTATATTCGTCATTTTTGACTCCGAAAGGTCGTTTTAGGCCATTTGCACTCTGCGAATGTGATTCAAATCGCTTGGATGGCAATGTTTCCACATTTTTTCGATAGATTTCGTACAAATTTCCTTGCAGAGCACAATTTTGCCTGAAGAAACTAAAGGATAGGGTATTGTTTAAGTAGATTTGACTCCGGGGCAGGGTATCATTTCAGGATTTTGACTCCGGGACAGGGTAGCTTTTTAGATTTTCCAGCGGCACCTCCCCGTATGTTCCTAGGCCAAGTACCCCCCCCCCCGGAAGCTTAATAGACTTATGCCTTTTCGTCCCTTGTTTCCCTGCATTCTTTGATTTGCTGCTGTCACTTGGTCAATAGGTGTATTAATATCCCATGATGTTGGGAGGCGAGAGGGTTTACACACAATAACCTGCTACATGCTTGTGTAGGGCTGAACTGAGTTTACCTTGTACGACGTACGTATTTACACAACAGATATTGAACAATTACAAATATCATAGGGTGTCCATAGTATAGGATACTACAATAGGGACTCATAATATTACGCTTACATAATGTGCCCACTTTTTCAAAATTGCCTACCCAGGCGGGGGTTCTCGTACACTCAACAAAATCGCTTCAAAATCTGGTTTAAAGAGCTCGAACATTGAAAAGCGAAAATTTAGTACAAAGAATGATGTTGTGTTGACCTACAAAGCGCAAAATGCATACCTTTCAGGCAGTAATCGTACTCTGTAGAAGCAAAATAGATCCATCGAAGCTGCCAGAACTCCAGGCTTCTTCAACCGTTCTATAAGAGCAACAACGTGAATAGCGGCCCCTGATTGGTTAAAAACTGAATTCTAGCGATTTGATTGATGAATACGGAACCACCCTACGCGGGCCTAAAGTGGGCCCACTATTTAAGAGTAATGTTATTAGTCCCTCTTGACCAAGGAGACCAAATTGGAAAACCAAATTGATTCTTTCCAGAGGAGGTTACCAAGGCAAGTGATCGATATCAGATGGCCGAAAAAGATCAACAATGATGAGCTATATAGAAAAACAGAATCAGAGCCATGGAGTAAGACAATCAGAAGGAGACGACTTAATTTGCTGGGCCATCTTATGCGACTGAAAAATGACACTCCCGCAAAAATAGCTCTAAACGAAAGCCTGAAACAAAGAAAAAAGAACATTGGAAGACCGCCCTTAACATGGATGAAATTGATAGAAAAAGACCTATCCATACTCAACATCAAATTAGACATTGAGACGAACACTGCTGAAAAAACAATGAATAGTTTAGGAGAGTTAACAGAAAGGACTATTTTTTTTATTTTTTTTATTTTATTCTTATTTATACACAATACCCTATCAGCATAACAAAGTAAATATAAATGTTGATAATATCATGAAAAAATAAAGCTGCTCTTCCAAGGGGTTGTGTTTGTGTCCCTCTACCTCAAGAACTCCCTCAGTCTTACTTTGAAGGAGCTCAATGAGGCAGAGTCTCGTATTTGCTTTGGGATCTCGTTCCAGGCACTTGCTCCCTGGTATCCAAAAGACTTTTTGCAGTACTCAAGACGAAGCCGAGGAATTTCGAAATCATCAATTTTTCTTGTGTTATATTTCGAAATATTCGACCTAGGAGTGAATTTATTTTTGAGGATCTCTGGGCAGAGTCCATTTTTTATCTTGTATGTAGTAATTAGCTGGTCATATTTTATTAGATTGCGTACATCGAGCCAATCGCATACCCAGCCATCTTTGTGCCTTGCGCATTCAATTAGTCTGCGTGCCCTGTTTTGCAGCCTCTGTAGGGATTCCAGTTTTGTGTTTGACAGACATCCCCAAATGACACTGCAATATCTCAGATGGCTTTCAATTAATGCTCGATAAACAGTTGCCAATTGTTTCTGGGAGAGGATGTTTTTGAGTTTAAACATCGCCCCTAATCCGTTTTTTATCTTTCGCTTTATGGTTTTGAGTTGTTCTTCCCAATTCATACTTTCGTCTATTATGACACCAAGATATTTTGTTTTTTGAGCTCTGCATAATTTTTGATCTTCTACTTCGAGGTCAGGGAAATCTTTGGCTTTGTTCAGTTGTTTTGGATGCCCTATCAACATAAATTCGCTTTTTTCAGCATTTAGGCTAAGTTTGTTTTGCCTCATCCAGGATGAAACAAGATCAAGTTCGCCCTTTATCTCATTAAAAAGCTCGTTGATCTCATTGGAGGCATAAGAAATGCTCGTGTCATCCGCGTACATATTTGGTTTAGACTTTTTCAAACATTTTTCAAAATCGTTCATATAAATGATGAAAAGTAAGGGACCCAAACACGACCCCTGTGGTATTCCATAGATAATATCCCTTTGGCCTAGGTATAAGAAACTGAGGAATAAGGTAACAAGTGAGCTACGAAACAGTGTGCAAGATTACTATCACAACTTAATCGAAGAAAACTCAGGTAATCCAAAGGCGATGTGGAAGACGATAAATAAAGTGACTGGAAACGAATTGTTAAAGACATAATGGCGGAAAACCGCTGACCATGTAGTTTAGTAGACCAAGGAACGCAGGGAAACAAGGGACGAAAAGGCATCAATCTAGTAGTTTACGTTGAGTGAAATGAGAATGGACCCTTAGTATTTACAACAAATGAATTAGAATTTGGCTTTTGGTATTTAGGAAAGTTGAGTAGAAAATATAAAAAGTTCATAGGAACGAAAATATAATATTTAAGAAACAGAAAATCGCAACTTAGTTTGTTTCCGTTTTCACTTGTATCATTTTTTTACCGGGTGACCCAAAAAAAACTTCACGAGCTAGACCATAGCCGGCTCCCTGAAATCAAAAGCTATTGCCAAATGCTTTCTATCACAATTTAGTTGAAAGGCTTAGCTATCTTTTGAGATGTTGCATGATCATTTTAAGCAATGATTATCATCCGAAAAACCAGATTCAATGAAAATCTCAAATCTATGAATCCTCATTTTGAGTGTAAAAATCGCCATCATTTTCCAGTCAACATTTTGTGAAAACTCGACATAGCGATGGATTAGAAGTCGCCTGGCGAATTTTTTGGTTTGCAAAATGAGTTACCTCTGTTCCTCATTCAAATTTCATGCTCCAAAGCAAATTCGGAATTCAGCTTTTTTCACACTTTCCAAAACTTGGACTGGAAAGTGAAAGAATGGTCTGAGAAATGAATGAATTCCCATGTTTTTGAAACTGCTTTTTCGGAGAGTAAGCATATCTTAAATTGACCAAGCAACATCTCAAAAGATAGCGGAGCCTTTCAGCTACATGCTGATACCTTGTTTGTCTTCATAACATTTGCTTTCAAGAAAATATGTGCGGTCTAGCTCGTGAAGTTTTTTTTGGGTCACCCGGTACATATACAAAATCTAATCACACAATCTAACAATGATTAAAATGATTACAATGGTTTTCAAGAAAAAACAATGGCGTCGGATCTCTTCGTCGCAGTTCGCAGCTCGATTGAGCAGAGAAGTAGAAGTTGAGGGAATTTTAGCCAGTCGTTTTTCACAAAGTGAGCAATTGGACGGAATGTTTGTTTGTGCTGTTACAGGACATGGCAAAGTATGGTGTTTTTGCAATATTTCAAAGGCATTTTCAAGCACATCCAACTCTCTGCCGGTAGGGGTTGCTATTGTATCAGTCTTTCACTTGAGGCCCACTCTAGGTTTGTGACTTTTCGTTTATATTTTTAGCTCATGTATTTGAATTTATACCATCTATTAAACTGCAAACAGGTCACTTGGCATGTGCATAATGAATTTCTTGCCTTTCTGTTTGGCTTTTGTTTACAGCTGTTTAGATCAAGTGTTGTTTACATCAAAATAGCCCCCCACTGTACTACAAGATAGCACTCCACTGTACTGGGCACCCTCCACTGTACTTGGCACCCTCCACCGTACTGGGAAGCCATTACCCGGGGTGATATTAACCACACAACCCAAAACCACGAATGATTGTTCTTGACCTTGCAGAAACTGGGAAATTATGCAAAGAAAAAACGGAAGTGATTTGATGAGTATGACGTCATTTGCGGTATGAACGTTAATCAGAGAAGGACAAATATCACAAAAGAGTACGGTTCAAACGATCGTGGCGGCGGTGATCGTACGATTAAGGGATATCGACGTTGTTAAAAGCTGGCCTAGGCCGCTGGCAAAGTTAAAAATATAACCTAATAACCTATTGTGACAACTGTGACATGTGCCAATCATTGCGTAACTAAGGAAACAGTAGGTGTGTGGGCGTTTTCTTTCGCCTGTTTATACCGGCTACGAGACATATGTCGATTCCCTTCAACATCCTTCAATCGGCCGTTCCTTGCCTTCTATATCGTAAAGACATGGCTAAGACTGCCTATCTTCCATTCCTGCATGTTATTTACATATATTGTTTTTCGCAAAATTCATCCCAGCAGTTACCTCGTCTTTGCCGCGTATTTGCATAGAATCGACACATTGTCCCACTTATCGCAACGACAGCAACAACACTTTTTTAATTTTTACATATTTACATCTTTTATATCACATGTTTAAATTTTTTCAATTGAGTTGGATCATTTGCTCAAACTGGGACTTCTAGACTTTCACTAGATTCGCGACATAGTCCCAACTATCGCATCAACATGTATGAAAGAGCAGAGAATGCTCACGCAAGCGCGAAAACTCGTAGCTTTGAGCCTCCCCCCCTAGATCCTAAAATTAGGCAGCACGTGATATTTTGTTTAAGACTTCGCTATCTCAGATTGCCCGACGACGTCATTTTACGCAGCTTCTGCTTTGTCGACTTTCACGTAGGCAAAGGCTTAGTCTTGGCAGCCTTCGACAGTTGGACTTCAAAACGAGAAATTCCTGGTTTACGTGACAGTGCTGATTCTTGAGTTGAGGAAACATTCATATGGATACTTACAGCTTTTTTCCATGGCTAATGTCACTGAAAACTTGAATTTTGACGCACTTTAGCATCGGAGGTTCGAGCCAGCAACTTAGGCCCATCCACCATTGCCTAGAGCACTGAGCTTTTTGTACAATGTTGTTGTAGTTTTCATATCCAGGCATGGAATCGAAGGTAAATGATTTAATCCTAATCTTCAATGTGAATTTCCATGAGTCGTAGTTTGACTAGCCTGAGCGTTATCAATAGCTATAACAAGGAATATGCGATCATTAAAGTATTTACCTAGTAAACAAACAATCTCAATTTTTCAGTAAAATTTAGCGTCCATCCTACGTAATCACTTAGCGAATACATCCAAAACACAGCAATTGCCGACATCCAATGTGAACCCGACTTTAGTATTTATCAGTCGAAAGTGTTTTTACTTAGTTTTTGTATCTATATTTGAATGTATATTTAGACTTAGTTTTAATTACCTGTCTCTATGTTATGGCCATGGGGTAGTCATGGTCTTCTGCTCCTCATGGCATCGTTCTTGTAGTGTAGTACAGTAGTTTGTAAGTGCTGTTTTAGGTAATATCGTTATTGTAAATTTTTATATTGGATAGAAAAAAAAAACAAACAATCTCCTTTTGAAAGGTCACTGCTCACGAGATATGGAGATGATGATATTAGCAAAAATGTTATTTAATAGTAGACATAATCAAACTCATTGCAAAATTTACTTGACTGAAATCGGCCACTCACGGACAGAGCAGAAACTGCGTAGGATGACTTCACTGAGCAATCTGAGATAAGGAAGCGTTTGGATAGATAAACTTTTTGAAACGATAAATGAAGAATTTAAGGCCCAATGAACAAAATATCAAGTGCTGCCGAATTTTGAGATCTGTTGCAGGGAGCTAGGAGGCCTCAAAGTTACGAGTCTTCGCGCATGCGTGCGCAGTTTCTGGTCTGTTCCACCGGTGGCGTAACGGAGGCAGTCGGGGCCCTTAGGGATTTTTCAGCTCGGGGGCCCCAGCTAAGAGCATATGTAATATGATATGATAGACATGGAAAAGGAAATCCAGTTTAAAATTTGATGCCAATTGTTGCAACCTAGTGTGTTGTCTAAGCCAGCAGCAAGGTAAGGACGAATCAACGTGGGCATCGGAGTAGGGGGTCTGGGGGCGAAGCCCCCAGGAAAATTTTGACAAAATGTCTGCTACTTTGGCTTAGAAAACGTCTCCTGATTACATCTAAACTTTTTGAGACAACATCACTTACTTTTGCTCAGAGGGCCTATCTCGCTCCAACGCTTACCGTGTCAAATTGGAATATTTGACAAGTTTGCCAAAGTTTTCTATGAATCACCTCCTTCAGAAATTATTGCGTACGCAACCTTTATTTTGGCTAAAAATGCTGTTCACAATCCCATGTTTGCATGCTCCAAAATTAGGAGCCTTGTCAAGTTCCAGGTTTTTTCGCTAAAATTCACACTCTTCCGTACCTACTATCTATACCCGACAACTTTCCCCTTGTTTTGAAAGAACCTGGGGAATATAAATATTTTTTGACAAAAGGGAAAAATGCCTCATCCCATCAACACGCTTTTCATTTAGAGTGACAAATCATGCAGGCATGGGGCCCCTTGGTCATTTTATCAAAGCTAAAGCACCACTTTTACAATGAAATAACAAATGAATTGTACTTGCTTCGGGCCCCTTCGGGGCCCTTAGAGGTCGGAGGCCCTTAGTTTTTGAACTAAAGGTAACTTTAGTCCGTTACGCCACTGCTCACGTGTTATCTCCTTGGGAGGATGAAACCCGGGAGTACGGTGGCCCATAGAGGCAAAACAAATATCAACATTTCAGAACGAAAATTAATATTCGAGATCAAAAATACATAACAAAGTTGCAGGAATCGATTCTAGTATGACAATTATGGCATTAAACTATGAAAATAATTCGAATAAAGTAGATAGAAACAGTTATTCATGATTCCAGTACAAAACTCAATTCCAGTACTTCCAGTACAAAACTCAATTCCAGTACAAAACTCAGTTGCAGTACAGAAGTTGCAAGTGCAAATTTTTTTTGACTTTTGCCGTTTTCGTCGCTTTGCAATCCCTGTAGCTGCTAATGACACTGTCACTCTTTCTCCCCGTTCATTAGTGTAGACCACCGATTTGGCTATGAGCCTTTTACGTTTCACCTTCCCAACCGAGCTACAGTAGATCGAGCTCTTTTGACTTTCCCACGTTTGCTTAGCAATAGACCGTTTTTGCTATTTGGAGAAAGGGAGTGAGGAGAGCGTGGCCCGTTCAGATGCCTTAGGAACAGTAGGAAATTAAGGGAATCCCCTCCTCTTCGATGATAAGCGTATGGCATGCGTCTCGGCCGCATCTGCCTGCAAACTCGAGTCATTTTCGATTTATTTGCCCCCTTAAAGAGTTGGTTGATACTTGGTTCGCACGGTAAATGTTCTCTATGGATTATTTACTGTCTTTCCGTCCTTCCGCCCACTTGTGAGTGTATTTTGAGCCACATTTTGGTATGTGTTCACTCCAGTTTGAATTTAGGCCTGTTGATCGGTTAGGCCTAAACTGAGCCGTTTCAAAACCGAGGGCAAATACCTGCCATAAAGTGGCTCAAAGTACATAAACCATTGGATGAAAGGATAACCAGATGGTTAGATAAGAGAAAATACTTACCGGTCTAAACAAGTATCGTGTGACTCTTAAAAGGCCCAAAAATAAATCGAAAATTAGTCAAGTTTGCTGGGAGATGCAAACGAACCGCAAGGAGGGGATTTCCCTGATTTCCTACTGTTGCCAAGGCAGTTAGAATGGGCTGCGCTCTCCTCAGTCCCTTTCTCCGAATTTCGAAATTTTTATTGTAATCCCCCATTGAATAGCTGCTTCAACGTTACCATCACCCTTTCAACCTTTCTCATGTGACGTAGGCCGAAGAATGACTGCAACTGTAAACTAGCCAAATTTTGTCAAAATGTTTCACATTCCCTACTTTGCCGTTTCCTTCGCGTTGCAATCCCTAGCTAAATAGCTACTAATGACACTATTTCCCTTTTTCCTTAGGTCATGAGCGTAGACCGAACAGTGACTTGAAACTAGCCACATTTAGTTAAAACCTTTTGCATTCCCTCCCAAGCAAGGATAGATCAAATAGAAGGAGTCCTAGTTACTGGGTATTTACTGTGCCGTTTCCTTCGCGTTGCAATCCCTATCCAAATAGCCACTAGTAATACTTATTCCGTTTCACCTTGATTCATAAGTGTAGACCAAACAGTGACTGGATCCTCGCCACATTTGGTTAAAACGTTTCGCATTCCCACCCAAGCAAGAATAGATGAAATAGATGGAGTCGTATTAACTTCGCCGCATTAATAATACATTGCTTTCCTTTTGTCTTCACTTCAATTGACGTCATAAATTCACTCAGGGTTTACAATATTCAATCGTTCAAGCACATATTTACAATAACATTTTCGCGATAGAGGCGACCGTGACAGACGTTCCTTCGTTTTGCCTGCTAAATTCGTTTTGTTCAAAAGATTTTTTGAGACTTACAAGCGCTGTTTAACAGCAAGAAGTTGGTTGAACAAGTAAGGGTAAGTTTGCAGAATATTCTTGCTATGATTTCCGAAGAAATGAAACTTTTCAGTTGATTGTAACGTCGACCTGCTTGCAGAGCGAGGATTAATTTCCGCTTTATTTCACACATTTACTGTATTTCAATTTTCTCTACGATGGTTTACACAGTCGCACACTGATAAGTAAATTGCTCAAAGCCGTTGCAGAGGGCATAAGATCTTGGCTTCGCTCGGGAAAGTTTTTGCACTTTTAACTGTTATTTAGCCAGATGAGTTGCTGGATAATTCGGGATGACTTTGGGATGAAACTGGCGACAACTCAGTTGTGGGAAACAAAGTGAAATTTCTCACCTCAACTGCGACAACTGCTAAATGTTGTCAAATCGACAATGAGAACTGAAGACCAAGTTTATTAAATCAATCCTTTTCCTGTGTGTGACAGGAGCTGGCAGAAAACTGCAGCCGCTAGTCCCAATCAAACATCGCTTCGACTTTGTGACTTTTAAACAAACTGCAGTAGTTCTCTTCCCTCTTCGATTTCCACAAGCTGGAGCTAAAATTAGCAGCTATTTATAATAGCTTGAAGGCGAGCTTCCCAAGCAAGTACTTATTAAAAGACCTTTACTTGACACCAAGAGGAAACTTTTATGTTAGCTAGGAATTTACGCTACATCTTAGCAAATTTGTGTCCCCATGAATAATAGAGAGTTCCGTAAATTTAGCGAGTACTAACGATTGCAGACTATTTTCATAAATTTTACTAAAAAAGGACGGATCAACCAAACTTCGAATACCATTTGCCCAAAATGAATTCCTCGCAGCAAAATAATGAAACAAGGCTTGGGACAATAGAAGGGTGGAGCTTGTTTCGTTTTCATTTCATTTTAAATTATTTATACAGGGTGAAAACATTCAGTTGATAAGAAAAAACTGTTCTACAATGTGCCCTGTCAGAATGGAAAAAATATAACAATGCCAAAAAAATTAATCAATAAATTCCTAAATACTACTTAATGCATTGTCAGATGAAATTCCAAAAACAACCTAATTTCTAATAGTCCTATCGAAAGAAAAAGGAAATTACATTGCTACAGAAAGGAATAGAATTTGGTCACAACACTTCTTTTACCTTTAATTTGAAATTTGATAGCGACGGAGACAGTTTGATTTGAGATCTAGACCATTCCAAACGGTCGCCCCTCGATATACAAGTGGCTTTAGTCCATTTTTTGTGCTAAAAAAGGAAAGTTTCAAGTCAGTTTTGCTGTTTCTTAGCGTCATTATTGCCTGCTCACACTGGCTTTTAAACATTTGGGCCATATAATCTTGGCGAAGTTGATTCACAGATTTGAAAACAGTAGTTGCTGTTTCAAACCTGATCAGCTCTTTAACTGTTATCCATCTCAGACGTTTAATCAGAGCCAAGGAGTATGCGCATCATAAGCACTATTTGGCACAGTACGGGCACTGCGATTTTAGAAAATTTGCAGTCTTTTTTAAGTCTGCCTCAGTGCAAAATCCCCACCCCGTGCAACAACAGTATCGCAGATAGGGCTCGACGGGCTCGACTTTACTCCTGTACATGATTTTTACGGTACTGAGTGAGACGTATCTTTTTGCATATCTCAGCATTCCTATCCCTGGCAAAATCTTCGAAGCAATAATGCTGATATGTTCCTTTTATTATTATCATTATATTATTTACAGTTGGCATACACAAAAATAGTTCTATAAGAGATCTAATTAAAGCCAACTATCTAATTACAAAATATACAGGAAAAGAAAAATGCCAGTTCATCAAAAATAGTAAAAGAGAGGACACGAGTTGAGATCTGTGCTTCTATTTGCAGTTTTTGCACAAGCATCTTTCCCCTTTCCAGTTTCTAATTGCATTTTTGAATAATTGTACTGACTGTGCATTTTTTATGTAATCAGGAAGATAGTTCCAGAGGATGCTGCCCCGAAATGACAATGAATTTGAACCATAGGTTTCGGTTCGTGTAGGTGGTAGTCTTAATAAATTTTGAGTTCTCAAGTTGTACGTGAGATCTTTTTTCTCGAAAAACGCCCACATAAAAGATGGCTTTTCAAAATGGAGGCATTTATATATCTCCGGCATCAATTTTTGGAGATTTCTTTGGTGAACAGTACATTCATTTACAAAGGAGATGCCTTACGAAGATATTCATTTTACGATGCCTTACAAAGGAGAGTTTCAAACGGAGAATCAAAATCATTCAGAACAAGTCTGAGAGCTCTTTTGTGGATCCTGTCAATTTCTCTGCTCGCAGTCTTCCCAAAGAACATCCAGATGAGGGGTGAATAATCGAACTTATCCTTCCAACTTAATGTTTTGTCTATCTGTATTCCAAGATATTTAGCCTCGTTTGTCATCGGAACAACTTCGTCATCAATAACGAGCTTAGGGCTAATGCCATCACTGTTAGAAATATTCTGGAGTTTTGCCCTGCTACCGATAAGCATCGTAACATTTAGAGACAACATATTGCCTTCTAGTCATAATTTGAGATTGAAAAAATTATCATTGATTGACAATCAATGATGATTTTTTCAATCTCAAATTATGGTTAGAAGGCAATATGTGGTCTCTAAATGTTACGATGCTTATCGGTAGCAGGGCAAAACTCCAGAATATTTCTAACAGTGATGGCATTAGCCCTAAGCTCGTTATTGATGACGAAGTTGTTCCGATGACAAACGAGGCTATTCAATGATTGCTGAATAGATTGCATCTACTGAATTACAGGAATAAGAGATTCTGGTATCATCCGCATTCATAGTAATATTGGCATTATCAAGGACAAGTGGAAGGTCATTTATATACATTAAAAAGAGAAGTGGTCCCAAGCAAGACCCTTGGGGAACTCCATGTCGAATACTTTCAATATTCGATATGTGCCCATTGACATTACAGCATCGTTTTCGCTCACTAAGATAGGATCTGAGCCACTCAAGCTCCTTACCTCTTTTACCATAATGGGACAACTTTCCTAACAGGATACTATCGTCTACAATGTTGAAAGCCATTTCAAAGTCAATGAAAACGACCGCATTGACGTTGCCTCTGTCGATGTCTGTGTGCCAATCATTCGTGATCTTGACTAGAATAAAGCAACTTATTTTTTCATCCAAGTCTTGGTATACTTGGCCGTACAAGAGTTTCTCAAATAAACTTCAAACCGTTGTTAGAACTGAAATCGGACGGTAGTTTGATTTGATATTATCAGGACCATCTTTGAAGATAGGTGCAAGCCAAGCTGTTTTCCAACAATCAGGAAATACATCCTGCCTCAAAGACGTTGATACCCAATGAAATTAACGAGCGTGACTGACTAACTTTCTTTCTTTCCTTCCTTTTTCTTTCTTTCTTACTGATATTGAGTCCCCCTTTAGATTACAAAGTTGGACTTAGCAATCAGATATAAAGTATATCAACAGCTGAGCAACAACAGCAACTGAACCGATTACAACAGCAACATCAGCAATAATAACAATAACCATACAACGATCTAAAGTTAGAGTGAAGTTTGTACACTCAGCGGCGGAGCCAGCTCTTGAAAAGTGCAGCCTCAGGAAAATTTTGCTTGACCACGCCCTTCAAACATTCAGAAAATGCAGGCAATGCCCTTTTTGCTAAATTCAGAATAATCATTTGCCAAGAATATTCATTACAGCCTTTGACTACATGACAAAAACGCTTGATCTGACTTCACTCTCCTTAGAAACCAATTTTTTTGCATTTTTTGTACGAATCTCAGGAACATCTTTTGCAAAAGTGAGGGAGGGTCAGGATCTCCGTACACCCTAGCACACTTCGATCAAATCCGCCCAAAGATGAGCAGAATAGCAGCCATTATGGATTTGCAGTTTGCTATGCGACGCTAATTTTGAGACCTTCTTTCCAAACAACAAAGCAACTCTGTCGTACGGGGTGAGTGGTCGAGGTCGCCGAGTGGCTTAGACAGTTTTCGTCAGGTGGCTGAAGTTAAGCTCGGTCGAGTGAGG
The DNA here is from genome assembly GCA_964020215.1 of Aurelia sp. 3 sensu Dawson et al. (2005). Lineage (NCBI taxonomy): Eukaryota > Metazoa > Cnidaria > Scyphozoa > Semaeostomeae > Ulmaridae > Aurelia > Aurelia sp. 3 sensu Dawson et al. (2005). The sequence continues at coordinate 4,792,052 of OZ026584.1, forward strand.
TCAAACTCCGGATGGGTGACCTCAAAGGCTCACAACTCATCTCGCCATCCTTCGGAAGGGACGATAAACTATGGGTCCCATGCCTGGATGCGGCATACAAAGTGGGCCAAAATTAGCTTTCAGTACCTGGAAATCCTGACAAGCCCACTCAAAGCAAATTGAAAAACAAACAAGAAGTCGTGATTGTTGCCTGCAGTGTTGTTGTTCGCGAAACTTGTAGGTTTTTATGAAACAGTTAATGTTTGCTATTGTTTTTGAAAAGTCAATCAAACTGCAGAACGGCTTCTTTTATCCCAGAGTGGAAGTAAAGGCAACGAACTCACTCCGGGCCCCGGGGGGGGGGGGTTGCTTCAATAGGCGGGTGACGGGGGTGTGCCATTTGACGTCTGAAATCGCACCCTAAAATTTAAAAATTTTTGCGAAAACGATACCCCAAAATTTACAGGCCATTGAAAATGTATACCCTAAAATTGCGACAGCCATCCAAAATTTTAACCAAGTAAGTGAAATTTGATGAAAATCAATACCCTAAAGAGTTATTTTTCTAAAAGGACACCTCAAAATTTATGACTACTTGTGATTTTACCAAAAATGATACCCAAAAATTTATTTTCTGCTGGAAAAAAGGCACCCCAAAAATGGCACATCCCGTACCTTCATATGTGGTAGTTACCCCCCGGGCTCCGGGCCCGAAATTGAATGTGCACAGCTACATTGTATTGAATCTAGATTTGGCTTTCGGCATCCCAATCAACTCATAAACAGCATTAAAAGAAACTCCAAAGTGACACGTGTTTTGTTTCCTCAAAATTGTCGTATTTTCTTCGATTGAAGATATGAGTTGCTTTATGTAACATTCATTCATGATTTATTGATGGAAAGGTTGAATTGACTAATCGACTTGCGCGCAGGCGAAACTGTTACATAACTTTTTTCCAACACAAGCAATAATAATTCACTGATAACATTCATTTTAATCATCAAAAAAATGATATTGATAATATCATTGAGATAATATCGATAAAGATGTTCGTCAGTACCTCAGAACTGAATACTGGTGAAATGCGTTAGAAGCAAATAGCGCTATCCATAAATTTTTTATCACCATCTTTACATCCGTGTCCAAGTGTTTCTGGAAATCCTACCCCTTAACTAGGGGAGTGGCTCTCATAACGGGATCAGAATCCAGCGGATAGACCTATGACCAGGTACCCTGGTTAATAACCAGGGCACCACCTTGAAAATATACCCACAAACAGAGCTCAAATTATCAACAAAGAAGCAAGGAACAAAAGGCTTCTCGATTTAGGGCAATAATGGCTAAAAATTTAACCATTGACAGCAAATCTTCTCAGAGCAGAAATATTGACTCTCATCATTGCTAGCAATGTTTCCGGGCGAGCAAACGGCAAGAAAGCAAAGCAAGTTGCTGCACTGCAAGAACCCGCAAATTGGGGTGCATTCATGTTGTATGCAAAGATCACACGTGCGCTCTTTAAACTGGGCATACGTTGGACTGCCCTGGAGGAGGAAACATTGTTGCCATGGCCAGCAAAAGAGGCAAAGTCTGTTTTGGAAACAACTTGCGTGCAAGAAGCAAGGATTTTTTGGCTGGGAAGACAAACTAAAAGTATTTCCTGCTTCCAAGATGCATGAATACACCACTTCGATTAACAGCCTCGTTTTGGAAATTATTCAAAGTTCTTTCATATGAAATTTTGGAGGCCAAATTCGGATTTAGCACCCAAACTTTAGTCTAACCACAAGTTTTCATGTTGCTAGCAGTCGTGGTTTTAACTTCATGGCGATGTAAAGTTTGGAAATCTGTAAGGGACTTGACCGTGGAAATGACTCGGGGTGTAAAGTTTCACCCCGAACGATTTCTTACGGTCAAATCCCTTATATATCTTCGAATTTTACATTGTCATAAAATCAACATCACAAGTGCCAGCAGTTTAAAAACATGTACCTAGACTAATATTTGGGTGCTAAATCTGAATCTGGGCTCGAAATGTTCATAAGAACAATAGGAAGGAATTTTGACAAATTTCCAAAACGAGGCTGCTTGATCGAAGTGGTGTATTGCGAGATGATGCGCAAATGAAGGAAAATTCTGGTGACCAATAACTGCAATGATTGTTTCTGCAACATTATTTTTCTCGTTTTCGCATACTTCCATCCTCTAGCATTTTTGTTCCACTGCAGAAAACTGCAGAAACTCCTCATGTGATGTACAAAAATTTACGCATGCTTACAGTGAGTTTTTCCCGCTAATTCAACTTTCCTTTTTTTATATTCATCTAAAATTTTACAATACATGCTACACCTACATCCTACTATACTTCCTAATTACTATACAAACTATACAAACACTACAGGGACAGGACCACAAGGAGCAAACGACAATGACTACCCTGTGGCCATTAACATAAAGACATGTAGATATTAACTAAATGAAACCTACAAAACACTAAACATACGATTAATTACTCGAATCCGTTTCACATTGGATGTCAGGCCAGCATAAGTAAATGTGCTGAACCGTCATTGGTTTAGCATGGATAAGTTCCCATATTTTGCTTCATGGACACATCAACTTTCCTTATGCAACTTCACCCTTCATCTCTTTCCAACCCAATTGTCTTGAGTCTTGAGACCAGGGATGGCTCCAGGAGAGTGCTAGATAGGCTACGGCCCCCTTTCGGAAGAAATTTTGAGTAATTGTTGGAGGAGTCTGGGAAATGACATACGAAAAAACTGCATTTTTAACCCTGTACGCCCCCCCCCCCCCCTGTCGAAAGTTCCAGCGACTCTGTCGGAAGATTTCTGGTGCAACCCCTTCAAGATGGACTTAAAAAAGTGATCCTTGTCCACAAGGAGGACACTCAGTAAATGGACACACAGAAGTCTGATGCCTTTAGATCAGAATATTGCCGAAAGTGATTTTTTGTGTCAAAATAAACTGAAATTGTAGCAATGTTTTTTGCATCATATACAGATACACTAAAATGGAAAATTTTTTGGACGGAAAAGTTTCGGCAAAAGACTTCGGAAGAAAAACTTTCAGACGCTTTTCCGAGAATTTCGGAGAAAAAACTTTCGGACAAACACGAAATTAAAAGACGAGCATGGTACCAAAATAAAATACACGTTAAAACTAATTGTGATTCTATCATAAATACCAACTTACAGTGGGTTATTGTGATGTACATGGACATTTGAATGTAATTTTCGTTAGATTGAGCAATGGTAAAACCAGCTGTAAACAAAATTAAAAGGAGTTGCCATACTTATCCTAGTCTTAGTCTCAAGAAACGCTTCAAGGAACCAAGCTTTTAGATCAAAATTCAAGAAACTTAAGCACCGCTGGCAAAACATTGATTAATTAACATGTTATATTACGTCTCTTTGTTCTTTCCTATATTTTCAATGAATTTAATACTTTTGGACGAAAAAACTTTTGGACATCATCAGATTTTGTACAATTAAACTTTCGGACAAAAAATTGGATCGTCCGAAAGTTTTGGTTTTTAGTGCATGATGACATGTTTTGGTTATATAAAGGCCAAGATCTGATAAAGGCAATCCTAATAAAATGAAATATCTGCCTATTAAAGACAGAATACCATCTGCAACATAAAAGCCTGGTTTCCATATGATCGTAACAGAACAGTCGGCGACGCGTCGCCAAGACAGGCTCGGGGACACCTCGGGGACGGTTGCGTTAAATCGGAACATTTTCTGAACGACGTCGCCGATCAGACGGGGACGGTAAAGGGACGCATCGAAAGAGCTGAGATGAGTTTAAAGTGTGGTTTCCATGTGATCATAACAGTGATCGTTTCCATATGTCGCCAACTGATCGGGGACACGTCGCCGAAGCGTCGCCGATTGTTATGATCATATGGAAACCAGGCTTAAGTGTAAATGAACTAATTAAGCTTGACCAAGCGATGATGGTGCTTAAAATTCAAAATGAGCAGTGTCCAGAAATCCTTAAGCAAAGTTCACAAAAAGGTTTCAAAATATGAAACAAGGAGAGCGAATAACCTGCACGTACCAAGACCTAGGCTAGAGATCACTAAAAAGAGCTTTTCGTACAAAGGTGCCAAGGTGTGGAATGATATCCCAAACAATATCAGAAATATGGAATCTGCTGCACTTTTCAAAAAGCAGGTTAGAAATTATTTTTTGGGCCAAAAGACATCGAAGACCCCTTGTAACATGACCTCCTGGAAGAACAGTGTGATTTGATACATATTCATCTTCATCTTTATTTTTGTTATTTGACTTTATTAGTAAGCTGATGGAGTTTCATGTATAAAAAAGATTAAATGAAATGAAATGAAATCTAGCATAGGCCTCGAATCTTTGGAAAACTTTGAAATGACATGTGTACAATTATATTGCTTGATTCTTTCTACTGAATTGATTGAGGCCCCGTCCACACGTATCAGGGGCGGATCCAGATATTTGAGTGACCGATGCAGTTGAGGGGGTCTGGGGGCGAAGCCCCCAGGAAATTTTTGGGTGACCACGCCCTTCAGACTCTCGGAAAACATAGGCAACGCCCTTTTTACAATTTTTTTTGGCTGGAAGACCTTGCTTTGAAGGTTATTTCAGTCACTAGGATATGAACATGTATCTCTAATCAGAGCTACACGTTTTTTTTATAAGAAACTGTTTTATAAGAAACCAGTACTAACATGGCCAAAATTTTAAGAAACTCTAGTACTATGTCTGAGAAGAACTAAGAAACTTTTCAAACTTGAAAGCATGATAGCAAATAGATCGTTGAACCTTTATCATTGGGCAATATTATCTAACCATTTGTGTTTTCAACATAACAGAACACTGTTTATTCCAACATGATATTTTAAATATCAAGAAACATATCTGTTTCTTGATATATATCGACAAACATTGACAATGCAAGCATTCAAAAAATAAGAAACCAATTAAAAAACTTTTAGTACTAAAATGGACAAAATTTGATGTTGAATTAAGAAAATTTTAGTACTATGGCCTGATCCAAGTTTCTTATAAAAAAAACGTGTATTCAAGCCAGTGCTGTTCGAAGTGTTCTTACATCATGGCCTAGACAGGCCAAATTGCGTTGTTTACTGATTTGGTATTGCCAGAAAAGTTCCCCTCCACGGGCTGATTTATCCAGTCAACCACAATTTGGTCTTCCAACACGTTGAAGAAGAGTTTAGGTCCACTGCACTTTTCATTCAGACGAGAGGAATCGAGACAACCAAACAGCGGACAACAATAATGATAGCAGGGCGATCTATTGCTCAATGTTAACCTTTGGACTGCATCGGTCAACCGGTGCAAAACGCTGATTTTTCTCCACTTAGGGGTCTGGGGACCGATGCATTTTGGCTATCGTTTGTTGGGAAGAAAGGAGCTGTCAAAACTGCTATGATTGACACCGATGCACTCATCAAAATGATTACGCAAGGTTCTCCTGTTTATGCGTTAGCTTTGTTGCCTTTGTCGAGACGCGCGTCACACATTTTGAAAAGGGGATCAGAATAATAATGGGATTTACCGTAGCTGTTTGGAGGACACTTTATTCTTTTGGATAATGGGTCTAATTGTCGGCCATGGCTTTTGTACCTGAGTCTGAGGTTACGAGGTTGCTTCGAAGAAGCAGTGGCAACAGAGATTTGGGGGCATTTGGAAAGTTGAAATGATTTGCGTCTGATAAAAAATCTTGTGCACAGACTCATGGATTATCGATCATGTGGGACTGACCGATGCATTTGCATCGGTTGCATCGGTCTGGATCCGCCCCTGACACGTATCCGGATATTTTTGAAAACGCATCTTTTTCATCCGTTTTCAAAAAGATTCGCGTCCACACGAGGAGCGTTTTCGAAAATATCCCCGTCCACACGAAGACGCTACTCCATTCAAACTCCTCTGTTCGAACTTTAACAAAAGAAAACAAACAATCAAAATGCCCTTGCTTGATCCCCAAAGATCCGTACGCATGCTCTGATACGTCGTAAATCGATGCTGTGACGTCAGCGTTTTCGAAAAGCTCCGTTTTCACCCGTCCACATGACAACATGAACATAAGATCCTTTTGGATGATTACAAAGTCCGTCCTGAGCTAAACAAGCATAAGAATATCTGATTATTGATTTCTTCATAACCCCAAATGATCGTTGATTCTGTTTTTTGCTACAGTCAGAGAGATGAGTGTTGCTGCTAAAGTCGCCTTCAATGGAAAATCGAGCGCCTAGTATAAGGACAAGAATCGCCTCAAGGTCAAAGGCAATATTTTGGTCTTTATGTCAAACGAGAATGATACGCAAAAATCAAAAGTCATTACCCCTAGTTTGCTTGTAGTTCGTGCACAAAACTATTGGTGCATCTGTGTCAAATGAGATGTCATGTGAGATTTACGATAACGCAAAATTACTTATGCAGAACCCTACAGAACGTTTCAGTTGTTGCTATTCGCGGGCATCTAATTTGAGACAAGCAGTCACGAAGATTCCTCTGTGCAGAATGATATGCATGAAGATGTTTTGGTTCAGTGTGATCACGTCCCTTCCCCCAGTCCATGGCGCCATTGCTTGCTGGGATTCTGCACCTTTCGTCTCAGCTTCACCTGCGATGATTGCATCCGTTGCTGTGTAGGAGGGGGGTCCTTCTACCTTTGGTTATGCTGCAAATGCTAGCCTCTGTGCAGGCCGCCGGTTACATCATCCTCTAAAGTTGAGTTATTTGCATAATGAGTACTATCAATAAGTGGCTAATGATTCGTTCGTTCTGGAAAACGATTGTTTTGACATAATTAAGCTGCTAATGAAGTCAAGAACGTGCCAGTTCTGGGTGAATTTGTTGCTGTGCCAGGGTAAACATCCTAGTAATTTATCCATCTTATGGTGTCAAATCTGTCTAACATGAAATAAGCCGACGTCAAATGTTGCTATAGGATCGCGGGAAACTTCTGTCTTGTATGCGCTTTATGTGCGCTTTCTTTATTTCAGTGCCAATTAGCAGAGATAAAACGTTAATCAATTGCTTTAACGAGCGTGACGGAAGTGGGTTTCTTTCTGACTGACTCACTGACATCAAAGCCCCTTCTTAGATTACAAAGTGGACTTTGTAATCAAAAACGCCGTTTTCAAAAAGATCCACTCTGGAGAGCGTTTTCGAAAAGCTTCGTTTTTGGTGACCGAAAACGCCGTCTCCGTGTGGACGCTAACCCAAAACGGATAAAAAAAGATGCGTTTTCAAAAATATCCGGATACGTGTGGAAGGGGCCTGAAAGAAACTTTAGGCCTTTCACGACAATTCCAGGACGAGCATTTATGATATTGTCAATATTTTTAGACTTACGGCATTTTAAACATTGCTGGTTTTGAAGTTGTGACGTCATCAAATCGCTGAATCGTAAACCATAAAAGCCACAAACTCCTGCTTGCTACGATCTTGTAGGTCTTGAAAAACTGAGTATTTCTTACGTTGGTCGTTTTGACTTTCCTCAAGCAGTTTTCAATTTATGGTGGTTTTAATCTTTTGCAAAGCTTCCAATGCCTCCGCTGGTACACCCTTTCATAAAACTAACTTTATGACACTGTAATTCCAAAAATAATGTTGATATCGAAAATACTCTTTCTGGAATCATAGCGGACGACTCGATCTATTGAGTTGCAAGAATTAGGCAATGCCATTTTCATCTCTTGTAGCTCAACCTATTATGTGATGGGGACGTGCCATTTTGCCCGAAAATTGGTACCCATAATTCCGTAAATTCTGGTGGATTTTAGGGCCATAATTCCACAAACAGAATAGATATATGGGCCATAATTCCGTAAATCATGAAAAATCCCCTGAAAAAGACACCCATAATTCCGTGAAATGTCAAAAAATTGTGAAAATGATACCCATAATTCCGTAATGGTTTAAAAAACAGTACCCCTAAAAATGGCACGTCCCCGTACCACGAACAGTACTAAGATACCCCCCCCCCCGAGATTTTCATACATTCAGTTCTAGATAAAGGCTGATTTCCAGTCAGTGGAATTTTGCGAGCGGGCGGAAATTCTTTTGTTTGCGGGAGAAGATGTCGCTTTGAATTTGAATAGAGCAACTTTTTGTTGTTGTCTAAAATTCCGCCCGCTCGGAAATTCCGCTGACTGGAAATTGGCCTTGAAGTTTTGGAAAGATTCGAGCCCTATGCGTCCTGATCTCCATTTGGATCGTTTCAAGATGTTTTACGATTGTTTAGAGATGTCAATAATAATATGAGTTCATATTTTGGGTTTTTATAAGTTAGCATAGGTTCCAAATCTTTAAATCTACGAAAAAAGGCGGGAGTAATTCTATGATTCTACCGTTTGGACTCTTCAGAAATCTTGAATATTTTTCGAAATTACAACCTGTTTTATATTTCAGCTCATTTTATGATGTGACGTCATCAAATTTCTAAATCACAAACCAGAAGAGTGAAAGAGTTTAACTTGATAGCATATTGTAGGCATCCATAAACTATGGTTTTCTTGAAAATTATTTGATTTTTCGTCAACAAGTTTAGAAATTACGATAGTCTTAAGTTTTTTTTAGAAAATTTTCTTGAATCCTTACAAAATAAGAAAAGCACTGTAATTCTGAAAATATTGAAGATTTCAGAAAAGTCCAACGGCAGATTTACTGTAAGATAGTTCAAGTTTCTTTGAAGCCGTTCAATTCAAAGAAATAGATCATAGCATTTTACACCCAACTTCTTTAAAGATTTGAAACCTATGTTTTATAAAGTATCCCACGCCATAGTGGACAAAACTCTAATATTTCATGTGTACACAGTGAATGACAAATTTAAGGTGCTCTTTCATACTTACTAACCAAAACATATCTGTAAACTCTAAAAAGCACAGTTCTATGGTCTAAATTTTTTCACATATACCGTTTAATTATGCACACTTATATGGTCAAAATTCTTTCACATATACCGTTTAAACATGCACACTTATATGGTCTAAACTCTTTCACGGATACGGTCTTAATATACACACTTATATGGTTTAGGTTGTTTCACATTTTAAGTGAGTGGGCAAAATGAGTGCTCAGTAGCAAAAATATAGGGTCTTAAGTCGTGTGCTGAATGTCCTTCCAGGGTCCTTCTCTACGTGGCCCCTTGACTTCTAACATCATCCTACAACCTTGACATGGTCTTACCAATAGTTCATCCCCCCGCAATGTGGCCTTGAGATTTGAGAGCGATAAATTATATGCTGACCAGAACGCGCCCAGGCTTCAAGCCGCGAAGTCGTCAGTAAAGCCACATTGACGAAATCGTCATTCCCGGATTGGATGTGGTTTTGAATAACGAGTAATTTCATCAAAAAATCGAATCCATTTTAGAAATTGATGTCATCTCGGCATAGTATTCTATTGTATCCATTTTGGTTTGACGTAAGACGAAAGGAATTACTTTCACATGTGTTGTGAACTGTGAAGATATCGGTCAGGGCAAGATTGACTTTCGCCAACCACGGAGGCTGAACTTTAACGATGGCAACATAAGAGAGAGGATACAGTGATTTCTTTATCACACCTGCCAAAAGCGAACGTAGTGCAAAGACCAGGGACAAGGGCGGCGCCACGGAGTGAATTGGGGTGGACATGTCCACCCCACTTTCCTCAGGCCGATATTCATTCCTAAGCAAGAAGACATAAAAATCGTTAGGTATACCTTCTGGCCATCAATTCTATCTCTTCTCCACCCCACTTTTCCTGGGCTGGCGCCGCCCCTGACCAGGGATGGTGCGGAGGAGGGTAGCCTGGCTACCAAAACATAACTAACTGTTGCGCCTAAGCCACATCATATTTGAGTTGAATTAAAGAGTTGCGATGTCAAGCCCGGGGGGGTACATGACTTGCGGATAGACGGGGGTCTGCCACCCGGTTTTCAGAAAGGTACCCTCTTCTAATTACCGAAACTTGCGGTCATACCCACCTTTATGATGAATTTTGCCGGAAACCACCCATTTTTTGCTATTTTTCGCCAATTTCTGGATAACCCACCCTTGTTTAAGGTAAATCTGCCGAAAAAGGGACCCTTGATTAGAGAATATGGGGCCCAAAAACCCACCCATATGGGCGGCACATACCCGTACCCTCAACATGTTATGTTCCCCCCCCCCGGATGTCAAGATTCACCAACCTCGATTCTATCTCTGAAACGAGTCTTTCAACTACAAGGCTAATGATGGGGTAAGACAAAATTGTCGGTAAACAACCCCTTCGTATCTAACCCAGTCGAGAGTTTCAAAATTTTTGCCGGGAAGATGGTACAACTAGAGTTGGATGCAGTGGCGGATTTAGGGGGTGCAGTTGGGGGCAACTGCCCCCCCTTCACGATGAAAACTCAGCTTTGCGCCCCCTCTTTGCCGAGAAATGCGCCCCTCGTCGTTATTCTATGACACTCCTATTTGAATTTTGTGATCAAAATGTAGGGCAAATGTAGAAGTCAAGACGCTATTTAGTACAAAAATCAATGAATTTCCTCAATCAGGACTCCAAACATTTTCTTGCGCCTTCGGCGCCCTTTCTCTCTATCGTCCTTGGGGCGCCTTCTTTTCAGGCTGCCCCTCCTTCAACTTTGAGCTGGATCCGCCCCTGGTTCCGCCCCTGGATCTGCCCCTGGTTGTTGACAACTTGTTGCTGACTTGCGGAGTAAGAAAGTAGAAAGTTGAAATTTCTGGTGAACCTGGCCTTGCCTCAAGTCTTGCTCTTGATCAACAAACAAACAGCGAGACTTGGAGCAAGTCGAGATGTTACCCAAAACAAAAGAATTCCGAGTAATACACTACGAAACTGCCAAGCTTTCCAAATTCAGTTTGATCTCATAAGGAAGTTATTGCCTGGTAGCCACATATTTATATCCAAGTTGAGTCTGTTCCTTTTGGGCTCAAAAAGCAGTGGCTTAGCTACATTTTAAAGGGAATCGACATAGCTAAAAGCTGTTCCGGGCCAGGTTAAAAATATAACATATTGAATTTGATAACTTTGATACTTGTGGCTTAATTGTGAAGCCAAGGAAACAATGAATGCGCAGGCGTTTTCTATAGCCCATTTGTAGCGACTACGAGATATAGCTATGTCTATTCCCTTTAAACCATCCATGTAACTGGCAACTGAACAAATTTTGGACCATCCTAAAATTGAAAAGCTTAATAGTGCTTTTCCAAGCACTCCCAATGCCTCCCTTCTTGGGCCACACGTGCTCAGTGTAATTGCTCCTAAATGCTAAATGCGCTGCGCTGGCAGTGGTACAACACAGTGGCTGAACATAAATTCCGAAAAACTTGTACGTGAAAACGTGAATTTCAACATTTTTTGGACTGTGAATTCGTGTCTATACTTGACTTTAAGGGATGTGCTGCTCAACGCTAGTGTTCTTTTACGGTAAAGATTATGTGACAGGGTGTCCCTTTTTGTAACTAAAATTATGCTACGGGTATTAAAATTGATAAGAAAATTACGCAACAGGGTATCAGGAAATTTTTTAGAGCTGCAGTGAAACAACGGATTATGTACATACATTTTTGGCAAAATCTTTATGCGACAAGGTGTACTTTTGGGACATTTATTATGCGACAGGATACAGGGTGCAAAGAGATTTTCTGCACACCCCCGTCACTTCCCTAGTCAGAGTACCCCGCTCCGGGCCACTATTATTGTCTCTCGCCCAGAGTTTCTGTCGCTCAAGGTTTATTGCCTCATCGCTTTTGAAGGGGCCATGGAAACCATGAGACATCTTAACCGGTATACATCCAAACTTGGATAGCCAAACATTTAGCAAGTAGATTTCGTCAAAAAATTGGGAAATTTCCAACAGTTTTTTGCCCTCCATTGCTGTGTTAATCTCGAACCCTCGATTTTCATTCTTCTTTAGGGGCAGAAAGTTTCGCGGGCAGAAAGTTTCGCAATTTTCGCGGTTTTTTTGGCATTTTCTCAAAGTTTGTGCCAAAGGCATAAGCCAAATTCAAAATTCGCGAAAGTTTTTGCAATCCAATTGTTTTCGCTTGCTCAAGTTTTTGCGTTGCTGTTCCTTATTCACCCCAATCCTTAGTCTCTTGGGTTATAAAACCTTGTAAATTGTCACCGTGACTGTGGGTAGAACTGAAAATGAATGGAAAATTGTGTTTTCCCTTCACTTTTCCTCAGTCGCAAAAGTTTTTTACGCGAAAATGCATGCTTTTTTCTCGATCGCGAAAATTTTTGTCGCGAAATTGGCAGGAAAAACGCCATTCTCAAAAGCTTATGCCCTTAATTTCGCGATTGTTTATTCTCTCGAAACTTTCTGTCCGCGAAAGCTTCTGCCCCCGAAAGAGAAACTTTCCGTTAGTTTTCAAAACTTTCTGGAAGATTTGAAAAAGACCCAAATGACACACTTACAGCAATAAACGAACTACAAAAACTTCAAAATCGGGCTGCAAGAATAGTTACTAATAGTAGATATGATGCTTCTGCAAAGCCTATCATCAAGAAACTTGGATGGCACACTGTTAGTGAAATGATTCAAATGGAGACTTTGAGTATGGTATACAAATCTATCAATGATCTGGCTCCCACTTACCTTACAGAAATGTTCTCCAGACTCTCGGATTCAAGTAAGAGAGAATTACGCAATACTAGATCTGATTTAGATCTAGTAAATTCCCATGCGAAAATCTGCAAATGGCCAAAGATGCTTCTCATATAAAGGTGCGACAATGTGGAATAGGCTAAGCCAAGAATCAAAATTGTCCCCGACATTGAAAACTTTCAAAAAAAGCATAGCAAACCATGCATTTAACTAATTCTCTCTTACATCATATCTACTAGATGCATGATCATACCTAAATTTTTATACACTTTGTTAATAGCTGTATAGATCTTATTTCTTTTTCGATTTACGTGTAAAATTATATATTTTCTTTTGTAAGTTATTTTAACAGGGTACATTGTAAAACAGTGTAACTGAATGTTTTACCCTGTATAAATATTATAAAATCAAATCATTAAAATCAAATCAACTTGAGACATATGACATTCAGTTTCAGAACAAAGGGGCATGAATTTTACATTGTTCATTTGTTTTCTAGCGAAAACCAAGACAAAGTTGTTATTACCTTGAGACCTTGAGCATGATTTGAAATAATCTCATTCCGATCGATCAGTCGATCGCCGTAGCAAACTTCAGTCGTTGGTTTGTTTGGATGGAATCAAGTCGATGAATTTATTCAAAGCAAATCATGGCGAATAAGATTATTCACTTCATAGTTGGAGAACGAACAGAACAAGCAGAATTTAGAACTGATGCTCCAGTCGATGACGTGAAGGGTGAGTATGAGGGTAGTTTATTTAGGCCGGTTGCTTGCTTTTGCTTGCTGGCCTTGCAATGCAGTTGCAATTCATTTCAAAGCATGATCCATTGACGTAAATGTTGATGGGAAAGAAGAAATGATTCACGCAATGATGCTGTTGTAATGCGACTTGTTATTTGTTTAGCTGTAATGTTTCGTTCGATTATTACAATAAATTACTGTGGGACTGCACTCAATAATTCCCCTCATAATTTTAAAGACGGCAACAAAACAAGCAAGTCAGGACTCAAAAGTAATGTTGCTTTACGCGGAGCGTTTTACCAACATAATTTGTTAATTTACAGCAAGTTAACGGCTTTGGTGTCACGTGAATGAATAACAGCAGAAATCTCATATAAACTTTTGACGTCTGACAGATCTATTCCCAGAAAAATTCCACCAGTACATTCAGGTGGAGGTTGTAGTTTCAACAAAGTATGAACACAATCTTTTCTTATTCTTTGCGCCTTTGACCTGTAAATTGTTCATTGGTTTTGAAGCCCATGCAACAATTCACTTCGCTTTTTGGGTCAAAACGAAGTTTCCAAAGGTTTATGTTTCCTAAGATTGTTCTTCCTTGAAGAATTTTTCTTTCCTGAAGAATACTGTAAATGTAATAAACATTTTCCGGAAATGATCATCACCAAAACGGCCATGAAACCATCAATGATTATGAGATGAAATAGCAACTTGCTTTGCAGGTTCCTCTTTGTTATTAAATTGCATTTTCACACCTCCAACCTGGTTATGAATAGCTTATGATAAGTTAAACAACAATGCTAATCAGGAACTTTGGCACAGGAAAAGAACTTATCTGGTTTTTGGCACACATTTAAGTGCAGAAAGAGGCCTCAAAACCAGGGCCGATACCAGCTATGCCTGCGTAGGGGGGCGAAAAACCAAAATTTTCCAACGAAAAAACCATCAACAACAACAGCAACCACAACAGTTGTACTGATCTAACTCCGCGGTAACTAAAATTTGGCCACATTTCGCAATTCAACGTTGAAATCAACACAATTAGTTAATATCAATCAAAAATATGCCATAAATTCAATAATTTCTGTTGGAATTTATGTTTTTACACTAAGAAATTCATGTTTTTCTCCATCATTTCTCCTCAAAATCCTCCAAAACTAGTTACTTAGAACACAAAAATTCCGACAAGAGAGCAAAATTTTCCGACAAATGGTCTGCTGGGGGGGGGGGGCGCTCCGCCCCCCAGCCCCCCATTGGCTTCGGCCCTGCTCAAAACAGTTGGCAATTCAATGTCTTATTGTATTAAACAATTGATATCAATTATTCTCTGGTGCACAATGGCACCAAAATTGTTGTGCTCCAGATGTTTGGCACAGAGCAGCACAGAGATTCACACTGGGACAAATGTGCTTAATTTCCTGAGTTCCTCCAAGATCCCCTGGACTATTACCAATTTAAATTCCAAAACCTAGGATACTTCTTGGCATTTCTAGAATACCACAATCACTTTTTGGGTGTATCGTGGTACATGAACATCCATACAGAATTACCAATTTATGAGAAATTTACCTGGTCTTAAAATATATGCTTTTCCAGTCGCATACTTATCAGCTGTTATCAGATTTTGATATCTCTTCAACAATGAAAAACTGAATTTGCTATATTTACTATCAATGATACATCATATCTAGAAAGAGACAATAGAACTTTAAGCTGTTCCAAACAAGAAACTTGAATCAAACAATATTTTGTAAATATTTTGTGGAATTCTCAAATTTGCACAGGTGATAAGAGTTCTAATGCCTCTCAACCTTTTATTGGGTCTACTGTTGTAAAATGGGTAAGTTTGGGGTAAACTGCATAGGGTGAAAAATATGGATAACTTCTGAAAAAATATTTTTTCACAATTTTCTTCTTGCTACAACTGCTCAAACCAACCTCCTTGACATAATGAATGTTGATTTAGCAGTTCAGGATCTACTGTTTACCACAAATCAACACTACCCATGCTACCCCAGCCTCCCCACTTTGCCCCAGCTGACTCTGTAACAATTATGTGTAAAGATATCACTCAATCAAGACCATTTGAAGAATAACTAATATTAATGACAGAAAGATGGTTATGGTATCTGATCAAATGCATTGTATTTCGTGATCAAATTTCTTATTTGATTTTCAATATCATATAGAATGCTGTATATATGCTTCTTCTTGGTCAAATGCCCTTCAATGCCATCTATATTCTGCAGCAATCTCTTGTGTATCAGTTCAATTGCATCATCAGATTAGGTATAGTTTGTGCTGGAATGCCCCTTGATTCTGTGAAAATGCATTATAACTTCACAAAAATTTCGTATAGTTATGAAGAACAGCCATGCACATGCCAACAGGCAATTATGGAAAAAACTGTATTGGAGGCAAGGCCAAGAGGCATTAAAAATGCAATCAATGTTTGATTCTATTGAAGTTTGATCACTAAACACAATGCATGATGGTCAAATACCCATGTGACGCCATGCCTATTATTGTGAACATGTTCAAGCATGTACAATCTTTGCTACACTCATTATTCTTGGATGTTGTCATGAAGATTAAACATAAGATCCTTTTGGATGATTACAAAGTCCGCATAAATTGATATAATGTCCGAAAATAGACACATATGCTTTCAGCTCTCATGCTAACGAAGACCTTGCCAAAAGAAACAGTAATGAGAGAGATTGCTCAATTTCCAAAGGTGCTTTAAACGTAATTAAGTTGCTAATTAGGTCAAGTTCGTGCCAATTCAGGCTAATGTTGTTTTCTATCAGTGAAAACATCAAATCGATATGTTGATCTTATGATGTCAAATCTGTCGATCATTAAATAAGCCAACATCAAATTTTGCTAGATCTCAGGAAACTTCTGTGTTGTATGCGATTTCTGTGCGCTTTCTTTATTTCAGTCCTAATTAGCACAAATAAATGGTTAATCAATTGCATTAACGAGCGTGACTGACTTAGCTTTCTTTCTTTCTTTCTTCCTTTCTTACTGACATTGAGTCCCTTCTTAGATTACAAAGTTGGACTTTGTAATCAAAAATGTTTAATGCAATGGATCATGTGGTGTACACATTAGAAAAAATTTGTTCATGAACATACTAGACAGATACGTTGCATGAGGGCCATGTTTTGTATGGATGTTTTATCACAACAATTCGCCTCATTTTCAATTTTTCCTCCTTGGCATTTCCATTAGCAAAATTATTTCGTCTGAAGATACTGACGAAGAAAAGAAATAGACTTGGAGCAAGTCTATCACAACAATAGAAATGGAAATAAAGATTAACATTTGTCTGTCAGATACAGTAGGTTTGCTTCAGTTTGAATTTGATTCCAAGTCTAGTGAGAATGGTATAATAGATTGTGAAATTTTGCATATCCCACAAATTGTTCCACAGAGGAAATTTGTCTGGAAAGTTTGCTAAAATAATTTTGGACTATCTTTCTTTAAGTTTGAATTTGGTGATTCCAGTTTTTAATGAATACAATAGAATATGGTAATGTCATTTGATTGATCGCATTTAGATCTGGATAACCACATCTGAGCTGATTGCAACTGGACCATATGTTATGACGCAGGCTTCATTTTAAGTGCTAAGATCTGCTTTCTAAACAAAAAAGGGAAATTTGAGATTCAGAAATTTACCAAAGATAATCCAAAAAGCTTAGAGATAATACATTACTTTGCATTGGTGAGGTCAATGTTTTAACCACTAAGTTAAAATTTATGACTAAGCAGGCAGTGGATTTAAGCCATCATAAAACCACAAAGGAGTTGGCAGGGAATGATGTAATAATTTTCAATTGAAGTCAATCACTTAAGATTGTTTCAAGCTTTTGTTGATGACTCCAAGATATGCTGAATTCCCAAGGCTACTACAGTATAAAACATTGTGAAATTCTATTCTTGTTCATAAGTTACCTGTATAATGATTTGATCTTTGATCATTAAAATGGATCCAGTGCTTCAAATGGATCCAGAGCTAAAAAATCTTTATTTTTAGGAAAAACAGTTATCATCCGTGAATTTTGGCCAAAGTTTTCAGCTGAACAGGGATGGCACCACTGGAGGTGCTTGGGGCAGGAGCCCCCTGCAATTTCATTGAGCTCCCACCAGCACTTAAATTCTCTGAAACAAAATTCGCTAAAAGAGAACAAAGAAGACTTGACCTGAATAATAATTGCAGAGTCTAGCTGAGACTTCAGTATACTCTTTGTTAAAAATTTGATTTTAGTTCATCTCATTGTTTGTTATCTTTTCTGTTTCAGAATGTTTTCGAAGTGCAGCTGAAGCAGGCCCTTATGATATCTTAAAGCTTTACAATCACAAAGGGAATCTTATAAATATCTCTACAAATTTAGAAGCAAACACACCAGAGACCGAATATAAACTAGAAGTTGTTGCTGCACATTGTGGGCACTGTGGTAAGATGCTATCCAATCTGCTTTCATTGTTTATAACATTTTATCTGCTTAAAGGAAGCTCAAGTTCCCAAAAATGTATAGGTTTGGAAATACCACGGGGGGGGGGGGTTCTCGGCTAAATTTCGGGTAGGGGGGTGCCGCCCACAGTTTGAAAATGTAACCGTTGGCTAGACCAATTTTTGTGAAAATGATACCCTTGGCTAGACTAATTTTTCCTTCAGAAGTGCTCTGAATTGGCATTTTATAGGCAAAACTTGCCAAATTTTCGCATTTTCTAGACCAAAATTTTTAAGAAGTTGGGTTTTTTTTACAAAAATTACCGAATTTTGACATCTCTTTGACCAAAATTCCCAAAAAGCATACCCTTGCCTAGACCTAACTCGACTAAAATTGCCAAAAAGTACACCCTTGGCTAGATTAGAAGTCCGAAAAAGTATACCCTCGCGGGCGGCACATCCCCAGGTACCTTTACTATGGAAGAACCCCCCCCCCCCCCGTGGGAAATACCTAGCTGATATGTCATTAACACTTTGGATTGCATTGTTGTGTGGTATCAATTGAGGTGAGGGGGGTAACTCCTATAGGGAGCTTACTGTAGATACATGTGCCCCTGCATGTGCCTACCTGGGTTATGGGTCAATTTGCGATGTTTTGCCTTGGTTGCGGGTCTGCTTTCCGGAGATTTGCCATGTGGATAAATGTTAGCAATTTGTAGCTATTGTGAGGTATTATGTCGAGAAATTTACAGCTGAAATTCTGAATTGTGCAAAAGATTGAGCGGGACATCAAATGTTTGTTAACGTCTTACTGTAGCTATAGATATAGTCATTGCCTCGCTTTATCAGTTGCTTTTGATCACCGCAAGAGACGGTCATGAATCCCCATTCTTTTTGCTTCGATATTTGTAAATTTTCATGTGAAAGGTTTGATTGAGTGACATTTGAAATTCTGTCACTGTTAGGCACATTCAAAAATTCTACAATATGTATCATCAAAGTATCGTTCGATTCCAATTCTTTCTTAGAATAGCTAAGGCTCAGCGGATGAATTTCCTCTGCACAAAATCAAATGAATGAACAATTGGCAGCCAATAATTCGTGCTTTCTTTATATAGCGACAGTTTCCATTTTTGTTGGAATTTCGAATTCAAAGGGTGCTCAAAGTTATGTAACGAGCTCATGAGATTCTTAATTCTGTCTACAACGGCATAACCATCAAACTGTCACAAATGTTTAAACGTATTCATTTCAAAATTCTGCAAGGATTTGGAACCTCTTCCGTCTGCAACACAAGACCTTTCTGTTTTTTTCCTAGGGAAAGATTTGCATGGAGTTGATGTAGAGGAAATCGAGAAAAGGTACTCCAAGTTTTTTTATGTCTCGTTGTTGTCAATTAGATCATCTATTGTTTCTTATCTACAACTTTGACATTTCAACTGTAATGTTAGTCTGAATACCGGAAAAATGAGGTGTTGATTTTGAAGTTAAACAAACTTCATGTTAGGTGGACAACTGGCTCATAATACCGTAAAAGCTCTATTAAGCCCCCCGGGGGCTTATTTAATTTCGGACCTTGCAGAGAGGGGGCTTAATAGAAAGAGGGGCTTATTAGAGAGGGGGGCTTATTCACAAAATCAAATTACAAGGATATATTTGGTAGCTTTTTAGTTCTTTTATCCCATATTTTGCGGAATCAACATACAATTTTCCACTCAAATACATAAATTAAACACAGTTTTTCTCCCAAACCATATATATGAAAAGTAACATGCAAGGTTGTGTCGGTATGTAAGTGGAAACATTTGGTAAATTCTAGAACTTTGCATAAGTGGGGGGGGCTTAAAAGAGAGGGGGGGGCTTATTTCAAATTTTGACTCAGTGGCTTATTAGAGAGGGGGGCTTAATAGAGAGAGAAGGCTTAATAGAGCTTTTATGGTGTGTATGCAGTACGAGAACGATCAAAAGAGCCCTAGTGGATGTGGTTCTAGGAAAATCCCTTTGGGACCACATCCTTCAGATCGTCAGAGAATGGGGGTCGTTTGGGCTGACGGATCACGGTTTTTGGCCATTTTTAGACTTTAAACAACAAGTATTTCGTCCATGTATTGACAATACCTTACCCTCTGTTTCACCTTAACAGTCACGGTGACAATTTACAAGGTTTTATGGCCCAAGAGACTAAAGATGGGGGTGATTAAGTAACAGCAACGCAAAATAATTGAAGAAACGAAAAGAAATTGGATAAAAGTACTTTCACGATTCGAGCATTTACGGGAATTCCGCGAGTAAAAAATTTCGCGAATTTTGAATGTAGATTATGTCTTGGCAGAAACTTTCGCGAAAATTACCAAAAAAATGCGAAAATCGCGAAAACTTCTGCCCGGAAAACTTTCTGCCCCCAAAAGTACCAGTTTTTCCTTTCTTATGAAAATGAAAAGAAGGACCATTTTGCCAGTCACTGAATTTTCCCATAAACATCTGAGGAAACTGTGTTATTAAGATTGCATAAATGTATCATCTGAGTTTCGTTTTACCAACTTGGGAGATTCTTTTCTTTGATACTTGTGCAGCAAGAAGAGATCCTATAGTGTTTTACATGCAGGGCTGTCCATTGTTTACCAACATTTTTGCCCGACTAAGGACAAAATTTTGCCCGAGTGGGGCTGATTTTGAACATTTCTCCAGAGTTGGGGGCTGCTGCCCCCGGCCCCCCGGCCCCCAGCCTCGTACGCTTATGAAGGGAGAAACTAGCAGTTGATCCTTTAATCGACTTGTTATTTTTTGCACGTTCGTACATTTTTTGAATACCTGCTGGTAACTTACACGTAAAGCAACTTTCGTATGAAATTTGTATTTTGGAATTATTAGTGCAACTTTTATATCATAATGTCGAATTATTGTCGAAATTTTGAATGTTACAGTTGATAATGTAATTATTGATTACAGGTTGCAACAACTCGAAAGAAAAGTGTACGTAGATCATGGTGAGATGCCTAGAGAATATTTGCAGCTCAAAGGAAAAGTTGAGGCCTTCAAAGACAAATTAGAGGTCAGTATCATTGAAAATATAAATAATTGATTAATTGATCAATCAGTCGATCGGTTGAATAGCTGATCGATCGATTTGTTCATGTACTTAGTTCATCAATTGATTGTTTTTTGTGATCGGCTGATTTATTGGTTGGGTGAATTACTCATGGATTGACTGACAGATTTGATGAACAGTCGATGGATTGATTAATTGATTGCTGGAATGATTGAGTGATTCACCGATTGATTGATAGATTGATTAATGAAATGCTGATTGATTGATTCATTCATTGTATGTCGACCGGTGATGAATGACTGACACAACAACTGGTTTGGTGATGCAGTGATTGAATGATTGGTGTGGTAATTGGTCGAGTGATTGGGTGAATGATTGATTGATTAGACAGTTTGATTGGTTGGTTGATCGACTGATTGATTGATTTTATGATTGGTCGAGTGATCTATCGTTGAGCTTTTGGATTAACTTACTGAACAATTAATTACAGATCAGCCTAATGATAGATGGATTGATCTTGTTTCACTGCTTGTTTGAGTAATTTGGCCAATGAATTGAATGACTAATCGATGGATTGATTGATCGATTGATGGATTGATTTATGGATTGATGGATTGATTGATCGATCGATGGATTAACTGATCGATTGATGGATTGATAAAAGGCAGTTGTTTCAAAAACCAGTTGAAAGTTGAAGATTTGATTCCGCGTTTGTGGCATATTGCATCCCGGAGATATCCTGGAAGATCATGGCACTTCTTACGCTGTTCACAAGCACATTTGTTTGCATGCAAAGCAGGTCTCTTTCTTACCATTCAATTCCTTCAAATTTAATTTCAAACGTGACGTATATAGGTGACGTCGTAACATTGATTGCATTTATAAACGAATTCTTTTATTAGCTTGCATTCTTGATGGAATTACGTAAACACTGCATTTTATAGACAAACTGAAGACGAATTTCGTTCATATGTGATTCAATGATTGATTTAAAGCAGTCAGAATGTTAAGTCTTTGTGAGAAAGTACTAATGAAGCTATTTGAGAATTCCATCAATCAGAGAGCGGAAAACTGCAAACCACGAGTTCTGGGTACAACAGCTGCTTCTTAAAGGGAATAGATATAGCTATATCTCATAGCCGCTACAAATGGGCTAAAGAAAAGGCCTACGCATCCATCTTTTACTCCACAATGAAGCCGATCATGTCAAAGTTATCAGGCACAATAGATTATAAATTTTAACTTGGCCCATGCCAGCTTTAAACTATAGCGATTCCCTTTAAGTTCCTTAGTTTAATGTAGTTTTAAAGGACATGTAGTTTTAAAGGACAAGTCCGGGGTTGGCATAATTGTTGATTATTCAAGAGATTACCCTGCTGTGAATGGTGTGTAGTACTTTTTTCAATTTTAGTCTCTTTTAATCTGCGAAACTACATCTTTCAATCTGCTAAGAAGTGCGAAATGACGTCATTTTCTATGACGTCACTTCATGTTGACCTGAGCGAGGCTCCCAAATGTGTTGATATTATACCACTCACATTGCTAGCCTCTTTATCGTGCCTTCACACACTCGTACAAAATACAAAATGGCGACGATATTTGGCCTAAGTTACGAAGATTCATGAACCAATTTATGAAGGCTGGAGGCATCAAAACATGGAAAGAACTCACGATTGGTGTTCAGCAGTTGGTAAGGTTGCTTTTGAACAATAATTTTATCAACCTCAGACTTGTCCTTTAAGATTTTGTACGCAAAATTAAGCGAATTTCGTCAAGTCAACGTGTGAGTTAAAACACTGTGTACACGCAAACATAAAGCTATTTGTACTGAACATTCACCGAACATTTCTCATCTTGTTTTGTGTGTGGACATAGCAAACGGTTTTAGATGTGGCAACACGACTGAACATTGTCCGGTGAACATTTCTTCTTTGATAGAATGCACGTAGCCTTTGGGTCTGTTTCATTTGAAATGCGCTTGCGCAAACTGGACATTGTTCAATTGGAGTAGCAAAACGACTGAACATCTTGCCTCAACACCTACAGACAGATGAACTCTTATCTTGTCCACTGAAAATTTTTGATTGCCTTCAAAATCGACTGAACAACTCAGTAACATGACTGAACAAGACTGGACAAGATGGCAAAACGACGCAACATTTTACGCTGAACATTGGCCTAGTGCATGTTCAGTGGAAATGCCCAGTCGTTTTGCAAGGGCTTAAGGAATCTGCTAGCTTTAGTCGCGCTCCTGACTGGCTAGACTTCATTTGAAATGAAAATGATTGCTTGAAATGGATTTTGCCAGTGCTACGACAGTTGTTTGTTTGCTCGAAGTTGCACTTGATCTTTATCATATGGGTCCCATGATACACGACAGAGCATGTTTATTCCAGCCTGCGCGCAGACTTTACTACTGCTCGATTTCTCCTGCACAGTAGTAAAGTTGCGCGCACATTAGTCTATTCATCATGTCTGAATTGAAGTAAACTTAGTCTGCGGTGCGACCTCTACGGGGTAGGAAAATTAAACGGAAGGGAAATATCGATATTTCCTTTCCATTCAGTTTTTCCTCCCCCGCAGAGGTCTCACCGTAGACTAAAATAAACTGCGATGAGACCGAGGGATGTATCACTCATCCGAAAAGTCGTACGAGATTTTTTAACACAATAGAATTTTTACGGATTTTTCCTAACCACAAATGGACTTTTGCCATAGGTGTGCGGTGCGAAATTTTTAAAGAGTGATACGCCGCTCGGACGAGACGCTAGATCCAAAAACGATAACTACAATTCTTCACAGGGCACTTCTTCACATGGCACTTCTTCACAGAGCACTTCTTCACAGGGCACATCTTCACAGGGCATTTCTTCACTGGGCATTTCTTTACATTTCTTCACAGGACAGGGCCTAGATAAATAAATGAAATGAATGAATGAAATGAAATTCGACGGAGCTAAGGCCACGTCCACACGCATACGTGTACGTTTAGTAAACGCACAGCACGCATAGATAATTTTCCGTCCACACTGATCCACTTATCGTCTATGGAGCGTTTTAGCCTGTCCACACGTAAACGCCAAAACAATGGTAAATGAATGATGAGCATGACGTCTATGACGTCGTTGTTTACAAAAGCATGCGCTTACGACCGTCCACATGAAAACGCAAAAACAGTGTTTTCAAAACAAATGAAAACGATAGATGAACATGACTTGTTTGTGCCACCACAGTTTACGAAAGTATGCGTTTACGACCGTCCACACGAAGGCGTGAAAACAGCGTTTTCAGAAGTATACACTTTGTCTTTGGAAAGCGTTTCCAAATGCATGCGTTTAGGGTAACTTAAAACGCCGTTTACGTGTGGACGCCGAGTGTAAACGTACAAGAAGTATGCGTTTAAAGATGTAAACGTATATTTGTGGACAGGGCCTAGATCTATACAGAGGATGAGGAATTGCCTACGCCCGCTATTGTTCCTCCAGCTAAACAGTATGCACACACGTGTTTAAATCATCAAATGCAATCAGATCTTCGCCAGCTTACTTTAAATCGTCCTACGATGTAATTTTCTTGGAATTTTCCAAATCGACACAGTTATTTTTGTCAGTCAAAAGACAGACAACTGAGTCTTGATGCAAATCACTTACGTCATACCCTGTTTAAAGCCCGTTTAAAGCTATTCCATTCCATATGTTCTGCATCTTTTATTGTTGATTATTTCTCATGAATTTTGCGTACACAATCGATTCAGTGCCCAAAAGGCGGGTTTTTAGGTGTAGTGGGCGCAGGAATCAAGCCTTAGCTATCAATTACTAACTAACCAGAATTCGCCATGTGCGATGTGACCTGATTTTGTGTGATGGTTTGAACGTATTTTCTCGTCGCTCTAATGAAATGTTAGACTTGCTCTAAGTCTATTCCGTGGTGTAACAGCATTTAAGAAAATAATTACCTCTGCGGGGGCGTAAAGCAGGGAGAGGACGCTGCGAAGGAAAAGCTTCTTCGCTTCTTCGCTTTCCTTCGCAGCATCTTCTCCCTGCTTTACGGCCCCGCAGAGGTAATCATTTTCTTAAATGATGTTAAACCACGGAAGAGACTCGGAGCAAGTCTAATGAAATGTTGACTATGGATGTTAAACATTGAAGGTCATAAGGCAATGAAAAAGCAAAATCCCACTTCTATCCAGGATACTTTTAACTTCTACTCAGCTTCCAATCCTGTGGGAAGTCCCACGAACTACATCACCATAGGCCCAATCAAGTAAAATTCTGTGCAATCTTCAGAGGTGGAAAAAGTATCGGAACCTGGGAACGTAGTTCCCAGAAATTTTTTTGGGTTTGAATTTTCACAGAAAGTTTTCAAGAAAATATTGAGGCTTGATAACAATTTCTACCATTTGAAATTATATTTTTGGAATAAAAGTGAACAAAAATTAGTTGCACGAAAAATAAAATATTCCTCCAGCTTCCTTGCTCTACTTTTGATACAATGTAAATTGAATCTGAAGTTGACTTTTATAAGTAGCTATTATGATGTATCAAGAAATTTGTGTTTGGTTTGGAAAATCTGTTTTTATTTAAGGCTACCATTTTTGAAAGTCCTCAGAAATGTTTTTCTAAGTTGGTAAATTTGCTTTGAACAGAGAATATTATACAAAACGTAGGTTCCCAGAAAGGAAAAAAAATTTCCCACCTCTGGCAATCTTAGTACCAGTCTAAGATCTTTGGCTCCCAAGGCATGGAACACGTTACCGAACGAGATCAGATCTTCGGAAACCGCGAACATGTTCAAGCAGTTGATAAGGCATGCTCTGGCATTGAATATAATGTAATGTGTGTAGATATGAAGAACCTTGATTCTTGAATCATATACTTGAAACGAATTCCGCATCTTCCAGCGAGAAGTCAGTTCCATGGACATACTAGAACTTGGTAGGAAAATGAGAGGGGAGAGGGGGGGGGGGGTGTTTTCGGAAATATTAATCGGAAATATTAATTCGGAAATATTGATTCGTCAAAATTTGCGAATGAAAAAAAGACATCTGTTATCCTCATGTTATTATCATTCTTGTTGTTATTGTTGTTATTGTTGATATTGTTGTTACTATTGTTATTATGATTATTGTTAATGTTATTCTTATGTTATCATCATCCTTATTGATTAGGTTAGAGGGCCCTGGTCAACCAGCATCCTTTGTGCTCTTCAGCTATCGTCGATTTGCGGGGTGAGTGGCCGAGTGGCTTACACAGTCTTCGTCAGGTGACTGAAGTTAAGCTTGGTCGAGTGAGGTCAAATTCCGGTCGGGTGACCTCGGAGGCCTGACCTTACAACTCACCTCGTCGTCCTTCGCAAGAGACGTTAAACCTCGTCGTCCTCTAATTATTCATCGCGTAATCCTAATAACCTTGCTCATTACAGACCAAATCAGGTTACTTTCGGTACTCACAGTCTGAAGTTCCTAGGACCGCAGATTTGGAATTGCTTACCAAATGAGTTAAAATCGGCTGAAAGCCTTAATACTTTCAAAAGACTGATAGCACAATGGGATGGTCCCTTGTGCAACTGCAATGCCTGTCGTTTTACTGTAAATAATGTACAAACCGTTTGAAAAAATATTTATTTGTTCTATTTTAATTAATGTATTCATCGATTTTGATTAGTTTTCGTGTATATATGTATATACATAGCAGACTAGATAAAAATCAATCGATGTAAAATAAAGATACAACAACAACAACAGGGGTCCCATGCCTGGATGCGGCATGCACAATGGGCCTAAATTAGCTTTCAGTAGCTAGAAATCCTGACAAGCCCACTCAAAACAAATTGAGAAACAAAAAACAAACATTTGTACGACAGTACGAAAGCGGCAACCTATCATTAACAATGAATGATCGGCAAAGTGATCAGGGACCGCGGAGCCGGGGGGGCTGGGGGGGCTTTAGCCCCCCCAATAATTTTCAAGAGATAGTTTTTAGCTTTCCAACAAATTTTGTTTTTATGATTAAATATCGCCATTTGCTTTATTTAATTGTTAACACCCTTATTTGCGAGTGTTTGTATACCCCCACAGTACCGTTTCTCATGCATTTATCAGAAATCAGAATGCTTTAAAAGTTTTTGTCTCAAATGAAATGCGTGCAATAGCATTATGCCAAGATATAACAGTTTCATCATCGTTAGCGCAGCTTCAAATACCCAAAGTTTTAGCAAGCAATAATGCTCTCATGATATGCTGCTATTTTTAAAGCGAATTTCAGTTTATGAAAGGTTGCTGATGAGGGGAGTTCTCCAAACCTGTAAATCGCAGAAACGTCAACCCGGCAACGAGTGCAACGGTAATTTTTTTAGCGAGACATCTATTGACTCAGCATCGCTCTCTGGAATGTCCTAACAAGTATAATTTAGCAATTCTTGATACTCATATAAAGAGCACAGAAAATATAAACTCTAACGACGTTCCTACTGATTTTTATCAAAAGACCCAACTACAGTATACAAAAGTTTTGAAAATTTGAAAAAATCATTGGATTTTTTAGTGCTACAAAATTAAAAATTGAAACAGTGTTTGCGTCATTAGGCTCTCTATGTTTAAAATGCTTGCTTCTGAAAGCAGAGAGACTGTGTTTCCATATCATTTTCTTGTTGAGATAATAATTCCACATGATTGTGAAAGTTTTTTAACTTTAGTCCTTTTATTCTAGGCTGAGCCGTTTCGCTATGAAATATAAAAAATGCAATACAGTACATCTTTATAAATGATGCTTTTTTAGTGTGATTTAGTGATTGGATATGCTGATGATAACTGTCTCTTCCAAGGCGAGTTTGCCCATGGAAAGGGGCGTTGGTCGCATTCATAGCCAAAGTAGAGGGCGTGGTCACAAAAAATTTTTCTGGGGGCTTCGCCCCCAGACCCCCTCAAATTCCCTATTACTCTTTAGCCCCCCCAATCCGAAATGTGCTCCGCGGTCCTTGAAAGTGATAGGCTCTTCCTCCTTTCTCGTGC
Organism: Aurelia sp. 3 sensu Dawson et al. (2005); assembly: GCA_964020215.1. Taxonomy (NCBI): domain Eukaryota; kingdom Metazoa; phylum Cnidaria; class Scyphozoa; order Semaeostomeae; family Ulmaridae; genus Aurelia; species Aurelia sp. 3 sensu Dawson et al. (2005). The sequence goes on from OZ026584.1 coordinate 4,819,927, forward strand.
ATAACCAGAGTTCAAAACCCGACAAGGACTAATTGATTTTTTCAGTTTGTTTCTCTAAGTGACTGCTGGTATAGCGTAATGATAGGGGATAACCATGGAAATGAAAAATGAGAACCCGTTGATGTCACATCATCCGAAAATATCACCGTTTCAAGAAAATACACAGCAAGGCAATTTGAAACTACAATACCCTATTATGGCGTAGAAACAGTCTATAAAAACAGTGGAAATTTGCTAGTTAATCCTTCCAGGCTTCAAAGATTCTTGCAGGATGACCGCTCCTACCCCAGCCCGAGTGTGTGCCCCCAAGTTCTCAGACACATTCTGCAAACTTAGATTTTCGGGGTGATGTTTGGAGCGGAAGAGCGGGCTGGAGGGGGCACGGGAAGCAGGAGATCTCGAGACTTCACACAAACAAATTCGACAACAATAGGTAGGACAAAGGGATCGATGTCCGTGTGGGTCTAGAGACGTACTGACTCGTTATGTATATTGATACTGTATTGAGCAGCCATGCGCTATCTTTTCTGCCTGGCAGAAACTCTTAATCACAGGGAAACAAGGAAGAAAAGGAGCGCACTGCACTGATGTTGACCAGGGCCCTTTACAGTCTGTCTCAAACTAGATGTCACCTAAGGTTTATGATTTACGATAACGCCAAATTCTGATTCAAAACACTACTTTTGTTGTTGTTTGTGGGTATTATTATTATTTATCATTATTATCCGTTCATCTAATGTAGGCGTTGTCATAAATAGCCACAGAATAAAAGCTAGTTCAAGCCTACTGAGAAGTAACATTGTTTAAGAATAAAAAAACATATGTATCTTTGTTTAAGAATGAAAAAACATACATATCTAAGATACAGAATGACTAAGTGTATATAGATACATACAGATTTTTACAATTTTTATACAGTATTTTTTGTTATTCACAATGCAATGCATTTATCCCTTTTCATAAAGCCTGGTTCACAGTTGTATTCTGGGTTTTGGGGCACCCTGTATATCAATGCATGTATGTGTCATTATTGCTAGGAAGGAAAGCAAAAGGAAATTTGCTCGTTGTTTACACTCCTTTTTTGCAGGTTTTCGAGAGGGGCTTTTTTCTACGGGAAGAAATGGTCGATGAATGTCGCGTAAATTACAGAACCTTAATGGACATATTTGGAATTAAACTAGACAGTTTTCAATTTTACTGCTTTGATATTCAGGTAGCCACATTTTTTCAGACACCGGACCTTTTTATTGACTCATCCGGTAGACTTATGCAATCCAGAGAATAGTAGATGTTTTTCACATTTCGAACGTCATAATTCGTTCAGCACGTGTGTTTTGTGCGTAGGAGAGTTTCGACCTCGTGCTACGAATTCTGTTCAATCGCTGTCGTTATAGGAATAAATCATCATGTTTTTGTTATATGACCTGGAGAAAAAGCAGCTAGAAACTACCATGAATGGCTTAGATAGTATGTGATGTTGTGAACCAACGCTTAGAAAGACAGATGGACAGTGTGAATTGACTATGACAATTATTGACATTATAGTTTCTTCGATCTAGCAGAGTACTAAACTCGATCACATGTCGTAGTTTCGCTTTTCGCCCAAACTGATGACACTACAACTACGACTCATTTCCCTACGCTTGTAGAAACGTTAAAGTTCCGTACTGATTCTATGTAAAACCTTTAATTGGGCCTAAATCATCTGCTACTTTTCTTCATGACCACCGAGTCTAAGACTGCGTTCACACGATTTCATATTATATTTCATATTTTAAACATATTTATACAGGGTCCAAATTCAATAAGGATATTGTTTTACAATTTGGCCCTGTTAAAATTAAAGTACCTAATAAACTATTTACAAATAAATTAATAGATAAAAATATATACATCTGGCGACAATAAGCAATATACAAAATTAAAGATTTTCGTACCCCAACTGTCTCAACCTTGATTTAAAAGAGTATACCGAGGGGGCCTCTTTGATATCATTGTTAAACTTGTTCCACACTTTGGTACCACGGTAAGAGAATGCCTTTTGGCCACTTACTGTTCGCATTAACGGTACTGCAAGATCATTTTTGGTGTTTCTTAGCTCTCGTGTGTGGAAATCTGATAGTCTAACGAATAGGTCACTAAGGTACTGTGGTGCAAGATCGTTTAGAGATTTATACATCATTGTAGATGTCTCTTTCACAATCATTTCTTTGACGGACAACCAGCCAAGTTCTTTGCGTAATGGCACAGAAGGTGCATCATAAGAACTACCCGTAACGATACGAGCAGCCCTGTTTTGTAGCTTTTGTAGAGACTCTATTCTCGTAATACCACTACAGCCCCAAACGGAGCAGCAATAGTTAAAATGTGGTTCTACAATACTACGATAAATGTCGTTCAAGGTTTCCATTGATACAAAGTTTTTACAATATTTTAAAAGACCTATTGCGCGAGAAACTTTCCCTTTTATGTTCTCAATTTGGCACTTCCACGTTAGACTATTGTCTATATGGACACCAAGGTATTTCACTTTGTTCACTAAGTCAATATCAGTACCACCTACGTGAAACATTGGCAACAAAGTAGGCTGCACTGCCATTTTATTTACATTTTGCATTGACCCAACTATCATAGCCTGTGTTTTGACGACGTTCAAGGATAGCTTGTTACCTTGAAGCCATTTCTCGATATTGACAAGCTCAGCGTTTAACACCATGTGCAATTCATCCAAAGTTTTGGAGGAGTATGAAATCATGGTATCATCAGCATACATATTTGTCTCAGCCTTCTTTAGTGCAAAGGGAAGATCATTTATATAAAGCAGAAAAAGAAGTGGTCCCAAACAAGACCCTTGTGGCACTCCGACATCAATATCTTTAATGTCAGAAGGGACGCCATTTACTTTGCAAAACTGCTTTCTGTTATTCAAATACGACCGAAACCAATCATGTTCCAAGCCGCAGATACCATAGAATTTCATCTTATCAAGAAGAATACCATGATCAACGGTATCAAAGGCCTTCTTAAGGTCAATGAATATCATAGCTGTATATTTCCCTTTGTACGATGCCGGCACAATTTGAAAACGGTGAAAGATGTGACAGATAGGCCTCCCGTTTACACGAAAACGGCACATTTTTTGCCGGCAGATTTTGAAAACGGTAGATTTTGAAAACGGAACTCTAACCGGCACATTTTGGAAACGGCATCGTTGAAACACTTGAAAATGATGAAAACAGAAGATTTTTAGCTGCTTTCGGAACGAGACAGATCGATGCTTTGGGTGTAGGTACACTTCTTTGGCATCAAAGTCTTGCAACGAATTTTTGCCGTCTAATTTCCTATCGTTTTCAAATTGTTCCGGCATCGTATGAGCGCTAGCTCAAGTTTTGCAGCCGTCACACTTTTCACCGTTTTCAAAATGTCCCGGCATCGTGTGAACGCTGTCTAAAATGCCTTAAAAATCATTTTTCTAGAACTGCTGTACCATAAAACTAGGTATCAGTGCTGCGGTAAAGGTTCATTCTTGCCATAATAGCAAAAATCGCCTTCCTCTAAGCCACATTGTGACCAGTAGACGACCGGGGCGACAGAAACTCGTCGCCAGTCGACATTTTTGCCGTTTTTACAGCTCTAGGGAAATAAGGCCCTTATTTGATCTGCAACGACAACAACAATTCTACTCATTAAGATGAGCGAAACTTGAGGGTCCATGAGGAGTGAAGCTAGACTCACGACGTAATCCCAGATATCGCAACAATAGCAACAACAACAACAATAATAATAACAACAACAACAACAACAACAACAACATTTTCTATTTTTGCTCAATTTGTAGTTTGAGCGTCCATCAGTCTATCAATAGCGATAACTACGAATATGCAATCAGTCTAGAGAGAGGCTACCAAAGTACTTCCAGAAAAATTGTTTCCTTGCCATGTTTATTGATCAGCAACGACAACAACAATTCTACTCATTAAGATGAGCGAATTTCACGCGAATTCTTTATTCTATTAGCGAATTCTTGAGTTGAGCGAATTCTTTATTCTATGGCGTTTAAGTATATCTTGATAAGTATTATCGATCGTTTTGCTACTAATACGTCGCCACACGCTGCACTGTTATTTGATTTTATTGAAGGAATACCGTAACGGCTGATATCCACGCAGTCGTATTTTTCGAGCGGACTGAAAATCTTTATGTACAGGAGAAAATGTCGCTTTGAATTGGAATAGAATGTTACGCGTGACAAACATTTTATTGTGTGGAATTCCGTCCGCTCGGAAAGTTCTACTGGGTGGGAATCAGCCATGTCTTGTCAAGATATCCACGCAGTCGTATTTTTCGAGCGGACTGAAAATCTTTGTGTACAGGAGAAAATGTCGCTTTGAATTGGAATAGAATGTTACGCGTGACAAACATGTTATTGTGTGGAATTCCGTCCGCTCGGAAAATTCTACTGGGTGGAAATCAGCCATGTTTTGTCAAGATATCCTTGCAGTCGTATTTTTCGAGCGGACTGACAATTTTTGTGTACAGGAGAAAATGTCGCTTTGAATTGGAACAGAATGTTACGCGTGACAAAACATTTTATTGTGTGGAATTCCGTCCGCTCGGAAAATTCTAGTTGGTGGTAATCTACCATGTCTTGTCAAGATATCCACGCAGTCGTATTTTTCGAGCGGACTGAAAATCTTTGTGTACAGGAGAAAATGTCGCTTTGAATTGGAATAGAATGTTACGCGTGACAAAACATTTTATTGTGTGGAATTCCGTCCGCTCGGAAAATTCTACTGGGTGGAAATCAGCCATGTCTTGTCAAGGTCCCCTGTTAAAGAACTATTGCAAACCATTGTGCTTTGTCTTATTTAGATTAGTTGTATATATGTAAATACTCGAATGCGAATAAATGCGAATATTCGATTTAGATTAGTTGTATATATGTAAATATGTATAGCTAGGCAAGAATCGAATTAAAATAAGTTGACAAACAAACAAATTTGTGCTTCCAAAGAAATGCAAAACAAAGAACACTTAGGCCCGGAACTACTTTCATATTATACTAAAGGCCCATTTCCACTTCAATCGCAATTCGCAAAACGGATGCGATTTGCGAATTCCGAATTCAAAAAGCCTGCGAATTCAATACACACTTCAAACTCATTCGCACGAATTTCGATTGTTTATTCAACCAATCAAATCTGTCTCCTTTTGGTAGCGCGTGTCGCCTTTATCTCTTTGTTTCGTAAAGTTGTTTTCTGATTGGCTGCTTTCAATCGGAGACAATGGTTCGCATGCGAACGTTCGCAAGAAATCAAACATTGCGAACAGGCCAAAATCGCATTGCGAACGTTCGCATGCGATTTGCGAACGTTCGCATGCGAATTTCAAACAAAGGATCGCATGCGATTTTCGAATTGCGAATGAAGTGGAAATGGGCCTTAAGGTCAACTTCAAGGTTATAAAGGGTCCTAGTTAAATGCAGGTCTTCAAAGACCTACTGCTAATCATTGGCCTCTGCGCGCCGCACTTGAAACAAACAGCACGAATACAAGCTGCAATGGTGGCGGTCATTGTTCATTTTTCTTCTTTCAGTCTTAAAGAAGGACACAAAGAATCGAGCACCCAGATTACCATTCAAAGTTCTGGACAACCTATTTTCTTCAATGCATCCATTGTAACTTGACTTGTTACTCGTTATGGGAGGATCAATCTGAAACAAAACACTGGCCTAGCTTCCCAGACTTTGAGCTAATCTGAAAGTTATTTCGCATTGCATTATAGGGCAACAGCATCGCGCAATGCCTCTTGCTTAGCAGAGAGTTTGCATGTTTACTTCTATCCAGTACAAGTGGAATCGGAACTTGAAATTCACCATTTACTTCACAAGAAAAATTTGATTGTTTGTTTGAATAGATTTAGTTTTATTTATTTTGCAGCTAATTGAGTCTTTTGTTCTTCAGGGAGTAGAGCATCTAAGCTGGCTTGGTCTCTTCAAAGAAATTACGAGGTATGTAAGAGTTAAACTGTACATCTTTCAACCCAGTAATGGTTTAGCTATGATTAATTAGCCTGCATGTAAACTCTACAGTCAGTGTGGATGAGCGAAAAGGAGAAGAAAGCTCTCTGTAGAGTCTGTGCAACGGCGTCCAATTCCAATCATTTGTGCTGAAGAGGTGAGGCTGAAGAATGATAGCCCTGGAATGGAGGTTGGATTCAATAGGAATTCGATGAAAGAACGCAATGCATCTTGGTGAAAAGTTCCTTGCTGCCATCTTTAGCGTTATCGTCTATTGAAAATTCGACAGCATTGTTCTTTGCCAAATCTCGCAATCTGATTGGTACTCAAGGAATCACGGAGTTTTGGCCTAAATAGGGCTAGGTTTTTCAGAGTGATCTTATGACTCTCTGTCTCTGCTGACCGAGGCACGAGGCGCCAGGCGCCATCATGAAGTCAAAGAGCACAGGGAATAAAATAAGGAATAGCAATCTTCTAACCTTGCCCAGACCCTTTGATTGCCCAGTCATTTCTAGGAGCTTCATCATTGCCTTGACCAACCCGTCTTTGGAAAATTTGATCGTTCATTTCTGATCAATGTTTGCTGTCGGTAGACCAACAATTTTCATTATTTCGCTTATAGATTTAAGGGGTCAAAAATTCTAGAATAATCTTCGTGCATTATTTGGGATTTTGACCGTAGATTACAACGTTTGTCTTTGAAATGGGCCTCATGTTGAATTATCATGGCCCGTAAACAGTGGGAACTTTAATTGGCGCACTGGGTACTTTGGTATGATGGTGGAAAATTTCCCATATGCACCCCACCTATTTACGTCATTATCACAATGGCCCCTTTAAAATTCAGCTAAAAAATCGATAACTGTGAGCTTCTGGTTGTCTGCAACTCGTCGAGAGAGCAAATCCTGCTTCCATCTGCAGATTTTGCAAACTCCCGTGAGAAGCCAGCGAGCTCGTGGAAGGGATGATCTTACTCCCATGGGGCATTGACGTCACTGTGATGTTCGAAAGACACCGACCATGTGGGTGAGATGATGGCTTGTTGTTTGTTCCATGGAGTTGCTTTGTTTTCTTCCTTTGAAGTGGCGATCGAACAGATCGTTACTATGATATTATTCATGTATCATGCTGTGTTTCTTTCCTAGCTTCTAGAGTTTTTCAAGTTTTCTGACCTCTGGTGACTTTAGTCCTGGCTGATTAACGACAGTGCAATCATCATCAAAGCTGTAATCACACTTGTGTTAATGTTCAGTTCAATTCACTTTTGTGCAAATAATGCACAGCCCATTCTAGAAACCACTCTTTCAGTCAGACATTCAACGATATTTCATAGCAGTGTTCTGGTATCATTGCTGTCATTCCGTTTACAACGTTGAATTTCTCTTGAATCTGTAATCCTGGAAAGTTAATGAAATCATCAAAATAATGAATCCTTCTTTTGTCTGCGGCGAAGCCGAAACCTATCCATTTTCTATTAAGAGTTATTGATGTTTGACCAAATGACAATCTTTATTCCATGTGTCAACATGAGTCTGCATTCTTGTTGATTGATTGATTGATTGATTTGATTTACTTAAGGAGGGTTGCCCTTCGGCAAAAGCCGTTTTCAAGGGGCCCGCCGATCAAAAGATTATTATTATTACAAAAATACCAAATAAACCTACCCGAATCTAATTATTATGAAAACCATTATGTCAAAAGCCTACTTGCAATAATTGATTATTTATATACACATTGAAAATGAAATAAAGGAGAGAAAAAAGAAAACGAATCCGAAAGTCTCTGACAGAGGCAGACCCCGCAGCGCCAGCACCGGCCGCCCCCAGGCAACACAACAACCCAAAGCGAATGAGATTTGCTGTAAGCAACCCATTGCTATCTCGCAATCATGGCGTCGATGGTGGTTGTAACAAAGCCAAACGTCGAGGGTAGTGGTAACAAAGTCTGCTTAATCTGTCTGTTGTTTGTGGAATGTTGTTTTGGAACGTCCATCTTGAGACGAGGGAGGACGGGCATTGGTCGTTTGATTTCAACAGAACTGCCTGCAAGGAAGAGCAGTTGCAAGACGGAAATCGATCTTTGCATTTTGTAATTCCAACAGATCGAGAAAGGCATGTTGTCACTGAAAGGTCTTCTTTGACTGCTTGATATGGGGGGGGGGGGGAGGGAGGGAGAGCACGATGCGACGAGGTCTAAGTATCCGGATATTTTTGAAAACGCATCTTTTTTTATCCGTTTTGAGTTTGCGTCCACACGTAGACGGCGTTTTCGGTCACCAAAAACGAAGCTTTTCAAAAACGCTTTCCAGAGTGGATCTTTTTGAAAACGCCGTTTTTATGTTGTCGTTTGGACGGGTGAAAACAGAGCTTTTTGAAAACGCTGGCGTCACAGCATCGATTTACTACGTATGAGAGCATGCGCACGGATCCTTAGGGATCACGTGAGGGCATTTTACTTTTACTTGTCTGTTTTCTTTTATCGAAGTTTGAACATCGAAGTTTGCATGTAGCATCGTCTTCGTGTGGACTGGGATATTTTTGAAAACGCTTCTCTTGTCGACGCGGTTATTTTTATACAGATAAAAAAAAGATGCGTTTTAAAAATATCTGGATACGTGTGGACGAGGCCAAAGATAGTAGGCATGCGATAGGATGGCTAGCCCCGCTAATCAGGGGCTATTGTTGCATTTTAGGCTCCATTCGGGCATTTTTATGTCCCTAAAGCCATCATATTCGAGCAGAATTCATGATACGCCCCACTAAACATTGGGCTACCCCTACGGTTGTGCCAAAAAACTTATATCTGCATCACAATGGTTGCCCATCAGTGAATACGGACTTGCATCTTACCTATGCATCATGTAAGCACTTTAAATGCAATTCAGCTTTGAAATTCATTTGATTTGTGAGCATAGCATGCGAGGAGCTTGATCTTCAATGTTAGAATCTGGGACTTCTGCACCTGTTGTTTTACTGCTGTTATAGGTATATAGACGATGCACTTCAAAGGTAGGTATTCTTACTTGGAGTGAAAGTAATGTTGTCGAAACTCAACAGCTTAGTGATGAAACTACTCTCAACTCAGGAATGCCTTGGAAATCCGCAAACCTCGTCCCTAGGGTCTTTTGTCTTATTCGGACGGAGACGAAAGTCCCAAAATGGCACAGAAAGCGTCAGATTTAAAGGTCCGCAACTATGGCAAATGTTGCCGCAAACAATACGAAACTCAGGATCCCTTGCTCAGTTTAAGGCAAATATAAAAAATTGGAAGGGAGAAAATTGTCCATGCAAGCTGTGTCGCACTTTCATTCCGAACTTGGGCTTTTTATGATGTTTTTAGAAATTTGTTTTATTGTATACTTTGATGAATTGTAAATAGTTTTAAATAATTTTATATCTTTTATCCACACTTTGTAATATATTTTTAGCGTTGGAATTAATTAGCTAAATATTTTAGCTATGAGTTATTTGTTGCCAACGGTAAATAAATTGATAATAAAAAAAATAATATGACAAAAGGCCCTGGGGACGAAGTTGATAATCCGCTTGATCATGAACAGTAATTATGCTGCTACCATTATGTAGCCTCTTTCCATAAGGACCCTTATGTTACGCTCATCTCATTGAGCTGAAGATAGGCGACATTCGTTTTTGGCGCATTGCGCAAGATTCTGCGCAGGACCACGAGATCTCACTTTTCGAGGAAAGTTGCAGAAGTGATGGAAGCAGGAAATGAAGCTCCAAGATAAACAATCGACCAATCAATAAAATAAAGACATCAAGCCACACACAACAAACAAATCAAATCACAGTAAGTTCCTTTATTGTTTTAGCAACGTACATATCCCTCACGACAAAGCGATGAATAAATGGAAGCTGTTGTTGCAGAGAGAAAATTTACTTCGGACTAACGTCAACTACAGAGTGCAGACCAACATGCACTTGAAAAATTCACTGCTAGCAACGAATTTAGGTTTTGAATCATAATGAAACCTACACAGTTGAATGCAGAAAACTTCAAATATTCGCCTTTTCAACTTATTTTTGTAGTTTGCTTGGTTTTCAATGAATGGCTAGGGATAAAAAATCAGGGGCAATTTCGACAGCGATTTCAATCTTCCATTTTCTTCTATCGAAGAAAGACGCGAAGAACAAGAAACTATCCACCACAAAATCTACTGCAGCAACGAATTTAGGTTTTGAATCATAATGAAACCTACACAGTTGAATGCAGAAAACTTCAAATATTCGCCTTTTCAACTTATTTTTGTAGTTTGCTTGGTTTTCAATGAATGGCTAGGGTTAAAAGTTCAGGGGCAATTTCGACAGCGATTTCAAGATTCCATTTTCTTCTGTCGAAGAAAGACGCGAAGAACAAGAAACTATCCACCACAAAATCTACTGCAGCAACGAATTTAGGTTTTGAATCATAATGAAACCTACACAGTTGAATGCAGAAAACTTCAAATATTCGCCTTTTCAACTTATTTTTGTAGTTTGCTTGGTTTTCAATGAATGGCTAGGGTTAAAAGATCAGGGGCAATTTCGACAGCGATTTCAAGATTCCATTTTCTTCTGTCGAAGAAAGACGCGAAGAACAAGAAACCACCAACCAAAAAACCTACTGCAGCAACGAATTTAGGTTTTGAATCATAATGAAACCTACACAGTTGAATGCAGAAAACTTCAAATATTCGCCTTTTCAACTTATTTTTGTAGTTTGCTTGGTTTTCAATGAATGGCTAGGGTTAAAAGTTCAGGGGCAATTTCGACAGCGATTTCAATCTTCCATTTTCTTCTATCGAAGAAAGACGCGAAGAACAAGAAACTATCCACCACAAAATCTACTGCAGCAACGAATTTAGGTTTTGAATCATAATGAAACCTACACAGTTGAATGCAGAAAACTTCAAATATTCGCCTTTTCAACTTATTTTTGTAGTTTGCTTGGTTTTCAATGAATGGCTAGGGTTAAAAGTTCAGGGGCAATTTCGACAGCGATTTCAAGATTCCATTTTCTTCTGTCGAAGAAAGACGCGAAGAACAAGAAACTATCCACCACAAAATCTACTGCAGCAACGAATTTAGGTTTTGAATCATAATGAAACCTACACAGTTGAATGCAGAAAACTTCAAATATTCGCCTTTTCAACTTATTTTTGTAGTTTGCTTGGTTTTCAATGAATGGCTAGGGTTAAAAGATCAGGGGCAATTTCGACAGCGATTTCAAGATTCCATTTTCTTCTGTCGAAGAAAGACGCGAAGAACAAGAAACCACCAACCAAAAAACCTACTGCAGCAACGAATTTAGGTTTTGAATCATAATGAAACCTACACAGTTGAATGCAGAAAACTTCAAATATTCGCCTTTTCAACTTATTTTTGTAGTTTGCTTGGTTTTCAATGAATGGCTAGGGTTAAAAGTTCAGGGGCAATTTCGACAGCGATTTCAATCTTCCATTTTCTTCTATCGAAGAAAGACGCGAAGAACAAGAAACTATCCACCACAAAATCTACTGCAGCAACGAATTTAGGTTTTGAATCATAATGAAACCTACACAGTTGAATGCAGAAAACTTCAAATATTCGCCTTTTCAACTTATTTTTGTAGTTTGCTTGGTTTTCAATGAATGGCTAGGGTTAACAGTTCAGGGGCAATTTCGACAGCGATTTCAAGCTTCCATTTTCTTCTGTCGACGAAAGACGCGAAGAACAAGAAACTATCCACCACAAAATCTACTGCAGCAACGAAGTTAGGTTTTGAATCATAATGAAACCTACACAGTTGAATGCAGAAAACTTCAAATATTCGCCTTTTCAACTTATTTTTGTAGTTTGCTTGGTTTTCAATGAATGGCTAGGGTTAAAAGTTCAGGGGCAATTTCGACAGCGATTTCAAGATTCCATTTTCTTCTGTCGAAGAAAGACGCGTAGAACAAGAAACTACCAACCAAAAAATCTACTGCAGCAGCTAATCTAAGTTTTGAATCATAATGAAAGCTACACAGTTGAATGCAGAAAACTTCAAATATTCGCCTTTTCAACTTATTTTTGTAGTTTGCTTGGTTTTCAATGAATGGCAAGGGTTAAAGGTTCAGGGGCAATTTCGACAGCGATTTCAAGCTTCCATTTTCTTCTGTCGACGAAAGACGCGAAGAACAAGAAACTATCCACCACAAAATTCACTGCTAGCAACGAATTTAGGTTTTGAATCATAATGAAACCTACACAGTTGAATGCAGAAAACTTCAAATATTCGCCTTTTCAACTTATTTTTGTAGTTTGCTTGGTTTTCAATGAATGGCTAGGGTTAAAAGTTCAGGGGCAATTTCGACAGCGATTTCAAGATTCCATTTTCTTCTGTCGAAGAAAGACGCGAAGAACAAGAAACTATCCACCACAAAATCTACTGCAGCAACGAATTTAGGTTTTGAATCATAATGAAACCTACACAGTTGAATGCAGAAAACTTCAAATATTCGCCTTTTCAACTTATTTTTGTAGTTTGCTTGGTTTTCAATGAATGGCTAGGGTTAAAAGTTCAGGGGCAATTTCGACAGCGATTTCAAGATTCCATTTCAAGATTCCAGAAAAACGCGATTATCTGAAAAACTACCAACTAAACACATATCTTGTAACCAATTATAACTGGATTGATTCAAAATGAAACTCATACCAACGGATGCAGAAAAATATGAATAATTATTCTACAACCTTCAATTTCTGAATTACTTGGTTTTGTATGAGTAGGAGGGGTTGAAACTCGCAGGGGTTTCCACAAAGATTCGAAGGAGTTCATCTTTCCCCTTCGAGAAGAGCGCGATTATCTGAAAAAACTACCAACTAAACAAGTATCTTGTAACCAATTATAACCGGATTGATTCAAAATGAAACTTATACCAATGGATGCAGAAAAATATGAATAATTATTCTACAACCTTCAATTTCTGAATTATTTGGTTGTGTATGAGTAGGAGGGGTTGAAACTCGCAGAGGTTTCCACAAAGATTCGAAGGAACTTATCTTTCCCCTTCAAGAAGAGCGCGATTATCTGAGAAAACTACCAACTAAACACATATCTTGTAACCAATTATAACCGGATTGATTCAAAATGAAACTTATACCAATGGATGCAGAAAAATATGAATAATTATTCTACAACCTTCAATTTCTGAATTATTTGGTTGTGTATGAGTAGGAAGGGTTGAAACTCGCAGAGGTTTCCACAAAGATTCGAAGGAACTTATCTTTCCCCTTCAAGAAGAGCGCGATTATCTGAGAAAACTACCAACTAAACACATATCTTGTAACCAATTATAACCGGATTGATTCAAAATGAAACTTATACCAATGGATAGAGAAAGATATGAATAATTATTCTACAACCTTCAATTTCTGAATTATTTGGTTTTGTATGAGTAGGAAGGGTTGAAACTCGCAGGGGTTTCCATAAAGATTCGAAGGAGTTCATCTCTTCCCTTCGAGAAGAACGCGATTATCTGAAAAAAACTACCAACTATCCAAATATCTTGTAACCAATTATTACCGGATTGATTCAAAATGAAACTTATACCAATGGATAGAGAAAGATATGAATAATTATTCTACAACCTTCAATTTCTGAATTATTTGGTTTTGTATGAGTAGGAAGGGTTGAAACTCGCAGGGGTTTCCATAAAGATTCGAAGGAGTTCATCTCTTCCCTTCGAGAAGAACGCGATTATCTGAAAAAAACTACCAACTAAACAAATATCTTGTAACCAATTATAACCGGATTGATTCAAAATGAAACTTATACCAATGGATAGAGAAAGATATGAATAATTATTCTACAACCTTCAATTTCTGAATTATTTGGTTTTGTATGAGTAGGAAGGGTTGAAACTCGCAGGGGTTTCCATAAAGATTCGAAGGAGTTCATCTCTTCCCTTCGAGAAGAACGCGATTATCTGAAAAAAACTACCAACTAAACACATATCTTGTAACCAATTATAACCGGATTGATTCAAAATGAAACTTATACCAATGGATAGAGAAAGATATGAATAATTATTCTACAACCTTCAATTTCTGAATTATTTGGTTGTGTATGAGTAGGAGGGGTTGAAACTCGCAGGGGTTTCCATAAAGATTCGAAGGAGTTCATCTCTTCCCTTCGAGAAGAACGCGATTATCTGAAAAAAACTACCAACTAAACAAATATCTTGTAACCAATTATAACCGGATTGATTCAAAATGAAACTTATACCAATGGATAGAGAAAGATATGAATAATTATTCTACAACCTTCAATTTCTGAATTATTTGGTTGTGTATGAGTAGGAGGGGTTGAAACTCGCAGGGGTTTCCATAAAGATTCGAAGGAGTTCATCTCTTCCCTTCGAGAAGAACGCGATTATCTGAAAAAAACTACCAACTAAACAAATATCTTGTAACCAATTATAACCGGATTGATTCAAAATGAAACTTATACCAATGGATAGAGAAAGATATGAATAATTATTCTACAACCTTCAATTTCTGAATTACTTGGTTTTGTATGAGTAGGAGGGGTTGAAACTCGCAGGGGTTTCCACAAAGATTCGAAGGAGTTCATCTCTTCCCTTCGAGAAGAACGCGATTATCTGAAAAAAAACTACCAACTAAACAGGAAACCGAAGTTTCCACCCTCAACAGATTAGATTCTTCTAACAGGGGGCTCTATTCCTCTCTAGCCCTCTTCTGGTGGTGGCGCCACAGCTATTTTCTTATAAACCAGATTCTTATTATTAAAAACAATGTATTGCTTCTAAAAAGGATCAGACGGGGACGAGTTTGAGATACTTAATCGGCATGTGCTACTGTGATACAGTCTTGCCATGTCAGGCAAGAGTCTAAATAATTCACATCTTTCAAATTTCCTCAAGAAGAATTAGTTCATACATTGTTGAATTCTTTAAGTCTCTGTGACTTCTTGATTTCGAATTAAAGTAGCCTACTCTCTTTAACACTTATCACTTCTCACTTTGTAACTTTAGTAAACAGTTCAAAGAAAAGACGTGCCTCTTTTGTGATGCGAATTGTCTTGCAAGCTATAGCAGGGATCTTGTGGAAGACGGCTGGGACAAGGACATTGATGAGGATGAAAGGAAGAAGAAGTGCCTAGAGGAAGTGGGAGCACATTGAGAGAGAAAAAGAAATGGCCAAGCGAAACAAAGAAAAGATGGATGGCAAGACCAGTAGGAAGCGAGTAGACATTTAGGAGTAGTAAAGAAGTAGTGCAGTAAATTTATAACCTTCGCAAGGTTCCCGGAAAAATTTTGCAGGACCATAATCGTCTATAACGGTTTCAATCTCAGCTTCTTTTCCAGCCAACTAAGTGCTACTTTTTTCCAAAATTTGAATGAAAAGAAAGCCATTTGTTAGCCCACCCTGCTCAACCTGCTCTGCGGACCCTGCCTTGTTCAACAGAGCAGGAATGTACAGGGAAGAAAGTTTCCAATGGTGTTGATTCTAATTGCCTTGAACCCAGAAAGGCTACCAGAACACTTCTAACAGTGTAAAGAGAGAACTAGCAGTACATTTTTGTCAAATATCCATCCTCAGTTTCTTATAGCTCTTGCTTTGCAGTTTGAATATTATTTACTTTCATATAAAAACTATTCAAATTTCATCATTGACTCCTTCTTTCATATCAATGAAAGCCATTTCAATCTGATCTATTTAGAAATAGACTTAACACCAAAAATTGTGTGATAATATGACAACAATTGAAACTACTTGGCCACCTTGTTTCAATATCCTGCAAAGAAATGTGCCTAATAGGGCAAAACATGACAGCTGAGTTGAAAGAACATCGTACATTCAGAAGTAAATGATCTTTGCAAATTTTTCTGAAATGGTCTCTTCTTAAGAATTTTCAACTGCATATGCTATTCTTTGTTTTGCCTTTAAATTGATATACCATGCTTGCACCTTAGAATTACACATTTTTCCAGGCATCTTGCTGTAGACTAAGCAAACAAACAATATCTTGTATAGGCATTTTCTTTACTAGACCAAAACATGTTAGAACTGATCACAATTATGTCAAACTTGCAGGATTTAGAAATAGCAGATCTGCCCTACATGTTGCAGTGCCTTGTAAGGATTCTGTGGTACAATTAGATTTTTTAAAGTTCTTAAACTTTAGGGCTAATTTTGCAAAAATCAAGGAACAGTGATTCCTGATCCTAGACTACAAAAACTAAAGGAATTTTTTGATTTGCAGCTTTCATCTTTAAAGATCAATCCAAATTCAAAATGTTTTGAAGCTGCTTTGAACTAGCCTAAAATTTATGGCAACCAACCCAAGAACCATGTTTCTCATGAAATATGCATTCTATGTTTTTGCCCAATACAATAATCTGTACATAGGGGGTATCCTTCATTTCTTATAGAAAGTAGGTGTATCAAAGTGCATTAACAACGAATAAATGAAAAGGATTTATTCATACTCAATAAGTTGTAATTTTACACTGGAATAGTAAGTATAAACTTTCTGTCGTTTTTTTTGTGTTGAATTACTTTGCTGGTCAGCTGGTGAAATTGCTGACTTGCTCAAACGATCACTTGTGAAAAGCTAAACCCAGATTTCAATATTGTGACCTGGCACAGGTGCATGTTAAACCCTTTGTTCAGGGTCTGCTTCACTCTATCACAGATAAAACAGCATCATTTCTAAATCTTTTATCATTCATTTTCATCCTTGTTAAACTGTTTCGTAGCAAAATCATTCATATCGACCATGGAGGCCTATAGGCCACACGGAACATTGCATGAACTCTTCATTGCATGAAGTCAACGAGCACAAGATAGACGGGAAAGGATAACAGCAAGCAATGAAGTAGCTTTTGAAAATTCTATTTTGTGACTAAAAACATGAATTCGATGATTTCACGTACCTTTCCCTTCACTGCGAACTTTTTCATAAGAAACTTTTCAAGCCAGGCGAAAACAAACAATCACGTCAGCTCAAAATTTCCCGCCACAGTACAACTGCTAAGACATGATACCCATTGACATCCCTGAAGGTCGCGGCGCATGCTCAGACGAATGTCGCCTATCTTATTGAGCTGAATTATTGTTGTTGTTATCAATTTATTGAGGGCCTTATTTCCCAAGACCTGTAAAACCGGCAAAAAATGTCAATCGGCGAAGATTTTCTGTCGCCCCGTCGTCTGCACGTGTAGCGTTACTAGTTCAAGCAAGAAGTGAAACTACGACATGTCCAGCTGTTATGTAGACGATGCACTGCAAAGATAATTGGGGTGTTTTAGCATGAAGACGCGAGTCAAGAAGGCGCCATCATAATTCTTTTGTGCAAGGATGTAAATTACAAAGTGAATTCAATTTCAAAACTTTTGCGAGTCTCGAGAGAATTATTGTACGTTCTATTCTGAAACTAACAACCTGAAAAGTATACTTTTGAAGGCCGCACTGTGAAAATAGGACGTTGAGAAGGGAAGCAAAATGCAATGTGAGCATATTCACAAATGATGGAAATGCGAGAATGCAAACTACAGTGAACTCCCGCAAACAAGAACATAGCAAAATAAGAACCTGCAGACTGATTTTGTGAAAAAAGACACCTAAAGATAAGAACCAAAAACAGACTGATTTACTTCAATGTTCTTATGAGATGGTACACTTAATCAAGAAATGCCATTATATCAGTGTAAACAAACTCCCAACTATTGATAACTGAACACCTCTAAGGACCTGTTCATATGGAGGCGAGCCAGCCCGCTTACCGGGCTGGCCCGGTAGGCGAGGCAGTTTCATCTTGTGTTCATATGGAGAAATTCCAGCCCGCTTGCCGAGACAGAAATTTGACACGTGTCAAAAATGAGACACGTGCCCATTGTTTAGAGACGCAGCGCATGAGCAATAGCGACATTTTCATCTCGGTAGCCGGGATGGAGTATTCATATGGGAAAATTTTCATCCCACCTACCGAGATCTCGCCACTACACCAGTGAGATCTCGCTAAGCGGGCCAGCCCGCCTACTCATTGGCATTAGGGATGAGGTGAGATCTCGGCAAAGAGCTCCAGCCCGGTAAGCGGGCTGGCTCGCCTCCATATGAACAGGCCCTAACAGTTTTCAGGGATATGCAAATTGTTTTATCAAGCTGTATGATATAAACTGATTTGTCGACAACAAACATACCATACTCTCTAATATTTATATGCAGTCATTATGCCCTCAAGTGTATTAAACACAAATATACTGTATACTGTAATTACTGTATATATTCATTATAGTCACAAGTGTCCTTGTGATAAGAACCACACCCTGAAAATGTCATAAGTACCTCATTTATAAGAACGTAGCCAGTCTGTTTTTTAGAAAAGTATGTTCTTGTTTGCGGGGTTTTACTGTATTTAGTCTGTCTGTGAGCAGCTTTCTAGGAGGGAATAGACTGGAAAATTAGAATGCTTTAAAACATAAAAAAGTAGCTGCGTTTTCAACCACAGCCTCGTCTTACTGCCATGAGAGCCTGAAGAGCCTTTTTGAGACTTGGAAACGGGAAATCCGCTTGATTATGTGAACATTTTGTATGAGAAACATGATCTTTAGCATGAAAACGTATTGAAGATCTCAGGCTGATTATGGGCATTATATATTTGAATGGCTAGGTCAGCACTGACGCAGATGAACCTAACCCGTAGCAAAGAATGACCTGAAGTTATTTCTATGAGCGGATGTGCTGTTTTTGAATGAAGACGTCTTGAAATTCTTCGGGCGTGTTGTTCCCTCCTCTTCTGTGGTTTCAACTAATTTGGCGTGGCAAATTGACAAGAGGCTTGGCAGATTGACAAGGCTTTTGTTCTGGATACTATAAGTAAAAGTTTTTCGGATTTTCTCCAGAAGAGCAAGACGCCCGTCCAAGCGCTTTGGAGTCTGCGCAGTATCGATTTCAGGGTCATCGCCCTTCATCCTTCCTTTGTGAATTCGTGCATTCCCCAAAACGCTTCGCTCGTCTCATTAATCAGCGAGCCAATCAGAGTTAACGTCTTTTCCTTTGTAACTTACCGAAATTTACAAAAGTTGGAATTCACAGTATCCCGAACCCGAACAAGCTTGTCTTTTAACGCTACAGCAAAAACCCGCACATGAAGGAGCCAGAGATTTCATCATCATGCCAGCCTGCCTTCGTTATCTCGCTATCCCACAATATCTTCTGAGCAATCTTTGGCTTATGAATTAAGATGGTGAATAAGAAGTGCCCAAGGCAAGGCTTACGATTTCCTGAAAAGACTATCGGGTAAACCATATTCCTAGTTTGAAGGTGAAGGTGAAGTTGCGGTTTTCAGCGCTAAGCGCTGGGATCACAGAAATCGCTAAGCGCAAATTGAGTCCGCGACCCCTTGTCATGACGCTGAAAGGTGCTGGTGGGATTTGAACCCCGTCCGCCTGACTGTTCTGGCTGCAAAGTCAGTGGATTACAACACGGCGCCACAACAGCTTCAAGACTGCGTCAGACTGAAACAGCTACTACTTGACAAAGTAAATTCAGCTTTATCGAAACCAGGTTAAATTTCAACCAGTCAGATGCGCTAAATTTTTTGAATTGACCAATTAGAAGGCTCCATTGGATAACTTCTTGAGTTGTAGCTAGTTTTAACTGACAATTGTGATGAGGTGTACGTTGTTGAGTGTGTTGTGTGCAGCTGGAACAGTCAGGCAAACGGCTGCCGAGGCCCAGTTCTAGACATATGACGTGGGGACCTGTATTTGCTTCAACTGCCCTCCACATTTCAATCAGATCTGTTCGCTGACGCAAGGAATCACGACCAAACAGAATTTAAACAGGGACTAAAGTCTAACGAATGAGCCAGCTACTCTTTTCCTTTGAGGGTCGAATGAGAAATCGAACGTTGCATTGCTGTCAGCGCTTACCTAACTAACCATTTATATGCTAAGAAGACGTGGTCTTACTATAATAAGGCAAGTGACCTGATTGGCTCCACACGCATCGGTGTGCAGATGACCTAAGTAGCTCATATTTTGAAGTTGTAAATGACATGAACCTTGGCTTTGAGCCAGAGCAATTCAATTCAGCTTGGAAAACTAGGGTTCATGTAGTCTGTCTACCCCACCGGCACTACTTGAGCGTCATTACATGCGGTTGTAGAGTCTATTAGATCTCTGCTTCTGCAATTCCATTTTATATTTCACATTTAATTAATTCATGGCTTTGTGATAATCGTTTGTTATGTTTTGGCAATTGAAGGCCCTTACATATTCAGGAATATTCCTGAGCAAAATTGTTGAGAAAATGACCGTTTTCAAGAAGTGCAAACGCCTTGTGATAGAACTTAGAAATCACGCCCTGCTATCGCCTCCTCCCCCATTCAATATTCGTTTTTACATTTCGAGCAAAGCAGCAAAATGTAGATCACGATGACCAACATTGAACAAAGGAGAAGGGAATGAATTTTTTTCAACATATTATGTCCAAGATTATAACTTTTGAACGATCCCAGAGCTGATAACCTTGTTTGCCTCATGTCCAAATATCCACCGACACAACATGTTGCCGTGAAGGGATACACTTAACTTTTTGTGTCTTTGTGCCTCGTTCGTCCTTTTGTTTAAGGACACTGTCTTCTTCCCGTTGTCTTTCCCATCTTATCATTAGATACCATTTTGCATTCGTAGATTGCAACTTTATGACAATTTTAGGCCAACCTCCATGATCAACGTAGAAAACACATATTCACAACCCAGTAATGCGATGTTTGCTACCTTCCTTGTACTTTTCTTGGCGTAAACAATGCGGTTTTCATGTATAACTCAATGCTACTAGCTAATCTTATTCAGCAGAGATTTAGCCAAATTCCTAGCACTGATAAAGTTTTTTTACAGGCAGAGTGCAGGAAAATTTCTGAAAGAAGGAAGTGTCAATAGACCTAAGGTTTGTTTTACCCATTTCAAGTCATGTGACCATACTCTTGGGAAGTTTTAGCATTATTCTACTTTTTGCATTCATGGCACAACTTTGCATGGTACGAAATATGTCAGAGAAATCAAAAGAAGTTTTATCAAGAGATTCATCACATGACTTGAAATGGGTGTAAACAAACCTTAGCCGATTCGGTCTATCATATCCAATTAGCACTTCGTTTCTAAGTTTACGCCTTATAAAGCCCAAAGAGGTTTTGGAAACAGGGTGTGGTGAGCCTTATTTTCGTTTGCTCGATTTCCAGCAAACTGATACTTTTGTGTAAATTTTTTTCTACATTTTCCTCTGACATTTCTACGTATCAGTTCTAGATAAGCTCTTATATCTGTCTGACATTTTATGATTTTCTCATAGTGGCTCATCACCCATTCCTGTTGAGAAGAAGAGCTTGCGAAAGTCACGGGAACATTATAATGGTGTACTGGAAAAGTTTCTGAGGATGGGGTAAGTTTGGAAATTCGTTAAGATCTCAGTTTAGTGGGACCGCAGATGAACTGGGTACAGTGGGGGGGAGGGGGAGGGGGGAGCAGGCGATAGAATTGCCGTCATCTTTATAAAAGAACTCCTCATGGAGCTGCAAGTTCATATCACAATAGAGAGTCTACGATCGTAAACAAACCTTAAACCAATAGCAGCCGTTATCAAAGAGAGAAGGTTAACATTTTTTGCCATGTAAAACGATAATGCCATGTATAACGGTATATGTTGAGGTCTAGCCTCTTATTAAAGAGTAGATACCCTTGGGTACGGGGTTGGGTTTTTACTGAAGTTGCTACGGACAATCTTTGGTTTACCTGTTGTTGCAAACAACTAATTCCCCCACGGGTGTTAATCTACGCTTTTGATACTCTAAAATCTTATTTTAGTTGTGTGGAACCATCTATAGAAACACTGAAAGAGCTGCGACAACCAACATTCGACAATTGGCAATGGGAAGATGCTGAAATGCTCTTTCTTCTACAGCAGATGTATTCTGATCTTGGACTTACGCAAGCTTTTCACATAGAGGCAAGCCTCTTTTTTAGTTTCTTTACTTGTTTTTTTATTACTGTCTGATAGGATTTGGGACATTAAAACAGTTAT
Organism: Aurelia sp. 3 sensu Dawson et al. (2005); assembly: GCA_964020215.1. Lineage (NCBI taxonomy): Eukaryota > Metazoa > Cnidaria > Scyphozoa > Semaeostomeae > Ulmaridae > Aurelia > Aurelia sp. 3 sensu Dawson et al. (2005). The sequence goes on from OZ026584.1 coordinate 4,842,016, forward strand.
TGAGAAAATAACACACGATCATATTTACTTTGTTACCTGAACATTGAGAGCTGAGGAGAGCTTAATATCACTGATATTCAGATCGCTTTTGCGACGTCTACAGGCTGTCCCAAAAAATGTGTGCCTTGTTTGCCAGAAGATTGCGATAAAGCGGCAAAGATTCCTCGCCAAATTTTTGCATAATGCTGCTCTTCAGATGTTTAATTAACGTTTGCTTCCATCCCCGCGAAACTCCTATGAAAACTGATGTAGCTATGACGTTAGAAGTCCAAATTTGGCGAGGACAAGTAAATCCATGAAGCTGTTTATCGTTGCAAAATAGTAGGATTGAATGGTCGACCGCTGACAACAATCAGAAAAAGGGAAAAGCTATAAGAGAAAATAAACAAAAAACAAGACAAATTTAAAACTAATTTCAGCACTCTGTGCACCATGACACCATCCCGCCTTGACAGGCGCTAGCATGTGCCCACCAAGGTGGTTGAATTGATGTGGAAGAAAATCTGCACTGGCAAGGCCTGTGCCAAGATGGTTGAGTTGCCAAGATGGTTAAGTTGTCTCTTATCACATCCGGTAATGAAATCGACTTGATGCTGAAAAACGAGCTTGTGTGATTTGGAGGAGGTCACGATGACCGAAAGATTTGACCAGTAATCTCCAACTAAAACCTTGATTGTTTACCAATAAGCGTCCGCTGATTTAGGCCCCTGCAGAAATTATGAATCAAATTAGGATTAACCTGGTTATATGTCCCTAGCAAGGTGAATGAAACCAACAACAAATAGGAACTTACTCTCGAGTACCGAATAAACGGGGGGGGGGTGAGAATAGTCAGGGGGTTTGGAAGTGGTTCTATATAATGATAATGGGGGTTGGAATAATCGGGGGGGGGGTTGGAGAAATTGAAATTGAAATTGTCGTTTTCCCACCTAAACACGTATCTTTTATGTATTTATGTGAACAGTGACGTTACTGATACATTTACCTACGAACTCTGGTTCTGTTGAATACCGGATGAGCCAGAAAAAAGTTCCCACTTTTGAAAATCCATAACAGCAAGAGTATTCCACAGATTTGAATGATTCCAATTTTATTTAAAAGCCAAAAGGTTGAAGTATTTTTGTAATTTCTCCACTTGTCTCACGAGCGCTACAAATATTGGTAAATTCAACTTTACAAAAATTTCATGGTTGCAAAATGACTGAAAAATAGCCTAAAACATCGATCAAAGTATGAATAACTCCTCGCACAGAAAAATGAAGGAAATGCAACTTCTCATGGATGAAAGATATCATCCGGATATTAATTGCCATGGGATTAAAAATCTTTCGTATTTGTTTGAAAATCGATGTCTTGCAACTCTTGAGAGAGGTGAAACACCCATTGCCTATTGTTCGGTTTGAATAGAATCGGTGCGATTTTATCAATGTTTTAGGCCCTTTCTCCATCATTTTGCAACCATGAAATTTTTATAAAGTTGAATTTACCAATATTTCTAGTGCTGGTAGGATAGCGAAAAAAATCACAAAGATACTTTGATCTTTCGGCTTTTAACTACAATTTGAATGAATCAAATCTGTGAAGTAGTCTTGGTGTTATGAATTTTCAAAAATGGGAACTTTTTTCTGGCTCACCCGGTACACTCCTTGCGACTTTTTCTTGCGTTTATTCAGAAAATATGTTTACTATCATTTCATTTTTCAAAAACTTAATAAAAGAAATTTTACTTCCATTTTACTCGTTTTTATAACTTTTTGAAAGGGTATTTCTGCTTATTGAAAGGGTATTTCTCTTTCAGAGTCCCTTGATAAGATTGGGGGGAGGGGTCGGAAAATGTTCAAAAATTAATAGGCGGGGGGCGATTATTCGGTACTCGAGAGTACAAGGAAAAGGAGAAATCTTTGATCAGACTGAAAAGTAAACCCGAAGGTGAGTTTTACAGGTTATCCGGAAATGTATCAACTGTTGGAAAAATCATGATGTAATCGATTTCTAAATCATAACGGCTACCCCATGAAGTATAAACGTGTGGTGCAAAAGGCATCACTGCCGGGTGAGGCAATTAAAACAATCCCTTTATGAAAATACTGCTCCCTGAATATAAAACACTAACATTGGAAACTGTCTTGTTTCAGTGCCAGTATGTCCAGTTAGGTTCAGTAATTTACCCGGTTTCAATCGGTCATTCCTTCTCGTTGATAAGGGAGATTTTCTGCAGAAATACCCTTTCAAAAAGTTGCAAAAACGAGTGAAATGGAAGCAAAATATCTTTTATTGCCCTGCCCAGCAATAATGGCACTTAAATGTGTTCGTGCGTTTTGTCCTCTTGGGAAGATGGAGTCCTTCTGAGTGAGTTATCCACGCCCGGGGAAAGACGTTTTCATCCATCCAAGGGCACGTCCTGAAAACATGGACAGAGTTTACAATACAACAACAGCAGTTGCTTTAATTGACACCTCAATTCAAAGCAATTAGTGACTGCAGAAAAAGGAACTTTCTCCACCAGTAAATCAAAACAAACACGGCCGCAAAAGTTGCCCCGAAACCAGTACGGCAAACTCTCACTTTAGAAGGGTAAATCTAAAGTTCCATCTCGCGGATTTTGTTTATTGTAATTGTATCATTTAAGCTCCAACGCCCCGAGAATTATAATTCCTTCTGCTCGTCTTGATAAATCCTTTTTAGGACACCCGTTACATCTTACTGTATTGATTCTTCATTTTAGCACAGCAATCTTCAGCAGTTTTTATACGAAATCTATCGACATTACAATCAAATACCATTCCACAATTTTCGCCATGGTTTCTGCGTCACACAAATGGTAAGCGCCGGACAGAGAGTTTTTACTTTGTAATTGTGCAGGTTTTGCTTTGATAATAGATAGGGTCGCTGCAATTATCAAAAATTACATTGCAAAATGTCTCTATGTAGTGTTTCAAACTATCACTAAAACACACTTGCGCTTATTCTCTTGGCATTCAAAAGTTTTGCTCTTGTCAAATTCAACTTCGTCTTATTCAAACTAATATGGATAAGGCATTTTATAACTTTATTGATATTTAACGTATGATATGAACGTAACGTTTGATTTTTGCATTACAGTTTAGTTTCCAATGAACTGATACTGTCATAGACAGCATACATTTGATCAAAAAATCCTCATAATCGTTTAGTTTTCTCGGGGAAAATTTTCATAAAACTAAAACTAAAACTAGATATACTAAATATTGAAAATCCATCACACATGAAAGTATGAAATCACAAAAGTTGCCTTTGTGTATGTTGAGAATGTTTACAGAGCTAATTTCCTTTCCTTGTATCTTAGTGTTTATATTCCTTGTATACCATGTTTTGCTTTGTTTTGTTTTTAAAGGGGCCTAGGCCAGATAAGCATTTGCTTTTCTTAAGTCGCATAAGATTCCCAGTACTAAGTTGCAGTTTTTATGAAAGAAATGTGACTTTTGACTTGACTTTGTTTCCATAGATGTATGGAATGATTTGTCAAAGTGAGATTCATAAAATCATGGAAAAACACGAAATTCTGACGATGATAACAGCTGCTTTATGCCATGATCTCGACCATCCAGGATACAATAATCATTATCAGGTATTGCACATTTCAGTTTCCAATTCGTGATTATGATTTACTACATTTGATCATGCTATCCAAGATTCAGCAATTCACGAATCATTGAAAGGTCAAATGGAGAGGCCATGGGGTTGCCCGCGGAATCGCTTGGAGGCTTGGTCTGTGATTAATTTCTTTGATCAATTTAAAATATTAAAACAAATTCTACATTCTACTATACGGTTCTAATGACTATACAACACTACAGGGACGATACCATGGGGAGCGAAAGACAATGACTACCCCATGGCCAATAAGAAAAGACACGCAATGTTAACCTAAATGCAACAAACACTACGGACCATTTAATATCTAATGGATACTATATATACTATATTAGATTCCGTCCCACATCAGATGTAAGGTCAGGGTTGCGATAAGTTTACGTGCACAACTCATAACATTGCAATGCCTTGTGATTTAATTCAAGAACCTGACATCTGATGTGAGACAGAATTTACAAAGTAAAAGAACATTTTCGTTAACGGACGCGTTTGAATGTCCTAGAATCATCTGCATTTTTGAAAGTGTCCCTCTCTTGTATTGGAGGACAGATCGGACAACTCCTTCTACCATCACACTTCACTGTCCCCTGTTCCACCGACTCCTCCTGAAGCTGAAGCTTCGTCTGTGCCAGATTATCTTTAAGATTGTTTTCTTTCCAAGATGACACAAAAATTTTGTCCCTAAAGACATTCTTGTGCTCCTCATCTATGCAAAGAATATTCTCAGGCTGGCGTAAAATTTTGTAAAGCGACCTAATGTAAGCTGTACGCTACGTCAAAACATATGATAGCCGTCTGTTGTCCTTTGGTTGTAGTTGTCCATCAATTAAGGAAGTACGATCCAGTCTTTCAACCCTGTCAACCCGCCCATCTGTGCCCCCTCTGTATAACGAGCCACGTTTTTAGGTCTGTAACCTTGCTTTCGAAGAACCTACCTTCTGAACAAATACGACCCATTCTAAGGACTTGACTGCAAGGTATGCCCTTTTTTCGTATGATTCAGATAGCAGGAAGTGTGGTTGAGGAGTACACACTCGGGTTTCAAATGGCCCTTTGCCCTCTTTAATGACCTCTTTAATGACCTTTAATGACTTGTGAGTATGTATATAACACTTACAGAATTACAACAATTGAATGATATAGAAGACATAAAACTAACATCAACTATAAATTGTGTTAATATCGCTTTCTGTAGATCATGAAAGCAAGAAGGGAATAGGGTTGTAAGCAGGTCATGTGCAATTGACATTATCATCTGAACACATTTCAGTAGAAGTTTTATACACATGCTGCCCGTTTAATTATCTACAGATTCTCACATGACACATATAAATGAATTTTTGTTCAGATTTGTGAAACTTAAAAATTATGACAGACTTGGAGGCAGTTTTCTTGTACTGCTTATTGCGTAAACTGTGGTATTTGGGGCAGGTATTGTGGAAATGTTGTTCATCTTAAACGATCTTTTCTGTAAACATGATGAATATTGTAACTACATTTTCAAAGCTTAACATCAATGTTCATTTAATTTCCTACCATTGTTATGTGTAGATTTAACGAACTGCAAGTTGAGAAAAACATTCAAAACTTTCGGCAACTTGAGAGCCAATTTTTTCAAGCACTTTGTGAAAAGTGCATATCGTTTTTTTTTTTTTTTTTTTTATATCACTAAAATTAAAAACGAAAAACAAACTCAAATTTAATTTTGTTGAGGTGGAGGCAAAAAACATAACGTTATCGAGTTGCCTCCACACCCAACATCACAATTATACGAATATTTTAAAGTGAAATAAACTTTACACAACAAAAAAATAATACTGAAGCCAAATTTGCCATTGAGGTGATCTTTCAATGTGGCGCACGCAGCAGTGTCAGATTAATCCAACTCCGTCGTGCAGCCGAGCTTATATCTAAAGTGCTTTGAGGACGACACCTCAAGTGCAAATTCGGCTTAGGGGTAACTCTGCCCTCCGCTGATGGGAGGGCAAAGCCACCCCAAGGGACAGAACTATACATAAACTAAAAAATCACAATACGGGACAAAATACAAACTACCATGTACACGTCATCATAACAGTCCAAGGCCATAGAGTTCAATCTATCAGATACAGAGGACAACGACCAAAACTCATTGAAATCGTTTTGTTTGCTTGACGAATTCAACAGTACATTTCAGTATCATTTCGTTTGCTCTCTCATTGTAAGCATTACTTCCAAAAAGTAAGCATATCATTCTCATTGTAAGCATATCGTTTGGTTTCATCTTCATTATCAAATGTTTGTTTCTGGCCAGGGTTATCTTCAAAGACTATTTACAAAACTATCCAATTATCTTATCTGAAAAGATTCAACTAAAGTATTAGAAAGCGTTGTAGAGTCATGTCGTTAAAGGGGCTGGATGAGAAATACGTAAACTAATCTACGGTTTGTGCATACAATATTGCATTTTGAAAGGAGAAATTCCTTTCAGCCAAATTCAAAAGGAGAGATCATTATCTAGATGCAGGCTGATCTTTGTGTGAAAGATCAACGACAATATTTGTTGGGAATCCATTCATATTGCAGCAATACCAAAACATATGGAGGCTTAATTTGTATCAGAAGAAAGTGCATAGGTCAATCTCCAAGATGAGACATTTATTTTAAATTTTCGTTGAACAGTCACAATGAATTAACTGATCAGAAAACAACCAAATCAAACGTTTCCCTGACAGTTTCTATCCAGCCTCGTTTATTGGGTTGTTGTTAGTCCTGTCTTGTGTCAATCGATTTTTGATAAACTTCAGTTGGTTATTGGCGAATTTAGTTCATTACCTAGCCTATTTGGAAGATGTCTGAATTTCAGATTTGTTCATGGTGACATCCAATGCTTACTTGAATTTGTTTGTTTTTGTCAATATTTCTTGTCTAAGATAGTCAATTTTCATTCACAGATAAATGCAAGAACTGAATTAGCTATTCGATACAACGATATTTCGCCGTTAGAAAACCACCACGCTTCAGTAGCTTTTGACATCATATCTCGGGTATGTATCTTGCAATCCTTTCTTTCTGTGTTAATAATACTGCAAACTCAGGCAGTTTTAGAGAAATGTGAGCACCTAAAAATATACCCCATTCACACTGCAATTTAAACCAGCTTAAACTAAACCAGGTTATCAAATGGAGCCTTCTGATTGGTTAATTCAGCAAATCCAATCCATTTGATTGGTTGAAATTTAACCTGGTTTAGGTAAAGTTGGTTTAACCTTGTCAGTGTGAATGCAATAAAATATTAACTCAAATTGAAACTGAATACATATCGTCCTGTATGGTCTTTCGGTTATGGCACTGGACCGGAAACCCGAAGACTATGGGCAAGGTTGTCACCTGCTAGCCGGATTTCATTTATGTTCAGTCGTGTATTGTGTTGTTAGTTCCCGTCTTCTGTTTCGTTGCATCGCAATGTGACTTGCTTTGTATTATGTTGTGTAGCCTCTTACAATATGTTGGGATTGTTAGGATGGCTTTTGTAATGAATGCTGTCACTGACTATTGAGTGGAGGCCCCAAGGGGACTGGACATGTATTGTTGATTTTATAGAAGGCGTGACTTTTAACGCAAGAAGATTGATTTAATGAGGTGAGGCTGTCTATCGTTTTTGAGAAAATCGAGGTGGTTAGCGAGTTGAAACATGTCGTTCGTTTTAATTTATTCGTAATTCGAGTTCTTGACTGCAAATCGCTTTAAGCCATTCATTTTTACTTCTGACAACAAGGCCTAAAGAATCAATCGGCCTCCTTTCCTAGAAATGCAAAATGTTCCGTTTTTATCATTCTTGATTGCTCACGTGACGCCGTTTAAAACTGTACCATCAAAGGGTCTGTTTCATCCAGCATTCCTTGCACGTGTCGTCTTTTGGCTTGCCTTTGTTCGTCGCCATTTTCATGGCCCATGAAAATGGCGGCAACAAAGGCAAACCAAGGAATGACACGTGCAAGACATGCTGGATGAAACTGACTCTTTAACCCCCGGGGGGTACATGACTTGCGGATGGACGGGGGTCTGCCGCCCGGTTTTCAGAAAGGTACCCTCTTCTAATTACCGAAACTTGCGGACATACCCACTTTTATGATGAAATTTGGCGGAAAACCACCCATTTTTTACTATTTTTCGCCAATTTCTGGATAACCCACCCTTGTGTAAGGAAAATCTGCCGAAAAAGGGACCCTTGTTTAGAGAATTTGGGGCCAAAAACCCACCCATATGGGCGGCACATACCCGTACCCTCAACATGTTATGTACCCCCCCCCCCGGTCTTTAACAGTTCCGTTTTGAAATTGGTTTGAAATTGATTTGAAATAGCTTGTGATTGCGGAGAAGTAGCGAGTCTCCTCACTCTTCGTAGCAGATCCGGAAGGGCGTGGCTGGAACCACGAATCTTCAGATTGTTAGTCAAGCATGGCACCACTCAGGGCCTGTTTTCATGGAAGTTTTCAGCCCAGGTTGAAACTTCAGGCCTGCTAGCCGAGGTAAAAATATTTTGCCATTACATGAAGCGTTGCAGCCCCGGCTGAAAGTCTGTCTAGCGCCAATAGTAGACAAAAGCGCATGCGTCATTGATTTTTCAGCCCGGGCTGAAAAATTTTTTGCCATTACATGGGGCTGCGTCACATAAAACAATGGGCATTAACATGCTAATTAAGGTATTGTTTCATCTCGGCCAGCACAAGGTGAGCTGAAATTTCAGCCCGGGGAGGGGGAGGGGGGGATTTGCCATTTAGTGCCAAACTGGCATTTGCAATTATTATTATTATTATTATTATTATTATTATTATTATTATTATTATCATTATTATTATTATTATTATTATTATTATTATTATTATTATTATAATAATAAAGCATGTTTAAAGAAATCTGTCAACAAAGACATTAATGAGTTAGCCCAGCTTTCCAATGATAAAAGTCGCCAATACGATTCTTTCAACAGTACAAAGAACGTCCTTAAATCTATCAGGCTAAATCTTACAAATAAAGTGAAAGAAAATCTTACAACACAAGGCCTTGTCATGCGTCATGTATGGGACTGTGCTCTTTCAAACACTAAGACTATTTGGTCGTCTGTACAGAAGGCTATGCCAAGGAACATCTTTAACTAGACAATAAGATACCTGAATAATACTCTTCCCAACATGAGTAATATGCAGATTTGGAGTTATGCAGAAAATAAGATGTGCCCACTGTGTCACAATCCTCAAACACTGGGCCACGTTGTCGCAGGCTGTAACATTGCTCTTACTCAAGGCCGCTATACATGGAGACATAACTCTGTTCTGAAGATCATTGCAAATACGTTGTCAAGATCATGCAAGGGCTTATATGTTGATCTGCCCTCCTTTGCATCTCCCTGCATAGTAACAGGTGATCAGGAAAGACCTGATATTGTTATTGTTCAAAACAAGACAGTCACACTTGTGGAGCTTACGGTTGGTTTCGAGACGAATATGGCGGGTAACAGCACAAGAAAGAGAGAAAAATACAAGCCACTTTTGAACAGACTGAAATCATCATATGATAAGGTTGTGTACTGTAATGTCTCAATGGGGGCATGTGGCTTCATCGAAAAGGACAGTAAAAGATTCTTCGAACTGCTATCTAATCTTCATGTCTCAGACACAGAAATAAAATATCTAACTAAAAAGATGATAAACATCTGTATTCGCGCATCCTACTTCATTTTTTGCTGCAGAAACAAGGAATGGACAAATCCCGAACTCTTAGATTTTTAGGTTTCTGATTTCTACATTTTTACGTCACCTGTGTGAGTATGTCATTAATGCCCCTTGTTGGCGAGTTAATGCCATAGATTTTGGTTTTAGTTTTGTATTGTATGTATTAGGATATATTGAATGAAAGTTTCCATTATTATTATTATTATTATTATTATTACATACCTGGCGCTCACACCTGGCGCTCATACCTGGCGCTGTGATTATTATTATTATTATTATTATTATTATTATTATTATCATTATTATTATTATTATTATTATTATTGTACTCATTCACAGTGTTGTTGTAATTTACTGGTTTGCGTCCTACCAGCAGGCTACTTCCCGTAGCTTTAGCAGGTAGGCTTGTACTGTTCAACTAATCTTTTCTTGATGTTATCTCCTGTTCTTCTACTTTGTGTCCAAAACTTTCCTCAGTATTCTTGCTGATCCCAGAAGGCAGGTTCTTTGCACTACGTCCAAGTGAACATCGCACTTCAGCTGCTCTAGGTAACTTTTGAATCTTTTGGTCACTGAGCCTAACGCTCCGATGATAATTGGAATGATAAAAACTTTGTTGACTTCACCTTTATATACTTTGAATATCTCGTACTTCAGATCACCGTAAGCATCTTTCTTTTCCATTTCTTTTTTCTCAATTCTGGTATCGAAGGGACATGCCACGTCTATTATATAACATGTTTTTGACTTTTTCTCAATGACAACTATATCTGGCCTGTTATGTTCGATTTTAGACTCAGTCTGCATGGAGAAATCCCATAGAAGTTTAACTGCTTCATTTTCTAGTACAGCAATTGTGTTATCTACAAAGTGTTCATAGTTCTTTGATCCGCAAGAAAATCCAAACTTGTGACACAGATGCCAATGTATCACGGCAGCCACCTTATCATGACGCCATTTCTTGTACTCACAATTATTATTATTAATGGCGTCAATTATTATTATTATTATTATTATTATTATTATTATTATTATTATTATTATTATTATTATTATTATTATCAAATTCTTTAAAGTTGGTATTTACAGTCGTTGGTTTTTGTCAACAACTTTTCTTGGAGTAACGAAATGGAACCCTAGCGCTCTGCCTGATTTACTCTCTTGGAGTTAGTTTAGTTCAACTTTCTATGTAGATTCCGAATTTCGATGCTGTTTTTTTATTTCTGCGCCATTTTACTATGACGTCACAATGAAATCTATGGAAATTCTCGGAAATTCCAGTTGTTCTGCCGAGAAGGGGTGTGACTTGAAAATTGTTTTACTCAGCTGGATTTTACATCAATTTATTTACAATTCATTTCTATGATTAGTTTGCAGAATATCGAAACCTTGCGAAAACTATTGCTTCAGGGAAAATTGTAGTAAAGAGCTTTAAGTCCGAAGCTTTGGCCAAAAGTTTAAGACCCCTTTTCGGCAGAACAACTGGAATTTCCGGACATTGCCATAGATTTCATTGTGACGTCATAGCAAAATGGCGCAGAAATTTAAAAACAGCATCGAAATTCGAAATCTACGTAGAGAGTTGTCCTAGACTAACTCCAAGAGAGTAAATCAGGCAGAGCGCCATGGTTCCATTTCGTTACCCCAAGAAAAGTTGTTGGCAAAAATGTGGTCTTAAACTTTTGGCCACGACTGTACAATAGCTTATATACAATAGCTAATTCAAACCAACTATCTACAGAGGAGAAATTTACATTAATGTAAAGAAACAAGTATATTTACATCGATTTACTGTTCGCGGAGGGATTTCCAGCGGTATGATAGTAAAGGAGGGATGAAGATATACAAGCTTTGACCGTAAAGGAGGGATGAAGTTTCACGTCGGGTAAATGGGCTGAAAACTGACACTTAAGCTGGACCTGAGTTAGTCCAGCTAGTAAATCGAAATTGGTTTCACCGAAATTTGCACCAAAGCTTTCTGCAGGTCATTTAAACTATAACATGTCTTCTTTTAGCCCAATTGCAATATCCTCGCGAACTTGGAACCTGAAATTTACAGAAAAGTTCGTGTTGGCATTATTCAGTGAGTATTAGATTCTTCTTTGTGGTACATATGTATGACATATGATATGCTGGAAATGCTGGAAAGGGGTTTGTATGCGAACCAAGATTCCATGTTTCATTGTGGTCCATGATTTTCTTGCTGTTGCCATTAAAGTTCATTTCTGAAACTGACAGTGGCATCGAATTTGAATTTCAATGCCATCTAAATCATGGACCAGAATGGAACATGGAATTCTCGATTCCAATACAACTCCCTCCACTGGAATTTTTCAGATTTTTCGGTGTTAAAGATAAGTGATATTACCAAACAATATTTTCTCATCTAAGGCCCCGTTCACACGGGAACGTAATCGTTCCGTTCCGAAAAGTGGAACGCTCAGGGGTTGCGTTCACACGGGAACGCTTGAAATAACATCGTTCCGTTCCAAAAAGTGGAACGATAAAATAAGTGATACGAAAAGTGGAACGATACGCAATCATTCCGTTCCGTTCCCGTGTGAACAGGCAATGAGGTGCAAGACTGGTCCAAAAAACGGAACGATAAGATTTTTGCCCTAAACGCATGCGTGGATGTAGTTGTTGCTGGAAAAACTGGCAAGGACTAAAGAGAAAACTGTGGAACGGAACGATTGCGTTCCCGTGTGAACAGAAACAAAAGCCGATACGCAATCGTTCCGTTCCCGTATGAACAGTCTATTTTTGCGTTCCAGAAACTGGAACGAAGATGGAACGGAACGATTGCGTTCCCGTGTGAACAGAAACAAAAACCGATACGCAATCGTTCCGTTCCCGTATGAACAGTCTATTTTTGCGTTCCAGAAACTGGAACGAAGATGGAACGGAACGATTGCGTTCCCGTGTGAACAGAAACAAAAACCGATATGCAATCGTTCCGTTCCCGTATGAACAGTCTATTTTTGCGTTCCAGAAACTGGAACGAAGATGGAACGGAACGATTGCGTTCCCGTGTGAACAGAAACAAAAACCGATATGCAATCGTTCCGTTCCCGTATGAACAGTCTATTTTTGCGTTGCAGAAACTGGAACGAAGATGGAACGGAACGATTGCGTTCCCGTGTGAACAGAAACAAAAACCGATATGCAATCGTTCCGTTCCCGTATGAACAGTCTATTTTTGCGTTGCAGAAACTGGAACGAAGATGGAACGGAACGATTGCGTTCCCGTGTGAACAGAAACAAAAACCGATATGCAATCGTTCCGTTCCCGTATGAACAGTCTATTTTTGCGTTGCAGAAACTGGAACGAAGATGGAACGGAACGATTGCGTTCCCGTGTGAACAGAAACAAACACCGATATGCAATCGTTCCGTTCCCGTATGAACAGTCTATTTTTGCGTTGCAGAAACTGGAACGAAGATGGAACGGAACGATTGCGTTCCCGTGTGAATGGGGCCAAAGTTAACCTTTCACTGATAGATGAACATTTCAGTTTTGAATATCGGTCACATGCTGTTTATTCCACAGCCGGCAAACATGCAAACTTTTTGGATTGACCCATTACACTGGAAATATGGAGGACGTAAAATTTCGCCAAGCTAAGGGCCTGTTCATATGGAGGCGAGCCAGCCCGCTTACCGGGCTGAAGCACTTTGCCGAGATCTCACCTCATCCCTAATTCCAATACAAAACTTGATTTCTGTTCATATGAGTAGGCGGGCTGGCCCGCTTAGCGAGATCTCACCAGTGTAGTGGCGAGATCTCGGTAGGCGGGATGAAAATTTTCCCATATGAACACTCCATCCCGGCTACCGAGACGAAAATGTTGCCATTGCTCATGCGCTGCGGCTCTAAACAATGGGCACGTGTCTTATTTTTGACACGTGTCAAATTTCTGTCTCGGCAAGCGGGCTGGAATTTCTCCATATGAATACAAGATGAAAATTGTCTCGCCTACCGGGCCAGCCCGGTAAGCGGGCTGGCTCGCCTCCATATGAACAGGCCCTAAAAGCTCATTTCCAGTCAGTAGAAGTTTATTAGCTGATGGAATTTTACACCATTAAAATATTTGTCACGCGTAACATTCAATTCAAATTCAAAGTGCCTTTTTCTGTCGTAAAGAAAGGATTTTCAGTCCACTCGGAAAATTCGACTGAGTGGAAATCAGTCTTACAAACGACGGAGATATGAGGCAACTTACGTTAGAGGACTGGGCATATGAATGTAGCCTATTGTATTGCATTTTATTTGATTATCTCAAGAGATTATCAAATCAATTCGACAAATGAAGGCCCCAGCCATCCTTTGTGCCAGTTTAAACTGGACGCTCTATATCCGTCATTTGTCATAAGTAGTATCCTTGAGTTATCATTTTGCAAAATGTTTGTTCCCTTCTGTGCCGTCACCTTGAATTACTGTGTAGTTCAGCAAATTTGAGTGAACATTTGTACGAACATGTATTTTTGATTTCAATATTTTTCTAGATCCATCCTCGCAACAGATATGGCGCAACATTCCACAATTCTGAATGAGTTTAAAGGTATTTTAGCAAATGGTTTCGATGCAACAAATGTAGCACACAGATTAATGGTGAGAATCTGTATTTTTTATATCATTCTATCAAGAAAGGTATTTTTTCTAAAGTCAATGCCTTAAATTTGATCAGCTGTTGGGAAGTTGCCTTCAAATGTCAGCGATGTTAAGAGAATGTTTTTTTATACTTCTTAAAAATTAACTCAGTATTTTAAATACAACTAATGTAACATCCATAGCCAAAAAAGACACAAGGTCACCGAGTTCTGTCTATGAATGGTACTTTCAATTTCAACTTGTTACTATCCAAAGAAGAAAGAAAGAAAAATATATGAAGGAGTAAACAAAACAAAAGGGTCAACAAGTGTATCTCAAGATAAATGCCAGGAGTTTCTACAGACATAGAGACAGACTTTCTAGAGTTTCTAGAGACAGACATCTAAGAAGGAAATGTAAAAAGAAAATTAGGAGCTGCTGCTGTTTAGGATAATATATCCCTAATCAAAACGGCCCGTATCTTTGTTAAGAGAATGTTAAATGACATTGAGTGATAGCAATATTACTAAATGTTTCGTCATAAGAATGTCCACAGAATAAGATTCAAGAATGACAGATATGTGACTTGCTTTGATTCTTTTGTGAATAGAGTAGGAAATGCAGTTGCACAGGTGACATCTAATTTGAGAAAGGATATAGTGCGAAATTTTAGAAATGAAAGACATTAAAACCAAATATCTTATAAAGCTCCTCCAGTTTGAAAAATAATAACAGCAAATTAATTCATCTTGTTTTCATCAAATTTGTTTCAGCCATAAGACTGAAATATTTAGTGAGAATTTTGGCTACTTTTATGCGGGAGTTCGCCTGAATTGAATGTACAAATCTTATAAATTTTAGTTCTTCAAGAAACTATTAATTGAAAGTGTTGCGGTACGAAAAATAACTATTTCGATGAAAATAGATGAATACATTCCCTGCTATTATTTTCCAGCAGGAGGACTGTTTAATGAGTTACCTAGTATAGTTTTGGAAGAGTCGTGGCCTAAGTTTCCTTTCTTAGTTTCATTCCTGCAAGTTTCTTTACTTGCACAATTAAAACGTTCATTCAAAACGACATTCCAAATTGGATATTCTCTTTTCAGTTGATGAAGATATTTATCAAGGCAGCGGACGTATCAAATGAAGCTAGACCCATGGATGTCGCAGAGCCTTGGCTTGAGTGTTTATTAGAAGAGTCTTTTAATCAGGTTAGAAAGATGTAGTTAAATTGCGGCCTGCCGCATTCTAATCGAGATGAATGAAAAAGTTGCGATTTCTTTCGAAATTCGAAGTCTAGAAATGTGAATATGTTTCAGTCTGGCCAATTTCCATTTCAAGAAGAGTCTGCTGCTGCTGCTGCCATGTACCTTCATTTCCTCATTCGGCTTTGTCTCAAAAGAAGTATCTCCGCTTCAAGGCTGATAGAGAATTAACAAAATCTTTAAATCTACGTCTTGTTTTGTGGAATGTCTGTAACTCTGATTTCAGTTGTCGTCACAAAATGGTTTCCGCGAGTGATTGAAGTTGCCAATTCCAGATCAACAATCATAAAAGAAACAACTGAATAATTTTTGAGACTGGCGGAGACAGGCACTGAAGATAGGTATCCATCATCGACTTTGCCGGATGTTGGTGCAGTTGGTTGTCAAAATCTCCGCACTCACAGATCACTGTTAGTTTCTAGTTTATAGAAATTTCGTGGATATCCTTTTAATCGATTTTTATCTTATACTGTTTCCTTCGTGCCAATTCATCATAGAAGAAAAGTACTGAAAGCGTTATTTTTGCTTCAGATTGACAAAAAAAGTGCCGTGCTGCATGCATGCTCAGAGATCGTCAAAATGATATAATTGCAATTGTCTGAGACAGTGTTTCAGTTGGACCAAACGTTTCAAACTATGTTCCATGAGATGGGATTGGATGGGATTGCATTGCATGTGATGGGATATGATTGTATTGGATGGGATGGGATTGGATTGGATTGGATTGGATTGGATTGGATTGGATGGGATTGGATTGGATTGGATGGGATTGGATTGGATGGGATGGGATTGAATTAGATTGTATAGGATTGGATTGGATTGGATTGGATTGGATTGGATTGGATTGGATTGGATTGGATGGGATGGGATGGGATGGGATGGGATGGGACTGGATGGGATTGGATGGTATGTGATGGGATGGAGTTGGGTGGGATGGAGTCGAGTGGATTCGAGTTGAGTCGAGTTGAGTCGAGTTGAGTGGGATGGGATGGATGGCTGGATTGATTCATTGATTCATTTATATCATGCCTATCATTAATTGATTATCTTAATCACTTGACTGACTGATTAGATGATTTATGTTTTTTTTTACTTTTAGAGTGATTTAGAAAAGCTGGAAGGATTGCCAGTGGCTCCCTTCATGGACAGAGACAAAGTGACAAAACCTTCGGCTCAAATTGGTTTTATTAAATTCATCTTGATTCCTCTCTTTGAATCACTTGGCGAATTATTCCCTGCTGTTGGTGTGAGTATCATTTAAACCGTATGGAGTCTTATTTTGTAAGTTATGCTGTTTCTTGTATTTTGCAAAATACGGGAAGAAACATGTTTGTAATGTGTATCTGGTAATTTATGGTTGTGTTTGGCCCAAATGTATACCATGGCATAAGAAACAATTTCATACTCCAAACAGCTGTCGAAGTTGTTAAGAAAACGTTTTTGAAATATGCACTACCGGGTGTCCCAGAAAAAAGGTAATAGATTTGATCAAGGCTAGTGTAAAGATTTGAGCTCGAATCAATCGGAAATCATCTTTGAAATATTCCGTGATAGTTAACTTGAAGATAGATACCTTGTTTGTTAACATTAGAACATCTAGAGAAGACATTTTTATCTTTAAAATCCAGATTTGCCTCCATCTCGATACCAAAGCTTTCAGGTTTTGGCCTAAACTACAAACGCGCTGTTTTGGGGAATCTCCTTAAGGACAGACATAGTGTAGAAATTCTGAACAAGGAAAAGTGTGCTTAGGTACATATTTGAATGGAAATGTAAAAACTAAAAACTGACAAACTTATGAATGAATATAATAACCAAGCAATATTGTTCTTCAGTCAAGATGAATTTACAAGGTAGAAAGAGGAGCACTTTCAAGGATCTCATCCTTGTGAATGTTTATCCTTTGGGTATATGCGATTGCTTGTTTCGTAATAATTCCAATGATAACAAAAATGCATTTTATTCAAACAAGGAAGATTTTTTCACACCCAAGGGAATTATTTCGCTGATGAATAACTTTTATTCGGCAGGTGGAATTCAAAGGTTTTGTTGACTGAAAGGAGATGTCTCTTTGGGGAAAAAATTCATGAATTTTATTTCAAGTTCGATTTGGATTTCCATCAAGAATTTTTCCGAAGCACGAGGTTTCTTGCTTTTACTTCGTTATGATTCAGGAGATTCCACAACAAGCGCGTCAACAACTTAGGCCAAAACCCAAAAGCTCTGGTTTTGGGGTGGAGGTAAATCTGGACTTTCATGATAAAAATTTCTTCTCTCAATGCTCCAATATCAGCAAACAAGGTGTCTATGTTCAAGTTAACTATCGAGAAATAGTTAAAAGATTATTTCCGATTGATTCAAAAGCTCTGGTTTCAAATCTGGTTTCAAGCAATGATCAAATCCGTTACCTTTTTCTGGGACACCCGGTACTATGCGAGGATCTAATGGTTTGAGCCAATATTGAAGGTTTCTTGAAAGTATAATAATTTGGGCTTGAAACTTTCATTCTTGTTTCTAGAGAACTGATACCTATTGGAGACATATCCAAATATAGGCCTTCTAATATTGCTATGTACCATTGTATAAGAAACTGAGCATGAATCAGCCTGGATAGTTTCTTGCAAAGAGGTATTTCATTCAGCGAAATCAGGAGTTTCTTATAATGCAGTTTCTTAAAGGCGGGACTCACTGTAGATCACAAAGCAACTTTAGTCCATATCCGAAACGTTTGACACAAGTATGTTTTCAAGTTGACCGAAAAGATTTTGGTGTATATTGTCATACAGAGGGCATGTGTGATGATGGGCATATGTGACTGTGTTGCCATAGGTTTGAAGTTAATTTGGCTATTTATGAAGGGTGTCCCACAAAATTGTGCCCCACAGGTGTGGCTGCTGCAGAGGGGCCGTACATAATCGACCAAGTGGGTGCAGAGTTATGGCACAAAAAATTCGAAAAGTTATTGTTTCAAAAACGGCATTTTATTTCTTCTCCAAAATAATCAAAATCCCGTAAATTGTGAAAGAAAGGGTTCTAGTGATGTATTTGCATTTTTGTTTACATTTGAGATGGCCCAACATCATGGCTATGGCAGTAACCAATACAATAAATCCTTTTTGAAGGGTGTATGTCATGAACCTGATTGGTTGGTGCAATACATTTCTCCCTATTGTTTATTACAAAGGACATGATCGAGGCTGAACTTTAATTGCAATAGAAATCCAGCCTCGATCCTATTGTTTGTAATAAACAATATAGAAAGATTTGTATTGCATGAACCAATCAATTTTGTCATATGCCGTTTAAAGTGTAGAAAAAGCTGCTGCACAGCAAGTGTCCAAAGTCTGGAATATTTTGCCCATGTTACTTCCTACTGAACTGCAAAGAATTTTCACCGGTGTATGTTAGGGTGCTCTCAAGTAACACGTGGTATGATATTACTAAATCTTGCTTCACAGGCAACCCTCATCGCGCCCATAAAGAGGGCATTAGATTACTACCAGAACATGGCAAATTCAACAGAAGATGAAAGAAAGAAAAGAGAAGAAAGAAAAATAAGTACCGGCACTCCACCTAGGAAGCTGAGTGCAGAACAATCCGACCAGAGTGCCGCAAGAAGGAAGAACAGTGGATCGGATCAAAGGATCAGCCCGACCACAAAAAGAATCGTTGGGAATGGACCCATAGAACAAAGTTCCTCCCGAAAATCTAGTGCCGGGTGCAATAGTGCAGAGAGGAAGATTAGCAGTGAGCATATCACTAATGGTCCGATGATTGTGGGCAATTAATGGGTCTCCTATAGTATGGGAGTACAGGGACTTGCCGCCCCATTGGGTACAGTTACCCAAGGATTGTGGACTTACGAAAGCTAAGAAATTAGGCTCTTGTGTCAGGTTTCTGCGCAGTATGAAAACAGTCGGACTTTGTGAAACCAAGCATAGATTCCAAATCTCTTTAATGTTTATGCAAAGTTCTATGGCCTAATTTGCCAAGTTTCTTTCCAGCCGTTAATTTAAAAGAGGTAGCTCGTAGAATTTTACACCAAAGACATTTTATGTCAAGGTGTTGACAAGTCCAGGTGACGATTGAAGATATTTCCAAGTTTATATGATACAGTAATTCGTTTAGATGTAAACATTTTTTATTCGAAAGTTTCGAACCGACTTGATTCATCAGCAGCGAACCTGAGTAATAATGAGTGACAATTTATACTGAGAAACAAACAAATTAAAAACGAGGTAAACAAGCGTGATTTACCTTTCCTCTGCACACATGGGACCCGAGGGCCTAGCCCCGAGTGGATGAATTGGGTAAAAAAATCAGAGGAGGACCAGGGGAGCAGACGACTGTTGGGAATTAAGTTCAGGTTGATCTCGTTGACTTAAAAGGCATTCATGAATGAGGAAATCAAACTCATTGTTGGCTCTGTCCAACATAAAAAGATCTTAACGACGTGACGTACCCTGATTGTTTAATATGGTCCCAGATGGCAGATGGACTATACCAACCATTTTGAGCTTGGTTCACACTAGGTCGGTTGTGTCGTTAGGGTCGTGTAAAAGATCCAAAAGACAAAGACTCAGGAGTTTGAATCCTTTGTCTTTTGGATCTTTCTGCTCGACCTTAACGACCCAAACGACCTAGTGTGAACCAGGCTTTACAGATTTGGAACTCATGCTTATATGAAGTTGAACTAGCCAAATCAAACGTACAAGTTTTTGAAAAGCAGTAGAATGGAAAATGGTGGGAATTTCTCATAGTGCTGTGGAGAAATGCTAATGTATAACTCTATCACCAGCTGACTAACCTAAAACCGTTTCATTACCAACAAGTGTAAACGCGTCTTTGATTGGTACCTAAGTTATCAACGCTTTTTTTTAGCAGAAATCGCGATTTCATACCTGCCAAGTTCTCATTTAGCTTTCGTTTGCAAACAGCAATTCTTTTTAACAAACATTGATTGAAAGTAGGAACCCGCTGCCACTAAGAAACTTTTAAGAAACTACAATTTGATCCCATTCTAATTTTCCCAGAATGATTTTCAAAAATATTCAGCAATATGCTTTAAAATGTTGATTTGAATTCCAAGTACGTTTCTGATAAAGATGATAATAGACCTAACTATGGATCAAGCATTTTTATCACTGGTATGCCTGGAAAGTCTAAGCCTCTCAAATTGGATGGCACGCGAGTTTGCCGTAACGCGAAATTCATTATGGAAATTCCCGGGGGGAGGGGTTACATGGCCTGAGGATGGAAAGGGGTCTGCCCCCCGGTTTTCAGGAAGCTAGAGTGTTCTTATTACCAAAATTTGTCTTCATACCCGCTTGGCAGAAAACTACAAATTTTCAGCAATTTTTGCTGATTTCAGCCAAACCAATCCTGGTTTAAGGAAATGTGCTGAAAAGTGACCCTTTTTTTTAGAGTTTTGGGCCAGCACCCCACCCTTATGAGCGCACATACCCGTATCCTCTTCGTGTTATGTCCCCCCCCCCCCGATGGAAATTCTTCAATAGACGATTGCGCTAAAGATGGCGGCTAGGAATTTTTTTGTCAAGATGCATTGCATTCATTAATTGAATTCCTATCGAATCATTAAGGATTCGTAATTAGAATGCAATGCATCTTGGTAAAAAAATCCCTTGCTGCCATCTTTAGCGCAATTGTCATTTGCTTTTCTTCGCCGGCAGTTTCACGAGACATCTGATTTGAGACAGCCTTTGTTTTGAGAACTGGCTTTGTAAGTAGCGAATCATTGCTGTCTGTACTTGGAGGGGCGGCATCCCTGGCCAAATTGAAGGCATTAACACTCCCTTGATTTTATTGTTTTGCCTAGGAAAATCGTTGGAAGTTGGTGGTACTGCTCACTCACAAAATAGGATTCCCATGCGATCCTAAAGTACGACCAAAAAGTATGTAGAATAACGAGGGTAGATTTTGTAATACAATGGTATCAGTTGCTTTGGTTCACACCTCAATTCAAAGCGATTAGCGAAGGCAGACAAAGGAAAT
Source organism: Aurelia sp. 3 sensu Dawson et al. (2005) (assembly GCA_964020215.1). Taxonomy (NCBI): domain Eukaryota; kingdom Metazoa; phylum Cnidaria; class Scyphozoa; order Semaeostomeae; family Ulmaridae; genus Aurelia; species Aurelia sp. 3 sensu Dawson et al. (2005). Next base: position 4,863,231 of record OZ026584.1, read on the forward strand.
TTCTCTCAACCAGTAATTCAAGACAAACATAGCCGCAAAGTTGCCCTGAAACCAGTACAGCAAACTCTTGCTTGGTGCGGGCGAAGGGACCTTTCTTAGGGAAGTTATGTGCATATGACGAAAGAAGAAGGGAATAAATCCATGGTTTTGTTTGGCGGATTTTGTCTATTTGACTCAGGAGCTGAGAAATAACTGTTTACATTTGGGTAATAGATATGCAAGAATTGTAATGCCCTCTGCTCGGCTTCTGAATCACGTAAACAAAATCCGCGAGACAGAACTTTATATTTACCCTTCTTCTTTCGTCTTAGGCACATAACTTCTCTTAAAAGCCCCCTTCGCCCGCACCTATTGAGAGTTTGCACTACTGGTTTCAGTGCAACTTTGCTGCTATGTTTGTTTTGAATTACTGGTGGAAAGAATTTCTTCGGCCCCGTCTACTAGGTTGAATTTAAAAGATATTTTATGAGGATAGGATGCTTTTCATTCTCTTTCGAAAGAGGCCTTAGCTTTCACCGTGAAGCAAATAGAGCCAAAATGGCATCGAAACCTTTTTAATTCTGCATACTTTTTGGTCATTCTTTAGATTCCTTGCAATTTCTACGGTTGTCGATATTGATTGAACTTCTGGACACCCGAACACAGAGAGCCCTAGCCTACGAGTAGACCCGTGATAGGAAGCCCAGGCAGTTTGCTGAACAGTAGCAAGTTTACAATCTTCAAATTGTTAATTGTATAATACCTTTGTGTGCTATTTTTTGCACCTCTCCACGGCTGTATTGTGTGTCTTATTGACTTCTGCATGCACTGCATTGTATAATTGTTCGAATGTGAAAGTTTAATGTGAAGTAACTTTCAGGTATTATTTTGTATGATTATATAAGAACACATAATGATAACCATAACCATACATAAGAATACTTAACTATTAACATACACGTTTTTTTATAAGAAACTAGGATCAGGCCATAGTACCAAAAGTTTCTTTTTTTAACATGAAATTTTGCCCATTTTAGTACTAAAAATTTCTTACTTGATTTCTTATTTTTTGAATGCAGAATTTTCAATGTGGTTGCTAACACTGTTGCAGATATGTCTCTTGACATTTAAATCATCGTTTAGGAATAGACAGTGTTCTAACATGTTGAAAATACAAATGGTTAGTTACTGTTACTCAAGAATAAGGGTTCAACGATATATTTGCTATAATATCCATGCTTTTGACTTTTAAAAGTTTCTTAGTTCTTCTCAGACATAATACTAGAGTTTCTTAGAATTTTGGCCATCTTAGTACTAGTTAAAGCAGTTTCTTATAACAAAAAGTGTAACCTTACATAAAAATACCTGCAAGTTACTTCTTCAGTTCGTACTCTCGCATTGGTGCAGTGCAGTGTGCGCTGAAGTCAATGAGGCACAACACAGCCGTGGACAGGTGCAACAAATAACGCCGGAGAGAGGAGCGCGGGAGGGCAAGCGCCCCTCCTGCCCTTTTTTTAGAGGGGCAAGGGGGCAAGAGTGCTCTTTTACGGAGCAATGTATTTCTTTAACAATGTTCAATTCGATACTATGACAGTCATGAATTTATCCCTTAATTTAAATAACCATCCTAACTTACATTGATCCTACTCGAATATGCAAAAGAGAACATCATTTACATCAGTCAGAATATTCTTGAAAACATTTTAAGCGAATCCAAAGGGTGTGGTCGCAAGAAATTTTCCGAAGAAGGCCCCCAAATCCACCCAATTTTCGGTTCGCTTCCCTCGTCATCGGTCTGGAGTGCCCTTGCGTTCTCCTTTGACCCCCATTGCCCAACCATCGCTCCGGCGTCCCTGCTGAAATAACACACGAAAGTATCATACGATCAACAATTTTAAGATTGTTAACTTATTATTGTTGAGCTTCCTGTGGCCCAAACCACAGTGATTCATACATAATCATACGCAAAAAATTTGCGCCGAATTTACAGGGCTTGTTTGATATTAGATGGCATTTTCGTCGGCTTCAAAACACTGATGCTAAACTGCTTTAAAATTGAGTTTAAAGGTGGTAAACAAAAGCCAACAGCTAATATCAAGATGATAATTTCACATAGGTTGGGAAGTCCAGAGTCAAGTAAAATGTTATATCTTTCTCCGGATGTCAGTTCCATTAATCAAACCCCCCGGGGGGGGTACTCCCATTGTGGCCTGACAGGGGGGTCCAGTCAGGGCTAAAGAGGGCCAAAGCAAAAATTTTGAAAAATACCCTCAAATGGTAGTATCTTTTTACAAAAACCCTCACATGGTAGTTCATGAACCTGAAAACTGGGTCATTTGGTAGCATTTAGAGATGAAAATTTTCTAGGGTTTTTCAAGATATTTTAATGCAAATCTGATGGAACAAAGCAAGAAATTTTTCAAAATTCATTTATTATTGACGCTGTAATGACTAAACTGGCGTGCGGAGGAGCGTACCAGGTTGAAACATAATAAATTGCTTCGAATCTTAGAATACCTCTAATTGGTAGTATGTGATTGACAAAAAGGGCCATTTGGTAGCCAATTGGTAAGACCCTCAAACTGACTGGACCCCCCTGTTAGGCCACAATGGGAGTAACCCCCCCCCGGGAATCAAACCTTCCTCTGTTCACTAAATCAAAATAATCAGATTGTTTTGAGTCCTCGCGTTGTCACCAAAGTAGTTATGAACCAAGTTGCTCTGCCCAAAATAGCCCAAGATGTTTCTGTTTTAGTGTGAAAATTACAAAATCTTCCTCAAATATCACATCAACGAACACAACCCTCCTTTTCTTAAAAAGGGAGTGCAAAGACCAGCAGCCTTTGCAATCGTTTGTTCTTGTTTTTGTGAATTTCGTACAGTCAGATATTCTGGAAGCTGTGGAGAGCACATTGTTGATTTCGTGCAAAGCATGCTGTTCTTTGTCATTCTTTGTACTCCCTTTAAATATGTCGTTCTGCTGCATTTTCGCGGAATTTACGAAAAGGTGACCAGGACTCGGAAAAGATAGCTGGGACAATTGCAATGAGTCTTGGCTTGCTAATGGATCTAACAACCCAAATAACAAGGGATCATTGAAACGTAATTTGCCCCATTGGGCTGGGAGCTATCTTTCGTCTCGTCTAACAGACATTTTTGAGCTAGAAGACTTACAACTCGAGATCTTATACTTTGCTGTGCTTCCTTGATCTGTTTAAAGAGGCTCCGTCTTCAAAGCATAGGGTTCGATCTTTGCAAGAATTTTAAATGAAATGTGTTAAATGGTATTACCTGGCTGAAGTTTCAAAAACGAGGCAACCTCGCAAGCTCGGTCTGTACTTTTAAGACTTTCACGCAGACTTTTATATGTTCTTTCCGAACCCCACCCCCCAGTAACGACCCCGCCGGACATTAAAAATACAGCGGGGAAGTTATGAATTCACATATTTTCAGCGGGGATTAAGAAATATTGACGGGGGAAGGAAATTTTCAAATATAGCCATGATGGAACTTGTATAATTTTTGACGGGGAAGCAAAAATTTCAACGGGGAAACAAAAGAAACATGGCGGGCAAAGCTTTTAATTTCAAACTTGGCGGGGAAACAAGCTTTCTTGGCGGGTCTTCCTTCTACCTTGGCGGGGCAGTGTTTCAGCGGGGTCGTTACTGGGGGGTGTTTTCCGAGAATGAAAGCGTCATTTTAAAGGTAGATATCCTCGTGCCCCTGAATGGAAAAAAGAGAACATTAATATCGTTCTGCTTGGTTAAAAGTGGATTTTTCACGATAACATTTTGATGGCTTAAGTTAACTCACCAAACAAACCCGCAGACGACCATGGGTACGTGCCTAGCCTGCATGCATCCCCTACAGTTTCCGTTGAGTTGAAATTTCCCATTGAATTGAATTCAGAAAATGAATTCAATTCAATGGGAAATTTCAACTCTATTGAAACAGTAGGGATGCGCGCAGGCTATGCGTGCCTGTTAACAGATTTGCTTATTGTTTGGAAATGGAGCGCTGTTAAGGCAGCTGATTGGTGCCAAAGATAAACGAGACGGAACGGACCATTAGATCCTGTATAATAAACCCAGTGTGTGGTAACTCTAGTTTTTAGGAAAGCAATACTTTTTCCGTATTTCGAATTAGAACGTATAGAAAATTTCTCTTGTCGTCTGGAGGCTAAAATCGATAACTCCCTATACATTTGCTGGATAGATGGACAGCCCAACGGTGGCAGTATTCAATCGGGATGGTTGAAGTTATGTAATTTTAATTATGTAGATTCGTATGATATAACTCAAACGTTACCAATTTCGCAGATAAACATTGTATACTAAATAGCCTATCATCATACGATTGTAGGACTGGCCTAATGTTTCGCATATTCGTGGCCGCTTAACCCTCGTCACAATCTGGCGAATAGGGTCCCTCCCGTACGTTAGAAAGGAGGTTTCCTTTTTGTTTACGACGTTTTGCTCGCAGAATTATTCAGTTCATTTCTTTCATTCCGAAAGTTCAGACATTTACGTGGGTCGCTGATTTGATTTGGTTGAAGATCAAACCCATTACAGCCCCCAAGGAGTGGTGACAAAGTAGGAGCTAATCCATACTGCTTACTAAAGAAATACTGTTTTTTCCGTGAATCCGACCACTTTCACAATGACGTCACTTCTTTTGAAATACTTCCATGAACATCACTTGCCTCGACATCATGTAGATCCAAATCTCAAAAACGTGCATTGCTCTTAGCAACGCATAAATAGTTTTGTACGTGTCTTTGCAACATAATGATATGATGTATATTTCTTGTTGTACAGGGAATCACATCTCTTACCATAAACCTTCCTTCGAAATGTTTATTTGCTTGTGACAAAGAAGATAGTGTTTCAAACCACTGTTGAATCTTCTTGCGTCTATAGGTATGCGCAAAAAGAAGTGTATAATCTACTCACCAGAAATGTAAATTTGTGCAGTGTGCTATTTTGACTGTCTCCTTAACTGACTGTGCATGGTACTTCGCAGAGGACTATTTTATCACAGGGGAACAGAAGAACTAGTATAGGTAAAAAAATAAGCATTCAAAAGAACTTTCTCTCGCCCTTGCTTCCCCTCGTTCCCTTGTGATAAAACATTTCTCTGCGAAGCTCCATGCGCAGTCAGTCAAAAGGGCAATAAGAACAGCAAACACATTTTGGTGAGTAGATTGTACGTTTCTTTTTGCGCATGCTTTAGAATGGCCTAATAGAAAAAATTTTTTGCCATGAACGTTGTCGATCTGTAGCAAACAACTTTTGTCCGGTTAATCAAGACTTCATGATTGTAAAAGATCCTTTCGTTGCGATAAAGGGCAATTCTTGGTGTGCTACTATTAATACAGAACTCTCGTACAAGGCATTACTCTTTGCAAATTTTTTGCTTTGTATTGTCAGCAGCATTTTGTTCTCGAAAGGAAGAGAGTGGTTGTACCATTTTAGGATGCCTTATTAAAAGCATGCATAGATTAATGAGAATAGTTGAGCATTTGTTTTCAAACTTTCCCAGATTTATGGGTATACTTTTCCTTAGCTGCCCGTGGGTTTTCATTTTCAGACGCGTCCCCTGTACGCCTTTTCCTTAACTGTGCCGGATTTATGAGTAACCTGAAAATTCAAATGGCGCAACCCCATATTGCCCGTTCCAAAGATAACCCCCCCCCTCCCCTAGAATGAGCTGCAGTTGTAAAACGAACGTTGGCCCGTTCTGCCGTATCCTAGCAAATTCTTGCTAGTTGATTAACAGTTTAGACGCTTTAAGATAGTAATCATAGTAGGCAGTCTGTGAAGGCAACTGTATGAAATAATAATGTATATTCACTGGAAGTTGTCTCATTTTTCGTTAGCTGTCTACCACATCTCCCCTTCATTTTCTCTTGAAATCGGTGGAATCAAATCAAGTAGATGCTAAATCTATCACTCGTTTAAAGTTCTGCACTTCCTTCCACTTGCAGTTATCGCTAATGAGTACTATCAAAAACCAGATGGACGAAAACCGTTTTCGGTGAAAAGTTCGTATTTCTCATGAAAGCAAGGAGGTTTTGTCCCTGGGGTGGGGTATCCTGGCAATGTCGCTTTGTTTCAAGTTATACAAAATTTACAGCTGAAAAAGTTTATGTTCATATTGTGTTTGGGGATCGCCCGAAACTAGGGGGCGAGGGGATGTGATCCTTTCCCAATATTGGCTAGACAAAGATTTCTGTTTGAAACAAACGGTTATGAAAGCTCCTTTTCGATTGAAACGGTAGCTTTTCTCCCTCTCCTAAGGGAGCGGTCATAAAGTATCTGTCATGGGGGGGGCGGAGGGTATTCAGTAGGGGTATGAAACAAAAATATGATTTTAAGGAGGGGTTTCAAACAAAATGCACCAAAATGGAGGGGGCATGAAACAAAAATTATGTTAAAAAGTCATAAGTAGAATTCAACCAGTCAAATTAAGTGCCAGTTAAGTGCCAGTCATCATCTGATGATTCTATTGCAATGATGTATTCATAGAAAAAGTACTCTTTGTCCAGCAGGAAAACATAGCAAGTACTCTTTCCTCAGCAAGAAAGCAGGGTCTAGAAATGCACAGTCATTGACATTGAGAATTTAGAGGATGGTTTGGTGAAATAAAGACTTGAAAAGGAAGCTTTGGAAAACATCTCTGAGAATAAAAAGCGAAACAATTCACTGTAAGAAACTTTCACACACAATGTAATCAGAGTTGAAATTGCTATGCTTAGCCAAGGCAAGAGAGATCAAATGATTTGCCTCACATTAGCTCTTTAGCATTTGGTAACTGGTATACCCACTCACTTTCTCTATCTTTTTCAAAACTTAGACATATTTTGCATAAAGATTTGCTGCCATGTGCAGCAGAGTTTTATTTCTCAAAAAAATAAGGCTGGTTTAGGAAGCTTCATCATAAATGGCCCATCTTGGGTTGATTGATGGCTAAGTCAGGGTTCAAATATCTCTCTTTCTGAATTTCAATCATTACTGCACCTCCCCCATTATTGGCCCTTTGTTGGTAAATTTGTGTTCATAGTATCTTTGAGATTTTCACATTCAGTAATTCCAGCAGATTCCAACTACACTTTACCAATCCGCAAGTAAAACTTCAAGCACAGTGTCATGTTACAGCTAACTTTAAATTCTGCATTTTTTGTATCTCTTTTCGTCTTCAAAAATGTATGAACTTCCAACAATAAATTCCAACAATGAATCTTACGATACAAGAAGATGCAGGACATTTATCGACTTTCAACTTCACTTGTCTTGTGGCATTCTTCTTGGCTTTCGGCTGCTACTTCCCACATTTTGCCAAAACAAAAGTAATGTTTGCAGAGATGTTCAACCGCTACCTAACCTACTCCTCGAGAAGTCATCTTCTCTGGTTTTTCCTTCCTTCTCAGTTGCATGCTCTGATTCTTTGCTGTTAAGGAGAACAGCGATTTGAGCAGGCTGTTTACCACAATCCACAACCAGCACCATGTCACTAAACGTCTATGATTCTCTTGATGTTGTTCAATTTGGCCATAATCATTGTTGTTGTTGCTTTCGGGCCCCTTTACACTTACTACCTGAGTCATATGTATCCTACTAGTTGAATAAGGTGATGAAGAAAGAACATAAACTCAGGTAGTAAGTCTATGACTTAGAAATGGTTATCCCTTTAGATTTTCACTTCCCAAAGGACTGGCATGACCCACAACAAACTGTAAAAGGAGCAAATACATAAAAAATACGTACAACTGCATGTGCTGAGGTTTATGAAACTTTGGTTCCGGGGGGGGGGGTATGAAATACTTTTGAATTATTTTGAGGGGGTATCAAGTCAACTTCTGAACTTCATGGTGGGGTGCGAAATTTTTCTTGAAAATTTTGGAAAAGCCTCCGCCCCCCCATGACAGATACTTAATGACCGCTCCCTAAGAACTGGCATAGAGGAGAATGGCAACAGTGAGTATTATGGTACTATGTACTGGCCTATATGGTACCTTGAACTGAGGCCTTGGGTATGAATTGCGTGTGGTCGTACCGAGGACATTTTGCAGAACTAAGATACGGAAAATTTTTTCTAAGATGTTGGAGGTTTTCACAATTTTTCTTGCAGGTAACTGAAATTTTCATTTCAAGTGGAATGGTATCCATCCTTTCACTGGCCCAGTGGCCCAGTGTCCCTGGTACTGATCTCAAAGGTGGTGGGTGCCGAACTTTTGGTACATGATTCTGCCCCTTCGGTACAGTGGTACTGGGTACATTTTACCTGGCACCCGTTCTCAGTATCAATCATCCCATCCCAGTGTTTCACTGTTTGGAAACTCGGGTAGAACTGCGGAGGAGCAAGTAACCACGCATGTCAAAGAAGGCGCTCGCCAGACTGGAAGAAGTGGTCCAAAGAGCATGCAGACACCCAGCCGAGTTGAAACGATTTATTTTCATTACATGTACATACTATTTTGTGAAAACAGACGTACTGGCTTTCTATAGCTTTACCTGAATCCTCTGGTACGCGTTTCAGCTGCATTGGTGGATGAAAGTTGTTTTATCCAGTCGTTGGTTACACAGACAAAAAAGGGCCTAACAATCACAGCTGCTACAAGACAACAGCATGGTCGAATCACTGAGAGAAAGAGAAGTGTTGTACAAACTCATTATCAGGTATTATGTCCTCTAGTTGAGCGGAATCGGTAGCAGAAGTGAGGGGGTCGTATCTTTCATCAAAATTAGCGAGTTTCAGACAATTATTGTTTCTCCGTAAAGATGGAATGATGGAGGGAAACAATAGCTTTGGGGTTTGTTGGCCCAGCCAGGTTTGGCCAGTCCGTATTTTAGTTCCCAATACCGCATACGCTGTCAATTTTGCACTGGGGTGCACTTTTAATACACGTTTTTTTTTGTAAGAAACTGGTTTATAAGAAACTAGTACTAAGATGGCCAAAATTTTAAGAAACTCTAGTACTAGGGTATCGGCGGCATTTGTCGGACGGCGGCATTTGTCGGACACTTTCGGAATCACTTCCGCTAAACAGATGCAAGCACTCGCAAAATAAGCATGAATCGCACTCACCATCTTCATCATGATATACTTTGACCGTTTTGTACAAATAGAATTTAAATGACAAACTTTAGACCGGGCCAACATGCTCACGAAGGCCAGAAACCCTTCGTGCGAACCTTCAAAATGGCGACGAACACTCACATGAACAACAACATGCCTCGAAATCGGGATCTCTCGGGAGGTCAGCTTGAGCGCGAAGACTGGACCAGTGATTGTTATGCATTGTTTAACTCGTAATAAATTACATAAACTAACGATGAACTCGATCGGAAGTGACAATCGCATTGACAGAGGGGTCTTGAAGGCAGAGGTTTCAAAAAACGTTGGCGGCATTTGTCGGACACCACTGAAATAATCAATGGCGGATTTAGGGGGGTGCAGTTGGGGGCAACTGCCCCCCCCTTCACGATGAAAACTCAGCTTGGCGCTCCCTCTTTACCGAGAAATGCGCCCTTTGTCGTTATCCTATGACACTCCTATTTGAATTTTGTGATCAAAATGAAGGGCAAATGTAGAAGTCAAGACGTTATTCAGTACAAAAATCAATGAATTTTCTCAATCAGGAGTCCACAAATTTTCGCACGCCCTCAGCACGCTTTTTCTCTATCGTCCTTTGGGCGCCCTCTTTTCAGGCTGCCCCTCCTTCAACTTTGAGCTGGATCCGCCCCTGGAAATAATCCATCGTCATTCTCAACAGAATTAGTTACTTTTATGCATGGTACTGATGTTCACTGCCTTATTGAATTTATTGAATGAGAATCGATGATATTTTAGTTGCCGAATAAAATATGATAATTTACTTTTCATTTCTAATGGTGCATGGTTAATTTATTCATAGCAGGAATTTCTGCAATGGGCCTAAGGTAAACACGTCTAGCAAAGGGGAATTTCAAGCGCAGAGAAGAATTACCTTGCAGTTAGAATAACTCAAGATAACTCAAGATAAACATTTCATTAATAATAATGGCGGCTGGAAGATTTTGTCTCCATCAAACGGGTCAAATTTATGTTTAAGATACGTGTCCGACAAATGCCGTCACAGGGCGATAAATGACGCCACGATAATCGCGGGTAAAAACTGATGCAGATAACTAACGAGGAGAGATATTTTCAGGAAAATCAGGTAATATGCCGATGAAAGAGCAACACCACACCTGAATACCTTAACTTCTCGTTCTTCAGTTTGGTTTCGGAGTCGTAAATGCGAAAACCTAAACCGTCCGACAAATGCCGCCGATACCCTATATCTGAGAAGTACTAAGAAACTTTTCAAAGTTTAAAGCATGAATTTTATAGCAAATAGATCATTGAACCTTTATCATTGGGAAATATTATCTAACCATTTGTGTTTTCAACATAACAGAACACTGTTTATTCCGATATGATGTTTTAAACATCAAGAAACATATCTGCAGCAGTGTTAGCGACCACATTGACAATTCATGCATTCAAAAAATAAGAAACCAATTAAGAAACTTTTAGTACTAAAATGGACGAAATTTCATGTTAAATTAAGAAACTTTTAGAACTATGGCCTGATCCTAGTTTCTTATAAAAAAAACGTGTACTTGCACCCAAGAAATGGTGTTATACCTTCAAATTTCAAACCTCAAAGGATCATGGAAAGATTCCCAGACCCACATGGGAAAATTAAAGTTTGTTGTGTATTGTACTATTGCACAATTGCAAAAATTGTGTTTTTATTCGTTTTTGCGATGCATGCTGTTAGACAAATGATTACATCCATATTCTATTGTTTCAACTGCTATTTTCAATGCAAAGATTTCTACATTCATTAAAGGCCAGACGTGGAAAGTTTGTTTTTGCTATGCCAGAGGTTTATGCCTCGCCAGTTTTTTCTAAACAATAGACCTTCTGGTCTACCATTTTTTTCAATGTCTCTCCACACCGGAGATCTCCGGTGTAACATAATTGTTTTCCATTATGGATTAAGGGTGCTTGTGCAAAGACAACACCTTTGATAGGAGGGTCCCGAGGCTCCAGCCAGTGGCTGGAGCTTGGCCGGAGCCACTGGCCAGAGCAGCAGGCCCTTTTTATATTTTTTTCCTCCAGTTCCGGCCAAACTCTGGATACTGATGGAGAGATTCAAGATCAATAGGCATCTTCTTGACTTTTTCATTTGTTTCTGTGACACTGATGATTTTTTCATGAATTTTCTACTGAAGCTTTAGTGAAATCAGAATTACTTTAATGAAAAACGTTGTGAGTTGTGAGCGAACACAATAAAAACTCAATAAAACAGAGTTAAACAGAATTAAGCAGCAACTGTATTTTGGCAAAATCTTCAAGCAACTTTACTGAAAAGGTTTGACCAAGTGGCTGCCGTTAAACATTGTATCACTTCTTAGGCAATAAGTAAAATGACTTCAAACAGATACTAACAGGTAATTTTGTAAGAATTTCCTCAAGGACATACTGCAGGAAGCCTCTCAAACTTGGGGGCACAACACTTGGAGGGCACCTTTTTCCTTAAGAAAAAGGAGGCATTTTCTAGAAAGGAGGCATTTCTGGTACCTTCATATTTTGTATTATGGAGCAGTACAATTCAGTAAAGTGTCCTTGGCTGCCTCAGAAATTTGCCTGTCGAGTAAGTGTATTACTCTGCAAGTACAGGCCAGATTTGGCCATGCATGCAAGGTCGCAAATCTAAGCTAAGTCCTCATCTACTGTACACAGATCTGTACGATGAACTAAAAAAAAATTTAAAATCCAAGGCTCCTCCAAAGGAACTGTTCAAATGCTTTTACTTGTTTAGGACACCCGAAAGCTTCTTAAGCTATAGTTTCCCAGTACTTTCTTAATGTTTTGGCAATCTGAGAGTTGAGTTTCTTATAAGCAGTTTCTTATAAAAAATATGAACACTACATAGCGTGTGAAGCTCGGACATCTAAAGTTGTTAGTACTCTTCCATTTACATAGTACATAATTGATCTTGCAATCTCTCAAAAATGCAATGTTTTCTTTGCACATTTTACGATTCTAGAGCCATTGGCACTAACTTTACTACCTTTGCATTCAGTTCCAGTATGAGTTATCATTAATCAGCCTCAGACCAACATGGATCCATGCTTTCCTAGATTCAAAGACGTTTGAGTGAAGTTTATCATAGTGGCTCCGGCCATTGCTGGCTCCGGCCAATATATACCTTTTTTGTATTTTTTTTCCACTGGCTCCGGCCAAGCTCCGGCCAGGCTCCGGCCAAGCTCCGGCCAGGCTCTGGCCAAGCTCCGGCCAGGCTCCGGCCGCTGGCCAGAGCTTCGGCATCCTCCTCCTTTAATAGACTATTCAAGATAGACAATAGAGAGCAAAATATATTTCTTCTTGGACGCCAGAGATCTTGTTAAATAATGCCATACTCTACAGACTGGCCTATCCAATGTGGCCTAGATCCAAAAAATAACAGTATCGGTTCTTTGACCCCAAAGAAGTGAATATCAGTTTCTCAGTCCAGAAAAAAGCAAATTTGTTTAAATTCAACACAATGTAATCACGAAAATTTTTGGCCAACTCAGAAAAATTAAACTTGGCCGTTTTTTGAACCTCAAAAATTAAACAAGCATCACTGTTCTGTTAAAAATTGCAAATGTCATAATTTCAACCTGTAAATTTTGTCAACCTACAACCATTTGAGTAACAAAAGGTTTTGTGTTTCAGATGTTGATTTAACAGAGTGTATCATGCCATCAGTTCTTTCCTGTCTATTTCCCCAATGCAGATCCAGTTGATATGTATCTTTAGATGAATCTTAGGCATTTTTTTTCATAGCTGGAGATCAATAATTTGTTTTCCAATTCAGAAAAAGTTGTTATGAATCTTTGCTCTACAACATGCAACTTTGACAAATTGACAAGAAAACTAAGAATGGAAATAATTTCTTTTGCTTTTTTGTTGCTATAGCCAATTACGCTATGATGGATTGGACATGGTTGCTGCAAATCTGGCAAAATGCGTTGGCTTAGAAACCACACCACTATCACCATCCTCTAGGCTGCTTGGATTAGTGAAACTTGGTTTACAAGAAGAGAAAAATGGTAAGAAATTCCACTTGTTTTTTAATATCTTTGGTACCTGTTGTTGAAAAATTATCATTGAAAAGTTTGAAGAACTTTCAGGTGTTTTCTGATGTCATTCAATTGCATGACATTCAAATTTTTTTAAATTGGCACTAGATTAATCCCAATATGGTCTCTTCTAACAATACAAACCTTAGAAAATGAAGTTAAGCACTTGGTCAGATGGTTAGCCTATTTCCTCTGTCTATATACAGGGTGAATCAATGAAACAATTGCTGTTTGAAGGCTACTGCTTGCTGGATATCAGAACAGTGATATCAGTAAAAATATAATTTGATGGTAGACATGTTCAAATACACTTTAAAATTTATATGCCTTACTGAAACCAGCCACTCCAGGGTGAAATCGCCCTCTGAATAACGCTGTTATGCTCCCAGGGATGGCACTCTCATCCTCCTGAAAAGATAACACACATCAAGCATGTAAATGTCATTGCTGTTAGGCAGAAATTATGTTCAGGACTGTAGGCATTTTTGGAGGGTTTTTTTGACAGGCCCTTCTCAAGAAATTCCCTCATAATTTCAGAACGGAATGACCCATTTCAGACAGGTAAATTTGAAGGACAAGTCCAGGTTGATAAAATTATTATCAAAAAGCAACCTTACCAACTGCTGAACACCAATTGTGAGTTCATTCCAAGGTGTGATGTCTCTGACTTTTACTATTTCATCAATGATTTTTCATTAGTTAGGCCATGCACAGTAAGAAACATAGTATAGTGTACTCACTGAATGTGTGTTTTTTGTGTCAATTATTTTTCTGTTGTTGCCATCTTGACCCTAACTGACTGAACTGACTGCGCATGGTGCTTTGCAGGGTTTTGCTTTACACTTCAGTCAGTCAGGGTCAAGATGGCGGCGACAGAAGAACACACATTCATTATATGTTTCTTATTGTGCATGGTTAGGCCAAATGTCATGGCCACTTTGCACTTTGTATGAGTGCACGATAAGGAGGCTTGTGAGTGGCATATCAACACTGCATATCAACACATCTGGCAGCCTCGTTCAGGTCAAAGTGACGTAGCACCATAGAAAATGACATCATTTCACACATTTTGCAGGTTGAAACATGTACTAGTTTTGCAGATAAAAAGAGTTTGCAGATAAAAAGAGTTTGAAGATAAAAAGAGAAAACATTGACAAAAAGCACTACACACCATTCACAATGGTATCATCTTTTAGATAATCAACAATTATACCAACTCCGACTTGTCCTTTAAATGGAGGTGAACATGACCACCATTAAATATTTGCCAGTATCATTGCCCTAATATCTAGAAAGCAGTAACCTTTCAAATGGAAATTGTTTTTCTGACTCACCATAGATATTTGATAGTTTGTCTTAATCTATTCTTCTTTGTTTTCAAGGGATAGTCCCTGACATGGATACTGCACCAGGACTTGCCCCACCAGTGCCACCAGCAAGGGGGTTAGATTTGGAATATGAAACAGAAGGTATATACATCATTCTATTTCTTAGTTTTTATTTTCCATTCTTCATGGTAATGCTGAAGTTCTAATTCAAGTAATATTGTCAAAAACCCAAATTAACAAATGAAAATTGCTTGCTTGCTTTCTTGCTTGCTTGCTTGCTTTCTTGCTTACTTTCTTGCTTAATTGCTGGCTTGCTTGCTTTCTTAATTGCTGGCTTGCTTGTTTGCTTGTTTGCTTGCTTGCTTAATTGCATGCTTTCTTGCTTGCTTGCTTTCTTGCTTGCTTGTTTGCTTGCTTGCTTGCTTAATTGCTGGCTTGCTTGTTTGCTTGCTTGCTTAATTGCTGGCTTGCTTGCTTGCTTAATTGCTGGCTTGCTTGCTTGCTTAATTGCTGGCTTGCTTGTTTGCTTGTTTGCTTGCTTGCTTAATTGCATGCTTTCTTGCTTGCTTGCTTTCTTGCTTGCTTTCTTGCTTGCTTGCTTGCTTGCTTAATTGCTGGCTTGCTTGTTTGCTTGCTTGCTTAATTGCTGGCTTGCTTGCTTGCTGGCTTGCTTGTTTGCTTGCTTGTTTGCAAGCCCCTAAACTTTGTCTTGATTTGCTTCGTATTTATGTATCAATAATTACTGTTTCTGTGGACCTGAAATCAGCTGTATAAGAGTTACTCTTGTTTGAAGCAAGAGGACTAGTATTTCACATTTAGATGTGTATTGTTTAGAATCAAGATTTTGGAACCAGGTTTTTGAGGTAGAATATATAAATGATAAGTAACATTGAGATGGATGTGAGTTTTCTGAGACTGGATCTTCTCTGCATTTGAGCCACAATATTGGCTTTCTGAATTATTTTAGTTTCGATTGGTTGTGCTTCAGATTGCTACAGTATGTAGCACTTTTTTTCTAGCTCATGTTGATACACATGCATGCTGTTTCATTGAAACTTAACTGAAAATAGATTATGTTAAATAGAATAAACAGTGCTACTATTCAGTAAATTTGATAGTCTTTGTCATTTGAGAGTGTGTAATCACACATGCACACATTGGCGCAGACATTAGGTAATCCAAACTCCAAAGATTTAACCCTCTGTGTGTGATAAACCACACACGTGGTATTTTCAAGCAATTTTCATTAATTCAAATATTTACACTTTACTACACGTAATTCTCATTTCTGAAAATTTACGTATATTTCTTCCAAGAGGATAAATCGGTAGTCATATTTTGCTAGTCTTCCAGTATTTAAGTCATTGCATAAGGTAGGGAAAGGTGAGAAAGTAACACTCAGAACGGTTGGTAAAGGAAGAAACAGTTCATTAATCTTCAAGGCAAAAGGAAAACTTTAATTCCGATGCATTTTCAGAGACATGCTAGGCCACGCTTGCTTTGTCTCAACGTTAAAACGTTTTCTTATTAAACTTACTCACATCCATCTCAATCTTGCTTTGTAGAATCAACAATTGCCGCAAAGCACACTGTTGATTCAGCAAGTGGAGATCCAGTACAAAACCCGGAGGTAAAAAACACGGAAGTACCTGCAGGTATTTCGAGAAATGTTGATTTTCTGAGAAATGCCGTTGCAGTTGCAAGTAATGACCAGGGAGAGCCGTCTGTAAAAGTTTTAGCAGTTAATGGAGACTGTGAGGAGGAAGTTGATCTAAATGCACAGCCGACGATGATAGCATGTAAGGGTGAAATTGCCACTGACCTCGAAGTGCAGAACAGCCAAAACCAGGAGAGACATGACGTCCAAGAAAGCGCCATTACAGCTGGAGTTATTGGTAACGAGCAAGCGATGGCAAGTGACCTAACCCCTGTTCTCGGGCAAGAAACTGTCGTTGTCATGAATGCAGGCGAAGGGATGGACACGAAAGACGAAAATATCGGAACCAGTGCTGAGGAAATCGAGCCAACCTTATCAAGAATTGTTGATTTTGATCCACGAAACAAAGGAAAGTTGACAAATCTTTCAGTGAGGTACTCCGTTGAGTATGTTGCGGAGGCTTTCAAACCTTATAAGGAGCAGTTGCGATTCGTGAATTTTCGAGATTTGGTTTCGGCAGAAGTCGTAAAATTTGGTATTAATCAATGCATATTTTCGAAGGCTGTCTTACAAAGATCACAAGGTTATCTGTCTGATCTTCTAAATCATCAATCCGCAATTATGAGCATGGAATATCCTAGCAGGATGTTTATGAATTTTCTGAAAATAAAACATTTTCTTGAACTCAGTGAAGAAGAACGGAGATGCCAATATATGGAGAGCTTTAAAGAATGGCAAGAGGAAAACCAAGGAGTAGAGAAAGCAAGCATACCAAAAATTACACGAAGGAAAAAGAGAACATCTTTGTCAAAAGATATCAAAGAGAATTTGATTTTATTTTTTAAGGATAAAGCCACCATGCCGGAGAATGAGGAATTGATGCAGATTTCAGCTAAAATTGGGTTAGAGATCTCGACGATTAAAAACTTTTTCAGGAACTACAAAGCAAGATCGAGAGTGATCAAGTCGTATGACACTCAGTGAATGCATTTGTGAAGAGAGAGACATAAGATGACTTTATTCACAAACAGTTCTTAAAGGATAATTCCAGGGATTTTGTAATTACCGTAAATGGTCTATTAAGCCCCTCCCCTCCAAGTCAAAATTTGAAATAAGCCCCCTCTCTACTAAGCCCTCCCCTTACTTATGCAAAGTTCTAGAATTTACCAAATATTTCCATTTGCTTAGCGATACAACCTTGCATGGTAGTTTTTATATGGTTTGGGATAAAAACTATGTTGAATTTATGTACTGTATTTGAGTCATAAAATTGTGGGCTGATTCCGCAAAATTTGGGATAAAAGAACTGAAAAGCTACCAAATATATCCTTGTCAATAGATTTTGTGAACAGGCCCCCCTCTCTAATAAACCCCTCTCTGGAAGGTCCGAAGTTAAATAAGCCCCCGGTGGCTTAATAGAGCTTTTGCGGTAATGCTGGAATTCGAACTTACCAACCAACTGCTGCTGCGAATGATGAACTCCACAATTTGATGCACGTTAAACTGCTGTAAAGTCGTTGAACATTCTGTGAATTGAGGGCAAACATCGTCGCTAGGCATTGCCAGCTTTCCAAATCGTTGGCAGTTTTCCAAAACCTCACGATAAAGAGGCTAACAACGATCAAGAAAACAGAAGGGCTGCCTCGTTGCCTTGAGCGCGACGTCACAAGACACACATTCTCCGCGCGTTGTGACGTCACTTTGCTCTGGCCGCTTATTTGAATACGCGATTTTGCAAGGAAAAAGCGAAAATTGTGGAATAATGTGCAGTGTATAATTCATAACAATGTACTCTTGTATTTATCCTCGATCGTGCTAACCCCGGAATTGTCTGTTTTTATGGATAGATTCCCCATTTGATCGTTCTCCAGAAATTCTACCGGCTGTCCTAGACTGACGACGTGATTCCTTGTATTCGTTCAACATTTATAATCTGATGTTTTAATTTCACTCATACAAAGGACTCACGACCAAACAGATTCTAAACAGGGACTAAAATCTTACGAAAAATCAGAAGAAACTTAGAACATCTTCCATCCTACGAACGTCGAAAGAAAAGTCGAACGTCCCTTCGAACGTCATTTCGAGCGTCGCTTCGCTTCGAGAAATCGAACTTTGAACTAATGAGCCAATCAAACGCTACAAATAGGCACGTGGGTTGACCATATTAAGAAAGTAGCGATCTGATTGGTCGCGCCGTGAACGCGGCGGACTTGGCCTAATTAGTCCCTATTCTGAAGCGTAAGGACATAAGTCCCTCAACTGAAGCGATGACAACAACAACAACGAGCGTAAGTTAGAGGGGCTTATGTAATGTAGTCTACCGGCTGTCCCAGAAAAAAGTATATAGATTTTTCTTGGGTCCAGTGATAACAATTTCGGGTGTGTTTGATTGACTACCAATTCTGAAAACGGTAGACTTGGAAGAATCGGAATTTGTGTTTGATTGACTACCAAATTCCGAAAAACGGCAGGTTTGGCAGGTTTGGAAGGCCTGCCGAACCTTCTGCTCCAAGAGGCGGAAGGTTTGGCAGACGTCGGAGAGATTGTCGCTTCCATTTGCGAACTCTTGAAACGAGGCGAATTTTCTCGTGCTGCTATGGTAATTGAGTTTGTCAGTTCAGTCTTTGCTGCCAAGCACCGGACTCGCCTCCGTGTTTTTCAACTGAAAACCTCGTTTTTGCCAGAATGAATCTGAAACCTGCTGTTTTGAAGAATTTTGTGTTTCATTGGGCTCTGTGTTCTGTATCTGCAAAGTCTACCGTTATCAGAATATGATAGGTTTGGAATTACCAATCAAACACGCCCTTAGATTTAATCAATTGTTACTCAGTTTCAAAATGTTCCTCAATAATTAACTTTAACATAGACGCCTCGTTTGTTAATTGTTGATAATGCCTTTCTTCTGTCAAGTGAACTATATTATGTTGAAGTTTGAGGACTTTCTGCTCGTGGTAATGGATGACAAATTTGTCCCTAACGCTTCTTAAAACAGCATTTATTCAAAATCAGCAATAGTTCCAGATTTGATTTCAGTGAAATGGATTCCCATTTCAAAGTTAGCCTTTCTAC
Organism: Aurelia sp. 3 sensu Dawson et al. (2005); assembly: GCA_964020215.1. Lineage (NCBI taxonomy): Eukaryota > Metazoa > Cnidaria > Scyphozoa > Semaeostomeae > Ulmaridae > Aurelia > Aurelia sp. 3 sensu Dawson et al. (2005). The sequence continues at coordinate 4,882,427 of OZ026584.1, forward strand.
TCTAAAAAGAACCACAGTATATGTTGAACTTGGAGGAGGATTTTTACTTGATGGTACCAGACGATATATGTGTCCAAAGCTCTTCTGAAAGCAGCCTCATTCAAAATCACCGATAGCTTGAAGAACTATACGAGTGATTTCAATGAATTCTCACATCTAAGTTGGACTTTCTGCTCTAAGAAGAACCATTATACGTTGAACTTGGAGGATTATACTTGATGGTACCTGATTACAAATATGTCCCTAACTCTTCTAAATAATACCTTTCATTCAAAATCGCCAATAGCTCTAGAACGATGCAACCGAAGTTAGTAAAATATATTCCACATCTAAGTTAGTCTGTCCTCCACAAATTGAACCATAACACGTTGAATTTGGAGGATTTTTCTTGATTGTACTGAGTGACAAATTTGTCCTTATGAATTTGTCCTTACCTCTTCTGAAAGTTGCTTCCAAGGAGAATCGCCATTTAGTGAAATAGATGTCCACTTCAGAGTAAGCCTCTCAGTTTAATGTGGACCATAGAACGTTGAACTTAGAAAATCTACCCTGATGGTATATCCTGCCAAACGTTCTACCTTTTTACACACCTACTAGAACTCATTAATTTCCCAAGGCTATTCGCCAGAAAACCAGCCATAGTGGTAGGTGTATCGTTGCGAAATCTCCCCATTCTCGACTAAGAAAAGTGTGATTGATTCGCTTGTAAAAGAGCAGTGATTCGAATTTGTTTAGAAATTCAGTATTTAGTGTCAGTCTCAAAATAGAAGTCACTTGTTTCCGCGAATTGAAGCGATCAAAGTGTTATACAAGGGTAATTTTGCGTTGTCGCAAATCTCAAGTGACATCTCATTTGAGATAGGCCTTAGGATTTTTTGTCGTTGTTTTGAATAAGATGGACGTTAAAATCATCGTTTGTCGTCAGAATTATTTGTTCAGTTCTGAAGTATTAGTTAATATGTTCATTCGTTACAAATGAACTCACAGATATTTTCTATTCAAATGAGACTATGATTTTTCGTCATGTTTCATCCTGCCGTGAGCATCGATTGGATTGCCCTATAGTGAATGAACGGAGCCAAGTGGAGGTAATCTATAGACTTATGCCTTTTCATCCCGTGTTTCGCTGCGTTCTTTGAGTTGCTGATATCAGTTGGTCAATGTGGACTCATAATATTACTCCTAAAAGTGGGCCCAATTTAGGAATTTAGGCCCGCGTAGAGTGATTCCTTATTCACCAATCAAATTGCTAGAATTTAGTTCTCAACCAGTCAGGTGGTGCTATTTGGACAGTTGTTGTTGCTGCATACAACATACAAAAAGCGGTTCATGAGGCCCAGAATTTTCGCACCAGCGATGAGTCTATTTTTTTCTACAGAAGCAAAGGAAGATTACTTCCTGAAAGGTATACATTTTTCAATTTGTATGTCAGGAAAACCTCATCCTTAGTGCTAAAAGTTTCCTTTTCAATGTTGAAGCTCATTGGACAAGACTTTGAGGCGATTGTTTTGAGTGTACGAGAACTCCCGCTAGTTTAGGCCATTTTGAAAAGGTGGACCCACTTTGTAAGAGTAATGTTATAAGTCCCTAATTGACTAAGTCATATCAGCAAATCAAAGAATGCAAGGAAACAAGGGACGAAAAGGCATAAGTCTATGTAATCTATAAATAGGACGAAGAAAGTGCCTACATTTACTACAGAATATCCCCGCATATAAATAACCTACCAAAATAAGAACCCAGATGCTGCACCTTGTTTTTAATTATGCACCTTGTTTTTAAGAACCTCTTTCAGTTTGATGAAGCATGGGTTCTTATTGCAGGGTAGCAAAGTTGATTTGTTATTGTCGTTATTTAGATATAATTTTTGACCCATGTTGACTTTAAACGTTTGAATCTCCTCCCCAATTAGTTATTGAGTCCATAAGAACTGAACTGTGCGAAAACAAATAACAGGGACGAACATCTTTTGTGAAGATTCCAAAAGGCACCCTTCAAATAAGACCCTTACTACCTTAAATTTAGTCTTAGTACCCTTAGAAGAAGAACCTATTTCAGCCTGGCTCTTAAAAAAGTAGGTTCTTATATTTACTGTATTATTCCACTGGCGCTAAACAATATCTACATACGTGTCCAAAACATCCAATACAAAATACTTATTTTAGCCGTTTGTATGCAGCTCTTGAGATAGCTATTTACCTCCGTTAATTAACTTTTAACTTCTTGACACACAATATAGGGTGTAAAGTGGCTGAGATTTACTTGAAAGCTTGAACAGGACCATGATTCAACATACTTGGAAATCATTTGACTCACTGACACTCGCAGAATACTGACCGTGTAAACCCGGGGGGGGTGGGTACTTTTGTCTACGAACATACGGGGAGGTGCTGTTGGAAAATCTGAAAAGCTGCCGTGTACCGGAGTCGAATTCCTGAAAATTATACCCTGTCCCGAAGTAAAATTTCCACCAACAATACCCTGTCCTTGAGCTCCTTCCGATAATAGTGTGCCCTGCATAGATAACTCTGTCATGGAGCCAATCTTTACAAAAATGATACCCGGACCGGAAGTCGCAATCTTGAAAATGGCATGTCCCCGTACAGAAAAATATATGAGTACACCCCCCCCCTCGGTCGTATTGAGAATCGGATGGGAACGAAATTTTGATGATAATGATAATAATAATAATAATAATAATAATAATAGTAATAATAATAATAATAATAATAATAATAATGATAATGATAATAATAATAATACGCAAAGAGTGCATCCGCAGAGTAAGGTCAATCCTGAAAACAGAATGAAACTCGAAGAACAAACTAACAGCAATCAACACTCTAGCAATACCTGTGGTTACATATAGTTTTAAAGTGATAAACTGGAACTTACGTGAACTAAAAAAGATTGACACCAAAATTAGAAAGCAATTGACATGCAACAGAATGCATCACCCTAAATCAGATGCAGACCGTTTATATGTCCCTAGAAGTAAAGGAGGCAGGGGAATGATACAATTGGAATTATCATACAAGACATCAACAATTGGTCTCTTACAATACTTAGATCTAACCAACGATTGGATGCTTCAATTAGTTAGAGTACATGAAAACTCCAAATGGTCACACTCGATAGTAAAGGAATCACGCAAATTTTCCCAGGAATTAGGTATTGAAAACGAGAACTTTAAGGGCAGAAAGTTTCGCGAGAAGAAAAAATCGCGAAATTAAGGGCATAAACTTTCGCGAATGACGTTTTTTCCCGCATATTTCGCGACAAAAACTTTCGCGACTGAAGAAAAGTAAGGGGGAAAACATAATTTTCTGTCCATTTTCAGTACTACTCACAGTCACGGTGACAATTTACAAGGTTTTATGGCCCAAGAGACTGAAGATCGGGGTGATTAAGGAACAGCAACGCAACAACTTGAAGAAAAGACAAAAAATGGGATAGTAAAAATTTTCGCGAGTCGAGAATTTCCTGTAATTTCGCGAGCAAAAACTTTCGCGAATTTTGAATTTAGATTATGCCTTGGCAGAAACTTTCGCGAAAAATGCCAAAAAACGCGAAAATCGCGAAACTTTCTGCCCGCGAAAGTTTCTGCCCCTAAAGTATCCAACATATGTCGCCAACAGTAACTGCTAAACATAGAAAACAAAATGCGAAGAAAATCGGACAAGAAAAACTTGAATCTAGGTGGCATGAAAAACCTCTCCATGGACAGTTTGCAGCTCGAAGTAAACACGCTGATGTAGATGAAGCCGCGACCCATCAATGGCTCAGAAGCTCTGGACTCAAAGGTGAAACAGAGGGTTTTATTCTTGCAGCCCAAGATCAAAGTTTGTTTACCAGAAACTATCAAGCTAACATCTTGCACAATGGCACTGACCCAAAGTGTAGGTTTTGTGAAGACAAGGTTGAGACTATTGATCATCTTGTGTCTGGTTGCTCAATATTAACACCGAATGAATACAAAAATCGCCACGACAGAGTAGGCCAATACCTGCATTGGAAGATCTGCAAGCACTTCTCTATTGGAACGCAAGGTAACTGGTACGAACACCATCCAGAGCCAGTTACTGAAGGTAAAGATACTGTAGTATTGTGGGACTTTCCAATTCACACAGATCGTACTATACAGGCGAATCGTCCAGACATCGTCATCAAGGACAAAACAAACAACACCTGCCTGTTTATGGACATGAGTATCCCTTCAGACAGAAACGTCTCAGTGAAAGTGTTCGAGAAGCTTTCTAAGTATAAAGACTTGGAAATAGAGGTGGAAAAGATGTGGCATCTAAAAACCAAAACTTTGCCTGTTGTTATTGGAGCACTTGGCCTGATAAAGAAAGATACTGATAAGTTTCTTGAACAAATACCGGGAAACCCAAGATTAGAAGAAGTCCAAAAGATAGTTTTAAACAGCACAGCGCATATTCTCAGAAGAGCCCTGTCGATCTAAAAGGTTTTATGTTCGTAAATTGACTTGACTGGTAGTTGTAGTTTGTAATTGTCCTGCAATAGTTATGTGCATATTTTTTGCAGTCGTTCCATTACCTCAAACGTCAATCACCCTAGGTCACTGGTAGCGACCCGGTGCTTGATCTTAATTAGCAAATCTGAAGAAACTTTCAATAATAATAATAATGATAATAATAATGATAATAATAATAATAATGATGATAATAATAATAATAATAATATGTTAACAAAAACCACCATCAAAAATAAACAGAAAAAAGAATATAAAAACACAACTGTTTATAAAATACGTTTCGATGACGAAGAAGATTTTATCATCGAAACGTATTTTATAAACAGTTGTGTTTTTATAATAATAATAATAATAATAATAATAATAATAATAATAATAATAATAATAATAATAATAATAATAATAATAATAATAATAATAATAATAATAATAAGAAACTTGCAAGAAATACAAAAAATAGTACTTACAAGTACTACCCACCTTCTTCGCAAAGCACTGTCAATCTAAAGATCTGAACAGCAAATAACTGTAACGCTGAAGTGCATATCAATGTTAGCATGCAAATAACAAACCCTCTTGCTGCCTCAGGTATCGGGATGATCCCCGGCAGCTAGATTGTATACAGCCGAAATCAAAAGAAATAATAATGATAATAATAATAATAATAATAATAATAATAATAATAATAATAATAATAATAATAATAATAATAATAATAATAATAATAATAATAATGATAATAATAATAATAATAATAATATAATTTATTTGAAGTTGGCGACTGTAGTAGCAGCAGTGCTAATTAAAGCCAACTATGTACAAAAGTAACCTATTTACATTAATTATAAATCTAAAATATACATAGAAATACTAACTAAATATAGCCAAGGTTTGCTATATATGTTTTGCAGAGCTTGCAGTTGCATTTGTCTGTAGTCCAGCTTTTGATGAGACCCTTAAAGATTTCTAGCGTTCGAGACTCTTTGACTTCACTTGGTAATGTCTGGTAATCATATGTACGGTCTGATAGAGCGGCCAGTAAAAGTTCTTTTTGTCGAAAATTCATAGCTCCGAGAGTACTTGACGAATGTGAATAATTTAAATTTTAGTTAAAGGCATTGAGTCCGTATAAATAGCGCTCTCATGACCAATATCAACTTCTTTTCAATCCTGAAACTAAAGCTGTCATTTAATCCCTATTGAAATTAAACCAAAGAAATTCCTCAGGATAATGCAAGGATCAAGCAGTCTTTGGTCTCCACCGCTAATGACTTTAGCATTATTGTGCGATAACAAAAGGCCATCAGCGGTTTGTCAGCAAAAATTCAGGACAGCGTTAACGCTCAACTATTTATATGGACTCAATTCCTTTAAAAAAGCTGAAGGACCAAATCATTTTTGTGACTTCCGTGCCTTTTTATGAGTATTGAAAATACAGGTAAATGCGACTTTTGAAAATTTATTGCTCGCAAAATGTCAGAGAAAGTGAGAAAGGCCCCTTGATGAAATCGTAAGAAATCCCTCCACACAAAAGTGTAGGCAATGGTGCTTTCTCCAAGAAGTTATAAGGAATAAAGTTTCAAGCACATATTGAAGATTTTCAATCCCATGGCAGTGAATGTGAAGAGGGGATCTCTCGCCCATTGGTGTTTCAAGCATAAAGCCAGCAAATTCAATAGCTGAATATCATATGAAGAAGGCAACTTTTCCAGACAATGTTTTTCTTTTTTACCGGATACACAGTCAATGTTTGCCAGAATTGCGCACATTTTTTGTAACTTTTGACAGTCATGGAGAAATTTTTTGCAAATAAATCTTGGAAGTGGTTTTAGCTGCTCAGTCTTTATAAATTTGTTTTTCTTTGTATAGATTTTGGAACAAGTCCGCCTATGAGCCAATATGAGACTCATTACGTCACTGCTCACAAGGGACCTTGCACTGCTGCTGCTTTTTCCCATGATGGTAAGTGTGTCTAGACTTTTGACAAGAACCCTTACCTTTTGCTATATAACTACAATACTATGGAAACCGCCCACCACCGCCGCTCAACAGGCACTCATGCACAAACTGTACAAATGCAATGACTGCGAACTTTGGCAGAGATAGCGTTACTAGGAAAGCGAAGCAAAACTGTTTCGTAGATCCAGTTTGAGGCACAAACAATGATGCCTTCTTCTTTCAAGTTCAAAGTTTGTAAACTTTGTCTCGTTATCGTCTTCCTAACATTATGTCTTTCTTTTTTTGCCTGATTCAACGGATTGCAACATCTAAGGACTTACCCTCAACCTGCTCTACTAGTTTTTATTTTGTTTTTGTTACAGGGCGACTTATTACAACTGGTTCAAACGATGCATCGATTAAGGTAAGAGTATGTGGCCCTGCGCCAACAGTTTGTTTTGTAAGTCTGAGTTGTAGCAAGTATGAAGCAAATAAGGTTCCGAACATTAGCGTCTGCTTATCTATTTAATTTCTTAGTCCGACAGCTGCTAGTGGCTTAATTTTTATTAAGAAGAACAGATATTCAATATATTACCATGCGCAATACGAAACATATAATGTACACTCACCGAATGTGTGTTGTTTTTGTGTCAAATCTTCTGTCAGCGCCATCTTGATGTGATAAAGCAAAACAATGCTAAGCACCATGCTCAATCAGTTAAGATGGCGCTGACAGAAGATTTGGAACAAAAACAACACATACTCGGTGAGTGTACATTATACGTTTCTTATTGCGCATGATATTACTGGTCCTATCTACATCGGGAAAAGACACGTAGTCACTATTTTCCGCTGCAGATGGGCCAATTAATTAGATGAATTCATTTGCTTATTCTTTTCTTTTTAATCTCTTATTTCTTCAAGATTATTGACGTTGATCGAATGTTAGCAAAAGCAGCTCAAAGTCAAGCAGAAAGACAAGCAGAGAAAGACAGTGACGAAGGAGCAGGAATGAAGAACCATCCCGTTATCAGAACAATGTATGACCATGATTCGGTTAGTAAATGTTTTCGCAGGATTGTTTTACCAAATAGCATTTCTTAGGTATACTTTTCTGGACTTCGAGTCTAGCCAGGGTATCCGTTTTAGCAATTTTAGCTCCCCTGAAATCGCGAAACCAAACACAAGACCAAATTGCTAAAATGGTATGACAGGCAGTAATAATGTTGTCTCTATTTTGCTACTGAAGAACTCCTGTTTTGAGAAGGTTGAGAGAATTGCACCAAGACTCATCATGAAATTCCCACAGGGCGCAGAGAATGAGGGATTGATGTAGGGAATGGGATATACATTGGCAGAATCCGGTAACCTCATTGTACACAATATGTAGCCGTCATTCAAGTGAATTAAAGAACAGGACTTTTATTGACATTTATCCCATTTTCGTATCTTCTTTTGCAGACAATTACGTATTTAGAATTCCATCCAACTATCCCTATTCTGGCATCTGGAAGCGAAGACCGAACTGTAAAATTGTTTGACTTTTCTAAATCATCCGTCAAAAAGGCATACAAGACTATTGAGGTAAGGCTCGAAGACTATTTCAGGCATTGCTTCATTGTTCAGAAAGGATGATTCATTGTTAGGAAAAATCCTTTTGTTCCTTGAAGCAAACAATAAAGGAGCTACAAAACAAGTCGTTCTTCAAAGAAGCAACAACACTGTTATTCTTGAATAAAAATGTTGGACTAGATAGTTTTGAATATTCTGCTGAATTGCTCGACAGATAATCCTACAAACTCGCGGAAACTGTGTTCAAGCCTGGCAATTCGAAATAAATGATGAAATAAAGATTTATAGACTATTGTTAAAGTTTCCTAGGAAAAAGTGAGAACGGGCAAAGTGAGAACAAGAGAGGACAAGTTAAGGTTGGGGAAGGTTTTAAATGGGTGATAACGCGCAAAGTGGGTCATTGGTGAATTCTTTTATTTCACCAATTCAGTGCTTTGGTTTCAGAAGCAAAAAATATGTGATCACTATTTCCATTATTAATGTACCTGAGCGTTGCTTTAAGCGCTCGTTGAAAGGCCTGTTTTCAGCAAAACCTTCTTTCAGTTGTATTGGATTGTTAGAGACTTCATTAGCCTTGATTCAACTCCTTTCCTGATAATAGACAACTTTTCGATTAATGCCAGTGAGAGGATGAAGTAGTCTATGTGATTCTCCAACTGATCAACTGTTTTAAAGACTGCCGGTGTTTTCATAGTTGCTTTTGATATCATTGAGTTGTAGAGAAACTATGAATTTAGTAAGCGTCTATTTCTCGTTCTAGGAAGCTGAGACGATTCGTGGCATCTCATTTCACCCTACAGGAGATTATATCTTACTAGCAACAGACAGCCCTACCGGTTTGATTTCATATTTAATAGATATTTAGTTCTTTTTAGCGTTGTAGACGTAACTGTAAAGTCATTCTTCATTGTTTGAGCAATACCATTTGCGGCTTTTTGAACCACGAAGCTTTAATACAACTCCTCATCTTAAAAACCTTCTGTTTACTGTCAATTTTAGCACTTTTTGATAGGGCCAAATCAAAATTTTGAAGCTCGAATGCTCTCTCCTCCGTTATAACATCAGTTTCAGTAAGATGGGATATTACAAGATTGGTCCGAGCGGGGGAAGTTGATCAATTGACTCAATGTTTTCCTTCTAAACCTGAGGCCACGTTTTTTTGTTTGCAAAGTTGCAGCTTTTTGGATGAATTTAATTACCTCTGCCCATTACAAAAACTGATTTTCATCAAATTTTTCAAGGACACGACGCCTATTGCCCATTCTGACTCATTTTGGCGTTCCTTAGCTTTCTTAATTTGGCACAAATGAAAGCATAGCAAAAAGAGTTCGGCGCTCTCTGCAACTTATATGATCATATCTCATTTTATGCTCAGGAAGGGGGGAGGGTACATAACATGTTGAGGGTAGGGATATGTGCCACCCATGTGGATAGGGTTTGGAGCCCAAATTCTCTAAATAAGTGTCCTTTTCGGCAGATTTTCCTTAAAAATGGCTTCGGCTGAGATTGGTAAAAAATAGTTGAAAATGGGTGCTTTTCTGCCAAAATTTATCATAACAATCTGTATGAAGGCAATGTTTGGTACTTAGAAATCAGCAGCTTTCTATAAACCGTGCTGCCGACCTCCATTCATCCACAAGTCATCTACCCCCTCCCCCCTCTAGGTCTTTAAACATTGTGAACGTTTCAGATAGAAAGTTTCATCTCTCTTTAGTTCGCCTCTATGATACGAAGACCTTCCAATGCTTCGTTTCCAACAATCCCAGAGATCAACACTCGTTAGCACTTACTTGTGTAAGTATATTTTATTTGGTTTACTTTTTTATTTCAAAATTATTGACCCTGACCCAGGGTTAAAATTCAGATTGATCAACTGTTTTACAATGAATCATTCTGATAGCAATAGGCCTTTAGCCTTACTAAGAAGAGTCTGAATCGAACTAGACTGATGCCTTTTCGTCCCTTGTTTCCCTGCGTTCTTTGATTTGCTGATATCACTTGGTCAATAGGGACTCATAATATTACGCTTGTATAATGGGCCCACTTTTTCAAAATGGCCTAAATAGGTGGGAGTTCTCGTACACCCAACAAAATCGCTTCAAAATCTGGTTTAAAGAGCTCGAACATTGAAAAGCGAAGTTTTAGTACAAAGAATGATGTTGTGTTAACCTACAAAGCGCAAAATGCATACGTCTCAGGCAGTAATCTTCCTCTGTAGAAGCAAAACAAATCCATCGAAGCTGCGAGAACTCCAGGCTGCTTCAACCGTTCTTTAAGAGCAACAACAACAACATTCTGAATAGCGGCCCCTGATTGGTTAAAAACTGAATTCTAGCGATTTGATTGGTGAATACGGAACCACCCTACGCGGGCCTAAAGTGGGCCCACTATTTAAGAGTAATGTTATTAGTCCCTCTTGACCAAGGAACGCAGGGAAACAAGGGACGAAAAGGCATCAGTCTGAATCGAACATACAAACTTTTGGCCAGGAAAATATTCCAAAAATAATCGAACATGTTGCCTATTCAAATTCAATCAGATATTGCAAAATATAATTTCGTGTACCGGTAGCAAGGGCAGATTTTGTAATACAATAGCATCAGTCGCCTTGGTTCACACCTCAATTCAAAGCGATTAGCGAATGCAGACAAAAGAAATTCTCTCAAGCAGAAATTGAAAACAAACGAAGAAGCAAAGGTTCTCTTAAACCAGTACGGCGAACTCTCATTTGGTGCGGGCGAAGGGAGGTTTTTAAGAGATGTAATGTGCTCATAATGCAAGAAGAAGGGTAAATCTAAAGTTCTGTCTGGGGCATTTTGTTTATTTGACTCAAAAACCGAGCAGAGGGCATTACAATTTTAGCACATTTATTGCTCAGATATACGCAGTCACTGCTCAGCTCCTGAATCAAGTAAACAAAATGCCCAAGACAGAACTTTAGATTTACCCTTCTTCTGTCGTTATAAGCACATACCTTCTCTTAAAAACCTCCCTTCGCCCGCACCAAACGAGAGTTTGCCGTACTGGTTTCAGGGCAACTTTGCGTCTTCGTTTGTTTTGAATTTCTGCTTGAGAGAATTTCTTTTGTCTGCATTCGCTAATCGCTTTGAATTGAGGTGTGAACCAAAGCAACTGATGCTATTGTATTACAAAATCTGCCCTTGTTTGTACCGGTTGAGTCAAGGAAATGTTTACGCGTTTGTCGTGCTGTGATATATAAAGTATGAGGCCGATATTCAAAACTGAAATGTTAATCTATCAGTCCAAGGCTAACTTAGATGAGAAAATTTTGTTTGGTAAAATCACTCATTTATTAGATCCAGAAATTAGGAAATGCGTGTGAGAAGCATGTTTGGAAACGAGGATTCTACACTCCATTCTGGCCTATGACTTATAGTCAAGGCAAGAGTAGTGTGACCGATTGAAATAGATTATGCGAATATTAATCGTATAATAATCAAATATTGATTTTCAAGAATCAAATAATAACAATATTTTCATTCAAGTGACCGCTCCTACGCTGCGTAAGTTGGACGGATGTGCGTGCTTGAGGAAGATAAAACAAGGCATTCAATGTATTTAGCAGTACGAGGGCCTTAAATCATATGTCATATCATTATTCGAATTATTATTTTAATAATAATAATCCATTAATGATTTGGAAAAATCAAATATTTTAGGATTATGCTGGTCACACTACTCTTGCTTTGACTATCACTTACTATTGAAATTATATTCGTGAAACCAAAAAATTTAACTTCAATGACTCGTAAATCATGGACCAGAATAGAATGTTGAATCCTCGATTGCCATACAAGTTCCTTGTTGTATGTATGTGGCTTTAAAATATTCAAGACTTGAAATAAGCCCTTTTGCTGTTCCTGCGATCTTTTTAGGAAGAGAAGAGACCTTTAAGTTCGATGTAAGGAACGACACGATTAGTATGTCCTTTCCATCTATGTTTTAACTGATACATTTGATGGTGTATCATATTCCATGAGTAGCTAAATCAAAAATGTTATTGTTAAGTCCAGTTCTGTGATTCTTCCGTTCTGTGACGCTCGATGTGTGGATATCTTGATGAATGTGTGACTGAATGAACAAGGGCAGATTTTATAATACAATAGCATCAGTCGCTTTGGCTCACACCTCAATTCAAAGCGATTAGCGAATGTAGACAAAAGAAATTCTTTCAAGTAGAAATTCAAAACAAACGAAAACGCAAATTTGCCCGGAAACCAGTACGGCAAACTCTCGTTTGGTGCGGGCGAAGGGAGGTTTTTAAGAGAAGGTATGTGCTTATAGCGAAAGAATAAGGGTAGATCTAAAGTTCTATCTTGCGGATTTTGTTTATTTGATTCAGGAGCTGAGGAGTGACTGCGTGCATCTGAGCAATAAATATGCAAAAATTGTAATGCCCTCTGCTCGGTTTCTGAATCAAATAACTAAAATCTGCGAGACAGAACTTTAGCTTTACCAATCTTCTTTCGTTATAAGCATATACTTTCTCTTAAAAACCTCCTTTCGCCCGCACCAAACGAGAGTTTACCATACTGGATTCTGGGCAACTTTGCGGCTTCGTTTATTTTGAATTTCTGCTTGAGAGAACTTCTTTTGTCTGGATTCGCTTATCGCTTTGAATGGAAGTGTGAACCAAAGCGACTGATGCTATTGTATTACAAAATCTGCCCTTGTTGACAGAATGAATTCTGTTCTTTCATGTGCTCAGAATGAATGAATAACGCGCAGGGTGTCCATATAAAAGATATAACATTTCCAACACTCCTTACAGGCAATTTTCTTAATTGTTAAATTAAGTAGAATCAAAGCCTTAAAGATATGTGGTTTTACCAAACAATATTTTCTTATCTAAGTTAGCCTTTGACTGATGGATTAACATTTTAGCTCTGAATATCGGCCACAAAGTTTTTATTCCATAGTCTACCAAACGCGTCAACTCTCTCTTGACTAACCCGATATATTCAGGGATTAGTAGCCTTTTAAACGGGGATTGTTTGTATTGACTCACCCGGTATATTGCGAAGGTGTGTTTCAAATAACAAAAACAAACGTCTAATTTTTCTAGGTGAAATATGCTCCTGGTGCACATCTGTTTGCAACGAGTAGTAAAGATGGCTCATTCAAAGTAGGTTTTGCTTTAGTTTTTCCTCAGAATTATTGTCTGCAAAATTTCATGACATAGTAGGCGTGGTATTTTCTCCATGATAGCCTATGGCAAATTGCCTTAATTTGCAAATTGCCTTATTGCACGTGGCCTTAATTTCATGTAAACAGATATATCGCTTTAATGATGACAACCATTTACAAAGGCCAAATCTTACTAGTTATCAAGTCTTTCAAAAATCTAGATTTCCAGCAATCTTATGGGTTGAGATGTGCCCTACTGTACAATAGTTTAAAAGAAACTTAGGTGTTACTGAACGAATATTAAGATGCTGGTCACTGCTGTCCCTGCCCTGACATAGTCAGTCTTCGTGCGAACCTGTTTGTATCGTTAGTTTGTTTTTCGCCTATCGGCCTCCCTCAAAAGCGGCCTGTTGGTATCGTTAATTTCTTCTTTGCACCAACCGAACTGACGAGTGTGTGACGAAACGCGTTTTTGGTTATAAAACTTTGTACTTGGTTGCAGTTACGAACTTATTTCTTTCCTTTCAGGGTTTAAGATTAATTCGTTTTCTCTTACAGGATTTAACAGTTTCCTTCTGCAGATCATTTACGGTGTTTTGTTGCATTTGCGGATTTAGAACGATGAGTCCGCTATTCAAAGCAACAAGGGCAGATTTTGTAATACAATAGCATCAGTCGCTTTGGTTCACACCTCAATTCAAAGCGATTAACCAATGCAGACAAATGAAATTCTCTCAAGCAGAAATTGAAAACAAACGAAGCCGCAAAGTTGCCCTGAAACCAGTACGGCAAACTCTCGTTTGGTGCAGGCGATGGGAGGTTTTTAAGAGAAGGTATGTGCTTATAACAAAAGAAGATGGGTAAATCTAAAATTCTGTCGCGCGGATTTTGTTTATTTGATTCAGAAACCGAGCAGAGGGCATTACAATTTTTGCATCTTATTGCTCAGACGTACGCAGTCACTCCTCAGCTCCTGAATCAAATAAACAAAATCTGCGAGACAGAACTTTAGATTTATCCATCTTCTTTCGTTATAAGCACATGCCTTCTCTTAAAAACCTCCCATCGCCCGCACCAAACGAGAGTTCGCCGTACTGGTTTCAAGGCAACTTTGCGGCTTCGTTTATTTTCAATTTCTGCTTGAGGGAATTTCTTTTGTCTGCATTCGCTAATCGCTTTGAATTGAGGTGTGAACCAATGCGACTGAAGCTATTGTATTACAAAATCTGCCCTTGTTATTCAAAGCTATTTTCAAACTTCGTACTACAAATCATTTGTTTACAATCTTCAGTTATTCCTTTTTTGATATCCAGTTGTGTACCCATGAGACGCTCTTTTTGAAGGGTTTTTACCATCTTTCCAGATAGTGATAATGATTTCATTCTGAAAAACCAAATGCAGAAAAACTCCAAATATGTTTGCAAGGGAACGGAAATGGATCAAGTCACTTGATGTACCCCGTTGGCATCTATTTCGTTAACCAAGTTCAATTCAACGTGATCCTCAATTTTCTCGTAGATCTGGGATGGTGTTAGCAATCGGTGTGTGAACACATTCAAAGGTGCCCATGGTGGAGCTGAGGTATGTTTTGTGATGTAGTTATCCCTCAAAGACACTTAACAGTTACACACTATACTACAGGCTGCTTGAGAAAAAACGCAAACCAAGTATTGGTAAGTTTTCAAAGCGTAATAAGAACTGAATAGGCATATAATAGTGACCTTGATTAAAAAAAATAATGCCCCCTCTTATAAGAAACTGATGCAGGTCTGAAAAGGGCTTGTTTCTTATTCAAAAGCTGTGCATATATTAGAAATTTGAAAATCACAACAAATTCACCTTTGCTGTTGAATCAAACTGTACCTATTCAAATGAAAACAAGAATTTTGCATGCAAATGAAGCAAAAGCACCTTCCTGGAATAATTTTAGCTTTTCTTGGTAGTAAAAATTTACAAATCAAAATAGTGTGTTTATATAACCATAGAGCTGGTGGCTGAGTAGTTCATTGATAGGGCGTGTTTTTCTAATAAGGAACATAAGAAACTTTACCCTGATCTGAATTTTATATCTCATTTGATAAGAAACGCATCAGACCTCAGATTGGAAGCATTATTTCTTATATGCGGGACACTACTGTATACCATCTGAAAGCACAAGCTTTCTTCTTTCTATTAATATTCTTTTTGGATTGGCAATGGAATTTTTTTTTCATTCAATTGATATTTAAGTAAATTTGGCTGATTTCAAATGCAACGTGCTCCAAGAGCAAATCAAGACCTTGCTTTACGTATAAAGTTGCCAAAAAGATTTGGTGGAAACTTCAGGCGTAGAGGCACTTCAGGTGATGCCGTTTGGTATGAAACATACAAAGTTACTCTCACTTGTTACATTTTTCTTAAAATGCGTTCTCACAAAGGTGAGTTTTTGCCTATGAAAGTATCCCACATCTTTCCGCTTCAAAAACGGACCATACTTAGCTACTTAAACGTCCATTAAGTGATAGAAAGATATATCGTACTTTCAGATAGTTTACAGTAAATCAGCTCAAACTTTGTCATTTTTTGAAAATGTTCAGTGATATCTTTTTCAGGTTATATCTTTTCTGTAGCACTATGTGCAGCCTGGTGATTTGTAGTCTTTTTCAGGATTGAATTTTCACATTCATCCTATGTCTTTACTGGACATATGTCACGGTAGCAATTGGTTGATACAACAAAGAAGTGTGGAGTGGAATTCCATTGTTTTGTGACCTATCATTACTGCTTCACGAATTTTCATTGCAATGAAAATTCAGCAGCGTTCCTGTGCTTTTGTAATAAACAACAGAGAGAATTGTATCGTGTGAACCAATCATGCTCATGACATATGTACTTTCAGTGTCTCTTTTTTTCCAGATTACATCAGTTCGATTTACGAAGAACTCAAAGGTTTGATAACTAGCTTTAGCTTCCATTTTTTTTGTCAATGATTTCCAATTTCGCACTCTGTTTGTCAGATCGTCCATGTCATCTTGAAGTAAATTATTTATACTCATGCGACTTTCACACTGATACAGAGAGACCAGCTTCCTCTAAACCAGATTAGATTTCAACCAATGAAATTAATTCGATTTGTTGGATTGACCATTAGGAAGGCCCCATTAGGAAGGCACCATTCGATAACCTGGTTTGGCTGGTTTAAGTTGCTAATTTGACTGGGTATCATTTGAAGAAATCTCCAATGATGTCTAAAAATTCCCACCTGTGTGCGTCACGTAATGGCGACGCAAATGAGAAAGTAAGTTCAATCATGGGTGAGAGGAAACTAGATGTTTATTCTGTAACAAAATTTATAAAAACAAATCATCCCTGTGTCTTTATCGTCGCCCCTGTCGGCCTTTCCTTCTTACAGTCTCCGTTCAATTCAGATCATGACAAAACATGGCCTATCTTTTGTTGTCTGTAAAAGCGAAGCTGGCCTCTTTTTTGCAAATGAAAATTAGGCCATTTTTGCCATGATTTCAACTGAACGGAGAGTGCAAGAAGGAAAGGCAGACAGAAGCAATGATTAAGACACACCTACGATTTGTTTATACATATTATTAAGCAATAAACATCTTGTCTCCTCTCACCCATGGTTCAAACTGTGCGGTCACTTGTAGCAGTAATGATTTTAAAAAAGCGGGCGTGGGGACTTTTCTACGGATTGCAGTTGAAACTTCTCAATTGGGCTGCTACATTTTGAAGCACCGATTCTGGCGATGATCTTTACTTAATCTTTTTAATCATCTTTAGTACGTTCTCACAAGTGGCAAAGATTCATGCTCAAGGTTATGGGAGTTAACAACAGGTATTTCTGAACTCCTATATTTCATTTGATTACATATTTTTTATGAAAAAATTGGACCAGGCAATAAACCTTTCAGCTATTCTACAAAAGTCTGAATCGAGCGATAGCTTTGTACATTTTTAGAGGGAGGGCTCGACTGAGTGTCATTAGAGTTCGATCGTTTTTATTGACATTCGAAAATCCTACAGAATGTATAAAATACTAGGCTAGATAGTGGATTTTCACTGCAAAAAGAGAGAAAACATAAAACTTTATTTCCATTGTTCTTTGCGTAGCTCTTTGAGTAGATATACTTTGTAGTGGAGCTTCATTGCTGCTCCTTCGCCACCTCCGGAGCTGGGTTGGCTTAACCTGGGTTCAACCCAGGTTAGTTGCATTTACACTACAAAATTTCTAACCTAGGTCAGCATTAACTTAAAGGTTGAAGTCTAAATAGAGCTTATGTCGATTCCCTTTAACCCTTTCACGCCCAGCTAAAATTAAACTTAACAGGAAAACCTAATGTAGATTGTCGTTTTCCAGGGGATTTCACAATCAGTGATTCAGTAAGCAATATATAAATACAATGTGCATAACCTTTCAAATCAATCAAAATTCCAAATGCTTTACCCCCTGAAAAATTCGTAGTTCTCATTGAATACTGTTGGGCCATATGGCCCTTCCGGGGGTGAAAGGGGCTATTAGAAAGCTCTCATAATAATCCAAATATGTAGATTTACAACCGTTCCACTCACGTAAATTCCAGTTTTCACGCCATATCACCAATCGTCAGATATTTTAAATCAGTTGAATTTTTTTACAGGGAGATGTCTAAACATCTATGTTGGGACAAACATTCACCAAGTCTGCGCTTCACCGTCGATTTTCAACCACACGGAGGATTACGGTATAATTCACTTTATCCACTATTCCGTTTTTCGAGTTTCAAAATTGAGAAGCAATAGTTTTTCAGGGATTGTTCAAAAAAATGTACAGTTTTTAGGTCGCCATATTGCTTCTTTACTCAGTATTAAAGAGAGAAATTTAAACTCCCAAATGAACTGCTGATTGCACATATTGTTTTTGATGATATATGGCCTGCTACTAATCTTTATGTAATTATCAGATTTAGAGTGAAAAGACCTTAGATTCACGTTGTGTTTAGCGCAGGGGGCCCCTATGACATCATGAATGTTCCATCATCATAGTAAACCCATAGATGTAGCAAAAACAGTAGAAAAGAGACTGTTAACTCCTGTAAAAGAAAAAATAAACCTGCAACGGAGAGAAAGCTGTTGAAACCTGCAAGAGAAAACCGAATTAATCTTAAACCCTGAAAGTAAAGAAATAAATTAGTAGCTTCTCAGTAACTGCAATAAAGAAACAACGTTGAATAACCAAAAAAAAGTTTCGTCGCAATTTCTTTGGTTTGTCTGGTAATAAAGCAGCCTGTTTGCATCATCAATTTGTTTTTCGCATGAACCAAACTGATGAGTGTGCGATGAAACGCATGTTTGGTTATTCAACATTGCTCTTTAGTGCAGTTACTGGTGCCTCACCAACTTGTTTCTTTCCTTTCAAATGATAAGATTAATTTGGTCTTCTCTTGCAGGTTTCAACAGTTTTCTCTCTAGTTGCAGGTTTATTTGAATGTTGTTCTTCTATAGGAATTGGCAGTCTTCTTTCGACAGATAACGGTGCTTTTGCTTCGTTTATGGGTTTAGTTTAGTTTAATGATCTGATTGTTGAGTTTCTTATGAAGTTGAGTTTCTCCATTCAAATTTTAAAGTAATTTTGACTTTTAGTATACTTTCTTGTTTCTTTTGACAGTCATGTTTCCAGATGACAAGAGTATGTCTATTGGATGTTGGGATAGTAGAACGACAGAGAAGCTGAAAAGTTTGCATTCAGGTAAATACCAGTCGGGTTCGAAAGATTGTTTGCAAAGAATTTACTTTCTTCACAATTTGGTAAACTGTTTACTGCCACCATTGGGTAAAGTACAGTGAATTTTGTACTCCGATGAGTGATTCTGCAAAAAAAATTGCAGATGCAGCAAAAAATTCAGCCTACTTTGACAGGAATTTGAACAAGGATTGTTCAGATCTGAAAAGCTCTTACCCTGTGATTCACAAAAAGGTTCAGACATTATTTTTTCAAATTTTCATAAAATCGCCTGTAGCTTTGGAACAATACGATCAATTTTCCCAATCTTGTATCCAAGCTGATACGTGGGCCTTATGTCATGATTGATAGGAAATTCTCTTCCTTGACGTTGGCAGCCTTGCTCAGCCCTATTTTCTGGCCTTGAGCTGCAGAGCTGCATCACATTTGCCTTTCGAAATGTTTGGGCCTCATTATTGTTGGTCTCATTATTGTCCAACTCAGTAGTCTCAAAATCGAACTTTTAACCGTAAGAAACGTACAAATAGAATCATTCCGAAAGGCACATGTGACGGAGCTCTGCAGTACAAACCAAAATATATGACTGAGAAAGGCTCCCAATGTCAAAGAAGAGAATTTATGGTATTTCAAGGTACGCAAAGAATCTAATCCGACCTAATTCAACCAAATTATATCCTACCACTCATGCTTATATTTGAGAGTGTCTGCAAGAAATGTGACCAACTACAGGCTAACAAAAATCGAAGGATTTTTTAAGGCTTAACTGCAAGAGTAAATGCACGCCTTTTCAAAGAAAATGCGATCTGGCACCAAAACTTTTGTGCCAACATCGGAGAAAATTTTTCAAGGTGAAGCGTTCTCATTTATTTCTCTTTAATTTCTTCCTTTGTTATCGTTAAATTTCTGCTTTCAATTTGGGCTGTGCATTTTCTATTTCCACTTCAGGCCACAACAACTTTATCCGCTACCTGGTACATTCTCCTGTTGAATCAGCTATGATGTCATGCAGCGAAGACTACAGAGCTCGATTTTGGTATTGCAAAGGTTCTGGATGATAAACTCTCTGAGATCAATAAACTCTTTAACTTAGAAACTAAACATAGATTGTCTGTTTTTAGTTATCAGCTTTATAGATATGCATATCATTCTTTCTTTATGTGGTAACTTGTGGCAAAGTTTCTCGATAAAAGAATTCAATAAATTCTGTGATAAAAGGAGAAATGATAGAGACATAGAGACAGCGCATTTTCTCCAGCTCCATTCGCGCTAGGGTAAGAACGCATCAGAATTGGAATAAAGCATTTCTAAACTCGAATGGCACGCATTTTTGATGAGCTATTGTTTCCAAATGAAATGAAAGGTTTTTTGACTCCACCCATGTGCGTGAGGGTGGTTCCCGGGGGGGTAACTACCATATATGTAGGTACGGGATGTGCCATTTTTTGGGGTGCCTTTTTTCGAGAAGAAAATAAACTTTGGGGTATCATTTTTGGTAAAATCACAAGTCGTCATAAATTTTGGGGTGTCATCTTAGAAAAGTAACTCTTTAGGGTATTGATTTTGATCAAATTTCACTTACTAGGTTAACATTTTGGATGGCTGTCACAATTTTAGGGTATACATTTTCAATGGCCTGTAAATTTTGGGGTATCATTTTCGTGAAAATTTATAAATTTTAGGGTGCTATTTCAGACATCAAATGACACACCCCCGTCACCCGTCTATTGAAGTTACCCCCCCCGGGGGGTGGTTTTACTTTAGTGCGAACTAAGCTTTAGAAAATAAATATTTTTCTGATGTCTTTTCATAAATTTCCTTTTGTTTGATTGGAAAAGGTGAGATTTTTTCAATTCAGTTTCAATTTCAATGTATATTCTCAGCTAAAAGCCACTGTAAAACCACCATAATACGATGCTAAATGGATACAAATAGTGCAAAACGTGTGAAATATGATGCACATAATGCATCTAAAATCAATGGAGTCGAAGAGGACATTAAAAAAAGAAGGATGGAGAGAGTAAGGAGAAATAATAAAGAAGACCACCAGAGGAAAGTTTTGAAACCAATGGGTTTTCAATTTAATAGGTCTGCAGTAAAGTATTCTTGTACACGTTTTTTTTATAAGAAACTAGGATCAGGCCATAGTCCTAAAAGTTTCTTAATTCAACAAGGAATTTTGTCCATTCTAGTACTAAAAGTTTCTTAATTGGTTTCTTATTTTTTGAATGCATGAATTGTCGATGTGGTCGCTAACACTGCTGCAGGTATGTTTCTTGATATTCAAAACATCATATGGGAATAAACAGTGTTCTGTTATGTTGAAAACACAAATGGTTAGATAATATTGCCCAATAATAAAGGTTCAACGATCTATTTGCTATAAAATTCATCCTTTTAACTTTGAAAAGTTTCTTAGTACTTCTCAAACATAGTACTAGAGTTTCTTAAAATTTTGGCCATCTTAGTACTAGTTTCTTATCAACCAGTTTCTTACAAAAAAATACGTGTACTTCTTTCCGAAAACTTGTTGTGGGAAAAGTCCTTACATTCCTTGGAATATCATTACAAACTTGTACAGCAAATTGTGTCTTTATTCTACTTTCGATATTAATTCAGGCTTCAAGGAGGCAAGAGTTTCCTAAAGGTTCTCTAAAGATTTGATCATCCAGTCCATGGTCAGTCGAAACATCGTCAATTATGGTCGCAACACAACAACACATCCCATATTTTTGGTATCTCAATCAAAATTGTGCGATTACGAATATTCTGACCCAACTCGTCAAACAAACATAACATCCAGAACTTTTAATGGGAGTGTCTCTCGGAATTCCAAGCGGGGTCAAATACCAAATTTCGCGGTTGTGTCGGTCCCCTCCTTGCTCAAATTCCATTCTGTTGATTTCGTGCATTTAACATGAGACAACTCTTGTATGTTATGAAGTTTTGAATCATTCTTGCAGCATAATAAAATTGGCGAAAGATTTTGGGTTGTGGCCGGAATTTTATTTAATTTCTTCAAGATTAACCGGATATAGCAAATATATTCATATCAAAGACAATTCCTCGAATTCTTTCGTGATTTTCACACCTTAACCACGCGGATGTAGTCAAAGATGTTATCAGAGAAGGCTTGAAAGGAGGACAGCAGTTGCCGCCGCCACCGTTTAGGCCCAATGTAATTGATGTCTGTGTGATAGGGTACCTGCTCTGGACATTTCTGGGTATCGTCACTTTGCTGAAGTTTATATTGCAAAGTTAGCAAGCAGCAGGCAGATGTGAAATGGCGAATGCTGAGATTGTCAGAGATGGAAGCAAGAAAGTCAGGGATGGTAAGCATAGCCCACTCTATTTTTTCATTTTTTCAAAGTCAAGCAGACATTTGAGTTTACCCCCAAAATGTTAAGCTGTAAAAGAGGCCCATAATCCTCTCAGTAGATATGTGTATGTAAAAGTGTAATGTACCGTGTTTGATCCCCACATTTTTACTAGGGCCTGAGAAAATGGTAAAATGAAGACTTTTAATTGTACCTATGTAAAATGATGGACATTCAGCAGCCCATCATCTCATGTCCACAGTGCAGCAATAAACTGAGGAGGCGGTTTAGAAATGTTGAAAAGACATATACATAGAAAAAGCTCATTATGTGGAATGAATGCCTGCCCTTGGTGTTCTCCTGTCAATTTAATCAAATCTGATCTATCCCAAAACTTTTATACTCAGATATCAGATAACATATCGCCAAATATCATGCTGACATGCTACTTGGAATCCAGTATGGAATGAAAAGTGTGTGCGCCGGACATGTCCAGCGCACAGCATTAGTTGATGGTGCACGAATCGGCGCACAGAATGCGATTTTATGCTGGTGTAATACAACGTTAGGTATAAATCTCTGGGTTCATGGCGCACACAACGTTAGGTATAAATATCCGTCCGGCACACAAAAATCAAACATTCCATACTGGCTTGGAATGACTATGGCAACTGATAAATTTTGTTGGTCTTTAGTGCTATTTTGTAGTTTTTGTTATTGCAATCTTGAAGGTGTCATGGTACAGTTGTGTAATGTAATCCTCAGACTTTGCAACCAAAGCAATCAGGTGGACACCCAGAAGAGCCCCACCATTTGAACATCATGACAAAGGGCCATGGACTCAATTGGTGCCTAGCCTGGGGGTCTTAGAGGGTTGCCAAGAACCGTAAAACCTCCAAAATATTTCAGGAAAACCGCCACCTCAAAATTCAGCTGAAACTATCACAACCTTTTCCATGCATCGCATGTTAAGCCTCCATTTTGTGCTGCAGACAACCACCTTGTTCACTTTCATGGCCCCCAAAAATGGAAAGCTAGTTCTAATTCCTTAATCCCGCTAGAAAAGGTGAGAATTACTGTAGAAGAATTTTCACAAAATTTCATCACACTGGACAATTTTTTTGGAGCTTTATCATCAATAGACTTTTTTACTTGTTAAAAAGAGGTTTGGATTGAGTGTCCAAATCTGGTAAATACTTGAAGGAAAACAAAAGCATGACCCCCATTCTTGTTATAAACACTGCTAGCTGTGGCAAGAAGTTGCTTGGGTTTCAGAACACATTTCAGAGGGTTTGTTACCTACAAATTTACACAAAGTGAGTTAGCAGTGGCTCATTTTACACAGAGGCAAGTCTTATTGGTCATTTTACTTTGTTTCTTTTTATTTTCATTCATTCTTAGCTAACTTTTCTTTCAACTGAATAACAACAGTTGAAAACTGTAAACTTTCATTTGCAACTTGTAAATGAAACCCTTGCATGCTCACACTTTTGAGCGGTAACTGTTACACCACAAGATCAGCTAATAATGAAAGAAAACAATGAGAAACAGGGCTAAAAGGGAAATGAAACTAAACAAGAACATTCATCGCTCAACTGGAGCAAAGTTTTTCTTGATTTACACTCCGAAAGTGTTCTGCAATTTGAAAGAGCTTGTTGCCACAGCAAGCAGTGTTTATACTGAGAATGGGATTGATGCTTTTGATTTCCTTCAAAATTTTACCAGATCTGGCTCGCGATCCAAACCTCTCAAATCATATTTTGTGAATGAATTGGGAAATCATTGAGGAAGAGAGGAGCTGTGAAACTGTCATTTTTAGGACCAAAAACTGCTAATAAACTGTTTCAAAAACAGCTATAAAACTGCAAACCGCCAGCCCCTAGGACCCCCAAAATAGCTACTTCTGTTTCTGCGATCCCAACATTTGGCACTGACCACAACGATTTCACATTTGAATATGATAGAAATGCTATGTTAAACTTTTCTTTTCTTACAGTTTGTCAAGATTTTATGACAAGAGAAGATGAAGCACTTGCTCAGAGATTACAAGATGAAGAATGTGAGTATGTTTTCAGGTATGGTTTGACTGAACAAGCCAAAAGTGCATGATTCTGTCTGAGCACAGCACCATGCAAAGTTCCTGGAAGAAAACAGCACTTGATGGTTTATCTAAACTCATGACTTTTTGTTCAAAAGGCTAAGTAGTCAAATACTTCCTCATACCAGATTATAGGATCACCCCATTTTGGACAGATTCTGCTCTGTGGGTTTAAACCAGGATAAGATAATCTCAACAGCTTAAGTTTTGGATGGACAACCGCAGTACAAAGGTCTAATGCAATCCAAGCAGACTCTGTAGAGATTTAGAGATAGCTCCTAAATTCCCAAAGCAAAGCGAAGCATTCCAGAAATAGATAAAAAGAATGTGTGAGCAAAGGCCTGTCCAGTTCAGTTCTTATTTTTGACTATCCACATAAATGATTTCAATGGAGCTAAACTACTTCAGGATATTTACAATAAAAAAACTAAAAAGTTACAGATAGCATGGCAGACGGATCAACTGATGAAACTAAAAAAAGTTTTAACTGCAGTCAACCCAAAACTTTCCCAAGAGCTGGGAAAATCCTTGATCAGTTTATTGACAACCTACATAGGACTCAAAAGGCAATACCAAAAGAATTTATAGTAAATGTGACAGCAGAGGGCCACAAACCTGTGCAGTACAACCGTGATAACCTTCAGTATACTTGTTTCATTCAAACAAGTTTTGCTAACTCAGAAAAATTTGGTAAATCCTCTCACTGTACTTCAGCACGTGTAGAGCTGCAACTTTCTCAAAACACATGAGTATTTGAAACAGCTTTTCATTTTGATTGAGGTTCAAAGGCGTCCTGGACTCACCTAAAGATGGAACAATGTTTTGATGACAAAATATCACCCACTTATCTTATTTCCTAAAGTATGCCAGAATTATATACTGTATTGTTTTCTTTTCAGTTGAAACACATTACATAAGGAATAGACAAGAGAGAGGGACAGCAAGAGTTGACACAAAAGCTGCAAAGAGTGCTTATCTTGAGGAAGTAAAAAGGGCAGGACTTCTTAAAGAAGTTGAATTACAGAGACTGTAAGTTCTTTTCCACAAGTTTTTCCTCATGCTGCATGAGCCAAAATGCCAGGATTTTCAAGGAAAGCTATTTACTTGTGTGTGCTGTGCTGTGTATCTGTGCATATGTGAAAAAATGCATAGTTAGAAATATAAGCATATTTACAGTAGTAGGTTTCAAAAGATGTTACAGTCTGCAGGAAACTTCCATCACACAGTCCAGATCGGAAATTCTAGGAAATTTGATGAGCTATTTGGAGCCAACTTTTGAGCAATTTTTGGAATTTTAACTACTTTTACAATAGCATGATACTACATTTCTGTCTGCTTGATTTGTACAAACTCTGTTTTCAGAGCTGAAGACGATGCTTGGCTTGCTGCTGAATTACAACAAAGAATTGATGAAGAGGTATATTGTTGAGAAAATCATTAAATTTTGAATTTTCTACGTATATCTACATCTCATTTTGGAAATTTGTAGGAAAGTGTGATTATGTTGGAACAACTACAAAAAGCTCAAAGATTCATAGGTGATATACTGTAGCTGTTGTCTTTTAGGTTTAAGTCAATATTTCTGGTTTAACTGGTGCTGTTTAACATTTGGCTACTGTGTAGGAAAATGCAGACTCTGTCCAATGTTTCTGTTGCATGTTTTGAATCAGAACCTTTGATATCATGACACTATATTGATATGTATATACCTACCAACAGGAAAGATTGGAAAATCAACACAAGACCGCGAACGAGATGCAAGATGAGGTATATACCATTATGTATTTCTTGTTTGATAGCTCAGATTTTATGTTCATCTGTAGCCATCGTACTTGAAATAATTTTTTGCATGATGCTTTGTCCTGCTATCTAAATCTTGTACCTCTCAAGTTCTGTTTATTGTGCTTCTAAAGTCCTGCAAGTTGAAGATAAATAGCATATTTTGGTTAATATACTGTTGAAGATTTGTAATCGAAACGCTTGGCAATTAAATGGTTTTGTTTTCATATTTTGATTTGCTGTTTATTTTGAAGGATGGTTTGGTTTTTTTTTAATTTTAGCATATTTTGGTTAATATAACTGTTAAGACTAGGTTAACCTATCATTGTATTCTGTAAAATTTCTGATTCTTCCATGAACTTATGTTTTGAATAAGGCCTCATGAACTCAGGTGTATCTCAACTGACAGTAAATAATGGTCTTGAAGTTTCAATCTGAACAAAAGAAATAACTGGAAGCCCTGAATTAAATAAGAACCAATTTAAGAACCTGTACAGCCTAATTTCCCACTAAATACTCAATATATAAGAACCTAATCAGGCTGACTTCCAAAATTGTAGGTTCTTATACGCGGGTTTTTACTGTACTGTCAGAGAACTGCTAAACATATGGCCATAATACTGCTAAACTACTGCTTGACTGGTTTGCAAGGGTCTATCAAATACAACCAAAAAGTGTATTTGACCTAGATTGATCTTGAGCCAATCAAAAGCTTTGGCTGCTGTTTAAAGGTGCTATGTTGTTGAGGATTTAGATCAGCAGATTGTTTCCGAATTAACAGAGATCTGACCTGTTAATTATGGTCTAATGCAATCTAACCATGGGAACTACCATAATGTTTCACTGTTTATTTAGCCAAGATGTTTGGCATATTGGATTAATGTACAAAGACCACCCATCTTTTTAAATAGAAAATTTGGTAAAAAGTCATTATGTCTGTAAATCAATAGCTGGTTGGGATATTATGAATAATTAAAGCAGAAGTGTTGGTGTGGCCAGTGTCAAAGCAATTGTTGAAGTCCTAAGACTATTTGCTTTTAAATTCAACTTGTTTCGTGACCTGGTGGTAACATGTAACTTTTTATGCTGATGGTTTTTACCACAATGGCGAGAAAATTACGTTCATTTCTATTTAATATTTTAGTAAAAACATAGGTAGTTTGCAAAATAGAATGGAACTAATCTCTATGGACGAATAAAAGGTTTCAGAGGGAAGGTAAATATGTACGGCCTTTTGGTGTTGTTGCTATTACTGTAGGGTAATGTTCTACATCAAAGGGACTGGCCAATGCAGCCATCACCAAAATACGGGAGCGAGCGGCTTGCAGGCACATATCTAAATCCAGTGAATACCTGCAGGCTTATTTCAAAGAAGATGTTTTCTAAACTTTCTAACGATTGATTGGTAGGAACTGGAAACATTTATCATTATTGTGGTTTAATTAAATGGGGTATGGTTTTCGCAATAGAAGAATATGAAATGTCAACAATAATGAAAGCATAAATGATCGGGCCATCAATCTAATCTTTCAACATCTCATATGGAGAACAGTTCCCGTATATCTCAGCTCTTGAAGAACATTTATTCTTTGAAAATTTTAAAAATATTGCATTGAGGTTAAACATAGTGAATGTACCAGACAATTAACTGTGTTTACAATTTCAAGAGTTTTTGAGATGTTTCAAGATGTATATATTGCATATGGCACTGTGTAACTTTTTGACTCATGACGTAAGTCCCTGGGGAGCGAAACAAGAGAATTTTGGAATGAGTCTATGTAGCTTTTAGGACCAAAATGCCCCTCACCTTAAGTTTGCTTCATGTGATGCACAGAAATCATTTAGATTTCTAGCTGAATTGCGTTGAAAAAATTTGCAGGCACATTTTGTGGATATTTTGCGCTCTCGGGCACAAAAAAATTTGATGAGGTCTGGACCAGGGCCTGTTTGTACGAGGGAAAACAGCTCACGAGTCAGATCTGGGGTTAACAGACATGCTGAGTTTCAGTCACTTTTTATATGAGATGTTTTACCTAACGTGCTGTTGTCCCTAGGGCTGAAAGGCAAAGTGGGATAAAGTCTTCTTTCCATGAAATCAGAATGAATTAGTCAGTAAGAGTTGACATGAAATTGAATTTCATGTCGACTCTTGATGAATGGAGTATTCAAATCTATAAAGTGGTCTTGATACCATAAATTTTCGAAAGAGGGAAATTTTTTCTGGGTCACCCGGTACACTGCAATACATGACCATTACATGAAAAACGTTAAACTACATGAAATTATTCGTGACTGTTACACACGATGAAAACTAGTAAATACTCTATTAGAATGAATGATCTAATGGTAGATTAGCCTGCGTGCAGACTATACCCAAAGAAAAGGTATAGTCTGCGTAACGCCGCCCACTTTTGTGTAGTGCGTGCTTCAGCATTTATTTGATAACAAAAAAACGTATTGTTGTAACAGCCAATAACATTGCTTTCCTGTGAAACGAGGAAGCAATCAGATTTGAGAACGGCTATCATGTGATTAAATCTCAGGTTTCACTTTGTCTTCTAAGCAAACTTAATTAGCAAAACAATGCTCTGGAATTTTAAGTACCCAGCGGCAGACAATAGGCAGACGCTAAGGAGAAAAGGCCATTCAAACTGCTATCGAAATGGAATGCTGACGCATACAATACACGAGACTGAGCAGCGTTGCGCAGACTATACCTTTTCATTGGGTATTGTCTGCACGCAGGCTAATGGTAGATCTCAAATCAAGGCTGTCATCTAACGTGTGCCAGTTTTAGTGTGTGTTTGATTGGTACCAATTCTGAAAACGGTAGACTTAGCAGACTTAGAATTTGTGTTTGATTGATTCCCAAATTCCGAAAACGGCAGTTTTGGCAGGTTTGGAAGGCCTGCTAAGCCTTCTGCTCCAAAAAGCAGAAGGTTTGGCAGACTTTGGAGAGATTCTCGTTTTCATTTGCAAAACTTTGAAATTGAGGCTCGTTTCGCCAGGATGTATCTGAAGCCTGCTGCTTTGAAGAATTTTGTGTTTGATTGGGAACTATGTTTCCCTCCCCTCGAAGTCTACCGTTTTCAGAATTTGGCAGTAAAGGGCATCAAACACACCCTTGATTTCAGTGATAAATGCGCCTAAAGATGATATGAAGCGAAAATTTTTATCAATGCAAATCAACAGCGGTGGCGGATGATAAAACTTCTGTTTGAAATTTTTCGATGTCTTCACTTTCAAGTTATTCATAATTTTGAATGATTTGCTGATGATGTTTTGTTTGCAAAAAGTACAGAAAATATACGAAGTTAACTCTGTTCCCACAGGTAAATCTAATCAGAGTACTTTTTCGATTAACATGTTTCATCCCCCCCCCCAAAAAAATCTCGTACACCTTTGCCAAAAAATCCTTTTGTTTTCTTGAAAAATCCGTCAAAGATCTGTAAAAATTCCTTTGTTCTGAAAAAATCTCGTACGCTTTTTTGAATGATTGAAGTCGTCCACGTTACATGTTTTTGCTCAGCTAAAACGTTTCTCACAACTGATACCTTAAAAATAAGATGTAACAATATTTCGATATATTGTCAAAATAATTTGCAAACTGACGTCATTAGCGGATACTTAGAAACAGTAGCTATTTGTTGAACCATGTAAGGCAGCCCCTGGAGAACACCAGGCTCCACTTTTTGCAAACTTTAAATTTGATTGTGACCTCTTAAAGATGAGATATGTCCCTGGTGTCATAAAGATGAACTACTCACGCAAATCAAATCCCTTGATGATTGAATTTTATTGAATGTTTTCAAAACTGCTAATCTATTGATTTTTGTATTGTATTTAATTATTTATTAAGTCTTATCTTTATTGATTCGTAAGTTTATATATTATTCAGGAGTACGCGCAACTTCTTCAGCAACGGGAAAAAGAAAAATTGAAACGAGAACGTCAAAGAAGATTACAGAAACGCATTGAACGAGAAAGACGTGAATTGGAGAAGATCGAAAGGGAACAGCATCAAGGAAGAGAAATTGAGGAGAAGCCTAGGCAAGATTATGGTAAGAAATTTGATATTTTGTTTTATCCTTAACCAATCGTTGGCTTGAGGGTTACTGCCACATGGTTTTTAGACTTGCCCCAAGTTTATTTTGTGAACCAAAAACTTATTACAGATGACGAAATAGACTTAGGGCAAGTCAACGTGGGCTTCGATATGCTTTTGTTCGTCTGGTGTTAGAGCGGCTCTTTTTATTGTTGATATGTTCTTTATTGTTCTTGACGAGTATGCGACAAAACGCGTTTTTGGTTATTCAACGTCGTTCTTTATTGCAGCTACCATCCCCAGCATTGACGGTGCCAAAGAGAGCATTCATTACATTGGCCTTGCATAAGATATAGGACAAGAGTGAAATTAAATTTTACAAGAATGCAAACAAGGGTATAGCTTGAGAAGAAAAATGTAATATTTATGCTGAGACAACGTTCATACGATAGGCACGAACACAAATAGAAAGCTCTAGATTAAAGGATGGGTGGAGTTGCAATTGGCTTTCAGTCTCAAACGTAATAATATTTGACAGGGCCGTGATGATCTATAAATAATGAATGGTCTCTGCCCGGACGACTTAAGAGGGAGACTTGTCACCAGATCACAAATATCTAACTGTCGAACAAGAAATCAGTTAGATCTTGATACTCCAGGGCAGAACCTAGAATTTCCAAAAGCAGTTTTTTCTACTCTGGTGAAAAGAAGTGGAATGAAATCCTATTAGAAATCAGAATGAGTTCCACGATTACCATTTTCAAAAGGAAACTTAAGGAATTCCTACAAAACTAGCATCCTTCCAGAAGCACGGCCCCTAGGAAGGCCAGCATATGTCTTGGATTTTATATATGTAAATAGATATTTGTATAGTTTTTTTTTGTTCTTTTTAGCTGATAGGGTTTTGTGTTGAAATATGATACAATGAATGAAATGAATGTTGTTGGCACAATTTGAAAACCGTACAAAGATGTGACAATACTAGAATTTTAGCGAGCATTCACACAATTCCGGCAAGATTTGAAAAAAACGGTAGAAAATTTGACAGTAACAAAGTCATCTAAATCTCCCCAACAGCGAGGCTAGAATCTATGTCTAAAGGATTGATCATTCTCACCCCGAAGGCGTCGAAAAATGCTCCGTTTTCTGCATTTTCAAGTCTTATATGATACTGCTCTCAAATTATGCCGGTTAGCCACTGCCTTCCCCCTTGATGGTAGAATCCCGTCAAACGGGTCCTAAGAGGTTCTTCGATATTTTCAAAGTAAGCAAATTTTTCCTCTGTTTTAGGCTTTCCACACTCTGGATCGCGAAGAGAGAAGCCAACTGAAGAATTACCACCAGATCCTCAAGAATTAAGACTTTCAATTCCAAAAGATAACGAAAATTGGAGTGATTTACGGAGTCACGAAGCTGATGACGCAGTGAATGCTGAGGAGGAGAGGAATCGGCATCAAGAACACGAGGACGAAGTAATTACATACTTGTTTTATGCTGCATTCACACCGACACTGTTGAGCCAGCTTTATCTAAACCAGTTTAAATCTCAACCAATCAACTGACTGGATTTGCTTGATTGACCAATAAGAAGGCTCTGTTCAAAAACCTGGTTTAATTTAAAGGTGATCTGAAGCGAAAATTTTTATTGATGCAAAAAATGAAGGGCCCTGTCGATTGATAAGAAATCCTGTTGAAATTTTTTGATATCTCATTTCGTTTTTGCTCGCGGAACGAAGTGACGCGAGTTTGTGAGATGGGATGAGAAATTTCCCGTAGACATTTTTTCCTTTTATATCAGGACCCATACTGCTTTGCGAAAGTTTTGAACAAAGCATCTCTTCAACTCTGCTGTCTGCGGAATAGCATACTGGAAAAACCAGACCGTATGACTCTGAGACCCCAGTAACCCTTAGGACCCATCAGGACCGAGTTTAAAAGGATCCTTAAGATTAAGGGGTCATCCCCTCTTAATAAAGGCAGTGTTTCAAGATATTACATGCTAATCAGGCTGTTCCTGCTATAATTTTTCAAATTTAGCGCCAATACCGTTCACTTCAGCGTGGGGTGAATACCGTTTCTATGGTGTATACCCTTGAACAGACGTGACACCAGTACAGATAAAAACATTTTATTCTTTGAATTGCTGAGCATGCAGTGGCAGCGCCAGCTCTGACGAATCCATAGCTAGGATTTTCAGGTAGGCTTTTCTGCGCAATCAGTCAGATATGCTTTTCCTACTCTTGAATATTTAATGGAAAAAGAACAGAGAGAAAACAACGATAAATACTTGAATGATAATTGAATCCGTGTTAAAAACAACAAGAGAAACTTTGGCCTACCTTTTTAAAACTGCCAGTAGTTGAGATATCTGCAAGGAAACTGTCTTGTTATCTGATGCCATCTTAGGGAATGACTCCTTTCAAACTCTCTACTTCAGGTCCTAGAGGTCGTATTAGTCTCAGGGCCATAGGGTCTGGTTTTTCCGGTATGCCCTGCGGAATTTATTGCACACAGCACTTTTCAATGCCTCTGTTGTCTGGCTTGTCTGAAGTGGAATCAAAACCAGTCATAGCAAGTTTGTCCAGTTTCAATCCAGTCACGTACTAAAATAGACTATTGTAATTCTTTTCTTCAAAAAGAAAAGAAATCAATGAATGAATGTTTTTCCTGTCTGCCCCGCTCATCGGCCTCAGAACAGATTTCAGAAAGAAAACAATCATGCAGCAACTGAAATTTGGAATCCATGAGAACCAAGGCGCACTATGGGAGACGATGGGGTGGATATTGGAGGTGCAGATGAACCCCTCCAAATTTGAACTGTTATGGGGGCATATGGCTAAAAACTACTCTCACATTCAGCAATGCCATGCTCTTTGTTTACTCTCAGTGAAAGTTTACAATGTTGACACCCCCGGTCAAGTGTCCCCGTACATTCTACCCCGGTGAATTCCCCGCTGGAAAAATATGACTTCGTTTTAAGACCACTAGGACCCTGGTGAACATCTGACCTCTCACCGGGGCACTTAGACGGGGGTTTACTTTGGGTTGAATAAAACGTAAATCTGGAACAGAAACGAAACCAAATCCGTTCGTCTGGTAATTCCATTCAGCCTCTGTGAAGGAGAATGAAACATCTAAATCACACTAAACATAGCAAGAGTGAGATTTGAAGGCGGAGGTCTGCAAACACTGGAACCTGATAGGAATATTTCATCGTGATGACTTCAAGAGCGCCAAGGGGAGTTTCACTTTCAAGGAATATTTCACATCTCCGGCAAAGATCCTTTTGTTTTGGAGAAAAATCCACCAAAAATCCGTAAAAATCCTGTTATTCTGGAAACGTTACGTACGATTTTTTCGTTCGAATTTTTAACGCCTTGCACAAAAACCATTGGAACTATTCATGTGTGCCAACTCGAACTGCTCATCCACAGCAACAGGAATCTTAGTTGAAATTAACGCAAAATATCACTGCACCGGCACCGTGTTGCCCTGGCCTAACATCTTACCTTGTGTGGCTGGATAGCAATGCCTACAGTTACATTTTGTAATGAACTAAATGATAACAAAATCGGATATCCCAGTTACGTTCCGCGAGCTACCCATAGGTTCACCTTTGATTAAGTTATCCAATAATTTTAAGTGTCAGTTGATGACATCATTTTGTTTGCAAATTATTAGCATTCCATATGGAAGAAAGCTGTATCTGATCTTTGGAAGGTTACAGTTTTAGGAGACATCTCAGCTGAGCAGAGTAACTGCAATAGACATTGCTTCATCAACTGATGTGACCTTTAGAAAGGCATTTCATTTGAAGGAAAGGTCGTGGACTTTATTTCCCCTTGGAAACGTGGTCAACCTTGTATACTTTCCCGTACTTTTTGCAAAAAAAATGACGTCATCAGACAATCGTAGACAATCGTACAAATTAGTGGATAACTCGAAGATGAAAGAAAATATCAAAAAAATTTTTTCATCATTCTTCATTGTTCAACAGTGCTATTCATCTGCATCAATAAAAATTTTCGCTTCAGATCGTTTTTAAGCGGGTTTAACTTGCAGTGTGAATGGGGCATCAGGTTGCTGGTTTATACTTTGTGTGAATTAAGGACCAAATTATTTTCCCAGACATAGCTGATCTTGTAATTGGTTTAAATGTTAGCAAATCTATGCGCTGTTTTGGAGCTGCCTTGTTTTGAATCATAATGCAAAGAAACACTCATGGTTGCCAGCTTAATTTCCTCGTGCTTGTAGTTTGGTCATAAATAACAGAAAGACACACGCGCCATCGTTGGAGACTTGAGATGACGGAGATGTGCCGCCCAACTCTTTGGGGAAGACCCATTCTGACGATTTTCATAGCCACTTTTAAGGATTCTGGGGGAAAGAAGCTTATTGAACTTCCCTTAAATCAAGTTTCATTTCACGTTAAACGTTCAATCAAGTTCTATAACTAAAATGAAAAAATTGTGTCAAAGATAAGAATGTCGATAAACACTTTTTTATATCCAATCAAATTTTACAATGCAAGGTACGTATCTAACGCTACTTACAAACTTAAGTATACCACAAGGACGAATGCCACGGAGAGCAATAATCCATGGCAACTCCGCTGCCTCAACGTAGAAAATAATATAAAAAGACAAAAAAGAAGTTAAAGTCTATCTCAAAATCTCAAATTAGAAGTCACAAATTTTCAAAAAGAAGCAATTAAATTTGCTCCCTTGTGGGAAGTTTGCGTTTTCAAGTTCTTTGTTACAATTCTGACAAATTCTTTGTTACGATTCAAACAGCTACCCACTTCTAGGGAAGCAGTTGCATTTTGAGATCCATATTTAGGGATTCTCGAGGTTCGAAACTCATCCTTATGGGTAGCACGTACCCGTTGCTCAATACATTGAAGAAACCCCCCTTGTACGGGGAATTTGGCAGCGAGCAGACAATGTTAGAGTTAAAAAATATTTAGATATATAGGGGCCGAGAGCCAAGCGCCGTAGTGCTGGGGGCCGTGGCCGGTGAATTCTATTAACTTGCCATTCCCACATATGCATGGAGTAAATTCGTAATACAGTCCAGTGTTTACAAACTATCATAGCGTTTTCTCACAAGGAGATAGATAGCTCAATCTGTTACCTGGTGGTTTGATTTTGATAAAATCAGAAATATCCACAAAACCACAGAAGCTGAATCAAATGATTTGTTTTGCCCCTTGAATATGGTTTCTTTCTTCAACAAAAGTAAACTATCATTTGAATTTTTTTCTGTCATTAATACCTTAGCCCGCAAAAACCTGTTATTGACAGAGCCAGGTCACGAGTTTCAACTTATGCGAAATCAGGATTTATTTTTCGTTTTATTTTGCAGGAATATGCAAGGCAGTTGCAACGCCAAGAACAAGAGAAGGTATGATTTTTCAGAAATATTATTCTTTTTGTTCGTGGAAAGAGTTTATTCAATAATGGATCTAGAGATAAGCTTTTCTTAGTTGTGTCACTAATTTTAAAGTGACTAAAGGAAAAAGTAAGTGGAATATGAGTTGTATATGGTACTAAGTGGAATATGCTACTATGCTAATACGGTACTATACTATGGTACTATACTATACTATAATATACTATACTATGCTATACTATACTATAGTATACTATGCAATATGCTACTATGCTAATATGGTAGTAAGTGGAATATGCTACTATCTATAAATGATTAAAGAAACAGGACCGATATCAGCCATGACAGCATAGGGGGCAAAGAACCAACGCTTTCCGATAACAACAACAACAACAACAACAACAATTGGTAGAACATACAATACAGTAGTGTGCTGCATATAGAAACTACATTTTCAATTTGAGGTCTGATATGTTTCTTATAAAATGAGATATAAACTTCAAATCAGGGTAAACTTCCTTAAGTTTCTTATTAGAAAAATCATGTACTATCAATGAACTAATCAGACATAAGCTTTATGATTGTCATGCAAAACATAATATTTTCTTTTGTATTTGTGAATCTTCACTACCAAGAAAGGTTACATTTATTCCAGGAAGGTGATTTTTGCTTCATTTGCATGCAAAATTCTTGTTTTCATTTGAATAGGTACAGGCTGATTCAAACGCAAAGCTGAATTTGTTATGTTTTTCAACTTTCTAATATGTACATAGTTTTGAATAAGAAACAAGCCTTTTTCAGACCTGCAACAGCTTCTTATAAGAGGGGATATTATTTCGAAAATCAAGGTCTGGTGTTTCTTAAATTCATGTTTCTTATATGCGGGACACTATTGTATGTTGCATGCATGCGTGATGTGACAGAGCTAATTCTTCAGTTACTAAAATTTAGCCTTGTTTCGCAGTCCACCCTTGCAATACACACAGTTAGTAAATAATTATCAAAACGATGCCTTAAATTCAGTAGCTCAAGCCAGAATTTATCTTGTAACATTAATAAATTCATGTTCTATGCATCATTTCTCCAACAGAATCTTCTGAAAGTAGATATGTAAATCACAAAAAATCCGAGAAGAGAGCATAATTTCTCACAAACAGGCTCCTTGGGGGGGGGCGTCTGCTCTTCCCTCGACCCCTTACTTGCTTTGGCCCTACAAAGGAAAGGACGACAAACGGCGCGTAACCTTCCTTTGTTTATTTTAAGCTATATCGCTATATCTCCGTTCATGTGCCTTAAAGTTCTATGCAAGGTCAACAATTCATGTTTCTGTGGACAGAGCAGAAACTGCGCTTGCATGTGCGAAAACTTGTAACTTTGAATCCTGCTAGCTCCCTGCAACAGAATCCGAAATTCGTCAACACTTGATATTTTGTTCCTTGGGCCTTAAACTCTTGATTTATCATTTCAAAGAGCTTATCTATCCAAACACTTCCATATCTCAGATCGCTCGATGACGTCGTTTTACGCAGTTTTTGCTGTGTCGTTTCTGTGCAAAAGTACTTTGGCGGTTGGTTTGGGGAATGGCATATAAGCCTAATTCCAGTCTTTGATACAATCAGAATTAATTTCATTGTTTTGTTACAGCTGCGAAAGTTAATGGAAGAGCGAGATAGAGTAAGTATAGCTCTTTGATATTCTGATGAATTTGGACAAACCACAACTTCAAACAACTAAAATAACCATTATGAAATACAGAAAGAATTATTTTAATACGTTTTCCAACAATCGTGTGAATTGATATGCTGTGGGTTTGAGAAACTGGAAACACTGAGCATCAACCCATTCTGTGCTGTGTGCTGTGCAGATTCGTAAAGAACTGTCGGTATAGATAGCTGTATTTGAGGACTCAAATATGTCAAAAGGGGGTGTAAAAGTCTATTACATTTCTTCTGAATTGAGCTTTGCTGTAAATCTGCCGTAGAATTCTTTGACATCTTGATTATTTTTAAAATGGCGGCAGTTCAATTATTTTGGAAAGAAATCTTGGGAAAATTGGAAACAAATCATCGTAGATCCTACATTAATCGAAGAAAAGTGATACAATATCCTAGACTTATGATGATGAGTCTCTTGTTTCCCTGTGCTCTTTGACTTGATGATGGCGCTTCGGTCAATAGAGTCCCTCTTGAGCAAGGTCAATAGAGTCCCTCTTGAGTTTCATAATGAGTCCCTCTTGAGCAAGGTTTACCGCAGGGATACAAGGGACTCATCGTCATAAGTCTAGCAATATCCTAGGAAAAAGATTGTCAAAAGATTTTCTTAAATCATTTAAGTGAAATTTCCTCTCCTCCTCCCACCTTTGTATCATTTTATTTCTTTTTTATCTTGTAGTTTATGTTGTATTATACTGGTTCGTTCATTATTTTCGTGTAAATGTTTTATGTTAACTGTTAAAGCCACAGGGTTACAATGCATTTTCATTCTACTTGTGGTATCGTCTTTTAACTGTGTCTAAAATTTTAGATCGATGTATAAAAGAAATCTCCCAGGAAACTATAGTGCATAAATTCCATCATTTTTAAGCTGACAAGGGTATCAAAAAATTTCCATCGAAGATTTGCAGTAAAGTAGTTCGTTCCAAGCTATTCAATTCAGAGAAAAATGTGATAGAATTTTACACCCATCTTTTTATAGATTTAACCCTATTCTGGTTTGAGCCACTGAATATTTTTTCGCGATAGATAGATATTATCTTGAATGTTTTGTTTATTAGGCATTCCCATTCTGTGTTCAGATCAAACTTTTTTAACAAAACATTTTGCACTCACAATAGACCCTTTCGCAGTTTGGAGAAAGGAACTAAGGAGAGCGCGGACTATATCGTGAGTCTAGGTTGAATCATTTGACTTGTTTGTCTATTGTATTTTTAACCAGTGTGTGTTATCAATTTCGATTCCATATTCCATTAAAGTTCAGCTTAGTTGATTCAGGGACGTCACGAGTTAAAGTTTGTGGTCACGAATTCTATAGATTAAATGTCCGTCTGATCGAAAGATTGGCGTCTTAGAGACATGATTATCTTCATTACATGAAATTTAGGAAGTGTTTTGAAGTCGAGCCAATTCAATATTCATCTTAGGGTCTGCGCTTATAATTCGAGTTTAGAGGGGAGTGAACCTAGCGCGTATCTTACTCATAGCCACACTTAATTCACATTGACACCGTTTTAAATTTCAAATCTTAGTAAAACTTTGCTCGTCTATAGCTAGCACAAAGTTTATAGGGCGTCAAAGTCCATCTTTTGTTTCGAACCCAATGTGACTCATATGTTACTGAGAACTCAGATTGTAATATTCTCCGACTGGTTCTATAAGAAATCTTGATTTTAAAACTTCAAGAAGATAGTTTGCTTCCTGACAGCGAAGTTCCCCAAAAGGTTTCCTGTAAGTATAGGTTGGGATTTCCTGCCAAGAGTAAAAGAGATCTAATGATAGGCATGATCTAATGTAATTTAATCACTATTGCTGAATTTCCTTTTGAAATGTGAAACCTTCCTAAGCCGGAGATCTTTGATAATTTTTCCTGGGAGCAGCGTTTCCTGCACTCCTGGAAGTTCTCAAGGCCTTCGTTAGGTTCTTGATCTCTACACACATTGGATATGAAAATCTTCGCTAGGAGATAATGTAGCCACAATGTGTCTTTAATATGCACATTTAAGTTATTGACCAGATGGATATATTTAACCACAGAAATCATCATGTATCTTTGTCAAGACTCGTTTTATTTTACTTTCAAAAACATTTCAAGTTGTCGCGGTTTCCTTTTATCATTTAATAAAACATCTTTCTTCCTTTAAATTCCCAGACTTTTATCCATTTTAGCACATGTCAGTCTCCCACATTAACTCCTGGTGGTTAGATCATACTATCTAACCATTCTTTGAATGGAAAATATTTAATGAATATTTGTGTCAATGTTTTAAATGCTTACATTATTAGGATAACCTCATGTTTTAAAACTGTCTTGGAATCTCATATCTCGTGGATATCAACCTTTAAAAATAACCTTCATAGCTTGAACATTGGTAAATCTTTCTTAACCCTTTCACACCCGGTGAATCCGTCGGTGCGGGGTTAAATCGAATACATATGAATACATATGGATACGTACAGTCATTCGAATACATATTATGAAATATTATGCATATTATCGAATACCTATACATATTCTGCATGGAGGAAGTTGTGCTTAAGGCGTTCATTTGAAAGGTCAGTGTCAAGCATATGGTCTTTGAAATTTATGAATATTTTCAAGGACTTAACCTCCTGAAGATCTGCCGTTTCGTATTGTTTATCATGGGAGCAGTATGGACGGACCAGGGGTGAAAGGAGTGATACATGTTAATGTTGCATAGTTTAAGCGACTCTTCTAATTGTTATTCTAGAGGCTGGCACTGAAGATGCAAAGGAGAGAAGCTGAAGAATATCGGAGAGAGCGGGCTGAGAGGCAAAGTCGGAAGGCTTCTACTCGAGAGCAAAGAGGAGAGGTGAGTTTTTCCAGGCCTTTCCCTATTCGCCTGAATTTATCTTCTGACGTTTAATGTATTGGATGAGCAACAAAAAAGTTCCCACTTTTTGAAATTCATGGCATCAAGAGCAGTTCACAGATTTGAATGATTCAAATTCTAATTGAAAGCTAAAAGATTGAAGTTTTTTTATGATTTTTCTTACTGTCTTACCAGCACTAGAAGCATCGCAAAATTTGTCATTACTAAAATTTCATTTTTGCAAAATGACTGAAAAAGGGCCCAAAACATTGATTGAATCGTAAGGACTCTCCTTACACAGAACAATACTCTGTGAACATTTCACCACTCTCAAGGGTTATACAACATCAGTTTTCAAACAAATACTAAAAGTTTTGTCAGTCACATGGCAATAATTGTGCAGTGGACATCTCTCACCCATGAACAATTGCCTTTTCTTTATTGATCGGTGCAAGGAGTCGATCAATGTTTTGGGCCATTTTTAAGTCATTTTGCAACCATGAAAATTTTGTAAAGTTAAATTTGCTGCTATTTCTAGTGCAGGTAAGACAGCGAAAGAAATTCACAAAAATATTTTGATCTTTTGGCTTTTAACTAGAACTTGAATCATTCAAATCTGTAAAAAAATTTTCATGCCAATTGTGGAAACTTTTTTCTGGCTCACCCGGTATTGTTTGGAAGATTTATATTACGTATGTGCGTCATCTTATTTTGCTTCGAAAGAATTATGAGAAAATATTGAAGATTGGCAAGCAATGACAAGTATATGGCAAACTGAATTTGACGAATATTTGGAATGTGTTTGTTCGATAAGAAAATAAAGCAGATTGTTCGTTAACTTGCTAAGCAACTCCGTAAAAATTGTTCATACCGTAGAAGCTCTATTTAGGCGCCCTTCTCTATTGAGCCCCTTGTCGAATAAGCCCCCCCCCCCCTCTGAGCCAAATTTTGAAAAACCTTCCCACTTAACTCAATTCCAGAGGGTACCAAAGATTTCCGATTTATTTAGCAAATCAATTTTGTTAATTTGGATAAGGTTTTTCAATAACCTCTGCTTTAGTTAACACCTTAATTCAAAGTGATTAGTGACTGGAGACAAAGGAAATTCTCTCAACCAGTAAATCAAAACAAACACGACTGCAAAAGTTGCCCTGAAACCAGTATGGCAAACTCTCGCCTTTTGCAAGCGAAATTTAGTTTTAAGAGAAGTTATGCACTTATAGCGAAAGAAGAAAGGTAAATCTAAGGCTCTGTCTCGCGGATTTTGTTTATTTGATTCAGGAGCTGTGTGGTAACTGTTTCATTTAAGCTTAACATACCCCAGAATTATAATGCCTTGAGCTGGCTCTGAATCAAATAAACAAAATACGCGAGGAGGAACTTTAGATTTATCCTTCTTCTTTCTTCATAAGCATATAACTTCTCTTAAAAACCACCTTTCGCTTGCACAAGGTGACAAGGCGAGAGTTTGCGCTACTGGTTTCGGGGCGACTTTTGCGGCCGTGTTTGTTTTGATTTACCGGTTGAGAAAACTTGCTTTGTCAGCAGTAAAAAATTGCTTTGAACTGAGGTGTCAATTCTACAACGTAATTGGTCTACGTTACACTTCTCCGTTCCTGACCTATTACTGATAGAATCACAATCGAACTTCAACTTTTTCAGGTAAGTCTCGTTTAATTTTTCATCAAATCAACTGTTGCTATTGTATCACAAAATCTGTCCTTCTTACCTGGAGCTGTATTAATGTGGAAGTGTTGTTGGTGAAAGGCTGTTATCGTTGTGTCTGCTTCATTTATAGGGCGTTGATGCTGAGGGACAAGTGAGCGAAGTACCGAGAGACGATAGACCACCAAGGGAACCACACAGCAACCATACCAGACACGAACCAAAACATTGTGACCCATCTAGACATTATTATGAGAAACCCGTATATAACGCTCAAAGTACTGAATTCGAACATGTTGATAGAGAGCACGGGGCTGCAAGGAGTGATGAACGTAGTAATTTAGAAAGG
Source organism: Aurelia sp. 3 sensu Dawson et al. (2005) (assembly GCA_964020215.1). NCBI lineage: Eukaryota > Metazoa > Cnidaria > Scyphozoa > Semaeostomeae > Ulmaridae > Aurelia > Aurelia sp. 3 sensu Dawson et al. (2005). The sequence goes on from OZ026584.1 coordinate 4,924,483, forward strand.
AGGCAGAATTCGGGCCTTGCGGAGTCACGCTCGAAAAATGGTAGGCACGTTTATGAAGAATTAATGCCTGAAAATGTTCCCCAAAAAATTGATCCCTTCAGTCATAGGGATGCACAGAGGTTAGACAATGAATCACGACAGACAGAAAGGCCACCACAGACGTCGTCACAGCATAGGGATAGTCCTCCACAGAGGTCGTCACAGCATCAATCGCAGCATAGGGGCATGTCTTCGCAGCCCCAAGAGCAGCACAGAGATAGCCCTCCGCAGCGTAAATCAGAGCAAACTAGAAACATCGCTCAACAGAAAGAATTGCAAAACAATCGACAACAAAAAGGTAGTCCTGCACAGAGGACATCGCGAAAATATGAAAATACTACGCAGCAGTCGAACCATGATCAATATGACAGCTCTGACAGCACAGGGAGCAATGGAAACCAAAAGTTCTTCAATGTTGCTGCAAGTATAGACCCGACATTCAAAGGGGAAGTTGAAGAGACACCGAAAGATGAGGACAGGGTATGGGCGATAGGTGACAGTGGTATTAGGGTATCATCCTCTTCTAAACCTGCCCCACTCATCCAGAACACAAAACGAAAGACTTCGAAAGATAAGGGAGGGAAAGATAAGGATAAATGTAAACAACAATAGATATTTTGTTTTTGTTAATTACAGTATCTGTTCTTAGTCGTTTGCACGTCGTTTATAAGCCGTTGCTTTCAATCGAAAAAATTGTTCTTTCATTAATATTTGACAACCTTGCACTGGGCGTCCCAAATGATTAGTCAAGATTGAAAAATCATCAAGATTTGATTACGAGGCCAATTTTTCTTGGCAAGAAGATCAAGGGCGAAATATTTCCTCTTGCATAGCTGGTGTTGTAGTTGTTTTGATTATAAGCAAATTTAGCTGTTTTACTGTTGCCTGGTTTTAAGGCATACTGAAAAAAGAGCTCATTGTGCATTTAAGATACTCTGTTCAAGGTTATTTTATTCTAAATGTTTATTTTGTACTGCACAAGGGCTGATGGTTACCAGATCAATTCCTTTGAATATCAAGCTTATAATGCACAGTAGAAACCGGCATGAAAGAGCATGTTTTATGAGAACCTTGAGACTTTTGAATTTCCCTAAAATAACATGCTGAAACTGGGAGAGGTTCTTTTATAGTAAGCTCTATGTCTTCAGAATTCCTCAGAATTTTAAAGAATTCTTACATTCTGATCAGAATTCTTCAGTGATACAAAAGACTATCAGATCTTTAAACAAGAATTATTACCTAAAAATGTTCTCAAGAATTCTTCAGAGTTCTCAGAAACTCTTCACAACTCAGAATTCTTGAGCTGAAAATAGTATTACTGTGTATAAGGTGTGTACTGTATATAAGAGCATTTTTAAGAACCTTGTAGGCTGGAATTTAGAATAGCAGCCATTTAATTAAGAACCTATTCATGCTGCCCAGGAAAAATCTAGGTTCTTTTATGCTGGTTTCTAGTGTTGTCGTAAATGTTCGAAAGGAGTGCAGTCTGTTATTTGAGAGTTGACAGATAATAGACATAGCAAAATTTTGGCTGTAAGGCAAGTATAACCATGTTGCTAAAAGAGTATAGCTTCGAATAAAGTTTTCAAGGTGTCTTTAGTACACTTTAAAGGCGATCTGAAGCGAAAATTTTCATTGATGCAGATGAATAACACTGTTGAACGATGAAGAATGTCATTAGAATTTTTTTGATACTTTGTTTCATCTTCCAGTTATCCACTAATTTGTACGATTGCCTGATGACGTCATTTTTTTTTTGCAAAAAGTACGAGAAAGTATACAAGGTTGACTACGTTTCCAAAGGGAAATATAGTCAACGACCTTTTCTTCAAATGAAATGCCTGTCTAAAGGTCACATCAGCTGACGAAACAATGTTTATTGCATTTATTCTGCTCAGTTGAAATGTCTCCTAAAACTGTAACCTTCCAAATATCAGATACAGCTTCTTTCCATATAGAATCCTAATGATTTGCAAACAAAATGACGTCATCAACTGACACTTAAAATCATTGGATAACTTAAAAACGAAATGAGATATCAAAAAACTTTCAACAGGATTTCTTATCAATCGACAGGACCCTTTTTTGCATCAATAAAAATTTTCGCGATGAAAAGAATGCTTTATCATCTTTAGATATATTTGGATCATTAGTAAAACAGATCGAAGAAAGTTTTACGGAAAATTGTTTGATAATCGAATATGGATGGTTTTCAAACTGAGTTACTTAAGTCGTAGAAATCTCAAAAATCTTTGAAAGTCCTGGATAAGATCCAAACTTTCTTTGGAAATTCGACGTGATTTTAAAAACCCCAAAATCTCGTACACTGTCTTTGGAGTGATTTGTCCTTCGAGTTTCTCAGTCAGAGGATCTTTCTTCCCTGTTACGAATTCAAGAAAAATTTTGAATGAAAAAAGCTGTTCGAGAAAACATAAGATGACCTCCAAGATGTCCACAGTTTATTTTTTGTACAATAGGTCTTCAGGCCGTTTGGTTTAAAGAAATAGGTCATCGAATTTTGCACCAACATTTTGAAAGATCTAGAACTATACTGTCCAGAATTATAGTGAGCTGCGTTATCAAATTGTTACAGTAAGTGTGGCAGAACTAAATGTGTGACCTTTTTCGCAGTAAACACATGTTTGGATTTGAATGCGAAAGGTGCCACTGACAGTACTGAAATAGGTTGACAAGGTCGTATATGTAGGAGTTCTGCAGCAGAAGGACCAAGTCTTTTTTTTATTGATATGAATTATTACAAATAACAATATTACTTTCTACCATACAAATTCTAATTACTATACTACACTACAGGGACGATACCATGGGGAGCGAAAAAATAATGACTACCCCATGACCAATAAGAAAACACGCAACTTTAAACTGACAAACAGCTATGTGACGATACGCACTTGTTAGCATTTTTATGAGTTCATTCATTTGAATATATTTTTCCTTTAGCTTTTATTTATTCATTCAAGTTTTAATGATTTTCCTTTCAGATTATGACTAGGTATCATTTCACATAGTTTCAGCATTGATTACGTATGAACCTCGCTTTCGTCCTTTTCGGCATTTACTTTTGGTATATGACTAGTTATTTTATTACCTAGGTTGGTCCTTTAACGCAAATCTCATGTTTGTCATTTTCTTGTTATTCTTATATTTGATTGGTTAGTCTTAATTCGCATTTCCGCGTAGCTTCTAATATATTCTGTAACTTTTGAGTTAATCTTTGATTATCGTTTATGCTACCAGCTACACGTTAATTCCGGATCTCACTGGAGAGCCGTTAACCTTGTACATAGCGTTTGTATATAATCATATAACCGAAGTTTGTGTGATTTATCCGCTCGTGCCTTCACTGCAAGTGAATCCAAGTCAGATCACATCAACGCAAGAAACTTACAGATCGTATTTTGACAATTGGTGACAAAAAGTTCATACTTTGACAGCTACACTACGATTTAAGACCTAATGGATAATGTGCTAGTTTCTGTTTGACATTAGATGTCTGGTCAGGGCTTTAGATAAATAACAGGTAGTCACGAGAACAAGTCGTTCTGTGAAGTTGAAAGATGGTAAGACTGCCTGGCATCTAATGTGAAACAGAATTACAAAGAAAAAGAACATTTACTTTAAAGGACTTGGTGGCCCAAGTCTTTCAGAATTAGATTGATTTTATACCTTTTTATTAGCACCTTTACATATGTTTGCTGCACAAATCGATTATATACCTGTACAAATTGCATTCGAACTTAGAGTATCTGTAATTTTTATTGTCCAGTGTTTTGTTACGTAGTCGTAGGTATAAATCTATTCTAGAAGACTTGATTATGTTCACTGTGTTGCAGTCTTTATTCGTTATCTGTCTTTGAAGTGTGAAGTCATGATATTTCGTGCACTTTACTAGCCTAAGAGTCGACCTATTATCCAAAAGAAGAGAGTATCTTTGAAACAAAGAGCAAAGCTTGCTACTGCTGTTTCCAGATTGGAAAAAATAATTCGTGTTGCTTTTGTTGAAACTCATTTCACACATCATTTGAATCGAGGATTTAGTTGCTCTTTGTTTCGAAGACCCTTACGTATTTTGAATAATACTTCTTCTAGTAGGCTAGCACTTAGCCTGTATGCATACTTTACTTTCCAGTGCGAAAGAGAGCCACGGTGAGGCTCTCATTCGTAGTGCAAAGAAAAGTCTGCGCGCAGGCTAGCTAGCACAGCCTGCCCAAAATCCTGGCCAAGTAAGTTTGGACACAGGCAAATTTCTCTGTTTTCGTTTAGCTTCTTAAAATATCGAGGCGAAAACGTTAATCGTCTGATCCCCCTTCCTCCCTAATTCAATGTTGAGATGAAATGGGGGAGGGGGCACGTAATCAAAGACTGAAGTTGTGCAATTTTGTGACTTGTCCCGAGTATTTTGACCATTCTCAAACAATTGGATAGGTTCGACCATCTAAGCGATAGCAAATGTTATTTGGAAAGAGTTTGATGATTTTTTTTTCATCCAAACGTGTAATTTATGGCAACTTGCGACTTATTTTCGTCAACAAATCATTACCGGTCTCATGTTCAATCATTTGAAAGGTGCTAGAAGTTTTTCGGAATTTGTGCGATTCGGTAGATTTAATTTCGATTATTACTTTGTAAAGTGGGGTACACGTTTTTTTTATAAGAAACTGGTTTATAAGAAACTAGTACTAAGATGGCCAAAATTTTTAGAAACCCTCGTACTATGTCTGAGAAGTATAAGAAACTTTTCAAACTTAAAAGCATGAAGTTGATAGCAAATAGATCGTTGAACCTTTATTATTGGACAATATTATCTAACCATTTGTGTTTTCAACATAACAGAACACTGTTTATTCCTATATGATGCTTTAAATATCAAGAAATATATCGGCAGCAGTGTTAGCGACCACATTGACAATTGATGCATTCAAAAAATAAGAAACGAATTAAGAAACTTTTAGTACGAAAATGGACAAGATTTCATGTTAAATTAAGAAACTTTTAGTATTATGGCCTGATCCAACTTATAAAAAAACATGTAATTTGGGTCTAGTGGGACTTTGCTATGAATTGCGTTTTATGAAACTATTTTGTTGACAAAGGAAGTCTTGAAGATATTCTTACTTCATTTTCACTCCCCTTCCCCCCTCCCTACAGGTCTGGGTCTGATGTGCTGATGCACACTGCAAACGCAAGTCACTATATTGCGACGGGCAGAGATTCCTACCACCTTAACTTTAAGACACCATTTTGTGCCAGCCTCGATGCCAAGTGATGGCATTGTGGCCTTGGCCTAGCCACATTTTCGGTTTGTTGTTTTTGATCTGGTTTTTTGGCTGCATTCACATTCACAAGGAATTTCATCAGCAGAACCTTTATTTCAGGACGTTACACCAGTGTATCCGGTTTGAATAATGGTTAGGATCCACATATCTCAACCAGTCAACATAAAGGCAAAGCATAAATAGGTAGAATAATACCATCGTCGATAAGAAGAATTAGGCCTCTAATGATGGTAGGAGTTTGTCAAGATCATGGAGTTGATGATATTGAAGACATCACAAAAACGCTAAACATTGATGGCACAGTTCGAGAGAGCAAGAGAAAAGATCTCCCACCAAAGGCAAGAAGTGGCCGCAGCACTGTAAAAGCAAGGAATGGAATCAGTGAAGATAAGCCACAAGCTGACAGTATAATACCTGGAACCCAGAAGATATATGTCAAAACTTGGGGATGCTCTCACAATAACAGTGATAGTGAATATATGGCCGGGCAACTTGCTAGCTTTGGTTATAAGATAACAGGTTAGTTTGGAAAGCATGGAGTGACTATGCAGGAACTGCACACACATTGAACATACATAGGCTGATGTAAAAACACTGAAACCCCCAACACTTTCTGTCAAAAGGGCAAGTGGTGGTGGTAGGAGATGGACAGTGGAGCCAAGTGGACAATGATGGGCATTTTCACACCATTAATCTCAGGTCAATGCTTTGGGCAAGAGTGCCTCACAATCACTTGACTATAGACACATATTTTTGTAAGAAATTGCTTGGAAGAAATTCAGCTCTCAGATTGCCAGAAAGCTAAGAGAGAAAACATAACTTAGGGGCCATCAACTTTCGATTTTCATATATTTTAACGGCGTTTGGCCATTAAGATCGGAACCCCCACCATTTGTAAAGATTTCATTTACGCTTTTCAAAAAATTCTCTTATGGCGATTTCCATACGATTTTTTATTTTTCTTAACAGCCTAAGGGTAAGACCTCCTCCTCCCATAATGGCCTATTTCCGTTAAAAAATGCAAAAATCAAAAGTTGATGGCCCCTTAAAGGAAATCCTCAACATGTTTTTATTTTGTTTCACTAATCTCCTGAATCATATTTCTCTGAATGTACCTGAGTAGACAGTTTTAAAAATCATTGTTTTGAAATCTTCACGATAGAACGGGTAGCAAAAATGGAGATTGTTTTGGAACCTTTAAGAATCTCCAATTATTCAAAATCTGATAATTTTAAAGTCCCATATTCTCAGTTTCTTATTGAAAAATTGCTTGTACGTGCTTTAGTCCTCCAGACTTTCACCTTGCAGGATCCACCATGGAAAACGGGCATGCATTACATTTTTATCTATGCAGCAAAAACTTCTGTTTTTCATGAACTTTCTTTTCATCACAGAAAATGCAGACAGTGCTGATCTTTGGTTATTGAATAGTTGCACTGTAAAGAATCCATCTCAAGACAGTTTCCACAATGCAATCAACAAAGGAAGAGAGCTTGGGAAATATGTTGTTGTTGCTGGATGTGTACCACAAGGCCAGCCTAGAAATGAATTCACTAAAGGACTTAGTGTTGTTGGGGTGAGTCTGTTATTTTGTCTTTGATCCAAGCTGCAGCTGGACAAAAATGCTTATCTTACCTCGGGCCGAAAATACGGAATAGTCTTCCATCTGACTTAAAATCAGCTGAAAATCCAAACACATTCAAACATGAGATCAAAGAAAATTTTTTCCAAACAATACAAAAAGAGGACGATGACATATACTTCTTCTACTAAGACCCTTTCCTCATCTCTCGCAACCATGTTTCTGTTGCACAAACCATGTTACATGCTGATAACAACTACAGTACTTTCCTGTTTTCGTTATTTATTTATTTATTTATTTATTTATTAATGTTATTATTTTTTATCTTTTCTCTGTTATACCAGCACCTCTAAGGGGACCATTATGGAAATAAGGTCAGCTTGACCCTTTAATGCTATCCCTGCCACTGTAAATTAGGTTTGTTTTCCTTTTTACGTTTTTAACCTAAAGTATTGTATTGTATCTATTTTTTATATTTATTATAGTAGCTTTTGTATATATTTTATGTGGCAAATGATACATACATACATACACTTACCTCACATAAGTATTGCACCATTGAAAACAAAATGGCTGCCTAAAGTTTCTTGCAACTCAATCAACAAAATTTGTGTAATAAAGTATCAGCATTTACAGGTTTCTCCACTGGGTGTTTTTGGACAGAAAGTAATTGCTTATCCATCTTCTCTTTAATTAAGGTAAAATGAAGTGTTATTTTGTTGATTTCTTCGATGAATTAGCAAAAACTTTAGAACAACATCGAACAAGATTTTAGTAAAAAATCTAGAAGAGTAGGCCATGTCGAAACGAAGAATGAACAGATTTCTTAGAGCAAAGGTAACAAAATCTCGTTGTTTTCAAATCTGGACTCTGCAAACTTCATTGCCATGAAAAAAGTTTCCCTCTTTGAATAGGGTAAAAGAATAAAATTTAAGTAAACAAGGAGGAAGTCATTCAAGGTTTAATGAACTTGAATCAATCTTAGGAGAAGTCATGTTGAAAAAACCAAGCTCCAGTCACTTTCAAGCTTTTAATCACCTTCAAACTAAATTCGAGCGAGAGGATATTGTGAGGTATATCCAAATCAAGATATTTAATTGTCAACCACCTACCTAAAGTTTCCCATGAACAAAATTAATGCTAATGTGATAAAAATAGTGTCAAGCATATTCTTACCTTGGAATGGCTTCTTTCAGTTTCGCCTCCGTTTTATAGCCAGGTCGCATTCCTCACGGAAAACTTTTGTCATAGCGAAATAGTTTGCAGAATCCAGATTTGAAAATTACAAAGTTTTGTTATCTTTGCTCTAAGAAATCTATTCATTCTTCGTTTTGTTATGGCCTAGTTCTCCAGTTATCCAGCCAAAATCTTGTTCAATGTTGTCCTCAGGTTTTTGTTAATTTATCAAGGAAAGCAACAGAACAACATTTCATTTTACTGTTAAATGAAAAGTAGACAAACAGACAATTATTTTCCCGCCAAAACACCCCGCAGGGAAACCCTTAAAATGCTGATGCTTTTGTCATGCAAATTTTGTTGCTTGAGTTACATGACATTTTTGGCCGCCATTTTGGATGCGGTGGTGCAATACTTACGTGAGGTAAGTGTACATACATACATGCAGATGACAGCATAGACAGAAGTGTTTGAAAATTTGTAGTATCTGGAGGACTTGTGTGATTTGGAATGAATCATGTTCTGTTTCATTGCCAAGGGGCCAAAATGCATTTTTTGCAACAGTTCTTACACTGACACTTTGAAATCTTATGTGGCAAAATGTACCAAAATGCACTAAACATTTGACCATCGAATCATAAAGAGCAATCAATGGGTGCATTTTATCTCCCCTGACATTTAGAAATATACCTTGGATAAGAGATACTGTACGTTATTACCTCGCATTTACTGCCGTGGGAAAGCAAACTTTATTAGAAATTATGAAGACTTCATGAAGGCCCATGAGGAGGCAGTCCCAGCTCTCCAGTTCCCCAGCTCCTCAATTATTTTTGTGTTTGTTCCCCTTCGCTGTAAGTCAAATAAGAAAATTCATCAATTTAGAAATATGTTTTTCACATGTTTGTTCCCTTGCTACCTCACAATTTTCGCTATCCTTTTGTTTTAACTTAAAATACTGAGTATCTTGCATGTTCCCTAAATCCCTTGGAAAGACTTTCATGAAAGACTTCTCAAAATAGAGTCATTTCCTGGTCTCATGCCATTAAGATATTTGACAGTTTCAGCCTTCAGCTGAATGTAATTTCTTCCAGAATGGGCATTTATGTAACTTTGAAGGAACTAATCAGACTGCTCCACAAATTATATGAATTTAATGTTGAGTGTTTTAGAATGGCCAGTAAATAACTGGAGTTGTTGCAGACTTGTCTTGTTTTAATGGTTTTTAAATATTTTAGGTTCAGCAAATTGATAGAGTTGTGGAAGTTGTGGAAGAGACAATAAAAGGTAATATGCTACAAACTCGGAAGTTAACCTGATACTACTCTACTTTCATAGCAATTTGTGATAATGAGATATATACAACAAAAGTATTCTTTCTTATCAGTTGACCAAGAAACTGTCTTTATTTAAAAAATATATATTCAAGTGTAAAGAAGGGCCACCAGTCAGAAATTTACATTTTTCTGTGACAAAGGATCTGATGCAAATGAAAGCAGTGATGATTGCACAGTCTGATGATAACATAATCTTAAAAGACCTCACCATCCTAGCCTTCTTTTAGTTCATGCATATGCCATTTTGATATGATTTTATCATACCAATTTTTCAAATATGCCTCAGAGAGATTGGACCAGCCGTGTGGGTCTTTGAGCTATTAACTTTTCAGTCATGCTGAGTCCAAATAAAATTCCCCTTTGAAACCTTTTAAGCAATGAAATTGAAACTGTCTTGTTTTATTGCCAATACAGTATATTCAATTAGGCTCAATACTCTACCTGGCTGATAAACAAAAGAAAAGACAAAAGATTGTAGTTTTTCAGAGTTCATCAAGTTAAGTAGATTAGTCTAAAGAATGAATAATTCCACAGTATAAATCAAAAGAAACCATTTCTTGGCATACTCTGCAATTTTTTAACTCACCGTCCGAGAACGGGGTGAGTGGCCGAGTGGCTTATACAGTCTTCGTCAGGTGACTGAAGTTAAGCTTGGTCGAGTGAGGTCAAACTCCGGATGGGTGACCTCGGAGGCCTGACCTCGCAACTCACCTTGTCGTCCTTCGGAAGGGACGTTAAACTAGGGGCCCATGCTTGGATGCGGCATGCACAGTGGGCCTAAATTAGCTTTCAGTTGCTAGAAATCCTGACAAGCCCACTCGAAACAAATCGAAAACAAAAAACAAAACAAACAGAACCACCGCTGCTGTCCAAAAACCACCACCGAGCTCAGCAGGTAAAACATCCACCCTAAAGACAAATCAAGCAAATTTGAAAGCAAGAGTCTTTGAGAAAATATGCTAAAAGGGCTGTTCTTTTTCTGGATGATTTTAGTTTTTGTTTGCGATATATTTTTCTTGTCTAAAAATTCAGTTTTCCTTAAGTGTCCGATTACCACTGCGGCACCCTATGTATGTATCTTCTTGCTACGATAAAGAAATTTACAAGTTATTATAATACATATAAAAATTAGATGCAATGTAACATAATATAAACCTTAAGGCTAAAACGTAAAAGGAAACACCCATAATTACAGTGGCAGGGATAGCATTAAAGGGTTTAGCTCACCTTATTTTAGAAGTGCTGGTACAACAAAGAAAATGAAAGAAAAGAAAATAGAAAGGTACTGTAGTTGTTTTCAGCACAAAACACAATTTAGCGGAGGGCTTGTTTTTCAACCATGTAAGCTTGAAAAAGGAATTTAGCATGTCTACCACTAAATCATACTGTATAATGGCCAAATGATCATCTAGATAGCGAGGGAGCCAGACCTTTGAAAAAGGGATTCTGTTTATTGACTCACTTGGTGGTTTGAAAATCAGATGGATCAATTCAACAAAGTTGCGTAGTAAAAGTAACAGGAGAGGTCAGTCTTTTCTGGAGGGAAATTAAAAGTATTTTTTCAAACTGTAGGTCATACAGTGCGGCTGCTTGGCAAGAAGAAGAAAGAAGGTCGCAAGATTGGTGGTGCATCCTTGGATCTGCCAAAGATACGCAAGAATCCGCTGATTGAGATCATTGCAATTAATACCGGGTGAGTACCACATCCACATCTACATCTACAACATTTTTTTCTGTCATCTGTTTAAAGTTTGTATTTATCATTGAGTTAGTCCATTTGGTGTTGTATCATGATAAGGGAACAAATGACCCTTAGATCCAGGGGTGGATCCAGCCCCAAGTTGAAAGAGGGGCAGCCTGCAGAGAGGCAGGGGGCAGAGGGGCACCAAAAGTATGATTGAAAGTAAGCGCGCAAAAGGTGCACGACATTTTTTTGGACTTCATATTGAGAAAATTTTTTGGTTTTTCTATTGAATAACGACATGATTTGTATGTTTGCTCCAAATTCTGATCAAAACAGTTAAAAAAGAGCAGCTTAGAGTCACGATAAGGGATACACTTCTCGCCAAAAAGGGGGCACTAAGCTGACTTTTCTTCATGAAGGGGGGGGGGGGGCAATTGCCCCCATTCACCCCCCCCCCCTTAAATCCGTCACTGCTTGGATCTGCCAATGACTCGCACGAATCAGCTAAATGGGATTATTGCAGCTGATACTAGATAAGTCATATATACATTTTATGTAAGAAATTGTTATTTTTCCATGTTTCAAACCCGCTAATTAGCACCATAATCCATGCTTATAAGTATCAACAGCACCACGATGCTCATTCAGCGTCTTTTTCTAAAGTCAGCACCTCTCTTAGACCCAATTTACACTATGACTGTACAAAATGAACAAAATATGAAACTTTGCCATATTTGCCTCCAGTTTACACTATGCTGGTATTGTTTTTACCTGAATAGGGTACGCAATGCATACGGCATGCTAACTGGCTTCATTAGCATAGGTTCCAAATTTTTTTAAATCCGCAAAAAAGGTGGGTGTAAATTTCTATGGCATATTTCTTGTTACTGAACGGCTTAAAGGTGGCTACTTTTTTATTCTACTGTTGGACTTATCTGAAATTTGATTATTTCTTAATTACAGCGCATTTAAAACTTCCGCTGATAGGAAGATGTGACATCATCAAATTTCTAAATCATAAACCACATGATTGACAGACTTTTGCTTGATACCATTTAGACATCCATAAACTATTTAGACATCCATAAACTATTCAGACATCCATAAACTATTTAGACATCCGTAAACTATTTGAAATTATTTCATGTTGCATCAAGCAGTTTAGAAATTGCGACCGTTAAAAGTTCTTTTTAAGAACTTTTCTCGAGTCCTCGAAAAAGAAGAAAACACTCCAATTCTGAAAATATTAAAGATTTCAGAAAAGTCTAACGGCAGAATTATAACAAAAAAGCGAAAGTTTCTTTGAAGCCATTCAGATCAAGTTAATAGGTCATTGAATTTTACACCGACCTTTTTAAAGATTTGGAACCTTTGCTGGCTTCGTTGCTCAACCGGCATAGTGCAAACGGCGTTTACGGCATCATTTCATGTCGGATTCACATCGAGGCGATAACTGGGCAGAGAGAGCATTCGCCTTGACAAATCCTTACTCTGCACGTGGTCAAAACCTATCGTATTCATTTCCTGCCGGAATAGTGTAAATGGCAAGTCCGTTGGAACTGAAAAACCAACACGGCACAGTTTTATGCTGTATTCTTTTCGTACCTTCATAGAATAGACGGGGTCTTAGAGCCCCGTTTACACGGGATCGGATCCATTTGGATTTTATGAACTCTTAGCAGCGCTCTTTTAAACATTTTCTCTTATTTTAATCAGATTCTTTGAAATTTTGCACTCTAATAGACTCTGTCTCATCTCCGATTCCCCTCTTTGAAATGTCAACAAAGGATTTTCAGTTTAATCGTGTTACTCCCTATCCGTACCAGTTTGGATCCGATCCCACCCGTTTACACGAGACCTTTTTGGGATCGGATCCAAACGGGATCACTTTCGAAAGTGATCCCGTTTTGGTACGGATAGCAGATCCAGATGGGTTCGGATCCGTTGAGTCCCGTGTAAACGCAAGGCCTATCCGTTACACTTTGGGTACGGATCCATTTGGATCCGATCTCGTGTAAACGGGGCCTTAGAGCCAGTGTCCGTCTGTCTGTCATGAATATTATTTGACAGCAATTTATGTTTAGTTTGCTATAAGATTGAGAGTAGTTCCTGAAACGCTATTTTTGGCTTTATCTTGTTTGAAGAAGAGCTGGGATCTCTTCTATTTAAAGCAAATATCATTTAAGCTATAAGTTTAACACCCAGCCTTATCTTTGTACTCCTGGAAAATACATTTTGATTTGCTAAGTTAATAGAAGCACAGAAATCATGTCTCCCGTTGAATTATTTATGCTTTATTTACTCGAATATTGAAATGCTTGTTTTTGGAAGACACGGGTTTTGATTAGTTTATCTCGAGGATTTTCTTCATGTGAATACTATTCTCCATGGTAGACAAAGAATTGGATCTATGGGAACTTTATCTGAAGCTGTTTGGAAGAGCTAGTGTCTGGTTTCTATTTTCACTTGTGAAAGGACACTTCCTGGTTGTTGATCATGAAATAAAACTGCGTTCGCACAGTACTATAAATGCGGAAATACCGAACAGTTCCCCAATAAATGAAGTTTTACTTGAAAACCTACCCATAAATCCAGAAACATAAAAAAGTGTTGAAAATTATATCCATAAATCCGGACTCTATCATAGAAAAGGTACCCTAAAAATGGCACAACCTGGTACCATGGGGAACGCGGAGAACTTAAGTTACCCCCTTGGGGACAGAACGATAATAATGAAAAGAGTATATCTTGATATTTTTCATATTTGGCTTCCAACTTGGCATGGTTTCTCGTGCTTTAATTTTTTTCATTCACATGGAATATTATGGTACATTTTATACAATAATACAGAATAAATTATAGTATATATAGAATATTACAATGCGTCTCCTATAATTTTCTAATGATTAAACAGCACTAGAGGGACGATGCCATGGGGAGAAACGACAATGATAACCCCATAGCCAATACATATAGAGAAGGAACGTTAAATTGCACTACAACTATACAACAAACGATCAAAACTATTTTACTGTGCCAGAGTTCGTCTGACATCAGATGTCAAATCAGCGTTGCGATGATGATGGGCATTTTTTAGATGGTGATGATGACGATAATGAAAACAAAAATGAAACATATATCATTTCAAATTGGAGAATAGCAGTGGCAATGAGTCACTGCTAACCATGATCCTCTGTGGCGCCAAATTCGACTTTTGTATTATCTGAAAGTCGTTTCTGGCCTAAGGCTACGTTCAAACTGCTTCGTTTTCATTTCTATCTGTTTTTGTTGATGAAAACGCTGCCCGTTCACATTGCTCCGTTTTCAAATAGATATACTATGAAAACAATAGGCGTTCACATTGCTCCAGCAAAACGGTGTTGTTAATCCCCTTTCCAAAACAAAGCCTTTTGTTAATGGCTGTCCACAAAGCGCCAGTCGCGACTTTGAATGCCATTGTAATCAAAAGTCTATTAACAAAGGAATGTGAAGCATTTTCAAATGTCTCCGTTTTTGGCGTTCACACTGAAAACGGATCGTTTTCAAAACGCACCGTTTTCAAATTTATGCGTTTTCATTAGCGTTTTCGAAAAGCCCCGTTTTCATTGCGGAGCAATGTGAACGCAAGGCAAAAACGGAGAAGTTTTACTCCGTTTTCATATGAAAACGTAGCAGTGTGAACGGGGCCTAAATTTGTTTCTGCCTTGCTTTTCATTCAGCGAACAAAGGATGATGTTTGACAATGGATCTTAAGCATAGACAAAGGTGTAGGAGTCTGAATTTTGATATTTATCTTTCGTCAATTTCAAAAAAGGCCAAAGCAACGGACAAGCACCCCATGTTTGTTTGCCAATAACAAAGAATGAGCGCAAAGCCTAATAGCTAGCAGAGGGTCTTTAAGGCCAACTATGCTTAACATGAAGTCTGAAAAAGCCGTAAAGCTACAAAAAATGTAGATTCGAAATAGTACTTTGAAAATCTCCAATTATTTGGGCTCTTTACTTTCTTCTGGGTAGAGCCTGCTTTTATTTGGCCAATAAACCTGATAGTATCAATGCCATACACACAAATCTTCATATTTGCTAATGGCCTCGTGAACATTTCTAAAACAGGTGTTCAAGGCTATCGAATGTTTAGAAATTTCTAAAGCACCTTCCAAAAATCAAGTAAAAGTATGGTACGTATTTTTTAATTGAATGAATAGTTCCCAATACTGTTTCTTAATTTTTTGGCGATCGTAGAGTTGAGTTTCTTATATAAGTGGTTTCTTTATTAACCCTTTCACCCCCGGAAGGGCCATATAGCCCAACGGTATTCATTGAGAACTACGAATTTTTTCAGGGGGGAAAGCTGTTAGAGTTTGGATTGATTTGAAAGAGTATGGACATTGCATTTATCTATTGCTTATTGAATCACTGTTATGATACCCCTTGGAAAACGACGATCTACATTAGGTTTTCCTGTTAAGCTTAATTTTATCCAGGCGTGAAAGGGTACGTGTAGCCCCAATACCAACATTTTGGACATTTCATGGTGCCAGAAAAGTTGAATCTATCTGGTAAGGATCATTTGAGCTTTCTTCCTTCCCATAATTGCAGTCAAGATGAAAGGAAATGTGAGATTCCGTGATCATTTAAAATTGGAGGAAGTTGAACCTGATCTTCTTGATGACAAATTTTACGTTATAGAAGCGACCATGCTTTTGCTTTATTTATCGGCTAATAATACATTTAGCAACGCATGTTTGTCTACGTCAGAAGGCTTATTTTATTGGAGTATATTTGCTCATATATTTTTATTGCTAAATTGTGTAAACACTGCGTAAATTTTGGGGTTAGTTGTTAGCACGCGATATCCGTGAACAAATTTACAACTAAATAATTCTGAAATCTTTTTCGCTAGGCAAATACTGAATTGAACCTTTAACGCAATATGTTTGTACAAAATTTAAAGCCCATGTGTTTTCCATGCCAAAACATGTTTGCAATAAGGGGACTGATATCTTTGAGAGATTACTCGCTTGCTCGCTATATCCGTGAATAAACTGACAACTAAGTAATTTTGAATTTTTCATCAGATGAGCTCTAAATTTAACGCAATCTGTTCTGCTATCTGGACAAATTTAAAGCCCATTTATTTACCATGCCAAGACAAAAAGGGAGCTGATATATTTGAGAGATTGCTCACTTGCTTGCTAGCATAGGTTTCAAATCTTTGAGGAGCTGGGTGTGAAATTCAATGACCTATTTCTTTGAACTGAACGGCTTCAAAGAAACTTGAACTATTTTACAGTAAATCTGCCGTCGGACTTTTCCGAAATCTTCAATATTTTCAGAATTACAGTGTTGTTCTTCTTTTTTTAAGAATTCAAGAAAATTTTCGAAAAAATCTTAAAACTATCGTAAGTTCTAAACCTGTCGACGAAAGATCAAATAATTTTCAAGAAAGCCGTAGTTTATGGGTTCCTACAATATGGTATCAAGCAAAACTCTTTCACTCTTCTGGTTTGTGATTTAGAAATTTGATGACGTCACATCATAAAATGAGCTGAAATATAAAACAGGTTGTAATTTCGAAAAATATTCAAGATTTCTGAAGAGTCCAAACGGTAGAATGATAGAAAAGTGGCTAAATTTTCTTTCAAGTCATTCAGTTTAATGAAATAAAGGTCATTGAATTTTACACCCGCCTTTTTTTTCGAAAATCTAAAGATTTGGAACCTATGCTTTGCTTGCTATATCCGTGAATAAATTGACACCTCAAAATAATTTTAGATTGTTCATCAGATGAACGTCAACTTAAACGCAATCTGTATACACACATTTGAAGCAAATTTGTTTGCCATGCCGAGACTGCGATGTTTTTCACAAAGGGAACTCACCTCTTTAAGAGAATGCACACTATATTGGTGAATAAGCTGCTAACTAAATGATTTTAGACTTTTTTCTGTAGATAAACGCTGAATTGAACATTTCACGCAATATATTTGCACAACTTTTAAACTTTTTTTGCCTTGCCAAGACGGTGCAGTTGTTCATTAAGAGGACTCACTGCTTTGAGAGACTGCACATGATATCAACATATCAACAAATTGCCAACTACATAAATAACTTTTGAATTTTTCGTTAGACAAACCAAACACTGAATTAAATTCAAGGCAATGTGTCTGCACAAATTGATGAAACGACCTTTCCCTTGTGCTTTAGAATGTGAGACCAATTGTTCAAATCCTATTGAAATGAGAAATTGTTTACATTGTTCATACATTACATTAATCACAAATTGCCCACGTGATAATGATGTTGAGGGTCCATATTGGTGTCATACTGTTGGTTGCAGTCACACTAGAATCTGATCCCGTTATAATCTAAATTGTTCCACTTATCTTTGACGTCTGAAAGTAAGGCATTATAACAATACAACGACAATCGGTCACACTGTGCCCGTCTTGTCTTTTGCAAAGCTCCCTGTGCTTTTGCTAATTCTTTGGCGCGAAAGTAGTCGTCACATGATAATCTTGGTAAATCATGATTGGTTCATTTGGCTTTAACAACGCTGTAATTCAGGATAAATTAAATTTTGATTCGGATAGTCTAAAATTGTAGCATGCCCGCAATGGACCCTGGGTGACTATGACTCCTAAACGTCCCTGCTTTTCTTTTGATATCTCTACTAACTGTCTTCTTCGAACACCACGTTTTCATTTCCCATTGTTATTTCTGAAGTCAGGTTTCGTAGGCCCTTAGCTGAATCTAACAAGTCTGTTTGACCATATTGTGAATCTCGATTTACTGAATCTGAAGCGATCGTGCTTTGATTAGATTTGATAGTAGTTTCATGACAGGA
Source organism: Aurelia sp. 3 sensu Dawson et al. (2005) (assembly GCA_964020215.1). Classification (NCBI taxonomy): domain Eukaryota; kingdom Metazoa; phylum Cnidaria; class Scyphozoa; order Semaeostomeae; family Ulmaridae; genus Aurelia; species Aurelia sp. 3 sensu Dawson et al. (2005). The sequence goes on from OZ026584.1 coordinate 4,942,441, forward strand.
GGTATGCCTTACCATTGATTGTTTCTGATTATTGTGATCGCAAGTGATTGATCTCTGATCCAAGATAGCGGTTGCACTAAGTTTCGTATCAGTTTCCGTATTTTGTTGATTAGAATCATTCGATTCGTAACACGTAGGTACCGATTTTCTTTCCTTGCCATGATCGCAACTGACTGACATTTGATTCGTAGGAGCGTTGATGAAAAGCTGCGAATCGATATCATTCAATTGATTAAGTTGCTTACATTCATCACATTGCCTTTGATTATTGTGATCACAAGTGATGCAGTCTTGATTGGAAATCAATGGATGATTCAGTAATGAATTAGAGCAATAAGGCTTCTTGCTTGAATCGTATTCGTCAGAGTGATTCAGTTGATCAAGTCGATCATTTCCATCATTTCCTGCTGATTCTGGTTCCGAAAAATTCGTTGATCTTAGCTCCAAACATTTCTTATCAGTTGAACAATTTTTGTCATCCCCAGACGTTTCTTTGCCGATCGCAGGTTTAATTAGCAAAATGCCGTTTGTTTGGCTATGATGTGAGACGGGGCTCTGAGGCAGTCCTTGCTCAGCATTACCGGAGCTTACGCCGTAAAACCTTGCGACAGCAACACCATTATTTGATCTTTCATCAAAGTTCGAGTTGCTAAATGAATACACTGTTCGTCTCCGGAAATTGAATATCGCAACGACAGCCTCTTTGATATATGGCAGCTTCAATATGCAAATTAACGGATTTAATCCGCTTGATGAAGGCACTAGAACGAACACGATATCACGCAATACGTGCCGAAAATCGCACGTACACGATAAACAAAACTGTAAGATGTATACGAGTATAAGTGCGGGAAAATATGTGCACAAGAATGTAGCGAGCATTGTTAGGAATACTCGGGTGATTTTTCGCTCTTGGACGAAATGACGAGTCTTCTTTGCTTGTTCAGAAATAGATTTCCGTTGCTGCTTCAATCTTCGTCGTTCTTGTTTTGATGTCCTTCGTTCTTGATTCGTGTGTTCGTCTCCTTCACTCCCACTTAAGGTTGAACTACGGCCACGGAGAGGGTTGCAGCTGGAGACAGTCAAGCTTACTCGCCTTTTACTGGGGCTGTTGTTCGACTCCAAACTGCCATTTCTCGGGCTTGGTCGTTCCTTATTTGGACTTAATCGTTCTTGAACTGGGCTTAGTCGTATTACTTTCGATTGCGTAGTCCTACTTTTGTTCGAGCTTTCTGCTGTCTCATTACTTCTTTCGATAGCGAGGCTATGGCGTTTTCTTCGTCGAATGAATATACGATGCCAGCGTTGTCTTGGATTTAGTTGTTCCGAAATTGCCTCTAAGCTTTCCCCATTTCTGATTTGCGACTCTTTTATAGGCGGTAACTGACAACTCCTACTCTCCGAAGCAGAGACTGAGCTAACTCTACCCCTTGTATTGCTGCTTAGACTGCTAGAAGTAGCTGCACTTGATGAGCCTAACCTTCTATTGATAACTCTCGAAACCTTCTTCATATTCTTCATAATCTTCAAATATGTCAACAATGTGATCCCAAATATACAGACAAACGAGATATGCGCGTATATTACGACCAACGTGACGTAACCAAAAAGGAAATAAAACCCAGTGAAAGCGGCCGCGAGAACCCAAATCCCAATCGAAATGCTGATGCAACGAGATTTTTTAAATTGTCTTCGATTTGTCGATAACGAAACGAACACGTAATATCGATCAAAACACATTGCAGTCATGCTAAACAAGCTTGCAGACAGCGAAAGAAAGTACGTAATATGGACGATGTAAATTGTTGTTATGTTTATGCGTCGATTGGCCTCCAGGTAATGAAACACTATCGAAACAGGCATCGCTATAATGCCTACAAAGACATCACTTAATGCTAGATTTGCGAGAAAATACGCGAAAGGCTTTCGTAGCTTCTTGTGTGGATCTTTTACGATTGCAACAACGATGAGGAAATTTCCTGTTGTTATTACTATTGTCAGGATGACTGACATCACCGTTGTGAAGTAAGACAATGGGACTGGAGCCCAGGTTCCTGGGAAGCATGGATCCGCCATTTACGCTGCTTTGCTGCATTCGCTGTAAGATTTCAGATTTGTTCAAACACTTTTGTTTCACTTCAACCATCAACGCGCTTTTACTTTTGTCAATTCATCCATTTATGCTTACAAGTTGTTGCAACTTGTAGATTTCGGATTGTAAAAGTTGCTCCCTTTCACAGTTTGTTCAATCAAAAATAGCTTACAGCTTAAAAATAGCTTCGTTTACAATTTATGCTGAAAGAATTTAACATAAATGACAGATTTACCATTGCTATAACACTTCTTGAATAACTGCCGTTTTGTAACATTGATACCTGAAACTGAAGACCTCTACCGCGGATTTCCATTGGCATTGCACGAGAATTATGGAATCTTCCTTAAATTTGAAACGTTCAGTGGCTTTCAGGAGTTTTTTTCACCTGGCTCTTTGTGTATCATTTTCATCTCTTCCTGCATACAACATTCGTATTAGCATCTTCCCACTTTCGAGTATACAACTTTTTACTTGGCCAGCTTGGTACTTTGTAACTTCTTAGGACATGTTTGCAAAGAAGTTTTGTCCTTTGATTTGCTCTATAACGTTTGAATAGTAATAACGGTTGTCAAATCCTGCAAGAAAATGTTGAAGTTAAGTTGAAGGGAATCATCAGTGGTAAGACATGCAAGTTGAAAAAGAAGAGATGATACTAGACTGATTATATGGCCGTAGTTATCGCTATTGAAAGACTGCCGGACGCGGTCTCGGTTTGGTGTATTTGTCTCGTTTTGAATAGCGATTCTTGGGACTCATCGAATCAGTCTAAGCCAAAGCAAAAAGTCAAAAAATTTCGGGCGAATGAATTTTGGACAAAATATTTTTGGACGAAAGTTGTTGCACGTTTTTCCACGAAGTTTCGGACGTTTTTACTGAAATTTTTGACAACCAAAACGCTATATATTTCAGTTCATATTTGCCTGTTTTATACGTAAATGTCATCCATGTATGGATCATGCTTCGTTTAGGGGTGTTTGGTCAGAAATTTCCACGAATGAATATTGTTGATGATGAAGAGAATGACGGAGAAAATTGAAAATTTTCACCAATTAAGTCTCTCGTAGCATTCCTTTAAAAAGCAAAGCATTTCGCAAGCATGGCATAACTTTTTCAAACTATGGAAATGTTTTGATGTGATTTTTCTATGCTGCAAAATATTTGGGACACTAACTACACAAAAGTGTGGACATTAAAATTTTCGGGTGCATGACAATGTCATGTGTCACAAGACAAATTTTACTGTGTCAGTTCTCTTTAAGTACAGAAGTAAAGGTCGATTGTAATTGGTCATCACGACCTTGCAGAAATTAATTTGATTTTGTCTATTATGCCAGACAATACGCTTTGTAGTGAGTGTCTGCTTCGAACAGATGATGTCATAAGACATTGCGCTTCCAAGTCGACTGTCTAACTGAGATTGGGGATCAAGTTAGGTAAGCAATCGGCTGTTGAAGTCAGGTGACATTAGTTAAGCTCGGTCGAGTGAGGTCGAACTCCAGATGGGTGATCTCTCAGAGGCCTGGCCTCGCAAAGCACTTCGCCGTCCTTCGGAAGGGACGTTTAACTAGGGATTCCACACCTGGATGCGGCATGCACAATGGGTCCTAAATTAGCTTATGATTGCTAGATATCCTTTCATCCAACTCAAAATGAATTGCCGAAAAAATCTCCAGTTCCCTCAGATTTGCAATCTCGCTTGACCACAGGTTATGCGGAACCTTTAATTTGAAACTTATAGACGCATACCTCTCTTGTCACTATCCGCGATGTTGAGACCTATATTGAAGGTTGATATAGGAGATTTAGCAAGCGCTGAGGGAACAAGGGAAGTATTTATTTATCAACTTCAAACTGCTCTTCTCCACAACCTGTGGTTTGACGGGCGGTATTTAAACTCTCAAGGAGTTGTGCTTGTAAATGTTGTCAACTGTATCTAGCGTCTTAACTAGATTGGCCGCTATAACAGGTGCGATCGAGTTTGCTTTCAAAAATAGCGGTAAAGCTAAATTAATTGAAGACATCTTTATTTTTGATTTTATGAATATTCAACTGCATTAACATGAATAATCAAGCAGCGGTCAAAACAAGTTAATTACATAGTTCACAATTAGGGGTGATCAAGTTTGCTTTTCTAAGTTGACCTTTTTCCCATACCTTGAATTTGAAAAAAATACGACTGGGAAGTAATGCGATGAATAAAATTGGCAAACGCCGAACTTTTTTCTAGAAACTCAAAGAATCTTCTCATATGCTTGTTGCACAATGCACAATGTTTCCTTGAAAATAAACAAATAAAGTTTAACCAACTGCGCTACGAAGAGAGCTTTGTTTGATGCGACCTTTCGGGCTTACACGCATTATCAAGTGAAGAAGGATTAGTAGAACGTAGGATAGTAGAAGAGTAGATTCGAAAGATTAAAATCGAATATAAGGGAACATATGTAACGTAAAGAGATCGGAAAGCAAAGCAAAAGGGGGGAAGAAAGATAAGGGGTAGGGAAGAATAATGCCATTGTAAATAATTAAAGTGCTTGTCAAGTCCTACTGGAAAGAGAGTTCCAAGCTTGAAAATTGTACGTTTCTCCAAAAGTCTTCAAAATTACACGCTTCTCCATAATACATTATTGGTTTTCTTTCTGGCCATCGCCCACTCTAGCAACAATCAAGCATGTTAAGTCAATTTTGCTTTCATAGCTATTGTGGTGAAGTAAACTTGAGGTTTTGATGTTTTGATTTTTATTCATCTAATTAGGAATTTGTAGCTCAAATCGTTTGACCTATCAGTTTAAATTTGTTGCTAGACCTATTAGCTTCTCAAAGTAGCCACAGACCGTTTTAAGCCACATTGATATAACGAATTAATCAGTGAGCAATAACATTAGCCTGATTTTGTTGTTTAAAGGTTTGGAGATGACTTTCCATGGGAGCATTAATCAATGTTATCATCCATCGTTTTGTTCAAAGTAGAGTAGAAATATTTCTAGCAATACACCTTGTCAACTAAGCGGTCTCATTTTGGATTTTTTTCAAAATTTCTTCAGCTTGCATCATATGAAATTTCTGACCCCAGATTCAAATTCAGCACCGCAAGTTTAGTCTAATTGCAAATTTTCATGATCTAAGTGATAGCGATTTTCGTTTCATGACACCACTTTAATTAAGCAGCCTCGTTTTGGAAATTTGTCAAAATCTCTTCCTATTGTTAATATGAAAATTTCGAGCCTAGATTCGGATTTAGCACTCAAACTTTAGTCTGGCTACATATTTTCAAACTGCTGACAATTGTGATGTTGATTTTATGACAAAATAAAGTTCAAAAATTTATAAGGGATTTGACCGTGAAAAATCGTTTGGGGTGAAACTTTACACCCCGAGTCATTTTGACGGTCAAATCCCTTACAGATTTTCAAACTTCACGTCGCCATAAAGTTAACACTAAGACTGCAAGCAACATGAAAACCTGTGGTTAGACTAAAGTTTGGTTGCTAAATCCGAATTTGGTGTCTAAAATTTCATACGAAAGAATTTTTAATAATTTCCAAAACGAGGCTGTTCATTAAAGTGGTCTGTGGCTGAGAGTGTAAAGTTACAACCCGAACGATTTTCACGGTCAAATCTCTTATAAATTCTCAAATTTATTATCACCATAAAATCGAAATAGCAAACTCTAGGATTATATATGTTTGCAACTAGACTAAACCCAGGGTGCTGAATCCAAATCCGAGGTCAGAAATTTCGTATCAAGAAATTTTCAAAAAATCTTCAAAACGAGGCCGTTAGTTGAAAAAGGTGTATTCAAAGCTAGTTGCAGGCCTTTAATAAAATCCGCGCATAAGTACCTACAGCTTTGCAAGTAAGCCTAAGTGCTTAAGTAGTGACTAGTATGGATAGGTCCTTATAAAATGATAGCGTAATAAGGACAATCTCAGCCTGTACGTTCTTAATCCAAGTTCTTACGCAGGCGTTTTTACCATACTGTGCACAATAAAAAATAATCCTTCTATTGGGTAAATCGTAGACTTATGCCATTTCGTTCCTTTTTTCCCTGCGTTCTCTGATTTGCTAATATCACTTATTGATCAAAAGTGACTCATAATATTTCTATGAAAAAGTGGGCCCAATTTTACAAAATGGCCTAAACAAGTGAGAGCTCTCGTACACTCCACAAAATCCCTTCAAAATTTGATCTAAAGAGCTTGAACATTGAAAAGGAAGCTTTTAGTAAAAAGAATTTTGTTGTAATGACCTACAAAAAATGCTTACCTCCTGTCAGTAATCTTCCTCTGTATAAACAAAATAGATCCATCGAGGCTGCAAAAACTTAAGACCTCATCAACGGCTTTTTGGTATGCAACAGCAACTACTATCTAAATAGTGCCTCCTGATTGGTTGAAAGCTAAATTCTAGCAATTTGATTGGTGAATACGGAATCACTGTACAAAATCACTTTTTCAATATTTATGAGTCCCTGTTGACCAAGTGATATCAGCAAATGAAAGATCGCTAGGAAGCAAGGAACGAAACAGTATAAGTCTAGGTTAATCGTTCCTTCATTTACTTACTTGATCCGCTAAGGTAGCTCTTTAACGACTTTATTTTTCAATCACCCTAGTCAACTCAGTCCGTCGCTCACTTAACTAACTCAGATGGTGTTTCAACGAGTGTACTGGCCAATCGTCCAATTGATCCAATCAGTTAAAAATCAGTTGATCAGCTAATCACTCATTCACTCCCTCAATTTCTCACCATACCCAGTCAGATAGCATTTCAACCATCGTACAGCCAATTATTCTACTGATTCAATCAATCAGCAATCAGTTAGTCAGTTGTCAATCAGTTACTCAGCAATCAGCGAATGGATCAGTAACTCACCCACTCGCCCAGTCATTCAATTAAATCATTCAGGTAGTATTTCAACAAGGAAATATATCATCGATCCTATGGACCTTTTTACTTCTTAAAAAGAACCAAGTGATATCAGCAAATGAAAGATCGCTAGGAAGCAAGGAACGAAACAGTATTAGCCTGCGCGCAGCCTCAAAACCTAGCCAAACCTCATCCAAACTTGGTGGAATTTTTACAGCAGTTTCATAGCCTGCATGTCTAGATAGGAAAGTTTGCGTTTTTAAAGTGGAAGTTGAGATGGCCTAGGCAGCTAGATAAGATTTTTGCAGAAATTTTGTAGCACAGTCGATGAAAAAAGGTTGAAGCAATAAATTTTTTGTTTATTGCCCCATATATGATTTAAGAATAAAAGTTGCGTAAGTTCCTTTGTGTGCAAGATATTGCATGCGCTATACAAACTTTCTTGTCTAGTTGCATGTAGCCAAAAACTCAAAAATCTTATCAGGACTGTTGAGGCTGAGGAGTTTCCCGCAGGTTTTCCACAGTTTGTAGAATGGCATGGATTCAGTGTTTTTCCCTTTTTTACATTTTTTGGTCTACACACAGCATGTAGATACAGTATTGTATAATAAGACATATATTATCGCTTTGCAGTTTTCTAGATAATATAGGTTTCCTTCCTAGTTTTTACCTTTACCCAATGAGGCATGTGATTTAATCTAGAATTTGTGGCGATTTCTGTATTTTATTCTCTAATTGGCTGTGATTTTGTGGCCTTGGGTACCCCTAAAAGCCCATGCCACCCAGGCTGCATACAGGATAATCATATGACAATAGAAAGCTCACCATAAAGCCAGAATGCTGCATCATTAATGACAGAATGAGTTGAACAGCTGTCATATTTCTGGACCTGTTTTTCAGGCACACTGCTGCTGCCATGCACACTGCTGGTGTGAAAAACAAATCATCTTCTTTCCTCTTGCTCCTGCGCCAGCACATAGTCATCAGTACCGATTTTGACAAAGGCATCCTTGTCTTCAGCTCCTCAAAAAATTTTTCAAATGTGAACTGCAGGATATCTTCCTTCCCAGTGAGGCGGAGACAACTTGATGGTAACTCATCTGCTTGATTCTTCTTCAGTTTAGCAGGGCTGTTCTTCAGTATCTTTGCTGCTCGGAGTGAATCCCTTGGTTTTGACTTGGCTGGAAGGCAATACTGAACACATTCTCTTTCAATCTCTTTACAGAATGCCTCTATGATGTGGGGCCGTAGGCTTGAATTTCTCCAAACAGCAAATGCTAGTTGTTTACTAGTGCCTCGACATAACATAGATCCGACTTGGACAAGGTGATCTGGCAGCAATCTCTCCCTTGACTTGGACTTCCATACAACTTTCACTGAGACACTTGTTTTCTCTACAGGACCTTTCTCTTCAACAGCTTTGACAATGGAAATGTTCTTCATTCTGTTGCCGCCATCAGTTTCTCTCTGGTTCTGCTGTTGTGTTGAAAAAACTGGTGTACTAGTAATTTGAGCACCACGTTGACCACACTGAGCTGCAGCTGGACTAAGCATCGAAGTGCGTTGGAGTTGAATTGCTTCCCTTGGCATACCAACAGGAGAAAATGCAGTGAAGCTGTTTCTGTGGTCATGATCCTGGTAGTGAACTTCGTCGAATCCTTGGGTGACGTCAGAGGAAAACAATGACCTCTTTGACGACTTGGTCTTGACACCAATACCATTGCGAGTTGCTCCTTCTCGATAAGTGAGGCAAGCTTGGTCTTCCAACACTTTAAGCTTCTGACGTGATGACTGAATTCTCTGCAAAAGCCTGAGGCAATCTCGACATACATACTTGGCTGTGGGCCTAAACAGGACGACAACTTCCAGCTGAGTTAGCGCGGCTTTCGCATCGAATTTTCCTTTTCCTTCCAACAAGTTACAATCATTGCGATTATTGCCTTCCCATGACAAACTTTTAAAGCACAGGACACAAGAAGACATACTTCTGACGAAGATAAAACAACCTAAATTTTCTTCGACAACAATGATCGCTAATCATGATCGCTTTCTCGCAGTGAGCTGTGAGCCGCTTTCGTCGCTTGCGGAAAATGATTCGATAACGAGGCTTTGATTTCTGCTGACTCATGGAAAGGCTAAATGGACGTTGTTGCGCAGACTCTACACTTTCGCGGAGGAGTGTTTGAGGCTGCGCGCAGGCTAAACAGTATAAGTCTAGGTAAATCGTTCCTTCATTTACTTACTTGATCCGCTAAGCTTACCTGCTGGACCACTATTTATACCAATTTTTAAATTGTACAGTGTCATCCAGTCGAAATAATCATATATACATACATATACATATACATAAGTTTGGAATGAGCGTCCAAATCTGTTCTAGATTTATGAAGGAAAGCAACAGCATGACCCCCGTTCTCGGTATAAACACTGCTAGCTGTGGTAAGGAGTTGCTTCGGATTTCAGGACACTTTTCAGAGAGTTTATCATCGACAAATTTGCACGCAAAGTGAGTTAGCAATGGGTCAATGGGCTTTAACAGTTCTGCGCTTTAGTTCGTATTTATTGAATCACGGACAGCATGGCAGCGTTGTATTTGCAAGACAGTACCTTGCACAATTTTGATATGCATTCTTTGACTTATTTAAGTTTTTGGTCCATTTGTCATGCAGATTTCGAATATTTTGAAATCATTTTTTGAAATTCTGCGTTTCGCTGAAATATTCTAGTAAACATTGCAATGTACGTATTAATGGTTTTCGGCTGTCCATACAGAATTTCTTCACTGCAACAGATCCAAAATCCGGTTGAATCTGCGTAGGGAATGACTTTAGCGGGAAGTTTCATAAACCTATGTTGTAGGTTATACTTGAGGCAAGAGTGGCTTCACAACAAATGACGCAGAATTTCAAAATATAATTTCAAAATTCGTAATCTACATGAAAACTGGGCCTAAGTAGCTATACGAATGGCGGAATACGTCGAACAACTGTATGTGTCCTAGTCCAGTAAATCTAGGGTTTGACCTAGAACAAATTGCAACAGAAATGATTTTTGCGGGATCTAATAGCTTAAACAGTGCTAGTTAACATACTAAAAGTCTAAGAAAATCAGAGCATCGGAAGACCACCAAATTCGACATATTTTTAAAGAATATTCCTCTCTGTTCCATGTTATACACGACAGTTGCGAAGCGGAAACAAAACTTGTCAATTTCATAAAACGGTATTGAAATCCGGTATCATATAAAGTGCGGACTGTTGGAATATGGGATGATTGGACATACAGTTCTTTAAAATTCAGAAAAAATTGGATTGTTAGCTTTCATAAGTGAACGATATTATTCTTTTATGGTTAGCCTTTGCCGTTGAGGTACGTTAACAGTGCGAATTACACGAGCAAGTGGTTTTTGGCTTTAAATCGGGAGGCAACATGCTTTCAATGGCCTATTAACAAATCCCTTAATCAAAAGAAGAAAGAATCTATGAAACAAGGAGCACTAACTTGCTACGGTCGCCCGAATAATTAGTGTAAATCATTTTAATCCCCTATTCAAATAATGTGCGAAATGTGTCTCAACACAGGTCACATAAATCAAGTTCCAGAAATCTGGAAACCGTAATAGCAATCTTTTGCTCTTTGTTTTGGACCCTCTCTTCTTTCGAATAATGGGTCTCCTCGTAGGCTACGCTCTCAGATGAATTTACAGGGGTTGGTAGGCAGTTTCGTAAATGTAGAGCAAAAATGCAAATCAAGACATTTCTTTAGTAGAAAACTAATGAATTTTCTCAATCAGGAGTCCGACACTTTCGTGCGCCTTCGGGGCGCCGCCAGCTGCCCATCCTTTAAATTCAGGCTTGGTCCGTCCCCGTTCCCCATTAAATCAATCCAATCCTTTGCAGCAGCATTTTCCCCTTGAATAATTTTTTGGTGTGGCTTCTTCATCTTAGTCCAGTAGATCGAGATTGAATCGAAGAATTATAACAAAAATTATATTTGAGAGAATTGATAGTTTCAGTAGTGCTATTTGATATCCAAAACGTCTAGAGCAAGCCAAGCAATTGAGATCTCTGCATTATGTTCGTTCGAAATGCAATTTTTTTCGGAATCTTTATAGAAGAACAACTCCAAAGGTCCAACTTTCCAATGGTCCGCATTTTATGCGTTGGGCACTTTCAATACAAATTTGTGAAATCGACAAGCTTTGATTCCTCTTCAAAACTATATCGTAAAAGGTGGAACGACGTGGATTACTCGGTAAAATACATCTAATTTCATGGTCTTCTGATGCTTGGATTTTCTTAGACTTTGATATGCTATTTAGCAGCAGATGTAGAATGGTTTGCCATGAAAAAAATTCTGTTGCAATTTGTTCTAGGTTCGAATAAAATTTGCCTTTCGTTTACTGGACTATCCTGCCAAAAACTCTGCCAGATTACCGTTAGTGATTCAATTCAGTTAATATGAACAGGGCTGTCGAGAGGGGGAGCAGGAGGGGCAAGGGTAACTTGCCCAGCGGGCTTCAGTTTCTAGGGAGCCCCGTAAAGTAAGATACTCTCCTGTCTTCTACCTGCTACGCTCGTAAGGAGCCTCATCTCACAGTTTTGTTCCTCTGTGCCTCCGAAACCTCTCGTCGGGCCTGAATGCGAATACAGTAAGGGTGAAGAGCAATCAAGCAACCAGTGCGATCATTCAATCAATCAAGCAACGAATCTCAATACATAAATCAGAATTCTAAATCTTCTAATTAGCCCTCTTGTTTATTTCTAACCTAGACACTTTCGGGTGGCATCTTAACTAAAAATAAACAAACAAGTAGATACCAGACTATTTTTCAATCAATTTTTTCCTTCTACCTGCATTCAATTCTTTTCCAGCTGAAATAATTTTCAATTTCTTGAACCTGTAAATCAATTACAGAAAGTCGTTCCCATGACAATAAATTCTAGTCACTGGTGGGAATTTTGGCACTCCCCTGATACCTGTAGCGTCTTGGTTTCGGTAAATACTGCTTCCTAGTAGATGTATTCAAGCTTCCTCAGCATTAAACTGGCTTCATATTATATATCCCCATTGTGATGGATAACATAACCCAATAATACTTTATAGCTTGTGAGGTGTGAGCTACAAGTAATTGAATTGTGAGAGGTCAACTGCAACATGCTAGACTTTCGTATGAGAAACTAAAGTCTAGTCTCATAAGCTTTAGGACACTTTTGCTGCCTAAAGCCCTGGCAAAACGACTGGACATTTGCACTGAACATTGACTGAACATTGCTCACCGTGTCCAGTGTGTAAACACATGAAAAATTATTTGGGGCGGCAAAACGACTGTTGCATGCAAAACGACTGAAACATTGTCCAGTGAACATTTTTTCCGCGATAAAGTGTGCGCGATTTTGGGGTCTGGAATTTAGTTTCAGGAGCTTGGGGCAAACTGACCACAAGGCACGAAGGGGATGGAAACATGGGATCTACCGCCAAATTTTGACATCAAAAATCATGGATTTTAAGAGAAAAGTTGAAGATCAATTAGGCCTGCTGCTAGTCCCATCAACATCATCGTATTCTTGTTCTTTGCGATCGCTTTGATCATAAGAACTGCAATTGATCTCGTCAGATGAATCCTCGTTACTACCTGGATACCCTTCCCTGCTGTTCATGGAACTAATTGATACTGATGACTCCATTTCTTCCTTGTAATCACGATACTCTCGTTGGAGAATCTAAGTCTGCGGCAATAAAATGGCACTGGCGCCAACAATACGGTCCATGTTGCAAATCTGTTGCATTTGCAATGCGCTTGCGCAAACTGGGCAATGTTAAGTTGGATGGCAAAACGACTGAACATTTTCTTCAAACAAAAGAAATTTAATCTTGTCCACTGAACATTTTTGACTGCCTTCAAAATCGACTGAACAACCCTCAACATTGCTGAACGCGACTGAACAAGATTCAGTGCATGTTCAGTGCAAATGTCCAGTCGTTTTGCCAGGGCTTTAAAGGGATTGAGTTCACATAAATATCCCACTCATGACCAATATTAACTTCTTTTCAATCATCACACAGAACTGGTCATTTAATCGTTATTGCAATTAAACTAAAGAAGTTCCTGAGGAAAATGAAAGGATTAATGAGTATTTGTTTCTCACTTCTATTGATGGTACCGCTATTGTGTGATAACAAAGAGCCGTCAGCGGTTTGTCAGCAAAAATTCAAGAGTAGCGTTAACGCTCAAGTACTTTTATGGACTCAATGCCTTTAAATCATTTATTTGTCATATTATTGTAATTTATGTTTTATCGCTTTCATCATCATCATTTGGTACCGTCTTCGACACGAAGGTTGGAAACCATGAACTTCCATTTCACTCTATCTTCAGCTGTTAGTTTCAATGCGCCAAAGTTTATATATATATATATATATAATCTCATAAAAATACAACAGCTAAACAACTACAACTACGCAACTACATAATTACATAACTACAAAAGATTACAAAAACGATGCCACAAGGAGAACGGAAATACGTAACAACCCTGTGGCCATTTGACATATAAATATAAATCTGAACAAAACTAATATAACTCTAAAGCTACATTTACAAAGAAGAGATATATCCATGTATTGGGGGCTTGCAGCAGGAATTTAAAAGCGCTTGGTTGCATGAATGAATTTCAGGGTAGCCTCTATGACTCGTTTATTAACCAAAATTTTTTATTCCTGTTCTAATCTTTCAAATCGTCGATCCAGGTTCTACGCTGCCTTCCTTGCCTCTCTTTCCATGGATGTGTTCTTCTATAATTTCATTATATATTGTCCCACTAGAGCCTCGTAATACCTGACCTGCAAATTCCATTTTCTTTTAAATAATTCCTTTGTAAGACATGGTGCAACTAGTCCCATTCTGCTGAGAACCGAGAACATCCTTATTATCATTTATCCCTTTGGGATTGTTAATTTGATTCTCATTGCTTTAGGCAGACATCAGAAAGCCTTTTTGTGCGGAAATATTTTCAATTTGCCCGATTTGCCTTGTTCTTCATCTTGTTTTTGCTTTGTTTTGCCTTGTTGAAAGCCCCACGTTTTTTCTAACTCAATCCGTTGACGCATTTATTTTGGTAGATGCCCAAGTATTATTCTAATTTGCCAAAGAAATCTTTATTTAGGATGCGCCGGAAGGAAACCCTTCCAGTGCAACGGCCATTGTAAATGGCCACTGAAAAAGCCATTGTAAAAGGCCACTGAAAAAGCATGTGATCAAAAAAACTTCACCGCTTTATAAATTAACGTTATTTTTGCCTCCAATTAGCGTTTCTTCCTCCAACTGACAAATGAAATGAAATTTGAAGATTGTAAAAATGAAATTTTGATTTGATACGCCCCCTTACCGACAACATCATTGCGGCGACTTTCTGTTGAAAATTTTGATAACAGCATTATGCCTTTGGAAAAAAGGCGGGTGGATTTTTCTTTGCCTGGCCTGAGCTGATGAATTTTGTCTGACTTTGTTTGAAAATAATTATTGAATGAGGATATTGATTCTTCCGCTCACGAAGGAAATTTAATTTGATACTTCGTCACAATAGCAAGATTTTTCTCATAGGAAGCGCTTTTGTATCGCTAAACGTATGCCCAGAAAAAACCGGGTGAGTTGGCTGTGGGATTAGCCGATATTCGAAACTAAACTGTTCATCTATCAGTCAAAGGCTAACGTATATGTGACAATTTTGTTTTGCAAAATCACTTACCATTTAGACACTAAAACAAGGAGAATTTTTGTAAGTGGTTTGTACTGCGAATTCTACGAGAATTCTATGTTCTATTTTGGCCTTCCACCTGCCATTGAAACGTACCGGGTGAGCCAGAAAAAAAGTTTTCACTCTTGAAAATTCATAGCACCAAGAGCGCTTCACAGATTTGAATGATTTAAATTGGAATTAAAAAGTTGAAGGATTCAAGTATTTTTTATATTTTTCTTGGTATCATACAGGCACTGGCAGTGTAGGTAAATTTAACTTCTTAAAAAAAATTCCATGTTTGCAAAATGACTGAAAAAGGGCCAAAAACATTAATCAAATTGTAAGGATTCTCTCTACATAGAACAATACGCAATGTGCGTTTCACTTCTCTCAAGAGTTATAAGATATCATTTTTCAAACAAATACCCAAGATTGTCAGTCCCATGAGAATAAATGTGCAGTGGATTTCTCTCACCCATGAGAAATGGCATTTTCTGTGTCATTCCTTGTGTGAAGTCCATTGTACTTTAATCAATGTTTTAGGCCCTTTTTCAATCATGATGTAACCATAAAATTTTTGTAAAGTTGAATTTACCTACATTTCTAGTGCTTGTAAGAAGGCAAGAAAGACCACAAAAATACTTTTAAATTTTGGCTTTTAACTAGAATTTGAATCATTCAAATTCGTGAAAATCTCTTGATACTATGAATTTTTAAATATGGCAACTTTTTTCTGGCTAATCGGGTAGAATCAATAGCATTGGCAGTTTCAGACATGGAATTTATGTGTCAGTGACAAGTGAATCATGGATCAGAATCGAACTTGAAATTCTGGTTTTCATACAAACCCTTATCGGCAGTTTTCGAATTTCTTGGTCTAAAAGATTAGTGCTTTATCAAACAAAGTTATTAAATTTAAGTTTGCTTTGACTGATAGATCAACATTATAAGTTTGATTATCCGCCACGTAATTTTTATTCCACAGCCCAACAAATATGTGAATCTTTTGTCACTCACCTGGTAGAGAAGCCCAGTAGGTAATGACAGTCCTTTTATACTTGGACGCGCAAAATCAAGACTTCTACCAGGTACTATTGGCAGTAACTTTGGCGGTGAGTGGGATAGGGTTTGCAAAGGAATGTTGCTTTAAATGTTTGGCAACCTGACTATTACAACAAGTACCACATAGAGCATGTTTTTGCGAGTACGGTGTACCGGCTGACCAAAAATTCAAAATAAACTTCACGAGCTAGATCATAAAGCTCTCTATGAAGTCCAGAAGTTATTGACAAATGCTTTGTATCACCGTTTAATTGAAATGCTTGGCTATCTTTTGAGATGCTGCTTGCTCTCTTAAGCTTTGCTTACCATTCGAAAGAATTCATTCATTTCTTGGACTTTCGTTCTAGAACTGCGACAGGCATACCTGCTTACCTTCGTGTTGCATACAATACCCAATAAAAACACATTTGTGACATTTGTCTTTGCTGATCTAGGCCATTGAGGACAAATGGTTATATTGAATATGATGAAAATGTCTTCTTATGATCCTAGCTGCCGACCTGCTTCCCTATCTTGTCATCCACATACTAATTGATTCGTTCATCTACGTTCTATGCATGGAACCTGTCAATCTTATTGTCAGAGTAGCTAGTGCTGTATTTCCAGGGACAAGAATATTTGTACCTATCAACTTCCTTAAGTTGAAAGATTTTTAACAAATACGTACTCACCTGATGGAGTTTGCTTTCCCTGCTTGAGACAACTCTATTCGATAGATATTTTTGCCGTTCTGTTGACGATCTCTTGCCTTCTCCTGGACTTCGTATGTTGATCATCAAATTCTTGTACGAAATAGTCCGAAAGTCTAAACCCGCAGGGTGTCAGATTCTCTTTAATTTGATTCTAATTTCTTTTGATGACCGTCCCTGCCAATCAATCACCATCCACGTGATAGTTACGTTAGATCGCACGGGGATTCAACTGCATTCAATGCCAGTTCGCTTCCTTAATTTTTCTTCCATGTAGTAGCTGATTCAAAGAAGGATCCAACTTCATTTAATCCCAATTTGATTCCTTATTCGTCATCCACGTAGTAGTTAATGCGCACAAGGACCCAACTGCATTCTATGCTCAGAAGCCAGCCAGCTTTGTCATCAAGAGATATACGCTTGCTGTGTTTCTGAAACACCTGTCTGTGGGCAAAAGAATGTTGTTATACCAGCAATGACGACAATGTTTGATATTATTTAGAGAATCCCTCTCTTTGGCTTTGGCGTGGGTAACCAGATTTGGAAAGTTGTTTTTCCTTTGTATATGTTGTTGATTGGCGTGGACAAAAGGCGCTGTTGTTTTGATAATATTGACTGCCGACTTACTTCCTTACGTTGTCATCCACATATCTATTGCTTGTCGCAACTGCATTCTATACCTTGGAACAAGTCAATCTTATTGTGAAATGGTTTGTACTGTGTTTCCAGCCGCAAGAATAGTATTACATCTACCATAATGTTATCAAGAGGGTCCCCTTGTGGTGCTGTTTGAAAATGTTCTGTGAACATCCAATACTTCCTTTATCTCTGGAGTATGATTCACAGATAGAAACCAAAGAGTAATTCTTTTTCGTTCATAGAAAGGTCATCAGCGTTGCACTGCAGTGTTCTCCTTGATTTCTTGTGTATATGTCGTAGCGATCACCAGTTAGCTTGTATTTTCCGTTTCTTTGAAAGAAAGATTGTTTTTGGTAGCACTGCAATGTCTTCCTCTATTCTACCTGGAAAGTGGTCAACATAAATCAAAACAAATCACCATTTCATGTTTTAGCAGGTATCATAACTGCTCAATGCCTCTTGAAAGCGTCTTGCGTGCCGATACGCACATCCAGTCGTGTCGTCAACATAAATCCTCATCGTTTATGAGCTGTACATTACAATGACTTCTTAGATCGCATACTTGATTTGTCTGTTACAAAAGTGTGTTCATTTTTAGCACATTGTTTGCGCGGCCAGGCAGGTGTTACCGGCGTATTGCAAAATCGGTCAACGAGAATTCTCAGCGAAAATTGGCTGTTATTTGAGTTAGAAATGAAGTCTTTTGAATTGTTTTCATGCTTTGTTTAAAGAAGCAAGGCCAAAATTGATGCTCTTGCAAATTTTGTTGACTAGCCAATTAAGCGTTGCACGAAATCTTGAAAAATTTCATGCAGCATGGTAAAGATGTCCTTTCCCATTCTTAAGGGGGAGCACTAGGGGCGTGCCACCGGGAACCAGGGCCTCTTTTAACATAATAGCTTTTGGGTGATTGCACGGTGGTCCCGTCTTTAGATCTATTGTTTTACCTTTCCGAACAATTGGCCTATTTCCCCTTTTAATGAAGGAAACAACTGATTGCCCCCACCCCCTAGCCCTATCCCCCTAAAAGAAGTTCTGCCGGAAAGGGTATCGTTTTCACGATGTTGATATTGCTAGGGAATCAATTTTTGTGATATTGGTATAAGAAAGAAATGAAACGGAGGGCAAGCGCGACGACAAAAAAATCATAGCTGTGGTATTCTCAGCATGTCAATTTTCTATTTCTCTATTTTTCATTGTCAAAGATTTGACATTCAGTAATATGAAGTAAAGTCAAATCCATTTGACCAAAGCATAGGGCTCAAATCTTTGCAAAACTTTAAAATTAAATGTGTAAAATGTTATTATTTTATTCTTTCAATTAAATAGATTGAAGGGAACTTGAGGACGTTTGCCATGATTCCAGAAAGAGCATTTTTGATATTGTCATTATTTTCAGAGTTACAGCATTTTTAACATTTCTGCTGGTTTTGAAGTTGTGACGTCATAAAAATGCTAAATCGTAAACCATAAAAGCTACAGACTTTTGTTTGCTACCATCTTGAAGATTGTCAAAAACTGAGTATTTCTTGTATTGGTCATTTTGACTTTCCTCGATCAGTTTACAATTTATGGTGCTTTTAATCTTTTTCAAAGCTTCTGCTACCTCCTCTCGTTCATTCTTTCATAAATCTTAAAATGCTGCACTTCCAAGAATAATGATGATATCGCAAATGCTCTTTCTGGAATTATGGCAAAAGACCTCCAGTATCATTCGATCTATTCAGTTGAAAGAATTAGGCAACAACAGTTTACACACTCAATTTAAAAATTTTGCTAAATTTTTATGCTATGTTTTTGACCAAGAGTATAAAGTTATGGTAACAACAAATCCATGTTATGAGTGAGTGGCTAATCCATTTAGCTACAACGAACGTTTCAGACCAGTACCAATTAATTATGGCTTAGCCACTCACTCATAACATGGATTTGTCGTTACCATAACTTTATACTCTAGGTCACATGGATTTGTCTTTACTTTACATTACTGAATTTCAAATATTTGAAAATGGAAAATAGAAAAATAGAAAATTGACATGCCGAGAATACCAAAGCTATGATTTTTTTGTCGTCGTGCTTGCCCTCCATTTTATTGCGAGATTGCGATTTCCACCTGATATTCCAGAAACAAATAAGTAGGCCATGTTTTTAAATCAGTACATAAACTCGTGTATACAGTTTTGAAAAATTGGTGCAAGATACGGGTATGCGTTTGAAACTTTGGTGGCACGTCCCCAACCAAAACTTGTCAGTCTAAGTTTATTCTCTTGGATTGTCTTATTCACCCAATCATTGCTTGTCTTTGGGAATAAAGATGATGAGGTAACTGTAAATATTTCTGGATCTTTTATAAAGGAAAGTGATGAGGAGAAACTTCTTGGAGTGACACTCGATAAGACGCAGAATTTCAAAAATCACGTTAATAACCTTTGTAAGAAAGCAAGCCAGAAGCTGCATGTACTGGCGCGAGTGTCAAGATATATGGATAAGCCTCAGTTAGAGCTAACAATGACCTCCTTTGTAATGTCACATTTCAGTTATTGTCCACTTGTTTGGATGTTTCATGATAGGAAATCAAATAACAAGATCAACAAGATCCATGAAAGAGCCCTGTGAATCATACACAAAGATAGTAGTTCCAATTTTGAGGAATTGTTGATTAAAAGTAACTCAGTATCTGTTGATCAGAGGAATTTACAGCTGCTCCTAAGTGAGATTTATAAAACCGTAAACAACTTGAATCCGTCTTTTATGGCAGAGGTATTTATTACCAAAGATGTGCCATACAATCTACGTGGCAGTAATAATCTTGCTTTGCCTAGAGCAAGGACAAATTTGTATGGCATTGATACTATCAGATTTGTAGGTCAAAAATTATGGCAGACTCTGCCAAGAGAAATCAAAAAGTCCCAATCATTGAAGAAATGCTAAAACTATCAGAACTTATGACTACAGCTATAAATTGTGTAAAAATTTTATTACGAATTAAGTTTTTTTGTAATTAGGTTTTTTTTTGTAATTAGGATTCTCATTGATATATGTAAAATTCACCTTAATTAGCTAACGCTAACTTCTCTGCCAACTTGAAATAGATTATTTGTTATCATTATTATTGTTATTGTTATAGTCGACCTTTAATGGGGCTAGGCCAATTAACCATAAAGGAACCCGTAATTTCCGTGACCTCCATTGTTTCAGGCACGTGTCCATAGTTTTATGCACATATTTTGGTGGATGGAGTGAATCCACAACAAACCCACCTTTGGAAATCCACCGATATTTCTGCAGCCTCACAACGTATGAATGTCTTGTTTCTTTCTCTGTGCAATTAAAAAATCCAGCCTCCAAACTACATTTTCATTTTGAAATTAGCTAGCTGAAAATCTGAATGATATAACCTGCCAAAGAGTGCAAAATCGCCTCTTCGAGACGGGTTTGTTTAAACATGGACAATTTTTGTAATATTATAACAACAGTTACTTTAATTAACACCTCAATTCATAGCAATTTGCGATTGCCGACAAAGGAAATCTTCTCAACCAGTGAATCGAAGCAAACACGTTGCAAAAGTTGGTGTTTCAGAGAAGTTATGTTCTTATGATGAAAGAAGGGAGGTGAATCTAGAGTTTCTTCTCGGAGATTTTGTACATTTCAGTTAGGAGCTTTGTGATAATTGTTTAACTTAGGCCCTAAATATCCGAGTGCGCGGCTTCTGAATCAAATAAACGAAATCCGTGAGACAGAACTTTCGATATCCCCTTCTTCTTACATTATAAGAACTCAACTTCTCTTGAGAGCCACCTTTTGCTTGCACAATGCAAGAGTTTGGCATACTGGTTTGGGGCAACTTTTGCGCCTGTGTTTGTTTTGATTTACTGGCTGAAAGGATTTGATTTGTCTGTAGTCGCTAATCACTTTGGATTGAGGTGCCAATTAAAGCCACTGTTGCTATTTTATTACAAAATCTGTCCTGGTTGTTTAATTAGTATTTACTTTACGTGATTTTAAATATCCAAAGAAGATAGATAGATCTAAGGATCCGCCACCAAAAGGTTATTTTTTAATTTAAAGGTATCGTGTCCATATATAAATAAGTTGCATGCACGAACCATGAAACTGCTGACACGATGCTGACATGCATGTAACTGTTCGAGGGTTTGATTGGTTAAGAGCCGGCTGTTTTGAACTGATCACATGATAAGAGCCTCATTGTCAAGACCATACGAGCAATGGCGGAATGGCGACAAAGCAAGCTTCGACCAAGCGAACGTCTTTGATACTTGGCAATGACACTGACGATACACAATTGGTTTTAAAAACATTTTATAGCAGGAGGGATGAACAGAGATAGGAAAGCAATGTCGAGCTAACGAAACCATTGCTAATGGCATCGCAGGCGGACAGAAGTGGTGGACTCAACTTGTGTGACGATTCGAAAACAAAGTCAGGGCCTAAGCCTAAGCAACTGGTCACACGAAAACACGACAAAAGATCACATGTTTCCGAGATATCCCGCTCGAAACCTTCTACTCACATGGACACACTGCCTTTAAGACGCTAAGCAGTAGGCATTACAATGTTCTCATATTGTTGTCTGAATTCAAGGCCATGATGTTCGACAGTATCTGAACTGTATAAACAAACTTTTTTGCAGCAGATGTTCAGACTTTCTTACTTCGCTATATGAACAAGGATGTCAGAATGCCATGTTTTCAGTATTGGTTGCTTTATTTTTTCCTTGATTTGTCTGTAAGCAAACATCTAATAAATAAAATTTGCTTAATGATACAAAGGTGAGAGGAGGATAGGAAATTTCACTTAAAAGATTTAGGAAAGTCTTTTGATGATTCGATGAACTCTGGTGTTGCTTCAAGGATCTTTTTATTTGATTCAAAAGGTAACCTTTCATCACCATAGAGAATTAATGTCTCACTGGAAAGCCTCGATAAACCGTATGAAAGTAAAGTTCCTTATACGCGGTTGTGGAGATTATTTCTCTGCATATGATAAGAGTGACAATGCAGGTAGCCTTTCTTTTGTGCAATACAGTGTGAAGAAACAATTTGTGAAGGTAGCTAGAGGGGTGTCGCCTTGATTGAGGGTATTTCACGTTGGTAGAATATTCCTGTTGAACGAAAAAAATTTCAGAACGAAACTTACCACGAACACCTTCGTAAACTCTTCACTGTTGTTGATATAAAATATATTTGTCATTGGTGATGATGTCTTTAAGAGCGAGCTACTCGACAACAGAGTGGTCGAGAGGGCCTAAATTTCCAACGTCGCCCTGGTTGAGGGTATCCAAATTTTCACATGGTTTCAGGTAAATTTAAGATAACTTGATGCGAAAATTAGCAGCATATCAACGATTAAAGAGTTTTTGTTGTTATCAAACGTTTTCTTATTGTGTTTGCTGTGTTGCGTTTTCCTAAACACTGACCTTTGTTTGCCGCTTTCGTTCAAAGACTTTTCAAGCAAGCTGACATCAAGTTTTCCTCCTTCGGTGAACTGAACGATGCTTAAATCAATTTATGATTTAGAAAAATAGTTTTACAGTCCACTGATAGAACAAACCTGTTTTTGCCCCGTAATGTGTCCTTTTACAGCAAATAGTAGTCGCCTGTCAGGCGTTGACAACGCAGATTCCGTTCAAGAACTGGAAGATACCACAACCCTCAACCAGGGCGACTTTAGGCCAATCAGACGGCGTGCAAAAAGAAGCCCGTCGTGGCGGAAGCGGATGCCATATCTCTGAATTTACGTGAGGTACTTATTCTGGACAAGCGGAGCTTGGCAAGAGGCCATTTGTTTGCTGTGAAAGTTTTAAAAACGTCAAGAAACCAAGCAAAAAGAAAATCGTGCAACAAAATGTGAAAGGAAAAATGGCAGATGCTTACAGTTACATCTTAGGTGAGCTTCTTTGTGCACTTCGTCCCTCTGTTTGTGGACGCAATTTTAAGAAACACAAACAAGAAACTGTTAAGCAAATGAAGTCACCAAAATATTTTTGCACAGTTTTTGGTTTTAACTAGGCCCAAACGCCTGTTATTCAGCAACAAACGCAAGAGAGCTAAAATCGGTCAAAACGCGTTTACCCTCAACCAGGGCGATACCCCTCTATATCAATAAGAATTTAGAAACACACCACGTTTTTCTCGCCCGATAGTATTCAAAGCTCTGTCACAGAACATCCAAACAAGTGGGCAGCAGATATAGTAGGATAAGAAAACTCTTGCATTACCCACTTTAGTTTTTCAATGTCAAATCCATTGTGTGACTGACCCGTCAACGCCAGTAACAATGTGATCAGTAAATGCAAACAAAGGGATTTTGATGCTTTATTGTATGGCCTAAGAACTGAATTTACTCGCTGTATGACCGAAAATTGTTTTTAAAGGCAGTGGGTCCATGTAAGTAGAAGGCTTCGAGGGGGTTATCTCGTAAACATGTGATCTGTTGTAGTGTTTTCATGTGACCAGTTGTTTAGGCTTAGGCCCTGCCTTTGTTTTCGAATCGCCACACACCTTGAGTCAACCACTTCTGTCCGCCTATGTAGTCATTGGGAATAGTTTCGTTAGCTTGACACTGCTTTCCATTCTCTGTTCATCCCTCCTGCTATAAAATGTCAGTTGCATGCATGTCAGCATCGTGTCAGCAGTTTCATGGTTCGTGCATGCAACTTGTTTATATATGGACACACTGCCTTTAAGAGATGACCTTCCTTATTTTGAAACTCAACTTTTTAAAGCCACATTGCATAATGAACAGCTATTTGGATTGCCGAAATCGAACAGTAAAGATCGGTTTACATAAAACACCGTAAAAAGAAATTGGGGTCCCACAAGGATATGCCGTAACTGCTTTGCATTTTGCTCATAATTTTTAGTGATCCATGTCTCAAGCCTCCGGTATCTGTAATTTAATGGCAGAAATGTAAGTAAATGGATCATCTTGATCCATCGCTTGTATGTGCAGGTCATGTAAAAATCAGTAACTTGTGACCTGAGAACGCAAACACTGTGCCAACTGCCACTAGTAAAAACATCGGCCTTTGGACAAGACTCTCTGTCTTTCAGAGAAATGTTTCCTGTGTATCACCCCGGATAACAGTGGCAAGGGATTAAAAACATTCGGCTTTCAAACTTGATAACCTGTGGTGTGTTTGATTGGTTATTCCTAACCTACCAAATTCTGAAATGGTAGACTTCGCTGTAACGGAAACATAGTTCCCAATCAAACACAAAGCTCTTCAAAGCAGCAGTTTTTAGATTCATCCTGACGAAGACGAGGTTACCTGTTGAAAAATACGAAGAAGATTCTGGTGCTTGGCAACAAAGAGTAAAGATATCGATTACCGTAGCAAGGCGAGGAAAGTCGCCTCGTGTTCAGAGTTCTACAAATGAAATCGAGAATCTCTCCAAAGTCTGCCAAACCCCCGGGGGGGGGGGGGGTACATGACTTGCGGATGGACGGGGGTCTGCCGCACGGTTTTCTGAAAGCTACCCTCTTCTAATTACCGACAGTTGCCGTCATACCCACTTTTATTGTGAATGTTGGCGGAAAATTACCTATTTTTGACAATTTTTTGCCAATTTCTGGAAAACCCACCCATGTTTAAGGAAAATCTGCCGAAAAGGGACCCTTGTTTAGAGAATTTTGGACCCAAAAACCCACCCATATGGGCGGCACATACCCGTACCCTCAACACGTTATGTAACCCCCCCCCCCCCGTGGCCAAACCTTCTGCTTTTTAAAGCAGAAGGCTCAGCAGGCCCGCCAAAGCTGCCAAAGCTGTTGCGAGTCTTCCAAGTCTACCGTTTTCAGAATCGGTACCAATCAAACACACCGTTGGATAACTTGAAAATGAACAAGATATAAACGAATTTCAATCAGAAGTTTTTATCATCCAGTAGTGTTAGGCCTAAGCACTGATAACTATTTTTTATTTATATCACCTTTAGACTGATAGGAATCACGAAAACGTATATATCTTCAATCAGTTTCTGATTATCATTGCAAATTGAGTGCTTTCTGTCCCATCACAATCAATAATTTCTCATTACATCCCAGGGAGAGCATTAGATTACGCTACGCTAGACGACAGTTGTTGATTTGAAATTCAAGATTTTGAAAATGCAATGCTGCTGTAAACAGAAACATGTCACTTTGATAACGGTGCGCAAGTTGCTTTGCAATAGGCATCTGCATACTCTGTGTACAGATTATTATCTTATCCGTTTTGGCGTTGTTAGAAAATGAATACCTATTGGCTTGAGGTGTTTTCTGCCTGTTTCACAGGACACTCTTATGTTGAATTAGATCGTATTAGGTTCTTTGCGTACCTTGAAATGCCATAAAATTCTCTGCCTTGCCATGCCTTACTTCCTGGCCTTGAACTGAAAAGCTCTATCAGGTCACATGTGCTTTCAAAACATTTGGGCCTAAATGACCTTTGCCGTCTCCTGGGCATTACTGTACTCACGCAGCGGTCTCGAAATGGAAAGTTCGATAATTTTAATTAAGTTTTTATTGGAGGGCCCCTTGAAAAACGGCTTCTGCCGAATTGCAAACCTGCTTATATGAACTGAAATGAATGAGATGAATTTCAAATTTTCAGTTCAGTTTTCATACTTCAATTTTACAACATTAAATTTAAAGTCAAACTAACCATACTAGCATATAACTAAACTGCAAGAAAAGTCAATATTACAGAAAATGATCAGAATTAATCGATTTTGCGTTGAAGACACAAATTTTAATTAAACGCAATGTGTTAAAGAAGTCAGAAGATGTCGCATTAAGATATAGGATGCAGCTTGATTTGAACTGGGCTTTAGCAAAATTCATCCGTACAGACCTTTGAAAAATAATGTTTTCTGTGCTTGAAATTTCAACCATCTTTCCATTTCTCCCTTTGATTCTTCCTGCCATGTACTTCTTCCTGTTTTTGAAAATTTCCAGAGCGGTTCTGCATTTTCAGTACCCCGGAACACGTCTGCTCTTTGCTTTTCAATTTGTTTTGAGTGGGCTTGTCAGGATTTCTAGCTACTGAAAGCTAATTTGGGCCCACTGTGCATGCCGCATCCAGGCATGGGACCCCTAGTTTCACGTCCCTTCCGAAGGACGACGAAGTGAGTTGTGAGGTCAGGCCTCCAAGGTCACACATCCAGAGTTTGACCTCACTCGACCGAACTTAACTTTAGTTACCTGACGAAAACTGTTTAAGCCACTCGGCCACTCACCCCGTCTGCTACCAAAGAAAGAAAGAAAGCAGAACAGAATGTTGACCAGACAAGAATAGTTGGTCCTTTTCTTTTTCTCCTCTCTCGCTTCCGTTTTGTTGTGAATTCCAACAAAATCAGCCATTTTTATTTCGGAAGCCGTGTATCATTCATTACAGTAGTAAGGCCCCGCATCTAAGAAACTACTTTTTCACACTGTAGCCTAAAGTATTTCTTAAATCTTTGATACTTCTCATTGTTTAGGGTCAAGTTTCTTAATTTCTTTTCTTGGAAGTCCTAGGCAAATAAGTTACATAAATTTCAGTAAAGACCGAACTTGAAGGACAACGAGAAAACTGTCAAAGAGAAGTATCTTGAATTAATAAGAGTACAGTAAGGCTCCACTTTTAAGAAACCACCTAAGAGAAACTTTTAGGCTACTGAAAATGATCAGCCCCCCTAGTTATAGAAAACTCTTGAGGTTCACACCCGAAATAAAAAGCTCTTGTATTTTGAGTGACACTAAGTACTAGTCTTATAGAGAGAGAGCATAACACTTCATACAGGATTCAATAAGAAATTGCTTGCAAGATATTGTGGATTTAACAGATTGTTACCGAAATTTTAATTCATGTCCTTGACAATCATTGATGACATACACATATGGCTGAATATGGCTGATATACCTATAGACAATCCCATTTTAATCAATATTTTTTGGTTGATATTGACTGTTTCCAAGAAGCTCGGAAAACAAGAGTCGAGAAACTGTCAAAAGATTGCCTAACGTGACTAAAGATTAAAGTCATTGATCTTCGCAATCATGTCCAAAGTTAGCACGTCTTCGCGAGCCAGGTAAAATCCAGATTAAAGGGGCAGGGTCACGTAATGTAAACAAACTTCTTTCGAAAAGACGATTTTGCAGTTTTTTGACCAGCCATATCACAGTGATTTTGCACCACTTTTCTCAAAGGTGTTATTGTGAAGATGGACTTTTGTACTTCGTAGAGATGCAAACGAAACACTCATACATTGTACGATTGCAGAGATGTTGGTGGACTTTTAGAAGTAACTTTAGTGTGGTGTGGATTCACCCCATCCACCAAAATCTGTACAGATCACAATGGCCACGTGTGAGCAACAATATAGATACTAGAGATAACAGGTTTGTTTACGGTTATGTGACCCTGCCCCTTTAATAATCTTGAATTACAGTAGTACTGAACTAAAGACTGAGCTACCCCTACGGAGAAATCTGTGGCCTCGAACACAAAAGACATGAATTTAATGTTGTTGCATTTTCTTTCAGTTGTCTGAATCAATGTACGTACTGCAAAACGAAACATGCAAGAGGAGAATTAGGATCATACCCACCAGAAGAAATTGTTGAGAGAGCGAAGCAATCATTTCAAGGTATATAGAAACTTATCCATGTAGCAAAGACAGATTTTGTAATATAAAAGCAACAGTTGCTTTATTGACACCATAAACCGAGCGGATGGCATTACAATTTCTGCATATTTATTGCTCAGATGTACGCAGTCACTCCTCAGCCACTGAATCAAATAAACAAAATCCGCGAGACAGAACTTTAGATTTACCTATCTTCTTTCGTTATAAGCACATACCTTCTCTTAAAAACCTCCCTTCGCCCGCACCAAACGAAAGTTTGCCGTACTGGTTTCAGGGCAACTTTACGGCTTCGTTTGTTTTGAATTTCTGCTTGAGAGAATGTCTTTTGTCTGCATTCGCTAATCGCTTTGAATTGAGGTGTGAACCAAGGTGACTGATGCTATTGTTTGACAAAATCTGCCCTTGTTCTCTATAACTTAGAAAAGTGTTGAAAATTTCTGCAATGTCTGACGGTAGAATCATACAGGGTATCCCAAAAAAATTGTGCCCCGTTTGGTTAGCTTCTGTGGAGGAGCTGTATATTCAGTCATCTCGGATCTTACGCAGTTGCATAGGCCTAGCTTCAACCTAGAGTTTGAGACCTTGTTCAGCTTGTTTGAGTTTATCTGATAAGCGGCTGCTGATTTATGGTGGAGAAAAGACAAATTGTGGTTACTTAACAGCACTTTTATTGTTCTTCAGCGATGTCAAAATAAAGTATATCCTTAAAGAAAGGGTTCTAGCATCGTATTTAGATTTTTTGCTTGATCTTTTAAATGGTTAGCAGTGTTGTCTATTCATAAAAGAGTACTTTCTACCTTTTAGAACATGCAGTGAAGCTTTTAATACGATGTAATATCCCTTTCTTTGAAAATTTACTTTATTTTTGCATTGCTGGAAAACAATAGAAATGCAGTTTTTGAAGCAACCACTTATGTTGCCTTTCCTCTGCCATAAATAAGCAACCACGCGACAGATTGACTCATACAAGGTCTCAAAATCTAAGTCGAAGTCTGTCCCAAGCAACTGTGTATAAAACTGAGATTATTGAATCTACAGCTCCTCCATAGCAGCCACACCAACGGAGCACAGTTTTGTTGGGGCACCTTGTAGATAGGTAGCTAAGTGTTTTTCAAGCCATTGAGTTAAAAGAAACAGGTCATAGAATTTGCACCGAAACGTATGCTCATCTTAGGCTTCAATCACTATTAACATTCCAACATCCTTTGCTCGGCACGATCAATGCTGGAATCCTCATAACACTGCATCTTTGCTTGGCACAAAGGCTGGGTAGCCCCAGCGCGGGTAAAATTGTAGCCAAAAAGGACCGTCTTGCAGTTTAATTTGATTCTTTGTATTAAGTAATACGCGAGCTTGTCAAGGACGTAATTAGCCAATTGTATGGATGATGTGGGGAAAACTTCAATTTGATAATGATTTCTTATACCTTAAGACCATTCTCTAGAAACCAGGTAAGGGAGCGGTCATTATTTATTCTTGGTACCAGGGCGGAGGATAATTTCACACAATTACCAGAAATTTCATACCCCATCTTGTAAATAGAAAAGTTTGGGAACTTGACCCAGCGCACTTTCTAAATACAGTTACGCTATTCATATTCTCAATGCAATAACGCCACTAAGTTGAAATATTGATCTATACTTTGAATTATTTCTCGATATTTTGATATTTCGCATTGCCCATTAGAACTTGTCCTGCAAGCGTTGACCCAGCTCACTTTCATCCTAAATTCAATTAAACTAGTAAGTTGAAATATGGATCAATTTTCTAGGTATTTTAGGATATTTGCTATTTCTGATTGCCCAGTAGAATTTGTCTTCCAAACGTTGACCCAGCTCACTTTCATCCTAAATTCAATTACACTTGTAAGTTGAAGTATGGATCAGTTTTCTAAATATTTTTCGCTATTTTATGATTTTTTCAACTAATTTTCTTTTTGTAAGCTTTCGTGGGTCTTACTTTGTGTTTGTTAAAGAATGACATTTCCGCTAACAACAGGTGTTCAATGAAAAGTTGCTGCATAATGTAACTTTTCTTGACTTTCCAAGGTTCTTTTAATTAGTGCCAACACAATCAAGTTGAAGTAAAGCTCTCCTTTCAATATCACATCTGCATTTGAGCTGGGAATAACATTTCAAAGGTGTTAAAGGGAAAGGTTCGTGGAGGTCTCTCATCTCCTAAAAAGTTGAAAAACTTTGTGCCACGAGAAACAACTAGATGATGTATATCGAGCCCTTATAGAATGTCATTTGAGGTATGCAAATGTTATTTGGGGCAGTATTCCTAGTTCTAAAATAAAGATCTCACGAAATGTACAGGACCGAGTCTAAAGCATAATTGAGAGGGCTAGAATCAAAGACAATAGACGATTGTGCTAAAGATGGCGTCGAGGAATTTTTTACCACGATGAATTGCTTTCGAATTGTGGATCTTTAACGATTCTATAGGAATTCGATTAAAAATGCAATGCATCTTGGTAAAAACTTCCTCGCCTCCACCTTTAGCGCAATCATCTATCGGTAATATAACTAGCTCAATGTTGAGCAATTAATTGAATTCGATCGATCAGCCAGGACCTAAAAGATTATGAACAGGATGTGTCCAGAGAGCCTTTGAGATAACTTCCCCTAGATATTCTTGCATTCAAATTACAATACAAAAACTGAAAGAAAATCCAAATTCCAAGATATAACCTTGAATTTGTGATAAAGGCTTTCATTTTTCAGCTCTTACTGCATGGAACAGCATTTCTCTCTGTATTAGGGAACTGCCAACCCTCCCGCAGTTTAAAAGAAATTTAAAAACTCATCTAAAGAGCCGAATTAACGCGAAACACAACTCCCTGGAAGAGCAGCAAATAGATCCTAACAGTTCTCACATTGTATCATAGATTGTAATTTTAATTTGATAGACTTCTGAATTTTGAATATGGCTGTTGAATTGGTCAAAAGACTACAACTTTGAAAATATACAAAAAGTACAATATATACTTCACTCTTTTTTTTATATATCAATTTATCAAAAACTACAAAACTAAAAGAATATAACTACTACAACTACAAACAGGGACTACTTACACAAGGAAACTACAAGACTTACATGAAACGAAGCTGCATGGGGTGTGGGCTAGCACATCTCCCCTGCAGCCAACATTTAGACATAGAACATAACAAGGACTACACAAATCACTAACAAGGAAAATCAAAATGAAAACAAGAAAAAGGGTGAGAGGGAGGGAAGGGAGAGAGAGAGACAGGGAGGGAGGGAGGAAAGAGGGATACAGCTCAGTTCATACGACCAGTTTCTAAAATGTATTCTAAGGTTGCCGAAATGATGCGTCTATTTAGGGTGCAATTAAGCCTAGAGTCGCCATATAACAAGATATGTAAAAGTGCACACTGAGATAAATTGTTAACATTGACTCCTATTTCGGACAAAACATCAGATACCTTTCGAAGGAGGAGTGTTCTCTGCTGATTGAAATCTTGGCAAAGCAGCATGTAATGTTCAGTATTTTCCACCCCATCATTTAATAAGCACATAGGATCAGACGTATCGCAAAAGCTGTGCCGAAACTTATGCTCTCTCAAAACGCTTAATCCTACCCTTAACTGAGTGAGAAATCTAAGACCTTTGGGGTCATAAATTCCATAAGTTTCATATTTATTGGGTCTTATCAGTTTAATAAGTCTGGACTTAAATATTGCCAATGAGGGAGCATTCCGTATCTCAGGATCAAGATGATTCCATTCTTCGACGCAAAAAGGAAAAAAACTATTCTTGAAGGTTTCGATTCTGTGTTTCATGGATGGAATGCAGTCACTGTGTCGCATCCCGTACCGATGAAATGTTGCATCTGGGATTATTGGTTTCAAGTAAGAAGGGGTTAAACCATTAATTATTTTATAGAATAATGTCAACCTACGGTACCATCTTCTGTCTGCAAGTGTTTCCCAAACCAGCTCATGGTATAGTGCACAGCAGTGTTCCCACTAAAAGGATCTTCATGATTGGGGATGTGGTGGATGACATCACAATAATCAAAGTGTGGCCGAACATGCAGCTTGTAAATCTGGTCCAGGGAATGCCTTGGTAGATACCTTGATAAGTATTTAATCATACCTACTCCTTTATTCGCTTTTGCAATAATTTCACTCTTTTAGCCATAAGACAAAGCAATGCGTACAGTTATCGCACGACTACTTTTGCTGCTACAATTTTTCAAAGAGGAGGCCATTTTTAATCACCCGATAGTTTTTTTTTATTTTCATCGCCCAGTATCATCCAGCGTTTCAGTTTTCTTCACTAAAAAGAACCATTGTATCGTTTCCTTCTAATAGAGGGAGTTGTGGAGATCTGGTTAACAAGTGAAGACACTGGAGCATATGGAAAAGACATTGGCGTGACGCTGCCAGATTTACTTTGGAAGCTTGTGGATGTCATACCTGAAGGAGGGATGTTGCGACTTGGAATGACCAACCCACCCTATATTCTTGAACATTTAGAGGTATGGCATATAGGCCTAGAATTATGGAGCTGTATAGCTTAAATGAAAGCTCATAGCGAAAGGTTTCGTTATTTTGTGACTTCAACACCAGTTATATGGACTGTACAACAAACGTAGTAAGCACATCACCAAACTATGGGAGCCTTTAAGCTGCGTACATACAAGTTTTCAAATTTTGTAAAGGGATTACCCTGGATCAGTGTATTTTATAACTTTTATTGAAGAATTTAAGAAGTACTAAAGACACTCTGATCCAGGGGAAAAAGGGATAACACTTATTCTAGCAAGATGTCGTTATCCCATAGCTCCTGAGGTACATGTCCGTTTGCCTTGAGTATTGGAGGGAAAATAATTTATCAAAAATCAAACGGTTCGATATTCAAATCTTCATCGGTATCTATTCACAATTTCTCATCTTTTTTAGGAAATGGCGAAAATCTTAAATCACCCAAGAGTATACGCATTCTTGCATGTTCCAGTGCAGTCAGGCTCAGATAGTGTTTTGATGGATATGAAGAGAGAATATTGCAAAGCTGACTTCAAACATGTTGTCGATTTTCTCAAAGAAAAGTAGGTATAACGGTATCGGGTGAGTTAAAAAAAGTTTATAATTATGGCGGGTTATGGAATAAAAAGTATCTAGCCGATATTCAAGACTAACATGTCAGTCTATCAGTCAAAGGCTAACTTAGGTGAGGAAATTTTGTTTGGTAAATTCACTCATCAGTTAGAACCAGAAATTAGTAAAATGCTTGTAAGAGGCATGTTTGGGAATAAGAATTCCACATCCCATTCTGGTCTATGATTTACTTGCTATTGAAATTAAAATTCATCTCTGAAAGTGACAATGGCATTGAATCTGAATTTGTGTGTTGAATAAATTTATTAGGACCAGAATGGAAAGTGGAATTCTCGATTCCCATACAAACCCCTTGCAGACATTTTTCTAGTTTTTTGGCCTTAAAGATGAGAGATTTTACCACACAAAATTTTCTCATCTAAGTTAGTCTTTGACTGATAGAGTAACATTTCATTTTTGAATATCGGCTACATACTTTTTATTCCACAGCCCATCAAACGCTTAAACTTTTTTACTCACCCGGTATGTGTGTATATGCATACTGGTTTACAGGGAGTCATGCTAAAACAAAATCTGATAACAACTGAAACATGTAATGCAACCCCATTTACAATAATCTTGACATAAAAAAGGAAAGGAAAATTAGATATTTTATTTTTTTAACACATAAAGTTAGATTTATTTAAATGTTAAATAAAACATTTTTTTATGTATGTATGTATGTATGTATTCATCATTTGCCACATAAAAAATATATACAGGCTATTATGATAAATATAAAAAATAGATACAATACAATACTTTAAGGATAAAAACGTATAATAAAAACACCCCTTATTACAGTGGCAGGGATAGCATTAAAGGGTCAAGCTGACCTTATTTCCATAATGGTCCCCTTAGAGGTGCTGGTATAACGGTAAAAAATGAGTGAATAAATAAGTAATAAGATAGAACAAATAAATAAATGAATAAATTTACTCATCCGATACTTTCTTGGATCATCCTAAAGTATGCAATCAACATCATAGCCTTTCCTGTATTTCAGAGTACCTGGAATAACCATTGCTACAGATTTCATTTGTGGATTTCCAACAGAAACAGAAGAGGTTTGTATAACAATGACAAGTTTATATATCATCGTCTTATTCTTTTGTCAGCCATTGATCAGTGCATGAAATGCTTCGAGTTGAGGAAGGGTCGTATTGGTGAAATGTTATT
The DNA here is from genome assembly GCA_964020215.1 of Aurelia sp. 3 sensu Dawson et al. (2005). Classification (NCBI taxonomy): domain Eukaryota; kingdom Metazoa; phylum Cnidaria; class Scyphozoa; order Semaeostomeae; family Ulmaridae; genus Aurelia; species Aurelia sp. 3 sensu Dawson et al. (2005). The sequence goes on from OZ026584.1 coordinate 4,976,470, forward strand.
GGAATTTCGTATTTTTTGGAGAAGATGAATGTCCAAGATAAATTGTGATCAACCTTTACAATAAAGGTACATTGGTTGGAAGATTTTCATAATACTGCATGAAAATGATCTACGTAGAAATTTTAATCAAATTGCTATCAAATCACATGTCCAGAGTAAGTTAAACTGCGACTGCGTTCACACGATGCCGGCAGATTTTGAAAACGATGAAAAATTCGACGGATAGGCCTCCTGTTCACACGAAAACGGCACATTTTTTGCCGGCAGATTTTGAAAACGGTAGATTTTGAAAACGGAACTCTAATCGGCACATTTTGGAAACGGCATCGTTTAAAGATTTAAAAATGGTGAAAATAGAACATTTTCAGACGCTTTTGGAACGAGACTGAACAATTCTTAGGGTTTAGGTACACTTCTTTGGCATCAAAGTCTTGCAACGAGCTTTTTACTGGCAAATTTCCAACCGTTTTCAAATTGTTCCGGCATCGTGTGAACGCTAGCTCAAATTTTGCTACCGTCACAATTTTCATCGTTTTCAAAATGAGCCGGCATCGTGTGAATGCAGTCTGCATTTGCTATCCGCTGGGGTTAACCAGTTTATTTAAGTCATCTGTCTCAAAAATATTTTTACATCATTTCATTTCTAGTCACTCTACTATTAGGTTATATAATGAATGTACCAACTATTCTAAAGCATTGCTCGAAGTTTCATGCCACTCACCAAGTTAAAGAACGCTTGATACGAGGAAATTGAATTAAGTTTTCTGGCTCGGTTTTCCGCCGTGGAATGATAATTCAAAACTGATGGTTCAAAGACTGCAGATTGGTACTGGGATAAAACTGGTACACTTTCCAAAATTTCGCTTTCTTTTCCATTCTAGGATGGATTTTGTGCATTTTACAATTAGCGGCTTGGCTCTTGTTTTAAACGCTGTGCTAAAACAATGTTTATATATGCGTCTCAAATTTTAGCCATGCTGTACTGTGCCAGAAGTATTCTGTAGTGTAAATGGCTTTAAGAATAGTTGCTCTTTTCTTTCTAGGATTTCGAGCAGTCTTGTTCGTTGGTCACCGAATACAAGTTTCCAAGCCTCTTTATCAACCAATTCTACCCTCGACCTGGTACACCTGCTGCAAAGTTGAAAAGATTGCCAAATAATGAAGTATGTAAATACTTCGCGTTATTTGTTTCAAAGATTTCTGTGAAAGCTCTATGGAGCCCCCGGGGGCTTATTTAATTTTTGAGACTATGCAGGGGGATTGAAGGGATTTGGGGCTTATTCACAAAGTGAAATAACAAGGATATAAATGTTAGCTTCTTAGATCTTTACTCAATATTTTGTGGCATTAACATACAATTTTATAAGCCAAATTCACAAAATTAGACACCATTCAAGCGTTTTAGCAACCTAGATGGAAAGACCGTTGGCAACCTTTGCATTTGATATTAGTGGAGGGGGGCTCGGTAGAGAGGGGGGCTTATCTAGAATTTTTGCGTGGAGTGGAGGGGCTTATCATAGAGGAGGCTTGATAGAGGGGCGTTAAATAGAGCTGTTTACATTGTGCAAAAAAGTTCTAAGTTTATTCCTTCTCTCCAGATTCTCCCAAAAGAATTAATTACGGTGTGATGAGACAGCACTTGTTTTCAGCCAACTTTTGTCAGATCTGTTTCGAAATTATAGAAAGGCTTGATTCAAACTTTGATGTGAATGTTTGGTCCCTTGCATGTGATTTGATCCACCATCCCGACGAGTTGCCACCAATGAACCATGTCGAAACATTTGTTTATCTTGCTTGGACATTCCGATCTGATCGATCAACTTCGATTGGAAATGACGAATGTCTTCCCCTTTCCCCTACAACTGTTGGAGGCAAGGTTTTCCGATCGTTACAAGGCATATGAGTCATGGGACATCCTTGTAGCTACCTTTTCAGGGACTTGTTGCTCACAGTTTCGTAGTTTTGTAACTAACAGTTTTTATGGCGGGCAGTCTATCATTTGTAAAAGCTCCATGGCGGCAATTTACCAGATCTGTTTCCCAGTCTCGTTTTTAACTGTCAAAATTGACTATAGTCCCTTATTCTGTGTCTGTCAAACCTTATTCTCCAGTGGGATGAGCAAAGCATTTGACTCGGCTGTTCCTTTCTTCGTACATACAAAATTAACTGTGACCTAACTGTGACCACAGAATACAGCTGTGTCTGTTTCAATAGCTATCGATTTAAACAGCTATAAGGTAAAGCTTACAACAATTTTTTGTCAGATGATATATGGCATGCTAGCTATTCTTTTCAATGACTTGATAAGTTACCAAAATTTTATGTTTATTGCTAACAATTCCTGTTCTCAGTGGCTTGTAACCTATCTCATTTTTATAGGTAAAGAACCGAACCAGAAAATTGACCAATATTTTCCAGTCATATCTTCCTTACGAGGCAAAGGTGAGAATATTCTGTAAATCTCGTTTTTTTTAGTTAAGGAAGGATTTGTTTCCTTCCGTCTTGGCGAAACAAAACTCTTCCTTGATAGCCATCTTAAGACTTTGATAGACCTGGCAAACCTTTAACGAGGGCTTCCGGAAGACAGGAGTTGGATATTTGCAAAAATTTAACTGAGCTCTATTATTTTTACGAGAGACTTAATGGACTTCTACCCTCAAACTTGATTAAACTCTGCAGTACTTAATGATTGATTTTGAAGTGACAAAAGCTTTTTTTGTTATTTCTCTTTTGTTGTCAAAGCTCAAGGGCTAGAGGGCACAATTGGTACCATGCACCTTCAAGGCCCTTGACTGTGCCCTATTTCCTTTAACACAAAGTGCCCTTCTCCTCAACCTACTTACTTTTATATTTATCTCAACTTGGCTACCACGATTAGAAACTGAAATTTGCCTCTACCTTGGATCAAACTTGTAGTCTTCTTCTTGCCAAAGCTCTCTAGGATACTCTTCTGCACCTGTCAGTCAAATGTTGGAGAAACCCGAAGTCATTCACGTCTCTGGTCTTCACCACTAAAGGAGACATTTTTTTTTTGTTTTTATCGTGTTTTGGCATAAGGCTTTCCATCAAAGACACGCAATGACTAATGATGCTTAATTTTGATAAGTAGCCTTTCGAAAGTTGTGCCCCTCCAAGTAAGGACTGCTTTCTGTGTCCCTGTGCTGCATATCATCTAAGAGTATGAATACATCTTTTTTATCAATTTTTGCCCACAACAAGGACAACGTATGTAAATTTTATCAATAATGATCAATTTGTTTTTAATTATTTGTTAGCTTTGTTACTTCTTTTATCTCCGACACTTTTTCATGTCAGTGCAAAGGAGAGATATAAAGCTTTTGTTGCTTTTTATTCTTTATCAGCTGAATACAAAATTTGACGTGTTGATTACGGAGCATTCAAAAGATGGAAATTATTATGTTGGGCATAACAAATATTATGATCAGGTAAAATATTCTTCTTTCTTTTAATTGGCGTAGAATAACTGGAACTTCTAAAAGTAACTAAGATTTACTTTCATCTGTACCAAAAAACGGAGTACAAGAAATGCGACGATAATCATATTTATATTCATTCCAAGTTTAACAATGCCAAGGTTAAGACATATCTAATGTTAATAGAAAAACTTTTATGTTGAATAGTCCATGTTTAAATTATTATTGACGTTTCGAAGCAGTTCTCCGTGCTTCATCATCAGAATCAAATGTTCTAAAAGCAAGAGGCTCTATTTATACTCATGACGACAGTACATAACTAAAAGTGCATGTTTACAGCACCTACGTGTAAAGAAAAGTAAACGGCAAGCCCAAAGGAATAATGATTAAAACAGAGCTTGGGGGTAGAAGACCTTTGGGAGTTAAGTGAAGAACGATCATGCAAAATAAATATACTTTCGTGGATAAGTAAATCAAAGTCAATATTTGGTCTGTCCAACACTGAGAAATCTTCCAACGACGCGGTGTGTATTTTCATCTGTGTAAACATTTCCTTTAGTTCCTTTTTCATAGGCAGAATTGATATCCGCCAGTTATTATTGATATTGAAAACAGATATTTGCCTCAAACGCTCTAGAATTTAGTTTTGATTTTTACAGCTTTTCCTAAACTACGATAATCAATATCGCTAAAATCAAAATAGCATAAAATGAATCAATCTACAGTTGATGTAACATTTATAGTTTGAAAGTTCTTTAACCTGTATATATCTGAACATGTGTAGAGTTTTCAAATGTTTCGGATTTTTTCAAACAGTGAAACTTTTCATGTTCTGAGGTAATTCGAAGTTGAATTGAATTTGAAGTTTTACGTTGTTCATCGTAGTGTGTGCGAATTTTTCAATCAGTACAAAAGCAGTAAAGCAGAAGTCCTGAAAAAGTTTCAGGACTTTTATTTCCATAAATTTTCCCAAATAGAACCTTGGTATGTTTCAGTGAGGTCTTATTTTTTCATTCTACTGTATAATCTCTTTGCAAAAAAACCCTATCAGCTAGTAAAAGCAGCAAGGAAGCAATGATACCCTAATTGCTCCAATATAGATAATCAAAACTCTACAAATATAAGTTTTACTCTACCAAGGGATTATTGCCTGACGGATACCTTGGGAATCATTGCCGACTGAACAAGAAGTCCTTCAATTTGTTTTGAAACGTGTAAACCATAGAGCTATTTCTGATGTTCAGTGGAATTTTATTCCAAGCATTTGTACCAGAATAATTACTATTTCTTTTTGAAAATTCCTAATTTTGCTTAATAAAGGTTTTATCTACCTCTGCAGGTTCTCGTTCCAAAGGAAAAAGACTTGATGGGGAAAATGGTTTCTGTTGAAGTAATTGAAACTGGAAAGCATTTCTTGAAAACCAAATTGGTAGAAAATTCTGATATTAAAGAACCAGGATTATCAAGGCCACTTGAAAAGGGAGAAGTCAGTGGAATATCAAATATTACTTCTAAAGAAGTTGATTCGGTAAGTTATTACCTGACTGAAGTTGCAAAAGTGAGGCAGTACAAGAATCCCATAGCTCCCATTGGTTAATCACACATTTCCCGCTGTTTTCCCGTAGCCTTGTGTGATACATTGCAAGAACACCTCTTTGTTGCCACAGCAACAGCTTTACGAGAACACCTCTTTGTTGCCACAGCAACAGCCTATGAGATCTACGATAAGTTCGGCGACATAACAGTGACAAAATGCGTAAAATTAGAATCTACCAGGTAATAAAACTCATACTAACCAGCTTCGTTGTGCAGGAAGATAGGAAGCCCTCCGTCTTAATGCACAGACCTCGCAAGCTCGGTCTCTACTGTTAAGACCCTCGGGCTTTATACTTTCGTTTACAACACAAAACCAGTTAGTATGCGCATAAAAATGGCCTGTTGCACTAATATGCCCGGCTGCCCCAAAAAGAATTTCACAAGTTTGTAAATTCGTTCCACAAAGATTTCTTGGTGAATTGAACTGAGTCCAAGCTTGGATGATAACCAAAATGCTGAAGTATATAGTTTTTATTTTTCTTTTTTCTGAGTACTGGAAAAATTTTCTTATGAATATCCCTCTTACTTTGTGTTTCATGAAAAGGGCCTCAATCGTTTCATTTGGGCTACTGTAACTAAACCATTTCCAGTGAGTCATAAGTCCATATGCAGGTTTTTCTTCCAGTGTAACAGTGTCTCAGGTTTTAACATCTATCTCACTTAAAGCTGGTATGCAATGGTATATAGGCTCCTCTATAAATAGACCACAGAAAATTACTGAAAATTAAGACACAGTATTGTTTCTTAGCAAGATAAAGTTGTTATTGTTAGGCTATCGCTTGTTGAGTTTGTGTACACCCTCAGTTTGAATGGGAATTTTTTTCTTGCTCTCTGCAAATGCCAGTTGTTAACATTGCACAGGCCCCTGTAAAGCAATATGCCAATTCATTAAAATATTAGATCCGATGCATCACTGCTTTTATGTAAAATGTGTTTGAGTGAGGATATTCTTTATACTGTTGATCTTTATCCCCTTCCGCGCATTTTAACGCGACAATTTTTTCGTAAATCAAATTTTACCAGTATTTCATATCCTCAGGAAAGTGAAACAAAAACTCACAAAATATCTACAGTGACGGCAACGGAAACTGCAACGCAATGTTGCTTTTGTTTGAGTACTTTAGATTCAAAAGATTCCTTGTTTTTCGTTCGAATTTCCGTCCCTTGAGAGACTTTGAACTTGTCCTTTTCAATTTCACGACTTGGATACTCCATTTCTGGCATTCTGTACTGCAATTTTAGGTCTCCGAAGTAAAACTCAGTCTTTTTCAATGTTTCTCTGCAAAGGAAACAATATGTTTTTCAGGCATCTCTCAGTTTTAAGAGGCCTCATACTGGCCTTTTGCATGATATATTAAAGGTACCGTACGGAAACAATACTTGTTTTGCCGAATATCAGATGACATTCTGGCTGGCGTTGCCGTCTTTTATCCTTAAGGTCTCTAGTGTTGCCTGCGTGGCGAATTTTCAAATGTGAAGTGCCTTTTGGCATGCCTGGTAGGTGAAATTTTGACAGTGGCGGGAATCGAGGCTTGCTTTGCTTGCGTGAAAGTTACAAAAAACTGCTCTTTTGAATAACGTGACTTTAATTTTTCCAACTAAACGTTTGATTTCAACTGAAAACACAGAGATTACCAGCGGGAATTTGGTGCACTACAAGGACCCCGTATTGTTACGCCACTGGATAATTGGATAGAGGCTTTGTCTTTATGTTTGTGACGCAAGCTAGGCTTTTCAGGGCTTAACCAGGTACAAACATAGTATTGTTTCGGCATATTCTGTCGCTCTATTCTCATCGTCTGTAGAGAAAGAAATTGTTGAGGTATTGTCTGTCATTTAAAATTAGCTTATCTCATAACGATGCCTCGCTGGCCTTTGAAATATTGCGTGATTGATTTCTCCTTGTTGAATGGAACACTAGAAACAACACTGTTCTGTTCAGTTGTTTCTTTGTCTAGAAACACTTGAATTAAAATCTGGAAGTTGCTTTGAATCGAAGAATACCAGATAACAATGCCGTCACTGCCCTTTGAAATATTGTGTGATTGACTTTTCCTTGTTTGAATGGAGAACTGGAAGCAACGCTGTATAGTTCATTTGTTCCTTTGTTTAAAAACAATTGAATTAAAAATCTGGAAGGTGCTTTGTTTCGAAGAATACCAGATACAGCAGGTATTGGTCAATCTATTGTTTGACAAAAACAATGATAATACAGGTGAAGGTATTCTTCAAAGTCTTTCACATTTTTGCTCGGAAGATTTGAAATTGCAGCTCATGAGACAAATTTCCCAAAGAGCTATCATACAAACAAAGGGTCACACAAATAAAAAGGCATACTAATGAGCCAGTGGTACAGTTTGCTGACTTGGTGTGCTTGCCGTATCCCGGAAAATGATTCTGTCATTACTCCGCAGGGAAATCTGTTTCCCAATTTTCAGTGTTGGAAGTGATTGTTAGATTTTGTTGACCAACTTTCCGTTTGGCAATTTTGTTAACCAAAAAAATTGGTCCTCACCAACAAAAATTTTTTTCAATACGGAGTCCCAGTCATGGTAACAACAAAAACAACATTCTGTAAATGTTCTTAAAAGTCTGGAATGATACACCTTCCACGATTCGTGAGCTACCGACTTTAAATCGTTTTAAACAAAGACTAAAAACGCATTTAAAGGGCTAGACTCATTTTTAAAACACGACTCCCTGGAACAACAGCAGATTAGGAATGTAGGATTTTAGGCTTTTTAGGAATTTGATTTCTAGATTTAAATTTGTAAGTAGGTTTTTTATATTAAGTGCTGAAGGGTTTTTTTTCGTGTATAAATAATTTTAAATGAAAAATAAATAAATGAAATAAATGAATGTTCTATTGAATTGAATTTTTCATTGGACTGAAATATTATTCCTTGAACGAACATAACAGAGATCTTATGCTCTTCCGCAGTTGTGATTTGGTGCGTTTTATTTCAGAATGGTGTGAAGAAATTGGGACGAGTGGAGTAAATCTAGGGTTTTTCCCGGTCAAATGGAAGAAAATAATCCCAGTGGTGATATTTCTTTTTTAGCTTTCAAACGAAACAAAACAAAGTCTACATGGAGCAGAAAATAACTGGATAATAAAGACAAGCATTATATTACTACTGATAGCATTGGTATTTCGATTTGTTTATATTTTTGTGCTTGTTTAGTAATTCATTTTAAATACAGAATGGTTGTCCCAAGCATCGTTTGACATTTCATTATTAAGAATAACGATAAAATGAACAGGCTCTGTGGTTAGCGTAATCTTTACCTTGAGGCTAAACCAAGATGCGTTATCGTGTGATTGCTTATATTGCGTTCACACTGACACAATTCAACCAGCTGTATTTAAACCAGTTTAATTTTCAACCAATCAATTGACTGGATTTGTTGCATTGACCAATCAGAAGGCCCTATTCAAAAACCTGGTTTAATTTAAGCTGGTTTAACTTGCAGTGTGAATCGGGCATTTTATGTCCATAACCAATGAACTTAATTCAAAAACTTTGTTTTGTCTGATTGCCGAAATGCTAAATTGTTTTTGAGGATGTTTGTTGCGGTTTTACAACGATTTTTAATAGAAGATCAATAAAACCTGCTCAACTTTAAAGGGGCAGGGTCACGTAATGTAAACAAACCTCTTTCGACACGACAGTTTTGCAGTATTTTTGGTAGCCCATATAACAGTTATTTTCCACTGATTTTCTCAAAATGAAAGTGTTTCTTTGAAGATGGACTCTTGTATTTTTTAGTGAAACAAACGAAAACTCATATGTTTTACGATTGCAGAGATATTGGTGAATTTTTGGAAGTAACTTTAGTGTGGATTCACCCCATCCACCGCAATCTATGCAGAACACAATAGCCACGTGTGGGCAACAATATAGATTCTAGATATAACAGGTTTGTTTACGGTTACATGAACCTGCCCCTTTAAACCTCAGATGGCATGAAAAAGGAACAGCCCACTTTTCCAGTCATCCTTTTAGATTTTATGCAAAAGGCTGCACTTTGCGTGTCGTTCAGAGGATACGAATTCTTTGAACCCCAAATCACGTCTCACTTGAGTATGCGGTAAAAAGGCAGTTATACGTGAATTCCTCAATGCCTCATCAGTTGTTTGTCCAACTTAACATTTCATAAACGTTTTCTTCTCATGCTAATTAAGGCTTGGATTTGAGCAGGCTTATCGATCTTCTCTTCAGCATAAGAAATTGTCGTAAAACCACAACCGCATCCTCCAATACAATTATCCTTTCGGCAATCGGATAAAACAGAGTTTTTGAAAAAAGGTTCGTAAGTTATGGAAATGTAAGCAATCAAACGATAATACGTCATTTTGGGGCAGCTGATAGATTAATTTTAAGCGCACCATTCTTGTAAATCTACTGAAAGCTCACTGAGGTACAGAGAGATGTAAATGTACAATTATGCAGATATGTAAACCACGTTAAGATTTAAATGGTGAAACTGGGAAATTGATAGAATAAAATAGCATTCATAACCCAGTGTCTCGGAAAATGTCCTTCACCGAGAGACCAGCCTCATCTTGAAATCGGAGGCTTCGAGGGTGTGCTGAGCCCATGGGTTACCATTGGTTGCTCGGTCCCAGGCAAGTACCAAGACAAACCGGCTTTATTTTGGCCCCTGTGCCGGGGTAGTTACCCCTTTATCCCTCTATCCCATAGATATTACTCCCTGAAATTGCGCAAAAATCTGTGACTTTGCCATTGGAAAACACTCTCGTGAAATCCTAGGATCCTGGCACACTCGGTTGGAGATTTGCGATTTCATTTTATTTTTCTTATATTTTAATTCATATTGACAAATGGTAAGAAATTAGTTTTACTAGTTTTAGCATGGGTGGTGGGACACTGGTAAATTAGATTAGGTCAATTTAGCTTCTTTACCTACCTTGAAATGCCATAAGATTCTCTTCCTTGACATTGGCAGCCTTTCTCAGCCATAGTTCTTGCCTTGAACTGAAGAGCTCCATCTCATGTGCTTTCAAATGTTTGGGCCTAAATTGTTGAACTTTGTCATCTCCTGCGCATTGCTGTGCCTACGCAGTGGTCTCGAAATCGAACGCTTGATTTCGAGACCACTGCGTAGGCACAGACATGCAACATTCTGGCATGGAATGAACATGTCCCTTCTTGATATTGGCAACAAATTTACATACAAACATTGATCACGAAAGTTGGCCTTTGCAAAAGGCGTTTGTGAATTGGCTTGCGGGCTTTTATATAGGTAATTCGTACTTCCATTGACTTAGCGGCCGGTATTGAGCCCGGTACCGCTAGCCGGCCCGCACTCATGGTACTCTTCCGAAAGTTTGGAGAAGAATTGTCGAGGCTTCGCGGAAGCTATGTGCCGACGTTATTTCATCCGTGACTCCTGTATAATGCAACTCAATTCAAAGTTCAGTTTCGTTTGTTTGTAGTATTTGTGTGTTTGGCATTTATGACGATCAACAATGCCTTGTATAAACTGTTCTTGTTTCAAAAGGATAAGCGGTTTAGTGAAACCGCTGGGAACACAGTGAAAGTAAGACCAGCTTGTTTTCGTAGAATAAATGATTGTTATGTTAAGCTTACAGTTAAAAAGCACTTCCTTTGAACTCCAAAACTTTCCCAGGAGTTTGTTTACTTCGGTTTTCCCTTTCAAGCCACCGGGGGGTAACGCTTCCATCATAGACTTATCACCTTAAGCCCTTATTTCCCTGCGTTCTTTGATCTGTTGATGTCACTGCGTGGCCTTTTGCCTTTGCGTCCCTTGTTTCTCTGCGTTCTTTAATTTGCTAGTATCACTTGGTCCTCAGGGGCTTTGGCCCACTTTAGGCCCGCGTAGATTGATTCCGTATTCACCAATCAAATTGCTAGAATTCAGTTTCTAACAAATCAAGAGGCGCTATTCAGAAAGTTGTTGTCGTTGCATTAAAGAACGGTTGATGAAGCTTGGAGTTCTCGCAGCTATGGATCTATTTTGCTTTATGAATTATGTGATCTGTAGGTCAAGACAACATCATTCTTTGTATTAAAAGGCTGCTTTTCAATGTGCCTTTTAAACCAGATTTTGAAGCGAGTTTGTTGAGTGTACAAGAAATCCCACTTGTTTAGGCCATTGAAAAAATGGCCCCCTTTTTAAGCGCAATATTACGAGTCCCTATTGACCAAGTGATATCAGCAAATAAAAGAACGCAGGGAAACAAGGGACGAAAAAGCACAAGTCTAGTCATTGCAGTCAACAGGGGCTCATAACGTTACTGCGAGATAACGAGCACACTTATCAAAGAAATGGTTTATCACTCCTTCTGAAAACCCATAAGATTTCTACGGGAAATTTTTTGATGCTCTGGATTTTGAAGATTTCCCGGCAAAACAAAACTAGTTTAGTTGAAAATGTACCAGATTCCTAACAAGTGATATGTAGCTCGAAATTATACAATCTTATTGGCTAACCAGAAAACTGTCGCGACAGTCCTCCTTTGCCAGCAAGTTCAAACGGCCAGGTCGGAAACTCGGGTGACTCGGGCAACTCTGGCGAATATTTTCATTGCAAAAACGATGTCTGATAACATTGTTTCGACCTTCGTTGCGACATTGTGTTGCCCGAGTTTTCGTTCTGCCCCTATAAGAAGAAACGAAAACATGGGCGACTCGGGCAAAATGCAAAAGAACCATCAGGCCAGCCAATTTAAACACTTCCCAAGAGAAGAAACTTTTGCAAACGCAAGTAGATAGCTACGATATTTTGCCATCAACTCAGAGAAGAATCAATACTTAAATACCTAAGATTACCCGAGTCGCCCGACTTTTCGTTTTTCCTCATAGGCCCAGAACGAAAACTCGGGCGACTCGGGTAAATTATAGAAAAGTGTCTTACTTTGAACTGCAAAGGATATTATTGTCTTCTATGCCCAAGAGGGTCGAAATAAAACAGCCACAGCCATTGATCTGTGAATGAAAGACTTTCCACCAAAGTCACCCGAGTTTTCGTTTTTGCTCAAGAGCCAGAACGAAAAGTCGGGCAACTCGCATAATCTTAGATATTTAAGTACTGATTCTTCTTTGAGTTGATGGCAAAACATAGTAGCTATCTACTTGCGTTTGCAAAAGTTTCTTCTCTTGGGGAGTGTTTGAATTGGCTGGCCTGATGGTTCTTTTGCATTTTGCCCGAGTCGCCCGTGTTTTCGTTTTTTCTTATAGGGGCAGAACGAAAACTCGGGCGACTCGGGTAAACTCTAAAAAGTGTCCTATTTTTCAACAGCAAAGGATGTTTGTGTCTTCTGTGCCCAAGGAAGGTCGAAATGATGTTATCAGACATCGTCTTTGCAATGAAAATATTTGCCCGAGTCGCCCGAGCCGCCTGAGTTGCCGACCTGGCCAAGTTTAGACACTGTCTAGAGTGAGTTTCCTGAGAGTCAAATCCTATCGTCGGAAAGGACGTCAAAACGCCAGCTGCTTTCAAATCAAATTATCTCAAAAGATGAATAACAGTCATAATTTTTGTCAACTCATATTTCTGAATAAAAGATTACTTCTATTCATTGTCGTTATCAACGATAAGAAATACATTGCGTAGTTTTCAAATTATTGCTTCCCTTTGCCAAGAAGTCAGTCCTTAAAAATGAACACTTCTTACGTCACGTACCACAAATCTTTAGCTACAGAAAAGAAGGAAATGTAAGATAAATCAAATGACCCCAAGAAAGGATGAGATTTGATTTGATCAAGTCAGTTTTAAGAAAACAGCGGTTGTGATGAAATCGCTAAGGGCACCGTTAACTTCCAGCTTATACGCTAAGTACAGATTTAAATAACTGTAGGCTATGTCTATACACGTGTTGGAACTCGCGTGGAAGGAAGTCCGCCATGATGAAGCAATGATAATTCCAAAGATTGCTCTAATATTCTATGGTCTTGTGTTGGGAATTGTACAGTCAGAATTACTTGCAAATTCCTTTTCAAAATATCTAGCATTATTTTTAAAAGAAGGATGCTTTTTCGCTTACTTTCGTAGACGATCGGCTGCTCAGCGTTAGGACAAAGGCAGGGTCACACTGTCGTCACTGACCGTCAGGAGGGTTTCTTTAAACGAAGGATTAACTTCTGTCGAGCTAGAAGGAAGCTTTAGCATTTGGCATCTTTCTAGACTACCCGGCTGGTGGCTACTCACGACACGTATCTTTTCATGAGAAACCACTTATCAGGAAACCACTTTCATTCATCCTTCCTCAAATTTCAAGAGCCAACTACTGACGAAAGGGAATCCTTTTGACGAAAGACCTCACTGGTAAAATTCTTGAAAGTAGAGCATCAAAATCGTCTACAAAAGGTCTTTTTGTCAAGTCAATTACTGTACATTCTTTTGTATCATTGTCCTTGTGTAATTTTCATTTCATGATGCCTTAAAAGCATCATTGGATCACATTTCCGAATCCTTAAATGTTGAATACTTTTATCCAGAGACGTACCCATCACTGAAAGCGGGAGGGGTCTGGGGCGTAGCCCCAGGAAAATTCTTAGTAGCCACGCCTTTTAGACGCTCGGAAAATGAAGGAGACGCCCTTCTTAGCAATGCTTTGCGTCGTAAAAATGGTGGCAATTGTCACAGCAGGTCGCTTTGTCAAATTTACAATAAGAGTTTAAACCCATCATAGCAAGTTACTCTAGGAAGGTCAAGAAGAATGATTATTCAATAACGTCCAGACTAGTATATCAAAACTCGCATTGCAAACTTGCTTCACTGCAAAATGATTTGGACCTGGTCCTTCGAGCTTGATAAATGTCTCTTTTCGCTCCTTTATCATTGTTTAGCCGGCCGGGGGCATCTTTTATGCAAGAAGCTTTGGCAAATTTCAACAGTAGCAGCAAATTAGGATCCCTATAGCTAGCGGCATGGACAGGCTGAGATAACTTGGGATATTGAAATAATTAATTGGGTCTGGGGGCCAAGCCCCCACGAAAATTTTCGAGGATATGTATTCTACGATTTTACTTAGGCTGAGAATGCCTCTTCCGGCCGAGTTCAAGCATTCGTTAGAAACCCAAAACCTTTCTATGAAACTTTGACAAGCCCCGGCACAAATGTTGTTACATTTTTGTGCGAATCTCGAGGACCATCTTTTTTGAAAAATGGGGGCTCCGGACCCCCATTCCGCCTTGGGTACGCCACTGCTTCTACCTTTTCTCTAAAACCTTGTTCATATTCGGAATACCCCGAAAATGGTCTCCTAGGTCGCCCGGGGGGTACATGACTTGCGGATGGACGGGGGTCTGCCGCCCGGTTTTCAGAAAGGTACCCTCTTCTAATTACCGAAACTTGCTGTCATACCCACTTTTATGATGAATTTTGGCGGAAAACCACCCATTTTTGACTATTTTTCGCAAATTTCTGGAAAACCTACCCATGTTTATGGAAAATCTGCCGAAAAAGGGACCCTTGTCTAGAGAATTTCGGCCGAAAAACCCACCCATATGGGCGGCACATACCCGTACCCTGTACATGTTACGTACCCCCCCCCCCCCGGGCTAGGTCGCTGTAAATCGAGTGTAGATATATTCAAAAAAATTGTTTGAAATTAACAGACTGGCAAGGGCAAGAGGAAAAGTGAGAAGGGGCTTCGGACATAAATGTGTTGAACGAGGCCATTAATAACGACCTCAAACAACTGGATACTTGGCTTCAAGGCAACAAGCTCTCCTTAAACGTTGCAAAAACAAATTCCATGCTTGTCACCACCAAGCAAAGGCATAATATCCTTAAAAGTCGAAATGAAGACTTGGATTTGAAAATTCGCGACAAGGAGCTCGAAATAATCCAAAAAACAAAATACCTTGGTGTGCAGATCAAGACTGTCTCTTCCAAAGTTTCTAGAGCTATTGGCTTTTCAAAACATGCCAAGACGTTCCTACCGAAGGAAACATTGAAGACTCTTTACACAGCTATTGTCGAGCCACACCTTCGATATTGTTGCTCTGTTTGGGGTTGTGCCGGTTCGACTGAGCTTAATTAGCTGCAAAAACTTCAAAACCAAGCTGCAAGGATTACAACCAACAGCAGCTTTGATACCCCAAGCAGACCACTTATCGACCAGCTGGGCTGGAAGACTATTGAACAACTCATCGCTAGTGAATCTAAAATAATGGTCTTCAAGTCCCTGCATGAACTGGCTCCCCAATGCTTGTGTGACCTTTCCACCCGAAACTCAAAGTGCTCTTCCTATGTCCTGCGCAATTCTGAGACAGATTTAAGATTACCCATGAAAAAGTCAAGTAATGGGCTAAAATGCTTTTCCTATCGTGGAGCAAAAGTGTGGAATGAACTTCCTGCCGATACCAAACACGCATCTTCCCTGAATAGTTTTAAAAGATCTATTTAGGAATTTTTCCTTTTCCCTTTCTTTTATGTTAGATTTTGTAAATATTGTATTAGGTTTTTATATTATGGTTTTTATATTGTAATTATTCTTTTTAATATGTAATTGTATATCAAGATTTTTAAGTGGAGGACCCCTTGTAAAACAACTCTGGTTGAGAGGGCTACCCTCCTTAATAAATTAAAATGAAAAAAAAAATGAAATGAAGATGGCTCCTGCATATAAGACGCCTTACTCGATAAGGTCTTTATTGGGCCCCTTTGGCAAGAGCTGCTCCAGTTTCGTCAAGTTCTACATTTGCAGATTCATCAGTTCACCTACCAGTCGAAAACGAGACAATGCCAATTGGAATTTTGCAGTACCCTTACCTCGCGAACTGGGGCCCACATGCAATCTTTTGACATTTTCAACTGTTTGACAAACAAAGATAACTTTTGAAAGAAATATTACAGAAACTGGTTGTTTTGTCACTGTCGTAAAGTTCATCAAAAATTAACCATTTGAAGTATTTTTCTTCCAGCACAGAAGGGACCCATGGGAACCCTTGCTGAGGGGGCCCTTCGGGCCCCAGCCCAGTAGCCCTACTGGCCAGTCCGCCCCTGGCCCCCAGATCCACTTAATTCTCAGTTCGCTTCGCTCGTCCTCTGTCTGGGGTGCCCTTGCGTTCCCCTTCGACCCCCTTGCCCTACCATCGCTCCGGCGTCCCTGGTCAGCTGATGTAGCTAAGTAAAAAGGTTGTCTATAAATAGTACAGAGAAACACCTACGCACGCTATTTTTCCTAATATCTACGCGCGTGTCGAAACCTTCAAATGCAATAGGCTAATTCTAGACATGCATATGCAGCTCTTGCGTTAGCTTTTTGCCTCAGTCATCAAACTGCAAAATAAATCTAAGAATAGAGTAAAAGAAGACCACTTTCCACTTATATTCCTACTGTTTGGATCGATCGATAACAGCAAATAAAATAGGCTATAGGAGGTTATTAGGGAAGGGACGAAATAGAGCAGGACTGAACAGAGCTTCTGTTTCCTTTCGTAATCGTAATAAAAGCAAAGTATGACGGCGGGCCAGCGCGGCGCCGCAGGCGACGCGCGGCAAGCCTAGTAGGCTATATGTTGCGTTGATTGCTTGAATCCCTACTAGCTATGTTTTATTTTATTCATTTATTTATTTATTTTTACTTATTTAGGCACGGTAGCCCCGTCAGTCCATGAGAACTGCTTTTCAGGGGGCCGTGGCAAAAATATTTACAAATAGGAAGATAGATACTACGAAATAGGAATGGTCATCATAGTTTGTTTTTGATTCTACTCTTAAAGGTGGCAAGGGAAGGTGCCTGTTTGGCATCGGGTTCAAGTATGTTCCAAAGCTTAGGTCCACGAAAAGAAATAGCCCTCTGCCCATTGTTTGTTTTTCGTAATGGTAGCGAAAGATCAGTATCAGTATTTCTCAGTTTTCTAATATATCGAGTCGAATTTTTTCTAAACAGGTTAGAAAGGTACTCTGGGACGAGGCCATTTAGCGATTTGTACATAGTTGTAGCTATTTCGCTCCCCGGGGGGGGGATACTTGACCTAAATTTGTACGGGGATGTGCCCACGAAAAAAAATTTTTCACCCTGCTCCAGAATTTTTGCCTTCAAATGATACCCTGTTCTAGAAAAAATCGGTGAAAAGTATACTCAAAAACACAAAAATTGGACGAAATAATAACCTGTTCTAACAAAATTTCCTCTTTTTACATGTTTTGACAACCTGCTCCAGAAAATTTGCCTTCTTTTGATACCTTGTTCTAGAAAAAATAGGCGAAAACGATACCCTGAAAAGCGGCACATCCCCGTCGGTCAAATATACTAAGTACCCCCTCCCCCGGGTTTCGCTCCTAATAATATCATCTATGCTGCTTTAACTTAGTAAATTGAGGCTGATTAATTTCGAGCGGACGTTAAATTCCCGTCAGCCTGCAGCTCGTGATTCGAGACTTCGAATTTCTTTGCTACGGAAGCGCAGACAAAATTTATTTTTCGCAGTACATGTAATGATTATTTTCTGCAGACAAGTTACCTTTTTCGAGGACAAATCATACTTTTCCAGGAAAAGTTTTATTCTTTCAGGACGAGTTTTATTTTATCAGCATAACTCGTTTTTTTAGGGCAAGTTATTTTATCAGCACAAAGTTATTATTTGAGGACAAGTTATTTTTTGAGGACAAGTTATTTTTAAGGGACGAGATATCTTTAAGGGACAAGTTCTTCTTTTAGGACCAGTTATATTTTGAGGACTAGTCATTATGTATATACTTTGGCAAGAGGAGGGGATACAGCTAGCAACGTATGCTTCACATGAAATTGCTGTCTTTCTGATATTAAGAAGCATAAACAGAGGATTGAACAATTCTGCGGACGTACAATCTGATACAAAATCCTTCACTATGAAATCACGCATCATGTTTACTACAAGGTTGGCTTGAAGTTTGGACTTTTCATGTGTGCCAAGCCAAATGCTTGTATTGTCACGCATTGTTTCTTTATCTTTCACATAAACCTATTTCACAGAAAATCACCACACAATATTCAACATCGCTCTCCACTGATCCTGAAACCAATTTATTCGTTTTCTGGTCTCAGCCCACCTCCTTTTATCAGAAAAATCGTTTCATGAACATACCCTTTTCAAATTCCCACGCCATTCTCATTTCCCATATTGAGTTTATCATCCACATACAGCCGTCCTGGCTTGATACAAAACATCAGGCTATTAAAGTATTGTTAAAGACCAAATAGCAGACACAAGATGTAGCCTTAGGCTGTGTTATTGCATAGTAGTAATCGGGTCACAATATGCTTAACTCGGTTTGATTTCTATTCCACGTGCACAGTGACTCATATCGAACGATCTAGAACGATTTTGCAGGTGAATCGTCTGATGAAACTCTGTTTTTATGTGGACGATTTCTTATTCGCTATCGCTAAGACAGGTGATCCCACTAGGCGTAGGAGGTAAAGGTGTAAAAAGCGGACCATATGCTTCAAGATTCTTTCACGATCTAAGCTGTTAACGATCCCTTGATCTCACCTAATAAAACAGGTGTGAAAGTTGGCTTTGCGTCTTGTGCCAAGCCTTGATTGTTGTTGGCCCAGAGTGTTTCCGTGCGGGTATTTCTGTCGACACCAGTGAACTTTGCGTGCTTGTTTCAAAGTAAAACCTTAAATGAAACGTTGGTAAAACAGAGTTCACATTTGATGCCTTTGTTTCCACTGCCCAGCTATTCCCAGCTAGAATCTTTGTCATCCTTCTAAGCTTAGTACATTAGGAAACGCCGTTCATTGTTGGGTAACGTTAGCTTCGATGATGAGCGTATTTCGGGCTCATTGAAGAGGTAAACGTTGCTAAGATGTGGGATCTGAAACTCCATAAAATCACGATAGCTCTGCCAGAGCATTTATTGTCACAGCTTAAAAGTCCTTGGAGTGAGGTACTGCAGTAAATCCCCGCATATAAGAACTTACCAAAATAAGAACCTATAGGCTGTTTTTCCTAAATTATGTACCTTGCAATTGAGAACCTGTTTCAGTTTGAAGAAATATAGGTTCTTATTGCAGGGGTTGCAAAGTTGATCTTTCATTGCTGTTGATAAGGTCATCATTGTCCTAATTGGGTTTGAATGCTTCATTCTCCTCCCCAATTACTTATTAGGTCCAAAAGAACCTTTCCAAAACAAATAATAGGACTGAACATCCTTGTGAAACTCTTAAGGGGACTGCACGAGGCATCCTTCAAATAAGAACCTCTATACCCTGAAATTAGTCTTAGTACCTTTGAAACAAGAACCAATTTCAGCCTGGCTCTCAAAAAAGTAGGTTCTTATACGCGGGGATTTACTGTATCGAAGAAGTTTGTTCAAGTTGGGTAATAGCTACTTGGGGCACTTGGGACAGCTGATATACCAGACAGTACAATTTACACATTTGCCTTTCGTTTTCCAATTACCCATGCAACTGAATGAACTGCATATGAAACGACTGGTATGCATTCCATGTTTTACACGCACATCGAACTATGCCAAGTTTGGCAACCAAGACCACATGCTGTTGCTCATTCGAGTTGTGCAAATTTAGCCTGAGAAAATCTAAGGTTATCAATGAAATCGTGTCGAGCAACCTGATTGGTTGCTGTTGAAGGTGTGGCTTTTTGTATTGGTTCAGCTGGTATCAAGACGGGGGTTGGTGCAAGAAGGTGTCGTGGCGCAATGGTGTAATCCAATGGCTTTGCAGCCAGAACAGTCAAGATGAGTGGGTTCGTTACCCAGTAAGGCCTCTCCCCCCTCCCCACTTGAGCGTCATGACAAGGTGTCGCGGACTCGATTAACTCTTAGCTACTTCTGCGATCCCAGCGCTTGGCGCTTGAAACTGCAACTTCACCTTCACGTTTACCGTGGGATGGGCTTTCCGGTTCACATCAGCTGATTTCGATTTTTTCTTCGATTAATTACGATTCCCAAGCTTCTGATTTGCTTCTAGATAAATCATAGAAAATTATGCAGCTAAAAATATGATAGAAGTTGGCTAGTAGTGTGGTGATATTGAATGTGAGCAGTGTGTCAAGAAGAGATCTCATCTTCATAGTCTTCATATTGGATTCTCGTTTGGGGACTGGGTCTGTTGATGGGCCTAGTGTTTTGATGGAGGGAGTTAGTTAGAGGACAACACGAACATTACAACAAATAGAACAACGATAAAAAGAAAACAATGGTTGGTTTGCAATATTACTTTTACAATCACTACAACTGTACCCTTCTACTTGTGGTTTAACCCTATCTCACCTGGGACTTTTGAAGCGGTCAATACCTGGGGGGGGGTGGATTCCACCCCACCCCCTCTGTTTTTCTCGGCCGTTCTTAGAGATGTGAGGCCAAAAATTGGTAGAGATGTTAATTATCACGTAAACAATGAAACTGAATCATCAAAATCTAATTATTGATGTTGTTGTTGTTGCTAAAGCATCATAAGAAAAAACTAGTTATAAGACAAATTTGGGCTCAATCAGAGCAATGACGAAAGCACAGGATAAAACTAATGTTGCATCTCCACAGAGTACAAAGCAAAACATCGGTTGCCATGGAAACATTTCTAAAATTAGAACAATTTTTTTTACATTTTGAATGTAATTAGATAAAGGATCAAAGTCAGGAGATCTCAGGATCATTCCGCACATTCTGAACAAGACGTAGCCAAAAATACGGTTGGGGGGTGGAATCCACCCCCCCCCCCAGGTGAGATAGGGTTAAAGAATCGCTTGCAGAATCTGAACGGAGTGACCGATTTAGTCAGAAAAATGTCTAAAAATAGTTGAACATGTTAGCTATTCAATCAGGTATTGCAAAATATCATTACTTACATACTCAGGGAGAAGCCTTTCCTTTCAAACGCCGGCATTGTTTTTTTACTCACCCGGTAGCATGCCTGCAAGGGACCTTCGTTCCTTCGTTGACAAATGCCTCTTTACACGTTTTTTTTATAAGAAACTGGTTATAAGAAACTAGTGCTAAGATGGCCAAAAGTTTAAGAAACTCTAGTACAATGTCTGAAAAGTACTAAGAAACTTTTCAAAGTTAAAGGCATGAATTTTATAGCAAATAGATCATTGAACCTTTATTATTGGGCAATATTATCTAACCATTTGTGTCGAGATTTGTGTTTTCAACATAACAGAACACTATTTATTCCTGTATTATATGATGTTTAAATATCAAGAAACATATCTGCAGCAGTGTTAGCGACCACATTGACAATTCATGCATAAAAAATAAGAAACCAATTAAGAAACTTCTAGTACTAACATGGACTAAATTTCATGTTAAATTAGGAAACTTTTAGTACTATGGCCTGATCCAAGTTTCTTATGAAACAACGTGTAATGTACTATTCGGATCAAAGGCTTTAACTGGAAGGTTTAAAAACAGCAGGAAAAGCTGCTATCTCCTGAAACGGCCCAGAAGGAAAACCAGTCACCAGTGGTTATTTCATCAATTGTTCCTATGGATCAACTGTAACAATGATTTGCTTGTTGTGAGGCCTGTTTAGTGATTTCACGGAAATGGCAATTGCGATATGAAAAATTCAGGTTGACAATCAAATGGTGACTGATTGTTACTGATTCAGGGGTTTTGTAAAATTTGTGTCACTTTCCAGAAAATTGAACGGGAAATGGAATAGAAAGCGAAATCGTCCCTTTCACGGGGGTAGGCAATGCTGTCTCAAGGGAGTAATGATGGTTTCGATCTCCATATCGAAAGTGATTTAGATACAAGGAAACGGAAAATATGGGACATGTCGAAGAGAAAGTGCTATAAATGCTGAGAACATAAATCTTTTTACGCTTATATTTGGCTATTAGAAATCACTGCCCACGGCCCCCTGACTCCGGCCCTCGTACCTTGGCCCTCGGCCCTTGGCCCCAATACTTATATGAGATTTTAATAGCCCTTTTATTTTGTCTCCAAAACATGAATGAAGATCTTTTTCCAGAAGCAGGAGGTGCAGGGTCATTTCAGCTGGTGACCCTGACATTTCCAAAACGGTTCTCAGGTTGGTTGATATCAGATTCATTTGTTACCAATAGCCTAATAGCCAATAGCCAGTACGTTACTAATAGCCAATATTGAAATTTTGCTCTCTCAGTTTTAGTGATTTGGCAATTACATGAATATGAAACCACTTCTGTTCTAAGAGCCAAACTGTTCACGAATGATATGGCTATTCACTACCCTGGATCAGAGTATTTTTAGTACTGAAACAAAAAAAGAAAGAAATAAAAAAGAAGGGAGGAAGGAAAAATTTTTCCTTCCTCCCTTCTTTTTTATTTTTTCTTTTTTTTGTTTCAGTACTAAAAATACTCTGGTCCAGGGTAGCTATTCACCTACAGGTTATGGAAAGATTTTTGAGCTACCATGAGCATTTAAAAACTGAAGTTCATCAGAAGCTCATGCAAAGTGATTGGTCTCAAATTTAATGAAATACTATGACAAACATTGTGTATTCAAGCGTTTGATAAAGTCTACTTTTTAGCATATTTCAGACAATTTTTCAGCAGTCTGCTCGTCAATGGCCTTCCATTTTCTCACTGTCTATTGAAAATCTTTAATGTTAATTCTTATTGCAAACAGACAACCAATTTAACCTTTGTTTTTCTGTGAAAACTTAAAATAAAAGCCGGAGAACGATTTTAAGGAATGAGTCACTTTCACCTGCTTCAAGTCTTGTCTGCATTTGTACCTATACTTCGACTCGCTGAATGAAAAATGGAGAAGAAGTTTTGTCTGAGATACAATCAATACCAACAACAAGAGTCTATTCTCTAATGTGAAAATTTCAAGATTTCGTTGCTAGGTCAGATTTTTAGTTCCTTTTACGCGTATTTCTTTGCAGTCAACTAAGAATTTGAACCTGAAAATTCCTTAAACTCGTCATACTTTGTTTTGAGTACTCAGAGTTTCTTTACGAGTTTCTTCAACATTTTGAAATAAAGTTTTTGAGGCCTTATCAAATCAGTAATTCCCTTACGAAAATTGACTGTTTTTTCCATGATTTTTGTCTGAATTGGAATTTCTTTATTTCTAGCGACCTAAGAGTTAAGTTTCTTATGGGCTGTTTCTTTTTCAGAAAAATGCATTTTAGTACATGCAACATCGTATGACAGTCAGACCATCAGCTTACCTTCGAGATAATCCCCCCGTCCTTGTTCTAATGGTCCTCCGTGTGTCGTAGTAAGATGAAACGCATGAATGAATTCGGTCAAAACAAAGAGGAAGCCAATGTGATGCTAGAATTTTCAAGAGCGTGCCACAAACGGACGACTGGGAAAAAACTTTTATTTGCTGATCGGGCGATTATTGGTAATTATGACATGAAATAAGTATACAATTACAAATAAACATTAAGTTATTGTAGAGAATTTAATTATAATGTGTACAGAAGAGGAAAAGTTGCACGATTTTCTATCGGAAATACAGCTTGAGCAGTTTTATTATTTGATCGTACGAAACTTGCATTTGACGAGGATCGCCCATTTTGATCATGTGGAAGAGATCGACTTGACTGGGATTGGCATGTCCAAGCCTGAACAGCGAAGATTATTTGATCATCTGAAGAAATACAAGAAACCATCGATAAAGAAGTTTTTCAAGGTATGATATGGTGTGGTTTGGGAATCATTTTGTTACGTTCGCGTGACATACGGTTGATGGTTTTACTACAATACCTGTCAACTGGTACGACAACTCGCTTGATTGTTTAAATTGCCCGGTATTTTTGCTTGGATATCTTTCTCGAAACCGGCGTCAAAATCTGGCCTGATCGCGATCTTCCCCATCCTTTCCCTTCCCATATTTCGTTTTCTTCCGCACCAACTCAACAAATAGGCCAATTTGACCTATCTTTTGTTTTTGTTTACGTTGCATAGAGAATACAATTAATGAATGAAAATATTTTGAATGAGTTTCACAAGGCCCTTGGTAACTATTTGCAGGTTACACAAACGTGGGCCCACTCTAAAAATATTCTCACACGCTCTTTGCTAGCTGTGAAAATCGTTTTCAACGCAATGTATTTTTCGTTTCTTTTTAATCCTGAAGAGTTACTTCGTCACTAATCCTTCACATATGACGTTCATCAATAACATGCACATGACGAGATTATTGCTAGATAGGATACGTGGACATATAATCTTACATGTGATGTTACTGAGTTGCTTAAACGTTTTACTTTGATTTGTTTTGACGTGTTTGTGAATTCTCTCTAGTTCGAATAATGAAAATGCAAAAAGTTTGGAAAAACTTTCTGCTGGCTATTCTGGCCAAAGCCAGCATGTCCATATTTTCAAGCTGTTTTTGCATGAAGTCCCTCGATCACTAGAATAGAAAAATCCTAATTAAAGATGTCTATGTTTCATTTAGATTTTGGCTTCTTGACTTTCTTTTCTGTGTTTTCT
The DNA here is from genome assembly GCA_964020215.1 of Aurelia sp. 3 sensu Dawson et al. (2005). Lineage (NCBI taxonomy): Eukaryota > Metazoa > Cnidaria > Scyphozoa > Semaeostomeae > Ulmaridae > Aurelia > Aurelia sp. 3 sensu Dawson et al. (2005). Next base: position 5,000,888 of record OZ026584.1, read on the forward strand.
GTGCTTACAATTACCTCATCACTCCTGAGAAAGTTTTCCAAGAGCCTCCCGGGGGTGGGGGGTAACATAACATGTTGAGGGTACGGGTATGTGCCGCCCATATGGGTGGGTTTTTGGGCCCAAAATTCTCTAAACAAGGGTCCCTTTTTCAGTAGATTTTCCATAAACATGGGTGGGTTTTCCAGAAATTGGCAAAAATTGTTAAAAATGGGTAGTTTTCCGCCAAAATTCATCATAAAGGTGTGTATGACGCCAACTGTCGGTAATTAGAAGAGGGTAGCTTTCTGAAAACCGGGCGGCAGACCCCCATCCATTTGCAAGTCATGCACCCCCTTGGGAGAGCCTCTCCCTCTTTCTGTCAAATGCAAGGTTGTGTTAACGTGAGTGTGAACATTATTGGAAATTTTCTAGAATTTATTCAACTTGACATGATCCAGTTTCCATCCAACCAAATGTTTCTGCATGATGCCAGGAGAAGATCACAACAGTGGGGTTAAACTAGGTGCAGCCATCATCAGTGGCAGAAATTTAGTTAAGTTAATTTAGTATTTATGTTAAGTGTAAATATTCAATTAGTGAGTAGAGTAACAACGTAGTCTGATGCTAAGTGTAATAGTGCAGGGTTGCAATGTTTTTTCATGCTCCTTGCACTATCGTCTTGTGATGTAAATTGTTCGTTAGTATATTGTAAATTTTAGATGAATATACAAAAAAAATTAGTTTTCAAGAAATGTTGTGGTGAGAATTAGGGTAGTTGCCTCCCAAAAATAGTTTGGCCAAAATTTTCATAGACTTGATTTGAAAGGCAGCTGTTCCCTCCTCAGCACTGAATTTCATTATCCTTTTCAGCCATTTGAGAAGTTTAATATTCCCATTCTCAGAGGGATGGACCCCCCTCAATGATGTCATACTTACAAGAAATTCCATTCCTAGAAATTAGACATTTTCACAGAAATTCATTATCATTTTTGGAAACAACTTCTACTCCCGGTTTCTATTGCATTGTCTCTGTGGCTTTCTTTCTCTTTTCCTTTCCCATCTTATATTTGTTTCTTTCTTTAAAAATGCTATTCAATTAGGATAATAGAAGTAGTTGAACTGAAGAAGATTTTAATATCGAAACGTCTTTTTAAACAGTTATGTTTTTATATCCTTTTTTGTGTTTATTTTTTATGGTGGTTTAGTTAACAGATAATAGAAGTAATTAATTGGGTGGCTGGAGTAAGTTTATTCTTTCCATTAAGGAGCTCCTTTCTTCTTTTAAATATATCAAGTACCTGTTCTATAACTTACCTGCCTCCTCATGAGAAAAGAGTGTGGTCAGATGTTATGGTCTTTTTAGGTGAAGCATATTGGCTAGATGTTAGGGTCAGTGCTAGATAAACCAACAATGTATTAAGGGGACTTTTCAGCAATTTTTCAGCCAATATTACCATGTCGGGACTGTCAGATTTTCTTTCAAAATGTTTTTGCAAATTTACATTTTTCCACGTTCCTGTGTGAAAGCCTCTTCACAAGCAAAACAATTCAGAACAGTAAGGTAACCATATTCTTGTTGTTGTTTTTGAGGGACAAATCAATCCAAAATATAGTGTACAAGATCTTAGGATATCAAAGGTCTCTCTGATTTTTCATCTATTTTGAGATATTTTTCTGAGATATTAAAAAAATTTTAGAGATTTTGTCTTTGAGATTTTGACAACTTGTTGCAATTTTTTGGGACATTTGAGATCCTTTGGGATTTTCGAAATTTTTGAGATTTTCAAAAATTCTTAAGATTTTGCTAGGTTTTTGAAGATTTTGCAAGATTTTTGGAATTTTACAGATTTTTATAAGATTTATGAATCTGCACGAGATATTTTAGCTGTTTGCCCCATTGTTATTTCCTTAGAAGCAAGTGGCTTTTTTCATCTACATATATCCTGATTTTGATATTTAGAAATCATTCAAACGAGAAAGCGACAAAAGACCATCTTCTTCATCACCTCCCAAAGACAAAGATTTATCATTTGATGTTCCAAGCAAAGAACAAACACCAATAAATGACCCTGTGTTAATTGCTCGTAATAACATACAGCAGGGATTGAAATGCCTGATTCAACAAAAGGATTTATGCCTTGGAGAATTCCTTGGAAAAGGAGCCTTTGGATATGTCAGAAAAGGTGTTTGGACGACGGAGAAAGGATCAGAGGTAAACAGTTAATGAATAGCTGATAAGAATAAAAATAATATTTTCAGGGATCCTTCGGTAGTATGCATGGTCAAAACTCATTTTGACCTGCCCTTCATATATGCAATGAAGTTTCTTGATTCTTTAATGAGGGGGGCATTGGGGGGTACCAGAACCCGAAAACCCGGACGAAAATTTGGAATAACCCGAAAACCCGGACTAAAAATCGGGAAAACCCGAAAACCCGCTAATGTGAAATCAAAAATCCCGAAAAATACACTTTGCAGCAAAAAACATTCACTTGCCAAAGGTAGCCCTGTCCACAAGTTGCTCGGCAATTTTCGGGCAACTTTAAGTCTTTTGGGCAACTTCTAGGAATTTCGGCAACTTTTGCAACAGTGAGCAACTTTTTCTTATTTTAGCAATATTACAAGAATTTCAATTATATTTTGTTTATTCTTTGTAACAGTAATGAAAGTTAGACATGTAAAGCATCTGTTTTCTGGTCAGGCTGGGATTCAACGCCTTGATTTGTGAAGAGGTGGTCTTTGAAATTAGCGATGTCTGACTATGATGACGAAATACTACTGAAATACAACTAGCATTTGTGGGGAAAAGCTAGCGGGGTGTCATTTGGGAAAGTAAGGGACTATGAAATGTTTATTATTAGCACAAATTAGAGAATGTCTATCACGAAATTAAGCTCCACCACCATGGAAATGCAAACTTGGCATGAGAAATGATGCATATCTCAAATCCACAAGTCAAACGTCAAAGGCATTTAAAAGTTACGAGAAAATCCTGTGGAATTTCCAATCGTAAGTTCCCAAATTCGAGTCACCAGTTATCAAACTCCTCATGCCTTAAGTTGCTACTTTCTACTAATTGCTAATACTTTCTTCTACTAATTGTTACTTTCTTAAATTGCTACTTTCGAATAACTATCACAATAGAAGATATGAGTCGTTATCATCTATAAACTTCAGCAGCCAAGTTCACTAGATTTAAATTCATATTCAAAGATTCAAAGTTCAAATTCATATCTTTTTCACACTTTTTGATCAATGGTAAGTTACTTCGTGAGTTAGTTTGAAAGTTTGAATATCTTGTCGTTAGCAGAGTTTTCGTGCAGCTGTTGCATGGTTATTTTAAGAGATAATGGTTTAAAACTTATCCGTTTACCTTCACAACAGTTTTTACGAGAACACTTACCGTGCCCCCCCCCCCCATCACTGGATCCGCGCCTGCTTTGATTTAGGAAATTACTCATATTGGTCGGTGGGCTCAGCTTTTTTATTCCTGCCACTGATAGTCATAGCAACATGAAATTGAAAATTGGCGCAAACTTGAAATTCTTGAAACGGAAGAGAGATAGACTGAGAACGAGACATGAACCAAAACCTTAGAAAGAAAGGCACTCATTGAAATTTTAGGAACTTTAGAGGCAAAAGGACTCACTGAAACGTTAGGGCTAAAAGGACGCATTGAAACCTGAAAAACTAAAGGACTCACTAAAACTTCAGAAACTAAAACGCCTACTGAAGTTTAGAAGAGTTAAATACGATAACAAGGAACAACTTTAGAAATCACAGAAAAGATTTTTCTTCAACTTTAGGCGCGTTTCAGCTTTAGAAGATCTGTTTTTTGGCGGGATATGCACACCATATAGAATCGTTTCATACAGTTCATGACCTCACTGTCCTTCAGAAAATTGAGAACCCGTGTGGCGCCTAGAACCCGAAAACCCGCACATTTTAATTACAATACCCGAAACCCGAGCTAAAAAAATGGCAAAACCCGTGACCCGCGCAGCATCCAAAACCCGAAAACCCGCACGTTTTTCAGGGAAATCCCGAAACCCGATGGCCAAAATTGGCCAAACCCGCAACCCATGAAATCCCAATGCCCCCCTCTTTAATGAGCAAGCTCAATACTGAGTAGATGGTCTTTCAAGAAGTTTTTTTGAAGTAATTACTGGTGAAATTTCTTTATATATAACAGAACTAAATGAATAAAACTGCTTTGCTTCTGTTGTCATGGCAACATATCTGTCACAGACAGACTTCAGACACAATGTACAGAAGGTTGCTTTTCCAGAATGCTTGCTGAACTCTTGTCTTGTATCTGCTTTGACATGATGGGTCCTTGTAGATATTTGTTGCAACGGTTGTGGTGGGAGTTGAAGGGGGTTTCAGAAACTATACGACCCCAAAAACATTTCAGAAAATTGTTCGGGAAACTAACAGTGAAAGTCTTTCGGATATTCTCCTGAACATGTCCTGAAGAATCAGACGCCCGTCCAAGCGCTTTGGAGTCTGCGCAGTATCGATCTCAGGGTAATCATCGCTCTTCATCATTCCTTTGAGAGATTGTGCATGCCCCAAAACGCTTCGCTCGTCCCATTGATCAGCGAGCCAATGTGAGTTAACATCTTTTCCTTTGTGATTTACAAAAGGGGGAATTCGCATCGCAGTATCCCGAACAAAAAACCATAAAACGCCACTATTTTCAGCGAAACCTGTCATAACATCTTTCAGCGCGTTGCATATTTAGCATCAGTTCCGTTCCCCCGGACGACTGCCTCGTTATCATTTTTGTGAACCAAAAACTGAAAGCAAATTCCAGTGCATTAAATCCGCTGGTGAAAATGGAAAGTTGTAGAAGTTTCATCAAAATTATATCGAATTGGAGGAGGCTGTATCTTCGATTGTGTAGCAATTCGTCTTCTCGAATAATACTTAGTGACGATATCTGCAAACCGTTGAGAGAGAATGGGAACCATAACATCACGATTTTTACAGCCAAACACGGCATGCCTTTCTAAAAATGCTAGAACCGCGATCCATCAACCCCTTGACCCCCGCGTAGAACTGACCGCGTAGAACTGACTTGAAGGAGGTTTCTTAACTTGACTAACACTCTTTATCTTCGTTTCATTTTAGCTCAATGTTGCCGTCAAGTGTCTGAAACCAAGTCATGACGAGGCTACGATTCTCCTTCAAGGAGAATTTATCAAGGAAGCCAATGCAATGAACAAGCTTGACCATCCAAACCTTATTAGACTTTATGGCATTGTTCTGACAACACCAATGATGCTGGTATGTTCCTTTCCTCTGTAGGATCATTCTCTTTTGTGGAAAAAACCTGGTTCCGAGAAGTTTTCCTCATAAGAGGTCATTATTGAATTGGCTAAAATCACTGGGAAACCAGGAAATAATTGTTGGTTAAAAATAGAGATTTTCTTTCGAAGTAATTGTTAATTGTCTCTCTTTGTCACCTGAGCTTACTCTCAGTCATGTTTGTACTTTAGTCCCCTGTGTTGTAGTAGCAGTTTCGTTGCTATGACACAGGGAATTAGCGTACATACGTAGCTATAACACAGGGGACTGGATTACAAACATGACTGAAAGCAAGCAATCACAAGGGCAGAGACAGACAATTTTATTCTTAGCAACAATAGTTTCGAAAACAATGTCTTTTTTCAACAACAATGAATTCATGGTTTCCTTGTGCTAAGATCTGTCTCAAATTAGATGTCACATGAAAATTTATGCGAGACTTGTTTTGCATGAGTAATTTTGCGAAATCCGTTATCTCTCGCGACATCAAATTTTAAGCAGACTTCAGATTTGTTTATGACCTTGTAGACTTCATCAAGTCTCATTCATTGCTAACAATACTATTCCCTCAAAGACTCAGCCTGGAACAAATGTCTTCCCCTTGCCAAATGTTCAGTACTGTCTTGGATAAAGTAAGGAATTTTTCTTCGACACGAAATTTGAATTGACGAGTCTCTTGAACAGTCATTTATGTCGATGTTCGTCGTTACTTTTGTTCGCGGATTCTGCGGACCAATTAAACCGCCGTCCAAAGTATATTCCTTGAAGTTTCACTTCATAACAGGCACATTTGTCACGAAACGATGTATCGACGTAAGGTCAAACGCCCAAAGTCGAGAAGCGTCGTGTTAAAAATTAATGGTAAACTTTTTCTTAACTCACAAGAAATGGGCTTGCACCCCAGTTTTCCCATCATCTTGTCATCAGGGCCAAAACACGCACTTGTTGCATCTACATTTCTCGAATCGTGACCCCATTGAAATCATTATTTACTCTCAAGATTCCTATCCGACCTGCTCTCCCAGGTGTTCCTGATCAATTTTCTGGGAGAATTCTTCTAAAAACAACGGAATTGTTAATCTAGCATCTAGCACGCGAGCAACGGTACACAGATGCAACGCTGAACTAAACCACGCTTGCTGCACTAAAAAGTTCAATTTACACTGGAGAGGGACTTCTGGGCCATAGAACGCCACCCTTATTTTGACAGCATCAAGAAATCGTTTCAAGTGCAGATTCAGCTTTATGTTGACCCTCCTTGGGGTTTCGAGTTTTAGAGTTTTCTCAACCTACTAATCACAAAATACTTGCCTCTCAAGCAGTCATCTTTCTCTGTAGAAACAAAAGTCAATTATGGCTGCGAAATCTCTAGGCCATGCCAGCCATTTTGGTATGCAGCAGCAACAACTATCTGAAACAACTCCCCTTGATTGGTTGAAACTAAGTTCTAGCAATTTGACCGGTGAAAACTAAATCATTCTACGCAGGTTTAAAGTGGGCCCACTTTTTGAAAGTAATATTGTGGGTCCCATTTGGCCAAGTGATGTCAGCAAATCAAAGAACGCAGGGAAGCAAGGGACCTTCCAGATAGGATATGAAAAACAGTGACAGACACCATTGTATCGCTCGATCCAGACCCTGTTGCAGGATAGCTGAAAGGTCCATTGTGTATGTTTCCGCGTTTTGGGCAAACCTTTCCTGAAATCATACTGTCAATCGAGTTGTTTATTTTCATCTCCTGTCATAGGTCACTGAACTTGCCCCAGTTGGTTCGCTTCTCAATCGACTTCGTAAAGAACCAGAGAAATTCATGATTTCGATCTTGTGCAGCTTTGTTGTACAAATCGTATCTGGAATGAAATATTTAGAAACGAATCGATTTATTCATCGAGACTTGGCTGCTAGAAATATTCTGCTTGTTTCGTATGAAAAGGTAAGTGCCAAGAGATATTTTCTAAACACTAGACAAAGGTAGACCTGATTCCTAGCTGACTTATTGAGCAGAGGTGGCCCTCTTGACAAGGCTACCTGGGTCATTACAGATAACATATTTCGTACGGTTATTGGAGAATTCAGACTCAACCCAAAACACTCTTGTTTCGCTCGCCGAACTGATCAGAAACAACAACAACAGCAACACGCAAAATGAGTGAGAGTTAGGAGGACTTGTGTAATGAAATTGGTTGGGAAGGAATGTTTGTAGCCAAAATCATTGGCTATATGGCGGCTTCAAGTATGTGCGGTTGAAATATTTGGAAGACAGAATTTTGGAACACCGGTAGAGTTGATGTGTTCGTGAATTTGCGCTTTTCTTAAATTGTACTCTTGAGCCGCGTTGCGTTCTGGAGTTTCCGGTGTCAAATGATGTTTTTTTATTTGACAGATAAAGATTGGTGACTTTGGCTTAATGAGAGCTCTTCCTTCGGATGCTGATTACTACGTCATGCAGCCAAATGGCCTTGTTCCATTCGCTTGGTAAGCATTTAGATCGCCTTAATACACCATTAAGTGTAAGCCTCGTTTTGGAAATTTGTCAAAATTCCTTCCTATTGTTCTTATGAAATTTTGAGCCCAGGTTCGGATTTAGCACCCAAACATTAGTCTAGTTACATGTTTTTAACCTGCTGGCATTTGTCATGTTGATTTTATGACAATGAAAAGCTCAAAGATTTATAAGGGCTTTGACCGTGAAAAATCGTCGGGGGTGAATCCCTTGCAGATTTCCAAACTTAAAATCGCCATAAAGTTAACGCCACGACTGTTAGCAACATGAAAACCTGTGGTTAGACTAAAGTTTGGGTGCTAAATCCGAATTTGGCCTCCAAAATTTCATATGAACGAATTTTGAATAATTCCCAAAACGAGGCTATTAATCGAAGTGGTGTATTGAAAGAAAGACCATGTTGACGTGAATGAGGCCGGTGCTGCTCTTACGTAAGGTAAAACAGTAATGAAATACGACATGTAATACAACGTGAAATAATTTTTGAAATGCTACGGTCTGTGTAATGCGATGTAAGATTGAACATACGGAGTAAAGCAACTGTAATGCTACATTCCGTGTAATGCTACAAGTAATGATACACAAGTAATAATGATATGAAGCATTGCATGCCAGTTTTACCTGTGTAAAGTGGAAAACAATGATAGCACTTGATGTTGGAGAGTTCTGGCATGTGGAGATGTAATTCTTGATAATGTTTAGTTTAGAGATCTAGCATTTCGCAAAATGCCTTTTGATCAATTATTGATTTAAAGTATCATTTTTGACAATCTGATCCTCACGAGAGTTGATCTTCGTTACCTGGATCAAACTTTTCGAAAGTACCTGGTGATGACAGAGCAGAAACTGCGTACGCATGCGCGAAAACTCGTAACTTTGAGCCCCCTTAGCTCCTTGCAACAGATCCTAAAATTAGACAACATTTGATATTTTTCCTAGGACCTAAAACTCTTGATTTATCATTTCAAAAAGCTTATCTGTCCGAACACTTCCTTATCTCAGATTGGTCGATGACATTCTACGCAGTTTCTGCTCTGTCCCTGGTGAGTCAAAAAAGTTCATGCGTTTGGTGAGCTGTGGAACAAAAAGTATGAGTCCAATGTTCAGAACTGGAATGTTAATCTGTCAGTCAAAGGCTAACTTAGATGAGAAAACTTCGTTTATAGGATCACTCATCTTTAAGGCCTCAAAATTAGAAAAATATCTTTAAGGGGCTTGTATGGGAATGAGAATTCCACATTCTGTTCTAGTCAATGATTTACTTACTATTGAAATTAAAATTCTATTTCTGAAATTGATTGCTGCGCTGAACTTAAATTTCAATGCCAAATAAATCATGGACCAGAATGGAACTTGGATTCCAATACAAACTCTTTGCAGACATTTTTCTAATTTTTGAGTCTTAAAGATGAGTGATTTTACCAAACAAAATTTTTTCTTATCTAAGTTAGCCTTTGCCTGATACCGAGTGAGTCAAAAAAAAACGCCCGGCGTTTGAAAGGCTACTGCTCCCTGAATATATAAGCAATGATATTTTGCAATATCTGATTAAATAGCTAACATATTCTATTATTTTTAGAAATTTTTCTGGCTGAAATCGGCCACTCCGTTCAGATTCTGTAGGCAATTTTCTAAAATGAATCCCTTTGAGAAACTTTAAAAACGTCCTAAAATTACGAGCAAAAGTCCCTCGTGTGTTTATCTCACAGAGATGATTTTCAGCACGCTTTAGCGCGTGCTTTCCTTTTGAGGGATTGAGAAGTCTTCCCCTAGTGTGAATAACTTATTCAGGGGGATTCCATTCTGCCATGAGGACAAAGTACATGAGCACATCTAAGAGTCATTATTGCCAGGAAAGAGAACAAAGGGAAATTTTGCTTGCTGTTTTCGCTCGTTTTTGCAGGTTTTCGAAAGGGGCTTTCTGCAGAAAATCTCCTATTTTAACGGGAAGGAATGATCGATTAAAGCCGGGTAAACTACTGAACCTAATTTGACATATCGGGGTTAAAACAAGACAGTTTTAAACATCATTGCTTTGATATTCCGGGAGCAGGATTTTTTCAAACGCCGGGCGTTTTTATTGACTCACCCGGTAGATTAACATTTTAGTTTTGAATATAGTCCACATACTGTTGTTCCACAGTCCGCGAAATGGGTAAACTTTTTTGATCACCCGATAGTTAATATTTTTCACAACGATAAGAAATTCGGTATTCGTTCATAATCTCGACTGACCTTAAAGACCCATTGTCAACCAACAATCCTCACTCTTGTTTGTCAACATTGCTCCTGCGTAGTTACATGTTTTTCTGTGTCAGAAAATACAAATTGCGCAGCTACATAGATTCTTGCAACAGAACAACGAGAATTCGGCACATTAACTTCAAGAAAACGCGACCAGTTTCATGGTTCACCAAACCTGTGGAACAATCAGGTTTGATGATTGCTTTATCTTAGTTCACCTGGTAAACTCTGATAAAGAAAAATCGTCTGTCTGGCCTAAATTTGCTTACTCGCCAGGAATGCTAAGCTAGGCTACCAGAGCTGATATATATCCTATAACAAAACAGAACACCAAATGATGATGGTGCATGAAACGTAAGCATTGAGTTTTCGCAAGGCTATTGAACGATCGCAAGGCTCATTCTTCTGTCACTGCTCGTTTCAAAACAAAATGGTGACTTAACGCTTCTTACACAAAAGAGGTTACTGTTTGTAAACACTCATTTGACAACACTGGTTTTGTTGGTTGACAATGGGTCTTCAACTCAGTTTTGACTCAGAGATATCAAACGGCTTTAGAGGATATATCGCTGAGACTCTGTAGTTTGGTTATAATTTTTTCTTTCTTCAAAATCATAGGTGTGCTACAGAATGCCTGAAATATCGAAGATTCTCTCATGCGAGTGATGTTTGGGCCTTTGGTGTTACCGTCTTAGAAATATTTTCTTATGGACAGGAGCCATGGCCAGGATTAAATGGTGCCGAGGTGGGCGTTAGTCGTTTTGGCGACGTGTTTATCTAGCACTGTCTTTTTTAGCTGTTTGGTACTTGACTACCGCGTGAATTGGACAATGGAATGGAAAATACTCGGCTCATATTCAAAACTAAAATTATTTATTATCTATTAGTCAAAGGATAACTTACAAGCGAAATTACTAAAGTATCCCTTCCTTTGGACATCACAGTTTTGAAGGTGTTGTATTGTAGCGCAGTGGTGTAACCCTCTGACTTTTCAGCCAGAACAGTCAGGCGGAGTGGGTTCAAAACCTGGTAGGGCCCCATCACTTGAGCGTCATGACAAGGGGTCGTGGACTCGATTAACTCTTAGCTATTTCTTCGATCCCAGCGCTTGGCGCTAAAAACAACAACTTCTTCCCCACCTTTACCTTCGAAGAGATCAGAAAACTTCGATCAAATTTTCACAGACTCGAAATAAATGGACAAAGAGAAAAGTTTTTCGTGTTGATTTGGGAATTAAGAATCGATCAGTCAATCTCTGGTGTGAACGCTAGCCAAACAAGTGGCCTGCTTCGACATTCTGTTGTATTTGCAATGAAGTACTGTGCAAACCATTTTCCCGTTTCATGAATTCAATAGAACCGTATGCTTTCATGACCTAATGACGGAAAAAAGGACTTTTTTTCGGTGCGGGTGCTGGATAGTGGTGAGATGGGGTTCCTGCTATGTGGATGGGTGGCTTCTTCCCTTTGGTTTCGGCGTTGTCCCCATTGGGATGGCGCTCGTGGCATCGGGATGCGGCTGTCCGTCGGCGGGATGGGGCCCCCTCTTCATTACCTAGCACCTGTGTCCTTTCAAATTTCTTGATACTCGCTAATATATTGTTGCCTGGCATCGGATGTGAGACAGACATTAAATTTCTTTGTAGTTTTTTTTCTGATGAATTGAATATTGAGTTGTAAGATGAATTTAATATTGAGTTGTAAGTGCCTTTCATGGTGGGGACTTCGATGACCTAGCGTCTGTTCCCTCCATGATTGGCACAGTAGTTGTATTTGTTAGTATTTTACACTTGTAATTGATTATATATATATATATATATATAAACTCAGAAAAGACACATTCTTGTAAACGTTTCGGCCAAAGCCTTCATCAGTATGACTTTCCAAAATCCGACGGAGCATACATATAGATTATGAATTTCAAAAACGATACACAACAATAGCCTAAGCGGGTCCTACCTATTATAATGCGTAATATAAATGTGTTAAAGCAGCCGGTAATGCAAAGGTGGCGGGAGAAAGATAAAAGAAAGCGCAGAGTTAGGAAGTAGTAGTAGGTAGTTGTGGTAAATCTCGTTGTCAAGTCTGTAATGTCATGAGCAATAGTGAGCATTTTCATTCTAATGTAGATAGCCGGGAATATAGGATAAATTATTCGTTTAATTGTGACTCGTCAAATGTTGTGTATTTGTTGGAATGTACTGTTTGTGGTGTACAATATGTTGGTAGCACCTGCACGCCTTTTAGGCTTAGGTTTAATAATTACAAGGCGTGCAGTCGTAAGTTTAATTCGGGGGCCTCAGTACCCCAGGCGGAATTCTTCAGACATTTCACTGAAGAAGGCCACCGGGGGTTTCTGAAGGATATTAGCGTGAAGATAATTGATAGGCTAACGGGGGGTAATAGGATGCGGGAAAGCTTCTGGCAATATCGGCTAGATTGCTCTGCCCCTAAGGGTTTAAACACTAGGCAGGTTGATACATAGATTTCATTTTTGTTATAATTTTGGTTGTTGTGTTGTTTTGACTTTAGCACTGAGCTTTTCGTTAGGGACACACGCTGTTTTTTTAGGGTTTTCTGTTCTGCCAATCCGCTCTCGGATCTTTCTATTGTTTGTTTTGTTGTAACGTGCTATCTTTTTCAGCTTCGGCGAGACAGACACAGCCACCGACTGCAGCACTTCCTAACTCTGCGCTTTCTTTTATCTTTCTCCCGCCACCTTTGCATTACCGGCTGCTTTAACACATTTATATTACGCATTATAATAGGTAGGACCCGCTTAGGCTATTGTTGTGTATCGTTTTTGAAATTCATAATCTATATGTATGCTCCGTCGGATTTTGGAAAGTCATACTGATGAAGGCTTTGGCCGAAACGTTTACAAGAATGTGTCTTTTCTGAGTTTATATATCTATTTCTATTACACATTGAGATTGAGCTTATGAGTATATATATATATATATATATATATATATAGATACTCAGAAAAAACACATTCGTTTAAACGTTTCGGCGAAAGCCTTCATCAGTAATGACTTTTCCTAATCAAACAGAGCATACATATAGATTCAGAAATTCAAAAACAATAGCCTAAGCGGGATCTTACCTATTACAATACGTATTAAAAAGTGTTAAAGTAGCGGTAATGACAAAGGTGGCAGGAGAAAGATCACAAGAAAGCGCAGAGTAAAGAACTGCTGAAGTCGGTGGCTGTGTCTGTCTCGCAGGAGCTGGAAAATAAGTATGTTAGAACAAAAAAACCGATAGAAAGATCCAGAAGCGGATGGGCAGACAGAGATCCCTAAAAAACAGCTTGTGTCCCTAACGAAAAGATGAGCGCAAAAATCAAAACAACACAACAACCAAAATGTGAACAAAAATGAAATCTATGTATCTACCTGCCTAGTGTTCAAACCCTTAGGGGCAAAGCAATCCAGCCGATATTGCCAGAAGCTTTCCCGCATCCTATTACCCCCCGTTAGCCTATCAATTATCTTTACGCTAATATCCTTCAGAAACCCCCGGTGGCCTTCTTCAGTGAAATGTCTGAAGAATTCCGCCTGGGGTACTGAGGCCCCCGAATTAAACTTACGACTACACGCCTTGTAATTATTAAACCTAAGCCTAAAAGGCGTGCAGGTGCTACCAACATATTGTACACCACAAACAGTACATTCCAACAAATACACAACATTTGACGAGTCACAATTAAACGAATAATTTATCCTATATTCCCGGCTATCTACATTAGAATGAAAATGCTCACTATTGCTCATGACATTACAGACTTGACAACGAGATTTACCACAACGAGAACACCCCTTCTTATCAGTCCCCCCATTTCCCTCATTACTCAGCCTAGCCCTGACAAGTATATCCTTAAGGTTCTTACATCTCCTAAATGCTATTAAAGGTGGCTCAGGAAACACCTCCCTATGCTCTTCCGAGTTGGTGAGCATAGGATGGAGTCGCCTGGCAACCTTCCCCAAACTATTGAGTGCTGGATGGTATGTCGCAACAAGTGGAACCCTTTCCCCCCTCCCTTGGTCATTGGTCCTATTTCCCGAATTTGCTAGAAGAGTTGTCCTATCCAACCTACGTACCCTATCTATTTGCTCATTAACTAAAGACTCTTCGTAGCCCCTTTCCTTAAGCCATCCAGCTAGCTCGCCTACCCTCTCCTGAAATTGGCGATCTTCCGAACATATCCTACGAAACCTAAGAGCCTGACCATAGGGGATCGCCTTCTTGGTGTGCCAGGGGTGACAAGACTTCTTATGCAAGTACTGATGTGTATCAGTAGGCTTGCAAAACAAGTCTGTCGAAAGGACTCCCCCCTCCCCCACGTTAACCTGAACATCTAAGAAACTTATACTACCCCGTGACTGCTCGTTAGTAAACTTAATGGTTTCGTGACTACTGTTGAGATGATTGATGAAAGACTTCAACTTTTCTTCCCCATGCGTCCAGATAAAGAATACATCATCGATGAATCTCATCCAGACGAGGGGCTTGTCAGCTGAAGCATCCAACAACCTCTCTTCCAACCGGGTCATGAAGAGATTGGCATAGGCCGGAGCGAACTTCGTACCTATAGCCGTGCCCAATTTCTGCCTATAAAACCTATCATTAAATTCAAAATAATTATTCTCCAAGACCAAGGACGCCAACCCAACTAGGGTATCAGTAGCCACGCCCGGGTTTTCCCTTCTATCCAGCGCCTCCCTGATGGCCTCTAAACCCTCCCCGTGTGGGATGCTGGGATAGAGCCCCACAACATCAACAGTGCATAACAAAGCCCCCTCTGGTATCTTACCTAACTTACTTAGCCTAGACAAAAAGTGGTTGGTATCCTTAACATACGACCTACTTTGGCTAACCAACGGGTTAAGATGGTGGTCTAGATATTCTGAAATATGCTCCGTTATAGTACCGCTATTGGAAATGACTGGTCGCCCCTTTACACTACTAAGACCCTTGTGGATCTTAGGCAACAAATAAAATCTACCTAACTTAGAATCCCTAACCTTTAAATAGTCAGTCACTTCCTCTAACCCCGGGTCCTCCTCCCTCAGCTCATTCAACCTAGAATTAATGGTCTTACCCAAATCTACCGAGGGGTCCACCACTACTTCTTCATAAACCTGCCTATCGTCTAATTGTCGGTTAGCCTCACTTATGTAATCCCCCCGATCCCACACTACAACCGCTGATCCCTTGTCCGCTTCCTTGATAACTATGTTCCTATCACATTTAAGCTGTTTCAAAGAAATTTGTTCAGAAGAAGAAAGATTACTAAAATTCTTACCCTCCGGCGAGACAGACATTACCTCCTCCTCCAGCAGCGAAAGATAATTTTCTAAGACAGGGTCGTCCTTAGGGGGCTGCCACGTAGACTTAACTTTAAATTTGTTATCACTATTGTCCGGTGTAAAATTGTCCTCTTGGTTCCTAAAATGCCATCTCAGTCTCATTCTTCTCTTATATGCTTCAATGTCCGATTTAAGTTGTGCTTTATCGATGTCAGTAGGAGTGGGTGAAAACTTCAGGCCTTTCGAAAGAAGACTTACGTCTTCCTCCGAAAGTTCCATCCGTGATAGGTTCACCACACTCCCACTGACAAATCGTCCAATCAATCTACCATCTTCCGTTATGCGAATATCTTCGTCTTCCTCTTCCGTGGTCGTGGCCTGTATCGCTATCGTATCATCTTCCCGTTGCTCTGCTGGCTGGAGGTCACTGCTATCAAATAACTCGTCATTGTGGTGGTCGGTTGTGCTTAACGCTTGTAGCCTTTCGGTGGACAGATTTATTCGCGAGTCACTGCATAATTTCAGTGCCTTCTTCTCCCTCTTCTTTTGCAAATTCTCCTTCAAACTCTGGACCTGCTCTCTGATATGGTCTAATTCCTCTCTGGTCAGCTCTTCTCGTGATTTCCGTAGAATCTCATACGCTCTGTTGAACGTCCCTTCTAGCTGTTCCCGGTATTGGATGAGAAGAAGCGTCAGCAGCTTCTGGATCTTTCTATCGGTTTTTTTGTTCTAACATACTTATTTTCCAGCTCCTGCGAGACAGACACAGCCACCGACTTCAGCAGTTCTTTACTCTGCGCTTTCTTGTGATCTTTCTCCTGCCACCTTTGTCATTACCGCTACTTTAACACTTTTTAATACGTATTGTAATAGGTAAGATCCCGCTTAGGCTATTGTTTTTGAATTTCTGAATCTATATGTATGCTCTGTTTGATTAGGAAAAGTCATTACTGATGAAGGCTTTCGCCGAAACGTTTAAACGAATGTGTTTTTTCTGAGTATCTATAATTACTTTATTACATATTGCGCATGAGCTTATGAGAATATATTTATTTAATGCTTAGAATAGGAAAGGAGGATTATTAGATGGAGCGTACATTATTGATTTTGAATTCATTCAACAACTTAACGAAACTGGAACATCATCGATGCTTTTTGGAATTTTGCAAGAACGTAAATGTGATACCGCTCGGACTTCGTCTAAAGAAAACACCGTCGTTGCTTGGAAAGTCATCTGGAGATTTTGAGGAGACCTGGAAAAATATTCTTGAGACCGCACAAGGGCAGCTGCTGACGCTTCTTCTCATCCAATACCGGGAACAGCTAGAAGGGACGTTCAACAGAGCGTATGAGATTCTACGGAAATCACGAGAAGAGCTGACCAGAGAGGAATTAGACCATATCAGAGAGCAGGTCCAGAGTTTGAAGGAGAATTTGCAAAAGAAGAGGGAGAAGAAGGCACTGAAATTATGCAGTGACTCGCGAATAAATCTGTCCACCGAAAGGCTACAAGCGTTAAGCACAACCGACCACCACAATGACGAGTTATTTGATAGCAGTGACCTCCAGCCAGCAGAGCAACGGGAAGATGATACGATAGCGATACAGGCCACGACCACGGAAGAGGAAGACGAAGATATTCGCATAACGGAAGATGGTAGATTGATTGGACGATTTGTCAGTGGGAGTGTGGTGAACCTATCACGGATGGAACTTTCGGAGGAAGACGTAAGTCTTCTTTCGAAAGGCCTGAAGTTTTCACCCACTCCTACTGACATCGATAAAGCACAACTTAAATCGGACATTGAAGCATATAAGAGAAGAATGAGACTGAGATGGCATTTTAGGAACCAAGAGGACAATTTTACACCGGACAATAGTGATAACAAATTTAAAGTTAAGTCTACGTGGCAACCCCCTAAGGACGACCCTGTCTTAGAAAATTATCTTTCGCTGCTGGAGGAGGAGGTAATGTCTGTCTCGCCGGAGGGTAAGAATTTTAGTAATCTTTCTTCTTCTGAACAAATTTCTTTGAAACAGCTTAAATGTGATAGGAACATAGTTATCAAGGAAGCGGACAAGGGATCAGCGGTTGTAGTGTGGGATCGGGGGGATTACATAAGTGAGGCTAACCGACAATTAGACGATAGGCAGGTTTATGAAGAAGTAGTGGTGGACCCCTCGGTAGATTTGGGTAAGACCATTAATTCTAGGTTGAATGAGCTGAGGGAGGAGGACCCGGGGTTAGAGGAAGTGACTGACTATTTAAAGGTTAGGGATTCTAAGTTAGGTAGATTTTATTTGTTGCCTAAGATCCACAAGGGTCTTAGTAGTGTAAAGGGGCGACCAGTCATTTCCAATAGCGGTACTATAACGGAGCATATTTCAGAATATCTAGACCACCATCTTAACCCGTTGGTTAGCCAAAGTAGGTCGTATGTTAAGGATACCAACCACTTTTTGTCTAGGCTAAGTAAGTTAGGTAAGATACCAGAGGGGGCTTTGTTATGCACTGTTGATGTTGTGGGGCTCTATCCCAGCATCCCACACGGGGAGGGTTTAGAGGCCATCAGGGAGGCGCTGGATAGAAGGGAAAACCCGGGCGTGGCTACTGATACCCTAGTTGGGTTGGCGTCCTTGGTCTTGGAGAATAATTATTTTGAATTTAATGATAGGTTTTATAGGCAGAAATTGGGCACGGCTATAGGTACGAAGTTCGCTCCGGCCTATGCCAATCTCTTCATGACCCGGTTGGAAGAGAGGTTGTTGGATGCTTCAGCTGACAAGCCCCTCGTCTGGATGAGATTCATCGATGATGTATTCTTTATCTGGACGCATGGGGAAGAAAAGTTGAAGTCTTTCATCAATCATCTCAACAGTAGTCACGAAACCATTAAGTTTACTAACGAGCAGTCACGGGGTAGTATAAGTTTCTTAGATGTTCAGGTTAACGTGGGGGAGGGGGGAGTCCTTTCGACAGACTTGTTTTGCAAGCCTACTGATACACATCAGTACTTGCATAAGAAGTCTTGTCACCCCTGGCACACCAAGAAGGCGATCCCCTATGGTCAGGCTCTTAGGTTTCGTAGGATATGTTCGGAAGATCGCCAATTTCAGGAGAGGGTAGGCGAGCTAGCTGGATGGCTTAAGGAAAGGGGCTACAAAGAGTCTTTAGTTAATGAGCAAATAGATAGGGTACGTAGGTTGGATAGGACAACTCTTCTAGCAAATTCGGGAAATAGGACCAATGACCAAGGGAGGGGGGAAAGGGTTCCACTTGTTGCGACATACCATCCAGCACTCAATAGTTTGGGGAAGGTTGCCAGGCGACTCCATCCTATGCTCACCAACTCGGAAGAGCATAGGGAGGTGTTTCCTGAGCCACCTTTAATAGCATTTAGGAGATGTAAGAACCTTAAGGATATACTTGTCAGGGCTAGGCTGAGTAATGAGGGAAATGGGGGGACTGATAAGAAGGGGTGTTCTCGTTGTGGTAAATCTCGTTGTCAAGTCTGTAATGTCATGAGCAATAGTGAGCATTTTCATTCTAATGTAGATAGCCGGGAATATAGGATAAATTATTCGTTTAATTGTGACTCGTCAAATGTTGTGTATTTGTTGGAATGTACTGTTTGTGGTGTACAATATGTTGGTAGCACCTGCACGCCTTTTAGGCTTAGGTTTAATAATTACAAGGCGTGCAGTCGTAAGTTTAATTCGGGGGCCTCAGTACCCCAGGCGGAATTCTTCAGACATTTCACTGAAGAAGGCCACCGGGGGTTTCTGAAGGATATTAGCGTAAAGATAATTGATAGGCTAACGGGGGGTAATAGGATGCGGGAAAGCTTCTGGCAATATCGGCTGGATTGCTTTGCCCCTAAGGGTTTGAACACTAGGCAGGTAGATACATAGATTTCATTTTTGTTCACATTTTGGTTGTTGTGTTGTTTTGATTTTTGCGCTCATCTTTTCGTTAGGGACACAAGCTGTTTTTTAGGGATCTCTGTCTGCCCATCCGCTTCTGGATCTTTCTATCGGTTTTTTTGTTCTAACATACTTATTTTCCAGCTCCTGCGAGACAGACACAGCCACCGACTTCAGCAGTTCTTTACTCTGCGCTTTCTTGTGATCTTTCTCCTGCCACCTTTGTCATTACCGCTACTTTAACACTTTTTAATACGTATTGTAATAGGTAAGATCCCGCTTAGGCTATTGTTTTTGAATTTCTGAATCTATATGTATGCTCTGTTTGATTAGGAAAAGTCATTACTGATGAAGGCTTTCGCCGAAACGTTTAAACGAATGTGTTTTTTCTGAGTATCTATAATTACTTTATTACATATTGCGCATGAGCTTATGAGAATATATATATATATATATATATATATATATATAAACAGGTTAACACAGAAAATGAGAACCTTGTATTGCAACTAATAGTTTCACGTTGATACGATCATCAGGCAATAGTGCTACAAACTGTTAGAAGCTAGTATTTACGGGAAAGTCGGCACATCAGTTAAAACAGAAAACAATAGGGAGTAGTTTTTAGGGTTAATAGGATTAAGAGTGATAGTGTTAGAAAGTTCTAGTCAGAAAGTCCCACGTGACTTGGCCTTTGCGTGAAAGTTGCTAAGTAGAAATTTGTTTTGGTGTCGGCATTTGGATAAGAGTTCTGATCTGTTGTTTAGGAGGTCTGTCTGGTTTTCAAACGAGATGATGGATAACTTCTCAGTGAGGCAAAGAAGGCATCTTTTTGTGATGTTGTTGTAAGCTGGGACTGTTTTGGAGATAGACCATGAGACTTCGGGCGTGACTCCTGCTGTTTTGGAATCCCATATGAATTTTGACAGTGTCGTGCTCTGCTTGTACTTGGGGTGGGTGAATGACAATTTATGCTGAGAGTACCTTTGCTTGAATGGCCCTTCAGTTAATCCTATGTATGTTTTTGGGCTGGCTGATGGTGTTGTTGCTGTTGCTGTGTAAATGACGTTTTGTGTGCTGCATTTGCCTTGCAGGGGGCAGTGAGCTTTAATTCTGCAGTTGCAAGATGGGTTGGTTTCTTTGCTTTTAGGCTTTGCTATCTTTTTGTTGTGTTTCTTGATGATCTGAGACATGTTTTCGGTGCAACTGTAGCTTAGCTTTAGCGTGTTTTTGTTGAATATTTTATGGAGCTTGCTCGATGTCGGGAAATGCTTATTGATGAGGTGTAAGAAGATTTTTCCTATGTTTGTTTGGACACTAGCGTTGTAAGGTGGGTTGAACCAGATGATGTTTCTCTTCCTCGTTCTTGTGTGCTTGATTGGTTGTGGTGATGAGTATGAGAGGGTTGGTGGGTGTCCGCTTGCTTTGAGGGCTTTCTCGTATTCTGGTTTGGCATTGTTGAAAATTTCCTTATTTGATGAATTATCTGAGAGTCTTTTGCTGATTGAGCTTGGGATTTGTTTGATGACAGTGGGTGGATGGTTTGAAGATGTATTGATGTAGAGAAGATGGTCGTTATCTTTTTTGTATGGGTGATGTGTTCCAGTTGTGAGGTTGAGCGTTACGTCGAGGAAATCTACTTGTTTTAGATTACACTTTATTTCGATTTGGAATCCTATGTTCTTAAAGGTTGCTGCTATATCTTTTCGCAATTTGTCTGCTCGCTTCCCATTTGAATTTCGAAGTAGGATCAGTCCATCGTCTCGGTAGAGGCCGCAGTCTTTTTGGTTTGCAACTTTTGAAAGTTTAGAGAGGATGTAGATTCCAACAAGTTCGCAGATTTCTGCTCCATCGTAACTGCCCATCGTTACATCAAAGTTTTCTGCAGTGGATTTTTTCGCCCAGGGTGTGTTATCATTAAAAAGGAGAGATTTTCGGCAGTGCTTTATGATTTGGACGCTCTCGTCGCTGATGTTGAGGTGTTGTCTGGCAAATTGGATGGCGTTGTTGAGGATTTCGGGGGTTATAGATGGATAGAAGTCTTTGATGTCGAATTGAATGAATGTACATGAACTCTTGTTGTTGATGTCGTTGAACCATTTGATGACAGAGCTGGTGTTTTTCCACTGGTTGATTTCTAAGAATTGTCTAAGCGGGGAGTTGATGCTGTCTAGGGTGGATTTGCTAATTTTTCCTATTTCGCTTTTTGATGGGTTGATGAGGCGGCAAGTTGGATTAGAACGGAAGTTTTCTTTGTGGTCTTTCATTGTCGTTTCGGAATTTTCTTTGTGGTCTTCTAACAGTTTGTAGCACTATTGCCTGATGATCGTATCAACGTGAAACTATTAGTTGCAATACAAGGTTCTCATTTTCTGTGTTAACCTGTTTATAATGCTCTGCTAAATGCATTGAGCACTTTGGTTACATGTACAAATCATAAACAATTATATATTCGCTCCTGTTTCACCAGTTGAGCACTGTTCTAGTTCCTGTAACTCAAGCATGGAAAAGAAGAACCTCGGCTACTCCTTGAAGAACATACCAATCCCTCCAAGATCAACTTACAAGCTGAAACTGATTGAAAAAATAGAAAGCCTTGTTAGAAGAATGCGATGGAAAGCTATGTTTTTTCTGAAACAAGAAAACGGCGACATCAACAATGACACCATCGACGAAGCAGAAAACTCACCCAACGACCACTTCGGCTTTAAAACACGCAAGTGCCCCCCACGTTGCAGCAAGCTCGACCAATTTGAAAAGGACATGTTCGATATAACCAACAGAATAAAATTCCGCAAAGTTACAGACCCATTCCAAAACACATTAAAAAATGACGTCAAAAAAATAAAGAAATCGCCAAACCTACTGGTTTTTGCAGATAAAACAAGCAACTTGTACGAAGTACCACCAGAAACCCACGAAAAGCTAATCAAGGAAAATATCACCAAATCATATAAGAAAGCTCATGACCATCTGTACGACGAAATCAACCTCGAAGCTAAAACTATCACCACTGAATTAGGAATAGACGACCGGGTAGACATCCTCGCAAAGCCCGAAGCATTCATCACCATGAAAGACCACAAAGAAAACTTCCGTTCTAATCCAACTTGCCGCCTCATCAACCCATCAAAAAGCGAAATAGGAAAAATTAGCAAATCCACCCTAGACAGCATCAACTCCCCGCTTAGACAATTCTTAGAAATCAACCAGTGGAAAAACACCAGCTCTGTCATCAAATGGTTCAACGACATCAACAACAAGAGTTCATGTACATTCATTCAATTCGACATCAAAGACTTCTATCCATCTATAACCCCCGAAATCCTCAACAACGCCATCCAATTTGCCAGACAACACCTCAACATCAGCGACGAGAGCGTCCAAATCATAAAGCACTGCCGAAAATCTCTCCTTTTTAATGATAACACACCCTGGGCGAAAAAATCCACTGCAGAAAACTTTGATGTAACGATGGGCAGTTACGATGGAGCAGAAATCTGCGAACTTGTTGGAATCTACATCCTCTCTAAACTTTCAAAAGTTGCAAACCAAAAAGACTGCGGCCTCTACCGAGACGATGGACTGATCCTACTTCGAAATTCAAATGGGAAGCGAGCAGACAAATTGCGAAAAGATATAGCAGCAACCTTTAAGAACATAGGATTCCAAATCGAAATAAAGTGTAATCTAAAACAAGTAGATTTCCTCGACGTAACGCTCAACCTCACAACTGGAACACATCACCCATACAAAAAAGATAACGACCATCTTCTCTACATCAATACATCTTCAAACCATCCACCCACTGTCATCAAACAAATCCCAAGCTCAATCAGCAAAAGACTCTCAGATAATTCATCAAATAAGGAAATTTTCAACAATGCCAAACCAGAATACGAGAAAGCCCTCAAAGCAAGCGGACACCCACCAACCCTCTCATACTCATCACCACAACCAATCAAGCACACAAGAACGAGGAAGAGAAACATCATCTGGTTCAACCCACCTTACAACGCTAGTGTCCAAACAAACATAGGAAAAATCTTCTTACACCTCATCAATAAGCATTTCCCGACATCGAGCAAGCTCCATAAAATATTCAACAAAAACACGCTAAAGCTAAGCTACAGTTGCACCGAAAACATGTCTCAGATCATCAAGAAACACAACAAAAAGATAGCAAAGCCTAAAAGCAAAGAAACCAACCCATCTTGCAACTGCAGAATTAAAGCTCACTGCCCCCTGCAAGGCAAATGCAGCACACAAAACGTCATTTACACAGCAACAGCAACAACACCATCAGCCAGCCCAAAAACATACATAGGATTAACTGAAGGGCCATTCAAGCAAAGGTACTCTCAGCATAAATTGTCATTCACCCACCCCAAGTACAAGCAGAGCACGACACTGTCAAAATTCATATGGGATTCCAAAACAGCAGGAGTCACGCCCGAAGTCTCATGGTCTATCTCCAAAACAGTCCCAGCTTACAACAACATCACAAAAAGATGCCTTCTTTGCCTCACTGAGAAGTTATCCATCATCTCGTTTGAAAACCAGACAGACCTCCTAAACAACAGATCAGAACTCTTATCCAAATGCCGACACCAAAACAAATTTCTACTTAGCAACTTTCACGCAAAGGCCAAGTCACGTGGGACTTTCTGACTAGAACTTTCTAACACTATCACTCTTAATCCTATTAACCCTAAAAACTACTCCCTATTGTTTTCTGTTTTAACTGATGTGCCGACTTTCCCGTAAATACTAGCTTCTAACAGTTTGTAGCACTATTGCCTGATGATCGTATCAACGTGAAACTATTAGTTGCAATACAAGGTTCTCATTTTCTGTGTTAACCTGTTTATATATATATATATATATATATATATATATATATATAAAACCTAATGACGCTTCCCTGTTAGTCTTTTTACTGTTTTTCATATTTTCTCATATCACAGTGTCATTGGTATTGCTTAAAAGGGCTATTCTTGTACATCATAGGATTTCAAGTGATTTTCATTTATTCAGACAATCATATTTGCCCTTTCAAATTTCAGATCTTGGAAAGAATTGATGCACCAAATTTTCAACGGCCTGAAAGGCCACATCATTGTCCCATGGAGATTTATAAAATTATGAAGAATCATTGTTGGAATGATAGTCCTGAAGAAAGAGCAAGTTTTGAAGTATTAGAGAGAATGATCTTAGAGGTATGTGATTTCCGAAATGAAAGACGCTACTTTGTAGCAGAGAAACAATTCAGGTATTTGCTAAAGAGCATGGATAAGGCCGAGGGGCAAATCACCTCTCAAATTAGTGTACGTGACTTCTATGATTTTAAAATCACATGGTTTCATCTATGATTTTTTTGTGATTTTAGTGATCTCTTAGTGATTTTGTGTGTGATTTTTCTGTAATTTCCCAGTGATTTGTGTTTTTTTGCTTTTTGCGTGTGATTTATTTGTGATTTTGTGATCCTTGCATGTGATTTTGTTGTGACTTCAAGGAGGCTGAATGTGCGCAGTAGTGATAGAAGCTTTTACGCCAATCAGTTAAACCTGTCGAATACAAATATATCAAAATATCACTCGGTGCAGATTCTGCTTTTCGAATAGCTAAAAGTTCTATTCTGAGATTGTAAATTGCGCCTGCTAATATGTTTATAAAGTCAATTTTTATAGCACTTGTGTAAAGTTGAATTGCTCTGTAACTTGTTGCTGTTTATCTGATTACATCTAATATTTGACCATTGAGTAAATACATAACAGACTTTGATGATCCAAAAATTTCATGTGGTAGTCGCATGGAAGATTTTGTTTTTAATTATCGAGCAATTGTATGAAAATATGTTATCTTAGTATCCTTCAAAACAGACCTTAAACATTTTATCTGTTTTAACAGCCTCTTTTGAGTTGTTGAAATAAAATGGTTTTTATGAATGTATCTCAATTTGCATGGGCAACGATCCTACCCCTTCATTCATTTATTGGTGGCCGTCTTTCTGGAATTTCTCTGTCAACTTTGGCTGTTTCAAAAATGGGACGGCATCTGGCAAATATGCCTTGACATATGAGTTCAAAGAAATTGGAATGCCTTCCATGCATGCAGGTAAAATCTGGAAGAACTTTTGCCTGTAGAAGCGGGATCAATCAAAACAAAACGCGCATCTAAGCACAACTGTTTTTGGTGGAAACTTAGTCCCAACTTTATATTCCGCATGGTTTACTTGCCTTCTCTAGTTTACTGTCCGTTTACACATTGAAAATGGTATATGCATCTACACGTTAGGCCCAACAGAAAAATATTTGTTTCAAGTCAAGAAAACTTTAAAGCGATTGCAGGTAGTAGGAGACTTGGTTTATGCTATTTCTAGTTTTATGTCTTTCTTGCAGGTTCTGCCAAAAGAAATGAATGCAACTAGTGATTATTACACTGAAAACCATGGAGAAGTAGGTTTCAAAACCGGAGATCCACTCACAGTTATCGAATCAAGGTAACAATTTTGATTAATCAGGAGACAGCATAGGTTTCAAATCTTGAAATTTGCGAAAAAAGGCGGGTGTAAAATTCAATGGCCTATTTCTTTTAACTGAATGACTTGAAAAAAACTTTAGCCATTTTTCTGTGATTCTACCGTTGGACTTTTCAGAAATCTTGAATATTTGTCGAAATTACAGCCTATTTTACATTTCAGCTCATTTTATGATGTGACGTCATCAAATTTCCAAATCACAAACCAGAAGAGTGAAAGAGTTTTGCTTGATACCATATTGTAGGCATCCACAAGCTATGGTTTTCTTGAAAATTATTTGATCTTTTGTCAACAGGTTTAGAAAGTACGATAGTTTTAAGTTTTTTTCGAAAATTTTCTTGAATTCTTAAAAAAGAAGAAAAATACTGTAATTCTGAAAATATTGAAAATTTCAGAAAAGTCCAACGGCAGATTTACTGTAAAATAGTTCAAGTTTTTTTGAAGCCATTCAGTTTAAAGAAATTGGTTATAGAATTTTACACCCAGCAATTTAAAGATTTGAAACCTATGCTTCAGGAGACATAAGCGGATAGAACCAGAAATTGTGGAGATTTGCAAATTTCAAAATCACGCCCGACAACCCCTACTGACGTGTGACGTCACATTGAATCCTCGAAGCTGTGGAGGCAGGTGGAGGTCATGTGATTTTTGCGCGCCCTTTTCCTGATTTCATCACGCGTACACATCAAAAAACATTTCATTTTTGTAAGATCTGATATTGAGCGTGTTTAGTAATAAAAACTGTGCATAAATTGAAGATTTTGATGATTTGGAAGCAGAGAAACAAACGCTATGGATGCTAGCAGGTAAGCAGATCCTCTTCGATTTCACGAAAATCTCGTAGGCCCGGAATTGCAACTCAACATTAATCTTTGAATTTCTTATCCATCTGCTGTGATATTCCAAAGATGTTTGATTTTATTTGGAAGAACAGTATTCACAAACTTAGTTTTCTTTTGTTTGGGATAATTTGGAAATGAAATTACCCATTTTCAGGAAGTGTTTAATCGTAAGACTCCCTTTAGATTTTTCTTTCGTTTCGTAAGACGAAAATTCATGATTTTTATTCAGGGTTGTTTTCTCGAGAAGTGACGAGTTTATTTGAAAAGCGAACTATCCTATACCATGCAAAATTCATTTTTCTTTCATTTGATATGGCACTTTGCATCTTTTTGGCTTCCGTTTCAGATCCTTTGAATTAGGCGCGGATCAACTTCGCTTTGCAATTCCATTATTTTTGTTAGGCCAACAAGTCTCCACCTAGACTTTTTGTCTCTTTCTCAATCATAAGTCCTCTATTTGATCGATAAGTTGGCATTTTCTGGAACGACATTCATACTTTCTTCCAAAAACCAATTAAATTGTGATTCTGTAGCTTTTTCTGAACTTAGAGTTGCATTCCACCTGCATGTTGAATTGCTGCAATTCCGCTCGTCGAATTTTACCAAAATTTCACTTTTTCATTCAAGGCCAATTTTCTTCCAAATGCTACGTCCTATGAGAAAGAAACCCTTCCTATACCATGCAAAATTCATTTCTCTTTCTTTTGAGCTAAAGTTTGGTATATCTTTTGTTGTTGTTATGAAACCTATAAAAAAGGCGTGGACTAACTATGAATTTTGTACCCATTATTTTTGTTAAGCCAACCAGTCTCCACCTCGACTTTTTGTCTCTTTCTCAGTCATAAGTTCTCTATTTGATCGATAAGTTGGCATTTTCAGGGAACAAAATTCATACTTTCTTCCAAAAACCAATTAAATTGTGATTCTGTAGCTTTTTCTGAACTTAGAGTTGCATTCCACTTGCATGTTGAATTGCTGCAATTCCGCTCGTCGAATTTTACCAAAATTTCACTTTTTCATTCAAGGCCAATTTTCTTCCAAATGCTACGTCCTATGAGAAAGAAACCCTTCCTATGCCATGCAAGATTCATTTCTCTTTCTTTTGAGCTAAAGTTTTACATATTTTTTGTTGTTGTTATGAAACCTATAAAAAAGGCGTGGACTAACTATGAATTTTGTACCCATTATTTTACTTAGGCCAGTCTGTCTCCATCTCCATTTTTCAACGTTTTTGCGGCTTTCTGCCGCCTTGGTATCCAATTTTTTTCGATTTTATCTCATTATATCCATATTTCCATGCAAAAATCACTTCTCCCAAGAAATTTTGGCTTTATCTTGTTTCTAGGGTTTCTTTCAACTTGCACGCCATTCATTTGCTTATCGCTTCGTCAAGTCTTACAGAAATTGATCTGATTCATTAGGAGTGTATTTTCTTGCAGAAATGACAAGTTATAGAATAAAGAAACGTCCTAAGCCACGTAAAAATTATCTGCCTTTTTCGTGATGTAAAATATAACTTGCTTATTATTGAAGTTTGTGAGCCTATCAACTAGGCGCTGGCCAGGTTCATGTCTTGTTCCCTTCATTTTGGTTAGGCCAGTCAGTCTCCGCTCCAACATTTTATGCTCTCTCACGGCTCAGAAGTGTTCTCTTAGTCTACCATTCATGTATATATCATCCATCATCTTACAGCTGAATATACAATATCAAACTCCTAGATTGTGTAAGTAGTAGTGTCATATTTTGTAAAATTCAGTCCCGTGACAAGAAATTTTTCTTCCCGAAGCGGCTCGTCGACCTGTTTGATGTTGGAAAAGTTGTGCCAAGTAAGGGTGAACCAATACCATATATGGGGTTTACCAGAAGAATTTATGACCTGTCTTCAAAAACAATTGATACCCGGTCATTTAAACTTTTGGAATGAAAAAAAATTTGGGGTGAACAAAATCTCTGATAAATTTGCTACAAGTTTTGCTCAGGTTGGTTGATACAGGTCATATATTTCTTTTGCAAAAATCAGGCCAAAGTTCGAGAAAAATCATGCTCCTATAGAAATACTATTATCATCAGAACGAGGCAAGGGAAGTCGAATGATGGGTTGTCGGCCGTGAAAATTGGGGGAGAAATTGTAGAATGAAGTTTCTAGTCCTCTAGTGTCAAAAATGGAATGGTATTCCCCTCATAGTATTCGAGGAATGCAATCAATCGCTCGTCTAAGAACATGTTTTACCAAATATCTTTGAGCCTACAGGACCCAACACGACCCCTCGTTTAGAGTAGCGCATTATGCGCGTTTTCTTTTTTCTTAAAACACAAGTTGCTGGCAGGTTAGCTTAAAGGAGGATCGTGTGTAAATATTGGTAAATGAAATGAACTGACATTCTAACTCATTCGAATTGTATTGAATGCCTATGTGTTTGCACGATTGAGTTTTGCTGTGATTGTGTAGTCAGTTGCCAGCTTCTTTTCAATGAGAATAATAGTATCAAAATTAGCAAGCCTGATTGTCTCATGTTACATTGACCAGGGTCCCAAAATATTTCCAGCTTTCCTCCAAGCAAATCATAATTTTGATGGAGGCTTCCTTACTTTTGAATATAGTATGGATGTATTTAGGGCATGGCATCTCTAATTCTTTATTCAAAGTATTTCCCCACAGTCAGTGATTATGTGATCGTCATATTTTCCTGACTCTGTCTCTGTCATTGAATGTCCGTTGCTGTTTTGTCAAAGCATCAAAATATTCGTTCCTGCAACAAACTCTTTTGTTCCCATTGTAAACCTACATTATAACAGTATCTTATTACGAAACCCTTTTTGAATTAAACCTTTAAAGAGTTCTTCAGATTCTCGCCTAGCAAGTGGTCTTGCCATTCAAAAGTAAAGGACCTTTTTGATTTAAAGCTACCACTGCTATGTAAAGATATAGACTGATTGGATATTCGTAGTTATCGCTACTGATAGAATGATGGACGCTCAAACTACGACTCATGGACTTTCACATTGAAAACTGGGACGAAGCTTTCCCCCATCAATCTTATACCTGGATGTCGAAACAATAAAACACTGTATGAACTCCAGGCAATGGTGGATGGTCCTAAGTTGCCGGCTTGAACCTTCAATGCTAAAATAGCCCAGAGTTCAAGTTCGCAGTGATATTAGCCATGAGCAAAAGCCACAGGTATCCATATCAATATTTCCTTGATCCAAGAACCAACAAACCTTTCACTGTGAACCAGAAGTTCCTCATTTTTACGGCCAATTAGCTTCCATGAACTTCATCGCAGCAATGAGAATTTCAAACTGTCGAGGCCTCGCTTCTGAGACTACTCTGCAGCCTCGTTCTAGAGGGCACTCATAACGCATTCATTCCGTCTCAAATTTTTGTACGAAAGTCTATAGGTAACAGTTTGAGCAAAATTTTAACTTGTTATTGTTGTTGTCAATGTTGTTGTTGTTGCTATTGTTGCAATAACTGGGACTAAATTGTGCGTCTAGTAAAGATATTGGCATAGTTTATTTAGTCGTTCAGAAGATGAATTATTGAATTGTCAGTAAAAAATGCCGAACAGATATTAGCCACCTGCTCGAGAACCTTTGAGAAAAGTATTGCTCGTTATCACTTTACATATATTATTAATTCTTATGAGATGAATTCGCACTCCTAAGTTAGCCTTTCCGCTGCAACAGGAAAATCTTAATTGAAAGTGGTGCAAAATTCATGATTCTAAATTCATCCGGTATTTTCCGGGAGGGGGGGGGGTCACTGGGGGGTATGCAATTCTGCATTTCCGCAATTTTTCTGCCCTCTTTCCGCAAATCCGCAGATAGAAATTGGCTATTTACGCTATTCTTTAGGGTTATGAGCAAAGTCTCCCAACTTCATATAAAACACAACATAAACCATTTCTTTCCATTTTGCACATGACCGATCAGTCTCAAGCAGTTTGTAGTCATCATGGGGGATTATTTCGCGCGAAAAATTTTGTTGTTGCTGTTGCTATTGTGGCTGTTGTCTTCAGATCTTTGTGATATGTGTTGTTTTCGTTTGTTTTAGTGCCTTTAAGTAAATGTTACACAATCTTTTGACGGAATGAGCATCAAATCTGCGATTTTTTAGCAACTAATATCAATTTGCATAAATATCCGCACTCCGCAAAAATGCAACAAATATCCGCAATCCGCTTAAAGGATGTTTAATTTCCGCATTTCTGCACCGAAAATAGGCCGATATCCGCTATCCGCAAAACCCCAGTGACCCCCCTTTTACGAATGGAACGATATTTTTGATTTCATCTTTTTTTACAGCCAAGACGCTGCTTTTGTCAAAGCCCAGAATCGTAGGAATGGCAAAGTTGGATTCATACC
Source organism: Aurelia sp. 3 sensu Dawson et al. (2005) (assembly GCA_964020215.1). Taxonomy (NCBI): domain Eukaryota; kingdom Metazoa; phylum Cnidaria; class Scyphozoa; order Semaeostomeae; family Ulmaridae; genus Aurelia; species Aurelia sp. 3 sensu Dawson et al. (2005). The sequence continues at coordinate 5,031,910 of OZ026584.1, forward strand.
ATTGTCGGCACTTTCAACATCCCCACCAAGTAAGAAATTTGTTATCATAAAATATAAATCTTGTTGTTGTTGTTGTTTTTGTCATTTTTGTTGTTGTTGTAGCGCTTGTTGTTGTCTTGATTCGTTATATTTTTCTCTAATCGAGAGGATTAGAAGCTGGAAATAGCTTGAGTATGGTGTGTTTTGTGACCTTCATTCAATCCTCAGTTATTGTTTATGAGCTCAATAGACTTCAGTGCGAGACAACATGTGATAAGCAGTTCTACCCGCTGCATTTCTCAAAGTCTTCGTACGCACTTGTTCTCTATGCAAAGGACTGCCGAAAGCTATACAGGGTGTTTCAGAAAAAAATGCAACCCACTTTCATTCAAGATTCTTCAGGAAGTGGTGATATTTGGATCATCTTGATGCATGCCATCTGAAAGTACAATATTTCTTCTTTCCAATGATATCCAGCTTTGGTGGGATAATTGAATTTATCATTGTTCAATTGAATTTTTCGTAATTATGGCCAATTTTAGATGCAAGAGAGTGATAGGACATTTACATAGACAAAAACCCATCTTAGAGCATATTTTACCGTTCTTAATAAATGCATCTAATGTGAATAAAGTTGCCTTTTTCCTAACTTAAGGAACTACCTCGACTACTCTTAAGCCTGAAATATTCTAACAAAATTTGTTTCGTAATTTCTTTTCGTAAAAAAGACGTTGATTTTGCTCTTCGAGCATAATGCATTTGAGATAGGCCATAATAACGAAAATATCATGATAAATGATTCCATAAATGCATCCAAGCATATGATGAGAAAGAACAAAGATTGTTCTCTCAGATAGTATACATCACATCTACTCAAATTTTATGAATTTTTTTCAAGATTTTGAATTATAGTTGGGTTGCGCTTTGCTGAAACACCCTGTAGAAAGATACTGTTTCCTTGGTACATGGTATAGTTACTCGTTATATTGTAATCAAACACTGTTCCTTCATCTTTAGATCCCAAGAGCGCAGCCACAGACCTGAAAATTGTCCAAACAAGGTAGTTGAAAATTCACATACAATATTTCTGTATGTGTTTTGTACAATCTTTCTTGAATATAAACAATTAAAAGATAACTCACACTTGAATGAAACAGGGTATGATAATTCGCAAATATAAAATTTCCAGAATAGAAAACAACTGTTTTGTTTGAATTTTCGGAAGATCATCAGCCTCACAATCTTCATTTACACCTGTGGTTTCAGTGTCTTTTTGAATCAAATGTTGCATTCTGATTGGTCCATCTAACAAATCAAACTCGTTTTATTGGTTGAATTTTAACCTGGTTTATAGATCAATCAAAATCAATTGTGTTGGTTTGAATACAGTATTACAGTGCTAATTTTACTGATAGAGATGATACACAGATATGTTCGACAATTCGAGATAGCCCCCCTCCTCCCCCCCTCAAGATGTAACAGGATATCACATGTTTAATTACGTCACGCTGTGTAACCGTAACCTCGTTCTCAATAGCCTTATTTCCTTCTATGTCAATGTGTCAATCATCTTTTGTTTCGGATTAGTATGTAAAGTTTAGTATTGTAAATTGTCGAGGATTCTTTTTGGAGATGAAACTGTAAAGATGTAAGCGTGTCTCCTCATTCATTAGTCACAAAACCTCTCGCATTCGTCGAACACAGATTTCGACCATTACAAAGAACGACTCCCTCGAGGATCAGAGCCTTGCAGATTAGACATTCTTCTTTTTCTGTACTCTCGAGTACCGAATAATCGTCCCGCCCGCTTATTAATTTTTGAAAAATTTTCCAACCCCCCCTCTTACTCCAACCCCCCTTTTATTAATCTTTGGAAAAATGAAATGATAGTAAACATGGTTTCTGAATAAACGTAGGAAAAAGTCTCAAGAAGTGCATTGAACAGAACCAGAACTCAAAAGTAAATGTATTAGTAACATCACTGTTCAGATACATATATAAATGACACGTGTTTACCTAAGAAAAGGATTATTTTCTATTTTTCCAAGGACCCCCCCCCCCGATTATTCCAACCCCTCCAATTATTGTTATGTCGAGCCATTTCCACCCCCCCCCCGATTATTCTCACCCTCCCCGTTTATTCGGTACTCGAGAGTAAATATGATTGCATTTGATTATTACATAGATTATTTAGTCTAACAAATGTAACACTGATGGGATATCGTTATAAATGAATGAATTAAAAAAAATATTTATATAGCTGTTGTTATTATTGTTGGAGACCTATTTTGGTTCGAGTTAGCACTGTACTTGACATAATATAGGCAACTTTTCTCTCTATCTGAACTAGCCCGGTTCTTAGGGCCAGTTTCCTATGTTAAGCCTGCAGACGAGCATAGGTTCCAAATCTTTAAATCTACGAAAAAAGGCGGGTGTAAACTTCAACTTTAGCCACTTTTCTATGATTCTACCGTTGGACTTTTCAGAAATCTTGATTATTTGTCGAAATTACAGCCTTTCTATATTTCAGCTCATTTTATGATGTGACGTCATCAACTTTCTAAATCACAAACCAGGAGAGTGAAAGATTTTTGCTTGATATCATATTGTAGGGACCCATAAACTATGGTTTTCTTGAAAATTATTTGATCTTTTGTCAACAGGTTTAGAAATTACGATTGCTTTAAGTCTTCTTCGAAAATTTTCTCGAATTCTTAGAAAAGAAGAAAAACACCATAATTCTGAAAATATTGAGGATTTTAGAAAAGTCCAACAGCAGATTTACTGTAAAATAGCTAAAGTTTCTTTGAAGCCGTTCAGTTCAAAGAAATAGGTCATTGAATTTTACACCCAGCTTTTTAAAGATTTGAAACCTAAGGTCTGCAGACGAGGTTGTACTGGAACATAACTTTTGTAGCAGCATATTCAACATGGCATAGTCTGTGGTATCAGGAATAACTGTTTACCAGAAGTGAGGAAAACCTGAATACCGCCATTAGATGTATGTTCTATTTTCTTTTACTTCACAAAGCTAAACAGAAACAAAATTTTCCTTTTCAGTGTTCGCAGTAAATCAAGCAGCAGATCTTTGTCTTTAAACCGCGGGAAATTGTTGGAGCCAGGTATAGACACATTTTCTTACTTCTATTATGTCAGCACAGAGAAGCTAGAATTACAAATGATAATAATGAACACTGAAAGCAAAATTACATTAGCAAGTCAAACGAGGGAAGGAAATTCGGTATTTAGCCTGTTTATCAGATGGGTAACTATGTCTTTTCAAAGCTTTTGCATTGGTGAAGGTGAAGGCGAAGTTCCAATTCGTAGCGCCAAGCGCTGCCTGGGGGGGGGGGGGAATTGACCTAAATTTGTACGGGGATATGCCCACGAAAAAAATTTTTTCACCCTGCTCCAGAAAATTTGCCTTCTTTTCATACCCTGTTCTAGAAAAAATAGGCGAAAACGATACCCGGAAAAACGGCACATCCCCGTCGGACAAGTATACTAAGTACCCCCTCCCCGGGAAGCGCTGGTTTTGCAGTCGTACCTAAGCTCTAATCGAGTCCGCAACCCCTTGTCATGACGCTCAGGTGGCGGTGCCCTATCGAGTATCGAGCCCAATCCGCCTAACTGTTTGGCTGCAGAGTCGTAGGATTACACCACTGCGCCACGACAGAGCAGAAACTGCGCACGCATGCGCAAAAACTTGCAACTTTGAGCCCCCCTAGCTCCCTGCAACAGATCCCAAAATTCGGCAACACCTGATATTTTGTTCATTGGGCCTTAAACACTTGATTTATCATTTCAAAAAGCTTATCAATCTATACAGTTCCTTATCTCAGATTGCTCGATGACGTCATTTTACGCAGTTTCTGCTCTGTCCTGCGCCACAACAACAAGTCGTTTCAAGTACTTTTCTAACAATGGTGTTGTTGCAGGTTTCACCTAAAAGATATCTTTACCGTAATTTTTATGTGTGAGTTTACGCATATTTTCTACCGGTTCACCCTTTATTTCGAAGCTGGACATTGCTATTTAGAATTGTGAATATGATATAGGTATTATTATTAAAAGTGTTTTGCCAAGGGCTATAAATTTGAGTCTTAATCAGTGTGTTTTCTCTTGCAGATTGCATGTCCCTCGTAAGTCGTGCAAGCTCCACTAGTTCTAGCAGTAACTCAAGCATTGAATCTGGAACAAACAGAAGCTCACGGCATATATTTCATAGCAACCCGAAAGATATTCCTGTTAGACGACAAAGTACACTTTCTTCGTCTGGATTCGGGTCCAGTGGCCCATCTTGTACAAGCAGTTTCAAAGAAGACATCATTCGTGGAACGAGTGAATCTGAATATGGATCAAACGATGACTCGTCGTTTTTGTTTTCGCGAAAGTCGAGTGCAGCACAAAGCATCATCGAAGAAGATAGACTATCTTGTAGCACGTACGAGAACACGAACGATGATTTTCGTGAACGTAGTCCGTATGAGAACACCTCTTCTCCACCGCCTAAAGACACTGTGTCGCCACCTTTACACTCAAATCCGATTGCAATCCCGAAGTCACCAAAGCATGCGACTGCTTCTCTAAGCGTGCCACTCGGGCGGTCTCCACCACCGACAACAGGCTACATGAACCCGTCGCCGCCGAGATCAACTTTTGTAGACACGTCACATGTTATTTCATTGCCAAATCATGTGAATCATAAGCAATCAAATTTAGTCGTTGTTCTGAACACATCAAGCGAGAGTGAAGCCGAGCAAGGGCTTTCGAACTCGGCACCAACAACGAAAGGCGAAATGAAAGCAGCTAAGGTTGCAAAACGTAAGCAAAAGGTTGAAAGAACCGAAGAATTATCGCATCGAGTATCATTTGGATCGTACAAGCAGAAGAGTCAGAAAGCAAGAAGCAGTATGACTGTTCCTTTTGCTGATAATGCTGTGTACGAGTGCATGGCGATGAACGAGAATTCAGCTGTTAGTTATGAATTAATGGAAGATAATGTTGATCGTTGTGATTGTCGGGAAAACTACGAAAATAGCATCAAACGAACAGATATTGTATCCGAAAATAGCTCCTGCTACGAAAATGTTTTGCTCAGCTCATCGAAGAACGAGTCTGTAGCGATCAGGACTCCACCATTGCCACCAAAAATGACTCGTTCCGTTCATAATAGAATGTCACTCCCACCGAGAACTTATCACAAACTCAATGATGAAAGCACAGCCGAAGCACATAATATTACAAGAGCAGACATGCGTAAGAGAGCTTCGACTACTCCACCCCCTACAACTTACGGGCAATCCGAAGAGCCGCCTATTTTCCGTAGGCCTGATAGAGCTTTGAACGATGTTTATGAAAACACGGCAATGCTACCCTCAAGGACTTATCGCCAGGCTGAAGACATTGCTCCTGTCATGTCTGTACCGCCAAGAACTTACAAATCTAGCAACGAAAGTTATGAGAATGTGGAGTCTCCTGAAGTGTGGAAGCCTTCATCTTCAGACCTCTCGTATGAAAATTTTAATTTCAATCAGAGCTCAAGTAGTGGGAAATACAGGTCAGATTCAATGTACGAGACTAAAATGATTTCGGCGCAACAGGATGCATTTTCGCTCAGTCACCCAGGAATGCCTCCTAGTGAACAACACTCTTCGCCAAATGAACGAGTATTCTCGCCAAATGAACGAGCATTCTCACCCAAAGAACGAACTTTATCATCAACTGAGCAAGTGTTTCTAGGAAAGTTCTCGCCTGACGTTTTGTATGAGAATCATGATTTGCGAACTGCAGTTGACACTCCTCCACCCCTTCCGAAAAAGAGATCCAGCCGGACGGAAAGTGAGATTTCTACATCACCTGGCCAAGAAGTACGACCTTCAAGTAGTATTCATATGGAAAAAGCGATATATGAGAACCAAGAAACAAAGTCATATGAAACCAGAGATTTACAAGTCGACCTTTCCAATATCAGGGAATTTAACAATCAGCGACTTGCAGACGGGGAACGTAATTTGATTGATGATTCTCCTATCCACAGAAATCTGCCAACCAAATACGGAACAATTTGGGATGGAAAAGAAATTACGCAGGAGTCAGAATCTATTGAGGGTAAGTGATAAATTCTTGCTAAATGGCAGAGGTGGAAAATTTTTTTTCCGTCTGGGAACCTAGGTTTGTAGCGAAAATTTCTGTGAGCATGCAAACTTCAATCTAAAATTTGTTATTAAGCAAAAAGCAACTTGTAGGGTAGAATATCCCCCAATATTTGCAAAAATCTCATTCTTTACGAACAGTTTTATAATACATGCATGAATTTGTTCTTAAGACCGTTCTAAAATTAGTAGCCTTACACTGACTGGTCATAAAACTGATTTTAGCAATCAAATGAATTTTTTAGCAAATATAAAAGCTGTTTATCCAAGTCAACTCACAGATCTTGCATTACGTTAAGTAGGGCAGAGAAGCTGGAGGGATAGTTTGTGTGAAGTTGGTTCTTGTTCTGTTTCATTTCCAGCGATCAGAATGTAATTTCAAATTTTAGAAATTTTCGTGCAAGCCTCAATATTTTCTTGAAAATTTTCTGTGAAGATTTAAAACAAAAATGATTTCTGGGCATTTTCCACCTCTAGTAAATGGTGCCTTGATATGTGATACGTGGCTGAATGACTACCGACTGAATCAGTTAAAAGGCCCGGCGTTTGAAAGGCTACTGTTCCCTGAGTATATAAGCAATGATGTTTTGCAATAGCTGATTGAATAGCTAAAATGTTCAATTATTTTTATAATATTTCCTGGCTGAAATCAGTCACTCCGTTCAGAATTTGGGAGGAATTTTCTTAAAAGAAATCCCTCTGAGAAACCTTAAAAATGTAATATAATGATTAGAAAGTCCATAACATGTTTACCTCACAGCGATAACAAGGGTAGATTTTGCAATACGATAGCATCAGTTGCTGTGGTTCACATCTCAATTCAAAGGGGTTTGCAAATGGAGACAAAGGAAATTCTCTCAACCTGTAATTCACACAAACACAGCCGCAAAAGTTGCCCCGAAACCAGTAGTGCAAACTCTCACCTGGTGCAGGTGACGGGAGGTTTTTAAGAGCAGTTATGTGCATAGGACGAAAGAAGAAGGGTAAATCTAAAGTTTTGTTTGGCGGATTTTCGTGATTCAGAAACCGAGCAGCGGGCATTACAATTCTTGCATATTTATTGCTCAAATGTAAACAGTCACTCCTCAGCTCCTGAAACAAATAAACAAAATCCACCGGACTGAACTATGGATTTACTCTTCTTCTTTCGTTGTAAGCACATAGCTTCTCTTAAAAACTTCCCTTCGCCCACACCAAGTGAGAGTTTGCCTTACTGGTTTCAGGGAATCTTCGCGGCTATGTCTGTTTTGAATTACTGGTTGAGAGAATTTCTTTTGTCTGCATTCGCTAATTGCTTTGAATTGAGGTGTGAACCATAGCATCTGATACTCTTTTATTACAAAGTCTGCCCTTGTTCCTACTCTCGAGTACCGAATAAACGGAGGATGAGAATAATCGGGGGAGGGTCGAAAATGGTCCGATATGACAATAATCAGGAGGTTGGAATAATTAGGGGGGGGATGCTTGGAGAAATAGAAAATAGTCGTTGTCTCAGGTAAACATGTATCTTTTATGTGCTTATGTGAACAGTGATGTTACTAATACATTTTTTTATCTCTAGTTCTGTCGAATGCACTTCTTGAGACTTTTTCTTGTGTTTGCTTAGAAATTATGTTTACTATCATTTCATTTTTCCAAAAAATAATAAAAGGAGGGTTGCAATAAGAGCGGGAGGAATTTTGTAAAATTTTTCAACAATTAATTGGTGGGGGGGGGGGACGATTATTCGGTATTCGAGAGTATACCCTGATTATTTGATGCGATGGAAGATAAACAAAGTCTCATTGGATGATTATGCTCAATCCTAAAACTTTGCTCTCTTGTCTACAGCGGTTGCAGGATTTGGAGAGGATTCTGAAATATCACCAAACATAACTTCTGAGAAACTTATCTCAGATATCGCAACAGCTACCGTAAACATCGAACCTGCGAAGGATTCTCCGCTCTCTACGTCAAGAGGAGCCATGCAACAAGAAGCGATTGATCAAGAACATAGCAGCATGCTCCGAGCTCTTCTCAGTCCGAAAGGTCAGCGAAGCCCACGTTTCGATCGTGCAAAAAGTGAAGAGACCCCTATTCGACCACCGCGTCGTCAGCGCAAGAAATCAGAATCTCGGAGACACACCGTCGGAACGCTGAAGTTGAAAGAGAAACCAGCTGAACCAAGCGTGGCTGGATTTCCAAGGGAACCGTATGACTGTGCGCAAAGAGAATCAATCGTCGAAAGACTGAAAGCCTCGTGTCCAACTGAAAATGATCCCACTGCGCCACCACTACCACCGAGAGAAATGCACGAGGCATGCTTTCAAAGACAACTGTCCGACTTTGTTCAAATCGAGGCTTCGGATCTTGAATGCGAGGCTGTAGAAGGAACAGAGATTAAGGAATTAGAACAACCAAAGGCAGTTATTGATGAATCGAAAGCCAAAATTGTACAAGAGTTGGAAAAGGCAGATTCATTCCCAGAAGAGATCGTAATAGAGGAGACATTGGACCTTAAAGAAAAACAAGAAGTTGCAGAGAAGTCAGAGGATAAGGTGATGGCATGTACTTCAAAGCTGGAGAACGGGAAATCAAGGTTTTCGAAGATTAAAAGTCTGCTATCTGGCAAGGTATGTTGAACTACATTGCTCATATTGAGTATTGGCCATATGATTATGTTCCATTTGATGTAGTATTGTCGATCTTGAGTTTTTAATCCTATTTTGGTTGAGGAGCCCTAGTAGACTTTTTTGAATAATTGTCAGGATAAATTTTATGGCCATGAAACTTTTTGCAGCTACCTATTGTACAACTTCTCAGAAAGGTTCATTGAAATATTATAACGAATGAGCGGGAGGGGGACAATTTTTTGGGACTGACCCTGGAAAAATCCCAAATTCTCGAATCTTCAATTTTCACGAAAAAAGAGCAAAATTAAAATATTTTGCAATTTCCTTGTTTGGTGTATTGCTATTTGATGTATTCTATCATAATTATCATGTTTGGATGGAAATTGTGCTCCAAATTAAATTTCACCGCTATTTTCCCGAGTTTTGCCAATTTTGCCGCTTTTCTTGACCACGCAAAGGAAAATGCTGGTATGGGCAAAAATGATGTCTAATTTTAGGCTATTTTTATATTTTCAGAAAGTATATGCCCGAGGCTATTAGTACACCAAATTTGGTTGCCTTACCTATTACCAGTCAAGAGTTAAGTAGGGGGCTTTTTTGCCCCCAACCAAAATGGGAACGTATCAGATAGCCCAACTACTGTAGGGCTAAACTCATTCTTCTTCAGAGAGGCTATCACTGTACTGGAATAGACGATTGCTGTATATATAGATGGTGTTAGCGAATTTTTACCGTGATGCTTTGGCCCGGGGGGGGGGGGGTACATGACTTGTGGATGGACGGGGGTCTGCCGCCCGGTTTTCAGAAAGATAACTACCGAAACTTGCGGTCATACCCACTTTTATGAAGAATTTTGGCGAAAAACCACCCATTTTTTGCTATTTTTCGCCAATTTCTGGATAACCCACCCTTGTTTAAGGAAAATCTGCCGAAAAAGGGACCCTTGTTTAGAGAATTTGGGGCCCAAAACCCCACCCATATGGGCGGCGCATACCCGTACCCTCAACATGTTATGTACCCCCCCCCCCCCGGGTGCCTTGGATCTGATGATTTTCGATTCATCTGATCTCATTGGTCGATTCATCAAGGATTGCAAAGGAACATGATGATAGAACATTCTGTGGTGCCATCTTTTTTTTTACAAATATAACATTTAAAAACTACAATACAATAATCTGAGCCAATCATAGCGGGGAAAGGCACATGGTCATCTAGTCCCCACTATGAATGGCTCTCACAATGAATTTGTACAATTATCTAAAAATAAACCAACAAGAGAACACAACGTAACACTACACCACTCTTTACCAATAACACTGTGGTACATTAAGGGGAGACGAAAAACCATGAAGAGCGAAACCGCCTCGAGCCATAGAGCCACTAGCAACCCACAGAGCACCATTCATTCTTCATTTCATTTTCATTTTATCTCCATGATGCCATCTTTAGTGTAGTCGTCTATTTCGGTACGTCCTCGGGGGGAGGGAGGGTACATGACTTGCGGATTGACGGGGGTCTGCCGCCCGGGTTTCAGAAAGCTACTCTCTTCTAATTACCGACAGTTGCCGTCATACCCACTTTTATGATGAATTTTGGCGGAAAACTACCCATTTTTAGCCATTTTTTGCTAATTTCTGGAAAGCCCACCCATGTTTAAGGAAAATCTGCCGAAAAAGGGACCCTTGTTTAGAGATTTTTGGACCCAAATACCCACACATATGGGCGGCACACACCCGTACCCTCAACATGTTATGTTACGTCCCGTTGCAGGTAGCGCAAACTTCGGATAGCTAACTCAGATAACTTGGCTAAGTCAGATAACTTGGTTAATTCAGAGATGAATCCATCCATCTTCAACTGGCACATGCTAGCGCCCGCCACACGAATCAGCATGGATTGTTGGGTCTTTGAGAGCAGAAGGAAATAAACCCTTGTCTATGTATGATCTCTCGAAAAAGTTTTTATTTCACAAATAAGATACATTGTTAGAATAGATGAAAGAAAGGAAATAACACACAATTCTAATAAGGGAAAGGAAGGAAAATAATTGTTGGAATAAACTGCAATACAGACTTCCTATGTTTTCATGACCAAAATTATAGGACTGGACTATAAATGGTTTCATACTTCATCAGGTATCAAGCATTGAAGATGTATCAAATCAAGCAAAAGCTGGCCCATCATCATCAACATCATCATCCAGCGCTGCAGTAAGTCCAGAAGTTGACGTAAAAATTGAAGATGAAACAGACAAGGAAGAAATTAGATATGTGCTTCACTTCGTAACCCCCGTGTGAATGGGACATCTCAATACTAGCAGTCCCAAGGCAGTCACAAAGACAGGGATGGAAAATGGTATGAGATTTAGGCCCGTTTTATATGGACTCAATCCAACCCTCTTACAGTGCTGGTTCTCCCGGGTGAATACAAATTAAACACGTTTGGTAGGCTTCATGAACACATAAAGCACGTGGCCGATAGTCAACATTAGAATGTAAATCTATCATTCAAAGGTCACCTTAGATTTGTAAATTTCGCTTATTAAACAGCACTCATCTCTTGATGCTGGTAAAGGGTTTGTATGGGAAGGAGAATTTAACATTCCAATCGGGTCCATGATTTACTTGAAATTGACACTTCAACTCAATGCAGTGTACTTTTCAATGGCAAGTAAATCACGGACCAGGGTCGAAATTGGAATTCTCGTCCCATTCAATCAAACCTTACCTTTTACCAGCATGTTCCTAATTTCTTGATTGACAAGATGAGTGCCTTTGCCAAGCAAAATTGTCAGATCTCAGTTAGCCTTTGGCCAACAGATTCAGGTTTTAGTTTTGAATATCGGTCACGTCTTATTCCACGTACGTCTTTTTCCACAGCTCGCTAAATGTGCAAACAGTGTTCAGGTTGTCAGTTGCAGAATAGAACGTACAATTAGTCTCTCGAGACTCTCAAAAGGTTTTAAGTTGATTTCACTTTGTAATTTACATCGTCAAACAAAAGGATTATGCTTGCGTCTTCTTGACTCGCGTCTTCTTGCTAAAACAGCCTAGGAAAACATAATCCTTTTGTTTGACGATGTAAATTACAAAGTGAAATCAACTTAAAACCTTTTGAGAGTCTCGAGAGACTAATTGTACGTTCTATTCTGCAACTGACAACCTGAAAAGTATACTTTTGAAGGCCGCACTGCAAAAATAGGACGTCGAGAAGGGAAGCAAAATGCAATGTGAGCATGTTTACAAATGATGGAAATGCGAGAACGCAAACTGTTCTTAGGGAATTTGTCTGTCTGTGAGCAGTTGTGTGGGAGGGAAAAGCCTGGAAGATCAGAATGCTCTAAAAACATTTAAAAAGTAGCTGCGTTTTCAAAGACGTCCGCGTCTTGCTGCTAAAACAGCCTAATCTCCACCACATCAGAACTCATAAGATGAATCTAATCTACGACCTTAAAATGTTTTCGAGCTAAATGTCGTGTAATTTCCCTTGAAGACAAAATATGGACACCCATTTTGCCTCGAGATTTTATCAAATGCTTTGCTAACTTTTGAGATTTTACTTGTTCAGTTTTGCGCCGAATACTCCCCGAAAACTGTCTCCTTAGTAATTTTCGAAGTAGAGTAGTAGTCGGTAGTGATATGTCTGTTTCATTAACTGCACCTTCTTTTGCAATTATTGTCAATAAGATGAACCCTTAGCTTTACAATTTAGCTTACAGTAAAACCCTGCAAACAAGAACATAGCAAAGTAAGAACTTGCACACTGATTTCTTGAACAAAGACACCCAAAGATAAGAACCAAAACAGACTGATTTACTTCAATGTTCTTATGAGATGGTACACTTAATTAAGAAATGTGATCACATCAGTGTAAACAGACTCCCAACTATTGATAACTGAACACCTCTAACAGTTTTCAGGGATATGCAAATTGTTTTATCAAGCCGTATGATATAAACTGGTTTTTCAACAACAAAATACCATACTCGCTAATAATTTAAATGCAGTCATTATGCCCTCAGGTTTATGTAACACATATATACTGTATACTGAAGCTACTGTATATATTCATCATAGTCACGAGTGTCCTTGTGATAAGAACCACACCCTGAAAATGTCATAAGTACCCCATTTATAAGAACATAGCCAGTCTGTTTTTCAGAACAGTATGTTCTTGTTTGCGGGCTCTTATGAAAATGGCGACAACAAAGGCCAGCCAAGAGGCGACACGTGCAAGGCATGCTGGTTGAATAAGAGCCTTTAAAGCCTGTATCGGAAGTTTGGTTGGCAAGCTGGCTGACCTAATTATGATAGTATCTTAGGATGTTTCAGTTTGCCTGATGATACATTCCCACACTAAAAAGGTTGGATAAACAAAAGTTTCTTTGCAAAAAAGTTGGATGAAACATACCTGCCTAATTTTTTCTTGTGCAATTTAGTAAACAAAGATGCCAAAATATTCTTGCAAATATCAAGGTGTCAAGTAATGCTGATAATGATTGTCATCAATTTTTCTTTTTTGAAAATGAACTTCGAAACATGTGCACTCAAAGATATTACGATCGTTCAGGTTAACTGCAACAGTTGCAAGTGGTTGGGATTGACTAAAGCAAATTTTGCATTTGCTCGTAATTGGGTAAAAGATGTTTTCGCCATGAAATCAATTGATGCCAGCCCCGAATAAATAATGAACGGTCCTCATGGTAAGAAAACAGGAAGGTCCCACAAAGTGCGATGAAATCCAGTCATCCTCACATCTCAGTCCAAAAGAAAGTGATTTATCAATTCAGAACATATCTAAGCGCTTACTTTTGTGCATAGGCGTACGCTTTTAAAAGTACTTTCACTCAAATCTATAATTTTTATGCATGTTCAAAGTATGGATTGCATACAGAATTTGGTAAGATGTTTTTTCATTTATCGATATCATAGAATTGTGTCCTCAAATCCTTCCTTAGTTACTTACTAAAATGCCCAGGCCTGCTAGTGCCCTTTTCTCCTTCTGATGAGATTTCAACCCTTAAATTTTGAAAATACGATTATGTCATATATTTTATGTTGGTTTACAGTTTTGTCATTTTAGTGAATGGTAGTGATAGGGTGTACATTTTAGGGAGTCTTCTTCAGCCGTCTGGAAGTTTTAGTTGTTTTCTCTTTTTTTACTTAAGCTATTTGTGAAATTTCTTGGTACATTTTAGATTAGTTAGCAGAAGACTTCAATGAGCAATAGAATGCCACTAAAAATGTAAACTCGTCAGACCCAGCAGGGAACAACAAATTCCGAATATAATACAATATTCTGAAATAGCTTGCCACACAGAGCAATTTTTCTTCGGTTTTAACCCTTTTAACGTATTGACCCCTCTTTTGACCCCTTTGTAGCAGGGTTTGTTGTATAGGTTTATGGAAAATATCTAGAGCATTTTTTGTGCGTTGTGAGATAAGCTTGTATGTAAAGGATGAAATTGTGACCATGAATTTTTAATAAACAATGAATTTTGATAAGCAAAATTCCACATTGAAACAATTTTCGTTCATTTTGGCAGAGGGCTCAGGATTTCATATTTTCATCTGAAAATAGCCTTAAATTTTTCGAATTCATAGGTGTTGAAACTCACTTAATTTTTAACTAGTCATTTTGTCTACATTGTATTCTTTTTCATCGGGTGACCCAAAATTAAGTTTAGAATTAATAAGTCATCAAAATTTAAAGTACTCATCTCAAACCTTTTCCTTCAGTTGTGTTGATATCTATCATATTCCTGCAGTTTAACATCACAAACACAGATCGCATAGGTAGGAAATCTTTCAAATAATTGTATTGTTGGTTACTACATCTTTTCTTTGATTTAATGGCTCGCAAGGCGGGTATTTTGCTATTTCCATTTGTGTAATATTTAATGTCTTCATTATTTTCGGAATTACGGCATCTTCTTTGTCTCAAACAGTTTCCCAGTTGTGACATTACTAAATTGCTAAATTGTTAGCACCAGCAGCGCTACGGATTTCTACATGCCACCATATCATATGCCTTCATAAGCTATGGTCTTCTTGAGGTTTGTTTTTCTCTCCTCCATTAATTAAGGATTTAAACGATTTTAGTTATTTTCACAGACTTTCGTTAATTCTTTCAAAAAAACGTAGAACGTTGTAATTCTTAAAATGATCAAGCTGTCAAAATTGCCAGTGAACATTTAGGCCCCGTTTACACGGTGCCGGACAAGTTTTTATCCGTACAAGTTTTTGTACGGATAAGTTACGTTTGCATGGTACCGGACAAATATTTGTTCGCTTTGCCTTTCCGTTTACACGGTGCCTGATCTGAACGTATTTCTGTGCTCATGACATGCGCACTAAAGAGCAAATCATATGTCGTGTGTTGTCTTTCGACATTCTGAAGTTTTCTCTCCATTCTTCCGGTACAACAACATCCATTACGAGACTCCTCCGCTATGCACTAGTCCTTCCCAGTCTTTCCCAAAATGAGATCTTTTTAAGCTTGTTCGCACTTTCTTCAGCTCCAGCGTCTGCTGCAGTGGTAACTTGCTGACAAAACAGCCAGTGCTGAGGAATGAACTTAACAGGCAAAAACAATCATGTTTGCAATTAGTTATCTATTTCTTTTTCGTTTTTGATCAGTCAGGTTAATCACCAATTTCACAACTACATAAATTTTGGCGCAAGAAACACGCTACAGCACAAAAAACACAAGCTTTGCCATATTTGCTCTGCCTCATTTTGAGAGAATTCTACCCTCTTTGTGAATCCGAACAAAAAGAAGTTCGGGAATTTGCGTTTACACGGTGCCGGACAAGTTTTTATCCGTACAAGTTCACATCTTGTACGCTTTCGTAGCAGTACAAGTTTTTGTCCGGATAAACGAACAAATATTTGTACGGATAGGGAGGTATCGTGTAAACGCAAGCCCTATCCGTTCAAAAACTTGTACGGATAAAAACTTGTCCGGCACCGTGTAAACGGGGCCTTAAAGGACGGTATCTTGACGTTTCTTTCAAGGTATTCTTGCAATTTTTGTAGATGTTATTCCTATGCTCATTAGTCCGTGTTTTAGACCCTCCAAACAGGATCTGGGGCACAGGCTTATGCTCACAAACACAGCCAGGAACTTGATTCTCAGCCATAGTTTCCATCGAAGCTTATTTCAATTTGGTTTCTTCTCTTGTTTTAGACTGCGTTCACACGATGCCGGCAAATTTTGAAAACGGTGAAAAATGTGACGGTAGCAAAATTTGAGCTAGCGTTCACACGATGCCGGAACAATTTGAAAACGATAGGAAATTAGATGGCAAAGACTCGTTGCAAGGCTTTGATGCCAAAGAAGTGTGCCTACATCCTAAGAATCTATCAGTATCGTTCCAAATGCGGCTAAGAATGTTCTGTTTTCATCATTTTCAAGTGTTTACACGATGCAGTTTCCCAAATGTGCCGATTAGACTTCCGTTTTCAAAATCTACCGTTTTCAAAATCTGCCGGCAAAAAATGTGCCGTTATCGTGTGAACAGGAGGCCTATCCGTCGAATTTTTCACCGCTTTCAAAATGTGCCGGCATCGTGTGAACGCAGTCTTAGATAAACACCAATCCCTTAGTTTCTCGATGGTATACATTTGTAAATTGAATTGTTCTTGTTTACGGAAATTTTCATCTGACATCTTACTTGAGATAGACTTAAATTCACTAAAGGTTTCCGTACTTACGCGTCTGTTTCTTATCAGACTTGCCACAAGTCTATTTCGTCATCTGGGGGTATCTTACTGTACAAAAGAGAGTCTGAAGGTCTGTGACAGAATCAACGTTCGTGATTCTCTAAAAACTTTTGGTAATTTTGGGTCACTCATATGGCAAGAAAAATGCACCAGAATTCGAAAAATCTGGTTTATCGTCGATAAACCCACCTTATCGCTGAAGAACCCAATTGATTGGTCGGGTAACTGACTTCTGGAGAAAGTGGGTTTGCCAATGAGAAACTAGGGCTTTCGAAGTCATGTGCATTTCACTTGCTACACGTTTTTTAAAAGAAACTGGTTTATATGATGCTGGTACTAAGATGGCCAAAATTTTAAGAAACACTAGTACTTTGTCTGATAAGTATTAAGAAACTTTTAAACGTTAAAAGCATAGATATTGTAGCAAATATAGCGTCGAACCTTTCTCTTGAGAACCATTTGTGTTTTCAACATAACAGAGCATTGTTTATTTCTGCATGATGTTTTAAATATCAAGAAACATATCTGCAGCTGTGTTAGCGAGCACATTGATAATTCATGCATTCAAAAAACAAGAAACCAATTAAGAAACTTTTACTTCTAAAATAGACACAGTTTCTTTTTCATTTAAGATAGTTTTAGTACTATGGCCTGATCCAAGTTTCTAATAAAAAACGTATGTACAATCAATACTTAGTTTAATTTTATTTATCATTTAACTAACCATATTATTCGATAGTTGTATCATATGTAGAATATAATAGCATCAGTGTACATTAGATGATTAATGATAATGATCATATGAATAGTGTAGATAAATCTTCATTTACAATATTTATAATTTGGCAAGTGTTGCACAGATTATTACCGTTATTGTATCATAGACAATTGATTTTCGTTGCTGGACTGTATTATGTAGATGTGTTTGATGTTTGGCAAGGGAAACAAACAGTCTCTTCCTTCTGTTGTTACTAATTTCGATGTAAACTTATTATGATGATGGGCGTTGATGATTTTCTGCAACATTTAGACTACCTTCACGCAATGCCGGCTCATTTTGAAAGCGATGCAAAAATTTGTCGGTTGAAAAATATGAGCTAGCGTTCACACGCGATGCCAGAACAATTTTAATTTTAAATCGGTAGGAAATTTGAGAGTTGAAAGCCTACTGTAAGACTTTGACGCCAAGGAATGTGCCTACTCTTTGAGAATCGATCAATCTTGTTCTAAAGGGTCGTAGAATGTTTCTCAACATTTACGAGTGTGGGCACGATGCCATTTCCAAAATGTGCCGGTTAGAGCTATGTGTTCCAAATCTACCGTTTTCAAAATCTTGCGGCAAAAAATGTGTCATTTTCGTGCGAACAAGGCCAATCTGCTGTTTTATGCATTCTTACCAGCCTGAAGTAAAAGAAGAAAGTTAGTCCTGTTATTATTTTTGCTGCTACTAAATAAGCCCATATCTTCGATTGAGCCCCCTACCAAAATTGTTTTGCAAAATAAACCCCCGTGGGTTTATTCGAGGACTTCCGGGTAGTGTCAGTTGCATGTATGTATGTATGTAAAATTTCTTTAACGTGAATGACAGGTCTAAGGTAACAGCTTGTTTACAGCCTGGTTCACAGTTTTAAGAAACTTACAGTTATAACTTGTTATTTGAAGTTTTCAAAAGGATATACAAATAAAAAGCACCACAAGCCCCTTCACGATATTGCATAAACTTATTCAAATGCTGTTTCAGCATACATGCTTGATGATGATGATGATGATTATGATGATGATGATGATGATGATGATGATGATGATGATGATGATGTTTATTATTATTATTATTTGCGAAAATTCGCGCGAAATTTCTTCCAAGGGAAACGAGGCAAATGCCATGGAAACGGTATGGCCTAGCCTAACAGTATGGCAGACAAGAAGTGAGCAACTGGACAGCTCGTTTTCATTCGGAGTTGAAGGTGAATTCGGGAGTCTATTGGATCGAAGAGAATGTCAGACTTTGAAGACTATGATGACGAAGAAGGTGCAGAGGAGCCAGATCTTGATGATGATGAAGATGGAGAAGATGACGAGGAAGTGGTAAAAAGAAAGATAAAAAGTTTTTTTTAGGCCATATGAATTATGATGATGATGTCAAGACAATATAATAGCGTTTAGGCCTAAGAGGCTGGGTCACGTAACCGTAAATAAACCTGTTATCTCTGGAATCTATATTGTTGCCCACACGTGGCCATTGTTTTTTGCACAGATTTTGGTGGATAGGGTGAATCCACACTGAAGTTTCTTCTAAAAATCCATCAATATCTCTGCAAATGTATAACATGCAGTATGAGTGTTTCTTTTGTTAGTATGGGGGATATGGCTAGAGTGGTTTCGGGTATTATGGGACATCGGGTGTTGTGGAACATTTTTCAGAAAAAGAAGCCTAGCGGCCTGGAAGTGAGATAAAAGCTCACCTATTGCACAATCTGCAACTCTTCAAACATCCGTAGCCATATTTTTGTTGAAGTTAGGCTGCTCCACTTTTTGGTGTACTGTCTGTATCGCTGATAATGAAGGACATCCGACGAACGTGATTTCTGGTGGCCATCTTCTTGTGACGTTTCAAATAGAGGCCCGTATACAAACAAAAGAAAAACCTTGTTCCGTAATACCCGACAGCGTTCCACAATGCCCAACGTGACCGGGGCTCAAGTTTTTGGCTCGCTTATTGACAACAAACGATTGAGAAACAGACCCGGGGGGGGTACTTGGATACAAAGCGACGGGGGTGTGCACGCCTACGATAGTTTTTGTGAGCCGGCTTTAGAAAAAATAGCCAAAAACCATACCCGGCATTAGAATTTTGGCCCGGGGGGGTAACTTGGACCAAAGAATGACGGGGGCGTGCCGCCCAAATTGTAGCGTCATACCCACCCTTATTAATTAACATGTATTTTGCATACCCACTTTTAAGGATTTTGAGAAAAAATACCCAGTTTTATGGTTTCCAAACTGCACTGTATGTAACATGAAAGAGATTGAATAATAACGTAAGTAGACTACTACTGATATTTTGTACACTTTTTCTTTATAAGAAATTTGGATCTTGTAACAGTACTAAACGTTTCATAATTCAAAATGATTCAGCAATTTTTGCATCTTTAGTACTGAAAGTTTCTTGATTATTTTCTTACTTTTCAAATGTATGACTTGTCACTTTGGTCTCAGCATTGCTGCAGATATTTTCCTCGTGGTTTAAAACATCATGTAGGAATAAACAGTGTTCTTTTATGTTCAAAATAAAAACTGTCGGTTGGTATTTCTCAAGAAACAAGGCTCAACGACATAGTTGCCATGATATCCGTTGCATTTAACTTCTACGGGTCTAACTCTCAGACATAGTGCTAGAGTATCTTAACATTGCGGCCATCTTGCTATCAGTTTCTTGTAACTAGTTTCTTGCAAGAAAAAGCGTGTACATTTCAGTGCAGGGCCGTCGAGAGCCAGCTGGGGCCCTGGAGTGATCTACGGGAACGGGGCCAAATGGGGGGTTTGGGGGCGCAGCCCCCAAGAAAAATTTTGGCGACCCCGCCCTCTAGACTCCCGGAAAAAGAGGAAAATGCCCCTTTCAAAACTGATTGTCTTAAAAAAATGCTGTGTCAAGGTGATACAAAAAATGTATTTATGAATGAAGGACATTGTTTTTATGTTATGTACTTCAAGTCTGGTTCACACCAGGTCGTTGGAGTCGCTTGAGTAGTCGCCAGAGTCTATGGGAACGAACGTCTCAAAAGGCCAAAAAGATTGAATATGAACGGTAACTCAACGAACCTACGACGCTACGCCTCCGGGTCAAAACGAAACATGGGTTTATGGCAAAGCCAGTTGTCGATGGTACGCTGGAGGTGCACTCATCTAGGGGGGTCCGAGGGCATGCTCCCCCGGGAAAATTTTTAAAATCAAGCTTGTTAGAATTGCTCTGGTAGCTATTTCCAGGCGCGGATTTAGTGGGGGGGCCGGGGGGGCCATGGCCCCCCCAAACGATAAGAGTTCTCGTAAAAATTGTTGCCGTTTATAGATAAACGGATAAGTTTCAAACCTTTATCTCCAAAATAACCATGGTACAGCTGCACGATAACTCTGCTAACGACAAGACAGTCTAGCTAACTCACGAAGTAACTTGCTATTGATCAAAAAGGATGAAAAAGATATGAATTTGAATTTTAATAATGATGAACAAAATTTCATTGTGTGAGATAGAGATTAAAGACCTTTTGTTTCTTTCACTTTATCGAAGTATCGGAGTGATTAAGGACATTCCAGTGAACTAAGCTGTTGCAGTGAAGTTTTTTTTCATGATAAATTTTGCCCTGATGACGGTGATAAAGACTCATTTGTTGTAATAGTTATATTCTTTTAGAAAGTAACTTATTAAATGATGAGAAGTTTGATAACTGGTGACTCGAATTTGGGAACTTAGGATTGGAAATTCCGCAGGATTTTCTCGTAACTTTGAAATGCCTTTGACTTGTGGATTTTTTTAAATATGCGTCATTTCTTATGGCAATTTTGCATTTCCATGGTTGTGGAGCTTATTTTTGCGCTAGGCACTCTCTAATTGGTGCTCGTGATGAACATTTCATGGTCCCTTCCTTTCCCAAATGACAGCTCGTTGCCTTTAGCACAAAAATGCCAGTGGTATTTCCGGAGGAATGAAGTTCAAATGATCAGCTAAATGATCTATGATGAAGCAAAAAGGGCGTTTCCCACGTTTTCCGAGAGTCTGAAGGGCGTGGCCACGTCAAATTTTCCTGGGGGCTACGCCCCCAGACCCCCATCTTCCTTCCATGTGGCCCTCCCCAAACTCCAAGGCTGGATCCGCCCCTGGCTATTTCCACCTCTAAATACAATTATCATGTCATCGAACTAGCCAGTCATAATGTACAAGAATCACGATATAATAACAAGTTGCCTCTTCTTGATTTTAATATAATTTGAGAAGTTATTGGGGCCGGGCCCTTTTTTGATCATGAATCTGGCAGAGACCTGAATTTTGGCTATGTTTCAAAACCTGTGTTATTATTCTCCTTTCTCTTCGGCAGTTTTCTTCCCGCGCTTCTGACATGCCTCTCAGTGTATGGGCCCTCTGGTTCTAGGTTCATTGGGAGAGAGGTTTTGAAGCATACTAAAGATCTTCAACCGTTCATTCAAGGATTTCTTGCACGCGCTTTCCTGTGACCAACAACAACAGCAATGTGTGAAATCATCATTGAAATGGAAATCATCTGTTAACCTGTTAAACCGGTTGTAGCCTGTTAACCAGCTGTCGACAGGGAGGCGCTTGAAATGGAAGAAAAAGTTCGCAGAAAAGAGTCGATGGGAATTTCTGCAAAGTATTTCGCACACGAAAAAACGTAACTGAACTACCTGTTTTTTTTTGTGGAAACATTTCGTCGAAACCCATTTTTAAGGTTTCAGAACAGTAAAGCCTACCCATTTCTATTGGAATCACGGCATTTTAAGACTCATATTTAGGGATTTTGAAGCTCTCGAACCCATCCTTATGGGCGGCACGACCCCGTTCACCTACATATAGGAGTTACCCCCCCCCCGGGAATTTTGGAATCACCCAAAACCACATTCTACCGGGTGAGTCAATAAAAACGCCCGGCGTTTGAAAAAATCCTGATCCCTGAAACAAACAAACAAAGTGCAAACCACTGTCCACAATGGGTGGGCAATGCATAAGGCCTGATTTCCATTAGGCGGAATATTCCGCTCGCAGCGACCTTTTCCAGCAATTTGATTGGCTTGCGGAAAAGCGACGTCGCTCAAAAGTAGAAACCCATTCAACTTTCGAGCGGAATCGTGCTTGCAAACAAAGGAAGATTTTTGCGAGAGTAATTTTCCGCCTAGTGGGAAGTAGGCTTAACAATAACAATTGGTAGGGCAGCCTCTTTTCTGTTCTTTTGAATGAATCACGTGGGAGGCTAACGCCGATTGTTTGTTTGTTGTGAAGAACTTCATTGGAAAAAGTAGGGAAAATTATCAGAAGCTCTGTTGGCGAAAAAGTAACCGGTTTTAGAAAAAAGATTAAATTCAGGCTACCGGCTTTAGATTTTATCAGCAAAACAGATACCCGGCCTTAGAATCGATCGCTGAAAAAGATACCCGGAAAGACGTGCACATCCCGTCAGCAAAATATACTAAGTACCCCCCCCGGGGAAACAGAATGTATTGATGAAACATTAGAGCATGCTTAGGCCTAATTGCTAATACCAAGTGTGGCCAAATTTGTCTTGAATTGAGGTAACGATTTGAGTTTTCCCTTAAGTGTTCCACAATACCCGAAACTACTCTATATGGTACCAGTTAAAAATAAAGATTGCAACAAACAACATACATATGCAGAACAAAAATTTTTGAATTTAAAGTGAGAAAACTATGATCATTAGGAAGTCACAAGTAAAGTAGAAATGGAACCTGCTGTGAAAGCCCCATGATTGAGAAAGTGTAGCCTACGTGTAGTCCAATTATCGAAATGGAGAAAGGGTCTACAAATTAATGAGCGAAAGCTTACTACCACAGTTCTAGATTTCTAGAACTTAATTTATGCAGTCTTTGTTTGGCCGTGTGTCATAGATGCATTTGAAAAGAGGATTAACATAATTAAAGGTAGTCTGTCACGTCTCTGATTGGCCACGACAAAGTCAGAGCTCAACACAACAGATCTTTGTGAATCTGTGTATTTGAAACAAAGGAGGGCTCCGTAGAAAGTCAGAGAATTAGCAGCCATTCAAATTTCCTATTCTTTGTAATGTCCAAATCCCCCAATCAGATGCATGACAGACTGCCTTTAATCAGGCAGCCGTAGCAAGCTTTGTCTCCTTATTTCGTAGACCCTTTATTCTTTAGAAAATAGGGTCTACTCGTAGGCTAGAGAAAGTGTTGCTTCCAAGAGTAAGGGTGAAGAATGAATCTCTCTTTGAAAGAACAGGGCCTTGGATACCAAGACGATAGTATTGAAAAATGTCATTCAATAGTAAACATACTCAGATATTACTAAATTTTTCATGCTGGAAATCAGTCTCTCTATTCTGAAATTATACGAATTTGCATCAAGGAAGCCCCCTCAAGAAACTTCAGAAATCCACATAAAGTCCCAAACAAACAAATTTCCTGCATGCCCATGCCCTATGGCAATGACCTGTACAGTATATACAGTAGCATCTTTTGCCCCTTTTGGGAGGATTAAAACGTCATCACTAGGGGCAAAGCAACATTATTCCAGACAATCTAATCTTTCCTAGAGGATAAATCATTTTAGAATAGTATTTATTAGAATGATATTGAACTCAACCTTGATATTCAGGGTTCAGTGATTTTTATGTGGTTTTCAGGGATTCTTTTATTGAGTCACTAAGTATTATCAAAAAGTATTTTATAAGAAACAATATTTTATAGGAAATTTTCTTATTATAGGAACCAACAGACAATCCATTGACAAGAGAGATGATGGCAGATGCATTGTCACTTATTTGTAAAACTGGAAATGGTCTTGCACATGCTTATGTCAAATTGGACCTTCATGATAAGTAAGATCGAAAAGTCATTAGCAAAATATTGATTATGTTTGCAGCATGCTTCAAACCTGATACTAACTTGTTTTGAGTATGACTAAGTGTGTTTGAAAGCTTGAAAGTTTGAAAGGTCAAGCATTTAGGTATGGACTTGGAAGACCACAACAAAAAGTTTGATTAAAAAGTTATGGATACCTTTGTTTACATGTAATTCCTTCCATTTTCAAATATTCTGTTGGCTTCAAACAAGGTATCATTGTGTGCCTTGAGAGTTCGGCTAACAAAACATGAAGAAATCGAAAAATTGATATTTTCACCCAGAAAACGTTTACCATAATCTTAAGATAATTTAAAGAAAAGTTTGAAAAAACATATTGATAAAATGTTTTATACTGATAAACCCTATACTGACAAGTCTATAGGGTTTATCAGTATAAAAAATTTATCAAAGATCATTTACCATTTTAGGAAACTAAAAGTATCAAATTTGCTTCTTGCAATGTTGATCATTTGAATTCTGCGACTAGTTTTTCATTATTTTATATATGATTTTATAAATATGTTCAGACATAACTGTATTTCCAATCTTCTTAAACTTTTCACTTGATATTTTCCATTTCGTCATTTTTCTAGGCTTATTACAGACATCAGCTTATTGAATTGTTATATTCATCTGCGTTATGTTGTAAGTATCTATCTCATTTCATTTCATTTTACATTTTTTACCCACAGTTACCCTATCAGTCAAGAAAGACTGCTTTTGAGGGAGCCGTGCATAAAATCTTAGATAAAATAAGTCATATTATCTAAAACCCTATCCAATAATGAATGAATAGATGATTAGTTAAATAAATGAAAAGAAACAGCAAAATAAATGATTTTAAAGCATCTTTGATTGCTTTGAATAGACAGAGCAGAAACTGCACACACATGCACAAAAATTCGCAAGTTTGAGCCCCCTTAGCTCCCTGCAACAGATCCCAAAATGAGACAACACTCAATAGTTTCTTCCTAGGGCCTTAATCTATCCAGACACTTCCTTATCTCAGATTGGTTGATGACGTCATTTTATGCAACTTCTGCTCTGTCCTTTGAATGAGGATGCCTGCTTGACGTCCAAATCTAATTAATTCCATACTCCAGTACTAGACTTATGATGATGAGTCTCTTGTTTCCCTGTGCTCTTTGACTTGATGATGGCGCTTCGGTCAATAGAGACTCATAGTATCACTATGAAAAACCTGGTCCTATTTAGGCCCAAACTGAGCAATTTCTTCAGTACCAATCAGATTGCGAGATTTGTGAATTACTATTGTTAACATGTAAATGTGATAGAATTTTCGATTCGATTGAAGAATTGAAATTTGAAGCCGTGATTCTTTCCTAATTCCATTGATGATTGAAGAAATAGGGCCAAGTTTTTTACTGTTTCATGATGAGTCCCTTTTGAGCAAGGTTTACCGCAGGGATACAAGGGACTCATCGTCATCAGTCTACTCCAGTACCACGATATGAGAAAGCTGGTTGACCATTACACGTTCTCATCAGAGGGACATTGAGATCAGTTGCGGTGTTTCTCAAATTTTTCCTACTGATTTCCAACCGCTCATGCATAACACCATGTAATGGCATATATACCAGATTACCAGCGTCTCTTTCTACCAAATCTGACAAGAGCTAAACTTTGCGGAGAAATGATCAGTTTTGCAGGCTTATTGTAATTTTTGCGTCATGTGAAAAGTACGAAATTTCGCAAATTACAAAACAGCAGAGTCAGACAACACAACGCTGTTGTGTAAGTCCTTATCGTCCCTGGCCTAATTTTGTGTTAATGATTGATGAAAAAGAAACTTTAGTTAAGAATTTTTGCATTTTACAATTTCATGCACGTTCTGATTCAGGTGACTGAAATTGTAAAATGACAAAGGAAACTTTAGTGACTGCAGACAAAGGAAATTCTTTCAATCAGTACATCAAAGCAATCAGAGCAGCAAAAGTTGCCCCGAAACCAGTAGGGCAAACTCTCACCTTGTGCAAGCGAAAGGTGGTTTTTAAGAGAAAATATGTGCTTATAGTGAAAGAAGAAAGGTGAATCTAAAGGTTTCTCTTGCAGATTTTGTATATTTCTTTCAGGAGCTGTGTGGTAGTTGTTTCATTTAGGCCCTAAATACCTGAGAGTTAAAGTTCCTGCGTGGCTTCTGATGAAATAAAGGAAATCCGAGAGACAAACTTTAGATTTGGCCTTCTTCTTTCATTAGAAGCACACAACTTCTCTTTGAAACCACCTTTCGCTTGCACAAAGCAAGAGTTTGCCCTACTGATTCAGGGCAACTTTTGCGGCCATGTTTGTTTTGATTTAGCAATTGACAGAATTTCCTTTGCCTGCAGTCACAAATCACTTTGAATTGAGGTGTTAATAAAGCGACTGTTGGTATTGTGTTAGAAAGTCTGCCCTTATTCTTGGATACTGCTTCAATGAAATTTATTTCTCAGTGACCTATGCTATGTAGATTCAAGAGGATTTAGCACATTGAGCGCTTTGACTTATGTCATCATCCGAAAGTAATTTTTTTTCATCTGAATCTCTTTACCATTTCTCGTTAAGTAGCTGTACTTTATCTACCAACGTGCTCGGTAGAAATATAGAACAAAAGACTAGGTGAGCAAGCTTGTAAGAAGCAGCGGGTAAGAGTGCCTCAAGCAACCCCAATGATTTTGAAAACAATGATGCTGCATCACATGCAATAATTAGAAGTATTGTTCTTTATAGTTTAAGAACGATTGCCTCCCAATCAGCAGCTGCTTCCTGCGGTCCTTGTAAGGGAAAAGGGTGATAAGCTACCTTTATAAAAACCGATTAACAATTACTTATATCGTCATATTTATCCACAAAAATTTACAGTCAAAACTACGTTGTAATATATTTAGTGGTATTGAAACTAAGGTTGATCATGATAAATTTTGATGAAATTTCTACCTATTACCTGGCATAAACTTTTACACCTGTTACAATCCTAAATTTGATTAATTTTTTTGATTTGATTTCAGGATATCAGGGGAAATAAACTAAAAGAAATAACAACTTTGAATTCGTTAACACATTTACTGACATTGAATGCTGACAAAAATTTGCTGACAAGTGCAAAAATGGATGAGGTATGTTCGTCTTTGACATATTGGATGTCTCAAAAGATCCCCCCCCCCACCCCTGTGTGAAAAATCATTGTAGTAAATATATATACTTGCAAAAAGTCATCAAAATGGATTCTCGGAACATTTACGAGATGGAAGAATTTTTTTTATTGGCTATTCAAAATAATACCAGCCCAGTAAGTTTCAAGGTTCAAAAGATTAGCTTTTTAAGAGCACCTAGGAAGCTGCCTGAAACATACCGGGTGAGTCTTAAAAAATATGGGGCGTTTGGTGGACTGTGACGCCTCATTAAGCAGTCCGATTGTCGCTAAATTTTTCCCAGCAGCTAAGAGTCCGACTTAGATCAAAAGCTTTTCCCCATCGAAATCAGTCATTTGATGCATTTGTTAAAAAAGATCTTCTTCGGAAGCCTTTCTATGTAAGTCTTGCAAACTGTGATACGTTAGGCTCATTTTATCAAATTAATTCAAAAAAAAATAAAGTTCTTAATCCTAATAAAGTTTTAGACTTGTGACATGGACCATAGTCTAGGGGTTCATGCGCTGCAAAAGTTTTCGAGATCAATCAACATGGTATCATTAAATTAGATGAAGAAAGAAGTTCACTAAAAAAGTCTAAGACCTTCGAGACCTCTAAAATGTAACAAGACGCATTTTTGACATGCACTGCTTTAGACACAACTTCAATATCTGCAAGGGGATGTGCAAACATTCGTAACTTTGAGCCTCCTAAAGCTCCATGCAAAAGATTCTGAAATTAGGCAATGCTTGATAAACTCTTGCTTTATCATTTCAAAAGCCTTATATATCCAAACACTTCCTTATCTCAGATTGCTGGATCACATTATTTTTCGCAATTTCTGCTCTGTCTGTCTGCAAACGAAAGTTGACGTGACAGTTCTCTGATAGTTTGATTTCCATTGCAGATGCCCTACCTACAGACAGCAAGCTTTGCAAACAATAGGATCATGGACACAGAAGGCTTAAATCATCCTTTACTAGAATCATTGAATCTTAAAAGTAGGTATCAAATTCGAGTCACATTAAAGGGGCTTTATAATGAGGGTAATGAAATATTATCCTTTGTTTTTATTTCCATTCAGAAGAGGGTACTTTTTTGAGACACCTGGTACTTGCTAATGTTTTCCGAAATTTCATCCATGTTGTTTACATTTCATTAACGCCGGATCTCTGCTAGGCGGAAAAATGTCGGGGTGGAAAAATTTCCGGCAATCTAATTGGCTGATCGAATTGTTGCCGCGGAAAAGTGTCGAGCCACGAATAGTAGGAATACGTTCTACTTTTCGCGGCTTGACATTTTTCCGCCTTGTGGAGATCCAGGTTAAAGGGAATCGACATAGCTATATCGACCAGCCATTATAAATAGGATAAAGAAAACACATATTATGTTCCCACTCACCCGTTGCTTCTTTAGCTAAACAACGGAGCGACATGCGTCAAGTTACCAAATACAATAGACTTTTCCTAGGCCAGCTTTTAACAAAGTCAAATCCCTTCAATCTCTTCTTTCTTCTTAATTGCTATTTATTTGTAAATTGCTTTCGTCCATTGGAAGGGAAATAGACCTTTTAGCTATTCTGAAAGGAATCAGAATCGAACAACAAGGGCAAATAATCTTTCAATGAAGCCGAACCGGATGTTTACATTTGCACGTTAGCCAATCAGATGTGACCATGACGTCACGCAAACAAAAGAATCGACGTGAGAAAGTGCCCCTCACATATAGGGGGTCGTGCACGCGACTATAGGGTAAATTCAGAAAAAAATTATATTTTTCAACTCTGTACTAATATGTTTAAATTTTCCTCGCGGGTTTTTTTAAAAGAATGCGTAAATCCAGAGAAAACGGCTTTTGAGTAAGGCCTATCATTTAGCGTCTTGATCCCTAACAAATAAGCCCTTCAAAAACCACGTAAATTCATATCAATATCTGCCTATTTTATAGATATCATTGAAAATACATTAACAAGGCAATAGTTGGATTTTAAAGGGTACTGAACTTTCATTACCGAGGCAGTGGCGACAGAAAGGGTAGCATTCTGCTCCTCCCTCATCGTTGCGTTCCTGGGGGCGAGGGGGGATCAATTCAAAGCAACACCACATCTGAATTTTCTTTGCTGAACTTTAATGATTCACTTTGTCGATTTCATTGGATTTAAAAATAAACTTTGATTTATAAACATGGTCGTCAATTTCCAATTTTTTTCATCAATTATTGAGCTTGACCTTAGCCCTCTTCTGTCATTGGTCAAAATCTGGAGTGGCGGGAAAACACTTGACCTGACGTGAGCTGAGGCTGTTGAGTAAATTAGGATTGCTCTGCAGTTGGTTACTCCTAAAACGTCTGCAAAAGCGTCCAAGATTCAGAAGAAATGCTGAAAATAGCCACTGAAGGGACTCACCTTACCAAAGATAGTGCCACAAGTGTACCAGACCCGTATGGACTCGGAAAAGCATTCTGTTGCTTCCCGAGTAGAGATTTGCTTGATCTGCATTGCTTTGCATACTTGGCAGAAAGGCTTATACAAGTCAGATTTTTGGCTAGCAAATTGCTTGAGGAATCATACTGGACCAACAAACGCCATTCTGTCAATGAGGTTGCAAGGAAATAACCAGGTATATGTTGACAGTCATATTTCCCTCTATCTTCTGCTTTTTGCATAAACTAGATAGGCTAGGTAGACTACATTCATTTGTTTTTTAGTGAGCCCAAAGCCCAAGTTTCTTACAAGCAGTTTCCAAGAAGAACGATAAGTGTAGAGTCCAAAATATCGCAGGAAGCCAAATTCAGAAATTGCAAACACCTTTGATTAACAGGAGACAACATTTAGCTAAAAGCTACAGTTTTTAAAGGGGGAATGGGTGGGTTTCCTCGGCTTTATTGCACCCCTAGGTAGATCTGTTAAAAGGACTGTACTCTCGAAGTTGACAATCTTGCCCCTTACTTTTCATTTTGGTGTTATAAACTGAAACGTGATATCTTTTGCTCTTAAATGCTGAAACATCAACTCTCAGTAGAAAGGAAACAAGTGAAGCTTTCTCATACCTTTGGCAACATATATTCTTACGTTCAAATACAGCGTTTCAGAGATCGATAGCGGGTTTGCGATTGGTAGTGGACGCTAAAGAGCTTTTAAATAATTTTGAAAACTTGAAGGTTGATTGGATATTTTGAGGAATGATAACAGCAAGAAGTAAAGATCAAAGTTTTAAAGATACTTCAGATGCAAAGGTTTTCAGAGCGAAACGAAAATCTATCGCGTTTCATACTATTTCACACAGATTTAGGATATGCAATGTTGTTCGTGTATGAAAAATGCGAAGTTTTGAGTTGCCACTGCCTCCATGATAGAAGTTCGGTACTGTTGAAAGCCAACTGCTGTCGCTTGCTAATGTATGTTCAGTGATATTTAGAAAATAGGGAGATATTGATATGAATTAATGTTGTTTTTGAAGGGCTTATTTCTTAGGGATCACGACGCCAAATGATAGGCCTTACTCAAAAGCCGTTTTCTCTGGATTTACGCGTTCTTTTAAAAAAACCCGCGAGGAAAATTTAAACATATTAGTACAGAGTTGAAAAATATATTTTTTTCCTGAATTTACCTAATAGTCGCGTGCACGACCCCCAATATGTGAGAGGTATTTTCTCACATCGATTCTTTTGTTTGCGTGACGTCATGGTCACATCTGATTGGCTAACGTGCAAATGTAAACATCCGGTTCGGCTCTATTGAAAGATTATTTGCCCTTGTTGAATCGAACGATATTTTGCTACATTTTGTAGAATTTTCCAATAGGCATATGAGTCATGGGACATCCTTGCGGCTACTTTTTAGGGACTTCTTTCTCAAAGATTTGTTGTTTCAACCATCAATTTAAAACTAAAAGTTTTTGTAGAGGGAAATCTATCATTTGTAGAAGCTCCGTGGCAGCCATTTACCAGAACAAACCGCTCTCCCTAGTCTCCTTTTTTAATTGTCGAAATGGTCTATTGTGATAGAAGCTCTAACGCCACTCGATTGAATAACGATCGATCCAGGCTCTTTTGTAAATAGCTAAAAGATCTATTGTCCGTCCGAGGGTGAGTGAAACTCTCCCATTGTAGGTCTGGAGCCTCAGCCCTCTTTTCTCTAGCAGGGAATATTTCATCTCGGATTAGAGAGCTCAAATCCAAGCTCTATGGTGAAAACTTCTGTTTTAATGAAGCTCTAATTCTGCCAACAGACAATAGAATCATCGATGTAACTGGCTTGGATCCAAATAAGCTGGCAAGGCTGAAAGTATTGGAACTGCGAGGAAACAAAATGGTCAACACAAAGGGAATAAACCTGCCAAATATTGCAAGGCTCTATCTGGTAAGCTGAAAGATGAATAATTTTACCAAACAAAGTTTCACACCTACAGTAAATTAGCTTAGGGCCGAAGCCAATGGGGGGCTGGGGGCGGAGCGCCCCCCAGGAGACCATTTGTCGGAAAATTTTGCGCTCTTTGTCGGAATTTTTGTGATTGAAATGACAAGTTTTGGAGGATTTTGAGGGCAATAATGCATAAAAACATAATTTTATTAATCTTAAAACAAAAATTCCAACAGAAATTATTGAATTTATTGTATATTTTTGATTGATGTTGACTAGTTGTGTTGATTTCAACGTTGGATTGCGAAATGTGGCCAAATTTTAGCTACCGAGGAGTCAGATTGGTCATATAATGCAAAATTTAGTTTTTGTTCCTACAACTGTTGTTCTTGCCGTTGTTGTTGATGGTTTCTTCTTTGGAAAATCTTAGTTTTTAGCCTCCCTATGCACTCATGGCTGGTATCGGTTCTGCTTTGTATGATAGCTCTGTAGATTTATGACAGAAATCTACAAGTCCATGAATCACTTGAACCCTTCAATTGTATGGGAATTTCATGAAAAGAAACCCATAATGTACAATCTAAGAATACAAAACTTGTGTAAGCTGCCAAGAATTAAGACACTTGGCTTTGGACTCGATTCACTGTCTTTTCGAGGTAGTTTCCTATGGAACACTCTTGATGACAGTATCAAACAAGTACCAACTCTGTCACATTTTAAAAAGAGGATCAAAGATTGGACAGCAGATAGATGCACCTGTTAAATATGTCGCTGATTATAAATACTATTTTTTCTATTTTTGTATATACTATGCTTTGTAAATAGTTGGTTTGAATTAGTGTCAGCTTGATACTACTGTAAATACCAACTTTAAATATTGATTTGAAAAAATGAAACATTTCAGTTTTGAATATCGGCTGCTTTGAATATTTTTTTTTATTCCACAGCCTGCTGAACTTGTTAACTTTTTTACTCACGCTGTATTCGTTGGTAAATTCGACTTTTCGTTAAGACATTAGACTTGTTAACTAAGTCCTTTCTATTTTGCGATGCACTTTGCTAAGAGGTACTTACAATGAGACAGTCAAAAATATTGCACTGGCTCATTAGTAGCTATCACCTCCCGGCAAAAATGCTATTATAATTTATCATTTTATTTAAAGTTGGCAACTAACATAGCTAAATATAATATAGATGCTAATTCAAGCCAACTAAAGTAATTTACAATATATAACAGCAAAATAAGTAAAAGTTACAATCAATAAAATTACAAAAGTCAAAAAATCTATCAATACAAGCAATAAAATCTACCAGATGTATCCATAAAAGCTTCAAGGCGTATAAAATCATAAAAAGCCGAGCTGAGGTATGTATTGTTTGCAGAGCCTACAGCCACAGTCTAAGGGCCCGTTTACACGGGATCGGATCCAAATGGGATCGGATCCATTTGGATCCGATCCACTTTTTGAGGAGCGTTTACACGAGATCGGATCCAGAACTGTTCGCGTTTACACGGGATCGGATCCATTTGGATTTTATGAACTCTTAGCAGCGCTCTATTAAACATTTTCTCTTATTTTAATCAGATTCTTTGAAATTTTGCACTCTAATAGACTCTGTCTCATCTCCGTTTCCCCTCTTTGAAATGTCAACAAAGGATTTTCATTTTAATCGTGTCATTTCCTATCCGTACCAGTTTGGATCCGATCCCACCCGTTTACAGGAGACCTTTTTGGGATCGGATCCAAACGGGATCACCTTCGAAAGTGATCCCGTTTGGGTACGGATAGCAGATCCAAATGGGTTCGGATCCGTTGAGTCCCGTGTAAACGCAAGGCCTATCCGTTACACTTTGGGTACGGATCCATTTGGATCCGATCTCGTGTAAACGGGGCCTAAATTTTTCCAGAATTTTATTTTATTCTTGAATTGTTGAACTGAATTTGCATCTTTGACTTCCTGTGGAAGAGAGTGCCAAATACGCTGCCCTCAATATCGGACTGTTTCGGTACCATATTTAGCAGTATGTATGCTATTCATTATACAGTTGATGACATGATTCAGCTTGTGTAGGTGGTGTAATACAAGTAAAGTTGTTTCAGAATTTATTAAAACCTTACAGCTACTAATATA
The DNA here is from genome assembly GCA_964020215.1 of Aurelia sp. 3 sensu Dawson et al. (2005). Taxonomy (NCBI): domain Eukaryota; kingdom Metazoa; phylum Cnidaria; class Scyphozoa; order Semaeostomeae; family Ulmaridae; genus Aurelia; species Aurelia sp. 3 sensu Dawson et al. (2005). Next base: position 5,065,612 of record OZ026584.1, read on the forward strand.
AGACAGAATCTAGTGCAGTATCCATTAGTTTGTAATCGTTTGTAGTTCGCTGTGTGTAGGTAGATTGACTTGCTTGTGTTTATATATTGGTCATAGAGTATCATTGTCTTTCGCTTCCCATGGTGTCGCCCCTGTAGTGTTGTATAGTAATTAGGAAAATTTGGTAGATTGCTATGTAGGCTGTAAGATTTTATATGAATATATATAAAAAATTATTGTGGAGGTGAAAACAAGTCGGCACTTGTTGATTGGATGAAGTGTAAAGTTCACGTTATCGACTGCCCGAAGCTTAAAGCACGATGGATATCGTTGAATCCGCATAGAGAAGGAACAAAATAATGTTAGCCAATGCTGTTATTTGAAATTAGCTGAAGGCGTGTATGAATGTATAGATATTTTCATTATTGAGTAAAACTTTGGAAGCTCTTCCTTATACCTTTTTGCAATTTGCAGAGTGGAACTGAGGATAGCGCGGCCCATTCTGACAACCTTAGCAACAGTTTGAAATCAGGGGAATTTGCTACTTCGGGCTCGATTGCATCTCGTTTCAAACTTGAGTTGTTTTCGATTTATTTGCACCTTCCAAGAATCACTTGATCCTTGTTTAGAATGGTTAGTGGTTTTTCTAGATTATTTACGCATCTTGCCATCCTTTCACCTGTTGGTGAGTGTATTTTTAGCCACCTTATTGCAAATATTTGACATCGGCTTTGAAGCGGCTCAGTTAGGCCCAACTGATCAAGAGGCCTAACTTCAAACTTGAGGGGGTAAAAACATGCAATAAAATACCTCAAAATATACTCACAAATGGGTGAAAGGATGACCAGATGGCTAAATAATCCAGAGAAAACATTTACCAGACTATACAAGTATCGGGCAACTCTTCAAATGTGCAAATAAATCGAAAATAACTTGAATTTGCAGTGAGATGCAACCGAGACACAAGCCATATGATTATCAACAAAGCGGAGGGGATTTTTCTGATTTCCTATTAATGTTGCAAAGGCTGTCAGAATGGGCCTTCTCAGTCCCGTTCTATAAATTACGAAGGGATCCATTCTTTCATTTCTTTCTACTTAGGGTGCTAACGATATTGTGGAGATAGAAGGGCTTTCACAACTACAACACTTGGTTTTCCTGCATTTGAGAGAAAACAAAATCATAAAGCTTGATGGGTTTTCAGAGCAAATGAAGAGCTTACAATATTTGAATCTCAGGTTTGGCTTATAACCTTGAATAATTATTATTCTATGTTTTCGATTCTGAGTGGCTGCTCATGACTTTGAAGTCTTAAACCGTATTAGCAGTGATTGAATCGTACGGTGGCCCACAACTGCCACGCACAAATACAAAACGAATCGCACAAATACAAAACGAATCGCACAAATATAAAGCGATTCGCACAAATATAAAAGGAGTCGCACAAATAGAAAACTGAGTCGCACAAACAGAAAACGAATCACACAAATATAAAACGAATCGCGCAAATTGAAAACTAAGTCCCTCAAAAACAAAACTGACTCGTGGAAACAGAAAACGAATCGCAAACAATAGACAAATGTACAAAAACAAACATTCCTCCCACAAATAGGAGCAATGTCACACAATTAAAGCTCAGTCACACAAATTAAAACCGATTCGCACAAATAGAAAACAAAGTCCCACAAATACAAAACTGACTCGTGGAAACAGAAAACGAATCGCAAAAAATAGGCAAATGTACAAAAACAAACATTCCTCCCACAAATAGGAGCAATGTCACACAATTAAAGCTCAGTCACACAAATTAAAACCGATTCGCACAAAATAAAAGTGATTCACACAAATAAGGTTCAGTCGCTCAAATAAAGAATTGATCTCGCACAAAGAAAAGAATTCACACCAAAAGTTTCAGTGATCAATGTGCACTTTAAACAATTGTGTCATGCTATCAAGTGCTCAGGAAAGTGGAGGCTGGACAAGATGAAGGACCAAACGGTTAAGGTGGCAGTAGCGATAACAGAGAGACTCTTTCAGGACGGCATTGGCCACCTTGTTGGGCATGGTCTGCGCGCAGCTTAGTTTCCTAAAACCAAGGCTGCATAACAATCTTCATGTTCACTCCCTGTGCCCTCGTTTACATTTCAAAACAACGTTTTCTGAAGCCTTTCTAATGTTTAGACGTTTCTCAAGTGCCTCCGGAGTACCTAATATGAAACAGGAAACAAGTGAAAAATAAGGTAAATTATGTCGAGGATTTCCCTTGTCAAATAAGTAGATTCTTAAGTTATCTATATTTTCCCAATACTAGAGTTTCTAAAATTATTTGCGATCTGAGAGTTGAGATTTTTCTGATAAAAAATTTCTGTACTCAAAGTTTCTTGAAATTATCTGATTTTGAATATCCAGAGTTTCTTATGGTTTTCTTAAAGATTCCATAGCAGTCTTGAAGTTTACCCCATGTTTACTGTAGTTATGCTCTCTTGAACGTTTCAAAATAAAGATTTTTCAAGCCTGTTCGATGTTTAGACATCACTCAAGCACCTGTCGAGTAACTTGATGCAAGAAACAAGCAAAACCAAGTAAAATTATGCTAAGGATTTCCATTACCAAAAATAGTTTCTTAGCAAATTTCTTCCCAGTGCTTGATTTCTTACATTTTTGGTGACATGAGAGTTGATACAAGCAGTTTCTTATAAAAAACACATGTGATCTCTCATCGGAAAGGCTTTTCACGAGGGCACACAGTAAACATGAAGATTGTTATGGAATCTTAAGAAACCCACAAGAAATTCTGAGTATGCAAAATCGGACAATTTCTAGATTTTTTCAGTTCTGACCTAAATTCATAGTTTCTTGTGAAAATGTACGTGCACTCTGCAGCAAACTTATACCGTCCTAACCTGCGTGCAGACCATACCAACGGAGGTCAATACCGTCCTCACAGAATGTCCCTGTTATCGCTACTTCTACCGTCACCATTTGGTCCTTCAGGTAGCAGCAGGTAACTACGGCGAAAATCATTTTGAGCACTTGATAGAATCCTGACCACTTGACAGAATTGCACAATTGTTCACGTGAAACTTCTTGTGTGAATTTTTTTCTTTGTGTGAGATCAAATCTTTATTTGTGCAACGGAACCTTATTTGTGTGAATCACTTTTATTTTGTGCGAATCGGTTTTAATTTGTGTCACTCAGCTTTTAATTGCACGACATTGCCCCCATTTGTGTCAGGAAGGTTTTGTTTTTTGCGATTTGTTTGATTTTGTGCGATTCGTTTTGTATTTGTGCGACTCAGTTTTCTATTCGTGCGCCCTAGTTTCCTATTTGCGAGGCTCATTTTATGTTTGTGTGATTCATTTAACATTTTGTGTGCTTCGTTTTCTGTTCGTTCGACTCAGTTTTATATTCGTGCGGACCAGTTTTTTATTTGTGAGATTCGTTTTGTATTTGTGCGACTCAGTTTTGTATTTGTGCGATTCGTTTTGTATTTGTGCGACTCAGTTTTTTATTTGTGCGACTCAGTTTTTTATTTGTGAGATTCGTTTTGTATTTGTGCGACTCAGTTTTGTATTTGTGCGATTCGTTTTGTATTTGTGCGACTCAGTTTTTTATTTGTGCGACTCAGTTTTTTATTTGTGAGATTCGTTTTGTATTTGTGAGATTCGTTTTGTATTTGTGCGACTCAGTTTTTTATTTGTGCGATTCGTTTTATATTTGTGCGATTCGTTTTGTATTTGTGCGACTCAGTTTTGTATTTGTGCGATTCGTTTTGTATTTGTGCGTGGCAGTTGTGGGCCACCGTAGAATCGCAACAAATCAATTGAAGTAGATTAGTTTGATTGACAAATTGGTTTTGAAGCATTCGATAATGTGGTTTAGTTCAACCCTGTGGAATCCGCTCCCAGGCATTGAGTATTTCAAAACGCCCCGGTCAGATAGGGTTAAGCTAGTTTTACTTACAAATGTAAATATCACGTTTTAACTGCCTTTTCTAATCTAAAATTATTGACAAATTTGTTGACAGTTGTTGAAACATAACATTTTGAGTCCACCCCCTTTAATCTCACATTGAACGCTGTTCAGAGTAAAAAATCATGAAGCTTTAGCAATTGTAGATATTTAAGACCAACTGTCGTTGGGCTCAATGGGTATACAAGACATTGAAGAAGAATAGAAATAGGCAAGCTTCTGTAGTATCGTTGTGCATCGTAATTCTTGATGACAACGTTCTATTTAGTACCTAGCCGGTGTTCCGGGGGGTCCGGACCTCTGGAGCGCAAGCTAAATGGATCAAGATACATTCGTCGAGGAAAAGTGATAGCAAGGAAACGTACATACTATATATTTTCCTGGGCCCCTAAAAGCCCCGGGTCCCCTGTTAACTACCCTGGCTACTCCTAACTTTTCGACGGTCCTGCTGCCCAAGGGCGCGTTATAGAGTTTTATTGTAACTATCTTAGATCTGACTCTCTTTATTGTCGAACAAAATAAAAACCCGCCGAAGAAAACCTGTCCAAGGCCATGAAACCTTTTTTTAGTTGTTTTGCACAACAACAGTGTCCCATTCAATTCAAGATCAGTTCTTTGAACTGGCTAGAAAAGAATGCAAACAAATGTGCAAGACGCAACTCTTGCCCTTAGCATAAGGAGTTCATAATTGAATGTGGATAGACAAGGATATCAAGAAACTGAATTTTTATCGAGAAACTGAACTAAACCACGATGTATCAGTGGCAACTATCTTTGTTCTCTTTCAGGAAAAATGACATTGCAGAATTCAGTGAAGTGGCAAAACTCAAATGTCTCCCGATGTTGCGAGCATTAGTCCTTTTGGGTAGGTTCTGCTTTTTCTCATTAGAGCATTACACTGAATGATGTCAGAAGATGAAGGAAAGATCATCAACCTATCAATTCTTTTCCCATAGAAAAATTCAGTTAACGCTGTTTACACGCACTTCAGAGCACGTGATTGTCATAATGAAGAAATGTTTCTTTCATGCAACGTAAGAACTTTGTGCCATGACTAAAACATCGCTTAAGCTCAGCTTCTCCATATTCATAGCATAGGTTCCAAATCTTTAAATCGGTGTAAAAAGGCGGGTGTAAAATTCATTGACCTACTTCTTTAAACTAAGCGACTTGAAAGAAAGTTTAGCCATTTTCCTATGATTCTACCATTGGACTTTTCAGAAATCTTGAATTTTTATCAAAATTACAGACTCTTTTACATTTCAGCTCATTTTATGATGTGAAGTCATCAAAAATCTAAATCACAAACCAGAAGAATGAAGGAGTTTTGCTTGATACCACGTTGTAGGCATCCATAAACTATGGCTTTCTTGAAAATTATTTGATCTTTCGTCAACCTCTTTACAAATTACGATCGTTCTAAGATTTCTTCGAAAATTTTCTTGAATTCTTAAGAAAGAAGAAAAACATTGTAATTTTGAAAATATTGAAGATTTCGGAAAAGTCCGACGGCAGATTTTTACTGTAAAATAGTTCAAGTTTCTTTGAGGCCGTTCAGTTCCAGGAAATAGGTCATAGAATTTTACACCCAGCTTTTTAAATATTTCAAACCTGTGCTCGTATTCATAAAAGCTTTCATCACATGGACGGCAAACACAAACGAATTCATTAAGCAAAATTGTTCGAATAGAAATTTTCAAGAGATTTGCATGAGTAATTTTGTGTTAGCTCAAATCTCACCTGACATCGAATATGAGACAGTCTTGAGTTACGCTCATTTGAAATCGTAGAGAATCCTGTTTATCTGGAAAATGGCTACAGAATTGAAATTCTCATTCTGCTGAGAAGACTTGAAAGACTCGATAAAGATCCAGTCAATGAGGAGGAGAGACAAGAAGCTGAAGAGGTTAGTGTTGATTTCTTTTAAAATCTCAAATGTTGGCAGACCGAAAGGGGATGTGTTAGGAGCAGAATAAAGTAGAGGCATGTGACTTTAAAAAGGCTGCTATGAAAGGCTCTCAAATCTCGCTTTAGACCCCGTTTACGCTATGCCGGTTCGAAACGAATACGACATATAATTATGCCGTGTTGGTTTTTCAGACTATCGCCGTTTGCACTTTCCCAGCAAAAATGAATATGATAGAGGTTTTGACCATGCGCAGAGTGAGGTTTTGTCAAGACGCGTGCTCTCTTTTGCCCAATTATCGCCTTGATGTGAATCCGACATGAGCTTATGCTGTATTCGCCGTTTACATTATGCCGATGGAGCAACAAAGCTTGTTAGCATGTTTGTATTCCTTTCATGCCATTTTAAGTAAAAACTATGCCGGCATACCGGGTGAGCCAGAAGAAAGTTCCCACTTTTGAAACTTCGTAGCACCAAGATTACTCCACAGATTTGAATCATTCAAATTCTATTTAAAAGCCGAAAGATTGAAGTATTTTTGTGATTTTTCTCACTCTCCTACCAGCACTAGGAGTATTGGTAAATTCAACTTTGTAAAATTTTATGGTTGCAAAATGGCGGAAAAAGGGCCTAAAACGTTGATCAAATTGTAAGGACTCTATTTACAACGAACAATAGGCGATGGGCGTTTCACCTTTCTCAAGTGCGATAAGACATCAATTTTCAAACAAATACTAAAGATTTTCAATCCCATGGCAATTAATGTACAGAGGATATCTCTCATCCATGAGAAGTTGCATTCCTTCATTATTTTGTGCGAGGAGTCATTTATGCTTTGATCGCTGTTTTAGGCCATTTTTCAGTCATTTTGCAACTATGAAATTTTTGTAAAGTTGAATTTACCTATATTTGTACTTCTCGTGAGACAACAATAAAAATCATAAAGATACTTCAACCTTTTGGTTTTTACCAGAAGTAGAATCATTCAAATCTATGAAATACTCTTGCTGTTATGAATTTTCAAATGTGGGAACTTTTTTCTGGCTCGCCCGGTCGTGCAAGCGGGAGGCCAGTATTGCAGAGTTGCCATATTCCATTCATACCGGCATAGTGTAAACGGGATCTTAGACTGAACAGCTTGGAAGAAACTTAGGAACTACTTTTGCCATAATTCTGTCTTTACTTTTCCGAATCAGAGAATTGTTAATCTCTTTTCTACAGTCAAGATAAGATTCGAAAAACGTTTAAATTTTCTATATTTTCCGAGGAAGCATAGAATAATTTTCAAGGAAACCATAGTTTATGAATTCCACAATCTTCTTGTTTACAAGATATATGAGGATGTCTCGTCTCGTAACGAGTTGGAATATGAAGTACGCTATCATTTGGAGAAGCAAATTTGTTAGGAGTGAGATCAATGTTCACTTTGTGTAAAGCTGGGAACAGATTCCATTCCGAAATCCTTGGAAGTGCGTCTCAAAACAAATCGGCATGTTTTCATTAAGGATTTCAGGGAAAAAGCATGGCTCTATTCTATTTGCAGTAGGGGTGGTGCCAGAAATCTTCTAGCAGAATGGCTGGAACTTATGACAGGAGGCTAAGTGACTAGAAAATGGCGGGTTTCCATGTGCTATTTTGCCAGATTCCCTCCGAAATATCCCTCAATGTTTTCCAACAGGAAGCTAGATTCTTCCAACGGAGAGGATATAGCTCCGCTAGCCCTCCCCAGTGCCACTGCTGATCTTCGATAATCATGTCAGATTTATTTTCCTTTCTACTCTAGATTTATGAACAGAGGATACAGGAGGAAGCACAAAATGTAAGTGTACTCATTTAGTAATTGTTATGATTGACAGAAAAATGAATGACAAAAAACAACTGTTCTAGTTGAAACGTTTTGATATATAATCTTTGTGTGTGTATTTACCCCAGGGGAGGGGGCACTCAGCACACATATTTGGAGGTAAGTCTTATATTTCCAGGTTAGAATATTGCCAAAAGTAATATTTTTGGGTACAAATAAAGTGCAGTTATGTTCATGATATTTCTGGCATCAAGCATTGTTAAACTGATATATTTCCAGCTTCGCTAAAGGCAATCCTGTCCTTTTATTTGCATTGTTTCTGGGCACTTTTATGTTTATGTTTCTAAGTATAAAATCATGTGCTGATATTTTTGGGTGTCACCCGAAGGTTAGTTGTACTGAACCCCCCCCCCCCCCGTATGCGTATGTGCTGAGTGACTCCTCTTGGATTTTTGAAAACCCAGCTAGCAAAGTATTTGTACGATAAACCTAAGATCTGCACACAGGAATATTGCTTTGTCTTCGACAAATAAAAGCAAAGATTGATATCAGAAAATGCTACTAAAATAAAACAACGTTTTACATTGAATCGTGACGAAGGCCGCTGGGTTATATTCTTCGCTTGTTTCCGCGAATTGTAGAAGTTGTTGTCATGTTAGTGCTGACAGCCTCTTGTCAATGAATATCAGAGAGCATTTTTCAATCAAAATTCAAAAGGGGAAACTTTGAAGGAGGGCCAGCCAGGGGAATTTTGTGGAGAAGTTCATTTCTTGTTTTAATACCGCTTTGTTTACATGTGAGAACGTATTTTAATTGCAGTCAACGTGGAAGAAGCGTACCATATAAATTCGAAGATCATTTGAAAATAGATCTTTTTGATTGGATGACTATTTGAATATTGCATTGTTATTTGCTTCCGTTCTTTTCAATATTGCTTCCGTTGGGCGGAGCGTATGGAGGATTACAATAGGAGTACTTTTCCTTCGAGCCACAATAAATTAGAAGCTCATCATGCAGAGAGAGAAAAATCCATGAATATTGAAAACATTGGTAGCACGCTTCTTCCGCTTTGACTGTAACTAGCATTCTAAAATATCAATCTTTTTTATTTGTTTATGATAAAGCAAAATACTTTGATACAGATTCATGATCATCTTATAAATTGAAAATGATTGCCCGGGTTTTTACAAATACAGATGAATATCTTGCATCAGAACGTTTATGAATTAGAACAGTTAAGTTTTTATGATAAAGGTAATACTAATAATGATATTTTACGATGATGGAATAACATGTTGTAATATGTATTTTAGTGTGCATTATTGTACAATATCATAACATGACTTTATAGTATGATGTGATATAATATAATACAATATGATATGAAATAATGAGCTACTATAATACAATATGATATGAAATAATTTAATATAAAAATGACATGATATGATATAGGATAATAGTAGGAACCATTCAATGATACTATGTGTTTTTGAATGATACATAATAAAAGATCGCTGAATTTTTTCCACAGGAACAGGGTGAGGAACTCATACAGTTAGAAGAGGAAGATGAATGAATATACTTGTAACAAAGGTTGTAAATTTTATTATCATAAGTTTGCTTGTAGTTGGTAGCTCGTTGTGTCATATTTTTTACCATTCAAGAATAAAGCGTAGCAACACAGGAAATCTTGCAGAAAGCCATTAAATGAAAATGACTTTGCCTTTTCTTGAAGTCTCCTCTTTTTTACCTGTTATTTCTCGCTAATGCTTTCGCGATGGAACCAGAATTTGACATTTGCGTTCTAATATACAGGCCTACCTTTTCACGAAATTTTAGCAAAGTTCAAACGGCATGTCAAAAAGTAAGATTACTTCTTTCTCACAACCATTGACTGATTTCAAAGGGGCCTACTTTGAGCCAAAAGGTAAGGCTATGGGCTTACCTTTTTTTGCAAAAATAGGTTCATTATGAAATGGCTTATTTTTCACCAAAAGGTAAAGGCTATGGATTTAACTTTCTCTCCAAAATAGACTGATTCTGAACGGGCCCATTTTTCACCATAAGGTGAGGCTATGGGTTGATCTTTTTCGCAAAGATAGGCTGATTTCAAAAGGGTATACTTTTCCACCCAAAGGTAAGGCTATAGGCTTACTATTTTTGCAAGAATAGGCTGATTTCAAAAGTGCCCATTTTTCACCATAAGGTAAGGCTACAGGCTTACTTTTTTCGCAAAAATTTGCTATTTTCAAAAGGGCCTATTTTTCACCAAAAGGTAAGGCTATAGGCTTACTTTTTTCGCAAAAATAGGCTGATTTCAAAAGGGCTTATTTTTCACCAAAAGGTAAGGCTATAGGCTTACTTTTTTCGCAAAATTTGCTATTTTCAAAAGGGCCTATTTTTCACCAAAAAGGTAAGGCTATAGGCTTACTTTTTTCGCAAAATTTGCTATTTTCAAAAGGGCCTATTTTTCACCAAAAGGTAAGGCTATAGGCTTACTTTTTTCGCAAAAATTTGCTATTTTCAAAAGGGCCTATTTTTCACCAAAAGGTAAGGCTATAGGCTTACTTTTTCGCAAATATAGGCTGATTTCAAAAGGACTTATTTTTCACCAAAAAGGTAAGGCTATAGGCTTACTTTTTTCGCAAAATTTGCTACTTTCAAAAGGGCCTATTTTTCACCAAAAAGGTAAGGCTATAGGCTTACTTTTTTCGCAAAAATTTGCTACTTTCAAAAGGACTTATTTTTCACCAAAAGGTAAGGCTATAGGCTTACTTTTTTCGCAAAATTTGCTATTTTCAAAAGGCCTACTTTTCACCAAAAGGTAAGGCTATAGGCTTACTTTCTTCGCAAAAATAGGCTGATTTCAAAAGGGCCTATTCTTTACCCAAAAGGTAAGGCTGTAGGCTTACTTCTTTCCCACAAAAGGCTGATTTCAAAAGGGAATATATTTCACCAAAAGGTAGGGCTATAGGCTTACTTTTTCGCAAAAATTTGCTATTTTCAAAAGGGCCTATTTTTCACCAAAAGGTAAGGCTATAGGCTTACTTTTTTCGCAAAAATAGGCTGTTCTCAAAAGGGACCATTTTTCATCAAAAGATAAGGCTATACTAAATTAAAAGATATTAAAAGATAAGGCAAATAGGCTTACTTTTTTCGCATAGATAGGCTGTTCTCAAAAGGGACCATTTTTCATCAAAAGATAAGGCTATACTAAATTAAAAGATATTAAAAGATAAGGCTATAGGCTTACTTTTTTCGCAGAGATAGGCTGATTTCGAAAGGGCCTATTTTTCACCAAAAGGTAAGGCTATAGTCTTACTTTTTTCGCAAAACTAGGCTGATTTCAATAGGGCCTATTTTTCACCAAAAGGTAAGGCTATAGTCTTACTTTTTTCGCAAAAATAGGCTGATTTCAATAGGGCCTATTTTTCACTAAAAGGTAAGGCTATAGGCTTACTTTTTTCGCAAAAATGGGCTGATTTCAATAGGGCCGATTTTTCACTAAAAGGTAAGGCTATAGGCTTACTTTTTTCGCAAAAATAGGCTGATTTCAATAGGGCCTATTTTTCACCAAAAGGTAAGGCTATAGGCTTACTTTTTTCGCAAAAATAGGCTGATTTCAAAAGGACTTATTTTTCACCAAAAGGTAAGGCTATAGGCTTACTTTTTGCGCAAAAATAGGCTGATTTCAAAGGGCTTATTTTTCACCAAAATGTAAGGCTATAGGCTTACTTTTTTCGCAAAATGTGCTATTTTCAAAAGGGCCTATTTTTCACCAAAAGGTAAGGCTATAGGCTTACTTTTTTCGCAAAAATAGGCTGATTTCAAAAGGGCCTATTTTTCTCCAAAAGGTAGGGCTATAAGCTTACTTTTTTCGCAAAATTTGCTATTTTCAAAAAGGAATATTTTTTACCAAAAGGTAAGGCTATAGGCTTACTTTTTTCGCAAAAATTTGCTATTTTCAAAAGGGCCTATTTTTCACCAAAAGGTAAGGCTATAGGCTTACATTTTTCGCAAAAATAGGCTGTTCTCAAAAGGGACCATTTTTCATCAAAAGATAAGGCTATAGGCTTACTTTTTTCGCATAGATAGCCTGATTTCGAAAGGGCCTATTTTTCACCAAAAGGTAAGGCTATAGTCTTACTTTTTTCGCAAAACTAGGCTGATTTCAATAGGGCCTATTTTTCACCAAAAGGTAAGGCTATAGTCTTACTTTTTTCGCAAAAATAGGCTGATTTCAATAGGGCCTATTTTTCACTAAAAGGTAAGGCTATAGGCTTACTTTTTTCGCAAAAATTTGCTATTTTCAAAAGGGCCTATTTTTCACCAAAAGGTAAGGCTATAGGCTTACTTTTTTCGCATAGATAGGCTGATTTCGAAAGGGCCTATTTTTCACCAAAAGGTAAGGCTATAGTCTTACTTTTTTCGCAAAAATAGGCTGATTTCAAAGGGCTTATTTTTCACCAAAAGGTAAGGCTATAGGCTTACTTTCTTCCCAAAAATAGGCTGATTTCAATAGTGCCTATTTTTCACCAAAAGGTAAGGCTATAGTATTACTTTTTTTGCAAAAATAGGCTGATTTCAATAGGGCCTATTTTTCACCATAAGGTAAGGCTATAGTTTTACTTTTTTCGCAAAAATAGGCTGATTTCAATAGGGCCTATTTTTCACCAAAAGGTAAGGCTATAGTCATACTTTTTCGCAGAAATAGGCTGCTTTCATACGGGCCCATTTTTCACCAAAGGGTTAGGCTATAGGCTTACTTTTTTCGCAAAAATTGGCTGATTTCAAAAGTGTCAATTTTCACCAAAAGGTAAGGCTATAGGCTTACTTTTTTCGCAAAAATAGGCTGATTTCAAAGGGGCCTATTTTTCACCAAAAGGTAAGGCTATAGTCTTACTTTTTTCGCAAAAATTTGCTATTTTCAAAAGGGCCTATTTTTCACCAAAAGGTAAGGCAATAGGCTTACTTCTTTCGCAAAAATAGGCTGTTCTCAAAAGGGACCATTTTTCATCAAAAGATAAGGCTATAGGCTTACTTTTTTCGCAAATATTGGCTGATTTCAAAAGTGTCAATTTTCACCAAAAGGTAAGGCTATAGGCTTACTTTTTTCGCAAAAATAGGCTGATTTCAAAGGGGCCTATTTCTCACCAAAAGGTAAGGCTATAGGCTTACTTTTTTCGCAAAAATAGGCTGATTTCAATAGGGCCTATTTTTCACCATAAGGGAAGGCTATAGGCTTACTTTTTTCGCAAAAATTTGCTATTTTCAAAAGGGCCTATTTTTCACCAAAAGGTAAGGCTATAGTATTACTTTTTTTGCAAAAATAGGCTGATTTCAATAGGGCCTATTTTTCACCAAAAGGTAAGGCTATAGTCATACTTTTTCGCAGAAATAGGCTGCTTTCATACGGACCCATTTTTCACCAAAGGGTAAGGCTATAGGCTTACTTTTTTCGCAAATATTGGCTGATTTCAAAAGTGTCAATTTTCACCAAAAGGTAAGGCTATAGGCTTACTTTTTTCGCAAAAATAGGCTGATTTCAAAGGGGCCTATTTCTCACCAAAAGGTAAGGCTATAGGCTTACTTTTTTCGGAGAAATAGGCTGCTATCATACGGGCCTATTTTCCATCAAAATGTAATGCTATAGGCTTACTTCTTTCTCAAAAGGAGGCTGATTCCAAAGGGGCCTATTTTTCACCAAAAGGTAATGCTATAGGCTTACTTTTTTCGCAAAAATAGGCTGATTTCAAAAGGTCCTATTTTTCACCAAAGGTAAGGCTATAGTCTTACTTTTTTCGCAAAAATAGGCTGCTTTCATACGGGCCCATTTTGCAGCAAAAAATAAGGCTGTTTGTTGATTTTTTTTTACAAAAAATTGGTTGGTTTCACATTTGGCAATATTTCGACACAACGTAAGGCCGTTTCACGAAACTTGGCTGATTTCAAACAGGTCCATCATTTTGCAAGAAAGGAAGGCTACAGGCTTACCTTTTCCAGAAACAGTTGGTGATTCTAAAACAGGGAATTTTTCAAAAGTGATGCGATACATATGTCCATCAAGCAAAGAGAATGGCAAACAACGTTTGAAGTAGCAAGATGAGTTCTGGTTTATACAGCATTCCTTGAGCCTCACTTTTCTTCAGGAAGCTCCGCCTAGGACTATATTTCCCAACAAAAACGATTTGTTTTGGGCGATTATAGCCTTTAACAATCGTATATACAGTACCAGTAATATTCTTTTTTGTGTCTATCACAACGACGTCATTTTGGTTTGTTGGGATCGCAGCAATGTACCTATCATCGAAACCACATCCAGCCTTTAAAGCGACTCCAAAAATCAAGCGCTGGAAAGCCGTTATATTCCTAATAAACCTGAAATGTGAAATGAAAAATGTCACTATCAGCCTATAGCTGGGAGAGGGAGCTCTCAAGTTAATATCACAGCAAAAAATACCAAAATTTCCCCATAGTTCTTGGATGGAAATTTAAGGGACAAGTTTCTATGGGAAATTTAAGGGAAACGGAAATTTCCACTTCCCCTTTGGAAAATTATGGGAAATGTGTCTGCTTCCCCAAAATTTCCCAACGAAAAACGTGGTGAAATTTCATCATTTTCTTTTTTGCAATGAATCTTTTGAAAATTGTGCCCCCGTCATTGTCAAAATCTAGACCTTTTTTTGGAAAGTGATCCCCTTCCCAAATGAAAGGACCAAATTTGTACAGTTTTCAAGGAAACCGTATTCTTTTAACGTCTCCAAGTATAGTAGTGAGCATATGATGTCGTCACAGGCCAAAATAAATTTCTGAATTGAATAAATAAGGTCTTTAGATTGATCCTTCTTTATTCGCTATAAACTCGCAACTTCTCTTAAGGATCACGTTTCGCGTGCACCAGTGGACAGTTTGCCCTACTTGATTCAGAGCACAGTTGTGGGATCGCTTTATGAACTTCTGGTTGAGAGAATTCCCATTGTTTGCAGTCGCTAATCCCTTTGAATAGTGGTGCCAATCAAAAGCAGCTGATGCTAGTGTTACAATGTCTGCCCTTTTTGAGCATAGGTTTCAAATCTTTAAAAAGCTGGGTGCAAAATTCAATGACCTATTACTTTGAACTGAACGACCTCAAAGAAACTTGAACTATTTTAAAGAAAATCTGCCGTTGGACTTTTCTGAAATCTGCAACATTTTCAAAACTGCAGTGTTTTCTTCTTTTTTAAGAATTCACGAAAATTCTCGAAGAAAACTTAAAGCTGTCGTAATTTCTAAACCTCTTGACGAAAGATCAAATAATTTTCAAGAAAACCATGGTTTATGGATACCTACAATATGGTATCAAGCAAAACTCTTTCACTCTTCTGGTTTGTGATTTAGAAATTTGATGACGTCAATCATAAAATGAGTTGAAATATAGAAAAGGCTGTAATTTCGACAAATAATCAACATTTCTGAAAAGTCCAACGGTAGAATCAAAGAAAAGTGCCTAAAGTTTCTTTCAATTCATTCAGTTATAAGAAATAGGTCATTGAATTTTACACCCGCCTTTTTTCGTAGATTTGAAGATTTGGAACCTATGCTCCCTTTTTGCATCGGGAAGGGGGATGAATCCTATAGGGGACTTGGTATACATATGCCTGCCTAGGTTATGGGTCAATTTTCGATATTTTGCCCGGATTATGGGTCATTTTTTGTGAATTTTGCCCTGATGATGGGTCTGTTTTACAGAGATTTGCCTTATTTATAGGTAAGTGTGGTAAATATTAGCAATTTATAGCTATTTTTAACTATCATGACAAAAAACTTTCGTAAAAAGGAATTTAGCTCCGCAAGTGATACGAAGCATAGTCTTTTCATGATACTTATGGTAAATTTGGCGCTATTTATGGGGTCATATTTCAAAATTTTGCCCTGGTTATGGAGACTCATGTTCAAAATATTGCCCTGGTTATGGATCTTAGCTCTGAATTCTCAAAGGCACAGAGATACCAGAATCCCTATAGGAGTTACCCTACAGTCAGTGCGGAGGAGCGAAAAGGAGGAGACAGCTCTTTGTAGAACTCAAAACACAGAATTGGTCGCCGTTGCGCAGACTCTACAGGTCTAGAGGGAGCTTTCGTCCACGGGGGCGTTCTCGGCTAAATTTCGGGTAGGGGGTGCCGCCCACAGCTTGAAAATGTAACCGTTGGCTAGACCAATTTTTGTGAAAATTATACCCTTGGCTAGACTAATTTTTCCTTCAGAAGTGCTCTGAATTGGCATTTTCTAGGCAAAACTTGCCAAATTTTCGCATTTTCTAGACCAAAATTTTTAAGAAGTTGGGGTTTTTTTTACAAAACTTACCGAATTTTGACATCTCTTTGACCAAAATTCCCAAAAAGCATACCCTTGCCTAGACATAACTCGACTAAAATTGCCAAAAAGTACACCCTTGGCTAGACTAGAAGTCCGAAAAAGTATACCCTCGCGGGCGGCACATCCCCAGGTACCTTTACTATGGAAGAACCCCCCCCCCGTGCCTTCGTCTCCTTTTCGCTCCTCTGCACCGACTGTAGAGTCTGCACGCAGTCTACCTCGACCGAGAACAATGAAGAACTTACCCAATCAATGTTACTGCTGTCTTCTGGAGACTTATCAGCATTATGTCTTTGGTAGAACTCTGAGATGTTGGTGACAAATAAGCAGTATATCCATCCTTTCTTTTAATGAAAGCAACATTCTGAATCCTAAAGCCACCCATTTGAATATCTTTGAGGCGTATCATAGGCTTCGCAGCACTTTCCAAGTAGTATACCACTGTTGGGATATTCTGTGAAGCAAGAAAACAGTCACTTATTGTGGGGGTCGTAGGGCTGACGGTTTACGGTTTCTAGCTGTTTTGAACCGTTTTACGGCTTTTGGCCGTAAAACAAAGACGGTTCTACTGTTCCTCCTCTTTTCCTACACGGTTTCCAAATTTCTTCACAAAATTTGATTCGAGAAATCAAATAATCATAAAATTGAAGATGAATGCTACGAACAATTGTCCATATTACAACATAATTCTGTGAACACTCTTCGAACTTTCACCCCTTCCAGCGGATTTAAGGCACTGTAACAAGCTCTCCTTTTTCGGGCAATGATATGGGTCATACAAAGTTTTTTGGGTCAAAAATGAGAACGAGGCAGTCGTTTGCAGACTAATTCAATAACTGTTCATAACAAAGACACCAACAACCATCTGCGACTTCTCTTTAAGCCTCCTTTTGAAGGTAAGAAGGGAGGGTGCAAGTTTGACATCTGAGTTTAATTGGTTCCAAAGCTTAGGCCCACGTAATGAAATAGATTTCTGCCCATTTGACGTTTAAAAGAGCGGAACACGCAAGTCAGCTTCGGTGCTTCTTAGTCTCATTGTGGTAAGAGCTGAGTTCTGTACAAATAGCTCGGTCGGTGAGTCGAAAAAGAATCTCCGTTTGAAAGGTGACGCCTCCCTGAATATCAAAGCAATGATATTAAAAACTGTCATTGCCAATACGTTCAGTTAGGTTCTACTATAATTCACCCGGCGTTAATCAGCCATTCTTTCCTGTGAACATGGGAGATTGTCTCCTGAAAGCCTTTTCCAAAAACACAGGTGGCGGAGAATGGTTCAGCAATACTTACACGATTCAGTGATTCATACAAATGTACTAAGATTTAATCATACCTGCCAGTTAACTGTGTTAAATTTCTCTGGAATCCTCTGTTAGTTACAGAGACTCCTATCTCCACATCTCTCGGTTTCGTTTAGGTCCAAAAAATTGTGTTGTGTTGTTGCAGTTGTATTGTATTGACAATACAACTGCAAGAACACTGACAATACAACTGCAATTGGGGCCTAAACGAAACAAAGAGATGTGGAGATCGGAGTCTGTGTAATTAATAGAGGATTCCAGCCCGGGGGGGGGGATATTATAACATGTTGAGAGTACGGTTAAGTTCCGCCCGGTTCCACCCATATGGGTGGGTTTTTGGGTCCAAAATTCTCTAAACAAGGGTCCCTTTTTCGGCAGATTTTCCTTCAATATGGGTGGGTTTGCCAGAAATTAGCAAAAAATTGTCAAAAATGGGTAGTTTTCCACCAAAATTCATCATCAAGGTTGGTATGACGGCAACTGTCGGTAATTAGAAGAGGGTAGCTTTCTGAAAACTGGGCGGCAGACCCCCGCCCATCTGCAAGTCATGTACCCCCCCCCCCGGGGGGATTCAAGAGAGATTTAACACAGTTAACTGGCAGGTATGATCAAATCTTAGTACATTTGCATGTATTACTGAATCGTGCAAGTATCACTGAACCATTCTCCGCCGCCTGTGCCAAAAACCAACAAAAACGAATGAAAAGAAAAAGCAAAATTTCTCCGGTCTTCCTTCCTAACAATGCTGGCACTAACATGTAGTCATGTATTTTGTCCTCTTCGGAGAATGGAATCCCCCTGAGTATGCTACATTTAGGCCCAGTTTACACGATACCGTTTTCATTTCGTATCGGATTGGTTTCATATCGGATTGGCTTTCTGTTTACACGATAACGTTTTCATTCCATATCGGATTGGCCTCCTGTTTAGACGAGAACGAACCAATCCGATATACCTCATACCGTTTTCGCGTTTTCAAATGAAAACGCTCTGAAAGTGGCATGAAACCAATCCCGATATCATGTAAACGGTCGAATCCGATATCAACTCAGCACGGAACCTCATTATCAATTGTACTAGCCTCGAATCCATTAGGGAGCTGCGCAGAATGCGCAGTGGAACCACTACCGAATGCGGTGAAACCATTACAGTCCAAGGCAAAACGGTATCGTGTAAACAGGACCCCAATCCGCTATGAAATGAAAACGGCATCGTGTAAAAAGGAGAAATTTTCATATCGGATTGCCTTACCCAATCCGATATGAAATGAAAACGGTATCGTGTAAACGGGGCCTAAAATCGAGAACTTTCGGACGGAAAAGTTTCGGAAAAAACTTCGGACTAAAAACTTTCGGACGCTTTTTCGGGAATTTCGGACAAAAAACTTTCGGACAAACACGACATCAAAAGACAAGCATTTAATGAAAAAGTATGTTAAAAACAATTGTGACTCCATCATAGATATAAATTTACAGTAGGTACATGATGATAATCACATCTACAAGGACATTTGAATGTAATTTTCGTTAGATTGAGCAATGGTAAAACCAGCTGCAAACCAAATTAAAAGGTGCTGCCATATATGAACTATTTTCAAGAAAGGCTTCCAGGAACCGAACTTTTGATAACAAAATTCAAGAAACCTACAATGCCTGCCAAAAATCTTGGAACACCTCTGCTAATTTTGCTTTGTTTTGCGATTTCCCCCTCTCCCCCTCAGAACAATGTTGTTTTGCGGTAAAAAATCGGGATGACAGGACGATCCGCGACTCTGCTGGAATGCTGGGACAACAACCTTCGAAATCAACATTGCTTCAGGGCTGAGGGGGCATTTGAACCTGATAACTATGGTTAGAAATGCAGATTATGAAGAAATGGCCTAAGTGTTCCAAGGACTTTTGGCAGGCATTCTAAGTACTACTGGTAAAACACTGATTTTATGTTACGTTTCTTTGTGGTTCTCTATTTTCATGAATATCAAACTTTCGAACAAAAAATTTTCGGACATAACCACTTTTCGCCAAATAAACTTTAGGTCAAAATTTTGTCCGAAAGATAGATCATCCAAAAGTTTTCGATTTTAATGTACTCAGACAAGGGGGAAGACTTCTTCATCAACCCAAGAGGATAGCACATGCGGAAGCTTGTTCGGGTCACTGCTGCTATTTTGTAAAGTTTTGCTCGTGATCTTAGCACGTTTTTCAAGGCATTTCGAAGGGGTTTTCTCAAATATATTCCTCGTAAAATCTGAACGGAGCAACCAATTTAAGCAAAGAAAAATTTTAAAAGTAATCAAACATGTTCGCTATGCAAGCAGATATTGCAAAACATTATTGCTTGTACAATCAGGGAGCAGCAGTAGCCATTCAAACACCGGACCTTTTTACTGACTCGGCCGGTAGCAAAGTGCTTCAAGTGCCCATTTGAAAGACTTCACGGCAATGCTATTTCAAACTAACCCTGTTCCTTGTGTCATAAACTACAACATATCTTCCATCAGGAGACACAACTGGGTAGCCTGTAACATTTGCAGCTATGCCGTCCTTCCAATACGCCACTCGCTGCCTAGCAACATCAACCACGATTAGAAAACTGAGTGAACTGCTGCATTCTACAAAGGCATATCTCTTGACAGACGAATACGCGACTTCTTGAACAGAATTGCAGCCATATGCTTTTAAATCAACAAACCCAATGTCTTTTTTCTTCACTATATCGATTATATGGATTCCGGACTCTCCTTGATAGAAGGCAACCGTAAAAAGGTTTCTGTGACCTGTGTGCTGACAGTTTCCTGTTCTGAAATACCCAGTGTCAGTAGATCTCTTTCCTGCAACCTAAAAGAGAAAATACTTGACTTCAATTCTCAAACAATATTACATAGGAAAATGGGGGGGGGGGGTTCTCCACAGTAAAGGTACTTGGGGATCTGTTGTCCGCAAGGGTATACTTTTTGTACTTCTAGTCTGGCCGGCCAAGAGTATGTTTTCTGGCAATATCATTCTCGGCAAGGGCATGCTTTTTGGCAATTTTGGTATAAAAATCAAATTTTTTGGGAACTCCTGCACAGAAGCCTAACGTTTGGCGATTTTGGTCTAGAGAAGGGGAAAGTTTGGCACTTTTTGTCTAGAAAACGCTCCTGATCAAGGTTTACCGCAGGGATACAAGGGACTCATCCTCATAAGTCTAGGTTGATGCTTTGTACCCTATCCAAAGCATCTCTATCCTTAATATACCAGAGCACCCCCAGGCTGAGAGAATTCAAAGAGGTGGTGCAAAATTAACACCAAAAAAGTAGTTCGTTTTTGCTTTGATTATTTATGACAATTTGTAATTTAGCTTCGTCATGTATAACAAATGCTGCGTATTTGTTAACTATTAATTACTGAAGTTTTTACTAAGGCACAATAACACACATGAATACCAGGGAGCTAGATTTGAACGACCAAACGGAAAGACAATTAGGCCAATTGAAGACATTGGGACAAAAGCAAGGAAGAAACAAAGATCACGACAAGGTAAATAGATTTCAATCAAAACATAGGTGTCCTAGCATCCTTGATCAAAGAAACTTTCACCTTCATTTTGATAGAATGCTTCAAAACCAACGAGCTCGCATTCGTTATACTGGAAATATTTGCCAAAGTAGAGCTTCGTACACTGATAACATTGATAGCATTTTCCCCCAGCAGCAAACTGATTTCCATTAAAACGGTAAAAAATCGTCCAAGTAGAATAAAACAAGAATGTATCAAATATGGAAAATAGCAGGGTGAGCAACTTCTATTTTATATGATTACCATTAGTAACGATAACAATGTCATCCATGTAAGATCGAACCCAGAACACTAAGCATATAGATGATTCTCAGGCGAGTAAATGTTGTTTTATGTGATTAACATTTAAAAGCGATAACCAAATCGTCGAACGATTGTTAGAAGTTGATCAAAGAAGCATTTACCTTTATTTTGATAGAATGTTTCAAAACCAATGAGCTCGCATTCTTCGTACTTGAAATGGTCCCCAAGGTAGAACTTCTTACACCTATGACATTGATAGCATGTTCCCCCCACCAGCAAAATATCCAGACTTCATCTGTTTCTGCAACATACTCCAGAAGGTAAGGATGACGACAAGCCTTGATGGCTTTTACTGCAGCTTGCTCATAAACATCAATAACAATGATGTTATCCCCATATACGTCTGAAGCGAAGACGTATCTATCATTCACGTATATGGCTCGTCCAAATTTGCAAGGAGTGCCAAATGGGTCAGGAGTACAAATCGCTTTAGTTGTTCCAGGTGGCTTAGCAGTCCTTGGAATCCTTTTTACCTTTGTGTTGCTCTTTGGGTCGAAGATAGCGATGCCATCATTATCGAAAATATAAAACACATCGTGCACTATTTGAGAAGAGAAGATTTTTGTTAGAATGATAACTAAGTCCCTTGTATCCCTGCGGTAAACCTTGTTCTGTTGACCGAAGCAAAATCATCAAATCAAAGAGCACAGGGAAATAAAGGAAACAATTAGATGTCACCTGCAAATACCCGCGAATAACAACATAGAGGTCTTTTGCAAAGGAATTTGCGTTATCGCAAACCTCAGGTAACATCTAATTTGAGACGGACTTTACTATGCAGCCGTCTATGGTAGGAAAAGACCATTCCGCAATCAAATGTGAATGCTGTCAACGCCATGCATCATGGGATAAAATGGGGGTATTGAGGTATGAACAATACATATCATAATTTCACTTTTTGACTGAAATGGTGCCGCTAAAACTACAAATCATTTTCATACGCTCCAACGAAGCGAATTAGTCTCTTACGGAATATATATGACCAATAAATTTTGGCCTAAAATATCTGCTATTTTGTTCTTAAAGCCACCAAGCCTAAACTGGCATAAAAAGAAGTTTTCCAGAACTGCTCTACCATAGAATTAGCTTCAATAATCAAATCAATGTTTTTTCATGCCATAATTGCAAAAACGCCTTCCCCAAAGCCATCTCCTACGAGGACGGCAGAAATTTTTGCCGACTGGGATTTCTGGCCGAGAGAGTTAGGTATGATCGAGCTAGAGCTATTGCATTCATGAACTTTGCTGCTCTGTCTTCTCCTAATTTTTCTGACTTGATGATTCTTCAGGTGTATGATCTATTTCATTTGAAGTTGCATTTATTTGTCTATCAGTCTGTTACTAGGGTATCTCCTTCAGTATTTCAAAATTTTTTGAAATTTGTCAAATTTTCATCAACATGCTACAAGGCAGACTCGTAAGGATGATATTTTCATGACAAGTCATAGCACCTTGCAATCTGGTGAAAGATAGATTAGGTTCAATGAACATTAAACAGTCTCCTTCAGTAAAGAGTTTTCGGCGTCAATTAAAACTACACCTGTACTCCACGAATGATAAAAGTCTAGATCTTTTAGCTTTTTTTGCATCAATCAATCTCAAATTGTTTAAGATACTTCAAACTGAATGATAGGTTTTCACAAAGGGGGTGCTCTCCCCTCCACTAGTTTATCTACTGAGAGAGCTGCTCCTTTAAGGAAATTCTGCTCCACACAAATTTCTGATGTTCTATGTAATCTTATTGTAATTTTTTCATCCTCTGTAACTTGTTATATTGTAGGAAGATTTGTAAATTTTGTTAGTTTAAATGATGTTTGTATGCAGGTGAATTTTTAAAATCAAAATGAACTGAACTGAGCTCGTGAAGTTCTTTTGAGTCATCCGCTAGGAAAGTAAAAACTTCAAGAAATCCTAGAACTATGTCTGAGGGGCGCAAGGAAGCCTTTGAAAGCTACGATCAAAAAATCGTTGACGCTGTCAAATATTGGGGCTACCTTTCATGACATACATATCTGGCAACTTTAAATTACGTTACCTGTAGAATTTGAGGATGGGGCTTCAGCTTTGACCTATGGGTGGATGATAAAAGCATTAAAAGGAAGGTCTTGTGTCAAGGATGTCAGCAGAAAATCAAAATTTGAGGGAAGCCAAGATGCTACTAAATAAGGGGCTCTTGATAGTTTACCCGGTGAGTAAAAAAGGAGCATACACTCTTTAAAAGATCTTTATACAAAACAACAACACAGATTTGAAAAATTACAGCTTCGTTGTCTGAACGTGGGTTTAAATTAATTTTGAAAAGGTTTTCACAATTTAATAAGCATCATCTTAATTTCAGGATCTAGTTATATTATACTGGATTCATCACACACCGGATTGTTTTTCGCATCCGATTGGGGGGTTCAGTTGCACGACGCAGAGGCAATCCAGTGTCACTCCACTCTACCGGGTGAGCCAGAAAAAAGTTCCCACTTTTGAAAACTCATAACACCAAGACTACTACACGGATTGAATCATACAAATTGTAGTTAAAAGTCGAAAGATCAAAGTATTTTTGTGATTTTATTCGCTGTCCTACCAGCACTATAAATATTGGTAAATTCAACTTTATAAAAATTTCATGGTTGCAAAATCACGGAAAAATGGCCTAAAACATTGATCAAATCTTAAGGATTCTATTCAAATCGAACAATAGGCCATGGGCGTTTCACCTCCCTCAAGAGTTATAAGACATTGATTTTCAAACAAATATGAAAGATTTTCAATGCCAAGGAAATTAATGCCTAGAGGATATCTCTCACCCATGAGAAGTTGCATTTCCTTCATTATTCTGTGCGAGAGGTCATTTATGAATTGATCGATGTTTTTGGCCATTTTTCAGTAATCAATCAACCATGAAATTTTTGTAAAGTTGAATTTACCTATATTTGTAGTGCTTGTAGGACAGCGAGAAAAATCACAAGAATATTTTGATCTTTTGGCTTTTCACTAGAATTTGAATGATTCAAATCTGTGAAGTAGCGTTGGTGTTATGAATTTTCAAAAGTGGAAACTTTTTTCTGGCTAACCCGGTATATTCGCGGAGTGAAACCATTCCGCTCTGGAAGTGATATGAAAATCAATCCAATCCACTCCACTCAGCATTCCATCTCGTGTAACTGCACCAATCTGATGTGGTCCCACTCCAGTTGGGCTTCGCAGCTGTCAGAGACAATAGATTTAGACATCGCAGTGCAGGCAGATTCAGTGTCGTGCAACTGCAATCAAACGTGGCTTCATGGCAATCCGGTGTCGTGAAACAGCAATGAAAACGATGTGATTTTGACGAAACCAATCCTATGGGAAAAGAAATCCAGTATCGTGTAGCCCAGGCCCCAAGAATTCCTGATCACTGTTTTCCATTGGCTTTTTAGGCCCCGTTCACACTGCTCCGTTTTTGCACAAAAACAGAGAGAAAAACCTTCGTTTTTGTGAAAGGATTCAGACTGATCTGCACAAAACGACACAAAAACGGAGGTTTTCAAAACGCTATCAAAAGTGGATATCCAGAAAAACGGAGGCTTTTGAAAACGCATTCAAGCAATGCGAATGCACAAAAACGGAAGTTTTTGAAAACGCTCCAATATCCAGCAATGAGCTTCACAAAATCGGAGCAATGTGAGCACACAAAAACGGATATCTTCGGCTCCGTATTTGTTATCAGGCAGATCAATGTGAACACACAAAAACGGATCTTTTTTCGCTCCGTTTTTATACAGTTTTGAAAGCTGATCCCCTAAAGTGCAGACTAGCCAGACTAGATTATGGTAGGTAGGTAGGCCTAGAACATATTCAAAGTAGTCTTGGGTAGGGTATTGGCGGGATTTATCAGGCAGCGGGATATATCAGGCACACGCAGCTTTCAACAGCCAGAAACACGACTTAAACATTTCAAAATATAAAATACATCTTTGTGAACCTTCCGGGATCATTGTTCTCTATTCCTTTTGATTATCATTCCAATTACTCTTTGTTTCATCTCACCAGGCTCGGCGGAGTATCTTTGGGTCAAGCCGAAAACTTCGCGCGTCCATCTTTTCTACGGTTAGGCCGACCTTCGAATTTCTGAGGAGTTGCGAGAAACTTCCTTGAAATGCAGCATGTCGAAGTGAACTAGAGAGCATTATAGCTGGTGATATGGTACAGAAAGGATGTTAAGTCTTTGCAATTCATGTTTTTGTGTATTTCTAGTGGCCACATTCATTCAAAGAAGTGAAAATAAAAGCTGCCTGATAAATCCCGACAGTGTACGAGATTCACCTCCGCGAGTGGTCAAAATACTTCGCAATAAGCACTTCGGTTGGTGAAAAGATGAACAAATCAGCTGCATAAATTTTGTAAGCAATGTTTGAAATATGTTTAGGAAATATCTTTTGTCGCTTTGGATGAATCGATTTTGATTGGTAAGTTTAAGCCTTAAGTGCCTGATAAATCCCGCCTGTACCCTAGACCTTTAAGCATTTATCATGGTCATAGCAGAAATGTATCAAGTCCCTACGAATATTACATTAAAAAATTTACGAAACTCTTGGTATCAGTAACGTCCTAAAATCTAAGAAATTGCCTGCCACATGGTACTCACGCTTTGAAGTCTGTAAAACTTGACGGATAGAAAAAGATACAGAAGGCATCCAGTCTTCATCTTTAGTGATTTGTGGAAAACAGCTTTCACTTTAGGTTCGATAATAAATCGCAAAGGGGCTTCGTCCTGTATTTTCTTGCACAATACTTCTCAAATAAATCCAATGTTAGATTGTATGAATATTGCCGTGTAGACTTTTGAACCACAACAGAGATGAGTCAGTTTAGCATTCGATTGATGAAGTGAAATTATTCGTGTTTAGAATCATTTGTTCGACTGCTGAATAGCTCGACTGTCGACTGATATCACAGCAGTGAGATAAAGACGGGAGAGAAAACGCGCATTGCAGTGCGCGAGCGAGGTGGTATGCGTTGTTGTGATAAAACATTGCACTGGCCTAAGCTGTCGCCGGAATAGACCATTCACAACTGACAAACTGGCTTTGACAATTTGTTTAGAATTAGTTAGATTAGCAAAATGTAACAACGAGTAAACATAAGCCAATTTGTATAACTCTCAAATGGTATTAACCTTGTGAAATTTTAACTCAAAACGAAATCTTCTCTTCTAACAAATATCAACTTCCATCTTGTTTCGTCAAAAATGTGCTTGGTACGCTGCGAAGGATGTCGTATATCAGCTAGCTTGCGCATTGCGATGAGCACGCTTCCTCTCCCGTCCATATCTCCCTGGATCAAAGAAGCGAAGTCAAACTCTGCCACCCTCTAGCATAAGGGAGGTACTGTTGCTTCAGGTAGTTTTAGTCCGAAATTCACAATAATTCCAGGGGATTCTACGTTCCGAAGTGACAGCAGCAAGTCAAAGAACAATGACCGAAGAACAGGGGACTGAGGGTCATATGTTTAGGTAACAATGACAAAGATAGACTGGTTGATTCGAGTTGACGCTGCGCGTAGGTTACTTCACAGTGTGCATTTGATATAAAGTGGCCTCGGTGGCACAGTGGTAAGGCGTCGGGCTCACAATCCAAGGGTCGTGTGTTCGATACCGGCACTGGCCACATTTGAGGATAGCATCCTTGGGCAAGGTGTTAACACAAATTGTGCCTCTCTCCACCCAGGAGTATAAATGGGTACCTGGTCCGTAGTTATGAGCGCCGTCTGTGGCTGCACCCTGCTATATGCTACTAAGCATAGTGACCAGGGGGTAAGATGTAAAGTCGTTTGAGTAGCCTTGGGCTAGATAAAAGACTATAAAACTACTACTTACTTACTTACTTACTAAAGTAGAACAAACAACCCATAGAAACAAATCATGAAAAGTTGTAACTTATAAGGATTTGATTTAACAAAACAATTATAATATCAATATTTTATACGTGCTGAGTGCATTTCAGCCATTGATAAGTCTCTGCGTAAATATAAAAATAACTGTACTGGGTGAGTCAATAAAAAGGCCCGCCGTTTGAAAAGATGCTGCTCCCTGAATATCAAAGCAATAATATTGAAAACTTCTTGTTTTATTCCCGATATATTCAATTAGGCTCAGTAATTTATCCGGCTTTAGTTAGCCATTCCTTCCCGTCGAAATGGGAGATTTTATGCAGAAAGGCCCCTTCGAAAACCTGCAAAAATAAGTAAAAGCAGCAAGCAAATATATCCCTTTGTGCTCCTTCCTAGCAATAATGAAGGTGCATCCATGCATTTTGCCATCTTGGGAGAATGGAATTCCCCTAACCAAGCTATCCATGCTAGCGGGCCCGGGGGGGGGGTAACTTAGCTTGTTCATGGTACGGGGTTGTGCCATTTTTAAGGGTACCTCTTTCATGATATACCTTTTTCATTTTCCAGATTTATGGGTGTGGTTTTGAACAATTTTTTGCATTTTCCGGATTTATGGGTGTGTTTTTTTGCAAAACTTCAGTCATTGGTAACCTGTCTCGACATTTCCAGTTTTATGGATATGATCTTCAGAAAATTTCCGGATTTATGGGTATACTTTTGAGAAATTTCTCCGGATTTATGGGTAATACTATTACGATTTGAATGGCACAGCCCCGTATCGTGGAAACTCAAGTGACCCCTTGGCTAGCGGGAAGAATTTCTTATAGCACACCAAGAGGATGGCGTGTGCTAAAGCATGCTTTAGTCATCGCTGTAGGGTAAACATATTATAGAACTGGCTCATAATTTTAGCACGCTTCTTACGATTCTCAGAAGGGGTGTTTTAGAAAGACCATTTTTTAGTCCATAGGCCATTTTCAGTCATTTTGCAACCATGACATTTTTGTAAAGTTGAATTCACCTATATCTATAACGCTTGTGAGACAACGAGAAAAATCAGGAAAATACTTCAACCTTTTGGCTTTTAACTAGAATGAGGATCATTCAAATCTGTGAAATACTCTTGCTGTTATGAATTTTCAAAAGTGGGAACTTTTTTCTGGCTCACTCAGTAGATTTGAGCATGTCTACCATCTTTCTGCCGATCTCATCGTCTTGATATCCAAGGAGCATGCATTGTTTACTCACCAGCTAGTTTGTGTCTCCGTCATTGAAATACTGAGTGAGCCATAAAAAAGTTCCCACTTCTGAAATTTTATACCACCAAGCGTGCTTCACAGATTTGAATGATTCAAATTCGAGTTAAAAGCTGAAGGGTTGAAGTATTTTTGTGATTTTTCTCGGTGTCATACCGGCACTAGAAGTATCGGTAGATTCAACTTTGTAAAGATTTCATAGTTGCAAAATGACTGAAAAAACTACTAAAACATTGATCAAATTTTAAGGATTCTCTTTACACAGAGCAACACGCAATTGGCGCTTCACCTCTCTCACAAGGTATAAGGCAACAATTTTCAAAAAACGAATACCCAAGACTCTTATTCCCATGGCAATGAATGTGCAGTGGAAATCTTTCACCCATGAGAAATGGCATTTTCTTTACTTTTCTTCGTGAGGAGTCAACTATAATTTAATCAATGTTTTAGGGCCTTTTTCAGTCAATTTGCAGCAATACAATTTACTTCAATCTTTTGGCTTTTAACTAGAATTTGATTCATTCGAATTCGTGAAAATCTCTTCATGCTATGAATTTTCAAAACTGGGAACTTTTTTCTGGCTCACCCGGTACATATACGAAAAGCACCAAATCTAGAATTATAAAGAAAGTTTCCCACCATAAATATTGACAGATAGTTCTTGAATTCTGGTATTGATGACATCAAAGCTTTGGGTCCATTCTGTTGACTTTTTGGATAATCTACGAAAGAAAAAACCGAATTCTATGCGAATAAAAACTTACTAATGAAGGACTGACAGGGACAATTATAAAGTAGTCTTAAACCGCGGTTTGTTCTGGTAAATGGCTGCCACAGAGCTTCTACGAATGATAGACTTCTTTCCACAAAAACCTTTAGTTCTAAATTCATGGTTAAAAGTACGAATCCTTGAGAAACAAGTCCCTAAAAAGATATCCGCAAGGATATCCCATGACCTTGATCCTTTGTGTTCGACGATAAATCAACCAATCAAGTAAATCCAAATTCTTTGAGAAAAAAGCATCACGGCAGCAAAGTTCTGTGACACCATTTTAGCACAGTCAACTATTGCTAAAATGTCTATGGTATGCAGAAATGTCGAATAATGATTGGCTGAAAACAAAATACCTTTGTAACAATTTCAGGAGAAGGTAAGCCTGTTCCAAGTTGTGTTTTTTTAGAAGATTTTCAATGTAGTTTGTGAACTCATCAACATCTTCCATATATGGGTCTAAAAGAAAAGAAAGGATCAATGAAAAAACGGAGTCAAAGTTAATCTATTAACAAAAAAATGAGTGTGGTCCCGGGGGGGGGGGACTTCACTATAAATTCATACGGGGTGTGCGCCACGAGGATTTCTGCTACGACCCAGAAATTTGGTCCAATATTGATACCCAATCCCAGAATATATGTCAGATATTGATACCCAATTCCAGAATTCAACCGTCGTTTGCCACCAAGATTTTTCTGGGGCTGAGAACGAGAATTTTGGTCTCAAGTGGCCATTGGAACGAGGCTCTGCTCTAAGCACGTTTTTCAACACACAAAAGATACTTGAAATCTGTTCACCTAAAACTGAGCACGTGTTGCTCGAAAAAAATTATTCAGTTGTACTTTCATTTAACGCCCATTGCCAGAATATGGAATATAACAGTAAACCCCAATCCCAGAAAATTCCAAGTGAAAGTATACACTAATCACAAAAATTTCCAGTAAAAGTACTTACCATTGGTCGATCGGATCCACGCTTTGACTATTTCCTTTATATTTTGATGCGATGTTTCACCACAAAGACTGACAGCGTCCTGCGAATCAAAGTGCACATAATTAGGGGTGAGTAAGGCCTGTTTCATAAGTGGTGTCGCACCGTGTCGAGCGAATTTAGACCAATTTTGTCTGGTTCGGCGCGGCGTGATTCTTATAAAACCAACTTGATCCTTGGTTCGACTAAATCGAACCACACGCCGAAGGCTTATCGACTGGATCGACCCGGTGCGGCTTATAAAATCACTTTCAGTCGAGCCGTGCCGTGCCGCACCATACTGACACCTGAAATTATTGCAATATTGTGAATAGCTCATGGAGTGACGAAGAAGTAAACGTTTATCCTCATATCGAATTTCTCATTAACAGAACATCTACTCAAATGCATGCAATTAATAAGAAAATTTCCAAAACCAGTACTGTGTGCAAGCGTCATTATGGTTCAGCAAGACACAACACGACAAGGATGTTGTTCTTATAAAACAGAGACACTTCAAGTCGAACCTCAGTCGAACTCAAATTTCTATGGTTCGGCGCGGCGCGGCGCGGCACAACTTGTAAAACGGGCCTAAAAACATTGAAAAAATTGGATGAACCGATCTGAAAGATTTTGCCTTCATCTGGTGAAAGAAATTGAAAATTCAGACTGAAAAGTTGAAAACTGAAAACTCGTTTCTTGAGCTGAAAAAGAAAAATAAACTCAAACGCACGGATTCATGGAAGAGCAGTATTTAGGTTTAGTGGCTAAATTAGATTCGTATTGTCGTTTGGTAACCAATTCTTGTATGTAGGCCTATTACTTTGTTATATTTTTGTTAACTGAATGAATCTTCCGTGTATAAATATGGTAAAATGAATGAATGAACTAACATTACAACTTCCCCTTCGACTCCTGAGTACTAACAGAGATATCTAGATTTCACAACTGGTGAGGCACACGATGTTTAAACTTGAGAATAGTGCGAGCTTTCTTCTCCTTTTCGCTCCTCAGCACTGACTATAGAGTCTGCACGTAGGCTAGTGTAAAATGGAACTTTGAATTTTCTTTATTGACAAGAATATTCACTTGCCAAAAACGGGTTTAAACTGCGTTCACATGATGCCGGCACATTTTGAAAACGGTGAAAGGTTCGACGGATAGGCCTCCTGTTCCCACGAAAACGGCACATTTTTTGCCGGCAGATTTTGAAAACGGTAGATTTTGAAAATGGAGCTCTAACAGGCACGTTTTGGAAACGGCATCTTGTAAACACTTGACAATGACGAAAGAAGAACATTTATAGCCGTTTTTGGAACGATACTGATCGATTCTTAGGGTGTAGGCACACTTCTTTGGCATCAAAGCCTTGCAACTAGTCTTTGCCATCTAATTTCATACCGTTTTCAAATTGTTCCGGCATCGTGTGAACTAGAACGCAAGCCAGCAGCAGCAGTTCCCTATTCCTAGTTCCCTGTGTTTATGTTTGTGCTCTTTTTTGTTTTTCTCGTTTTTGTTCCGCATTGCTGAGGTGGATTACTGGGATAAACCATGCACTGCAATATTTTTCTCTCGTTTTTTACAGCTAAGAGTTGAATAACTTTAATTTCTTTTGACCAGTTATCTGCCTTGGCTCAGTTGTTTTGTTGTCGTTTGTGCGTAGCTATTGTATCTTGGTTTCGTAGTTTTGTTCCTTGTTTTTTGTATATTTAAATTAATTGGATTTGTAAGTGCCATCCATAGTGAAGACCCGGTGACTTTATGTCTTTCTTCACTATGGATGGCACAGTGTAATATAACATTATATATTGTAGTTTTTAATCTTGATAAAAAAAAACGCTAGCTCAAAGTTTGCTACCGTCACGTTTTTCACCGTTTTCAAAATTTGCTGGCATCGTGTGAACGCAGTCTAAGTGTAGCCGGTATTTTGTAACTGAGTTTTGTTACCAATGTCACAGAAAAAATCATTCATAGATTCAGCGATGACCGCGTTGTCAAGTATTTTGTTACCATCAACAGTTAGACTCTGTGTGAAAAAGTCATGCTTTAAGTCCAAATTCAATTTGTTAACTCTGCTACGTATCTGCCTAAAGGCTTGCATCGAAATTTGAGATTAGGATTTTACGGCCAGTTTACGTATCCTATCACGCGTGGCCGACATAGTGTGAAAGTTCTTAGTCAACCATGGGAAAAATTTCTCAGACACACGATCAAGTGTAAACGCAGGGTATTTTAGCATCCGTCCCATGTAAACGAATGCAAACTTTTAGGGTAGGTCGCAAATTAGATCAATCAAGTACAGGGCCAATCTCATTTTTGCTTGTGTATATGGGGTCTTAGCATTCACTGTTACGCAAACAGTGGTCAAAGTAATCTTACCGATGGAGGAAATGTCTCGTCTCTAACTGATTCCTGTTCTACTCCAGCGCCTGTAAATTCACGGATCTCTTCATTGCACTCATCAAATTCTCTTGCGGGCAATGTTGATTTCTGCTCTGGAAAAAAATTTTCCTTATAATCCTGCCCAGAGCTGCTGCTACCAGAAGACTTTTCTGGATTGCCATTCGCTGATTTATTGATTACAAAGTTAACATGTTTCTTTTTTGCCATATTCTCACGTTTTTCCTTAAACTTTAGGCTGCGTAAGATCTCCTTTCGTAATTTTTCTGGCAGGGCGCTCATGACTTCTGGATCTAACTGAGATATGCTTAAAGCGTCTCCTCCGGCCACTGCTTTTCTATCAGAAGCAATAACTTCCTTCCTAGGGCTCGCTGTCACTAATGATCCAATGTTTCCATTTTCAAAGCTTAGGCTATTTCCATCAGGCATTTTGCTTTCAGCTACCTCAATTTCACCGCTAGGACTATCAATTTCTGTACTATCTCTCTTTTTGCATTTCATTAAAGGTTTTGGATAAGCAGATTCATCCCCAGGGCATTGCTTTTCAATCTGTGGGAATGCCACTTGGGCTACAACATGCTCCATTTCCTTTCCTCCTGCAGTTTCCAGTAGGTTTAGTTTATTTTGAATCGGCTGTATATCATCAAAAGTCGATCTGCTAGTATGCGTTTCTGGACATCGTTGTAAAGATGTAGGCTCGATACCTGGATCAGTTTCTTTGAATGCCATGTGAGCCACAAAATAGCCCTGTTCTTTGTCATCTAACATATTGCTGAAGCGCCAATCGTCAGTGCTTGATAAACGAGAACTTGCATCACCCTCAAATAAGCCTAATCCTGATGTAGGACGAAAGGGTTCAATAAATAATGTCTCGTTGTTCTGCTTATAAGCTGCTGTGATGCTCCTTTGTACATCTTCCGGTAGCTCATAGAATACAGTCGGGTCAATCTCTGACATAGGTGGCAATTCAAATGTTAGGCTTTGTTGAGGTGTAGCAACTTTATCAGGGGATGTAAAAAGTGACGGGAGAGGAGGGTCTTCAACCTCATCTGGTTTCTGAAAGTGCACTTTATGTGCTTCAGTGTTTGGTATCCGGGTTACAAAATTCTTAAGTGTGTTTGCAGCTGTTTTGTTCCCTCGTTTTGACTTTCCGGCAATTTTCTTTGGAGATAATTTGCGACTATTTTTTACCGTAGCTATTGCAGGACGTTTCGCAATAGTGATTGGACGTGTTATGTTTGTTGTTGACACTGTCGTAAATGTTCTACCGGACGTAACTTCAGACGAAAGTGGCGTAACTGAGGATTGTTGTGTCGTTGGGTGTCTTGCGGTCGCTGAAGATGGTTCAGTGTTGTTATTGGAAGCAAGAGTGTTTGTAACGTTTTCAGCCTGCTGAACCGTAGTTTTGGTCTTCATGAAGGTGCTGAAGTTGATTGTGTTATTCGATTTTGACTTTGCAGTAGCATCAACTAACTTTGCGACCTGCGAAGAATGGGATAAAAAACCACTTTCAACCAGGGAAGTACTAAATTCTTGAAAAACAAAGGTGCAAATTGATTCAACACTCTAGATTATTAATTTACTACAATTAGCCTACATTAGTTCATAGCTCTGGGAATGATGCGGTAGTTTTCTATGGTGCACAGTTAAAGAGGGCCTTACAACTCGAAGAAAATAGGTATCAATTTCGTCTCATGTGCTTTTTTGCATTTCTGATGTTGATCTGAAGATGCCCTAGTGGGTGAAACTAGTCACCACTTAGACTGATGACGATGAGTCCCTTGTATCCCTGCGGTAAACCTTGCTCAAGAGGGACTCATCATGAAACGGTAAAAAACTTGGCCCTATTTTCTTCAATCATCAATGGAATTAGGAAAGATTCACGGCTTCGAATCTCTATCCCATGGGAGTGTTTTCAATTCTTCAATCGAATCGAAAATTATATCACATTGACACGTTAACAATAGTAATTCACAAATCTCGCAATCTGATTGGTACTGAAGAAATTGCTCAGTTTGGGCCTAAGTAGGGCCAGGTTTTTCATAGCAATACTATTGACCGTTGAGTCTCTATTGAGTCTCTATTGACCGAAGCGCCATCATCAAGTCAAAGAGCACAGGGAAACAAGAGACTCTTTGTCATAAGTCTAGTTACCACTGAGAGGAAAATAAAAATACGTAAAAGACAAAACTGATGCCCGTTTTCATTGACTAGTTATGCCCTCTTCAACTGCACACTGTATCAAAGATAGCACACATTGACAGATTGGGCTTGTCCTCAAAACAAATCAGTCGGAATCAATAACTTCTACATGACGAATACGGACAGTAATTGAGCTGGGACATTATGAAGAGTTGTACAGCAAAAGAGATTGCTTCTCATTTAAGTAGCTCGAGACTCTAGAGAAGGCAATGACATTGTTGTTTGCTTTTTGACATAATTTGACATAATTAACCCTTTCACCCCCGGAAGGGCCATATGGCCCAAGAGTATTCATTAAGAACTGCGAATTTTTCAGGGGGTAAAGCTTTCAGAAATTTGATTGATTTAAAAGGTTATTGACATTGCATTTATCTATTGCTTATTGAATCACTGATTATGATACCCCCTGGAAAACGACAATCTATTTTAGGTTTTCCTGTTAAGCCTAATTTTAGCCGGGCGTGAAAGGGTTAAGGAGGAAATCTCCGAAGATTCAATGCAATGTTCGCCACTTTCTAATTACTATTATTTCATTATAAATACCTGTATACCAACACCTCTAATATCACTTGCAATAATTTTTAGTTGCTGCAAAAGAGACACCGTTTCTTTAGCTATGACTTTCGTATCATCTGTTGGTTGTGGAACTGTAGCTGATTTTGAGATATTGTCACATATTCCATGGCCCATGTGTTTAGCTGGTTCGGGAGCACCTTTCCTTCTAACCATAAGCTAAAAGGGAGTTGGAAAATTCTTTTAGACTTGTTTCACATCAAGCAGCATTCACATCCCAAAAAAGTCTTCAAAACAGTGAGATCTTTCTCGCAAAGTCGATCAATGAGAACCAAGCCTAAATATATAAAGCCCGGAGAGGGTAATTTTGAAAAGTGATACTGGACGTGGCACTCTTTCAGGGCCCTTATTGATAACAGCACCTTTGTTGCTGAAAAGGCAACCCTGTATAAATAACTATATTATTATTATTATTACTCTTATGGGTGGGATTTTCATTTGCAATTCCCTTTCTGGTCTATGGGCAGTTTTTCCAATTTTCTCATCAATACATCCTATAACGATTATCCACACCAAACAACTGAACATCTCCTTGTATTTTGCTTGAGATACGGTAGCAACAACGGCAATGACAAAGCCAAACCAGAAGAAATTTGAATAAATTTTGGCTCTTCAAATCGACAAAGTTCGTGCAAATGGGTTAGAAACTTCCTGATATCCATGCATAAAGCCTGGTTTTCACTAAATCGTAATTCATCGCCGATCATTGTCTCAGAGCATCGCCGATCATCGCCGATTCTGTAAGACAATGATCGGCAATGAATTACGATTCAATGAAAGGCAGCTTAAGGGTTCACAATTCTTAAATATTCTGTCACACAAAAGGGTCCTTTTGTCAAAGTCCAGATACAGGTCTAATCATGGTCAAAAGGAAGTCCCCCCCGGGCAATGAAACACACATACCTTTAACGTGATCTGACTTCCTTTCATCTCAATAGCTTTAAGTCGATTGTGTACTTCTTTTGCCAGTTCATGTAGAAAATCGTATGATTCCTGTTGCTGTAGGACGACACAGATCATGGGTAAATTGAGCAAGAAAAAAGTTTAATGCCCTAAGCTGAAAAAATTGACCCTGAAGATACAAAAGTGAGTATACAGCAACGTTTTGCAAGGACACCTTATTTTATGTAGATTGACAAATTTGACTTGGTAATGCAAATTTACCAAACCAATGCAAAACAACTACGTTACTCCTTTTCACTTAGCATTCTGTAAAGTTAGATAATTGCTCTCTAGGGGAATGCTAACTTAATACTATTAGCAATAAACATTGAAGTTTACTTTGAAACAATATAGTCAGGCATGATTTTATATCAAGGGGAATATAAAAATTACTGCTGTGAACTTAAAAAGCAATTTCTAAAGAGTATTTTACGGTAAGCCTGATCTTGGACTAGATTAAATTCTTGTCCCAAGAAGGAGGCTATCACAATTTCAAACCAATATTCGTGGATTTCAATGCTCTGCTTATGGGCTCAAAGATATGACATGCTCATACTCTTCAGTTAAAACATTGATCGACAGAGCCTTCATCTAATTACCTGAGTAATATGCCCAGAGAATCTGTCATCAAGATAAAGTAGTCGTCAAAACAAATGTGATTTACATGTTGCAGAAAGACAAGATCACAATATCCTAAAAGATAAGCTCCAAGCTGCTGGCATATCGGGCCCGTTTCATGAATGGATTGCAAGCTACTTGACAAATAGACGACAGTATGTGGTAGTAAACGGGGAAAGATCCGATATCAAACTTGTTGAGGTAGGAGTCCCTCAAGGCTCTTTACTTGGCCCAAGACTTTTTGTAATTTACGCAAATGACCTCCCGGACTCTACGCCATTGGGTTACATTCACATGTTCGCCGATGATACTACAATCTATTATATTGGAAAAGATCCTGAAGAAATAGTGGATGCATTAAACGTCATGCTCCAAGCATTCTATGTATGGTGTCAACGAAATCAACTAACTGTTCATACAGGCAAGACTGAGGCTATGTATATTTCATGTAGCCCCTTCGTAGCTCCATTAAGGGAAATCAAGTTCGGCGAGGATACCATTGAATTCAAACAAGAATCGAAGTGCCTGGGAGTAGTCATCGATAACAGACTCAGCTGGAAACCTCAGGTCGAAGCAGTATGTAAAAAATTCTTGAGCAAAATTCGTTTTTTGCGACGTTTAAAGAGCTTGCCAACTCGAACGCTGGAGGACATTTACTACAAAAGAGCCATTTCAAGCGTGACATATTGCATCGCTGTTTGGGACACTACCTCAGCACCAGTATTCAATCAATTGGAAAAATTACATTGTAAGGCTGCTAAACTAATCTACCGGTTACCAAGCAGCACACCTGATCACGAAGCACTGCAAAATGCAAATTGGATGCCGATTAGTTACATCTACAAAAGAAGGATGGCTGCTATAATGTACAACGTAAAGAGCAAAACACTACCACAGTCTATATTGAATTTGTTTGAAACCAATGAGAACCCTACCTCAAGAGAGTTACGAAACAACTCATGTTTTAAGTCTATTCAACCCAGGACAGAGTTTGGCAGAAATAGCATCCGCTTTAGAGGTCCAGCCATTTGGAAGGTCATTCCAACAAAGACCAAGAATTGTCCTTCGTACAACAATTTCAAAAATAAACTCTCAACAATTAGACAGCTGATAAACAACATTCAGTTCGAAAAAGGCCAGAGTACAACAACTTTTAGGAGACAGGATTATTTATATTTCTGAACACATAATTGAACACTTAGTTTTACTGAAAAATTTTATTTATTTCTTTCTTAGATATGTAACAATGCATTTTTACTTCTTTTAATTAGAGTTGTAATTTTAATTACGGCAGGTCCCCACCAGCCAATTGGTTGCCACAGACCTGACCTGCCTTAACAAAAATCCATGTATGTATGTATGTATGTAAGATCATCCGATTCAAGTATCCATTATATGTATAGAGAACCCCCAGGGAAGAGTTGGAAAATGTTCCACATCGTCTCAGAGCTTTTTATCATGTGAAACCTAAACTGGATACACAATATAACACTTATGGTTAAATTCAGTACAAAATTTTACGGAACAAAGTACTTAAAGCAAATGAACGGAGAATATCGACATAATATAAACATAGCACAAAAAAGAACAGCAGGCGCCACATATCTCCCTATTGTTTTCATCGATCAAGAAAGTCAAATACAATAGGTTATATTTAGATGGATCCAGTCTCCCTCCCTAGCCAAGTTGCTTTTAACTCCGTTGATTTGCTTTAAGACACTAGGCACGAGCTACTTTACTACACTTTACTACATTAATACAACGATACAAAGGAGGGCAGGAGGCCATGACAACTCCGCAGTCAATAACATAGGGAACGTGTAGCTAAAATGAAATTAAATATACAGCTACGAAAAATAGACATGAACAATTTTTGCTGACGATTACCAAGGTTCGTTTCACATTGTACATCGGGCTAACATTTGGCAAGCAGTTCTTTTTCACAAAATGGGAGGTCTTTTTGACAAAATTTTTTACAAAATACAATACTAATCTTGTCCATGTTGGAAACGACACTCAGTAACCTAATTCCAACTGCGATGCGACTTGCAAATCAAACCACATAATTTGAAAAAACAACAAACAATGGAAGGAGGGAAGGAAAGAAGGAAAACAGAAATGGAGGGAGCCATAATTTCTGCTCTGGCAGCCAGCCATAATCTCAAGGATATGAAAGGAAGATATACCTTGACGAAGCGAATTCCATAATTGATTTCCGCAGAAACGCTTTGCCTTTGATGATCTGTTTTTATCTCCCGGTCATCAATCCCACGACAGTTATTGTACAGTGATTGTCCCGTCTTCGGTCCAAATGTCTCTTGAAGCTTTTGCAAGGACACAAGTCGCAAATCACCACATGTAGTCACGCCCATTGCCTGTAATTTGGACCGCATGGAATAGCCAACTCCAGGAAGGTCAGTCACTCGCTGAGATCCTTGTTTATAAAGTAAGAGAGAGAAAAGCCAGTGTTTGAATGATAATAGATGAAATAAAATTCTGTTGAAAGATGAAATCAAATCGATGTTAAAATTAGCAATACGTAATAGATGGAAGCGAGGAACATTTTACGTACTGAGATGCGTCACGTCCTAATCCCGGTCCAAATTCCGACTTTTCAGCTGTTCTATAGGAATCTGATTAAAGTTTGCAATGCATCTTGGTAAAAAAAAACCTTACAATAATCCCTGGTGTGATCATCTATCAGCTTAACTAAGCTAATCAAATCAAAATCTTCGGCATTCACGACCCAAGAGGCTTAGGTTATCTTTTCCAAATTAGGGTCGACCTCAATAAATTAAATTTTCACAGATTCAAGAACCATTTTAGGGATACGGTAAACCCAATGTGCCAAACGAATGATGGCATCGAGGATACGGAGCATTTCTTGTTGCTTTGCCCTTCATTTGACATTCAACAACGAGATTTTCTCGCTAGAGTTTCGGAATTGTTACGACCATTTGCCAAATCAATACCCTTCGAAACAACTTTCTGGTACAATAATTATTGTATGGTAATAAAGAACTTTCTTGCGATGTAAATAAACAGTTACTCGAACTGACTCTAAACGTTGTTCACAAAACAGGACCGCGTAGATGACTTAAAACTTTCGCTTTACGCCACACCGCCACCATGTACGATTGTCCCCGTTTCTTTTGCACGTAATAGTCAACGAACATTCATCCACAAGTCGACAATATTTCCGACCAATGCTTTCGTAAATCAACCTTCACCTGGCAGCATACGTCTTCAAATATCACTTTAAAGGGTCTGTTTCATCCAGCATTCCTTGCACGTGTCGTCTGTTGGTTGGCCTTTGTCTGTCGCCAGTTTCATGGCCCATGAAAATGGCGACAACAAAGGTAAAGCAGGAGGCAACACATGCAAGGCATGCGTATGAAAAAGACCCTTTAAATTGAGAAAAAAAGTAGAAAATCTCTGTGATATGGCCTATAAATATACATTAAAATCGTCATTTCGAAAGAAGTTTGTTTACTTTATGTGACCTAGTCCCTTTATGTGACCTAGCTAGACTTGGTTCTAAAGAGTTTCTATTTTCTGTGTTTAAATAACGATGTAGTCTGTAGAATTCCATTAGTCTCTATTGTTGAGAGAGCAAACTGTTCTTTATATCGAACTGTTTTGTCGAGGGCCTAACACAATAAGAAGCACAGCCCCCTCCTTATCACTTACCCATGAATTCTTTCACATCGTCGCTTTGTAGGTGAAACTGCCCATCAGGTTTTGCTTTTCGCGTTGCCATTCTTGCAAGTAAGATGTTCGATGCGATGCCAGCGGATGCCTTGCAGCCAGTTTCTTTGTAAATACTTGCTCGCATTTTTGATGCCAAATCTAATGAAGTAACATCTGTCGATAGAAGAACGATAAAGGTATTTGAAATCAAGATCGCAAGGCAAAACTCAACAATGGGTCACTGTGCTATGCGCTAAAATCAGAAGCAATAAACACAGAGAACGTAATAGGAATCGAATTACAACTTTGGAGTTTTGGGTTTGTGAAATAAAGTCTTGTGTTATTTAGGCAAAATTTCGTCAAAGGTAGCAGCCCGTCCATTCATCATGGTAAAGTCCCTACAATAATCTTTGAGCTACTTTTTATTAAGAACCGTAAATGATGAGGAATGGAACAGTAATTAGATCATCTACGTACATAATCAAGCGTGTCACACGGATGTAAAAAGCTCCTGAAACTAATGCATAAACTCACTCTCAGAAAGTAAATCTGTAACATCCAGCAGGGCCTCATCACAACTGACAGCTTCTATTGCACTTGTGTATGACGCAAGAATCTCATAAAACTTTTGAGAAACTGTCCGGTAACTTTCAAATTGATATGGGACACAAACGAGATCTGGGCATTTCGACCGAGCATTTCCAAGAAACATTCCATTTCGAACTCCTTTGTCACGTGCTTCATAACTGCAAGAGGCAATTTCTGACATCGAGGATGAAGTACCTTTGGTGGAAATGAGATTTACTAACAACATTCATGAAACAAATATTGCTATAAACATTAGCTTGAAGAGGTTGGGTCACGTAAAGTAAACAAACTGGTTTCAAAACGACGATTTTCCTACCCTGGGTAGGGTACGATTTTCCAGTCTTTTGATAGGACATATCGAAGAGACTTTTCACTACTTTTCCCACAATGAAAGAGTTATTCTTAAGATTGACTTTCGAATTTTGTAGAAAAACAAACAAAACATTCAAGAGTTGTAAGATCGCAGAGATATCGATGGATTTGAAAGAGTACCTTTATTGTGGATTCACCCCATCCACAAAATTTGTTAAGAACACAATTTGCAGGTGCGGGAAACAATGCAGGTCAAATAGAAAATAGGTTTGTGGTTACGTGACCAAGCCCCTTTAGGTGTGATGGTGCCTTGGCTTCTTGTGAATTTGCTTCACGTTAGAGACTTTTGGATTGCAAAGCTCACAACTTGGAAATGCAGTTTCAAACTTAGGCCATTTTAAATGCTAATTTTCAATAAAAAGATGGTTCTCGGGTATTTAACGGTAGAAAAAGGTTGGTCTTGGCCTTTTAAATAACATGCATTGTTTGCTGAAAAGAAAATTGCTTTGTTTGCAAGACTAAACATGAAATCTGGCTGACGTTGCCATTCTGGTTTCGGAAACTCTTTCGTATTTCATTGAAATAAATTACCTGCTATCATTATTGGTGAAAAGAAATAATTGCTTTTCTAATTGGCTACCCACCCATGGCCCCCCTTTAGTGTCGCTCATTGTGTCGTTGAGACTTTGAACTCCCTCTTACTTCTGCAGAATAGCAAGTAGAACCGGGGGTGTCTCAAAAAAGTTCTGTGGGCTGTGGAATAAAAAGTATGTGGCCGATATTCAAAACAAAATGTTGATCTATCAGTCAAGGGCCAACTTAGATGTGAAAAATTTAGTTTGTAGAATCATTCACCTTTAATACCTAAAATATTAGTGAAATGCCTGAAGAAGATTCACTGAGAATTCCACGGTTCATTCTGGTCCATAATTTACTTGCCATGGAAAATAAAATTATATTTCTGAAACTGACCGTTATAGATTAACATATCGGCCAAATACTTTTTATTGCACGGCCCGCCAAACGCGTATACTTTTTATTAACTCACCCGGCAAATGTTAAGGGACCTATGAAACTCGACCCAAAAATTCAAAACCTATCCTCAATCAGACCACAAGAGACACGAGACACCAAATTTGCTCGCCATCTGACAGACTTCACTTGTACTTTGCACTCGTGGTTCAAAACTGAAAAACATTCGCATGTAACGGCGGGGGGTCTAATCACTAGGCATGTTTAGCATAGCCTTCTCTTGGAAACAAGCTGAATGGATGGAGGCTGCCTTTACCACTACAAATATTCACTCAAATGCCTCAAATCAAGTTCTAGTGGTAGTTGTGCTCACCTTTTGAAGCATGACACACAGCCACTGGTTTTCCCTTCAGCTCTGGCCTCTCTTTCAGTGACACAGAAACGAAGAACGAGTCTAAGTCAATATGCATCACGCATCTGTTCCCATGACCTTTTATCGTCTTCTGCGCTTTCTTATTGGCTGATATCTTATGAATCATACTTGCAAACCGTTTTAGCTCACTCTTCCACATGGACAAATGATGCAGTCTCGAGTTAGAGTAAAATTCCGCCATAAACCCGGGGTCCCCTGCTTTACCCATTGTTTTCGCAGGAGAAACATTTTTGTAGTTATGCTTCGTCAGTGATGGAATAGTCGCATGACATTGAATTTTCCCGCCAATACTCGAATAGTCGTTCCTTTGATTATCAACAGAGCTGTTTCCTCTTTGTCCAGAGAAACCAGCCTTAGTCACTGGAGTTTCATATGCCCATTCATCTTGCGAAAGAGAAGTCACGTGAGGTGTAATTTTCCCGCCAAAACATGATTCATCATCTTTCTGCTTACTGCTAGGCAAGATTTGCTCTTGATCGCTAGGAGCTTCCTCGGCCAGCATAGTTTCCTCGACGTGCAACTTTCCCTGCTCAGCTACTACAAGAGTCCCGCGATCGGTTGGTGTGTTTTTCAGCAAATCCCCGGACTGCAATGATGAAAATCGATTCAGTTCTTGACTATCAGA
This sequence comes from Aurelia sp. 3 sensu Dawson et al. (2005), assembly GCA_964020215.1. Classification (NCBI taxonomy): domain Eukaryota; kingdom Metazoa; phylum Cnidaria; class Scyphozoa; order Semaeostomeae; family Ulmaridae; genus Aurelia; species Aurelia sp. 3 sensu Dawson et al. (2005). Next base: position 5,109,006 of record OZ026584.1, read on the forward strand.
CTCTTCATTCAACACAGTATCGAGGTTTTTATCTTCAAAATAATCCGATAATTTATCTAACGCGACAGAAGTTCCAAATCCTGTTTCTAGCTCATTAATTTCAGCTTCCTTTATCACGGCACTGGGGTCTTTGTTCACAGCTGCTTCAAACGTATGACGAGATATTTCTTCAGACTTCGGCCAGTTATCGGCTGAGTCTTGGCAACGTCTTTCTTCCAACTTGGAATTCCTTGCAAAATTAGCAAATACGTCAGTATGTGTACCTTGAGCAGTACAGTAAAGTCGATATTTGTCGATGGGCAGCCGTTTTCCAGCTTTGACACTATTGAGAAAGAAGTTGATAATGAAGTTATATCTTTTGATTTGCTGCTGTTCTGAGAAATCCAAACTCTCAAATAATTATTGAAAATCGATGCAGGATAAGTTCAATTGATCTTTCTAGAAACAAGGACCACAGCGTGCAAGTATTTTGGTAAATATTGGGTGACAGAAGAAGGTCAGATTTTGCAACACAATAGGATCAGATGCTTTTAACTATCAGCGCAATTCAAAGCGATCAGTGATTGCATACAAAAGAAATTCTCTCAACCAGAACGTGGAAATGAAAGTATATCAACCAAATTGCAATGATTCAAAAGCCACATTTCTGCAGTATATAAACAAAAACGTTTACAAATTTCTACAATATTTTTGAATAATTGGTCTAATTACAGTACAGACACTCAGTCTTACAGTAAAAAAGTATATACTTCAGTTAAGAAAAAGTGGATATTCCTTTGCAAATTGACATGGAAATCGAATGTCGATGCAATAGTCTTTGCAGACAGAGCAGACAACATGTTACGCATACCATAGATCTTACACGGTCGCGAAGTAACTAATAACTTTCTGAGTGAAAACGAGTAGTGACAATTTTCGGAAGGCCGAAGCTATGGAGGGAACTAACTCATGGTATTTCAGAGAAGTTGAAGAAGATGGCAAGTGACTGCATAGCCTACATAGTTTTCTTTTTTTGGTCTCTTCTTTCATCATTCAGGAAGATATCTAAAATCCGAGGCCCGAAATATATCGAAAACCCAGATCAATCATATCGCAAAACCTTACTGTTAAAGTATCGCAAAATCGAGATCAATGGCATCGAAAAAGCGGGATAATAGGCATCGGTTTTTCGAGGCTCGTTATGAAAATATATTTCTTCGAGGAAGAAGCTTGAAATCACCCGAAAAGTTATCCTTCTTTGAAGGGGGCGACACACTATCAAGGGGCCGACATCGGAACAAAACACACACCAAACAATAGCTTTTTTCAAAGAGAACACTGAAAAATTAACAATTTACCACGAAAATTTCAATGAATATTTGCGTGAACGGGTTTGCAATCGCGCAGCCTCCTTTAAAGATGCATGGACACAAAATGACGTGGAAGCTCGAAAAAGAAAGATATGACACCGAAAAAAAAATATCATGAAGCCAAATGATCGCTGAATTCAAATATTACGTTACAGTAGAAACCCGCATGAAGAACCTATTATTATAAGAGCCTTGAGGCTGCCATTTAATATTCTAAACCCCCTAAATAAGAACCTCTCAGAGGCAGACATTGGAGGAGGTTCTTATATAACAGGTTTCATGTCTTCAGAAGTTCTCAGAATTTTCAAGAATTCTTGACATTCTGATCTGAATTCTTCAGTTGTACAAAAAGACAATCAGATTTTTAACAATAACTCTAACCTAAAACTTTATACAAAGAACCTTGGAGGTTGGAATTTAGAATAACAGCCATTAAACTAAAAGCCTATTCAGGCTGCTCCAGAAAACCCTAGATTCTTGCATGCGGGTTTCTACAGTATATCTGTTATTTAATGTTTTTATCACTGATTTATGGCACGTTTTTTATGGAAGTACTACTGAAAAAATAGAGACAATTCTCAAACTATGCGACCTCAGTTTTGCGATATATCTTGAGTTTCGCATTTTCGATATCTTCCTGACTAACCATATTACAACCCATTTGTTTTCACCGTATCATTGCATGTGATGTTGTCTCATCCAACTCTGTAGCGATCAAAGCAGTTGAGCCCTGCTCTCCCTAGAATTTGGTGTTACATTGTAAAATGCGATAAGGCGCCAAGATAACACTGATTTTGTACGAGGTGAGTAGCCGAGTGGCTTAAACAGTTCTTGTCAGGTAACTGAAGTTAAGCTCGGTGGAGTGAGGTCAAACTCCGGATGGGTGACCTCGGAGGCCTGACCTCACAACTCACCTCGCCGTCCTTCGGGAGGGACGAAATTAGCTTTCAGTAGCTAGAAATCCTGACAAGCCCACTAAAACAAATTTAAAAAACAAAAAACAAATGACTCTGACATGAATGAAATTCACAGCTTACCTTTCCACAATCCAATCCGGGTGGACAATCTTTTCACTCCTAAAAAGCAACGCAGCAAGATTATATTCTTGACAATATACCTATTAGCTATTCTACAAAGGGTTTGGATCGAGAGATATTTTGATACATTTTATACGCAAAGATTGAGACATAGTAAGAAACAAGGACAACAGGGAACATTATTAGTTACATTAAACTCCAAAATAATTCTCTTTGCATTTCAAATTAAGTCTTTACAAAATTTATTAGATGTTGTTCAATGAATTTAGGCTCTTTCCAGACTTAAGGAATTTTCGAGGCACTACCGTTTAACTCAGAAAGTAGTCAACCTAGATATTTACCAAATGTGCCAAAGTGTTATCTCGTCTCTTTCTTCTATGTGTTATCTCTCCAGAGTTTTATCTCGTCTCTTTCAACAACTAAACTCCAACTGATACAATATTCTATGGCTGCCATAGCAGGAAAGGACATAACGTCATCGAGTTCCAACACGAAAAAGTGTTAAATTATGACTATAGATTGATATCTGAAATCATTCCGATATACTCATGACCTGTCAGAAATGGATAAACTTTGAGAACACCTGGTTCTCACACAAATTTTTCACAAGACCTCTTTGGTCCAAGAAACCAAAATATTTTGTTCAACCCTGGCAATGCAAAACCAAAGATAGCACATCCCAAAAAGTTGTTACCTTGCTATGTTCCCGTGAATATCATGCATCTGCAGGTAGGTAGGTAGGTATTTATACTTAACGTGGCTAGCCTGCGAAAGTCTGAGAGACTTATTTCCAGCAGGAGCCACGGATGTTTTACCATCAGTCCGCCGCAGCTACCCACCGCATCTACCCGCCGCAGCTACCCGCCACAGCTACCTGCCGCAGCTACCCGCCACAGCTACCCACCGCAACTACCAGATTTCCCTCACATGGCTCTGGTTGACCCGGGCTAGAGTTACGGACAGCGACCAAACTGTCCAGCACGGGATTTGAGCCATCGGCCGTTCTGACCTTTGATTTACGGGTCAGAAGCCTTAACCACTTGGCCACGCGCTCCCATTAGCGTTTCTGGCTTCTGAAAAATATGATGGATTTTGAAAATGTTGAATTTTCAAATACAGTCAATAATATCAAATATCTTTGCTGTGCTGATTGTGAAGTTGGACTTATTGGATTTCATATGATTCACAATTGGCTTTGCGCTGCCAGAAATAATAAAACTTACTTGAGCTCTTTGACTTTACTGTCAGGCAAGTTAGTTGCAATAATATGGGTACAAGATCTTCGGGAGTAATAATGTTGATAACGACCACCATGTTCAGCCATTATTTGCTTTAGATGATCAGATGAAGGATCTAGTAGAGAAACAGAAAACATTTCACAGCAAGTCTGATCACAACTCCTTCTTTCTGATGAAATTTTCTCTTGGACAAACCTCAAAGTCCGCCAAAATATAGCGGATGAACCAGAAATAAGTTCCTGCAACAATGAAAACTTCACAACCATGACATTTTTGTAAAGTTGAGTTCACCTACCAAGCGATTCAAAAAACCACCAGCGTTTAAAAGGCTACTGCTCCCCGGGGAGCCACTTGACTTTATTTTTCCCTTCAAATGATAGCCAACTTTAGGGAAAATACAGACTCAATCATGACGTCTCATACCAAGGGAGCTAATACAAGCCACGAGGGAGCTAATTTAATTGCTTCTTCCTGAATAAGTTAAGACGTCTAGCTTGAGACAGACTTCATACATTTTCTTTTCTATGCTAAGGCTGTGGAGTTGCCATAGATCTTTGCTCTCCATGGCATTCATCCTTGAAGTGTAGGAAAAGTAGAGTGTGTAAGTAGCATTAGATAAGTATCTTGTATTATAAAATTTTGATTGAATGAAAAAATGTCAGGGGCTTTAGCTTATACAATTACTGGGAATATGGCACGTTTTCAGTGCCAGACCCCTGGGCATTCCCAAAAAAATCTGGCCCAGCCCTCAGGCATTTGTGGAATAAATTTTTGTTTACCACTGGGCTGCAATGGGGAGGGGGAAAGGAAGATGGAGGGGAGGATGATGGAGAAGAGGTTTATTCATGTGTAAACAGGGTCTAAGATTTAATTATAGAAGTCCAAGAATTATGAGCAATCTTACTTGTGTAGCCATTGACAAAAATACAGACTCCATCAAAGATGTATGATCTGTAAAAGATAATAAAAGAATGTCTCAAAGTAGACATTAACATGAACAGTATATATTGTGACATTATTACCGGATGGTCTTGTCTGCAAACCGTGTAATAAATCTGATTGGCCAAGAGCTTTCAAGGAGTTGTGCATTATTTCTCAGTCCAGAACACAGTCAGATTCACAACGACTTCAAGTGGCTTCATACTTACTGGCCAATGGCGGTGCCACAGGGGGGACTGAGGGGATTTGTCCCCCCAAATCCCAAAAGCCGGCAAAAATTGTCAAAGAAAAATTGCATAAAATTAGTTGGGTATACCTCTAGATTGAAATGATACGTCAAAATCCCCCCCCCCCCATTTCTCTCGGATTTTCGGAGCTGGCGTTGCCACTGTTACTGGCTTTATGCTTAATTTTCAATCATTTTCATGTTCTGAAACAATCTTTGACATGCTTCTTTATTTATCAATCTTTTGAAACAAGCAGTTATCTAGCCCTACCAAAGGGTAATAAACCATAACTGTTTCCTTTCAGCAATACCAAAAATATCAACCCTCAGCCTTGATTTTGCACTGATGGCTTTGGGTTAATATTTTCTGTATCACTGCATTAGGAAACAGTTAGTATAGTCTGCAAGTAAGACTACTTAATATGCAACACTGTGTACACTTTCTTTTTTATCCTTGCTTAGATAGTTGGAATATAACAAAAATTTCAAATTTCTCATACTTACTGTAAGGAGTTGCCATCTTTTTCATTTAAACTGAGAAATTGTTCTTCAAGTTTCCTTTCTTTCTCTTTCATGTATCCTCTCTAGAAATTGTAGGAGAAGTAATGTTTGCAAATAAAATACAGTTCTTTTGTAATGTAATAACTTTTTCTTCTTAATGAATTTTTGAAAGAGTCTTGTGAAATCTAAGCCCTCTTCAAAATTTTGGAAAACTAAGAACCTGTTTAAACCAGAATGGATCCAGATGGATTTGTTCCCTTAAAAGTGATCAGGGGCGGATCCAGCAAATTCTGTGACAGGGTTGAATTGCGGCGAAGCCGCAAGATAAATAGGGCGTCCGGGGGCCGCCCCCGAAAAAATTTTTAGGCCACGCCCTTTTATTTTGAGGGAACGCCCTTTTTCAGTACAGTCTTTGAACCACGCCCTTCGTTTCTTTCAAGGACGTCTGTTTTTGATTGAAGAATTCCATAATTAGCCATCAGCGAAGAGAACTCTTTTTACAGTTTGAAAATGATCAATTTTGCTTTGCTTCGTCAAGTCTGGACCGTCTTGGACAGCACAAAGTCCATGTACACTGAATGCAAACTGACTTTACGAGACGGAGTGGTCTCTGCGTAGGAGAGCTTAAAACTCCCATCTGTCTTGCGCAATCAGATTCGGGTTGGAGAGGGTTGGCACCGGGTTGAGAGCTCAAAATGAATGTGGCACCGGGTTGGTTTTTCCTTCCACCTTTGTAATATTTCGCAATTCATGACTCACGCTATCAAACTAATGCGGTATGACGACAGATAATATTGTTCTGTCTTCAGAATGCAGCACAACAAAAGAGTGATTGAAATCCTCACTTCATCGGTCAGCAAAAGCTGATATCAATTTTCAACAGCAGAAATTCACGGTTTGCGCCTCCGGATGATAGATGTTCATAAACATAATGGTATTTAAAAGAAGGAGAAAATGTTCTCTGGAAATCTGACCGGTTTATTCAAACCTGTCAACCCGGCCTAGATCCGCCCCTGGTGATGATAGGATTTGCATTTATGCCCATATGCTGGGATCCGTACCTTTTTGGGTACGCTACAAGAGCAAAATTGGCAAACAATGGACTTTGTGTTGGGCAGTCCTCTGCAACTTTTCTCCCTGTACGCTTATGCACATGGTGACAATGGCCTGCCTATTTATTATCCTTTGATTTCATTCAACTGATGCAAATTTGCTGTTGAATCTGGTTGTCAATGCAATATGACGCTTTCCCCTTTGATTGGTGAAATTTCCATCTAATGAAAGATTCTCTTGATCTGTTGATCTGAGGAAATGTGTCCAATCAACAGAATGGAAGTCAGAAATCATGACTGCATCAAAATATCCAGCTTTGGAGCAAAAATAGGGACACTAAGAGAAGAATGGGCGATACGAAGAATTCCGGTGGATGTAAAATATTGGGGCGAGAATGAATTTCTATGTTGTCCATAGAGTGGTGTTGACAAAGGGGACACTGCTGATTTGTTGCTGTTGTATTTAGTATTCTTTTGTTAATAAATAATGAAGAGGGTATGGAATGTAAAAGCTATGAATCTGAGAAACTAGAAGTGGGTCTACAGAATACAGATGGAATTCTTCAACAACAATGTATGATAAACATCGTCATTGTTGGCCCAACCTACAAAAAGTCTCAAAAAGTTGGCGAATCTGGCAAACACTAAAGTAATAAGAAAGAGAGGTACTTGGTGTTTTTATTAGGGGTCGTCCAAAAATCCATTTTGTCACGGATAGCGGAATTTGGCCGTTACAGGGGGAGGGGGTTTATTACTAATCCGTTAAGCATGACAAAATGGAACCTAACAATGTTTTCAATCATATTTTGCAAAATTTCAACGCTGGATAATGTAAAGCAGAGACAAAACGGCCTAAGAAGAGGTTCTCCTTTAACAGTTGAAGGTTTGTAACGATCACGATGAAACAGGTTGCGAGATAGGTAAACACTAAATTCTGTATGTCCGTTAAGCGGAGGGGGGGAGGGGGTATCTGAAGTTAGCGGCCAAATTCCGCTATCCGTGACAAAATGGATTTTTGGACGGCCCCTTAATTTTCCCCATTACCTGCTGTGGAGGAAAACATATGGCCATATGGGGTCATCGACAAAAGATTTTCGTCCCCGTAAACAGATTTTGTCCGTTAGGAGGGGAAAGGTCTCACCTGAATCTGTTAAAATTGTCATATTAGGGACAAAAATCTTGAGAAGACATGTTGCATAAATATTTCACGAGAATGTGTTAGATCACGAGCAAAGTTAACTGATCTCTCTCCTTTAATTTTTGCTTCATTTACCTGTTTTCTTTTCCTGTTCCCAGTAGTTTTCGTTACTTTTGAAGTTGTATTTGAAAATTGTAAGTGCCGTTCTTGGTGTAGGCCAGATGACCTTGTGTCTTCTTACACCAAGGGCGGTACAGTATTAATGTATTTAAGTTTAATTTTAATTTATTATGAATAGAAAAAAAAAGTTAACTGAAGTTTGAAATAAGGGGCCGCACACAAATCGATTCTTTCACGCATAACGTCCATTGGACGTTTTCAAAATACCCCCACTCCCTCCCCCCAAAACGTCCAATTGAAAATCAATGTAATTTTTCCGATCACAAGAAAATTTCAAACCGTTTTTTGCTGCATATCAAATGGGCGCCCAAGTGTTTATTAAGTCATCAGCGACGTGCTTTTCATGACCATGCTCAACGAAAACGGACACGATATTTCACTACTGTTGAAATTCTTTCGCTCGCACTGACAATATATTCAGCAAACGAGAGCTGCAGAATAAAGTTTCTTGCAGAAAATTTTCGGGAGAAATGTCGATAAAACAAAAATTTTGAAAACGTCCGGTCCTTTTACCCCCTCCCCCCAAACGCCCATTGGACGTTTTGTGTGAAAGAATCGATTTGTGTGCGGCCCCTAAATGTGTGGATTTCAGGTGTGAAACTTACATCATATCAAAATGCATTGGTATGTGACATACATGCTAGCTAGGCCATGCCATTCATGGTGGGCCTAGGCCAGGTGTATTCTGGGCCGAGGCTGCTTGAAAGAGGCCAGAAAATTTTTGTCCGTTAACGAGGGGGGGGGGGAGGGGGTTCAGAAGTTAACGGACAAAATCCATTAACGGGGACGAAAATCTTTTGTCGATGACCCCTATATGCAAACAATGCATTTATTTGCCCCTCTCATCAAGATGTGCAAAAGGGGGTGTGGAATTCCTTAGACCGAGCCTTTAATAAATCATGCATGCACAATGACAGCATTTCCTCCATCTGAGGAAACTACGTTTGATTTTTTTAGGAAAGGTCGGTCGGTCGCATGCGCGCGCCGAAGGCCCGAAAAAGGATTTTAAGAGAAAAAAGAAGCTTACGAATCCTTGACCACCCCATCCATCATCATCTTGTTTCCTTTTTCGTAGAGCTTCTTTCTTCCTTTCTGTTTCTTCTATCATGCTTTGATCTTCTTTGCAGATTGTGCTTATGTTTGTTTTGTTCGACATCTTTGGACATTCTTTCCAGGCAGGTTCATGTTCGTGTTTTCCTTTCCCGCCATTAATGTCGGCCTCGTTTTTAGGTCTAGGAAGGAGGCAGCAAAGCATACATGTAACAATTGGATACTAATAGTGCCTATGAAAAACGAACGAGAAATAAACAAAAAAGAGATGGTTATTAGCACACTAATAAACAATAACTAATAAACAGTGTGGTAATAAACATATTTTTTTTGTTTATTTCTCGTTCGTTTTCATTCGCACCATTAGTGTTCAATTTATTGTTTCTTTTCTTTTTTTAAACATATTCCATTAAAAATTTACAATACATGATTACCACCATACCTATACCTAACGCTACCCCACTACGGAGACGATACCCCAAGGAGCAAAACATTTCGTCTACCCAGGGGTCATAACATAAAGAAAAAGACACAGAGCTACAACTACAAGTTAAGGATTCTTGCAACCAAATAATTGCGAGTGAAGATTTAAAAGTTTGGAACCATGAAAGGCAGTGGCGTGGTGGCCGGGGGGGCCGGGGGGCGGGGGCACGTGCCCCCCAGCGACGTCAGAAAATGGGCGCTACATGTGCTACATGTTTTGAGGGGGCGCTACATGCCAGAAAGCCTGATTCACACTAAATCACGTTTGGATGCACAAATGCGACAGAAAAAAGTATGCGAAATAGTTTTGCCTCAACTATAGACTTCTAGCCTTTAAAGATGTTTTGATGGAATTAGAATTGAACAGTCGATAAGGACACGGTAGCTCAGCAATAGCTCACCAGAAACACGTTCAAAATGTGTTCGGAGAATACAATTTTTATCGCAATTCTAAGGGCTATAAGGTGTTTAATTCCAGTGTGAACTTAGCTTTTAAAGCTTTTAAGCTTTTAATCTAATAAATCAGGCCAAGCCAGAAAAACATATTCGCAAAGATCTTCTGCGATTGACTTCCTTGTAAAAATCAACATATAAGCCCGTTCGTTGGGCTTCAGTATCCAGAATGGGGGTGCAAGACTTCGATACCATTTTTACTCATTTGAACGTCACAATGGATCCAGATGACTTTACGTAAAGGTGGAAAGGATGAATATCAAAAGTTTGGGCATAAAGGTGAATGTCTGTTGTCGCTAACTATCCAAAGGAGAACGAAGGGAATCATTTAAGTTTTATTTGCTTACTTCATAGTCTTCGAGATTCTGATACTCTATTTTCCAAATTTTCCCCGAGAGCCCTCATTATTTCAGATTCCGGCCTTTTCACAGTAAAATGGTAAATTCTTCACAGAGGGAGCATTTTCCAACGATATGAAGAGCATGGTTTCAAAAATTTTCGCTCGCTCCGCTCGCGAAAGGATTTAGGCCCCTCGCAAACTGTTTGTTTTCGATTCCAACGGGATTATAAAAAACATAGTTATTCAATTTCAAAGTATAGTCTAGAATTAACCACCTTTGAATAGCCATGGCACATTGTACAACAAACAACAGTCACAGTTTTGTAGGGGGGCGCCAAAACTGGTTGTGCCCCCCCAGCCAATGTTGAGCCACCACACCACTGATGAAAGGTAGTGTAAAAATGTATTATTTGGTTGCAAAAGGTTCCTAAGACATTACATAATTACTAAAAACAGACACATACAGAAGGGATTTGGGTGCTCTTTTTGGGGATTCCAATAAATTTCAGCCAAAGCGTTCTGTCTCAGAAATGTACTTAATTAGTTAAATTTAAGATCATTTTGTTGGCTTCCAAGGGCAAAAGTTTTGTTTCCGTACAGAAGAATTTGCAACATATTGATATCTGCACTCTCAGAATGTCCACAAGCTTCGAGTACATCGTTGACACCTGCGAGAAGACTGAATCTTTGCTCTCTGAAAGAATTGTTTCTTTGCTGCCAGTATACATAAATACATACATAGATCTATTTGATAATGCAGGTCTGGCTAAGGCAACTCAGAAGAGCTGATTTGGACCTGCAGAAATACTAAAACAAACGTACTATACATAGCCTAAAAAATTAAATTCCAAATAAAGCAGTCCCTAATACTAATGATAAAAAATCCTTCTCTTTATTGGTTCTTATTGATGCCAGGTGATCAAAGATTCCGAGGACCTCTATATCTCAGGCTATGTCTTCCGTGCTCAGTTCTTGGTGTTTCCATTAAAAAATTGTGCTGATGAGGGTCGTATAGGTGGGTTCCTTGATCCCCTGTTCCCAAATTAAATCAATCTTCGTTCTTATGTTCCCTAGCAAAATTTTGAAATGTCCCCTGGAAAATAATGCCATACAAAAATCGTGAAACTGTTTCGTAAAACATCGTTTTTCCATTTTCAGTTCATTACATCCAGAAAGAAGGCAGGCAGTCGTCTGGGACATAGAGCTGATGTCATAAATGCAAAGAGCAAAAGGATTTTGTTGTACCCAGTCAACAAATTTTGTGAATATCAACATTTGATCTGGCTTTCCTGTGTAAAAACGTAATCTTTCTCAATCTTTTACAGTGTTTCCCGTTCTATGAAAGCAAACTATTTGTTCCCTTGTTCCCTCTACAGATTTTTGTTTGCTCCATGTTCTCCCAATCGTTCTTTGGCATGATCTCCTGTTCCCTAGAATCCCTAAACGACCCTCCCTGATTGCGTCCTTTCTGTGTGTGCTGCTTTTGGGATATTTCTGTAGGGGCATGATTTTCGTAGTATATGTCGTGCATAACTAACGATAAACGACACCTATATATATGTAGCTGAGAGATTTCTAATTAGCTGAGGATAAGATCCCTTGCAGCAGGAATTTTGTTAAGTCAATCGGGCTGCGCTTTCGTGGATCCTTATTCATTAAACGTTGCTTTCAAGCATGTTCCCAGACAGACATAGCATATAGAGGGTGTCTCAAAAAAATTGTTCGACATTTGATTAAATACTAAAAAATAACGATACGCTGAATGGACCCTTGGTCAAGTAACCCTTGTCCTGAGATTTTAAATTAATTTTTGACACAAGAATCTAGCAAATCCGATAAAAATTCACGAGGTTACAAGCTTTTGAAGTTCAAGTTTGTGCGAAAGCAGAAACCAGAGGCCTCGAAATGGCATTTTTGGTAAAAGTCCCATAAGTCGTCGTTTCTGTTATTTCTCAATTGTTTCAGGGCGAAACAAGTGGGATTCACACAGGTATTCGATAACCTAACTGTCAAGCATATGGATGCTTTGAGGAAACAGATTCAGTCTCTCGCCGATTTTGTTTTGAACCACTGTTTTTGGACCTATGCAATGTTAGGGAATTTTGAGAATGATCGCAAGAAATAATTTACTTTAGAAGTCGTATTTGGTTTGCTCTGATATCAACGAGAGGTATGACATTGGATAAGCTTCTCTTACCTCTGTCGTGGAGCTATTTGCAATACAAGTAATCTGGTTTCAGCTAGCGCATATTTTTGATATTCGAGAGCTAGTAACTCAGTGAATTTTCAACCGATTTGCACGATTTTAGTCTCTAAAATTATTTCATAATCTTAGGAACAGGGTTATCTTTCCATGAGCCTGTTCATGTTGTCCTTATTTTGCAATATTTAATCAAACGTCGAACAATTTTTTTGAGACACCCTGTACAACACGGGCAATCAACGACTTTTAGTATATCTTCTTTAACACTACTCTAGGCTGAGTCTGGTACCCAGGGTACTCTAACACTTTCCTTGGCAGAGAAAGTAACCTCTTTAGTTGAGCGACTTTAGCACTGAGCCCCTTTCAACATATTAAACTTGTTCTTTTCCATTTCAGTCCATTATCAATATTTATCACAAGGCACCTTGTTTGTGTCACAAACTCGATTGTGCCACAGAATGTGATTGTGCTATTCCCAAAAGATAATTTTTGTAGGGAGCCAATGAAGGGCGTGGAAGGGCTTAGCAGATATGATCATGACATGTGTTTTTCAGTGTTCACGGTCAGCTTGTTTTTCACACACCGTTCATTAAGTTCTTTTGTTATTTTTGGGTCGTATCATCTGCATACATGTACCGTATACCTTTCCTACAATTCTGATGTTTTCGCAACATTCAACATCTCTAGGCTCTGAATCGGTATATAAGAAACCAGTACCAAGAAGTCTAGTATTGTGTCTGAGCTATGAGATTAGAAGTAAAAGAAATCTTTATAAATTGATTACAACTATATTATGACAAACGTGTCGTTGAACCTATGTTCTTGAGTAATATCAACTAACCATTTTGCCCTTTGAACATACACGTTTTTTTATAAGAGACTGGTTTAAGTACTAAGATGGCTAAAATTTTTAGGAAGTTAGTACTATGTTTGGAGAAGTACTAAGAAACCTTTCAAAGTTAAAAGCATGAATTTTATAGCAAATAGATCGTTGAACCTTTATTATTGGGCAATATTATCTAGCCATTTGTGTTTTCAACATAACAGAACACTGTTTATTCCTATATGATAAGAAACATATCTGCAGCAGTGTTAGCGACTGCATTGACAATTCATGCATTCAAAAAATAAGAAAACAATTAAGAAACTTTTAGTACTAAAATGGACAAAATTTCATGTTAAATTAAGAAACTTTTAGTACTATGGCCTGATCCTAGTTTCTTATAAAAAAACGTGTAGCAGAACATAGAGCATTGTTTATTCCAAGTAGAAACTTGTATCGTGAAACCGTGTGCCTCCTCCTGCGCTGTTGTGGTCACTTCTCTAGTGGCCTGGGAAGGAGAGTGAACGATTCTCCTTGCAATGCTAATTTTAGAAGGAAGTACCAACATGTTGCAATGGAGCGTTGAATCGGAGAAAAGTTTAAATTTCCACTCAAGGACGAATCACAGGGTTGAATCACTCAGTAAAAGACATGGTCAAACGTCAAGGATTTGAATGAAATCATTTGCAGACGGGTTTGCTTTTGCTGCAAGAAGTACATCACATTTTGTGTGCGGTGGTTGCTGTGGGAGGAGGCTGATTTAGGCCCCATATGATACTGACTTGCGTTGATTTTATTTTAGAATTGTTCATTTTACCTGAGTAAAGAAAGCTAAATCAGTCCTTCAAGAATTTTATCGTGCTTAACAGTAGACAGAGACAAGACGGCGTAGCCGCACATAAGCATATCGATAACTATTATGAGACAAAACAGTCGACAAGTGCGTTTATTAGGCCGCACCCAAAATTAAAGAAACCAGAAGATTGGCGCGAGATTGAGGTCAGATAAACAACTTGGCCTGGCCTTGTAGTCGTCACGTTGGAAATGAATATCACCTACAAGATGGATGGAAGTGCTCTGGTTTTCGTTTGGTTTGTTTTGATGAGTTCAGGTGCATATATGTGCAGTGTCACCCGCAGTGGTGAAACAGGTATGTAGTATGAGTAGTATCAAGATAAAATATCTTGGTAGTATTAAGTTAAGCCACAAGAATTGCCTATTATGTATCCAAGATAAATGAGAAAGAAGAAGAATGTCTGTCCACCATGTCCATTTTGAAGGTGTTGTGGCGACACTTCCCATAAAATAAAACTCTTGTGTCAAATCTCAGATTTCTGCTAAAATGAATGGTGTTGTTGCACCGTGTTAATCCACTGACTTTGCACCCCAGAACAGTCAGACGGACGGGGCTCAAATCCCATCAGCACCTTTGAGCGTCATGACAAGGGTTCACGGACTCGATTAGCACTTAGCTATTTCTGCGATCCCAGCGCTCTCCAGCGCTTGGCACTGAAAACCGTAACTTCACCGTCATTTTAGCAGAAATTTGAGATTTTGACCCAAGAGTTTTATTTTATGGGATTTGCCCCCCTCATTGTGGAATGCTATCCTTTTTCAATTCTTGATATGCCTCCCTATGGAAAGTGTGGCACTTAGAAAATAACTGTATTTCTTTTATTGTTAAAATTATGGAACAAGGATATTTTAAGAATGTGATGATGTGCTCTTTGGTGATACACTGATGCAATAATGCTATACAGTTAGAAAATAGCTGTAGTTTTTTTCATTGAGATAATTGAGATTCACAGAACAAATATTTTTAGGGCCATTCCAAGAATAAAAAGCCTGCCTGCAGACTTTACAGATACAGAGATACAGTGGGTAAAGTCTGCATAATGATGCTTGATTCACTGTATTTCCTTGAAACAATGCTTGTCACATTGCCAACTGTATCTCTGTATTTATAAAGTCTGCAGGCAGGCTTTTTATTCTTGGAATGGCCCTGAAAATATTTGTTGAGAATATGTTTTACGTTTCTCAAAAGTATTCTTCAGAATAAGGCATTGTTCCCGATGACACCCCAGTATATGATAATTGATTGTTCCTGCATCCTCAAAAGCATTGTTCTGTTACCCAGAGACACTTGCTGGACTGGCTCTGCTGACTCTTCAAAACAGTATATTGTGCGTCATTACACAGACTTACAGTACTTACAGTACATTTATAAAGTCTGCGTTCAGCCTAAGAATAAAAAGATCTGACATGAAGTTGGAGCTGGTTATATTTTGTTGATACCCTGATATGCTAATACATACTCAATTTCAAGATAAATCTTACCCAATGCTGATTGTGTATCAATGCATTACCAAAATATGATGCTTCTCAAGTGGCAGGGTATCAGAACTCCTTAGCATAAACTTAATTTTTCGACAGAAGAGTATTTTAGACCAGGACTTTCCTTGTACTACCTAGGGTAGTAACTTGCCTAACCAGTAATTTTATACTTGATCCATACTATGTCCACCATTAATATTCAAATTTCACATGCAGATATATAGTATATATTGTATATATTATGAATCCAGGGCTCAAAAACAAAGTAGTGTGGTAGCGGCGCTACTAGGAAGGTAGCTGAAATGCTCTCATTTCCCAGGAAAAAGAAACGGAAAAGAATCGGAAGGAAGGGGAAAAGAAACAAAAGAAAGGAAGGGAGGAAGTGGAAAGAAAGAAGGAGAGAAAAGCAAAGGGCCAGAATGGGATGGTATATTGGGAAAGAAGGATAAAATGTGGAAAAAGAAATGAAGGTGCTTGGCTTGCTACCAGGAAGAAAAATATTTTTTAGGTCCTGTATGAATCTGACCAGAAGTATCATTTTTGATCTGATTTGTTGTTGCTTATTAAGAATTTTTACAGTCTTTCTTACCATTTCATGACACTCAAGAATTCTTATGCAATCGCATAAGAAGAATTCATAATAATTCTTAGAAATTTTTTAGAATTCTTGACATACTTATGTGATGTCTTCAGTTGTTGTTTATGATTGATTGTTAGCATTGGCAATATCAGCAAAAATTCACCATTGAGGATTACAAAACAACATTACAGATTGATTCAAAGAAAATGTCCAGAAGGGCCTGTCCTGAAATAAGCTGAAATATGCTGAAATATGCTGAAATTTGCTGAAACATAGTGTTTTCAGCCTGCACTGAAATTTCAGCTGTGATTTCAGCCCTGTTAGCTGAGGTGAAAATGGCTTGTGATTATATGAAAGAAGCCTGCCCAGACTGGAATTAACTTAAAATTGCGCCAAAATAGTTCTTGGTTGGGACTTGTAAGTGGCTTTAAGATCACCAGTTTTCCGCTGAAAAACATTTTTTGCTTATCTTCTGTCTTATGTTTGAGAATCTTTGTTTTACTAGCACAAAACTGCATTGAACTTCATGCGCATGATGTAAATTTGCAGCCTAGGCTGGAAAAAATTGCCATGAAATGAGATGTCTCAGGCCGTTTACCAAGACGTATAAGCCTAGCCTGCCTATTTCAGTTCCAACCTGGGCTGGCTTCTCAGCCTGGGTTGAAACTTAACTTTCTCATGTAATCACGTGACTGGAGAGGGGGCTAAGTTTTCAGCCTGGTGAACCAGGCTGAAATTCCAGTCTGGGCCAAAGATTCTCATATATTTGGCCCCTTTAAGCAGATAAGACCTATTTTTTATTGCCTGCCTTGATTATACAGTAGATATATAGAGTGAATATTTTGTTATTTTTTTAGTTCCACTGACAGTTCCTGGGTTTGAGCTGTTTTCACCAAAGATGAATGGCACCTTTACCAACACGGTTAGTGAATCTTTTGAAATTGTGATCCCATTGCGATTGATGCTATGTCAGGATTTTCATCATTTCTTTCAGTTCATGATACATACCGGGTGACCCAAAAAATCCCACTCAATGACAAAGATTTTTTAATCGAAAAGTTCAAGTTTTTAACGGTTTTGTTTCTTTTTATTATTATTATTATTATTATTATTATTATTACTGACGATTGCTGACGAAGATTTTTAATCAAAACGTACAGAGTTTTAACAGTTGTGTTTCTTTTTATTATTATTATTATTTCATTCCAAATACACTTCCAATACATTTTACTGAGTCATGGAAGGAGTTCTTCTTCCTTGAAACAAGCACATTGCGTGCCTCAGATATCAAGGGTTTTCCTCAGGATATTCTGTTCCTAATAAGGCAGACATTTGTAAGCTTGAATTTATCCGAGGAAGTCCAATGTTCTTATATTCTTCAAGCTTTTTTGTTGTACAACCAAGGGCTCCAACGACAATTGCACTACCCAGGCCTTAACGCTCCACATTCTCATGATTTCCAACTTTAATTCTTGATACTTATCAATCTTTTCCTTCTCTTTCTTTGTAATGTTTTGGTCTGAAGGTACGGGAATATCAATTATTTGGCAGGTTTTGTTTGCCTTGTCAATAACCACGATGTCAGGTCTTCTTGCCTCAATTACTCTGTCTGTCTGGATAGTAACATCCCAAAGAATTTTGGTTTTCTCGTTTTCTTCTATGCTGTTGGCCTTGTGTTCATACCAGTTCTTGCTGCATTCAATATCATATTTGCAACAGAGTAGCCAATGAATATGTAGACCTAATTTGTCATGTATTTTCTTGTAATCTTTCTGTGCAAGGTTTTCACATCCACTTACTAAATGCATTACGGTCTCAGAATGTTTGTTGCATAGACAACACAAAGGACTAATGTTTTCTTTGTAAATTTTTGACTTGATTGCATTGGTATGCAAGGCCTGATCTTGTGCGGCACACACCAAGCTTTCTGTTTCTCTCTTCATTCTTCCATTCTTCAGCCAGTCCCAAGATTGATCACTAGCTACATCTTGAACATCCCGAAAGTATTGTCCATGAAGTGCCTTCTCTTTCCATCTCCTTTTCCTTTGATTGGTGAGTTCAATTTTCATCCTTGGGCTCACAAACTTTTGACAGTCAAGCTCAACTGCAACCTCTTTCAGAAGGTGATCTTCGCTTGTCATTGCATATTCACTTAACTGGGCCTTTTCGAGCGTGATACAATCTTTCACGCTCATTAACCCTCTGCCCCCTGCTTTACGCTTGATGTACAGCCTTTCAACCTCTTTTCTTGGGTGCAAGGCACCGTAACGTGATAGCATTTTCCTTGTTTTCCTGTCCATGTCTTCCATTTCTTCTTTGTTCCAGTTGATAATTCCTGCACCATATCTCAATAATGGGACTGCCCATGTGTTGATTGCTTGAAACAAATTCCCTGCTTTCAGCTTTGATTTACAGAGGCTGGTCAAACGTTTGAAATACTCTTTTCTGGTTGATTCTTTCACTTGCTCATGGCTTATGCCATCTTTTTCTGGAATACCCAAATACTTGTATACATCAGTACCCACTTCTCCTATTTTTTCGTTGTTTCCAAGATTGATTCCCTCGGAGCTGCTGATTTTTCCTCTCTTTAGAACAAGGGTGGCGCATTTCTTGATGCCAAATTTCATCCCTAGGTCTTGGGTGCAAACTCTCACTGTCTGTACCAATGAGTCGATCTCATCGCTTTTCGAGGCATATAACTTAACATCATCCATGAATAGTAGGTGGTTTACTTTTGACACCCCCTTTTTCATGTAGTAGCCTTGTTTGACTTTTCTGAGTGTCATTGTTAGTGGAATCAATGTGATGACAAAAATCAAAGGGGAAAAAGAGTCCCCTTGAAAAATTCCTCTGTTTATGTCTACTACTCCTAAAGTGGAATTGTTTACTTGAAGGTGCGTAGGTGTTTAATTATAATTATTATTATTATTATTATTATTGAAGGTGTTTAATTATTATTATTATTATTATTATTATTATTATTATTATTATTATTATTATTATTATTATTATTATTATTATCATTATTTGGCTTGCTTTGCTAGCAATCTTCATATTCCAGATTTTTGGTAAAATTCTTTTGCAAGAAAAGGGTGGAGTTAAACTCAACCATTCCCTTACATCAGCTTTGTTGTTCTTTCAAGACTTTGATCAGAGTTTTGAACAGTTTTTGTTTGTTTGCATTTTTATGATTCTCTTTTTCTCTAATGTAGTTTTATGTAGCTTTTAATTACTTTTAGAATGGCTGCAGGGTAGACATAGGATTTCGTTCCCTGTGGCATCATCTTTGTAGTATTGTAAGGTAGTTTGTAGGTATTGTAATTAGTAATATATCTCTGTAAAATTTTAATTGAGTATAGAAGAAAAAAGAGTTTTGAAATAAGCCAAATTTGAAATTTGTTAAGGAAGCCATGAATTCCATCATCTTGCAAGGGCTGCCCTTGATTGCTCACCTCTGCGACAGTAAATTTTTCTTATCTTTGACACAAATATTCTCCCGTTACAAGAGAATTTCTAAACTCCAAAAGTATGATGAGAATTCAAATGATACTGAAAGAAAAAGACGATTTTGTCGCTTGCATTTCAATGATGGCAACAAAAGGTTGATTTAAAAAGTTTTGTCTGCTTGTTCCGTTGAGGTACAGTTTTATTTTTCCTAAGAGTTTAGGCAAGTCCAACTTGCTAAATTTTATTAGAGAGTTCATTTGAACTTGGCCCTTAATGGTACATCTGTGACATTATTTCATTTAGTGTTAAAGTCAGATGGCAAAGGACTTATTTAGCACACATTTCATATGGAGTGATTTTCACTCGTCCAAATGCAATCCGGGCCATAAGTGTTGAGAATGTTTGGAAAGTCTCAAATTTTCTCATTTAGCGACCCCTTGCTCCCTCGATTCAATGTTGTTTGTGAAGATATCCTAAAATCTGATGCCTGACATGAGGACTGATGACAGTTGCCATTGTTGAGATAGGAGGGGGGGGGGATATGAAATCTTTGAGTGTATTTTGGTAGTGAGGTCTAAAAATAAGGGGAAGTTTCCTTTTTCTCAACACCTTATTTCAAGGATTATAGATAAGCAAACATTTTTACGATGAAAGTACGGCCCTACTAATTGTTACTATACATCCATGACAAATTTTATTCCATGTTAATACTGTTATTACTATCTGTTTGTTTTTGGTCATGTGGAGTTTGATATCTTTTCAGTGGACATATAGCAGTGGTATTATGAGAGCTTGTTCAACTTTCCAAGGTGATAACCCGGATGGATATTATATTTCACCGTTGGTCGGAACATCCCCAGCAAAGGAAGTAACAATAGCTGTTTCATACAGGCTAAAAGACTGTTCAGCTCCTGACTTTTTTGGTGCAAAATGTAAATTGTTCTTTGAATTGTACATATCAAGAAGAATTGCTTCATTTCCACGTGACAGCAATTTCAGACCAGACCCAATGCTTGTAAAGTACGAGTACATTACAAAATTTGGAAACAGCTCAGTATTGCCAGATCCAGTTGCTGTTGGCTTTAGTGACACATTTACAATGAATGTATCGGTTGACTTGAAAGGGCATGATGGAATGTTCATTGCTTTCAGAGACAGGGGAGCATGTGCCTCAGTGTATTCTGTTTCAGTTAGCTATAAAAAGTGCCCTGTAGCTGGTGGAGACTTAATCAAATTTAATACCGTATCAGCTCCAAGTTCTTCGTCACATTCACTTCGCATAAATGGAACTTGTTCTGACTTTTCAATTCCAAAAACATCAGCTGCCAATAATTACATGAATTGCTTTGCTAATGGTACAGCTACAGTATATGGAGGCTGCAAATGCAAGAAGGGCTTTGAAATGGCTTCAACCAAAACATCTTGTACAGGTAAGCTGAATACATTTTCTGGGTCCCTGCAAACTATTATGCGTTCGTTTTACAGCTGCATGGCCAGCACAAACGAAATGATGAGGTATCAAAATGAGGGGTATGGGGATGAAGAGGGTGCACCCTTTACTTTGGCTTATGACGCTTGTCCCAACCGAATGTTTGCCAGTGCTAGAATAGAATTTTTGACCATTAGTAATGGCAGTTCTGTAAATGAGTATCCACAGGAAATTGTTGAGGTTTACAGCATCTCTGTTTTTGGCTTAGAATGCCCCTTGGCAAAATCTTTAGTATGTTTGGAGCCCCGGGGGGGGGGGGGGTACTTCACTATAAATTCATACGGGGGTGTGCGCCGCAAGGATTTCTGTTACGACCCAATCCCAGAAACTTAGTCCGATATTGATACCCAATCCCAGAATATATGACAGATATTGATATCCAATCGAAGAAGGAACAAAAACAATTCGACGTCAAAAGGATAAGGTATTGAGGGCTGGGAACGATTATTTTGGTTCCAAGTGGCCATTGGAACGAGGTTCTGATCTGAGGACGTTTTTCAACACAAAAATACTTGAAATCAGTTCACCTGAAACTGACCACGTGTTGCTCGAAAATTTATCCAGTTGTACTTTCATTCAACACCCATTACAGAATTTTGAGTATAACATTAAACCCCAATCCCAGAAAATTCCGAGTGAAAGTATACCCCAATCACAGAAATTTTCCAGTAAAAGGATACCCCAATCCCAGAATTTTCAGGCCAAAAACTACCCAAAACTGGCGCACATCCCCGTCTTACCCATAGTGAGGTACCCCCCAGGGTTTGGAGCATGCTTCAAGCTTGATACTAAGTTGTCTTGAGTATGATTTGGGTATGTTTGAGAGTTTGATTTGAGTAAGAATTTTGAACCACTTGCGCTAGCTTGCAGCATGTATCTTTTGAACTGGAAGGCAAACTAGGCAAACTTGATAATGACCATGGCATGTGATTATTGTCAAGCTTGATCAAGCTCTTATCATACGTGCAAACTGGCAAAAATTGTGTCAAGATACTCATTTCAAGCTCCTTCCAGCCAAAATCATGCTCGTTTCAAGCTTGCGTAAGCTTGTTGCAAGCTGAACTTTTTCTTAATCCGGCCGAAATTGACGAAATCTGGCCGGATGATCCGTTGGTGTAAGTATGTAGTAGGACCATCAAACATTAGGGTGGTCTCCCTGCATCCATTCATCACGGTAAGGTAATTTCTAGTTCGTATAACATTTTATCTGAGGCTTCCTGGCTTTGTGGCACACAAAGATCTTCCATTAACCATTAATAATCTCAATGACAAGACCAATTGTAATAGTTTTTGTTCTGGAGATTCAATGATTGTGTTGCTTTTGGGAATGTTCTGCAGAGTTTTCAGTTGTTTTACTGAGCACAAATTGCCGTGGCATTGACATATCTTTAATGCCAGATCTCCACTAGGCGGAAAAATGTCGAGCCGCGAAAAGTAGAACGTATTCCTACTATTCGAGGCTCGACATTTTTTTCCGCGGCGACAATGCGATCAGCCAATCAGATTGCCGGAAATTTTTCCGCGGCGACATTTTTCCGCCCAGTGGAGATCCGGCTTTATGCTGCTATCCAACAAAACAGCTTACCTTACCCATTTCCGAGTTAAGGTGGATCTTCACTTAAGGTGGCTCACTACTGAAAATTTCAAAATTACGAAACATCGAAAGGTGGTTGTGTACGAAGTAAAAACAAGTTCAAGACACAAAAAAAAAAACAATTAGTTAAGGTGGCTCGCTACTGATATAAATTTTAACTGCTACGCACTTAGTGTCCTATCGCTTATGGATAAACCATTCATAGCAGTGTGATACTGTATTTTATCATCAATTATAACAACCCCGGAAATGTCCATGCCCGTTAAGAAATCATGGCAACTCATGTATTCTTGGCTGCCCTAGAGACCGGTCGCTAATATCTGCTAGGATGGGCCGGGGGGGGGGGGGATCGAAATAGTCCCAAAGAATTTGATGGCGCAACCTGACAGAAACAAAATATTCTTGTGGCCTACCAGGCATGTAGGAAAATTTTTCATTGCCCATCCTCATGTCGTGGGCTGTATCAAGAGGTATCGCTTGAAATGAAAACTCTCTTTAAGTGCATAAGAAACTTCAATGCGAACAAAATCATATAAAGGTGTCCTTTAAACTGTGTGTTATTAGCAGTGTCAGAGTTCAGTAGTCATATTTGAACAAATATTTGAAAATTGCCCAAAATCCAGCACATCTATGAGAATCATATCACAAAGAAGATATATCGTTTCTGAAACTTTGTCACCAAACAAATCAATATATTTGCTTCATGGCCCACCCAAAACTGCAAAGCTTACAGTATGTATGGTAGCCCACCCAATTTCTTGGAATATATTTCATGGCCCAGCCATATTCCCTCCAACCCACACTAGCAGATAGTTAATGACTGATCCCTTAGGCTATGCGCTAACAGACATTGAGACCATATTTCGTACATTATGCACCTGCCATATGCGCATACTTACCGGTTTTGTGTTGTACAGGAAGATATAAAGCCCGAGGTCTGAAAAGTACAGACCGAGCTTGCGAGGTCTGTGCATTAAGACGGAGGGCTTTATATTTTCCTGTACAACGACAAAACCGGTTAGTATGAGTTTTATTACCTGATAGCTTCTAATTTTGACTCGTATCATTTAGTCAAACACATTTTGTCACTGTCATGTCGTTTGAGTGTATTGTAAATCTCATAGGCCTAAAGCAGTTGCTGTGGCGACAAAAATGCGTCCTTGTATCGTATTATACAAGGCCACGGGAAACCCGCGGGAAAAGTGCAGTTAACCAATAGGAATGGGGGATTCCCTCGATAGACCAATAGGAATGGGGAATGGGGGAACCAATAGGAATGGGGGATGGAGGAATGGGGGATTGGGTGTGGGGATTGCCTCGTTTTTGAAACTTCAGTCAGGTAATGATACAGTGTATTAGCACTTCAGTTTTTTTACTCATTTCTTGATTCAGCTTGAAGAGCTTTTGTTTGAAATCATTTTATTCTCATTCTACAGCTTGCACTTACAAAACTTACAAACCAAATGCTGGGAATATCCCATGTTTCAAATGTGCTGCAAATGTGGAAGATGGACCTCTTGGCAATACCATTCTATGTAAATGCATACCTGGGTTTTATCGACCGATAGCTACGAAGGATGAATACACAGCAGACTGCGAGGGTGCGTAGGCATCTTGTATATTTTTGTTATCACTATTCTGTAGTAAATTAGATTGCAGCCTGTCACAAGATCTTGCTTAAAATGATTGTGCGAGATTTTAGTTATGAAAATTTTACGCTTTTCTTCTTCTTTCGAAATAGACCTTAGCTGTTCTCCATGTTTAAGGCTGCATTCACATAAAAGGCTTGTTTTGCGTAAATGCTTTTGCTTCCGTAAACGTGGTTTTGTTTGCGTTTTCCCGTTCAGATTGATATGTCCCTTGGATCCCATATAGCAGGTCGCTTTTTACTTCTGCAATGAAAGCTCGCAATACATCTCGCTTGCACACGCGTGCGTATAAGTAATCTGTTTGCTAACCAACAAGTTTTTTCGCATTAGCAAGCTTCTTTCTGCATTCAAATATTTTGCATTCTGAACACTGTAAGGGATTAGTATAGCGAACTTCTGCACAAGCGTTTAAGTACGTACAAAAGATTGTGCAATGTGAACGCAGCTTAAGTTAATTGGTGCTCAGTGCGCTGCTGTGTCCGTTACCAGAGGACGCCACCCTTTTCAATCAACTGTCTGATCAACTGTATCAGCCAAACTTCCTCCAACCAATTTTACAGTATCACTTGCCCATGATGTCAGTTGCCTTCCTCTTCTTCTCTTTCCCTCAACCTTTCCCTCGATAATGCACCTTGCCATACCTCCCTTTCTTATAATGTAACCAAAGAAACGCATCTGCCTAGTCTCAGTTTTTATCTAGCACCCACTGGTGTGTCCTTTTATCTGTCCACGAGACTCTTAATAACCTTCTATAACACCACATCTCAAAGGAGTCAAGTTTTTCCCGTCTGTTTCTGTAAATATCCAGGACTCGCACCCATACATCGCTACAATCTTAGCTTTTACTGTCTAGCAAACAGAGTCGAAACTGCATCGAAAAACATTTTTACGCTACATAGTTTTTGGTATTAATTTAGTCTGGGCGGCAAATAAGGCAGTGGTTGAGGTAGTAGCAGTGATAACTAGAACGAGTATCATAAGTCTGATAGGTCACTGGTCAAGTCATTAACTACTCTAAATTGTATCAGAAAATGACCACAGCAGCAAGCGGTTCGAGTCACAGTCAACCAGAGGCTGAAACTTTTAAGTTCTGTAAAGGGAGAAACTTTCGCGGGGAGAAGCTTTCGCGTTTTTCGTGTTTTAAACTGAAATTAGCAAAAGTTTATCCCCACGAAATTTCCTATTTACAGAATCAGATCTTGAAGTTTCTCTTCCCAGTGTTTTGTTGTGTGGCTTGAGACCATTGGTCGCAGGAAACAAAGTAATAGTTAAAAATGTAAACCCAAAGATACCTGTGTCTTTATCGTGGTTTCTTCTGCCGTTCTTGGCTTTCCTTTGCTTCCCTGCCTCAGCTCAATTCATTGCTTCAAGTTCGTAATGGCCTAAGTCACTTTCTCTGCAAAAGCGAGGCTGCCCTCGTTTGCGGTTTTGTTTTCCCGCCGCTGAATCACAAAACCGCAAACGAGGGCAGCCTCTCTTTTGCAGAGAAAGAGACTTAGGCCATTACGAACTTGAAGCAATGAATTGAGCTGAGGCAGGGAAGCAAAGGAAAGCCAAGAAAGGCAGAAGAAACCACGATAAAGACACAGGTATGTTTGGGTTTACATTTTTAACTATTACTTTGTTTCCTGCGACCCATGTTGAGACGTGCTACTAAGAAGCAAAGGCATGCAAGATTCGTACCTAATTCTTAAAACTTTGTTTCCGCGAAATTTCCCATTTTGGCTGACTGGCAAAAGCTAATTCCAAAAATTTCGTGTTTTCAAAGTCGCGAAAGTGTCTTCCCTTAAAGTTGGGGTACTGATGAATATTTGAAGTGGGAGATCTCTGCTATTTCGATGCAGATATTCCCATATTTTGATTGTCCTTCATTCTTGACTTTGATACAGAGAAGTTAATTACAAATATTTTTCATAGAACCCCCGTCAGCCCCAAGAAACGTCAATGCAACTTCCATAGGACCAACGTGGGCATTTCTCCGATGGGAAAAGCCGACAAAGCAAGGAACTGGAGACACAGTGATTTATGCTGTTGACTTCAAGCAGTCTTTGTTATTCACAAGACGTATCACAGGCAACCTTTCTTACAATTTGACTGGCCTGAACACATATACAACTTACAACATTACTGTATATGCAGTCAATAATGTTACAGCTGCAACAGGGAAGGAGGCATTCAGCAAAACGCATTTCAAAACAAACTCAGGACGTAAGTATGATAGAGTTCTTATCTTCATTAGATTGGACATCATAACAAAAATCGCTAGTTTTGAATTACGTAATTTCTTGATTCAAAGATAGATTTACGACTTTGGTCCTAGGTATATAAGCAGACCATTTTAGGGAATGGTTCTGCTTGGCTGGGTAGTATGATGTGTTTACATTTAAATGGTACCGGGTGTCCATAAAAACTGTCGACAAGTTTGAAAACATTCTTATACCGAGAGTTTAAACCCAAAGCATCTTTTTTATGTTAACTTGCAATGGCTAAATTTAATTTTGATGTTTTTCTGACCGCTGTAGGTAACTTGGTTGTGGAGTTAGAAATCAGCAAACACAACATTTACTCTTATGCCCAAACTAGAGCCGCCATCGTAAGACCTGGTAACCAAGAAACCGTGTACAGTATAGCATAGCATACATCGATATTCGCAGGAAAAAAATTCCTGCTGATTTCAACTGAAGCGATTAACAAACAAAATCAAAGACTTTTGTTGAGAAATTGTATCACTTCATCTTAGTGGTCAAGGCACCTTTCCTAAGATGAGCTATTAATTGTTGAAATAGCAATACACCTTTTCAACCAAGCGGCCTCGTTTTAGAATTTTTCAAAATTTCCTTAGCTTACGGCATATAGAATTTCTGACCCTACATTCACATTCAGCACCCTGATATTGGTCTGATTGCTAATTTTCATGATCTTAGTGTTAGCAAATTCAATTTTATGAGGATAACAAATTTGAAGATTTATAAGGGATTTATTTGACCGTGAATAATGAATGAGGGTGTAAAGTTACATCCCGAACGATTTGACTGTCAAATTCTCAGATTTATTATCGCCATAAAATCGAAATCGCAGACTCCAGGAATATGAAAATTAGCAATTAGACTAAACTTGGGTTGCTAATCGAAATCCAAGGTCAGAAATTTCGTATCAAGAAATTTTCAGAAATTTTCAAAATGAAGCCGTTAGTTGAAAAGGTTTATTTCCATGCAATGTAAGTAAATAAATCCCTCGATTAAAGATAATGTAATAGGACTGTCCTTTGAGAATATTTTCTCATCGGTTTCTAACAATGAGAATCATGAAACATATCAGCTCTGGATGTCAAGGGCTGACTTGCTTTTGTTATCACTAAAATCATTGGCTCGTCTCTACTGGGAGATCTGGTTTTGGCCTAGGAAGAAATTTTACACTTGCTAATTTATTGCTCTGCAACCAAGTTACCAAAAATTATAAGATAGATACGAAAATTTGATTTAACCATTGTGGGTAACCATGCACATAGTTTTTGGGTAATTTTTAGAATAAATCTTGGCCTCAGAATTTTTCAAACTTGTATACAGTTTTTGGGATACCCGGAAGCAAGTCCAGAAGTTGTGTGTAGCGCCACATTTTTATGTTTGAAGAATGAAAACATTATGGAGGGGCTTTTCTCCAACCGGAAGGAATACACCTACCTATATACCTATATACCTACCTATAGAGGAAGGAATCAGGAATGTTGTAACAATAGGCATTATTCCTGCACACAATCGAAACAATCGATGAAGCATTTGAAGTATTTATAGACATTGTTAATTTACACAATCAAAACAATTCAGAGACATCTGGGTCAACAATCAGATTTAGGTGAGCTGCCAAACTCTGGCTGTTAATGAATTCATCAGTTGAGCTGCCAACTCATTAAAAGGTAATTTTCCAAAATCTGACCTCTGTGACCTGGCAAAGTTCCCTTACTGTTTGAAATCTTCAACATGGACGACTGTTTTCAAGGGGCAAGCAACTCATACTATAAGCTATCAAGGAACAAGTGTTGCACTGTTTAGGTAGCAGCTGGTTTCTGGCTAAAGTAAAAGTACGTCAGTAGTGTCCTCCGCCATTTTTTCCCTACATCAACATGTATGATTTTGAGTACACAGAGTTTCTTACGAGTTTCTTAAATGTTCCATGACAATCTTCATGTTGATTACTATCTGTGCCCTCGGGATAATTTCAAAAAAGACTTTTTGAAGCCTTTCCAATGTTCAGACATCCTCTGGTAATTTCTGAGCAAAGTGATACAGGACGCTAGTGAAAATAAAATAAGTGTAGGTTAAGGATTTTCTTTGTCAAAATAAGTAGTTTCTCAAGCTATGTTTCATGTTTGAAGACTGAAAACATTCTGGAAGAGGTTTCAGGCAAACCAGAAAGAATATACTTGTATAAAATCAAAACAATCGAGCAAAATAAAATCTCTATCAAATTTTGATGAGTTGCCAATCGATTTCTCCTGATTAAGGCTAATTACTAGGTGTTCCTAACAAACTCTCGCTGTTAATGAAATCATCAACAGAGTTGCAAAGTCATTAAAATGCTATTTACAAAGTTTGATCTGGCAAAGTTCCCTTACTGCTTGAAATCTTCATATGGACGACTGTTGTCAAGGAAACCAGCCAACCCATATAATACTATCAAGAAACAGGTGTGGCACTATTACAGTGACAAATCTTGTCTGGCTAAAGTAAAGAATTTGGCAATATCATGTGCCATCCTTATTTTCGGTACATCCGATGTAATAATTCTGACGCTTATCAAGAAATCTGGTCTCCTTGAAGTGGGCTGGCTAGGCTATTGCCATCCCGATATAAACTAAATCCTACATTAAACAGGTGCAACTGCAGATAAATATTTATTACTTCATGAAGCAAGCTACGTGCATGATCTCATTCTTCAACATGGCTAATGGGAGCCTTTAATTATGTTTGAAGAATGAAAGCATTATGGAGGGGCTTTTTCTCCGACCGGAAGGACACCTATATACCTACCTATATAGAGTGGAAGGAATCAGGAATGTTGTAACAATAGGCATTGTTTATGTACACAATCGAAACAATCAACGTAGAATTTGAGATATTTATGGGGATTGTTAATATATACAATCAAAACAATTCAGAGATATTTGGCCCAACAATCAAATTTAGGTGAGCTGCCAAACTCAGGCTGTTAATGAACTCATCAGTTGAGCTGCCAACTCATTAAAAAGTAATTTTCCAAAATCTGACCTCTGTGACCTGGCAAAGTTCCCTTACTGTTTGAAATCTTCAACATGGACGACTGTTGTCAAGGGGCAAGCAACTCATACTGAGCTATCAAGGGACAAATGTTGCGCTGACTAGGTAGCAGCTGATGTCTGGCCAAAGTAAAAATACGTCAGTAGTGTCCTCCACCATTTTCCCCCTACATATAAACGTATTTTTTATAAGAAACTAAGGATTTTGGCTCCTTAACTCCTTAAAATTATAGAATTTTGAGATCACAGAGTTTCTTACGAGTTTCTTAAATGTTCCATAACAATCTTCATGTTGATTACTATCTGTGCCCTCGGGATGATTTCAAAACAAGGCTTTTTGAAGCCTTTCCAGTGTTTAGACATTACTCTAGTAATTTCTGAGCAAAGTGATGCTGGACGCAAGTGAAAATAAATTAAGTGTAGGTTAAGGATTTTCTTTGTCAAAATAAGTAGTTTCTTGAGCTATGTTTCATGTTTTAAGAATGAAAACATTCTGAAAGGGGCTTTAGGCAAACCAGAAAGAATATACTTGTATGCAATCAAAACAATCGAGCAAAGTAAAATCTCCATCAAATTTTGATGAGTTGCCAATCGATTTCTCCGGATTAAGGCTAATTACTACGTGTTCCTAACAAACTCTCGCTGTTAATGCAATCATCAACAGAGTTGCAAAGTCATTAAAATGCTATTTGCAAGTTTGACCTGGCAATGTTCCCTTACTGTTGAAATCTTAATATGGACGACTGTTGTCAAGGAGACCAACCAACCCATATAATACAATCAAGAAACAGGTGTGGCACTATTGCAGTGGCAAATCTTGTCTGGCAAAAGTAAAGAATTTGTCAGTATCATGTGCTTTTCGATACATCCAAT
This sequence comes from Aurelia sp. 3 sensu Dawson et al. (2005), assembly GCA_964020215.1. NCBI lineage: Eukaryota > Metazoa > Cnidaria > Scyphozoa > Semaeostomeae > Ulmaridae > Aurelia > Aurelia sp. 3 sensu Dawson et al. (2005). The sequence goes on from OZ026584.1 coordinate 5,139,256, forward strand.
GTAATAATTCTGACGCTTATCAAATCCTACATTAAACAGTTGCTATTGCAGATAAATATTCTTTACTACATGAAGCAAGCTACATGCATGATCTCATTCTTCAAACATGGCTAATGGGAGCCTTTAATCAACTATAGCAGAATTAAATGTTCATCCTTCACATCCACACTGAATACAGAAAACTTTGTTTGTATTTGGAATCAACTTTAATATTTGTAAAATCACAGACTTAGGAAAGGTAACTAGGCCTGTTTCGTGTGAATTCGAATATTGGAATGTAGTGTCTGCTTACCTTATGTTATCAACATGTCTCTTCCTCGTTTTCTGGCTCCTTTACAAACTGCACAATGAAATCAAGCGATGCTAATGTCGACCAGTGCAGTCCACAACATCCACGGCAGCATCGACATCTTGTTTGTTAGAATCTTCCGATAAAAATGGCGACGCTACAATGGATATTGTGCACTGCACTTGTCCACATTAAAATTGCTTGATTGTATTATGCAGTTTGTAAAGGAGACAGAAAATAAGGAAGAGACACGTTCATAACATAAGGCAAGTACACACTACATTCCAATGTTCAAATTTACACGAAAGAGGCCTGGTTACTTTTCCTATCACCTGTGATAAAATATCATTGCTAAAAATATTGATTTCATGCCTTAATATCATTTGCTCTTTCCTGGAAGGACAAATTGGGGACCCCTACTAGATTTATCTGGTCTTGACACACGTACACAAAAACAAATTTTAAGATCGTTAACATAGTGAAATTTTTGAGATTTTCGAATTTTTGTGATTTGACGTTCCAACTGTGTAAATTTTTCTCTATTCACCTCGTCTCATGCATCAGGTATGACAAACAAAAGAGAGCAACAGAGGCCCCCTTCGGCCTATGAGATTTGATTGTTCAGTGGGAGTGGGAGCCGCACGTGAATTTGGAGTTTCTTGTCTCCGATGCGCAGACCCTAGAGGAGGAGAAACCTCTCTCTGAAAAGGAATCAGCTGGATCTGTACGCAGGCGAGTAAGTCAGCAGTTGATAATAATAAGACCTTTTTAAAGTGGATAATTTACAATAGACCGCCTCACAACTGCCAGGTAAGATAGGGTTAAAGAGAGGGAGAAAGAGTAAGGAAGGATGAGCAAGGATACAGTTACGAGGTGAGTGGCCGAGTGGCTTAAATAGTTTTCGTCAGGTAACTGAAGTTAAGCTCGGTCGAGTGAGGTCAAACTCTGGATGGGTGACCTCGGAGGCCTGACCTCACAATTCATCTCGCCGTCATTCGGAAGGGACATTAAACTAGAGGTCCCATGCCTGGATGCGGCATGCACATTGGGCCTAAATTAGCTTTCAGTAGCTAGAATCCTGACAAGCCCAATCAAAACAAATTGAAAAACAAAAACAAACAACTAAAGAGTGGGGAGTGCTGAATAGAGCAGTGAAGAACCTCAGGAGTGGAAATTGAAAGATTGTCGAGCATTTATATGTTCAAAAGTCAACAAGAAAATCAATGCCTTTTCTAGGCTAAATACGTATATTTCTAGAGAACAGGCATTAACAATTTGCAACGCGGTTATCTTATCGAACTTCAATTATTGCCCTTTGATCTGGCTATTCTGCAACAAAGGTGCAAACAAAGAGATTGACCGCACACACAAACGTGCTCTTCGGATCCTCTATAAAGAATACGAATGTCCCTTCGAAACATTGCTCACGCGCAGTGGCAGTTTTTGTATACATGTTAGAAACTTGCAGAAACTCTTGACAGAAATCTACAAGTCTATGAATCATCTTAACCCATCGCTTGTATGGGAATTTCATGAAAAGAAGCATGTAACTTATGATCTAAGAATACAAAATCTTTGTAAACTGCCGCAAATAAAGACACAGGGCTATGGGCAAGAATCACTGTCCTTTAGAGGGAGCTTCCTCTGGAACACCCTTGATGATACTATTAAAAATCAGCCAACACTTGCGGATTTCAAAAAGAGGATCAAAGACTGGGCTGGTGATAAATGCACCTGCAAAATATGCCGCTAATAATAATAATAATAATCCATCAGCTCCTCCATCGTTCCTCCTGCCATCCTTATCATACTAAAAAAGGTATACCTTATGGTCAAGCTCTTCGCATTCGGCGCATTTGTTCAGAGGATTCTTCGTTTAAGGAACATTTGGCTAGTTTAAAGTCTTGGCTTATGGATCGGGGATATAAGGGTGGGGAGATCGACACACAGTTGGAGAGGGTCAAAGGTTTGCAAAGGGATACTCTTTTGAATAGGGAATCAAAATCCAAAGATGGCACGAGGATACCCCTTGTCCTTACTTTTCATCCTGCACTCAATGAAGTTCATGAGATTTTGCGGAAATGTGAAAACATCCTTCTTGTGGATCGTGAGCATCGCAGGGTTTTTTCGGGAAAACTTTTCGTTTCGTTTAGAAGGGCCAAAAACTTTAAAGATACCTTGGTTCGGGCAAAATTACAACCGGAAAATGAGGAGCTGGTGGAAAAAGGTACACATAAGTGCAATGGTAGAAGGTGCCAAATATGCCCGATGATGCAAGAGGGGTCCATGTTTTATAATGCAGATGATTCTCGGTTTTTTAGGAACTTTTCAGGGGCGTATGACTGCAACTCGGTGAATGTGGTCTACTTGCTGCAATGCACATGTTGCAATAAAAAGTATGTAGGCAGTACGAAGACTAAATTTCGCCAGAGATTTAACGTCTATAAATCGTATTTTCGGACATACAAACAAAAGCGTCTAAGTGGTAATCTTCATACGGGTAAGCCTGTCCCACAGGCAAGCTTTTTCTCTCACTTTTTTGAACAAGATCATCGGGGTGAATTTTCTGTAAAAATAAGCATCATCGATGGTGCAGGTGACGTGTATTCGCTTCGCAGAAAGGAGCTTTTTTGGCAATATAAATTGGGTGTATTTTCCCCTAAGGGCCTAAATGAAAGGGTGGCAGATATCGAGTTGGATTTGTTTGCTTGTGGGAGCGCTTAATCCTTCTACCTTTGCACTTATATCCCGAGGGAGTGGAAGGAGATGCTGGCCGGTTAACTTCGTGTATTTTGCACGTGGTGTTGGGGTGGAATTCCCCATCGGGCTATTCGGGATTTAGCAAATTAAGCAAATCCTTGGAGGGTTACTGGCTGGCGTCTCTTTTTCCGTTCCCTTGGAAATTAGGATTCTGCTACGGAGGACACTCTCAATCCCATGTGGGTAAAGAAACCAAAAAGATAGGCTGTATTATTATTATTGTAACTCTATGGTTTGGAAGGTGTAGTATTTTATTCTTGTTTTTATTTTAAGGCCTGGTTCGCGCTGGGTCTTTTGGGTCTGTTGGGGTCGTGCGGGGGGACCCGAGAGACAGAGACTTAAAGTCCAGTTCTTTGTCTTTCGGGTTTTTTTGCGCTGCCTTGATGGCCCGGGGGACCCAGTGTGAATCAGGCCTAGGTTTCTGTTAATTTTGTTTACGTTGTAATGTATTGTATGTTCATAATTCGAGTTGTATCAAGGGTATTCTAATTTTGATTCTATGGAAATTTTATGTTAATTTTAATTTTGTTTACAACGTATAAAACCTGGCTTGTCCCCAATTGTAAGTAAACTGACGAAGATTTCAAATCGAAACGTTTTTAGCAAAATTGCAGTTGTGTTTCTTTTTTTTTTTTTAATAATAATAATGATAATAATAATAATAATAATAATAATGATAATAATAATAATAATGAATATTTAACAGATCCAAATACAGATGGCTTTTCACTGTTAAAGTTATAGGTTGCTAATGATTCTTTCTTTTGTATAAAGTATATCTTTCTTGTAAATAGTTGGTGTGAATTAGTATTTTATTATCTACTATTGTAAATACCAACTTTAAATATGATTTAAATGAAAAATGAAAAAAATTATATGAACGGGCACTTTGTAGAGCGAACCTTGGCGAAACCATTATGACAATAGTTTGGGAAATGAAGCAAAATATGGGAACTTATCCATGCTAAACCAATGACGGTTCAGCACATTTACTTATGCTGGCCTGACATCCAATGTGAAACGGATTCGAGTAATTAATCGTATGTTTAGTGTTTTGTAGGTTTCATTTAGTTAATATTTACATTTCTTTATGTTAATGGCCACAGGGTAGTCATTGTCCTTTGCTCCTTGTGGTCCTGTCCCTGTAGTGTTTGTATAGTTTGTACAGTAATTAGGAAGTATAGTAGGATGTAGGTGTAGCATGTATTGTAAAATTTTAGATGAATATATATATATAAAAAAAACAATAGTTTGCCCTCATAAAGTGATTCACAGCTACAAATGCCAGCAGGTGCAGCAAATTCAACCCTAAGCAACTACTCGGTACGACGGCTGGTCAGCACGGCACCGCAGATGCCGCGCGGCATATGCCTAATAAGAGTGGCTAAAACAACAAGAAGTGTATAGATATATTGCAGTAAGAAATTAAAATGGTATAAGATGACAATGTACATGGTAGTTATGATAATAAAAACTGGTTTTGATTTGTCAAATGCTGTTCTTTGATGTTATTTGCCCGTAGCAGGTCGGCGTGTAGTAACAGATGCTTTTTTCATTTTCAGTGCCAGGTGTCATACGGAACTTAAAAGTGAAGAGGAATGATGACCAATCTGTTACATTGTCATGGGACCAACCACAAGACAAAGGAGGCCCTGATCTAAAATATCTTGTCAAAGTGAATAATGGAAAAGGTAACTCCATGAAGGCCATGAATTATACCATAAAGCAGGAGAAAGAAACGAAAAAATACTTTGTTTCGGTAAGTGGCACTGTTACATGGAGCAGAGGTTCCGAATACTTCCTTTAAAGTATAATCAGACACTATGTAAAGTGAATCTGTGTTAGCCATGGAACTAGGATTATTTTCTAAAACAATGCAAACCAGGTATCATTCAAAAGAGTTTAGCGAGCAGAATTTGATTCCTACAAACCTTGTACGGTGTCAGCATCTTAAGGGGCCTTTAGTCCCTTGCAAATTTTAGGAAGTTATTTGCTTCACAAATTTTTCCAAACTCCTACACAACATTCGAAAGTGCAGGTCTTCACAAACAGTGATGTGAAGATAGGTTTAAAACAGGCCATTGTGCAAATTTAGAAAATTTTACTATTCTGAAGTAGGCCAACAACGAATATAATCTATTGATTTTTTAGAATTTATTAATTTTACGTGATAGACCGTCCCTTAACGCACAAAACTCACCAATACTCCTCGTTTTGTTCTGATCCCTGGGGTATTTGGCTTGTTTACTGCTTACTTGTTTTTCCCAAGTTGTCTGACTGACCAGTAAAACCGGTTTCATAATCAGTGCTATATAAACAGCACGTGTATTTTGATTAATTAGCTGAGGATGGCACGAGTTTGAGTGACGAAACGTTCTTAAATCATCTACCTGATCATGTCTTAATTAATTCATATTGTCTTAACTACTGGATTGTCACTTACATGGATTTTTCAATAATTTCTACTTGGATTTGTCTTTAACACATGGATTGTCATTACTAATAAAATATTACTTGGATTTGTCGAATAATTACAACTTGCTCAGTCTTTTCTATCATGTCATCCTGAGGGTTAGTAAAAGGAAACTGTTCGTCGTGACACTTGCAGTAAAAGTTAGGTTTGCATAGAGTGACAGGTTTGACTGTCGTCATCTGTCATAGAATTCTCTGTGGCCAATTTTACTCCTGTACTTTTGTGGTGAAATTTGGCAGAAATAAGCTCGACTAGGCGTAATTTCGGAGTTCACTGTTTAAGAAACGACTACTTCCATATTCTCCTTTGCAGATTCATAATCAGAAGGCATCACAGTTTTACAGGACAACTTTGTTCTGCAATCTTGATAAACAAAAAACTCTAAGTCATTCTAAAGTGACTGAGCACCTCTGCAGTCACCAAAATTTGATAAAGCTTGAAAGATTTAAGTTCTGCTGTCAGATCTGTTCTAAATGATCATAGCATGCAATATTTTGCAGTATAATGATAGTTTTGTGACTAAAAGCCATTTTACTTTACCTAGCTTTTGGTTGTACTCTGCGTAAATATGTAGGTGTAAAATTCTATGACCTTTTTCCTGTGAAATGAATTCTCTGAAAGGACTTTTCAGAAATCTTGAATATATTTTCGAAATTAAGGCGTATTTTGTATTTTATTTCAATTATTTTTTTATGTATTTTATTGTATTGAATTGTATAAATAAAGTTCTACGGTTTCAATATAATTAAGTTGAAGCAAGGACGATCTGAAATGCACTTGCACAGTTACATTCTTAGGCCCAATTTGCTAGCATGTAATTGTGCTTTTTTTCCATGGGATATTGTTCATACCTTACAGGTAATGTCCTAACTTACAATACTTTTGACAGAATTTATTAGTAAATGTCATCGTTTGCCTTATTTCTATTGACCAAAGTTTGGCTCTACTATACTGGCTGGTTTTCTCACTGCGCCTTCCTTGAGCCAAGTTTTCTCAGGGTTTTTGCCGTCATTGAAGGGCACTTCAGAGAATGTAAGTGTGCTCTTCATACTGTCCTTGGTTAGAGATGATATGAATGGGTCAAGTTAAAGGTCATAGCTGAGAATTTCTGTAATTCTCTAAACCAGCGTTCAAATTATCTCGTTCCCAGGATGCTGTTTCTGATGTCTTGTATGGCAAACTTGTTTTGTTGCCATTTTTTTAAGCCCGGGGGGTACTTGACCTAAATTTCCACTGGGATGTACCCACATGACAAAAATTTTACCCGGCCCCAGAATTTTTGTCTTCAGATGATACCTGATTCTAGAAAAAATAGGTTAACATTATACTCAAAACACAAAAATTAGACAAATTAACAACCCCATGTAACAAAGTTTCCCCTTTTGACATGTTGTGAGAATCGGCTCCATAAAATTACCCTCATTTGATACCCCGTTTTGGAAAAAATAGGTAAAACAATACCCTGGAAAATGGCACATTCCCGCTGGGCAAATATAGTAAGTGCCCCCTACCCCCGGGTTTTTAAGACGCACGCAGTTATTCAATATGTTTCATCGTAAGGTAATTTCCCTGTTTGTAGAAGGAAAGACTTTCATCTAAACTGGCATTATCTTACAGATACAATCTTATACAAGTGCTGGGTACTCCAAAGCGGTAACAACAGAATTCACAATTCAGGGAAAGGCTCAGGGTAAGTTAGGTTAAATTTTTACCACAGTCTATCATTTATACCAGCCTAAAAAGTTTCTGTGTATTTTACTAGATCACTAAAGAAGTTGAAACAAATATGTCTCTCAAAAGATTCTCTGAAACGGCCAAAAATGATGATCTTTAGGTGGCCAGCAAAAGGGGATTTAGGCCTGTCTTTAAGGATTTTGAACTGAAGTTTTTTCATAAATTGCGGTCAAACCGATGTTCAAAATGTAGATTTTCTTATCTTAAGTTGATATACCGTAAAAGCTGTATTAAGCCCCCTCTCTATCAAGCCCTCCCCTCTATTAAGCGCCCCGCTCTAATAAGCCCCTCCCCTCTGACCCGAAATTTTAAATATGCCACCCTCTCTATTAACCCCCCACTTATATCAAGGTTCAGAGATTACCAACAATTTTCCATTTATTCAGCTAAACGAGCTTGCATGTTGTTATGATAGTGTTTGGGGTGGAGAATGTGTTGAATTCATGTATTTGACTCGTAAAACTGTATGTTGAATCCGCAAAATATGGGGTTTAACAATTGAAAAGCTATCATATGTATTCTTGTCATTTGATTTTGTGAATAAGCCTCCCTCTCTAATAAGCCCCACTCTGGAGTGTGCAGAATGAAATAAGCCCCCCCCCCCCGGAGGCTTAATAGAGCCACAGTTTTTACGGTATTAACTCTACGGGTATTGTCGGTTTTATGCCGGGTGAGTCAAAAAAAAGTTTACCTGCTTGGTGGGCTTTGGAATAAAATACATGTGACCGATATTCAAAACTAAAATGTTAGTCTATCACTCAAAGGCTAACCTAGATGGGAAAATTTTGTTTGGTAAAATCACACATCGTTAAGACCCAGCAATTAGAAAATGCCTGCAAGGGGTTTGTATGGGGATCGAGAATTCTACGTTCCATTCTGGTCCATGATTTATGTGGTATTTAAGTTTACATTGTCAATTTCATAAAAAGAATTTTAATTTCAATAGCAAGTAAATTATGGATCAAAATGGAATGTGGAATCCTTTTTCCCAAATTTGCTCACTACTAGCATCTTCCTTATTCTGGGTCTAAGGCCCCGTTCATACGGGAACGCAATCGTTCCGTTCCATCTCCGTTCCACTTTCTGGAACGCAAAAATTGACTGTTCACACGGGAACGGAACGATTGCGTATCGGTTTTTGTTTCTGTTCACACGGGAACGCAATCGTTCCGTTCCACAGCTTTCTTTTTAGTCCTTGCCAGTTTTTCCAGCAACAACTACATCCACGCATGCGTTTAGGGCAAAAATCTCATCGTTCCGTTTTTTGGACTAGTCTTGCACCTCATTGCCTGTTCACACGGGAACGGAACGGAACGATTGCGTATCGTTCCACTTTTCGTATCACTTATTTTATCGTTCCACTTTTTGGAACGGAACGATGTTATTTCAAGCGTTCCCGTGTGAACGCAACCCCTGAGCGTTCCACTTTTCGGAACGGAACGATATGGAACGGAACGATTGCGTTCCCGTGTGAACGGGGCCTAAATGATGAGTGATGTTACCAAACAAAATTTTCTCATCGAAGTTAGCCTTTGCCTTATAGATTAACATTTCAGTTTTGAAAATCGGCCTCATACTGTTTATTTCACAGCCTGGCAAACGCGTAATTAGTTTTTGACACACCCGAGAGGTACCGGAAAAATGGTTTGAAGACAACATGCCGTAAGACGTCTGCACTGTTTGGAACTCAAGCAGTAGTCATCATCATTATTATCATTCATCTGTAAAATCTATTACGTTTGCAGGCATTCCCCTCACTGTTGGTATAGCAGTTGGTTGTAGCTTCTTTGTGTTAATTGTCATAGCCATTTCGCTGGTGGTATACTTCTACAGAAGGTAAATTTATACTTTATACATTGCCAGTTTCTTTTGGCAACGTATCTAATGTTTTATCAAGAACAGTAACTCTCGGCAAGTCCAGTATTTGTCAATGGGCCAATATATCAGTCCCTGAATGCCCTAGACTGATGACGATGAGTCCCTTGTATCCCTGCGGTAAACCTTGCTCAAGAGGGACTCATAATGAAACAGTAAAAAACCTGGCCCTATCTTAGGTATTCGATCGATCGAATCATGATCGAACGACTGCCGTAGCTCTGTTCAACGGTGACTCCTCGGAAAGAAAATGCGATGAAAACCACGGTAAGCAGACGTTTAATCAAGAATACTTTATATAAAACTGAAGAAGAAAGTTCACTTTACCTGGTAAGTGCAAAATGAATCTTTCAACGCTACATTTTCCATGTTTTTAAGACCAAAACAAACCAGAGCAATTTACAACAACCTGCCGCAGCAACTTCCTTTAAACTCTAGTCAACTGCATCATTCGAATTGAAAATTCGACAGCATTGTTCTTGGCAAAATCTCGCAATCTGATTGGTACTGAAGAAATTGCTCAGTTTGGGCCTAAATAGGGCCAGGTTTTTCAGAGTAATACTATGAGTCTCTATTGACAGAAGCGCCATCATCAAGTCAAAGAGCACAGGGAAACGAGAGACTCATCATCATAAGTCTATGAATGCCCAGCCTTGGCCCTGAATTGAACGCTCACGCCAAGGCCAACCCTGACTTATTCAAATGTTAACCCTTACCCTGATTCATATCAAAGTTTTGATATGCTGAAATTGTGTTGGTCCAGAATCAAATACTGGTTGAAACTTTTCGTTAGAAAATTTTAGAAATGAGTTTTTTTGTTCAATGAAAAGTGGATGTTACTTGCTTGAAGAATGTGGTAAAAATGCTTTAAGAGGGGTGTAGTTACTCTAGGTTCTGTTCTTGGTTGCGAGAGTTTGATTCATTTTGCCAAAATAATTAATCTGAAAGAAATTTTCTTGTTGAAAGTATGAAACTTCTTTTAACATTTATTCACCGAGCTTACGTCATTGACCAAAGATTCTTTCATTCCTATGTTGACGTATGTGCTAATCTTCTTTCCACTTTTTATGTTGTTAACACTTTTATTGCAATAAAATCGTTTTTCAGACGGCATCCAAAGCATCTCCAGCCTGTACGTTTGGAAAATGGAGAGGGTAAGTAGAACTTTATGATTGTAAAGCCAGGTCAAGGGATCCAAGGCAAGGCTCGTAGATTTATGCAAGAATTCGAAAGAGCATCTTAAAAATGTAACGAGTTAATTGCATGTCGTGAAAAATATATCTTATGATATTATGAATCCTACCCGGGGGGGGGGGGCGTAACTACCATATATGCAGTTACGAGATGTGCCATTTTTTGGGGTTCCTTTTTTCGAGCACAAAACAAAGTTTGGGATATCATTTTTGGTAAAATCACAGGTAGTCATAAATTTTGGGGTGTCATTTTAGAAGAATAACTCTTTAGGGTAGTGTTTTTGAACAAATTTAATTTACTTGGTTATCCCGTTACCCCACCGGGAAATCCTACCTCTGTTTTTGATGCAACTTCACTCTTTTTTTCGCCGGGGGAAGGAGGGGGACATTTTTGAAATTGCTTAGAACACAGTATATTCATAAGGTGATAAAATGCTCTGTGCAGTCTTTAGTTAAGAATATTTTCGTCAATGATCGAGATTCACGAGGTTTCACCTTGCAGCTAGGGAAAAGAAAATATAAAAAGAAAACTAAAGTAGTCATTCCTTTTGGTTTTCATTTCACGAAGTTTTATGAAGTATCGATGAAGTATGAGGTCATATCAGAATCCTCAGTTTTGATGTTGCTGGCTTTTTATCCGGCGCTAGGATTTTTTCCTTCAAATGATACCCGATTTTAGAAAACAATCGGTGAAAAAATGGGACTAACTAATAACCTGATCGAACGAAATTTCTCCTTTTGACTTGTTTTGACAACCGGCTCCAGAAAAATTGCCTACGTTTGATACCCCGTTCTGGACAATATTGACGAAAACGATACCCTGAAAAACGGCACATTCCCGTCGGACAAATATACTAAGTAACCCCCCCCCCGGGATTAAGACAATCTTTTGGCAAAGCGCATGCACGTCAATCAGGATCGAAGAACGCTGTAACAGTTTTTTTTTCGGAATGGTATACCATGTAGCTTGCCCGGGTCAGGTCTCACTTGTGGTTTATAATTCTTTGCAGTTATCCTTCCAAGTCGTTCCTCTGGGGCTCAAGTGTATGTAGATCCAACAACATATCAAGATTTAGCTGATGCAGTTCGTGAGTTCGCAAAAGAATTGGACAGAAAATGGATCGAGCTTGAAACTATCATTGGTGGAGGTATGTTTAAATTTAACTATAAGCTAAAGCCTGGTTTTCATATGGTCGTTTCTGTCGTTCCCGTCGCTGGTAAATTTCTCAGCGAACAAACGGCGTTAATTTTTCATTTTATCTCATTTCAGCAATGTTTATACACAAAACGCCTTTCAATTATTAATTTATTAATCATCGACCTCTTAACAATATTTGACTAGGAAAAAAATGGCACATTCGCTGCTCTACCAAGGGAACGTGTTTGAATGTGAAAAGTTCAAAAGATACTCTTTAAACATGTTCTAAAACGAACGATCGATTCTTTTCTCGAATATTGTCAGGGATATCTTTCCAGTTTTACACTAGAGAAATAGAAACTTCGCTCTCTATATTCTAACATAACTTTGGGAATTTGCAGATCTCTTCGATTTCTGGTTCTATACTTTGAAATCAGGGATCTTTTCAGTGAAATTATGGCGAAGATTTTTCTAATTCTAAAAGCAGTTGTTTGCTGTATTAATTTCTTGTTTTGTGATCATTGATGGTTTTGTGATCCTGGAAAAACAGCAATGATTACTATAGGTTTATAGGGCTTTAGGTTTCTATTCTTAGATTTTTATCATTGTAATTAGATGTTGTATACTTTGATTTGCTGAAGGGTTTCTTTTGTGTATAAACAATATTAGATGAAAAACATGAAAAATTCATTGTCATTTCCAATTTCAGGCGAATTTGGAGATGTCTATAAAGGATCACTCCGTCGACCATTGGAAGATGAAAGAGTTGTTGCTGTCAAAACTTTGAAAGTACGTTGCCATTAAAGTCATTTACACTCGTTACTTTGACATGCTCCTCTGAAGGCTAAACTTCCCCAGGGGGGGGGTACTCCATAACTTTCAATACGGGGAGGTCCATGCCAATATTTGGGGTCCGAAATTTTACGTTAAATCAATATTTGGGGTCTGTGAATTACAACATAGACAAAGATTCAATATTTTGGGTCCATAAATCTGAAAAAAGGAAGAATCGTGGAGTTTGGTGTGAGTCTCCAAGGTATTAGACTCAATATTTGGGGTCCCCAAAACATTAGGCTTAATATTTAGGGGTCAGCAACGAAATCGTGGCATGGACCCCCCCGTATTGAAAGTTAGGAAGTACCCCCCCTGGGTAAACTTCCCTGTTTCCAAGATCTTTCAGTTGATATCTACCTAATGATTGTTGGTTAGTAATACAAATTGCGTGGCTAGAAGCTTTATTTTTGATTTGGAAGCATTTCAATTTCTTGCTTGTATTTTAGTATTGTAACTTTTAGCATTTATTTGCGTTTTCTCAAGGCAACTTCTAACAAGAAAGCAAAGGATGATTTTCTCAGTGAAGCAGCCTACATGGGACAGTTTGAGGATCCAAATGTTATTGGACTTGAAGGAGTTGTTGTCAAAGGTACCTAATATTTGCTTTTCAATCTAGTGCAATTGGCAGATGACTGAGTAGATAGCATCCGTGCCCTCTTGGGTTCTAACCACATTGCAGCCATCAGGGGGCCATTGCAGCCATCAGGGAGATATGGGTGTGTAGCCTCATTGCTGCAATTTGGGATAATATCATCACTCAATCATTCTATAACCTTGAAATAATGGACGTGTTCCATCAAATAAAGTGTTTCTTGTAATAGATGTTTTTGGCATCTCAGATTCTGGGATGAATTCTCAAATTGTTAGAATGGATGTTTTCTTGCATCCGCAATCCTTTGTTGAATCCTCACATCTATGCAATTAATGCTTTTCGACATCTCAAATGTTTTGATGACCTCCAACACCTATTCAAACGAAGTATTTTGCTTAATACACTTTTCCATCAAATTAACTGTTCTTTTTCGTCAACCAGTTTTCTGCTCAGCCTTGCTGGTGGGCATGTAGGAGTCCTTTCAGGAGATAATTTACCTACGAGATTGAGCCAAAAGTGCTTTCCAGGTCTAGCAGAATGACTGATGGTGTTGCTTTTGGGTGCATTCGCTCGTATATTCGCGAAGTTTCTTCACCGCACCTCCAAATTGTTCCAGGAAGAGTTTTCCTCTTATTGAAATATTAAGGTTGAGGGCTTATAATATGTTCTTATGTACTGATTCAGCTGTTCAATCGATTATTAAGTTTGAAATAATTTGTCGTGAGCTTACTTAGTTATTGGCAATGGGCAGTGATAAATAGTCTTGTCCTTAAATACAACAAAGAGAACACACAGACACAGCATTGCTTCTTTGATCATCCATTGTTCACGGCGCATGCGCTACTTCGATTTGACTATGTTCGATTTTTCTGCGCATTGTAAATGCAAGCTTTTATCCTTGCGTGAACCCTGTAAGTAATTGATCATTGTTACATTCAGATCGCCCAATTATGATAATCATTGAATTCATGAGCAATGGATCTTTGGATTCCTACTTGCAGGTAAATTATATAAATTCAGTAGCATCTAAGGCCCCTTCCACACGTATACGTTTGTAAACGCATACTTTCTTATACGTTTACACCTTGCGTCCACACGTAAACGGCATTTTAAGTTGCCCTAAACGCATCCATTCGAAAACGCTTTCCAAAGTGGAAACTTTTGAAAACTCTGCTTTCACGTCTTCGTGGGGACGGTCGTAAACGCATACTTTCGTAAACGGTGGCGTCACAGACTTAATTCGCTCGTTTTCAGCTTTTTTTTTGAAAACACTGATTTTGCGTTTTCACGTGAACGGTCGCAAACGCATACTTTCGTAAACGATGACGTCATAGATGTCATGCTTATCATTCATTTCCAATTGTTTTGGCGTTTACTTGTGGACAGGCTAAAACGCTCCATAAACGATAAGTGGATCAGTTTGGACGGAAAACATTCTATGCGTTTACAATATGTAAACGTATACGTGTGGACGGGGCCTAAGTTGTTTAATCAAGAGTTCCTTATGGGTTCCATACTGGTTCAAACAATAACTAGCTTCTCAATATCAAGTTTTTTGTAATAATACCGGGTGAGCCAGAAAAAAGTTCCCATGTTTGAAAATTCAAAATATCAAGAGTACTTCACAGATTTGAATGATTCAAATTTTACTTCAAAAGCCGTAAGTTTTTTGTGTGATTTTCCTCGTTGTCTTAAAAGCACAAGAAATTTAGGTAAATTCAACTTTACAAAAATTTCTTGGTTGCCAAATGACTGAAAAAAGGCGTGGAGTATTGATCAAATCATATAGGACTCCCAGCACAGAATAATAAAGAAAATGCTCTTCCTCATGGGCGAGGGATATCTTCTGAACATTATGGCCATGGAATTAAAAATCCTTAGTATCTGTTTGAATGTCTTAGAATTCTTGAGAGAGGTAAAACGCCCATTGCGCGTTGTTCTGTGAGAGGAGAGTCCTTACGATTTGATCAATGATTTAGCTTCTAGTACTGGCAAGACAGCGAGACAAATCACAAATATACTTCAATCTTTCTTCTTGTAACTAGAATTCGAATCGTTCCGATCGGTGAAATTTAGTGTTATGATTTTTGAAAAGTGGGAACTTTTTTCTGGCTTACCGGTATTTTTGTCGCATCCAGAAGTTTGTTATTTTAGGTAATAAAATTTCAAGATTGTTCAATTAAGAAGCCATTCAGCAACTGTTTAAAGGCTATGTTAATGACAGGCTTTGTGAATGGTATTTTGAAACATCTTCTTTGCCTTTGTCGGTACAATTGTTCACAAACTTCAGAAAATTTTCCTCTAAAGTTTCAACTCAAAGTTCCGTAAAAATTGTGTTTCTTAGGGCCTGTTTATATGAGGAAAAACATCTCACTTGCCAGGCCCGGTGCTGAGAGGTGAGATTCCACCTTCCAATAAAATCCTTTGTTCTTTCATTTCGCGTTTACATGAGGAACACAACACCACCGGTATAGTGAAGTCCCACCTCACTAGAGGTGGAATCTCACCTAGGTGAGGTAAAATTTTTCCATATAAACGAAACACCACCGGTATGGTGAGGTGAATTGAATCTATTCGTTGATTCTCATTGGTCAGTTCATCCTGATTTCACGGAAGACAGACTTTACTCCACCTCACCTCTCAGCCCCGGGGCTGACAGGTGAGGTGAAAAATCTCATATGAACAGTGACTGAAATCTACCTCGCCTCTCAGCCCCGGGTCTGGCAGGTGAGGTGTTTTTCCTCATATAAACAGGGCCTTAGTTGCGGCTTTTCTAACATATTCCTGACATTCTTCATCAAAATTTTACCTAAATTACATGATTTTTATATTTTTGCCCATTTCAGTTGTTTTAGAAGGCAGTAAAACAACTCGTTGATAATGTCATTTTCTTAGAGTATCATCTTTTCCAGGAAAATGATGGGAAATTCACATCATTACAGTTATTGGGTATGGCAAGAGGCGTCTCCTCAGGCATGACATATTTAGCTGAAATGAGCTTCATACACAGGGTATGTTTAATGTAATATTTAAAGGAGTTTTTGGAAAATTAAAGTGATATTGTTATGATGTTCTCAAGATTATTGAAGGATATTTTGTTTTGTTTGTTTTCAATTTGTTTTGAGTGGGCTTGTCAGTATTTCTAGCTTCTTCTTCTTCGTGTGCCTTGTCTGGAACAAACATTGGCGATCATGGCTCTCTAATCATATCTGTTCTCTGCCTGTCTCAGAAGGTCGCACTTGCTGCCTGTCTTTGACAACCACGAGTTTAAACTTCCAACAAATGTTATCCTTTGCTGACCTCTGCTAGGTTTCCTTCAATCTTTCCAGTAAGGGCCAAGTGTTCTAAGCCTTTGTGACGATATATGTGTCCTAGGAATTCCAATTGTCTTTTCCTTATATTCTTGATTAGTGATCTTTCTGTATTAATTTCTTTAAGAATTGATTCATTTGACCTTTTCTCTGTCCATGATATTCTCATCATTCTTCTGATAAAGCACATCTCTGCTGCCTCTAGTTTCTTTTCAATTTCTAGCTACTTAAAGCTAATTCAGTTCCACTATGCATGCTGCGGTGAGGCATGGAACCCCTAGTTTAACATCCCTTACGAAGGACGGCGAGGTTAGTTACGAGGTCAGGCCTCCGAAGGACACCCATCCGTAGTTTGACCTCATTCAACCAAGCTTAACTTCAGTCACTTGATGAAAACTGTAAAAGCCGCTTGGCCACTCACCCCACATGTATTTCTAAGCCTTAGCAAAATGCTTATAGTCGACTGCAGGGATAGTTTTTCTCCACATTTCAAGACTTTTGAAAGACTTGAAATGATATCAGTTCTTGTGAACAAGGTGTTTTGTACTATCAGGCCCTTCGTGACTGTTACCTTTCAGGATCTTGCTGCAAGGAACATCTTGGTTGATGACAACATGGTTTGTAAAGTAGCTGATTTTGGAATGAGCAGAGAACTGAGTGAAGAGGAAACATACAACACAACGGTAAGATTTTTTGAGACCTTTTCCCATTGAATAAAGAAGGTAATAGCAATGATAAAAAGAGAGCTTTAAGCTTGGACTAGATCTAATCATGAATTAGAAATTGCAGCCAACAAATTTCCTAATAATAGGCAAAGCGATATGTTTTTGTCACTTGCCAATTTATTAGAGATAATAGTTAGAGTTCTGAAGAGAAGGAGACAATAGAAAAGTGGCATCCCTGTCAATTGTGTGATCGCCTGTGGTAGCAAGGAGCAAGTGCTGCTTTGCGTGGGCTGTTATAAGGTGATAAGTTGATTTGAAAGATGAAAATTTCAGTTTTATATTCGCAAAAAAATGATTTCTGAAAGAACATCGTAAGTGTGTCAGCGGCTTCTTGGTGATGAAAATGTTTGCCCCCCCCCCCGCCACCCCATTAGCTTTTCTGGAAACCTGACTGTAGGCCTCTTTGCATATCACCAGGATTATAGTCACATTTCTTTCAAGGATATGAAGCATTGAATTTTTAGCATGCAGTACCTAAGTTAAGCCGTTCATGGTGAGCCTTTGTAAGCTGGGTTGCTTTTCACAAATTGCTTGTTGGCATTTGCCATCCTTCTTTTCACAGGGTGGCAAGATTCCAGTACGCTGGACAGCTCCAGAAGCAATACAGTACAAGAAATTCACAACTGCATCGGACGTTTGGAGTTATGGGATTTTGTTATGGGAAATCATGTCGTATGGTGAAAGACCATATTGGGACTGGGGCAACTATGAAGTAAGTTGTTTCTTTTATTAGGGGGAAGGACGAAGGAAAGTGAAAGTTTGAAGACGGGCAATTAAAACGACCAGAACGAGATTCAAACAAGGTTATACCTACTATGTAATTTCTGCGTGGACTATCTTTGTGGACCGTCGGGTTTGAACCTTCTGGTTGTCTCAGTTACTCGCATTGTTTCTTCAAGAAGGGCCGCACAAGCTTTTAGGTATCAGAGAAGTATAGATCAGCCAACAGCACCTCAAATTCGATGAGAAACTCCTATCTAATTTACAAATTGAATAGAATTTTTCGGCCTGTTTAGCCTGTGTGCAGACTTCTTCTGTAAAGTCTGGACGCGAGCAACCTTTCTTTGATGGCAAAATTATGCATAAATATGTACATATGCAATGAACTTCAGTGAAAAGGGCCACCATAAACTATTTTACATTCATTCTTAGGTTATCGAGAGACTCGCATCTGGTTACAGGCTGCCTCCACCCATGGTAAGAAGCGTTGTGTTTTCCATTTGTTGCTACCAAATTATTAAAATTCACGTGATTCCCTTTTCTACAAAAATCATCTTTATAAAGGAACTGTTTTCAAGCTGGCCTGTATGACACCTCCATGGAGCATTCCAATGTTACTGTGTAATGTGACGAAGTTCCAGTTTTAATCCAGTGGCAGCGCCGGGGGGGGGGGAGGGGGGCTGAATCCCGAACGTCGGCAAAAATTATCAAAGAAAACAGACATAAAATTAGTTGGGTATACCTTTAGATTGAAAAATCACGTCAAAATCTCCCCCCCCCACTTCTTTCGGATTTTCAGAGCTGGCGCCGCCACTGTTTTAATTGCAGAAGTCTTAGTTGTTTTTTAGTTCACTGAATAGAACCAGTGGGTGGAAGGTGGCACATTGTCTTATTGTGTCATTCACGAAAACTCTTTGAGTTGTAGAAGGCAGGCGGAGTTCGTTGAAAAGCGGGAGAAGCTTCTTATTCTCTGGTAAAATCAAATTGCCAGATTAATTGTAATGGTGATGGAGCTCCTCTTTTAAGGAAGAAGGCAGTGTATGCCATATCTTCGTTCCAAGAAAACGTGCACTTCCAATACCATACCCTGTTGATGATTTCTGCAGTTCTAGATACTTGAAGTTGGCAAATCCCGTGTATTTGAGTGATATATGATTGATTTATAATATCAATCCTTTCAGGGTTGTCCCAAGGTTGTCCACGATTTAATGCTTTCATGTTGGCATAAAGATCGCGTGAAAAGGCCCAAATTTCGAGATGTTCGTAACACTGTCGACAAGTGGATCCGCAGTCCGGAGTTGCTTAAACAGGAAGCATCAGTCGTCACTAAACGGTAAGCACTTTTCAGTCATCTGTGGACATTATACCGTATACCTTACAAATGATTCCAAGGTGGTCCCAGTGTTGTCATAGTTTTCCATGGGATATTCATGGTTTCGCCTCCGCATGCTGTTGTCACTTTGGTGCCTGCATGTAGTGTCAAAAGTAATTTGCCGGGGTCAAAAGCATATTTTTTTCATAAGACACAATATCTAAGGATACATGGTCTAAAACTTCTAATTTTCTACTAATAATTTCTATTCTATTAAGAATCATAATGACAATAGTAACAGTAGCGATAGTATGTGGGTAAGTATTTAAATTATTCCTAAATCAAATATGAAAATATGACTTTGACAGGGTCTGCCGCTCGGTGTTCAGAAAACTACCCTCTTCTAATTACAAAAGGTTGCTGTCATACCCACTTTTATGATGAATTTTGGCGGTTAGCCCTTTTTGACAATTTTTTGCCAACTGGAAAACCCACCCATGTTTGAGGAAGATCTGCCGAAAAAGTGACCCTTGGTTAGAGAATTTTAGACCCAAAAACCTACCCATATGGGCGACACATTCCCTTACTCTCAACATGTTATGTTACCCCCTGGGATAATTTGTGTTGCGAATTTTTAATAGAATAAGAGAAACAGTCATTTATAGTTGTGTTTTACAAGATAATGCCCGCTGAATTTCAAAACAATGTTATTGAAAAATGTTCCCCTCTAGCATCACTCTTTCCCACAGCGGATATATAAGATTTCATTTATTCTTGTTATTTAGTTCCAATAAGAGGTTATTCAGTCGCGTTTTTTATTACCAATAAATCCCGGTTCCCTGTGGTTATATTAGTTAGTTTTAGCAGCCAGACGCGGATGTCTTTGAAAGCGCAAATGCTTGTAAGTTTTTCAGAGCATCTAAACCTTTCAGGTGTTTCCTTCCTAGAAAGCTGCTCATGACAGGCAAAATCCTAAAGACTGGTTTGCATTCTCGCATTTCCATCGCTTATGAATATGCGCACACGGTGTTTAGCTTCCCCTCTCGATGTTCTTTTCCTGAGGGGCGGCCTTCAAAAGTACTCTTTTTTAGGTTGTCAGTTTCAGAAATAGAGTATACTCGAAGTCTCTCGAGACTTGCAAAAGTTGTGAAGTTGATTTCGCTTTGTATCTAACAAAAGAATTATTTTGGCGTCTTCTTGACTAGCGCCTTCTTGCTAAAACAACGTATTGTAAAGTTTGACACAGCCCGACGTAAAACAGTCCCCTTGACTGATGATGGAGCTACCGAGTAAAACTAATGAGAAATGAAATGAACTTTTAATTCCCTTGCAGAGACGAAAACTTGGATTATGCTTCAATGAAAACATTGAAAGAGTGGCTGGATTCGATTAAACTAGGACAGTACATTGAGAATTTCACCAACAAGGGTATAGTCACACCACGTCAGATCTTAGAGCTATCTGAAGATGATCTTAAAGGCCTTGGCATCCTCGCTATAGGACATCGTAACAAATTGATCAAGAGCATTAATGCTACGAAGAATCAGCTTCATCGAACATGTACACTTGAGAGAACAAAATCCGCGGTTGTTTGAATATGCATAACGGGCTGGATTGCGTAGCATGATTCGACAATCCATGACGTTCGTTGTTCCTCATTCATATCTTTATATATCGGGCTAAGTATTGCTTAGTATGATCTGGATGACCCTGCTTCAGACATTCTCTATATAGGGAGATAGATTTTGCGCAGTATCAGCCGACTGTCTTCCTGCAACGTAATGTAAGACCCCGTTTCAAACTGTCTCGGCAAAGCGGGCTAGATTCTGCGGAACATCATCCGACTGTTTAAAGGCAGTCTGTCATGCATTTGATTGGTTGATAATGACAATACAAAGAATAGGAAATTTGAATGGCTGATGATCCTCTGATTTTCTATGGCCGTAGAAATTCAAGAAGATTAGCCCTCCTTTGTTTCAAATACAAAGATTCACAAAGAAATCTGTTGTGTTGAACTCTGATTGTAGCGGCCAATCAGATACGTGACAGACTGCCTTTAAGAATAACTTTATATAGCAGACTAGATTTAGCGCAACATGATCCGACTAAGATTCCTTTTCAGATTATGTACGATCGTGCTATTAGAAAACTATTTCTCTCTCAGATTTGATGTGACATGAGATTTGCGATGACGGAAAATTCGTTATGCAAAATACTGTAATTGTTGCTATTTTCAAGCATTTTCACGTGACATCTGATTTGACTGTACACTTCTCGTTAAAGGGGCGTCGTTGGGAAACAGTGTCTTGTGTAGGTTTCTTCTTTAGCCGATTTAATGCCCGTCCCATGAAGCTCCTAAATTCATCTCAAAGTGAATGACCTGAGATATATATATATAGCGCTTGTCAATAAATAGGACAAAGGAGTATCTAGTCCCCCATTGTTTTCGATGGCTTTGCTTTCTTTCGCCAAGAGCTGGGTTACCAAATACAATAGGCTGTTTATAAACCTATGCGATCTCATCTTTTAAAGGCACACTGTCGTGGTGCTGATTGGATAAACAAGACAATCAAGAAGAAAAGAATCAGGCAAGGTTCAGTAATTTCGCTGTACAGTGAAATTCACGAAGATGATAATGATCAGATTCCCTTTATTCTCGAAACAAAGTATGATCCAAGAGCATAAAGGCTTGGTAATTACTCAAAGGCAAGGGCATTGTTTTTGATTTCAACATCACAACTAGCCAATCTCAACCACGACAGTGTGCCTTTAACTCAGGTTATTCACTTTAAGTTTTGGGTAGTCGCATTACATCATTGTGAGCACTCTTTAACGGAGAATAACAAAGTATTTTGGTGTAAGTTTAGAAGTGTGGAGATCTGCGGAAGGAGTCTCTGCAAATGCATTTAATGTACAGAGTTAATTAGTTTTTTATACGTAATATATCAATATGTAATTCAAGTTTGATTTTGTTAGGTATTGTACCGCCGAAACAGTAGCTGAAGCAGCGAATGGAGTAAAGTGTAAACTTCGCGGTTAGTTAAGGGGATGATCGCCGGGGCAAGTTGACCCGTTTGTAGCACCTATTTGTAGCGCAGTGACGGATCAGTAAGTTGACTTTGTACTTTGATCGAATCCTTCATATTTTTCGGTAACGTGTATCGCCTTCCCAGATTTTCTTCCCTTACGAAAGTAGATCAACCCAGCCAAGTGATTAACGGAACTTTATAAGCAATAATTAAGAAAAAAACATGACATTTTCTCAGTAATGGAGGCAAATAGGAGCAGATACGTTGCAAATGAGGGCTTAGAGTCAATCCTGGGTCGACCTGTTGGGCACGCACACGTGTTTGACTATCTGAACGGCTTCACCATCACGTGGATTGCCTCGGTTTTGTATTACCAAGGTTCAATCAGGACCAGAGCTTAGCTGTAAGCAAGTCCGAGCAAGTCAACCTCCTAACTAATGGAGAGCGACCGGTGAGCCAGAGAGGAGCTGGAAACGGGTCACCTCGCGTAAGTAATCACCACTATGGCTCCCATTTACTTGGTGGGCCAAAATGGGCTGCTCTGTTTCAAAAGGGAGCAGCCCATTTTATCTTTTTTCGCTCGTTTTTTCGTTTGCACGTGGAAAAGTTTTTATCTTTTTCGCTCGTTTGATTTGAAGGCTGAATGATTTCCACTTGTTCTCAATGCTCTTTCTTTCTCGTTGTTGTTCGGCTGGTGTCCTATTAATATCATAGCAATAATGTGTGTTATTATCTTGTTACACAGCCGATATGGTAGATTCGAAGAGGGTCAACAGTGGCCAAAATTGCGACCTCCCCACAATTTTTGATTATTTAGCACGTCTTAACCACGTGATAGGATGAAAAAATTGTCCTATCAGTTTAACACTTGCCCGTAGAGCGTAGGGCTCAGGTTTTGAAAAAGGGGTTGTAAGATTCTATGCCAACAAGAGCAGATTTTATAATACAATAGCATCAGTTGCTTTGGTTCACACCTCAATTCAAAGTAATTGGCGAACACAGACAAAAGAACTTCTCTTAAACAGTAATTCAAAATAAACATAGCCGCAAAGGTGCTGTGAAGCCAGTATGGCAAACTCTCGCTTGGTGCGGGCGAAGGGAGGTTTTTAAGAGAACTCATGTGCTTATAACGAAGGAAGATGAGTAAATCTAAAGTTCTGTCTTGACGGATTTCGTTTACGTGATTCAGAAGTTGAGCAGAGGGTATTATAATTCTTACATATTTATCGCTCAAATTTAAAACAGTTACTCCTCAGCTCATGAATCAAATGAACAAAATTCGCCAGACAGAACTTTAGATTTACCCTTCCTCTTTCTTTATAAGCTAAAAACTTCTCTTAAAAACGTCCCCTCGCCCGCACCAAGCGAGAGTTTGCTTCATTGGTTTCAGGGAACTTTGCGGCTATGTTTGTTTTGAATTACCGGTTGAGAGAATTTCTTTTGTCTGCATTCGCTAATCGCTTTGAATTGAAGTGTGAACCAAAGCAACTGATGCTATTGTATTACAAAATGTGCCCTAGTTTTCTATGCCATTTTTCTTTGAATAGACGATTGTGCTATAGATGGCGGACGGGAATTTTTTACCATGATGCTTTGCTTCACATTGAATTTCGATTGAAATCATTGGCAGATTTGTTCAATACCGCCAAGGATCTTGGTTACAAATTCCTCGACGCCATCTTTAGCGCGATCGTCTATTACGGTGCTCAAAAGGAACTTTGGGTACGTAGCTGTAAGCACTACGCTGTAGCTGTACGTACGTGTCTGCCATTGAAATTGTTTGATATCGTGATAACTATAGGGGCAGAAACTTTCGCGAGCAGAAACTTTCGCGATGTTCGCATTTTACAGTTTCTGCTTACAGCCATATTGTAAATCATAGGGTTCCAATCCTTAAATGTATCGGTGTAAAATTCTAATACAGCCATCTTTTATGGTGTACTATTGAGGAATTTGATGATGTCTACGTTGCAAATTGGTTGAAACATGAAAGGTGCTAGGACTCAGTAATTCTGAAAGCAATCAAATTATCAAATATTTGTACAGGGTGACAAAAAACAAAAACTTCATGGGATAGATTATGACTAGCTCCTTGAAATCAAAGGCTATTGTAAACTAGGTAGTTAAGCGCTCGCTTCGCTCGCCCTTCAACATTCCTGGCTTCTGCGGAGAGCTTTCTCATAGACTTGCTCCAAGTTTGTTCCTTCCGTCCTTCAAACCGTTCCATTTGCGGTAGTTCATGGCTCAGCCATTCCACCATTCCGTGTGAAAAGAGAGAGGGACAGAATTGTACAATTTGCAGTCTTATGAATTATTAATGAGATAGATCTTTTTGTTTTAATGACGTAGGTGGACACTATCCTGTCCGCTGGCGGCATTCTTAAATGGCCCCAGTGAACGATTCAGCATCGCAATAGGACCATGACTACTTTCTTTGAACTTCTTTGAAACTTCAACGAAGCGAATCAATTCCCGTGCAAATCTGAAGCCCGAGACTCAGCGCTTATGTATATAGATTGCGTTCTATAACAGTTTAGTTGGGAGGCTTCACTAAATTTTGTGATGTTGAGTGGGTATTTTAAGAAGACATCACCATCCGAACAGCCAGATTCGAAGAAAATTTCAAATCCCGGATGCCTCATTTTCCAGTCAAAATTCTGTAATTCTGTGAACTCTACGTAGCGATGGATTTGATGAGGTCTGGGGGCAATTATTTGTTTGTAAAAATGGTTGGACTCTGTTCCTCATTCAAATTTCGTGCTCCAAAACAAATTTGGAACTCAGCTTCTTTCGCATCTTGCAAACTATGGATTGGAAAACGAGGGAATAGTCCAAGAAAGGAATGAATTTTCATGTTTTTGGAACTTTTTTTCGAACAGCAGTCATAATCTAAACTGACCAAGCAACATCTCAAAAGATAGCTGAGCCTTTCAGCTATATGCTGATACCTTGTTTGTGTTCAAAACATTTGCTTCCGGTAGAAAAGTAGCCCAACTTCCTTCAGTTCCATCAAATCAAATAGGACGATACAATAATCATTTCTACAATCTTTTTTAAAATTTTAACGCCTATGATTTAGACTTCGCTTAAAATACCGGGTGTCTCAAAAAAATGTACCCCCTTTTGACTGGAAACGTGAATGAAACAATGAGATATTATTACTCTCGAAGTAAACAGCTAAATTTATCAATCTTCAACTTAGATTCACATACCTTGCATTTAAAAATCGTCCACCAAATACCGGAGATACAAGCTTGCAAAGTCAAAATTTACAGTGCACCCGAAACCAGAGGTTTTGTAAAAGGGCCTAGCCCTGATTTGATATCACAGGCATATTGCAAAAGAATTCGAACTTTGACCTTTGGCTTATTCTTTTGAAAAGAATCATACCTTGAATTGCTTCAATTGTCCTACAGATAATTATTCCTTTGAGGAATCAATCTGTCCATTGCATTCCATCCCAAGTGTCAAAGAAGAAGAAAAGAGCACGTGCACTTTCATTTTGGAGATGGCGGCACGACTTTATCATTCTTGAGCCTGATTCACACTAGGTCGTTTGGGTCGTTAGCGTCGTGCGAAAAGACCCAAAAGACAAGATTTGTCTTTTGGGTCTTTCTGCACGATCTTAACAACCCTAATGTTCCAATGTGAATCAGGCCTTTCCGCATCTTTATTATATTTGTTTAATCAGGGCGCTGATGTCCACGAGTCTGTTATTCTTTTCAAAAGCGAAGAAATGGAAGTTAAAATTTACAGGTGCTTTGGAAAATATGCATGGTACAAATCATGGCTAGGCCCTTTTACAAAACCTCTGGTTTCGAGTGCACTGTAAATTTTGACTTCGCGAGCTTGTATCTCTGGTGTTTGGTGAACGATTTTTAAAAGCAAGGTATGTGAATCTAAGTTGAAGATTGATACATTGAAGCTTTCCACTCGGAGAGAGATAATATGTTATCGTTTCGTTCCTATTTCAGGCCAAAAGGGGATACTTTTTTTTGAGACACCCGGTAGAGGTTGTTTAGATTAGCAGTTGAAATTCTACTGGCTGTAGAGATATGGATTTTGTACCATTCTCGATAATAGACATAATTATCATATTTGTAACCAAAACGCTGCAGAATGGCATTCTTTCTTGATCAAGTCTTCGTAACGATGTGTTCATTTAAGCCAAGATGGGAGAATCCAACTCAGACATGTCACAATGCCTTGAATAGTGAAGAGCTTAGGTGTGGAGCAGTGGCGGGGACGGTTGCTGTCCCTCGCCTGGGGTTGTTTGTTTATTTTCAATTTGTTTTGAGAGGGCTTGTCAGGATTTCTAGCCACTCAATGCTAATTTAGGCCCAATTTACATGCTGCATCCAGGCATTCGACCCCGAGTTTAATGTCCCTTCCGAAGGACGGCGAGGTGAGTTGTGAGGTCAGACCTCCGATCCGAGGTCACCAATCTGGAGTTTGACCTTACTCGACCGAACTTAACTTCAGTTACCTGACGAGAACTGTTTTAAGCCACTCGGCCACTCACCCCGTAACTAGGCCTCTTTCGTGTAAATTTTAATATTGGAATGTAGTGTGTACTTTCCTTATGTTATGAGCGTGTCTCTTCCTTGTTTTCTGTCTCCTTTGCAAACTGCAGAATACAATCAAGCGATTTCAATGTCAACAAGTGCAGCCCACAACATCCATGGCAGCGTCGGCATTTTATTTATTAAAATCTTCAAAACAAAATGGCGATGCTGTTGCGGATGTTATGGACTGCACTTGTTGACATTAAAATCGCTTGACTGTATTAAGCAGTTTGTAAAGGAAACAGAAAGCAGGGAAGAGACATTTTGATAACATAACACACTACATTTCTATTCGAGTTTACACGAAATAGGCCTAGTTACCTCTCCTATCGCCTGTGATTTTGTTGTGAGCTTAGCTTTCCTATTCTGGTTCAGTCATGATGAAAATATGATTCATCCCACATCTGCGTCAAGTAAGATTGTGCAACAAGGGAAGAAACTTCTTGAGCAACCTTGTTCCCAATGGTATCCGTTGTTGTCAATAAGAGGCAAGACCATCATAGATACGTAGAATGATTACAGTTCACCGTAAATTTCGCTTGGTTTTGATATATTTGATTTGAACCTTTTTGCTCAATCTACGACTCATAGAAAAGCTAAGCGAACACTAGAACCAAAAAAGCGTACGGGAATTCAACCGCTCGCAGTGTCGAAAAATTTTCGGTTCTTGGAAGCTCAATGGATTAATGTTGGATTAATGTTCAATCAGTTTTATGAATACTTGGATGCAAATAAATCACTATGCGAGCATCAGTCTGGTTTTGGACTCTTACACTCGGTTGCCACAGCCCTTACTGCTTGTAATGGAAACTGAGAACCTTTAAACCAAAACGCATGTGTAGATCGTTAAAGAGCTTTTCCTTCCATGAATTTTAACTTTTTGAAACAGGTCTGGTTGAAAAACATCTATATTATGAACCTATGTTATTTTATGTAAATATTATAAAATGAAAATGAAAATAAGATGAATGCTGAACGATTTGAAAACTGTTATAAGGTTGCAAAAAAGGATCTTCATCTTTGGATAATGTTTCTCCCTTTTTCTAACAACTGCAAGCCATAAGACATACCAATGGTTGTATTCAGGAGTTGTTCTGTATCTTGACGACGGCATGTTTCACGTGATAGCTCGCTGACCTGTGGAAGAGGTACGTTCTCAGTTAAAAAATGCACGAAATTTTTTACAAGAAACAAAGCCTGCTTTCCATATAGCCATAAGTGACGGGGCCAGTGCTGAAATAAGGCTTTTCCAGTGCTGAAACAATGCTGCGACGTTTTTAGCTTAAATGGAGACACTTTCTTGGGATCTATCTACCATGGCTGCGACTGTTGCTCTACCTCGGTAGCGGCGATGTAAAATTTGAATTTGGTTTAACTTTCCCTGCGAATAAAATTGAATTGAATTGAATTGTGACGCTTTTAGCACAAGTTTTCTTCTTTCTGTGATTTATTACTTGAGCCACCCTATTTCTGTGAGTATACGACGCAGCCGTCCGGAACATGTCCGTGAGCATGTCGGTGTCCAAATAAACACATGATTTCTATCCTAGCTAGCCTATCCTATCCTATCCTATCCTATCCTATCCTATCCTATCCTATCCTATCCTATCCTATCCTATCCTATCCTATCCTATCCTATCCTATCCTATCCTATCCTAGATTACTAGCCAATTAAAATTTAAGCAAACGTGATGCAATTTTACAACAACGAGCTTGCTGGGCCATGGTTGTGACAAATGGAAACACTTGTTACGTTGCCTTCACCACAGTCGAGCAATATAGTCACAGCCGTGGCAGAGCTGCGGTGTACAAGCATCGTCTCAGCACTGTGCTTGCCAGACGTGTGGTTGCCCGACGGGCGGGGGGGGGGGGAGTATCTTGTGATGTCAACAGAGTGAGAAAGGCCTATTACTTTTTATTCTATTCCATTTGTTGGTGTAGTTTGTTCCCATTTCCCAAAACGCTGCACTCATTAAATATTGGTATTGCTGATTTATTTTCCCCACTTGTAAAGAGTAGTCTGACCCAGTGTCGAATATTCTGTTGGGAAAAGCAAAATTTTCAAGATCGTCACACCAAAGAAACGCAAAATTATCAATGAAGCTCTTGATCAAGCTAATAAAAGTCCACAGAGCTGAAATGCATCTGACCCTTCCATGATATTATTATTGTTATATCTATATATATTGAAGCTATTGTTTGATAAATCAATTGTATTTTTGTTTATATGTACGCTCATTTGGATTTGAACAGCATTACTGATGAAGACGCAAGTCGAAACGTTTAACAAGTTGTATTTTTTGAGTAAATATATATATATATATTCTCATAAGCTCCTTCACAATGCGAATTAAAGTAGATATAAAAACTCATAAAAAACACATTCTTTAAACGTTTCGGCGAAAGCCTTCATCAGTAATAACTGTTCTTTTAATCAGACAGAGCATACATATCAATCTCAAAATGCAGAAACAGGGGGGAAAGGGTTCCACTTGTTGCGACATATCATCCAGCGCTCAATAGTTTGGGGAAGGTTGCCAGGAGACTCCATCCTATGCTCACGAATTCGGAGGAGCATAGGGAGGTGTTTCCTGAGCCACCTTTGATAGCATTTAGGAGATGTAAGAACCTTAAGGACATGCTTGTTAGGGCTAGGCTTAGTAATGAGGGAAATGGGGGGACTGATAAGAGGGGATGTTCTCGTTGTGGTAAATCTTGTTGTCAAGTGTGTAATGTCATGAGCAATAGTGAGCATTTTCATTCGAACATAGATAGCCGGGAATATAGGATAAACTATTCGTTTAACTGTGACTCGTCAAATGTTGTGTATTTGTTGGAATGTACTGTTTGTGGTGTACAATATGTTGGTAGCACCTGCACGCCTTTTAGGCTTAGGTTTAACAATTACAAGGCGTGCAGTCGTAAGTTTAATTCGGGGGCCTCAGTACCCCAGGTGGAATTCTTCAGGCATTTTACTGAAGAAGGCCACCACGGGTTTCTGAAGGATATTAGTGTCAAGATAATTGATAGGCTAACGGGGGGAAATAGGATGCGGGAAAGCTTGTGGCAATATCGGCTAGATTGCTTTGCCCCTAAGGGTTTAAACACTAGGCAGGTAGATACATAGATTTCATTTTTGTTTGCATTTTGGTTGTTGTGTTGTTTTGATTTTTGCGCTCAGCTTTTCGTTAGGGACACACGCTGTTTTTTTTAGGAAACTCTTTCTGCCCATCCGCTCTTGGATCTTTATATTGTTTGTTTTATTTTAGCACAGGCTTCTCTCAGCTCCTGCGAGACAGACATAGCCACCGACTTCAGCAGTTCTTAATTCTGCGCTTTCTTTGATCTTTCTCCTACCGCCTCTGTCATCAGCCGCCACTTTTACACCTTATTAGTACTCATTGTATGTTGGTAGGTCCCGCTTAGGTTATTGTTTTTGTATTGTTTCTGCATTTTTAGATTGATATGTATGCTCTGTCTGATTAAAAGAACAGTTATTACTGATGAAGGCTTTCGCCGAAACGTTTAAAGAATGTGTTTTTTATGAGTTTATATATATATATATATAAATATTGCCCGGAAAGCAGGAGATCCGTGGTTCGATTCCCGGCTGTGGCGCATTTTAATTTTCTCGATTTTCCTGAGAATTTTAAAAATTGTTTCCGTTTGCACCGAAAAAGGAGAAATCCTGGTTGCTCGCTAGCTGTCGAATATTTATATATATATATATATATATATATATATATATATATATATATATATATATAAATATTCAACAGCTAGCGAGCAACCAGGATTTCTCCTTTTTCGGTGCAAACGGAAACAATTTTTTAAAATTCTCAGGAAAATCGAGAAAATTAAAATGCGCCACAGCCGGGAATCGAACCACGGATCTCCTGCTTTCCGGGCAAGCGCCTTAACCTTTAGGCTACCGTGGCACGTTTTAATTTTCTCGATTTTAGCACCTTATAGGTTGCTTTCGGCTTTTACCTTTTTCAAGCAGCTTATTTTATAAATATTCAACAGCTAGCGAGCAACCAGGATTTCTCCTTTTTTGGTGCAAACGGAAACAATTTTTTAAAAATATATATATATATATATTTAATTATCAAATATGAAAATAGAAACCTTCTCTTCATGTTCTGTGTTTTGGTGCGCTTGGGTGTGTCAAAGAGGACGTTTATGAACGATTGAGGAATATT
Organism: Aurelia sp. 3 sensu Dawson et al. (2005); assembly: GCA_964020215.1. Taxonomy (NCBI): domain Eukaryota; kingdom Metazoa; phylum Cnidaria; class Scyphozoa; order Semaeostomeae; family Ulmaridae; genus Aurelia; species Aurelia sp. 3 sensu Dawson et al. (2005). Next base: position 5,170,008 of record OZ026584.1, read on the forward strand.
GGATTTGGAAAAGCAAAAGCAAAGGAATTGTTAGCTTGGTGCTCGATATCTAATATTATTGGAGCGAATTATATCTGGAAGCACGGGGTGAAAAAGTTGAATCACTGATTTCTTTCCATTTCATGTTCCGTTTTGGTCTGCTGTTCATTTGGTCTGCTTTTCTAAGCTCACATCAAGTGTGATCCTTTTCATGTTTGAAATTCATTCACCGCATGTGCTGTAGCGCTTATTAACAGTAACTGTAAACCAACAAACATGCCATTTGCTTGGGTGCAGAATGATTGAGGATCGTATTTAATTATCAAATATACATATTTATATAAAGTTTATATACTATATAATATCTATATAGTATATTATATAATATTTATAAAATATAATTGTTAGACATTCCATGATATTGTTTCATCATTGTCATTGTCAGAATTAGACATTGTGATAAATACCAACCATATTCTTCGATGCAAGACCATGTTTCGAGTTTGATTTCAAATCCAATGAATCAGGACCTGGGGCATATGCTGGTCGTGCACATTGCCAACCAGCCAAGCAGTGCTGTGAATAGAGAAGCAAGGCTATGTATAATTCTTCCAAAATGCATCTATAATCAATGATCAATTGCACGCCAAGGCACATATAAAGCGGAATAAATATGTACCAAATGATGAGAAAGAAAAATGTAATTAATATGTGATTATTAACAAGAAGCATTAGCTCATTGTAGACAATGTTTAGCAGTCAAGAAGTGCTGTAAATAGAGAAGCAAGAAAATACATATTTTTTCCAAAAAGCATTTATTATCAATTGTCAGTGGTACACAAGGGCACATATGAAGAGGAGTAAATATGTTTCAAATGATATTAAAGAAGAATGTCATTAATGTATGATTATGAACAAGAAATATTAGCTCATTGTAGACAACTAGCAGCCAAGCAGTGCAGAAAAAGCAGAAGCAAGAATATGTTAGATCCCTCTACAGAGTATCTTTACCATTAATACTGATTATGAGCCAGGAGCAAAGCTAGGCCGTATTCATTGTCTAGCAGCAAGACCCCAGGAGCATAGGGATCGATTCTTTGCAAAAATTTAGAATTATTCATGCAAAATGTTATTGTCCGCTCTTACAACTGGATCGATAATTGGGAACTGTATGAAATTTACTATCAGCCCAGAGAGAGAATTTTTGATGTAATCTACCAGATGAGCCAGAACAATTTCCCACTTTTGAAAATTAATAGGATCAAGATTAATGGACGGATTGGAAGGAATCAATGGGTGTGCTTGACTGGTAACTTGAAACCTACCAGTTTTTGAGAACGGCAGACCTTGCAGAGACGGAAACACAGTTCTCAGCCAAACACAACATTCTTCAAAGCAGCAGGTTTTAGATACGTCCTGGCGAAAACGAGGTTTCCAGTTGACAAACGCGAAGACGAGTCTGGTGTTTGGCAACAACAAGTAAAGTTACCGACTACCACACTAAAACCGTAACAACGCGAGCAAATTCGCCTAATTTTCAGAGTTTCCAAATGGAAACGAGAATCATTCCAAAGTCTGCCAAACCTTCTGCTTTTGGGGCAGGAGGTTCAGCAGGCCTTCCAAACCTGCCAAACCTGCCGTTTGCAAACACAAATTCCAAGTCAATCACGTCTACCGTTTTCAGAATTCTTGCACCAATCAAACATACCCAATATTTGCTTACATGAGAACCATATTTTCTATGATTTTCGGTATTACACTCGAAATCATAGTCACATCGTAACAGGAACTGTGTACACATTCTGTATACACCGTTCCTGTTACCATGTGACTATGAATTCGAGTGTAAGACAACAAATTATAGAAAAAATGATTCTCATGTAGCGACGGGAAAGATGTATACACATTCTGTATACACCGTTCCTGTTACTTTGTGACTATGATTTCGAGTGTAAAACCGAAAATTCTAGAAAATATGGTACTCATGTAACAACGAAAACGGTGTATAGTGTATACACCGTTCCTGTTACTATATGACTATGACTTCGAGTCTTATACCGAAAAATATAGAAAATACGGTTCTCATGTAGCAACGGGAACGGTTTATACACATTCTGTATACACCGTTCCTGTAACTATATGACTATGATTTTGAGTGGTAAACCGAAAATTTTAGAAATTATGGTTCTCATGTAGCAACACGAACGATGTATACACATTCTGTATACACCGTTCCTGTTACTATGTGACTATGATTTCGAGTGTAAAACCGAAAATTTTAGAAAATATGGTGCTCATGTAACGACGGAAACGGTGTATACACAATCTGTGTACACCGTTCCTGTAACCATATGACTATGATTTCGAGTGCAAAACAAATAATTAGAGAAAATATGGTCTCATGTAGCGACGGAAACGATGTATACACATTCTGTATACACAGTTCCTGTTACGATGTGACTATGATTTCGAGTGTAATACCGAAAATCATAGAAAATATGGTTCTCATGTAGCAACAGGAACGGTGAATAAATATTCTGTATACACCGTTCCTTTTAATATAGGACTATGACTTTTCGTGGAAAACCGAAGAATTTAGAAATTGTGGTTCTTATTTAGCAACGGTAACGGTGTATACACATTATGTATACACCGTTCCTGTTACTATGTGACTATGATTTGGAGTGTAAAACAACAAATTATAGAAAAAATGGTTCTCATGTAGCGACGGGATTGGTGTATAGACATTCTGTATACACCGTTCATGTTACTATATGGCTATGATTTTGAGTGGAAAACCGAAAAGTTTAGAAATTATGGTTCTTATGTACCAACGGGAACGGTGTGTACACATTCTGTGCAACCGTTCCCAATACATTATGACCATGATTTTGAGTGGAAAACAAAAAATTTTAGAAAATATGGTTCTCATGTACCAACGGGAATGATGTATACACATTCTGTATACACAATTCTTGTTACTATGTGACTATGATTTCGAGTGTAAAACAAAAATTTATAGAAAATATGGTTCTCATGTAGCAACGGGAATTGTTTATACAAAATCTGTATGCACCGTTCCTGTAATTATGTGACTATCATTTTGAGTAATAAACCAAAATTTTAGAAAATTTGGTTCTCATGTAGCAGCGGGAACGGTGTATACACATTCTGTATACACCGTTCCTGTTACCATGTGACTATGAATTCGGGTGTAAAACAACAAATTATAGAAAAAATGATTCTCATGTAGAGACGGGAACGATATATACACATTATGTATACACCGTTCCTGCTACTATATGACTATGACTTCGAGTTTATACCGAAAATTATAGAAAATACGGTTCTCATGTAGCAACGGGAACGGTTTATACACATTCTGTATACACCGTTCCTGTAACTATAGGACTATGACTTTTCGTGGAAAACCGAAGAATTTAGAAATTGTGGTTCTTATGTAGCAACGGTAACGGTGTATACACATTATGTATACACCGTTCCTGTTACTATGTCACTATGATTTGGAGTGTAAAACAACAAATTATAGAAAAAATGGTTCTCATGTAGCGACGGAAACGATGTACACACATTCTGTATACACAGTTCCTGTTACGATGTGACTATGATTTCCAGTGTAATACCTAAAATTGTAGAAAATATGGTTCTCATGTAGCAACGGGAACGGTGTCTACAAAGTCTGTATACACTGCGACTTTTAATATAGGACTATGATTTAGAGTGCAAAACAGAAAATTATAGAAAATATGGTTCTCATGTTGCAACGGGAACGGTGTATAAATATTTTGTATTCACCGCTACTTTTAATATAGGACTATGACTTTTCGTGGAAAACCGAAGAATTTAGAAAATATGGTTCTCATGTACCAACGGGAACGGTATATACACATTCTGTATACACCGTTCCTGTTACTATGTGACTATGATCTCGAGTGTAAAACCGAAAATTTTAGAAAATATGGTTCTCATGTAGCAACGGGAACGGTGTATACACATTCTGTATACACAGTTCCTGTTACGATGTGACTATGATTTCCAGTGTAATACCTAAAATTGTAGAAAATATGGTTCTCATGTAGCAACGGGAACGGTGTCTACAAAGTCTGTATACACTGCGACTTTTAATATAGGACTATGATTTAGAGTGCAAAAAAGAAAATTATAGAAAATATGGTTCTCATGTAGCAACGGGAACGGTGTATAAATATTTTGTATTCACCGTTACTTTTAATATAGGACTATGACTTTTCGTGGAAAACCGAAGAATTTAGAAAATATGGTTCTCATGTACCAACGGGAACGGTATATACACATTCTGTATACACCGTTCCTGTAACTATATGACTATGATTTTGAGTGGTAAACCGAAAATTTTAGAAATTATGGTTGTCATGTAGCAACACGAACGGTGTATACACATTCTGTATACACAGTTCCTGTTACGATGTGACTATGATTTCCAGTGTAATACCTAAAATTATAGAAAATATGGTTCTCATGTAGCAACGGGAACGGTGTCTACAAAGTCTGTATACACTGCTACTTTTAATATAGGACTATGATTTAGAGTGCAAAACAGAAAATTATAGAAAATATGGTTCTCATGTAGCAACGGGAACGGTGTATAAATATTTTGTATACACCGTTCCTTTTAATATAGGACTATGACTTTTCGTGGAAAACCGAAGAATTTAGAAATTGTGGTTCTTATGTAGCAACGGTAACGGTGTATACACATTATGTATACACCGTTCCTGTTACTATGTCACTATGATTTGGAGTGTAAAACAACAAATTATAGAAAAAATGGTTCTCATGTAGCGACGGAAACGATGTACACACATTCTGTATACACAGTTCCTGTTACGATGTGACTATGATTTCCAGTGTAATACCTAAAATTGTAGAAAATATGGTTCTCATGTAGCAACGGGAACGGTGTCTACAAAGTCTGTATACACTGCGACTTTTAATATAGGACTATGATTTAGAGTGCAAAACAGAAAATTATAGAAAATATGGTTCTCATGTTGCAACGGGAACGGTGTATAAATATTTTGTATTCACCGCTACTTTTAATATAGGACTATGACTTTTCGTGGAAAACCGAAGAATTTAGAAAATATGGTTCTCATGTACCAACGGGAACGGTATATACACATTCTGTATACACCGTTCCTGTTACTATGTGACTATGATCTCGAGTGTAAAACCGAAAATTTTAGAAAATATGGTTCTCATGTAGCAACGAGAACGGTGTATACACAATCTGTGTACACCGTTCCTGCTACTATATGACTATGATTTCGAGTGCGAAACAAAAAATTAGAGAAAATATGTTCTCATGTAGCAACGGGAGCGATGTATACACATTCTGTATACACTGTTCCTGTTACCATGTGACTATGATTTCGAGCGTAAAACCGAAAAGTTTAGAAAATATGGTTCTCATGTAGCGACGGGAACGGTGTATACACATAATCATAATCATAATCATAATCATAAACTTATTTACAGTTGGTTTGCTAGTAGCTAACAACAGCTAATTTACACCAACTATCTACAAAATATACAGTATAACAGAATATATAAAACCCAAAATTAAAGTGAAAATGAAGCGAAATGAGTTTTGCATTAATCCGCAGCAGAAAAATGCCCTGGTTCCGAATATACAATCAGAAATATAAAATTTTGGGAAGAAACACCCTTTTGGGGGGCATGAAAGTTGTTACGAAGCGGCGCGGTGGTCTGGGGCGAGAGTAGCGGTTTTGAGATCTTGTGACGTCAAGTGTTTTACGTATTGTAAACAATCAGATTGAATCGAAGCAAGATTAGTAGGCAGTTCACCAAAATCGAAGCACGAACGAAGCAAATAACCAGTGCAAACATGTCTGACTGCTCTAACAACAGCGGCAATACCTCGGTGAGGGCACAATTATCATCTGGTAAGGAAGATGAGCTGTATTTACCCTGACAGCACAAGCCACTTGCGTCTTCCCCTGGAGTCTGATAATCGAATGGTGGTGGTGAAAGGAGAATGAGGGATCGAGAGGATCGGCTCGAAAACGAAGCTGATACATGACACAACCGTCGCAATTTCGATACTCTATTGCAAGATTTATAGAATAAACTCGTCTGTCATTAATCAGCGAATGTTGTATAGTAAATTCATCTGTCACTGGAACCTTTTCAAAATGTTTCAGAAAACTCATCAACCTCATAGCACATGAACCCATATCATAAACTTCAACAAATCAAGAGAAGCATTTTGTACAAAGTAATGACAATTTTTCATGCAAAATGAAGAGAATTTTAGTATTATGGTGGGCTGATCAAACAATTACATTTAGATGTACATACTATAACCGTACCTTTATCTCGCTCCGAGGTGTTTTCTCTTCTGGTTTGTTTGGGAAATCAACGATTCAGTGCATCATGTCACGAACAAGGAAAGCTTTGTGTTACTGGTGTCGATATCGACCAAAATGTATCGAGTAAGCACTTGCATCGAAATGCCGAGAGCACGAGCACAGGCAAGGTCAGTTGCTGCCGAGAGCTAAACCAAAATTCATTCTGTGTCTCCATACAAGTTGATACAAGTTGCGTTCACAGTCTTCTAACTGCTGGTTGGCCTAAATTACCCTGCAAATGCAAGTCACAAACAAACACAGCACCTTCGCCCTTCGCATTTCTTCTTGACATCCCAAAACTCTCTAATTTTGTCGATAATGCTGTGCTTGATTATACAGTATTGCACCATCACTAATTGGAGGATTCAACACGTTTAATAGTGCCTGACAGATTTGATAAACAAACAACAAACCTTGCTTAATCCTTATTATGTGTTCTTTGGAAAGAAAATTGCTTGCAAAAAATCATGACTACACGACATTGAGAGCTTCAGTGAATAAATTCCTCTCAATGAAATATCAGAATAGCAGCATTTGAGAATTGCAGAATTGTACGTCAGAATCATAGAAATGGCCAGAATGCTTCATCAACCTGTTTATTTCCTTGAGTTTCTGTGCTCTGAGTTGTGCACCCCTGGTCTCAATACATAGTAACAAGTCATATGCTTCCTTCATTCATCTCGCTGTAAAACACTTGACGTCAGAGAGGTCTGGTACCAAGCGTCCTGACCGCGTTCATGTGGCGCCACAATTTGAATGAAAATGCCGTTTTCAATTCTAATTTTCGAGAAAACTAGAAGGAAATTGAAAATGAAACCAAGAAAAATGAAATCTACGATGCTGATTTGGTCGAAATGAGCAAGAAAAAATTTCGATTCATTTCCACTTTAAGTGCAAATGTAGCACGTGCAGATGTTGCCATCCCAGCAACGTATTTCTTGTTTGAATTTCACGAGAGAAGTTGTCAATTTCAGGTCATCACTAAGAGCATTCCACAACAGACTCCCTCTAAAGGACAGGGAATTTATTCCGTAGCGTTGAGAACTCACCGAGGGGAGCTTGCACGCATTCTGTATACACCGTTCCTGTAACTATATGACTATGATTTTGAGTGGTAAACCGAAAATTTTAGAAATTATGGTTGTCATGTAGCAACACGAACGGTGTATACACATTCTGTATACACTGTTCCTGTTACTATATGACTATGATTTCGAGTGCAAAAGAAAAAATTAGAGAAAATATGTTCTCATGTAGCAACGGGAGCGATGTATACACATTCTGTATACACTGTTCCTGTTACTATGTGACTATGATTTCGAGTGTAAAACAACAAATTATAGAAAAAATGGTTCTCATGTAGCGACGGGAACGGTGTATAGACATTCTGTATACACCGTTCATGTTACTATATGGCTATGACTCTGAGTGGAAAACGGAAAAGTTTAGAAATTATGGTTCTTATGTACCAACGGGAACGGTGTGTACACATTCTGTATACACCGTACCTGTTACTATGTGACTATGATCTCGAGTGTAAAACCGAAAATTTTAGAAAATATGGTTCTCATGTAGCAACGGGAACGGTGTATACACATTCTGTGTACACCGTTCCTGCTACTATATGACTATGATTTCGAGTGCGAAACAAAAAATTAGAGAAAATATGTTCTCATGTAGCAACGGGAGCGATGTATACACATTCTGTATGCACTGTTCCTGTTACTATGTGACTATGATTTCGAGTGTAAAACAACAAATTATAGAAAAAATGGTTCTCATGTAGCAACGAGAACGGTGTATACACATTCTGTATACACCGTTCCTGTTACTATGTGACTATGATTTCGAGGGTAAAACCAAAAATTTTAAAAAATATGGTTCTCATCTAGCGACGGGAACGGTGTATACACATTCTGTATACACCGTTCCTGTAACTATATGACTATGATTTTGAGTGGTAAACCGAAAATTTTAGAAATTATGGTTCTCATGTAGCAACAGGAACGGTGTATACAGAATTTGTATACACCGTACCCGTTGCTAAATGAGAACCATATTTTCTAGTATTTTCGGTTTTAAACTCGAAATCATAGTAACATAGTAACAAGAACGGTGTATACAGAATGTGTACACACCCTTCTCGTTGCTACACGAGAACCATATTTTCTATGATTTTCGGTATTACACACAAAAATATAGTCATATAGTAACAGGAACGGTGTATACAGAATGTGTATAAACCGTTCCCGTTGCTACATGAGAACCATATTTTCTGTAATTATTGGTATTACACTCGAAGTCATAGTCAAATAGAAAACAGGAACGGTGTATACAGAATGTGTATACACCGTTCCTGTTGCTACATGAGAACCATATTTTCTATAATTTTCGGTATTACACTCGAAGTTATAGTCATATAGTATCAGGAACGGTGTACACAGAATGTGTATACACCGTTCCCGTTGATATATGAGAACCACATTTTCTATAATTTTCGATATTACACTCGAAATGATAGTCATATAGTAACAGGAACGGTGTATACAGAATGTGTATAAACCGTTCCCGTTGCTACATGAGAACCATATTTTCTATAATTATTGGTATTACACTCGAAGTCATAGTCAAATAGAAAACAGGAACGGTGTATACGGAACGAGTATACACCGTTCCTGTTGATACATGAGAACCATATTTTCTATAATTTTCGGTATTACACTCGAAGTTATAGTCATATAGTATCAGGAACGGTGTACACAGAATGTGTATACACCGTTTCCGTTGATATATGAGAACCACATTTTCTATAATTTTCGATATTACACTCGAAATGATAGTCATATAGTAACAGGAACGGTGTATACAGAATGTGTATACACCGTTCCCGTTGGTACATGAGAACTATATTTTCTAAAATTTTCTGTTTTCCAGTCAAAGTCATAGTCATAAAGTATTGGGAACGGTTACACAGAATGTGTACACACCGTTCCCGTTGATACATGAGAACCATAATTTCTAAACTTTTCGGTTTTCCACTCAAAATCATAGCCATATAGTAACAGGAACGGTGTAACAGAATGAGTATATACCGTTCCCGTTGCTACATGAGAACCATATTTTCTATGATTTTCGGTATCACACTCGAAATAATAGTCATATAGTTACAGGAACGGTGTATACAGAATGTGTATATACCGTTCCCGTCGCTACATGAGAACCATATTTTCTATGATTTTCGGTATTACACTCGAAATAATAGTCATATAGTTACAGGAACGGTGTATACAGAATGTGTATATACCGTTCCCGTTGCTACATGAGAACCATATTTTCTATGATTTTCCGCATTACACTCGAAATAATAGTCATATAGTAACAGGAACGGTGAATACAGAATGTGTATATACCGTTCCCGTTGCTACATGAGAACCATATTTTCTATGAATTTCCGCATTACACTCGAAATAATAGTCATATAGTAACAGGAACGGTGTATACAGAATGTGTATATACCGTTCCCGTTGCTACATGAGAACCATATTTTCTATGATTTTCCGCATTACACTCGAAATAATAGTCATATAGTAACAGGAACGGTGTATACAGAATGTGTATATACCGTTCCCGTTGCTACATGAGAACCATATTTTCTATGAATTTCCGCATTACACTCGAAATAATAGTCATATAGTAACAGGAACGGTGTATACAGAATGTTTATATACCGTTCCCGTTGCTACATGAGAACAATATTTTCTATGATTTTCCGCATTACACTCGAAATAATAGTCATATAGTAACAGGAACGGTTTATACAGAATGTGCATACACCTTTCCCGTTGCTACATGAGAACCATATTTTCTATGATTTTCCGCATTACACTCGAAATGATAGTCATATAGTAACAGGAACGGTGTATACAGAATGTGTTTACACCGTTCCCGTTGGTACATGAGAACTATATTTTCTAAAATTTTTTGTTTTCCAGTCAAAGTCATAGTCATAAAGTATTGGGAACGGTTACACAGAATGTGTACACACCGTTCCCGTTGATACATGAGAACCATAATTTCTAAACTTTTCGGTTTTCCACTCAAAATCATAGCCATATAGTAACAGGAACGGTGTAACAGAATGTGTATATACCGTTCCCGTTGCTACATGAGAACCATATTTTCTATGATTTTCGGTATTACACTCGAAATAATAGTCATATAGTTACAGGAACGGTGTATACAGAATGTGTATATACCGTTCCCGTCGCTACATGAGAACCATATTTTCTATGATATTCGGTATTACACTCGAAATAATAGTCATATAGTTACAGGAACGGTGTATACAGAATGTGTATATACCGTTCCCGTTGCTACATGAGAACCATATTTTCCATGATTTTCCGCATTACACTCGAAATAATAGTCATATAGTAACAGGAACGGTGTATACAGAATGTGTATATACCGTTCCCGTTGCTACATGAGAACCATATTTTCTATGATTTTCCGCATTACACTCGAAATAATAGTCATATAGTAACAGGAACGGTGTATACAGGATGTGTATATACCGTTCCCGTTGCTACATGAGAACCATATTTTCTATGATTTTCCGCATTACACTCGAAATAATAGTCATATAGTAACAGGAACGGTGTATACAGAATGTGTATATACCGTTCCCGTTGCTACATGAGAACCATATTTTCTATGATTTTCGGTATCACACTCGAAATAATAGTCATATAGTTACAGGAACGGTGTATACAGAATGTGTATATACCGTTCCCGTCGCTACATGAGAACCATATTTTCTATGATTTTCGGTATTACACTCGAAATAATAGTCATATAGTTACAGGAACGGTTTATACAGAATGTGTATATACCGTTCCCGTTGCTACATGAGAACCATATTTTCTATGATTTTTCGCATTACACTCGAAATAATAGTCATATAGTAACAGAAACGGTGAATACAGAATGTGTATATACCGTTCCCGTTGCTACATCAGAACCATATTTTCTATGAATTTCCGCATTACACTCGAAATAATAGTCATATAGTAACAGGAACGGTGTATACAGAATGTGTATATACCGTTCCCGTTGCTACATGAGAACCATATTTTCTATGATTTTCCGCATTACACTCGAAATAATAGTCATATAGTAACAGGAACGGTGTATACAGAATGTGTATATACCGTTCCCGTTGCTACATGAGAACCATATTTTCTATGAATTTCCGCATTACACTCGAAATAATAGTCATATAGTAACAGGAACGGTGTATACAGAATGTTTATATACCGTTCCCGTTGCTACATGAGAACAATATTTTCTATGATTTTCCGCATTACACTCGAAATAATAGTCATATAGTAACAGGAACGGTTTATACAGAATGTGCATACACCGTTCCCGTTGCTACATGAGAACCATATTTTCTATGATTTTCCGCATTACACTCGAAATGATAGTCATATAGTAACAGGAACGGTGTATACAGAATGTGTTTACACCGTTCCCGTTGGTACATGAGAACTATATTTTCTAAAATTTTTTGTTTTCCAGTCAAAGTCATAGTCATAAAGTATTGGGAACGGTTACACAGAATGTGTACACACCGTTCCCGTTGATACATGAGAACCATAACTTCTAAACTTTTCGGTTTTCCACTCAAAATCATAGCCATATAGTAACAGGAACGGTGTAACAGAATGTGTATATACCGTTTCCGTTGCTACATGAGAACCATATTTTCTATGATTTTCGGTATTACACTCGAAATAATAGTCATATAGTTACAGGAACGGTGTATACAGAATGTGTATATACCGTTCCCGTCGCTACATGAGAATCATATTTTCTATGATTTTCGGTATTACACTCGAAATAATAGTCATATAGTTACAGGAACGGTGTATACAGAATGTGTATATACCGTTCCCGTTGCTACATGAGAACCATATTTTCCATGATTTTCCGCATTATACTCGAAATAATAGTCATATAGTAACAGGAACGGTGTATACAGAATGTGTATATACCGTTCCCGTTGCTACATGAGAACCATATTTTCTATGATTTTCCGAATTACACTCGAAATAATAGTCATATAGTAACAGGAACGGTGTATATAGAATGTGTATATACCGTTCCCGTTGCTACATGAGAACCATATTTTCTATGATTTTCCGCATTACACTCGAAATAATAGTCATATAGTAACAGGAACGGTGTATACAGAATGTGTATATACCGTTCCCGTTGCTACATGAGAACCATATTTTCTATGATTTTCCGAATTACACTCGAAATAATAGTCATATAGTAACAGGAACGGTGTATACAGAATGTGCATACACCGTTCCCGTTGCTACATGAGAACCATATTTTCTATGATTTTCCGCATTACACTCGAAATAATAGTCATATAGTAACAGGAACGGTGTATACAGAATGTGTATATACCGCTCCCGTTGCTACATGAGAACCACATTTTATATGATTTTCCGCATTACACTCGAAAAAATAGTCATACAGTTACAGGAACGGTGTATACAGAATGTGTATATACCGTTCCCGTTGCTACATGAGAACCATATTTTCTATGATTTTCCGCATTACACTCGAAATAATAGTCATATAGTTACAGGAACGGTGAATAGAGAATGTGCATACACCGTTCTCGTTGCTACATGAGAACCATATTTTCTATGATTTTCCGCATTACACTCGAAATAATAGTCATATAGTAACAGGAACGGTGAATACAGAATGTGTACACAGCGTTTCCGTTGCTAGATGAGAACCATATTTTCTAAAATTTTCTGTTTTCAACTAAAAATAATAGTCATAATGTATTTGGAACGGTTACAGAGAATGTGTACACACCGTTCCCGTTGGTACTTGAGAACCATAATTTCTAAAATTTTCGGTTTTAAACTCAAAATCATAGCCATATAGTAACAGGAACGGTGTATACAGAATGTGTATACACCGTTCCCGTCGCTACATGAGAACCATATTTTCTATAATTTGTTGTTTTATACCCGAAATCATAGTCACATAGTAACAGGAACGGTGTATATCGAATTTGTATAAACCGTTCCCGTTGCTACATGAGAACCATATTTTCTATAATTTTCGGTTTTACCCTCGAAATCATAGTCATATAGTAACAGCAACGGTGTATACAGAATGTGTATACACCGTTTCCGTCGTTACATGAGAGCCATATGTCTAGAATTTTCGGTTTTAAACTCGAAATCATAGTCACATAGTAGCAAGAACGGTGTATACAGAATGTCTATACACCGTCCCTGTTGCTACATGAGCACCATATTTTCTTTAATTTTCGGTATTACACTCAAATTCATAGTCATATAGTTACAGGAACGGTGTATACAGAATGTGTATAGACCGTTCCCGTTGCTACATGAGAACCACATTTTCTATAATTTGTTGTTCTACACTTTAAATCATAGTCACAATAGTAACAGGAACGGTGTATATAGAATGTGTATACACCGTTCCCGTTGCTACATGAGAACCATATTTTCTATAGTTTTCGGTATTACACTCGAAAATATAGTCATATATGTTGTATCCCCGCATAAAGAATTTAGTCAGAGACAAGACTTTGTTTTAAGCGTCTCTCAGCCAGCGAACCCATAACGAATCTCTAATCCAAATTACAGGGCGTATATAAGAGGTCTCGGTCCTAGCGTCCATTTCGCAACAGAACAATACAGCATTACTCTTCTCTTAAAAAAAAACAAATAAAAAAAAATAGTCATTTAGCTTATCGAACGAGTGAGGAGTCAACTGAATCTCCATAACGTTCCGTTTGTTTTCGATTTCTCGTTGAACGTCTCGGCAAAGCTACAGTTTGTTGAATGTTCATCTGATCATTCGACATAGGACTGAAATCATCATCTGATTCTTCTGCAACGGTTTTGTCAGGTAGTTTCTTGAAGAATGATACATTTCGAGTGATGAATTTGTTGTTATTTCTCGCAGTGATTCGAGTTCCTTTAATCTTTATCACTGTGTATGGAACAGGATTGAATCTCGTCGATAATTTATTTTGTTTCTTTTGTTGACAGATAACAGTGTCTCCAATCTTTATTTCACTGTCTTTCGCTCGTCTTTTCGAATCGGCGTAAATCTTTGCGGATTCTTTTCTCGATTCGTCGTTTCGTGTTGCTTCAGCATGTCGGTTGATAACCTTTGGCTTTCTCTCCAAAACGGGCAGTTTTCCTTTTACTACTCTGTTAAACAATAACTGAGCTGGAGGTACTTTTGTAGTCGTGTGTGGCGTTGTTCTGTAGTTGAGTAAAAATCTTTGTAACTCTTGTTTCCATTTTCGATGTTCTGCATGAGCTGTTTGAATTGCTTTTCCTAATGGCTTGTTAAATGCTTCTACATGTGCATTGCCTTGTGGCCAAAGAGGTGTGCTTGGTACGTGATTTATTCCTAACAATGACATGTAACGTTCAAATTCTTTTCCTTGAAACGGTGGTCCATTGTCCGATGTTACTTTATCTGGTATTCCGTGTCTGGCAAATATGACATCTAGCTTTGGTAGTACCGCTGGTGCAGCTGTTGATGAAACGATTTCAACTTCAGGGTACCTTGAGTAACAATCAATCACGGCTAATAAATACTCTCCACTATGGAATGGTCCAAGAAAGTCCATTTTAACTTCTTTCCATGGTCCTGCAGGCATTTGTGATGTTTGAAGTGGTGCTGGGGGTTCAGGATTTCCGGCAGCTTGGCATGGAATACAGCTGTCTATTTCTTCCTTCACCATCTTTTCCAAATTTGGAAACCAAACATATTCACGTAAAAGTGCTTTTGTCTTTGCAATGCCTTGATGACCTTCATGGGCGATCTTAATTGCTCGACGTTGTAACGAACTCGGGAGTATAATCCTTGTACCGCGTAATAATATCTTGTGTCGGTGATCAACGGATATTTCATCACGAATGTTTTTGAACGAATTTACGATATCGCAGTTCCAACAGCCAGTTTGAATCGCAGCTCGAAGTCCACGTAAAACTTTATCCTCCTCCGTAGCACATTTTATTTCTTCCAGAGTAAACGCTGGAAGTATAGCAGCTTCCGTAACAAAATTGATGTAATCTTCAGCAACATTTGGTCTGAAATGCTTTGTTTGTATCGGATGCCTTGAGAGGAAATCAGCAGGGTTTGAAATACCAGCTTTATAAACGACTGTAAAATTGTACTGTTGGAGTCTTAACATCCATCGTTGAATCCTTGCTGGAGGATTTGAACAGGGATTTGCATATATCAGCTCTAAAGGCTTGTGATCCGTATGCAATGTAAATGGTGCTCCATACAAATAAAGGTGGTAATGTTCGATTCCCCATACGATTGCCAGCGCTTCCTTCTCAGTCTGTGAGTATCTTTTCTCTACGGACGACAGCGCTCTGCTTGCGTAAGCAATTATATTTGGACATTCTTTCCCAGGCTCTTTCTGTGCGAGAATAGCAGAAAGTCCGACGGGGCTTGCATCAACGATAACTAACGTTTCCTTGTTGATATCAAAATAACTAACAACTGGATCTTTCGTCAATACATCTTTCAACTTCTGATATGCTCCTTCGCATTCTGGAGTCCATTCGAAACGTGTGTTCTTCCGTGTCAATGCTCGAAGAGGCTCTGTTATCGTGGCGTAATCAGGAATAAACTGTGATGAATAGTTAGACATTCCAAGTAAACTTCTTACTTCACTAGCATTTGTGGGTGTGGCAGCGTTAACAAATGCTTCAACTTTCTTTGGATCGGGTTTCTTACCTTCTTTGCAAAATGTAAAGCCAAAGAAATCAAGACTGTTTTTCAAAAATTTGCATTTTTCGATGTTGAGTGTTAAGTGAAGATCTGCAAGTCGTTTTAAACACGATTCTAAAGCTTCATTGTGCTCTTTGATGTCACGACCATAAACGATTACGTCATCAGCTATGTTTCGAACGCCTTTTAAACCATTAAGTGCTTGTTGCAAGGTGAACTGGTAAATTTCTGCTGCACTACTTGTTCCATAGTTCAAACGTTTGTATCTGAACAGGCCAATATGAGTTGTGAACGTAGTGATATTCCGGCTTTGGGGACTGAGCTCTAGTTGATGAAATGCTTGTGACAAATCCAGCTTTGAAAACACTTTTGCTCCATTTAGATCGAGGGCAACGTCGTTAACAGTAGGAATCGGGTGTCTTACTCGTTTTATTGCACGATTAGCAGCTCTCATGTCAACACAAATACGAATTTCGTCGTTCTTTTTAGGAACACAGACTATGGGTGATACCCAATCAGTTTTTTCATCTTCCGGCACACGTTCAATGATATCTTGTTGTTGAAGTTGCTGTAGTTGCTTTTCAACCTTATCGCGTAAATGGAAAGGGATTCTCCTCTGTTGCTGGGCAACTGGTTGTACTTCTTGGTCAATAACCAATTCGATTTGCTTGTTTTTCAGTTTTCCTACCCCTTCAAAGACTTTAGGAAACTTCTTTACAATTTTGGCAATGTTTTCATCTCTTATTGATTTCTGCTTTGCGGTCTGCTGAACTTGATTAACATGCAGCGTAATTAGGCCTAGATCTTGGGCTGTGATACCACTCAGCAAACAACCTCCATTGTGATCAGTGACGTAGAATTGTGCAGTCGCTAATCTCTTCTTTGTTTCTATGACTGTCTCGAATTTCCCTTGCATTTTCACCGGTTCAGTGGAATTGTATGGGTATGCCTTTACACTCGTTGGCTTCAACTGAACGGTTTTCATCTTTTCAAATGTCTCTTTATCAATGATGTTGATTGTGGATCCTGTGTCGATCATAATAGGAAACTTATGCTCTTGAATTGTGACATAAGCAATTGGACGTTTGACTTTGTTTGATTTTACAGCATAAGAATACTCCGACTGTTCTGAATCACTTGTTTCCTCTGTCTGGATAGGACGAACATTGTTCTTGCCATCCTTCCCTTTGTTCGCATTCACTTGGGGTTTGGAAAAACAAAACTTTGCGAAATGATTCGACTTATTACACTTGTGACAGGTTTTTCCTTTCGCTGGGCATGGCTTTTCTCTATGAGGAAACACGCCCCCACAACTACGACACTTTGATTGTTGACCAGGATTACGAAAGGATTTCGCAGCGGGTTTCTTGGTTTTCACAGCTTGAATCTTATCATGCTGTTGAACTGAATCTTTCTCCATTTCCGAGGCTTGAAATTCACTCATTTCGGCACGCCTTCCCTCCAACAATAACTCTTTCAACGTTACTTTGGGGTCTCGCAATGCTTGCTTTCGAAGACGACTGGAACGTCCCCCTATGACAATTTGCATCATGATTTCAAAATCAATAGAGTCGTCAGCAAATTCACAGGTTTGTGACAGACTGCGAAGACGAGTATGAAACTGATCAAGGGTTTCTCCTTCTTCTTGTTTTGCTTGGCGGAATTTGTAGACTTCATAAAGTCTGTTTTTCTGGGGTTCGAAGTACTCATTCAGTTTATCAACGGCTGTTTTGTAATCTTTATCTTCTCCGGTATCTTGGAGTTGTCGAAATATTTCACGGACTCTGGAGCCAGCCTGATACAATAACAGTGCTCTTTTTCTCTTGTCGTCAGTGATATCATTTGCGATCACGAACGTTTCAAAGTCAGCCAGCCATGTTTTCCATCGTGGGCCTACGGATGCCCCAACGTCAGTATCTGGATCAAACGGTGGTAATCCTTGAACCAGAGACGTAGCCATTACCGTGAAAATACTTTAAGAAGCAATTATGTTGCTTGTAACCTTGATCTCGTCGCCATTTGTTGTATCCCCGCATAAAGAATTTAGTCAGAGACAAGACTTTGTTTTAAGCGTCTCTCAGCCAGCGAACCCATAACGAATCTCTAATCCAAATTACAGGGCGTATATAAGAGGTCTCGGTCCTAGCGTCCATTTCGCAACAGAACAATACAGCAATATAGTAACAGGAACGGTGTATACAGAATGTGTTTACACCCTTCTCGTTGCTACATGAGAACCATATATTCTATGATTTTCGGTATTACACACGAAATTATAGTCATATAGTAACAGGAACGGTGTATACAGAATGTGTATAAACCGTTCCCGTTGCTACATGAGAACCATATTTTCTATAATTTTCGGTATTACACTCGAAGTCATAGTCAAATAGAAAACAGGAACGGTGTATACAGAATGAGTATACACCGTTCCTGTTGATACATGAGAACCATATTTTCTATAATTTTCGGTATTACACTCGAAGTCATAGTCATATAGTAACAGGAACGGTGTACACAGAATGTTTATAAACCGCTTCCGTCGTTACATGAGCACCATATTTTCTAACATTTTCGGTTTTACACTCGAAATCATAGTCAAATAGTAACAGGAAGGGTGTATACAGAATGTGCATACATCGTTCCCGTTGCTACATGAAAACCATGTTTTCTATGATTTTTAGTATTACACTCGAAATCATAGTCAAATAGTAACAGAACGGTGTATACAGAATGTGTATATACTGTTCCTGTTGCTACATGAGAACCATATTTTTTATGATTTTCGGTATTACACTCGAAAATATAGTCATATAGTAACAAGAACGGTGTATACAGAATGTGTATACACCGTTCCCGTTGCTACATGAGAACCATATTTTCTATGATTTTCGGTATTACACTCGAAAATATAGTCATATAGTAACAAGAACGGTGTATACAGAATGTGTATAAACTGCTCCCGTTGGTACATGAGAATCATTTTTTTTATAATTTTCGGTATTACACTCGAAAATATAGTCATATAGTAACAGGAACGGTGTATACAGAATGTGTATACACCCTTCTCGTTGCTACATGAGAACCATATTTTCTATGATGTTCGGTATTACACACGAAATTATAGTGATATAGTAACAGGAACGGTGTATACAGAATGTGTATACACCCTTCTCGTTGCTACATGAGAACCATATTTTCTATGATTTTCGGTATTACACACGAAATTATAGTCATATAGTTACAGGAACGGTGTATACAGAATGTGTATACACCGTTCCCGTTGCTACATGAAAACCATATTTTCTATGATTTTCCGCATTACCCTCGAAATCATAGTCATATAGTTACAGGAACGGTGTATACAGAATGTGTATACACCGTTCCCGTTGCTACATGAAAACCATATTTTCTATGATTTTCGGTATTACACTCGAAATGATAGTCATATAGTAACAGGAACGGTGTATACAGAATGTGTATACACCCTTCTCGTTGCTACATGAGAACCATATTTTCTATGACTTTCGGTATTACACACGAAATTATAGTCATATAGTAACAGGAACGGTGTATACAGAATGTGTATACACCGTTCCCGTCGCTACATGAGAACCATATTTTCTAGAATTTTCGGTTTTAAACTCGAAATCATAGTCACATAGTAATAAGAATGGTGTATACAGAATGTGTATACACCGTTCCCGTTGTTACATGAGAATCATATGTTCTAAAATTTTCGGTTTTAAACTCGAAATCATAGTCAAATAGTAACAAGAACGGTGTATACAGAATGTGTATACAACGTTCCCGTTGTTACATGAGAACCATATTTTCTATGATTTTCAGTATTACACTCGAAATCATAGTCATATGGTAACAGGAACGGTGTATACAGAATGTGTATACACCGTTCCCGTTGCTACATGAGAACCATATTTTCTATGATTTTCGGAATTACACTCGAAATGATAGTCATATAGTAACAGGAACGGTGTATACAGAATGTGTATACACCGTTCCCGTTTCTACATGAGAACCATATTTTCTATAGTTTTCGGTATTACACTCGAAATTATAGTCATATAGTAACAGGAACGGTGTATACAGAATGTGTTTACACCGTTCCCGTTGGTACATGAGAACTATATTTTCTAAAATTTTTTGTTTTCCAGTCAAAGTCATAGTCATAAAGTATTGGGAACGGTTACACAGAATGTGTACACACCGTTCCCGTTGATACATGAGAACCATAACTTCTAAACTTTTCGGTTTTCCACTCAAAATCATAGCCATATAGTAACAGGAACGGTGTAACAGAATGTGTATATACCGTTCCCGTTGCTACATGAGAACCATATTTTCTATGATTTTCGGTATTACACTCGAAATAATAGTCATATAGTTACAGGAACGGTGTATACAGAATGTGTATATACCGTTCCCGTCGCTACATGAGAATCATATTTTCTATGATTTTCGGTATTACACTCGAAATAATAGTCATATAGTTACAGGAACGGTGTATACAGAATGTGTATATACCGTTCCCGTTGCTACATGAGAACCATATTTTCTATGATTTTCGGTATTACACTCGAAATAATAGTCATATAGTTACAGGAACGGTGTATACAGAATGTGTATATACCGTTCCCGTCGCTACATGAGAATCATATTTTCTATGATTTTCGGTATTACACTCGAAATAATAGTCATATAGTTACAGGAACGGTGTATACAGAATGTGTATATACCGTTCCCGTTGCTACATGAGAACCATATTTTCCATGATTTTCCGCATTATACTCGAAATAATAGTCATATAGTAACAGGAACGGTGTATACAGAATGTGTATATACCGTTCCCGTTGCTACATGAGAACCATATTTTCTATGATTTTCCGAATTACACTCGAAATAATAGTCATATAGTAACAGGAACGGTGTATATAGAATGTGTATATACCGTTCCCGTTGCTACATGAGAACCATATTTTCTATGATTTTCCGCATTACACTCGAAATAATAGTCATGTAGTAACAGGAACGGTGTATACAGAATGTGTATATACCGTTCCCGTTGCTACATGAGAACCATATTTTCTATGATTTTCCGAATTACACTCGAAATAATAGTCATATAGTAACAGGAACGGTGTATACAGAATGTGCATACACCGTTCCCGTTGCTACATGAGAACCATATTTTCTATGATTTTCCGCATTACACTCGAAATAATAGTCATATAGTAACAGGAACGGTGTATACAGAATGTGTATATACCGCTCCCGTTGCTACATGAGAACCACATTTTATATGATTTTCCGCATTACACTCGAAAAAATAGTCATACAGTTACAGGAACGGTGTATACAGAATGTGTATATACCGTTCCCGTTGCTACATGAGAACCATATTTTCTATGATTTTCCGCGTTACACTCGAAATCATAATCATATAGTTACAGGAACGGTGTATAGAGAATGTGCATACACCGTTCCCGTTGCTACATGAGAACCATATTTTCTATGATTTTCCGCATTACACTCGAAATAATAGTCATATAGTTACAGGAACGGTGTATAGAGAATGTGCATACACCGTTCCCGTTGCTACATGAGAACCATATTTTCTATGATTTTCCGCATTACACTCGAAATAATAGTCATATAGTAACAGGAACGGTGTATACAGAATGTGTATACACTGTTCCCGTTGCCACATGAGAACAATAATTTCTTTAATTGTTGGTTTTACACTCGAAATCATAGTCATATGGTAACAGGAACGGTGTATACAGAATGTGTATATACCGTTCCCGTTGCTACATGAGAACCATATTTTCTATGATTTTCCGCATTACACTCGAAATAATAGTCATATAGTTACAGGAACGGTGAATAGAGAATGTGCATACACCGTTCTCGTTGCTACATGAGAACCATATTTTCTATGATTTTCCGCATTACACTCGAAATAATAGTCATATAGTAACAGGAACGGTGAATACAGAATGTGTACACAGCGTTTCCGTTGCTAGATGAGAACCATATTTTCTAAAATTTTCTGTTTTCAACTAAAAATAATAGTCATAATGTATTTGGAACGGTTACAGAGAATGTGTACACACCGTTCCCGTTGGTACTTGAGAACCATAATTTCTAAAATTTTCGGTTTTAAACTCAAAATCATAGCCATATAGTAACAGGAACGGTGTATACAGAATGTGTATACACCGTTCCCGTCGCTACATGAGAACCATATTTTCTATAATTTGTTGTTTTATACCCGAAATCATAGTCACATAGTAACAGGAACGGTGTATATCGAATTTGTATAAACCGTTCCCGTTGCTACATGAGAACCATATTTTCTATAATTTTCGGTTTTACCCTCGAAATCATAGTCATATAGTAACAGCAACGGTGTATACAGAATGTGTATACACCGTTTCCGTCGTTACATGAGAGCCATATTTCTAGAATTTTCGGTTTTAAACTCGAAATCATAGTCACATAGTAGCAAGAACGGTGTATACAGAATGTCTATACACCGTCCCTGTTGCTACATGAGCACCATATTTTCTTTAATTTTCGGTATTACACTCAAAATCATAGTCATATAGTTACAGGAACGGTGTATACAGAATGTGTATAGACCGTTCCCGTTGCTACATGAGAACCACATTTTCTATAATTTGTTGTTCTACACTTTAAATCATAGTCACAATAGTAACAGGAACGGTGTATATAGAATGTGTATACACCGTTCCCGTTGCTACATGAGAACCATATTTTCTATAGTTTTCGGTATTACACTCGAAAATATAGTCATATAGTAACAGGAACGGTGTATACAGAATGTGTTTACACCCTTCTCGTTGCTACATGAGAACCATATATTCTATGATTTTCGGTATTACACACGAAATTATAGTCATATAGTAACAGGAACGGTGTATACAGAATGTGTATAAACCGTTCCCGTTGCTACATGAGAACCATATTTTCTATAATTTTCGGTATTACACTCGAAGTCATAGTCAAATAGAAAACAGGAACGGTGTATACAGAATGAGTATACACCGTTCCTGTTGATACATGAGAACCATATTTTCTATAATTTTCGGTATTACACTCGAAGTCATAGTCATATAGTAACAGGAACGGTGTACACAGAATGTTTATAAACCGCTTCCGTCGTTACATGAGCACCATATTTTCTAACATTTTCGGTTTTACACTCGAAATCATAGTCAAATAGTAACAGGAAGGGTGTATACAGAATGTGCATACACCGTTCACGTTGCTACATGAAAACCATGTTTTCTATGATTTTTAGTATTACACTCGAAATCATAGTCAAATAGTAACAAGAACGGTGTATACAGAATGTGTATATACTGTTCCTGTTGCTACATGAGAACCATATTTTTTATGATTTTCGGTATTACACTCGAAAATATAGTCATATAGTAACAAGAACGGTGTATACAGAATGTGTATACACCGTTCCCGTTGCTACATGAGAACCATATTTTCTATGATTTTCGGTATTACACTCGAAAATATAGTCATATAGTAACAAGAACGGTGTATACAGAATGTGTATAAACTGCTCCCGTTGGTACATGAGAATCATTTTTTTTATAATTTTCGGTATTACACTCGAAAATATAGTCATATAGTAACAGGAACGGTGTATACAGAATGTGTATACACCCTTCTCGTTGCTACATGAGAACCATATTTTCTATGATGTTCGGTATTACACACGAAATTATAGTGATATAGTAACAGGAACGGTGTATACAGAATGTGTATACACCCTTCTCGTTGCTACATGAGAACCATATTTTCTATGATTTTCGGTATTACACACGAAATTATAGTCATATAGTTACAGGAACGGTGTATACAGAATGTGTATACACCGTTCCCGTTGCTACATGAAAACCATATTTTCTATGATTTTCCGCATTACCCTCGAAATCATAGTCATATAGTTACAGGAACGGTGTATACAGAATGTGTATACACCGTTCCCGTTGCTACATGAAAAACCATATTTTCTATGATTTTCGGTATTACACTCGAAATGATAGTCATATAGTAACAGGAACGGTGTATACAGAATGTGTATACACCCTTCTCGTTGCTACATGAGAACCATATTTTCTATGACTTTCGGTATTACACACGAAATTATAGTCATATAGTAACAGGAACGGTGTATACAGAATGTGTATACACCGTTCCCGTCGCTACATGAGAACCATATTTTCTAGAATTTTCGGTTTTAAACTCGAAATCATAGTCACATAGTAATAAGAATGGTGTATACAGAATGTGTATACACCGTTCCCGTTGTTACATGAGAATCATATGTTCTAAAATTTTCGGTTTTAAACTCGAAATCATAGTCAAATAGTAACAAGAACGGTGTATACAGAATGTGTATACACCGTTCAAGTTGTTACATGAGAACCATATTTTCTATGATTTTCAGTATTACACTCGAAATCATAGTCATATGGTAACAGGAACGGTGTATACAGAATGTGTATACACCGTTCCCGTTGCTACATGAGAACCATATTTTCTATGATTTTCGGAATTACACTCGAAATGATAGTCATATAGTAACAGGAACGGTGTATACAGAATGTGTATACACCGTTCCCGTTTCTACATGAGAACAATATTTTCTATAGTTTTCGGTATTACACTCGAAATTATAGTCATATAGTAACAGGAACGGTGTAAACAGAATGTGTATACTCCGTTCCCGTTGCTACATGAGAAAGATAATTTTTAAAATTTTCGGTTTACAACTCAAAATCATAGTCATATAGTTACAGGAACGGTGTATACAGAATGTGTATACTCCGTTCCCGTTACTACATGAGAACCATATTTTCTATGATTTTCCGAATTACACTCGAAATAATAGTCATATAGTAACAGGAACGGTGTATATAGAATGTGTATATACCGTTCCCGTTGCTACATGAGAACCATATTTTCTATGATTTTCCGCATTACACTCGAAATAATAGTGATATAGTAACAGGAACGGTGTATACAGAATGTGTATATACCGTTCCCGTTGTTACATGAGAACCATATTTTCTATGATTTTCCGAATTACACTCGAAATAATAGTCATATAGTAACAGGAACGGTGTATACAGAATGTGCATACACCGTTCCCGTTGCTACATGAGAACCATATTTTCTATGATTTTCCGCATTACACTCGAAATAATAGTCATATAGTAACAGGAACGGTGTATACAGAATGTGTATATACCGCTCCCGTTGCTACATGAGAACCACATTTTATATGATTTTCCGCATTACACTCGAAAAAATAGTCATACAGTTACAGGAACGGTGTATACAGAATGTGTATATACCGTTCCCGTTGCTACATGCGAACCATATTTTCTATGATTTTCCGCGTTACACTCGAAATCATAATCACATAGTTACAGGAACGGTGTATAGAGAATGTGCATACACCGTTCCCGTTGCTACATGAGAACCATATTTTCTATGATTTTCCGCATTACACTCGAAATAATAGTCATATAGTTACAGGAACGGTGTATAGAGAATGTGCATACACCGTTCCCGTTGCTACATGAGAACCATATTTTCTATGATTTTCCGCATTACACTCGAAATAATAGTCATATAGTAACAGGAACGGTGTATACAGAATGTGTATACACTGTTCCCGTTGCCACATGAGAACAATAATTTCTTTAATTGTTGGTTTTACACTCGAAATCATAGTCATATAGTAACAGGAACGGTGTATACAGAATGTGTATACACTGTTCCCGTTGCCACATGAGAACAATAATTTCTTTAATTGTTGGTTTTACACTCGAAATCATAGTCATATAGTAACAGGAACGGTGTATACAGAATGTGTATACACTGTTCCCGTTGCCACATGAGAACAATAATTTCTTTAATTGTTGGTTTTACACTCGAAATCATAGTCATATGGTAACAGGAACGGTGTATACAGAATGTGTATATACCGTTCCCGTTGCTACATGAGAACCATATTTTCTATGATTTTCCGCATTACACTCGAAATAATAGTCATATAGTTACAGGAACGGTGAATAGAGAATGTGCATACACCGTTCTCGTTGCTACATGAGAACCATATTTTCTATGATTTTCCGCATTACACTCGAAATAATAGTCATATAGTAACAGGAACGGTGAATACAGAATGTGTACACAGCGTTTCCGTTGCTAGATGAGAACCATATTTTCTAAAATTTTCTGTTTTCAACTAAAAATAATAGTCATAATGTATTTGGAACGGTTACAGAGAATGTGTACACACCGTTCCCGTTGGTACTTGAGAACCATAATTTCTAAAATTTTCGGTTTTAAACTCAAAATCATAGCCATATAGTAACAGGAACGGTGTATACAGAATGTGTATACACCGTTCCCGTCGCTACATGAGAACCATATTTTCTATAATTTGTTGTTTTATACCCGAAATCATAGTCACATAGTAACAGGAACGGTGTATATCGAATTTGTATAAACCGTTCCCGTTGCTACATGAGAACCATATTTTCTATAATTTTCGGTTTTACCCTCGAAATCATAGTCATATAGTAACAGCAACGGTGTATACAGAATGTGTATACACCGTTTCCGTCGTTACATGAGAGCCATATTTCTAGAATTTTCGGTTTTAAACTCGAAATCATAGTCACATAGTAGCAAGAACGGTGTATACAGAATGTCTATACACCGTCCCTGTTGCTACATGAGCACCATATTTTCTTTAATTTTCGGTATTACACTCAAAATCATAGTCATATAGTTACAGGAACGGTGTATACAGAATGTGTATAGACCGTTCCCGTTGCTACATGAGAACCACATTTTCTATAATTTGTTGTTCTACACTTTAAATCATAGTCACAATAGTAACAGGAACGGTGTATATAGAATGTGTATACACCGTTCCCGTTGCTACATGAGAACCATATTTTCTATAGTTTTCGGTATTACACTCGAAAATATAGTCATATAGTAACAGGAACGGTGTATACAGAATGTGTTTACACCCTTCTCGTTGCTACATGAGAACCATATATTCTATGATTTTCGGTATTACACACGAAATTATAGTCATATAGTAACAGGAACGGTGTATACAGAATGTGTATAAACCGTTCCCGTTGCTACATGAGAACCATATTTTCTATAATTTTCGGTATTACACTCGAAGTCATAGTCAAATAGAAAACAGGAACGGTGTATACAGAATGAGTATACACCGTTCCTGTTGATACATGAGAACCATATTTTCTATAATTTTCGGTATTACACTCGAAGTCATAGTCATATAGTAACAGGAACGGTGTACACAGAATGTTTATAAACCGCTTCCGTCGTTACATGAGCACCATATTTTCTAACATTTTCGGTTTTACACTCGAAATCATAGTCAAATAGTAACAGGAAGGGTGTATACAGAATGTGCATACACCGTTCACGTTGCTACATGAAAACCATGTTTTCTATGATTTTTAGTATTACACTCGAAATCATAGTCAAATAGTAACAAGAACGGTGTATACAGAATGTGTATATACTGTTCCTGTTGCTACATGAGAACCATATTTTTTATGATTTTCGGTATTACACTCGAAAATATAGTCATATAGTAACAAGAACGGTGTATACAGAATGTGTATACACCGTTCCCGTTGCTACATGAGAACCATATTTTCTATGATTTTCGGTATTACACTCGAAAATATAGTCATATAGTAACAAGAACGGTGTATACAGAATGTGTATAAACTGCTCCCGTTGGTACATGAGAATCATTTTTTTTATAATTTTCGGTATTACACTCGAAAATATAGTCATATAGTAACAGGAACGGTGTATACAGAATGTGTATACACCCTTCTCGTTGCTACATGAGAACCATATTTTCTATGATGTTCGGTATTACACACGAAATTATAGTGATATAGTAACAGGAACGGTGTATACAGAATGTGTATACACCCTTCTCGTTGCTACATGAGAACCATATTTTCTATGATTTTCGGTATTACACACGAAATTATAGTCATATAGTTACAGGAACGGTGTATACAGAATGTGTATACACCGTTCCCGTTGCTACATGAAAACCATATTTTCTATGATTTTCCGCATTACCCTCGAAATCATAGTCATATAGTTACAGGAACGGTGTATACAGAATGTGTATATACCGTTCCCGTTGCTACATGAGAACCATATTTTCTATGATTTTCCGCGTTACACTCGAAATCATAATCATATAGTTACAGGA
This sequence comes from Aurelia sp. 3 sensu Dawson et al. (2005), assembly GCA_964020215.1. Taxonomy (NCBI): domain Eukaryota; kingdom Metazoa; phylum Cnidaria; class Scyphozoa; order Semaeostomeae; family Ulmaridae; genus Aurelia; species Aurelia sp. 3 sensu Dawson et al. (2005). The sequence continues at coordinate 5,198,607 of OZ026584.1, forward strand.
ACGGTGTATAGAGAATGTGCACACACCGTTCCCGTTGCTACATGAGAACCATATTTTCTATGATTTTCCGCATTACACTCGAAATAATAGTCATATAGTTACAGGAACGGTGTATAGAGAATGTGCATACACCGTTCCCGTTGCTACATGAGAACCATATTTTCTATGATTTTCCGCATTACACTCGAAATAATAGTCATATAGTAACAGGAACGGTGTATACAGAATGTGTATACACTGTTCCCGTTGCCACATGAGAACAATAATTTCTTTAATTGTTGGTTTTACACTCGAAATCATAGTCATATAGTAACAGGAACGGTGTATACAGAATGTGTATACACTGTTCCCGTTGCCACATGAGAACAATAATTTCTTTAATTGTTGGTTTTACACTCGAAATCATAGTCATATGGTAACAGGAACGGTGTATACAGAATGTGTATATACCGTTCCCGTTGCTACATGAGAACCATATTTTCTATGATTTTCCGCATTACACTCGAAATAATAGTCATATAGTTACAGGAACGGTGAATAGAGAATGTGCATACACCGTTCTCGTTGCTACATGAGAACCATATTTTCTATGATTTTCCGCATTACACTCGAAATAATAGTCATATAGTAACAGGAACGGTGAATACAGAATGTGTACACAGCGTTTCCGTTGCTAGATGAGAACCATATTTTCTAAAATTTTCTGTTTTCAACTAAAAATAATAGTCATAATGTATTTGGAACGGTTACAGAGAATGTGTACACACCGTTCCCGTTGGTACTTGAGAACCATAATTTCTAAAATTTTCGGTTTTAAACTCAAAATCATAGCCATATAGTAACAGGAACGGTGTATACAGAATGTGTATACACCGTTCCCGTCGCTACATGAGAACCATATTTTCTATAATTTGTTGTTTTATACCCGAAATCATAGTCACATAGTAACAGGAACGGTGTATATCGAATTTGTATAAACCGTTCCCGTTGCTACATGAGAACCATATTTTCTATAATTTTCGGTTTTACCCTCGAAATCATAGTCATATAGTAACAGCAACGGTGTATACAGAATGTGTATACACCGTTTCCGTCGTTACATGAGAGCCATATTTCTAGAATTTTCGGTTTTAAACTCGAAATCATAGTCACATAGTAGCAAGAACGGTGTATACAGAATGTCTATACACCGTCCCTGTTGCTACATGAGCACCATATTTTCTTTAATTTTCGGTATTACACTCAAAATCATAGTCATATAGTTACAGGAACGGTGTATACAGAATGTGTATAGACCGTTCCCGTTGCTACATGAGAACCACATTTTCTATAATTTGTTGTTCTACACTTTAAATCATAGTCACAATAGTAACAGGAACGGTGTATATAGAATGTGTATACACCGTTCCCGTTGCTACATGAGAACCATATTTTCTATAGTTTTCGGTATTACACTCGAAAATATAGTCATATAGTAACAGGAACGGTGTATACAGAATGTGTTTACACCCTTCTCGTTGCTACATGAGAACCATATATTCTATGATTTTCGGTATTACACACGAAATTATAGTCATATAGTAACAGGAACGGTGTATACAGAATGTGTATAAACCGTTCCCGTTGCTACATGAGAACCATATTTTCTATAATTTTCGGTATTACACTCGAAGTCATAGTCAAATAGAAAACAGGAACGGTGTATACAGAATGAGTATACACCGTTCCTGTTGATACATGAGAACCATATTTTCTATAATTTTCGGTATTACACTCGAAGTCATAGTCATATAGTAACAGGAACGGTGTACACAGAATGTTTATAAACCGCTTCCGTCGTTACATGAGCACCATATTTTCTAACATTTTCGGTTTTACACTCGAAATCATAGTCAAATAGTAACAGGAAGGGTGTATACAGAATGTGCATACACCGTTCACGTTGCTACATGAAAACCATGTTTTCTATGATTTTTAGTATTACACTCGAAATCATAGTCAAATAGTAACAAGAACGGTGTATACAGAATGTGTATATACTGTTCCTGTTGCTACATGAGAACCATATTTTTTATGATTTTCGGTATTACACTCGAAAATATAGTCATATAGTAACAAGAACGGTGTATACAGAATGTGTATACACCGTTCCCGTTGCTACATGAGAACCATATTTTCTATGATTTTCGGTATTACACTCGAAAATATAGTCATATAGTAACAAGAACGGTGTATACAGAATGTGTATAAACTGCTCCCGTTGGTACATGAGAATCATTTTTTTTATAATTTTCGGTATTACACTCGAAAATATAGTCATATAGTAACAGGAACGGTGTATACAGAATGTGTATACACCCTTCTCGTTGCTACATGAGAACCATATTTTCTATGATGTTCGGTATTACACACGAAATTATAGTGATATAGTAACAGGAACGGTGTATACAGAATGTGTATACACCCTTCTCGTTGCTACATGAGAACCATATTTTCTATGATTTTCGGTATTACACACGAAATTATAGTCATATAGTTACAGGAACGGTGTATACAGAATGTGTATACACCGTTCCCGTTGCTACATGAAAACCATATTTTCTATGATTTTCCGCATTACCCTCGAAATCATAGTCATATAGTTACAGGAACGGTGTATACAGAATGTGTATACACCGTTCCCGTTGCTACATGAAAACCATATTTTCTATGATTTTCGGTATTACACTCGAAATGATAGTCATATAGTAACAGGAACGGTGTATATAGAATGTGTATACACCCTTCTCGTTGCTACATGAGAACCATATTTTCTATGACTTTCGGTATTACACACGAAATTATAGTCATATAGTAACAGGAACGGTGTATACAGAATGTGTATACACCGTTCCCGTCGCTACATGAGAACCATATTTTCTAGAATTTTCGGTTTTAAACTCGAAATCATAGTCACATAGTAATAAGAATGGTGTATACAGAATGTGTATACTCCGTTCCCGTTGCTACATGAGAAAGATAATTTTTAAAATTTTCGGTTTACAACTCAAAATCATAGTCATATAGTTACAGGAACGGTGTATACAGAATGTGTATACTCCGTTCCCGTTACTACATGAGAACCATAATTTCTATAATTTTCGGTTTTACCCTCGAAATCATAGTCACATAGTAACAAGAACGGTGTATACAGAATGTGTATACACCGTTGCCGTTGCTACATGAGAACCATATTTTCTATGATTTTCGGTTTTACACTCAAAATCATAGTCATATAGTTACAGGAACGGTGTATACAGAATGTGTATACTCCGTTCCCGTTGCTACATGAGAACCATAATTTCTATAATTTTCGGTTTTACCCTCGAAATCATAGTCACATAGTTACAGGAACGGTGTATACAGAATGTGTATACACCGTTCCCGTTGCTACATGAGAACCATATTTTCTAGTATTTTCGGTTTTAAACTCGAAATCATAGTCACATAGTAACAAGAACGGTGTATACAGAATGTGTATACACCGTTCCCGTTGCTACATGAGAACCATATTTTCTATAATTTTCGGTTTTACCCTCGAAATCATAGTCATATAGTTACAGGAACGGTGTATACAGAATGTGTATACACCGTTCCCGTTGCTACATGAGAACCATATTTTCTAGTATTTTCGGTTTTAAACTCGAAATCATAGTCACATAGTAACAAGAACGGTGTATACAGAATGTGTATACACCCTTCTCGTTGCTACATGAGAACCATAATTTCTATATTTTGTTATTTTACACTTTAAATCATAGTCACATAGTAACAGGAACGGTGTATACAGAATGTGTATACACCGTTCCCGTTGCTACATGAGAACCATATTTTCTATAATTTTCGGTTTTACCCTCGAAATCATAGTCATATAGTAACAGGAACGGTGTATACAAAATGTGTATACACCGTTTCCGTCGTTACATGAGAACCATAGTTCTAGAATTTTCGGTTTTAAACTCGAAATCATAGTCACATAGTAGCAAGAACGGTGTATACAGAATGTCTATACACCGTCCCTGTTGCTACATGAGCACCATATTTTCTTTAATTTTCGGTATTACACTCAAAATCATAGTCATATAGTTACAGGAACGGTGTATACAGAATGTGTATACACCGTTCCCGTTGCTACATGAGATTCATATTTTCTATAATTTTCGGTTTTACCCTCGAAATCATAGTCATATAGTAACAGGAACGGTGTATACAAAATGTGTATACACCGTTTCCGTCGTTACATGAGAACCATAGTTCTAGAATTTTCGGTTTTAAACTCGAAATCATAGTCACATAGTAGCAAGAACGGTGTATACAGAATGTCTATACACCGTCCCTGTTGCTACATGAGCACCATATTTTCTTTAATTTTCGGTATTACACTCAAAATCATAGTCATATAGTTACAGGAACGGTGTATACAGAATGTGTATACACCGTTCCCGTTGCTACATGAGATTCATATTTTCTATAATTTTCGGTTTTACCCTCGAAATCATAGTCATATAGTAACAGGAACGGTGTATACAGAATGTGTATACACCGTTTCCGTCGTTACATGAGAACCATATTTCTAGAATTTTCGGTTTTAAACTCGAAATCATAGTCACATAGTAGCAAGAACGGTGTATACAGAATGTCTATACACCGTCCCTGTTGCTACATGAGCACCATATTTTCTTTAATTTTCGGTATAACACTCAAAATCATAGTCATATAGTTACAGGAACGGTGTATACAGAATGTGTATACACCGTTCCCGTTGGTACATGAGAACCATGTTTTCTATGATTTTCGGTATTACACTCAAAATCATAGTCACATAGTAACAGGAACGGTGTATATCGAATTTGTATACACCGTTCCCGTTGCTACCGTAGAACCATAATATCTAAATTCTTTGGTTTTCCACTCAAAATCATAGCCATATAGTAACAGGAACGGTGTATACAGAATGTGTATACACCGTTCCCGTCGCTACATGAGAACCATATTTTCTATAATTTGTTGTTTTATACCCGAAATCATAGTCACATAGTAACAGGAACGGTGTATATCGAATTTGTATAAACCGTTCCCGTTGCTACATGAGAACCATGTTTTCTATGATTTTCGGTATTACACTCAAAATCATAGTCACATAGTAACAGGAACGGTGTATATCGAATTTGTATAAACCGTTCCCGTTACTACAGGAGAACCATATTTTCTATATTTTTCGGTTTTACACTCGAAATCATAGTCATATAGTAACAGGAACGGTATATCCAGAATGTGTATACACATTTCCCGTTCCTACATGGGAACCATATTTTCTATAATTTTCGGTATTAAACTCGAAATCATAGTCATATAGTAACAGGAACGGTGTATACAGAATGTGTATACACCGTTCCCGTTGCTACATGAGAACCATAATTTCTATAATTTTCGGTTTTACCCTCGAAATCATAGTCATATAGTAACAGGAACGGTGTATACAGAATGTGTATACACCGTTCCCGTCGCTACATGAGAACCATATTTTCTATAATTTGTTGTTTTACACCCGAAATCATAGTGACATAGTAACAGGAACGGTGAATACGGAATTTGTATACACCGTTCCCGTTGCTACATGAGAACCATATTTTCTATATTTTTCGCTTTTACACTTGAAATCATAGTCATATAGTTACAGGAACGGTGTATACAGAATGTGTATACACCTTCCCGTTGCTACATGAGAACCATATTTTCTATGATTTTCAGCACTACACTCGAAATCATAGTCATATAGTAACAGGAACGGTGTATACAGAATGTGTATACACCGTTCCCGTTGTTACATGAGAACCATAATTTCTTTAATTTTCGGTTTTACCCTCGAAATCATAGTGACATAGTAACAGGAACGGTGAATACGGAATTTGTATACACCGTTCCCGTTGCTACATGAGAACCATATTTTCTATATTTTTCGCTTTTACACTTGAAATCATAGTCATATAGTTACAGGAACGGTGTATACAGAATGTGTATACACCTTCCCGTTGCTACATGAGAACCATATTTTCTATGATTTTCAGCACTACACTCGAAATCATAGTCATATAGTAACAGGAACGGTGTATACAGAATGTGTATACACCGTTCCCGTTGTTACATGAGAACCATAATTTCTTTAATTTTCGGTTTTACCCTCGAAATCATAGTGACATAGTTAACAGGAACGGTGAATACGGAATTTGTATACACCGTTCCCGTTGCTACATGAGAACCATATTTTCTATATTTTTCGCTTTTACACTTGAAATCATAGTCATATAGTTACAGGAACGGTGTATACAGAATGTGTATACACCTTCCCGTTGCTACATGAGAACCATATTTTCTATGATTTTCAGCACTACACTCGAAATCATAGTCATATAGTAACAGGAACGGTGTATACAGAATGTGTATAAACCGTTCCCGTTGCTACATGAGAACCATATTTTCTATAATTTTCGGTTTTACCCTCGAAATCATAGTCATATAGTAACAGGAACGGTGTATACAGAATGTGTATACACCGTTCCCGTTGCTACATGAGAACCATAATTTCTTTAATTTTCGGTTTTACCCTCGAAATCAGAGTCATATAGTAACAGGAACGGTGTATACAGAATGTGTATACACCGTTCCCGTTGCTACATGAGAACCATAATTTCTATAATTTTCGGTTTTACCCTCGAAATCATAGTCATATAGTAACAGGAACGGTGTATACAGAATGTGTATACACCGTTCCCGTCGCTACATGAGAACCATATTTTCTATAATTTGTTGTTTTACACCCGAAATCATAGTGACATAGTAACAGGAACGGTGAATACGGAATTTGTATACACCGTTCCCGTTGCTACATGAGAACCATATTTTCTATATTTTTCGCTTTTACACTTGAAATCATAGTCATATAGTTACAGGAACGGTGTATACAGAATGTGTATACACCTTCCCGTTGCTACATGAGAACCATATTTTCTATGATTTTCAGCACTACACTCGAAATCATAGTCATATAGTAACAGGAACGGTGTATACAGAATGTGTATACACCGTTCCCGTTGCTACATGAGAACCATAATTTCTTTAATTTTCGGTTTTACCCTCGAAATCATAGTCATATAGTAACAGGAACGGTGTATACAGAATGTGTAGCTATACACCGTTCCCGTTGCTACATGAGAACCATATTTTCTATAATTTTCGGTTTTACCCTCGAAATCATAGTCATATAGTAACAGGAACGGTGTATACAGAATGTGTATACACCGTTCCCGTTGCTACATGAGAACCATAATTTCTTTAATTTTCGGTTTTACCCTCGAAATCATAGTCATATAGTAACAGGAACGGTGTATACAGAATGTGTATACACCGTTCCCGTTTCTACATGAGAACCATAATTTCTATAATTTTCGGTTTTACCCTCGAAATCATAGTCATATAGTAACAGGAACGGTGTATACAGAATGTGTATAAACCGTTCCCGTTGCTACATGAGAACCACATTTTCTATAATTTGTTGTTTTACACTTTAAATCATAGTCACAATAGTAACAGGAACGGTGTATACAAAATGTGTATACACCCTTCTTGTTGCTACATGAGAACCATATTTTCTATGATTTTCGGTATTACACACGAAATTATAGTCATATCGTAACAGGAACGGTGTATACAGAATGTGTATAAACCGTTCCCGTTGCTACATGAGAACCATATTTTCTATAATTATTGGTATTACACTCGAAGTCATAGTCAAATAGAAAACAGGAACGGTGTATACAGAATGAGTATACACCGTTCCTGTTGATACATGAGAACCATATTTTCTATAATTTTCGGTATTACACTCGAAGTCATAGTCATATAGTATCAGGAACGGTGTATACAGAATGTGTATACATCGTTCCCGTTGGTACATGAGAACTATATTTTCTAAAATTTTCTGTTTTCCAGTCAAAGTCATAGTCATAAAGTATTGGGAACGGTTACACAGAATGTGTACACACCGTTCCCGTTGATACATGAGAACCGTAATTTCTAAACTTTTCGGTTTTCCACTCAAAATCATAGTCATATAGTAACAGGAACGGTGTATACAGAATGTGTATACACCGTTCCCGTTGCTACATGAGAACCATAATTTCTTTAATTTTTGGTTTTACCCTCGAAATCATAGTCATATAGTAACAGGAACGGTGTATACAGAATGTGTAGCTATACACCGTTCACGTTGCTACATGAGAACCATATTTTCTATAATTTTCGGTTTTACCCTCGAAATCATAGTCATATAGTAACAGGAACGGTGTATACAGAATGTGTATACACCGTTCCCGTTGCTACATGAGAACCATAATTTCTATAATTTTCGGTTTTACCCTCGAAATCATAGTCATATAGTAACAGGAACGGTGTATACAGAATGTGTATAAACCGTTCCCGTTGCTACATCAGAACCATATTTTCTATAATTTGTTGTTTTACACTCGAAAACATAGTCATATAGTAACAGAAGCGGTGTAGACAGAATGTGTATACACCGTTCCTGTTGCTACATGAGAACCATATTCTCTATAATTTTCGGTATTACACTCCAAATCATAGTCATATAGTAACAGGAACGGTGTATAGAGAATGTGCATACACCGTTCCCGTTGCTACATGAGAACCATATTTTCTACGATTTTCGGTATTACACTCGAAATAATAGTCATATGGTTACAGGAACGGTGTATAGAGAATGTGCATACACCGTTCCCGTTGCTACATGAGAACCATATTTTCTACGATTTTCGGTATTACACTCGAAATAATAGTCATATAGTTACAGGAACGGTGTATACAGAATGTGTATATACCGTTCCCGTTGCTACATGAGAACCATATTTTCTATAATTTTCGGTTTTACACTCGAAATAATAGTCATATAGTTACAGGAACGGTGTATACAGAATGTGTATATACCGTTCCCGTTGCTACATGAGCACCATATTTTCCTTAATTTTCGGTATTACACTCGAAATAATAGTCATATAGTTACAGGAGCAGTGTATAGAGAATGTGCATACACCGTTGCCGTTGCTACATGAGAACCATATTTTCTATAATTTTCGGTATTACACTCGAAATAATAGTCATATAGTTACAGGAACGGTGTATTCAGAATGTGTATACACTGTTCCCGTTGCCACATGAGAACAATAATTTCTTTAATTGTTGGTTTTACACTCGAAATCATAGTCATATGGTAACAGGAACGGTGTATACAGAATGTGTATACACCGTTGCCGTTGCTACATGAGAACCATATTTTCTACGATTTTCGGTATTACACTCGAAATAATAGTCATATAGTTACAGGAACGGTGTATAGAGAATGTGTATATACCGTTCCCGTCGCTACATGAGAATCATATTTTCTATGATTTTCGGTATTACACTCGAAATAATAGTCATATAGTTACAGGAACGGTGTATAGAGAATGTGCATACACCGTTCCCGTTGCTACATGAGAACCATATTTTCTACGATTTTCGGCATTACACACGAAATAATAGTCATATAGTTACAGGAACGGTGTATACAGAATGTGTATATACCGTTCCCGTCGCTACATGAGAACCATATTTTCTATGATTTTCGGTATTACACTCGAAATAATAGTCATATAGTAACAGGAACGGTGTATACAGAATGTGTATACACCGTTGCCGTTGCTACATGAGAACCATATTTTCTATAATTTTCGGTTTTACACTCAAAATCATAGTCATATAGTTACAGGAACGGTGTATACAGAATGTGCATACACCGTTCCCGTTGCTACATGAGAACCATATTTTCTATAATTTTCTGTTTTCCACTCAAAATCATAGTGATAAAGTATTGGGAACGGTTACACAGAATATGTACACACCGTTCCCGTTGATACATGAGAACCATAATTTCTAAACTTTTCGGTCTTCCACTCGAAATCATAGTCACATAGTAACAGGAGCGGTGTAGACAGAATGTGTATACACCGTTGCCGTTGCTACATGAGAACTATATTTACTATGATTTTCGGTTTTACACTCAAAATCATAGTCATATAGTAACAGGAACGGAGTATACAGAATGTGCATACACCGTTCCCGTTGCTACATGAGAAGCATATTTTCTATGATTTTCGGTTTTACACTCAAAATAATAGTCATATAGTTACAGGAACGGTGTATACAGAATGTGTATATACCGTTCCCGTCGCTACATGAGAACCATATTTTCTATGATTTTCGGTATTACACTCAAAATCAAAGTCATATAGTAAAAGGAACGGTGTATACAGAATGTGTACACACCGTTCCCGTTGGTACATGAGAACCATAATTTCTAAACTGTTGGGTCTTCCACTCGAAATCATAGTCACATAGTAAAAGGAGCGGTGTAGACAGAATGTGTATACACCGTTGCCGTTGCTAGATGAGAACCATATTTTCTATAATTTTCGGTATTACACTCGAAATAATAGTCATATAGTTACAGGAACGGTGTATACAGAATGTGTATACACTGTTCCCGTTGCCACATGAGAACAATAATTTCTTTAATTGTTGGTTTTACACTCGAAATCATAGTCATATAGTTACAGGAACGGTGTATACACTCGTTACAGGAACGGTGTATACACTCGAAAATCATAGTCATATAGTTACAGGAACGGTGTATACAGAATGTGCATACACCGTTCCCGTTGCTACATGAGAACCATATTTCCTATAATTTTCTGTTTTCCACTCAAAATCATAGTGATAAAGTATTGGGAACGGTTACACAGAATATGTACACACCGTTCCCGTTGGTACATGAGAACCATAATTTCTAAACTGTTCGGTCTTCCACTCGAAATCATAGTCACATAGTAACAGGAACGGTGTATACAGAATGTGTATACACCGTTGCCGTTGCTACATGAGAACCATATTTTCTATGATTTTCGGTATTACACTCGAAATAATAGTCATATAGTTACAGGAACGGTGTATACAGAATGTGTATATACCGTTCCCGTCGCTACATGAGAACCATATTTTCTATGATTTTCGGTATTACACTCGAAATAATAGTCATATAGTTACAGGAACAGTGTATAGAGAATGTGCATACACCGTTCCCGTTGCTACATGAGAACCATATTTTCTATGATTTTCGGTTTTACACTCAAAATCATAGTCATATAGTAACAGGAACGGAGTATACAGAATGTGTATACACCGTTCCCGTTGCTACATGAGAACCATATTTTCTATGATTTTCGGTATTACACTCAAAATCAAAGTCATATAGTAACAGGAACGGTGTATATAGAATGTGTACACACCGTTCCCGTTGGTAAATGAGAACCATAATTTCTAAACTGTTCGGTCTTCCACTCGAAATCATAGTCACATAGTAAAAGGAGCGGTGTAGACAGAATGTGTATACACCGTTGCCGTTGCTAGATGAGAACCATATTTTCTATAATTTTCGATATTACACTCGAAATGATAGTCATATAGTAACAGGAACGGTGTATACAGAATGTGTATACACCGTTCCCGTTGGTACATGAGAACTATATTTTCTAAAATTTTCTGTTTTCCAGTCAAAGTCATAGTCATAAAGTATTGGGAACGGTTACACAGAATGTGTACACACCGTTCCCCTTGATACATGAGAACCGTAATTTCTAAACTTTTCGGTTTTCCACTCAAAATCATAGCCATATAGTAACAGGAACGGTGTATACAGAATGTGTATAAACCGTTCCCGTTGCTACATGAGAACCATATTTTCTATAATTTTCGGTATTACACTCCAAATCATAGTCATATAGTAACAGGAACGGTGTATAGAGAATGTGCATACACCGTTCCCGTTGCTACATGAGAACCATATTTTCTACGATTTTCGGTATTACACTCGAAATAATAGTCATATAGTTACAGGAACGGTGTATAGAGAATGTGCATACACCGTTCCCGTTGATACATGAGAACCATATTTTCTACGATTTTCGGTATTACACTCGAAATAATAGTCATATAGTTACAGGAACGGTGTATACAGCATGTGTATATACCGTTCCCGTTGCTACATGAGCACCATATTTTCTTTAATTTTCGGTATTACACTCGAAATAATAGTCATATAGTTACAGGAACGGTGTATAGAGAATGTGCATACACCGTTCCCGTTGCTACATGAGAACCATATTTTCTACGATTTTCGGTATTACACACGAAATAATAGTCATATAGTTACAGGAACGGTGTATACAGAATGTGTATATACCGTTCCCGTCGCTACATGAGAACCATATTTTCTATGATTTTCGGTATTACACTCGAAATAATAGTCATATAGTAACAGGAACGGTGTATACAGAATGTGTATACACCGTTGCCGTTGCTACATGAGAACCATATTTTCTATAATTTTCGGTTTTACACTCAAAATCATAGTCATATAGTTACAGGAACAGTGTATACAGAATGTGCATACACCGTTCCCGTTGCTACATGAGAACCATATTTTCTATGATTTTCCGCATTACACTCGAAATAATAGTCATATAGTAACAGGAACGGTGTATACAGAATGTGTATATACCGTTCCCGTCGCTACATGAGAACCATATTTTCTAAAATTTTCTGTTTTCCACTCAAAATCATAGTCATAAAGTATTGGGAACGGTTACACAGAATGTGTACACAAAGTTCCCGTTGGTACATGAGAACCATATTTTCTATAATTTTCTGTTTTCCACTCAAAATCATAGTGATAAAGTATTGGGAACGGTTACACAGAATGTGTACACACCGTTCCCGTTGATACATGAGAACCATAATTTCTAAACTTTTCGGTCTTCCACTCGAAATCATAGTCACATAGTAACAGGAGCGGTGTAGACAGAATGTGTATACACCGTTGCCGTTGCTACATGAGAACTATATTTACTATGATTTTCTGTTTTCCAGTCAAAGTCATAGTCATAAAGTATTGGGAACGGTTACACAGAATGTGTACACACCGTTCCCGTTGATACATGAGAACCGTAATTTCTAAACTTTTCGGTTTTCCACTCAAAATCATAGTCATATAGTAACAGGAACGGTGTATACAGAATGTGTATACACCGTTCCCGTTGCTACATGAGAACCATAATTTCTTTAATTTTTGGTTTTACCCTCGAAATCATAGTCATACAGTAACAGGAACGGTGTATACAGAATGTGTAGCTATACACCGTTCACGTTGCTACATGAGAACCATATTTTCTATAATTTTCGGTTTTACCCTCGAAATCATAGTCATATAGTAACAGGAACGGTGTATACAGAATGTGTATACACCGTTCCCGTTGCTACATGAGAACCATAATTTCTTTAATTTTCGGTTTTACCCTCGAAATCATAGTCATATAGTAACAGGAACGGTGTATACAGAATGTGTATACACCGTTCCCGTTGCTACATGAGAACCATAATTTCTATAATTTTCGGTTTTACCCTCGAAATCATAGTCATATAGTAACAGGAACGGTGTATACAGAATGTGTATAAACCGTTCCCGTTGCTACATGAGAACCATATTTTCTATAATTTGTTGTTTTACACTCGAAAACATAGTCATATAGTAACAGAAGCGGTGTAGACAGAATGTGTATACACCGTTCCTGTTGCTACATGAGAACCATATTCTCTATAATTTTCGGTATTACACTCCAAATCATAGTCATATAGTAACAGGAACGGTGTATAGAGAATGTGCATACACCATTCCCGTTGCTACATGAGAACCATATTTTCTACGATTTTCGGTATTACACTCGAAATAATAGTCATATGGTTACAGGAACGGTGTATAGAGAATGTGCATACACCGTTCCCGTTGCTACATGAGAACCATATTTTCTACGATTTTCGGTATTACACTCGAAATAATAGTCATATAGTTACAGGAACGGTGTATACAGAATGTGTATATACCGTTCCCGTTGCTACATGAGAACCATATTTTCTATAATTTTCGGTTTTACACTCGAAATAATAGTCATATAGTTACAGGAACGGTGTATACAGAATGTGTATATACCGTTCCCGTTGCTACATGAGCACCATATTTTCCTTAAATTTCGGTATTACACTCGAAATAATAGTCATATAGTTACAGGAGCAGTGTATAGAGAATGTGCATACACCGTTGCCGTTGCTACATGAGAACCATATTTTCTATAATTTTCGGTATTACACTCGAAATAATAGTCATATAGTTACAGGAACGGTGTATACAGAATGTGTATACACTGTTCCCGTTGCCACATGAGAACAATAATTTCTTTAATTGTTGGTTTTACACTCGAAATCATAGTCATATGGTAACAGGAACGGTGTATACAGAATGTGTATACACCGTTGCCGTTGCTACATGAGAACCATATTTACTATGATTTTCGGTTTTACACTCAAAATCATAGTCATATAGTAACAGGAACGGAGTATACAGAATGTGCATACACCGTTCCCGTTGCTACATGAGAACCATATTTTCTATGATTTTCGGTATTACACTCAAAATCATAGTCATATAGTAACAGGAACGGAGTATACAGAATGTGCATACACCGTTCCCGTTGCTACATGAGAACCATATTTTCTATGATTTTCGGTTTTACACTCAAAATCATAGTCATATAGCAACAGGAACGGAGTAAACAGAATGTGTATACACCGTTGCTGTTGCTACATGAGAACCATATTTTCTATAATTTTCGGTTTTACACTCAAAATCATAGTCATATAGTAACAGGAACGGTGTATACAGAATGTATATATACCGTTCAGGTCGCTACATGAGAACCATATTTTCTAAAATTTTCTGTTTTCCACTCAAAATCATAGTCATAAAGTATTGGGAACGGTTACACAGAATGTGTACACACAGTTCCCGTTGGTACATGAGAACCATATTTTCTATAATTTTCTGTTTTAAACTCAAAATCATACTGATAAAGTATTGGGAACGGTTACACAGAATGTGTACACACCGTTCCCGTTGATACATGAGAACCATAATTTCTAAACTTTTCGGTCTTCCACTCGAAATCATAGTCACATAGTAACAGGAGCGGTGTAGACAGAATGTGTATACACCGTTGCCGTTGCTACATGAGAACTATATTTACTATGATTTTCGGTTTTACACTCAAAATCATAGTCATATAGTAACAGGAACGGAGTATACAGAATGTGCATACACCGTTCCCGTTGCTACATGAGAACCATATTTTCTATAATTTTCGGTTTTACACTCAAAATCATAGTCATATAGTAACAGGAACGGTGTATACAGAATGTGCATACACCGTTCCCGTTGCTACATGAGAACCATATTTTCTATGATTTTCGGTATTACACTCAAAATCAAAGTCATATAGTAACAGGAACGGTGTATACAGAATGTGTACACACCGTTCCCGTTGGTACATGAGAACCATAATTTCTAAACTGTTCGGTCTTCCACTCGAAATCATAGTCACATAGTAACAGGAGCGGTGTAGACAGAATGTGTATACACCGTTGCCGTTGCTAGATGAGAACCATATTTACTATGATTTTCGGTTTTACACTCAAAATCATAGTCATATAGTAACAGGAACGGAGTATACAGAATGTGCATACACCGTTCCCGTTGCTACATGAGAACCATA
The DNA here is from genome assembly GCA_964020215.1 of Aurelia sp. 3 sensu Dawson et al. (2005). Taxonomy (NCBI): domain Eukaryota; kingdom Metazoa; phylum Cnidaria; class Scyphozoa; order Semaeostomeae; family Ulmaridae; genus Aurelia; species Aurelia sp. 3 sensu Dawson et al. (2005). Next base: position 5,214,413 of record OZ026584.1, read on the forward strand.
TTTTCTATGATTTTCGGTATTACACTCAAAATCATAGTCATATAGTAACAGGAACGGAGTATACAGAATGTGCATACACCGTTCCCGTTGCTACATGAGAACCATATTTTCTATGATTTTCGGTTTTACACTCAAAATCATAGTCATATAGCAACAGGAACGGAGTATACAGAATGTGTATACACCGTTGCTGTTGCTACATGAGAACCATATTTTCTATAATTTTCGGTTCTACACTCAAAATCATAGTCATATAGTTACAGGAACGGTGTATACAGAATGTGCATACACCGTTCCCGTTGCTACATGAGAACCATATTTTCTATGATTTTCGGCATTACACTCAAAATCAGAGTCATATAGTAACAGGAACGGTGTATACAGAATGTGCAGACACCGTTCCCGTTGCTACATGAGAACCATGATTTCTTTAATTTTCGGTTTTACCCTCGAAATCATAGTCATATAGTAACAGGAACGGTGTATACAGAATGTGTATACACCGTTGCCGTTGCTAGATGAGAACCATATTTACTATGATTTTCGGTTTTACACTCAAAATTATAGTCATATAGTAACAGGAACGGAGTATACAGAATGTGCATACACCGTTCCCGTTGCTACATGAGAACCATATTTTCTATGATTTTCGGTATTACACTCAAAATCATAGTCATATAGTAACAGGAACGGAGTATACAGAATGTGCATACACCGTTCCCGCTGCTACATGAGAACCATATTTTCTATGATTTTCGGTTTTACACTCAAAATCATAGTCATATAGCAACAGGAACGGAGTATACAGAATGTGTATACACCGTTGCTGTTGCTACATGAGAACCATATTTTCTATAATTTTCGGTTTTACACTCAAAATCATAGTCATATAGTTACAGGAACGGTGTATACAGAATGTGCATACACCGTTCCCATTGCTACATGAGAACCATATTTTCTATGATTTTCGGTATTACACTCAAAATCAGAGTCATATAGTAACAGGAACGGTGTATACAGAATGTGCAGACACCGTTCCCGTTGCTACATGAGAACCATGATTTCTTTAATTTTCGGTTTTACCCTCGAAATCATAGTCATATAATAACAGGAACGGTGTATACAGAATGTGTATATACCGTTCCCGTTGCTACATGAGAACCATATTATCTATGATTTTCGGTATTACACTCAAAATCAAAGTCATATAGTAACAGGAACGGTGTATACAGAATGTGTACACACCGTTCCCGTTGGTACATGAGAACCATAATTTCTAAACTGTTCGGTCTTCCACTCGAAATCATAGTCACATAGTAACAGGAGCGGTGTAGACAGAATGTGTATACACCGTTGCCGTTGCTAGATGAGAACCATATTTACTATGATTTTCGGTTTTACACTCAAAATCATAGTCATATAGTAACAGGAACGGTGTATACAGAATGTGTATAAACCGTTCCCGTTGCTACATGAGAACCATATTTTCTATAATTTGTTGTTTTACACTCGAAAACATAGTCATATAGTAACAGAAGCGGTGTAGACAGAATGTGTATACACCGTTCCTGTTGCTACATGAGAACCATATTCTCTATAATTTTCGGTATTACACTCCAAATCATAGTCATATAGTAACAGGAACGGTGTATAGAGAATGTGCATACACCATTCCCGTTGCTACATGAGAACCATATTTTCTACGATTTTCGGTATTACACTCGAAATAATAGTCATATGGTTACAGGAACGGTGTATAGAGAATGTGCATACACCGTTCCCGTTGCTACATGAGAACCATATTTTCTACGATTTTCGGTATTACACTCGAAATAATAGTCATATAGTTACAGGAACGGTGTATACAGAATGTGTATATACCGTTCCCGTTGCTACATGAGAACCATATTTTCTATAATTTTCGGTTTTACACTCGAAATAATAGTCATATAGTTACAGGAACGGTGTATACAGAATGTGTATATACCGTTCCCGTTGCTACATGAGCACCATATTTTCCTTAAATTTCGGTATTACACTCGAAATAATAGTCATATAGTTACAGGAGCAGTGTATAGAGAATGTGCATACACCGTTGCCGTTGCTACATGAGAACCATATTTTCTATAATTTTCGGTATTACACTCGAAATAATAGTCATATAGTTACAGGAACGGTGTATACAGAATGTGTATACACTGTTCCCGTTGCCACATGAGAACAATAATTTCTTTAATTGTTGGTTTTACACTCGAAATCATAGTCATATGGTAACAGGAACGGTGTATACAGAATGTGTATACACCGTTGCCGTTGCTACATGAGAACCATATTTACTATGATTTTCGGTTTTACACTCAAAATCATAGTCATATAGTAACAGGAACGGAGTATACAGAATGTGCATACACCGTTCCCGTTGCTACATGAGAACCATATTTTCTATGATTTTCGGTATTACACTCAAAATCATAGTCATATAGTAACAGGAACGGAGTATACAGAATGTGCATACACCGTTCCCGTTGCTACATGAGAACCATATTTTCTATGATTTTCGGTTTTACACTCAAAATCATAGTCATATAGCAACAGGAACGGAGTAAACAGAATGTGTATACACCGTTGCTGTTGCTACATGAGAACCATATTTTCTATAATTTTCGGTTTTACACTCAAAATCATAGTCATATAGTAACAGGAACGGTGTATACAGAATGTATATATACCGTTCAGGTCGCTACATGAGAACCATATTTTCTAAAATTTTCTGTTTTCCACTCAAAATCATAGTCATAAAGTATTGGGAACGGTTACACAGAATGTGTACACACAGTTCCCGTTGGTACATGAGAACCATATTTTCTATAATTTTCTGTTTTAAACTCAAAATCATACTGATAAAGTATTGGGAACGGTTACACAGAATGTGTACACACCGTTCCCGTTGATACATGAGAACCATAATTTCTAAACTTTTCGGTCTTCCACTCGAAATCATAGTCACATAGTAACAGGAGCGGTGTAGACAGAATGTGTATACACCGTTGCCGTTGCTACATGAGAACTATATTTACTATGATTTTCGGTTTTACACTCAAAATCATAGTCATATAGTAACAGGAACGGAGTATACAGAATGTGCATACACCGTTCCCGTTGCTACATGAGAACCATATTTTCTATAATTTTCGGTTTTACACTCAAAATCATAGTCATATAGTAACAGGAACGGTGTATACAGAATGTGCATACACCGTTCCCGTTGCTACATGAGAACCATATTTTCTATGATTTTCGGTATTACACTCAAAATCAAAGTCATATAGTAACAGGAACGGTGTATACAGAATGTGTACACACCGTTCCCGTTGGTACATGAGAACCATAATTTCTAAACTGTTCGGTCTTCCACTCGAAATCATAGTCACATAGTAACAGGAGCGGTGTAGACAGAATGTGTATACACCGTTGCCGTTGCTAGATGAGAACCATATTTACTATGATTTTCGGTTTTACACTCAAAATCATAGTCATATAGTAACAGGAACGGAGTATACAGAATGTGCATACACCGTTCCCGTTGCTACATGAGAACCATATTTTCTATGATTTTCGGTATTACACTCAAAATCATAGTCATATAGTAACAGGAACGGAGTATACAGAATGTGCATACACCGTTCCCGTTGCTACATGAGAACCATATTTTCTATGATTTTCGGTTTTACACTCAAAATCATAGTCATATAGCAACAGGAACGGAGTATACAGAATGTGTATACACCGTTGCTGTTGCTACATGAGAACCATATTTTCTATAATTTTCGGTTCTACACTCAAAATCATAGTCATATAGTTACAGGAACGGTGTATACAGAATGTGCATACACCGTTCCCGTTGCTACATGAGAACCATATTTTCTATGATTTTCGGCATTACACTCAAAATCAGAGTCATATAGTAACAGGAACGGTGTATACAGAATGTGCAGACACCGTTCCCGTTGCTACATGAGAACCATGATTTCTTTAATTTTCGGTTTTACCCTCGAAATCATAGTCATATAGTAACAGGAACGGTGTATACAGAATGTGTATACACCGTTGCCGTTGCTAGATGAGAACCATATTTACTATGATTTTCGGTTTTACACTCAAAATTATAGTCATATAGTAACAGGAACGGAGTATACAGAATGTGCATACACCGTTCCCGTTGCTACATGAGAACCATATTTTCTATGATTTTCGGTATTACACTCAAAATCATAGTCATATAGTAACAGGAACGGAGTATACAGAATGTGCATACACCGTTCCCGCTGCTACATGAGAACCATATTTTCTATGATTTTCGGTTTTACACTCAAAATCATAGTCATATAGCAACAGGAACGGAGTATACAGAATGTGTATACACCGTTGCTGTTGCTACATGAGAACCATATTTTCTATAATTTTCGGTTTTACACTCAAAATCATAGTCATATAGTTACAGGAACGGTGTATACAGAATGTGCATACACCGTTCCCATTGCTACATGAGAACCATATTTTCTATGATTTTCGGTATTACACTCAAAATCAGAGTCATATAGTAACAGGAACGGTGTATACAGAATGTGCAGACACCGTTCCCGTTGCTACATGAGAACCATGATTTCTTTAATTTTCGGTTTTACCCTCGAAATCATAGTCATATAATAACAGGAACGGTGTATACAGAATGTGTATATACCGTTCCCGTTGCTACATGAGAACCATATTATCTATGATTTTCGGTATTACACTCAAAATCAAAGTCATATAGTAACAGGAACGGTGTATACAGAATGTGTACACACCGTTCCCGTTGGTACATGAGAACCATAATTTCTAAACTGTTCGGTCTTCCACTCGAAATCATAGTCACATAGTAACAGGAGCGGTGTAGACAGAATGTGTATACACCGTTGCCGTTGCTAGATGAGAACCATATTTACTATGATTTTCGGTTTTACACTCAAAATCATAGTCATATAGTAACAGGAACGGAGTATACAGAATGTGCATACACCGTTCCCGTTGCTACATGAGAACCATATTTTCTATGATTTTCGGTATTACACTCAAAATCATAGTCATATAGTAACAGGAACGGAGTATACAGAATGTGCATACACCGTTCCCGCTGCTACATGAGAACCATATTTTCTATGATTTTCGGTTTTACACTCAAAATCATAGTCATATAGTTACAGGAACGGTGTATACAGAATGTGTACACACCGTTCCCGTTGGTACATGAGAACCATAATTTCTAAACTGTTCGGTCTTCCACTCGAAATCATAGTCACATAGTAACAGGAGCGGTGTAGACAGAATGTGTATACACCGTTGCCGTTGCTAGATGAGAACCATATTTACCATGATTTTCGGTTTTACACTCAAAATCATAGTCATATAGTAACAGGAACGGAGTATACAGAATGTGCATACACCGTTCCCGTTGCTACATGAGAACCATATTTTCTATGATTTTCGGTATTACACTCAAAATCATAGTCATATAGTAACAGGAACGGAGTATACAGAATGTGCATACACCGTTCCCGTTGCTACATGAGAACCATATTTTCTATGATTTTCGGTTTTACACTCAAAATCATAGTCATATAGCAACAGGAACGGAGTATACAGAATGTGTATACACCGTTGCTGTTGCTACATGAGAACCATATTTTCTATAATTTTCGGTTCTACACTCAAAATCATAGTCATATAGTTACAGGAACGGTGTATACAGAATGTGCATACACCGTTCCCGTTGCTACATGAGAACCATATTTTCTATGATTTTCGGCATTACACTCAAAATCAGAGTCATATAGTAACAGGAACGGTGTATACAGAATGTGCAGACACCGTTCCCGTTGCTACATGAGAACCATGATTTCTTTAATTTTCGGTTTTACCCTCGAAATCATAGTCATATAGTAACAGGAACGGTGTATACAGAATGTGTATACACCGTTGCCGTTGCTAGATGAGAACCATATTTACTATGATTTTCGGTTTTACACTCAAAATTATAGTCATATAGTAACAGGAACGGAGTATACAGAATGTGCATACACCGTTCCCGTTGCTACATGAGAACCATATTTTCTATGATTTTCGGTATTACACTCAAAATCATAGTCATATAGTAACAGGAACGGAGTATACAGAATGTGCATACACCGTTCCCGCTGCTACATGAGAACCATATTTTCTATGATTTTCGGTTTTACACTCAAAATCATAGTCATATAGCAACAGGAACGGAGTATACAGAATGTGTATACACCGTTGCTGTTGCTACATGAGAACCATATTTTCTATAATTTTCGGTTTTACACTCAAAATCATAGTCATATAGTTACAGGAACGGTGTATACAGAATGTGCATACACCGTTCCCATTGCTACATGAGAACCATATTTTCTATAATTTTCGGTTCTACACTCAAAATCATAGTCATATAGTTACAGGAACGGTGTATACAGAATGTGCATACACCGTTCCCGTTGCTACATGAGAACCATATTTTCTATGATTTTCGGCATTACACTCAAAATCAGAGTCATATAGTAACAGGAACGGTGTATACAGAATGTGCAGACACCGTTCCCGTTGCTACATGAGAACCATGATTTCTTTAATTTTCGGTTTTACCCTCGAAATCATAGTCATATAGTAACAGGAACGGTGTATACAGAATGTGTATACACCGTTGCCGTTGCTAGATGAGAACCATATTTACTATGATTTTCGGTTTTACACTCAAAATTATAGTCATATAGTAACAGGAACGGAGTATACAGAATGTGCATACACCGTTCCCGTTGCTACATGAGAACCATATTTTCTATGATTTTCGGTATTACACTCAAAATCATAGTCATATAGTAACAGGAACGGAGTATACAGAATGTGCATACACCGTTCCCGCTGCTACATGAGAACCATATTTTCTATGATTTTCGGTTTTACACTCAAAATCATAGTCATATAGCAACAGGAACGGAGTATACAGAATGTGTATACACCGTTGCTGTTGCTACATGAGAACCATATTTTCTATAATTTTCGGTTTTACACTCAAAATCATAGTCATATAGTTACAGGAACGGTGTATACAGAATGTGCATACACCGTTCCCATTGCTACATGAGAACCATATTTTCTATGATTTTCGGTATTACACTCAAAATCAGAGTCATATAGTAACAGGAACGGTGTATACAGAATGTGCAGACACCGTTCCCGTTGCTACATGAGAACCATGATTTCTTTAATTTTCGGTTTTACCCTCGAAATCATAGTCATATAATAACAGGAACGGTGTATACAGAATGTGTATATACCGTTCCCGTTGCTACATGAGAACCATATTATCTATGATTTTCGGTATTACACTCAAAATCAAAGTCATATAGTAACAGGAACGGTGTATACAGAATGTGTACACACCGTTCCCGTTGGTACATGAGAACCATAATTTCTAAACTGTTCGGTCTTCCACTCGAAATCATAGTCACATAGTAACAGGAGCGGTGTAGACAGAATGTGTATACACCGTTGCCGTTGCTAGATGAGAACCATATTTACTATGATTTTCGGTTTTACACTCAAAATCATAGTCATATAGTAACAGGAACGGAGTATACAGAATGTGCATACACCGTTCCCGTTGCTACATGAGAACCATATTTTCTATGATTTTCGGTATTACACTCAAAATCATAGTCATATAGTAACAGGAACGGAGTATACAGAATGTGCATACACCGTTCCCGCTGCTACATGAGAACCATATTTTCTATGATTTTCGGTTTTACACTCAAAATCATAGTCATATAGTTACAGGAACGGTGTATACAGAATGTGTACACACCGTTCCCGTTGGTACATGAGAACCATAATTTCTAAACTGTTCGGTCTTCCACTCGAAATCATAGTCACATAGTAACAGGAGCGGTGTAGACAGAATGTGTATACACCGTTGCCGTTGCTAGATGAGAACCATATTTACCATGATTTTCGGTTTTACACTCAAAATTATAGTCATATAGTAACAGGAACGGAGTATACAGAATGTGCATACACCGTTCCCGTTGCTACATGAGAACCATATTTTCTATGATTTTCGGTATTACACTCAAAATCATAGTCATATAGTAACAGGAACGGAGTATACAGAATGTGCATACACCGTTCCCGCTGCTACATGAGAACCATATTTTCTATGATTTTCGGTTTTACACTCAAAATCATAGTCATATAGCAACAGGAACGGAGTATACAGAATGTGTATACACCGTTGCTGTTGCTACATGAGAACCATATTTTCTATAATTTTCGCTTTTACACTCAAAATCATAGTCATATAGTTACAGGAACGGTGTATACAGAATGTGCATACACCGTTCCCGTTGCTACATGAGAACCATATTTTCTATGATTTTCGGTATTACACTCAAAATCAGAGTCATATAGTAACAGGAACGGTGTATACAGAATGTGCAGACACCGTTCCCGTTGCTACATGAGAACCATGATTTCTTTAATTTTCGGTTTTACCCTCGAAATCATAGTCATATAATAACAGGAACGGTGTATACAGAATGTGTATATACCGTTCCCGTCGCTACATGAGAACCATATTTTCTAAAATTTTCTGTTTTCCACTCAAAATAATAGTCATAAAGTATTGAGAACGGTTACACAGAATGTGTACACACCGTTCCCGTTGGTACATGAGAACCATAATTTCTAAACTGTTCGGTCTTCCACTGAAAATCATAGCCATATAGTAACAGGAACGGTGTATACAGAATGTGTATACACCGTTCCCGTCGCTACATGAGAACCATATTTTCTATAATTTGTTGTTTTACACCCGAAATCATAGTGACATAGTAACAGGAACGGTGAATACAGAATTTGTATACACCGTTCCCGTTGCTACATGAGAACCATATTTTGTATATTTTTCGGTTTTACACTTGAAATCATAATCATATAGTTACAGGAACGGTGTATACAGAATGTGTATACACCGTTCCCGTTGCTACATGAGAACCATATTTTCTATTATTTTCAGTACTACACTCGAAATCATAGTCATATAGTAACAGGAACGGTAAATACAGAATGTGTATACACCGTTCCCGGTGCTACATGAGAACCATAATTTCTTTAATTTTCGGTTTTACCCTCGAAATCATAGTCATATAGTAACAGGAACGGTGTATACAGAATGTGTATATACCGTTCCCGTTGCTACATGAGAACCATAATTTCTTTAATTTTCGGTTTTACCCTCGAAATCATAGTCATATAGTAACAGGAACGGTGTATACAGAATGTGTATACACCGTTCCCGTTGCTACATGAGAACCATAATTTCTTTAATTTTCGGTTTTACCCTCGAAATCATAGTCATATAGTAACAGGAACGGTGTATACAGAATGTGTATATACCGTTCCCGTTGCTACATGAGAACCATAATTTCTTTAATTTTCGGTTTTACCCTCGAAATCATAGTCATATAGTAACAGGAACGGTGTATACAGAATGTGTATACACCGTTCCCGTTGCTACATGAGAACCATAATTTCTTTAATTTTCGGTTTTACCCTCGAAATCATAGTCATATAGTAACAGGAACGGTGTATACAGAATGTGTATATACCGTTCCCGTTGCTACATGAGAACCATAATTTCTTTAATTTTCGGTTTTACCCTCGAAATCATAGTCATATAGTAACAGGAACGGTGTATACAGAATGTGTATATACCGTTCCCGTTGCTACATGAGAACCATAATTTCTTTAATTTTCGGTTTTACCCTCGAAATCATAGTCATATAGTAACAGGAACGGTGTATACAGAATGTGTATACACCGTTCCCGTTGCTACATGAGAACCATAATTTCTTTAATTTTCGGTTTTACCCTCGAAATCATAGTCATATAGTAACAGGAACGGTGTATACAGAATGTGTATATACCGTTCCCGTTGCTACATGAGCACCATATTTTCTTTAATTTTCGGTATTATACTCGAAATCATAGTCATATAGTAACAGGAACGGTGTATACAGAATGTGCATACACCGTTGCCGTTGCTACATGAGAACCATATTTTCTATAATTTTCAGTATTACACTCGAAATAATAGTCATATAGTTACAGGAACGGTGTATACAGAATGTGTATATACCGTTCCCGTTGCCACATGAGAACAATAATTTCTTTAATTGTTGGTTTTACACTCGAAATCATAGTCATATGGTAACAGGAACGGTGTATACAGAATGTGTATACACCGTTGCCGTTGCTACATGAGAACCATATTTTCTACGATTTTCGGTATTACACTCGAAATAATAGTCATATAGTTACAGGAACGGTGTATACAGAATGTGTATATACCGTTCCCGTCGCTACATGAGAACCATATTTTCTATGATTTTCGGTATTACACTCAAAATCATAGTCATATAGTAACAGGAACGGAGTATACAGAATGTGTATACACCGTTGCCGTTGCTACATGAGAACCATATTTTCTATAATTTTCGGTTTTACACTCAAAATCATAGTCATATAGTTACAGGAACGGTGTATACAGAATGTGCATACACCGTTCCCGTTGCTACATGAGAACCATATTTTCTATAATTTTCGGTTTTACACTCAAAATCAAAGTCATATAGTAACAGGAACGGTGTATACAGAATGTGTACACACCGTTCCCGTTGGTACATGAGAACCATAATTTCTAAACTGTTCGGTCTTCCACTCGAAATCATAGTCACATAGTAACAGGAGCGGTGTAGACAGAATGTGTATACACCGTTGCCGTTGCTACATGAGAACCATATTTACTATGATTTTCGGTTTTACACTCAAAATCATAGTCATATAGTAACAGGAACGGAGCATACAGAATGTGCATACACCGTTCCCGTTGCTACATGAGAACCATATTTTCTATGATTTTCGGTATTACACTCAAAATCATAGTCATATAGTAACAGGAACGGAGTATACAGAATGTGCATACACCGTTCCCGCTGCTACATGAGAACCATATTTTCTATGATTTTCGGTTTTACACTCAAAATCATAGTCATATAGCAACAGGAACGGAGTATACAGAATGTGTATACACCGTTGCTGTTGCTACATGAGAACCATATTTTCTATAATTTTCGCTTTTACACTCAAAATCATAGTCATATAGTTACAGGAACGGTGTATACAGAATGTGCATACACCGTTCCCGTTGCTACATGAGAACCATATTTTCTATGATTTTCGGTATTACACTCAAAATCAGAGTCATATAGTAACAGGAACGGTGTATACAGAATGTGCAGACACCGTTCCCGTTGCTACATGAGAACCATGATTTCTTTAATTTTCGGTTTTACCCTCGAAATCATAGTCATATAATAACAGGAACGGTGTATACAGAATGTGTATATACCGTTCCCGTCGCTACATGAGAACCATATTTTCTAAAATTTTCTGTTTTCCACTCAAAATAATAGTCATAAAGTATTGAGAACGGTTACACAGAATGTGTACACACCGTTCCCGTTGGTACATGAGAACCATAATTTCTAAACTGTTCGGTCTTCCACTGAAAATCATAGCCATATAGTAACAGGAACGGTGTATACAGAATGTGTATAAACCGTTCTCGTCGCTACATGAGAATGAAATTTTCTATAATTTGTTGTTTTACACTCGAAATTATAGTCACATAGTAACAGGAGCTGTGTAGACAGAATGTGTATACACCGTTCACGTTGCTACACGAGAACCATATTTTCTATAATTTTCGGTATTACACTCGAACTGATAGTCATATAGTAGCAGGAACGGTGTATACAGAATTTGTATACACCGTTCCCGTTGCTACATGAGAACCATAATTTCTAAATTCTTTGGTTTTCCACTCAAAATCATAGCCATATAGTAACAGGAACGGTGTATACAGAATGTGTATACACCGTTCCCGTCGCTACATGAGAACCATATTTTCTATAATTTGTTGTTTTACACCCGAAATCATAGTGACATAGTAACAGGAACGGTGAATACAGAATTTGTATACACCGTTCCCGTTGCTACATGAGAACCATATTTTCTATATTTTTCGGTTTTACACTTGAAATCATAATCATATAGTTACAGGAACGGTGTATACAGAATGTGTATACACCGTTCCCGTTGCTACATGAGAACCATATTTTCTATTATTTTCAGTACTACACTCGAAATCATAGTCATATAGTAACAGGAACGGTGTATACAGAATGTGTATACACCGTTCCCGGTGCTACATGAGAACCATAATTTCTTTAATTTTCGGTTTTACCCTCGAAATCATAGTCATATAGTAACAGGAACGGTGTATACAGAATGTGTATATACCGTTCCCGTTGCTACATGAGAACCATAATTTCTTTAATTTTCGGTTTTACCCTCGAAATCATAGTCATATAGTAACAGGAACGGTGTATACAGAATGTGTATACACCGTTCCCGTTGCTACATGAGAACCATAATTTCTTTAATTTTCGGTTTTACCCTCGAAATCATAGTCATATAGTAACAGGAACGGTGTATACAGAATGTGTATACACCGTTCCCGTTGCTACATGAGAACCATAATTTCTTTAATTTTCGGTTTTACCCTCGAAATCATAGTCATATAGTAACAGGAACGGTGTATACAGAATGTGTATATACCGTTCCCGTTGCTACATGAGAACCATAATTTCTTTAATTTTCGGTTTTACTCTCGAAATCATAGTCATATAGTAACAGGAACGGTGTATACAGAATGTGTATATACCGTTCCCGTTGCTACATGAGCACCATATTTTCTTTAATTTTCGGTATTACACTCGAAATAATAGTCATATGGTTACAGGAACGGTGTATAGAGAATGTGCATACACCGTTGCCGTTGCTACATGAGAACCATATTTTCTATAATTTTCAGTATTACACTCGAAATAATAGTCATATAGTTACAGGAACGGTGTATACAGAATGTGTATATACCGTTCCCGTTGCTACATGAGAACCATATTTTCTATAATTTTCAGTATTACACTCGAAATAATAGTCATATAGTTACAGGAACGGTGTATACAGAATGTGTATATACCGTTCCCGTCGCTACATGAGAACCATATTTTCTATGATTTTCGGTATTACACTCAAAATCATAGTCATATAGTAACAGGAACGGAGTATACAGAATGTGTATACACTGTTCCCGTTGCCACATGAGAACAATAATTTCTTTAATTGTTGGTTTTACACTCGAAATCATAGTCATATAGTAACAGGAACGGTGTATACAGAATGTGTATACACCGTTGCCGTTGCTACATGAGAACCATATTTTCTACGATTTTCGGTATTACACTCGAAATAATAGTCATATAGTTACAGGAACGGTGTATACAGAATGTGTATATACCGTTCCCGTCGCTACATGAGAACCATATTTTCTATGATTTTCGGTATTACACTCAAAATCATAGTCATATAGTAACAGGAACGGAGTATACAGAATGTGTATATACCGTTCCCGTTGCTACATGAGCACCATATTTTCTTTAATTTTCGGTATTACACTCGAAATAATAGTCATATAGTTACAGGAACGGTGTATAGAGAATGTGTATATACCGTTCCCGTTGCTACATGAGCACCATATTTTCTTTAATTTTCGGTATTACACTCGAAATAATAGTCATATAGTAACAGGAACGGAGTATACAGAATGTGTATATACCGTTCCCGTTGCTACATGAGCACCATATTTTCTTTAATTTTCGGTATTACACTCGAAATAATAGTCATATAGTTACAGGAACGGTGTATACAGAATGTGTATACACCGTTCCCGTTGCTACATGAGAACCATATTTTCTATTATTTTCAGTACTACACTCGAAATCATAGTCATATAGTAACAGGAACGGTAAATACAGAATGTGTATACACCGTTCCCGGTGCTACATGAGAACCATAATTTCTTTAATTTTCGGTTTTACCCTCGAAATCATAGTCATATAGTAACAGGAACGGTGTATACAGAATGTGTATATACCGTTCCCGTTGCTACATGAGAACCATAATTTCTTTAATTTTCGGTTTTACCCTCGAAATCATAGTCATATAGTAACAGGAACGGTGTATACAGAATGTGTATACACCGTTCCCGTTGCTACATGAGAACCATAATTTCTTTAATTTTCGGTTTTACCCTCGAAATCATAGTCATATAGTAACAGGAACGGTGTATACAGAATGTGTATATTCCGTTCCCGTTGCTACATGAGAACCATAATTTCTTTAATTTTCGGTTTTACCCTCGAAATCATAGTCATATAGTAACAGGAACGGTGTATACAGAATGTGTATACACCGTTCCCGTTGCTACATGAGAACCATAATTTCTTTAATTTTCGGTTTTACCCTCGAAATCATAGTCATATAGTAACAGGAACGGTGTATACAGAATGTGTATATACCGTTCCCGTTGCTACATGAGCACCATATTTTCTTTAATTTTCGGTATTACACTCGAAATAATAGTCATATAGTTACAGGAACGGTGTATAGAGAATGTGCATACACCGTTGCCGTTGCTACATGAGAACCATATTTTCTATAATTTTCAGTATTACACTCGAAATCATAGTCATATAGTAACAGGAACGGTGTATACAGAATGTGTATACACCGTTCCCGTTGCTACATGAGAACAATAATTTCTTTAATTGTTGGTTTTACACTCGAAATCATAGTCATATGGTAACAGGAACGGTGTATACAGAATGTGTATACACCGTTGCCGTTGCTACATGAGAACCATATTTTCTACGATTTTCGGTATTACACTCGAAATAATAGTCATATAGTTACAGGAACGGTGTATACAGAATGTGTATATACCGTTCCCGTCGCTACATGAGAACCATATTTTCTATGATTTTCGGTATTACACTCAAAATCATAGTCATATAGTAACAGGAACGGAGTATACAGAATGTGTATACACCGTTGCCGTTGCTACATGAGAACCATATTTTCTATAATTTTCGGTTTTACACTCAAAATCATAGTCATATAGTTACAGGAACGGTGTATACAGAATGTGCATACACCGTTCCCGTTGCTACATGAGAACCATATTTTCTATAATTTTCGGTTTTACACTCAAAATCAAAGTCATATAGTAACAGGAACGGTGTATACAGAATGTGTACACACCGTTCCCGTTGGTACATGAGAACCATAATTTCTAAACTGTTCGGTCTTCCACTCGAAATCATAGTCACATAGTAACAGGAGCGGTGTAGACAGAATGTGTATACACCGTTGCCGTTGCTACATGAGAACCATATTTACTATGATTTTCGGTTTTACACTCAAAATCATAGTCATATAGTAACAGGAACGGAGTATACAGAATGTGCATACACCGTTCCCGTTGCTACATGAGAACCATATTTTCTATGATTTTCGGTATTACACTCAAAATCATAGTCATATAGTAACAGGAACGGAGTATACAGAATGTGCATACACCGTTCCCGCTGCTACATGAGAACCATATTTTCTATGATTTTCGGTTTTACACTCAAAATCATAGTCATATAGCAACAGGAACGGAGTATACAGAATGTGTATACACCGTTGCTGTTGCTACATGAGAACCATATTTTCTATAATTTTCGCTTTTACACTCAAAATCATAGTCGTATAGTTACAGGAACGGTGTATACAGAATGTGCATACACCGTTCCCGTTGCTACATGAGAACCATATTTTCTATGATTTTCGGTTTTACCCTCGAAATCATAGTCATATAATAACAGGAACGGTGTATACAGAATGTGTATATACCGTTCCCGTCGCTACATGAGAACCATATTTTCTAAAATTTTCTGTTTTCCACTCAAAATAATAGTCATAAAGTATTGAGAACGGTTACACAGAATGTGTACACACCGTTCCCGTTGGTACATGAGAACCATAATTTCTAAACTGTTCGGTCTTCCACTGAAAATCATAGCCATATAGTAACAGGAACGGTGTATACAGAATGTGTATAAACCGTTCTCGTCGCTACATGAGAATGAAATTTTCTATA
This sequence comes from Aurelia sp. 3 sensu Dawson et al. (2005), assembly GCA_964020215.1. NCBI lineage: Eukaryota > Metazoa > Cnidaria > Scyphozoa > Semaeostomeae > Ulmaridae > Aurelia > Aurelia sp. 3 sensu Dawson et al. (2005). The sequence continues at coordinate 5,230,635 of OZ026584.1, forward strand.
ATTTGTTGTTTTACACTCGAAATTATAGTCACATAGTAACAGGAGCTGTGTAGACAGAATGTGTATACACCGTTCACGTTGCTACACGAGAACCATATTTTCTATAATTTTCGGTATTACACTCGAACTGATAGTCATATAGTAGCAGGAACGGTGTATACAGAATTTGTATACACCGTTCCCGTTGCTACATGAGAACCATAATTTCTAAATTCTTTGGTTTTCCACTCAAAATCATAGCCATATAGTAACAGGAACGGTGTATACAGAATGTGTATACACCGTTCCCGTCGCTACATGAGAACCATATTTTCTATAATTTGTTGTTTTACACCCGAAATCATAGTGACATAGTAACAGGAACGGTGAATACAGAATTTGTATACACCGTTCCCGTTGCTACATGAGAACCATATTTTCTATATTTTTCGGTTTTACACTTGAAATCATAATCATATAGTTACAGGAACGGTGTATACAGAATGTGTATACACCGTTCCCGTTGCTACATGAGAACCATATTTTCTATTATTTTCAGTACTACACTCGAAATCATAGTCATATAGTAACAGGAACGGTGTATACAGAATGTGTATACACCGTTCCCGGTGCTACATGAGAACCATAATTTCTTTAATTTTCGGTTTTACCCTCGAAATCATAGTCATATAGTAACAGGAACGGTGTATACAGAATGTGTATATACCGTTCCCGTTGCTACATGAGAACCATAATTTCTTTAATTTTCGGTTTTACCCTCGAAATCATAGTCATATAGTAACAGGAACGGTGTATACAGAATGTGTATACACCGTTCCCGTTGCTACATGAGAACCATAATTTCTTTAATTTTCGGTTTTACCATCGAAATCATAGTCATATAGTAACAGGAACGGTGTATACAGAATGTGTATACACCGTTCCCGTTGCTACATGAGAACCATAATTTCTTTAATTTTCGGTTTTACCCTCGAAATCATAGTCATATAGTAACAGGAACGGTGTATACAGAATGTGTATATACCGTTCCCGTTGCTACATGAGAACCATAATTTCTTTAATTTTCGGTTTTACCCTCGAAATCATAGTCATATAGTAACAGGAACGGTGTATACAGAATGTGTATATACCGTTCCCGTTGCTACATGAGCACCATATTTTCTTTAATTTTCGGTATTACACTCGAAATAATAGTCATATAGTTACAGGAACGGTGTATAGAGAATGTGCATACACCGTTGCCGTTGCTACATGAGAACCATATTTTCTATAATTTTCAGTATTACACTCGAAATAATAGTCATATAGTTACAGGAACGGTGTATACAGAATGTGTATATACCGTTCCCGTTGCTACATGAGAACCATATTTTCTATAATTTTCAGTATTACACTCGAAATAATAGTCATATAGTTACAGGAACGGTGTATACAGAATGTGTATATACCGTTCCCGTCGCTACATGAGAACCATATTTTCTATGATTTTCGGTATTACACTCAAAATCATAGTCATATAGTAACAGGAACGGAGTATACAGAATGTGTATACACTGTTCCCGTTGCCACATGAGAACAATAATTTCTTTAATTGTTGGTTTTACACTCGAAATCATAGTCATATAGTAACAGGAACGGTGTATACAGAATGTGTATACACCGTTGCCGTTGCTACATGAGAACCATATTTTCTACGATTTTCGGTATTACACTCGAAATAATAGTCATATAGTTACAGGAACGGTGTATACAGAATGTGTATATACCGTTCCCGTCGCTACATGAGAACCATATTTTCTATGATTTTCGGTATTACACTCAAAATCATAGTCATATAGTAACAGGAACGGAGTATACAGAATGTGTATATACCGTTCCCGTTGCTACATGAGCACCATATTTTCTTTAATTTTCGGTATTACACTCGAAATAATAGTCATATAGTTACAGGAACGGTGTATAGAGAATGTGTATATACCGTTCCCGTTGCTACATGAGCACCATATTTTCTTTAATTTTCGGTATTACACTCGAAATAATAGTCATATAGTTACAGGAACGGTGTATAGAGAATGTGCATACACCGTTGCCGTTGCTACATGAGAACCATATTTTCTTTAATTTTCGGTATTACACTCGAAATCATAGTCATATAGTAACAGGAACGGAGTATACAGAATGTGTATATACCGTTCCCGTTGCTACATGAGCACCATATTTTCTTTAATTTTCGGTATTACACTCAAAATCATAGTCATATAGTAACAGGAAAGGTGTATACAGAATGTGTATATACCGTTCCCGTTGCTACATGAGCACCATATTTTCTTTAATTTTCGGTATTACACTCGAAATAATAGTCATATAGTTACAGGAACGGTGTATACAGAATGTGTATACACTGTTCCCGTTGCCACATGAGAACAATAATTTCTTTAATTGTTGGTTTTACACTCGAAATCATAGTCATATGGTAACAGGAACGGTGTATACAGAATGTGTATATACCGTTCCCGTCGCTACATGAGAACCATATTTTCTATGATTTTCGGTATTACACTCAAAATCATAGTCATATAGTAACAGGAACGGAGTATACAGAATGTGTATACACCGTTGCCGTTGCTACATGAGAACCATAATTTCTAAACTGTTCGGTCTTCCACTCGAAATCATAGTCACATAGTAACAGGAGCGGTGTAGACAGAATGTGTATACACCGTTGCCGTTGCTACATGAGAACCATATTTACTATGATTTTCGGTTTTACACTCAAAATCATAGTCATATAGTAACAGGAACGGAGTATACAGAATGTGCATACACCGTTCCCGTTGCTACATGAGAACCATATTTTCTATGATTTTCGGTATTACACTCAACATTATAGTCATATAGTAACAGGAACGGTGTATACAGAATGTGCATACACCGTTCCCGTTGCTACATGAGAACCATATTTTCTATGATTTTCGGTTTTACACTCAAAATCATAGTCATATAGCAACAGGAACGGAGTATACAGAATGTGTATACACCGTTGCTGTTGCTACATGAGAACCATATTTTCTATAATTTTCGGTTTTACACTCAAAATCATAGTCATATAGTTACAGGAACGGTGTATACAGAATGTGCATACACCGTTCCCGTTGCTACATGAGAACCATATTTTCTATGATTTTCGGTATTACACTCAAAATCAGAGTCATATAGTAACAGGAACGGTGTATACAGAATGTGCATACACCGTTCCCGTTGCTACATGAGAACCATGATTTCTTTAATTTTCGGTTTTACCCTCGAAATCATAGTCATATAGTAACAGGAACGGTGTATACAGAATGTGTATATACCGTTCCCGTCGCTACATGAGAACCATATTTTCTAAAATTTTCTGTTTTCTACTCAAAATAATAGTCATAAAGTATTGGGAACGGTTACACAGAATGTGTACACACCGTTCCCGTTGGTACATGAGAACCATAATTTCTAAACTGTTCGGTCTTCCACTGAAAATCATAGCCATATAGTAACAGGAACGGTGTATACAGAATGTGTATAAACCGTTTCCGTTGCTACATGAGAAGCATATTTTCTATAATTATCGGTATTACACTCGATGTCAGAGCCATATAGTAACAGGAACGGTGTACACAGAATGTGTATAGACAGTTTCCGTCGTTACATGAGCACCATATTTTCTAAAATTTTCGGTTTTACACTCGAAATCATAGTCACATAGTAACAGGAACGGTGTATACAGAATGTGTATACATCGTTCCCGTCGCTACATGAGAATCATTTTCGGTTTACCATTCAATATATAGTCCTGGAATCTGAACACTTTTGGCTTGCCATATTTTCTATATTTTTCGGTTTTACCCTCGAAATCATAGTCATATAGTAACAGGAACGGTGTATACAGATCGTGACCCCATAAAATTTTTTAGTTTTTCCAATGCAGACTCGAAAGTTTACTTGGTGGTGTAATTTCAGAAATATAACTTAATAATAAACGTAACTATGATATAAATGAATGAATATAAATGAATATAAATGAATATAAATGAATATAAATGAATATAAATGAATATAAATGTATATAAATGAATATAAATGAATATAAATGAATATAAATGAATATAAACGAATATAAATGAATATAAATGAAAACGTAACTATCATATAATAGCCCTGAAGAAATCCTGCATGGCAGAACGAAATATTGGCAAAAAATATGTATAATCGACTCATTCACTGTTTTTTTTCGTCGTTTTTCGGTGTTTCTACCTACAAATTTAATAATAAAGCACTGGTTAGCCACTGAACTAAACAAGAGAAGGAGAAGGAAAGAAATGAACAGAAAAGGAAGTGTCAAGTGGGAAAAAGTAACAGAAAACAATGTTTGCAGCATTTGCAGTTTTTGCCAAACTTTAGAAATAACATTTTATGATCATGGTCCCATAAAATACATCTGATTATTTTTCATAGCCCCAAAAAGTCATGGCATAATTTTTTATGGCCCATCCAAATATCATCCACCCCGATATAGCAGATACTTTATGACTGCTCCCTAAGAAAAAGCGAGAAAAGGCAAAAAAGGTACTTCAATCTTTTGTCTTCCAACTGGAATCTGAATCATTCAAATCTGTGAAGTACTCTTGATTCTATGAATTTTCAAAAGTGGGAACTTTGTCTGGCTCACACGGTATATTTTCAGAATTACAGCATCATCAATTGCTAAATTGCAAACCATAAAAGCTACATACTTTTGCTTGCTACCACCTTGAAGACCCTAATGTCGAGCGCTTCTTGTGCCGCTCATATTAATTTTCCTCAATCAGTGTAGAATTTATGGAGCTTTTAATGTTTGTCAAGTTTCACACACCTCCCCTTGCACATCCTTTCAAATAATCATGATATAAAAAATGCTGGCTCTCTGGGACTATGGCAAATTACACAAGGCTCCCTTCTATAAAATAAGGCAAAATAATCGAAAAGAATCGGCCAATGATATTTTACACATTTCATTTTGAATTTTTGCAAAGATTCGAGCCATACATTTCCCTAGACTTATGCTTATTCGTCCCTTGGATTTGCTGATGTCACTTGGTCAAAACGTACTCACAGCATTACTGTCAAAGAGTGGGTTCACTTTTTAAAATGGCCTACAGCTGTGGGAGTTCTCGTACACTCCGCAAGATCACTTCAAAGTCTGATTTCAAGAGGATGAATATTAAAAAGTAAACTTTTAGCACAAAAAATGATGTTTTCTTGAACTGATAATAGCAAAATACACACCTGTTGTAACAACAAATTTCATCCATCGCAGCTTCGAGAACTCTTGGCCATGTAACTAGTTTTTGTAGGCAACAACAACAAGAGTCCAAATAACGCCTCCTGATTGGTTGAAAACTTAAGTCTAGTAATTTGATAGATGAATAAGGAGTAACTCGCACGAGCCTAAAAGTGGGCCCACTTTTTCAGATTAATATTATGAGTCCCTTTTGACTAAGCGCTATCAGCAAATCAAAGAACGGAGGAAAACAAGGATCGAAAGGGCATAAATCTAGTGCTTCCCTAAGCAATACATTTGCGCCATTTATGGTAAAAAGAATACCTCTGATAATGCTACGGAATCCGATGGATCATAACTCTTCCTCCTATGTGCCTTCACTCTGTATGGAGACTGCAGGGATGCCCTTGGTACACTGACCCTGAAAAAGAAATTAACGCCTCAGAAGATCCTGTGAGAAAACACCAGCTCAAACTGAAATCAAATCAATGTGATCATAGTGGTGTGTTTGATCAGAGTCAATAGAAAAAGAACTATGGTCTGGAAAGCGGCGCTGATCAAACGTACTATGATCAAACGTGATCATAGTGGTGTGTTTGATTAGTAATTCCATACCAAATTTTGAAAGGTATGCTTCACAGAGACGGACACATTTCCGAATCAAACACAAAATTCTTAAACACCGCAGGTTTCAAATTCATCCTGCCAGAAACGAGGTTTGCACTTTGCCGAAGAAGAGTGTGGTTCTTGGCAACAAAGAGGAAAGTTATCGAGTACTGTAGCAATGCGAGCAAATTCGTCTCGTTTCAAAGTTTCGCAAATGAAACGAGAATGTCTCCTAAGTCCGTCCAACCTTCTGTCTTTAGGAGCAGAAGGTTCAGCAGGTCTTCCAAACCTGCCAAACCTGTTGCTTTCGGAATTGGGAATCAATCAATCATCTGTTTTACTGGTATCAATTCTGAAAAAGGTAGACTTGGCAGACTCGGAATTTGTTTTTAAATGACTCCCAAATTCCGAAAACGGCATGTTTGGCAGGTTCTGAAGGCCTGCTGAATATTCTGCTCCGAAAGACAGAAGGTTTGGCAGACTTTGGAGAGATTCTCGTTTTCACTTGCGAAACTGGTACCCAGGGTAGCGAAACTCTGAAAATGAGGCGAATTTGCTTGTCAAGACTCGTAATTCTGTTTTTCAACTGGAAACCTTGTTTTCGTTGGGATGAATTTGAAACCTGCTGTTTTGAAGAATTTTGTGTTTGATTGGGAAATGCGTTTCCATCTCTATGAAGGCTACTGTTTTCAGAAATTCGTAGGTTTGGAATTACCAATCAAAAATACAAATACACCCTAAATAAAATCACCCTAAATACAAATCACCCTAAATCACCCTACATACAAATTCCAAATACAAATCAAAATCACAAATCAAAATACAAATACAAATACAAATCAAAAAATCATAAATACAAATCATAAATACAAATCATAAATACACAAAATCATAAATACAAAATCATAAATACAAATCAAAATTAAATCAAATAAAAATCATAAATACAAATCAAATCATAATTTAAAAATCATAAATACAAATCAAAATCACCCTAAATACAAATTCCAAGCCTAACAAGTCTACTTTTTTTTCAGAATTGGTACCTATCAGACACACCATAAATTTCGCATTCAAACATGAAAACTTCTAAGACAGCAGTGTTCGGATTCACAATGGTGATAACAAAAATTTGCCAACTAAAACTAGAATCTCTCCGAATCTGCGAAAATTTCTGAATTTTGGAGCAGAAGGCTCAGAAGGCATTCTAAACCTAGCCTCACGACATAGTCCCAGATATCGCAAAATAGCAACAACGACAACAACAACGATATTTCCTTTTTTGCTCAATCTTGGCCTTATGGACTTTGATATAAATTTTTGAGACGGAGATGCACACGTCTGCAGTGTAGTCTCGGAAGCGAGGCAAGTGACCCTCGACAGTTGGAATTCTCAAAGCTGCGGCGAAGTTCATGGAAGCTAATTGGCCTTAAAACTGAGGAACTCCTGATTCAAAGTGAAAGGTTTCAGTGGCGTGGTGGCCGGGGGGGGGGCCGGGGGGGCACGTGCCCCCCAGCGACGTGAGAAGATGGGGGCGCCGAAGGCGCCCTGCGTTTTGAGGGGGCGCCAAATGCCAGAAAGCCTGATTCACGCTAAATCACGTTGGGATGCACAAATGCGACAGAAAAAAGTATGCGAATTAGTTTTGCCTCAACTGTAGACTTATGGCCTTTAAAGATGTTTTGATGAAATTAGAATTGAACAGTCGATAAGGACAAGGTAGTAGGTCACTAATAGCTCACCAGAAACACGTTCAAAATGTGTTTGGAGACTACAATTTTTATCGCAATTCTAAGGGCTCTAAGGTTTTTAATTCCAGTGTGAACTTAGCTTTTAAAGCTTTTAAGCTTTTAATCTAATAAATCAGGCCAAGCCAGAAAAACATATTCGCAAAGATCTTCTGCGATTGACTTCCTTGCAGTCCTTGCAAAATCAACATAAGCCCGTTCGTTGGGCTTCAGTATCCAGGATGGGGGTGCAAGACTTCGATACCATTTTTACTCATTTGAACGTCACAATGGATCCAGATGACTTTACGTAAAGGTGGAAAGGATGAATATCAAGAGTTTGGGCATAAAGGTGAATGTCTGTTGTCGCTAACTATCCAAAAGAGAACGAAGGGAATCATTTAAGTTTTATTTGCTTATTTCATAGTCTTCGAGATTACTCTATTTTCCAAATTTTCCCCGAGAGCCCTCATTATTTCAGATTCCTTTTCACAGTAAAATGGTAAATTCTTCACAGAGGGAGCATTTTCCAACGATATGAAGAGCATGGTCTCAAAAATTTTCGCTCGCTCCGCTCCCGAAAAGATTTATGCCCATCCCAAACTGCTCGCTTTCGACTCCAACGGGATTATAAAAAAACATAGTTATTCAATTTCAAAGTATAGTCTAGAATTAACCACCTTTGAATAGCCATGGCACATTGTACAACAAACAACAGTCACAGTTTCCTAGGGGGCGCCAAAACTGGTTGTGCCCCCCCAGCCAATGTTGAGCCACCACGCCACTGAAAGGTTTGTTGATTCTTGGATCGAGGAAACATTCGTATGGATACTTGTGGCTTTTGTTCATGGCTAATATCACTGTAAACTTGAATTCTGAGCTGTTTTAACATTGGAGGTTCGAGGTGGCAACTTAGGCCCATCCACCATTGCCTGGTGTTCGTACAGTGTTGCTATGGTTTCCAAATCTAGTTATGAAATCGATCGGGGAAAACTTCATCCCAAATTTTAGTATCAAAGTCCATAAGTCGTAGTTTGAGCGTCCATCAGTCTATCAATAGCGATAACTACGAATATGCAATCAGTCTATTCTAAACCTAATCAAAATCAAATTCCGAGTCTTCCAGTCCGAGAAGCATTTCACTCCTAAAAAATCTCATACATCTCTGGCAAAAATCCTTCTGTTTTCAAGACATATTAATTAAAAATCCCTAAAACAAAGGGTGTGCTGTGTTTCGAGGTAAATCGCTTTCTCTTTTCGAACGCATGATCTTTGTTTACAAAATTCACCTTTTGCTTCCCATAAAGCCGGCATAAAGCCTGGTTCACACTAGGTCGTTTGGGTCGTTAAGGTCGTGCAGAAAGACCCAAAAGACAAGGACTTCGAGTTTGAGTCCTTCGTCTTTTGGGCTTTTCTGCACGATTCTAACCACTCAATGATCAGGCGTAAGTGATTCGATAACAGCGGTAGAATTTAAAAAGCTTCCTTCACAAGCGCTCTCGGAGGAGCACAAGTACCCTGTATTCTATACAATTCCTTGTTTACTTTGCTCTCCTGGTACACTCAAAAGTCTCGCATGATTTCTTTCTCAAAATTCCTCTAAAAAAGCAATTATTTCGTCCCCAGACAAATTGCAACATGTCAGGGAATTTCACGTTTCAGCAATCTGACATCTGACTAAATTTGTTAAATATAAATAAGGAAGTTGTAGTCTCGAAGGAAAGAGTTTCGTCTTCAGAGAGCAACGAACTCCATATTTCAAGAACAGAAGAAGAAAATCGAAATCTCTCGAGGCAGTGTTAAACATATTGTACCCTCTTGTTGAAAGGTTGAACTGATTGTAACCAAAAAATTGAAAAAAAACTGCTCTCTTGATACTAACAAGCAAGGTATTTCAACAAATAACTCCTCAGGTGACAAAGGCCTATAAAATAGACGTAAACAACTGAATTTATGATTCAGAGCTTTTCGCTGTTTGAAAGGAAAACCACAAGACAAGATCGCTGCGGGCCAAGGCTTTGGGCAACAATATTTTGGTAAGGGGCTTCATTGTCTTTAACTTGGTAGCTGTAATTATGTTTCATACTGCGAGCTTCTATGAAGTGAACTTTTCATAACATCTCTTACAGTATTTGAAAAACCAAACCACATCTCCAAAAAACTTTGATTTGCAACAGCTCTAACTCAAAGAAGCGAAGAAAACACAAGGAATCGAATCACGAGGCGTGATCAAACTCAAAGAAAAAACAGAAGCACACTACATTACAATCAACGAATGATGAAGCTTTCAAGACACAGGAAGCCCATATTATAGATTATTAGCAAAATATTTTGTTCAAGAAATCATTTTCCTTTCTTTCACATATCAGCATATCATTGTGTGTTGTTCTCCTTTCGTTTACATTCACAGCCAACCCGTGTTATAGAATTTTTATTGAAGAAGCTTCTGAGCCACTGAGTCTGAAGCTAGTGGGTAATCAAATCAATTCTGCAGATGTTTAGGGGCTATGTAAACAGTTTCTGTTTCTTGCATTGGGCTACATAATTTTACGGTGAATTTTGAAATCCCTTCCAACCCCCTCCCTAATTTGGTTGGTTTTCATATATCGGAAATAATCCAAATTGATCGTAGACCCAAAATTCCGAAGAAATGCGATGAAATATGATTAAATGTGATACATGAAAACCAGCCTTTAGTCATTCCGTTGTTTCTCTATTTCTTGACAGGAACCCAGGAAAGCTGAGACAGTTTCTAACTTGAAGAAATTTTGTTGACAAACAAAGGCTTAGAAAAAGATGCCTCTCTTAAAAGTGCCAAAGACAGAACTGATTTGCAAAAGTGAAAATCCCAAAAGTTTCGAAATTATCACACTAAATGTTGGTGGCACGATTTTCGAAACACTGAAGGGGCCATTAGAGAGTACAGATAGTTTGCTGAAGTTGATGGTCGAACACACCGATGATTGTAAAGGAAATACACACTCATTTTATTGGTATCTTAACATTGCAAACAACGTATACTTCATTGACAGAGATGGAGCACATTTTAGGCACATCCTAAACTACTTGAGAAATGTAGCAGACGCACAGAGAGCATTTTGGCTACCAAAGAAAGCAAAACAAGAACTGGCACTTCCAATGCGGTACATCATGAACAAAGAAGATAAAAGCCAGCTACTGGAAGAGGCTAAATTCTACAATTTAACGGGCCTGGTCGAGATCTTAGAGGAGAATAAAACAAATCAGGAGTGACTTCTGTAGGCGTGAAAACCCTACCTTATGGCGTGGCGTGGCGTGCTTTAATATGGACTAAGTGACTGATTTGGAAGAGGCGAAGTTCTATGATTTTACCGGTCTGGTCGAGATCTTAGAGGAGAATAAAACAAATCAAGCGTGACTTCTGAAGGCGTGAAAACCCTACCTTATGGCGTGGCGTGGCGTGTTTTAATACGGACTAAGTGACTGATTTGGAAGAGGCGAAGTTCTACGATTTAACGGGCCTGGTCGAGATCTTAGAGGAGAATGAAACAAATCAAGTGTGACTTCTGTAGGCGTGAAAACCCTACCTTCTGGCGTGCTGCGTGCTGTTTTAATGGACTAAAGCGACTAATGGGAAAGAACCGAAGCCCTACAACTCAACGGGCTTGTCGAGACTGTTTTGGAGAAGAATAAAACAAACCAATCGTGACTTTCATAGGCGTGAAAACTGCACCTGCTGGCGTGGCGTGTTTTAATGAATTAAAGTGACTGATGTTAGTAGGGGACTCTAGACCGAAGATAATGATCAATAGTTGTTATATTTTGATATCATTATGGCATTTTACTATGTCTCTGAACTGTCTTCTGGGGTAGGATGGGTAAGACCAAATGAGTGATAAACGGTATGTTTGATTGGTAGACTCGGAATTTGTGTTTGATTGACCATGAGCGTTAGGATACCCAGTGTGTAGCTGTTAAAATTTGTATTAGTAGCGAGCCACCTTAACTTATTGTTTTTTTTGTGTCTTGAACTTGTTTTTACTTCGTACACAACCACCTTTCAATGTTTCGTAATTTTGAAATTTTCAGTAATGAGCCACCTTAAGTGAAGATCCACCTTAACTGTTAGAGCTTTGACAGTTAAGGTGGATCTTCACTTAAGGTGGCTCATTACTGAAAATTTCAAAATTACGAAACATTGAAATGTGGTTGTGTACGAAGTAAAAACAAGTTCAAGACACCAAAAAAAAACAATAAGTTAAGGTGGCTCGCTACTAATACAAATTTTAACAGCTACACACTGGGTGTCCTAACGCTCATGGATTGACTCCCAAATTCCGAAAATGGCAGGTTTGGCAGGTTTGGCAGGTTTGGAAGGCCTGCTGAACCATCTGCTCCAAAGGACAGAAGGTTTGGCAGACTTTGGAGAGGTTCTCGTTTTAATTTGAGAAACTTTGAAAATGAGGTGAATTTGCTCGCGTTGCTACGGTAATCGGTAATTTTACTCTTTTTTGCCAACAGCCAGACTCGTCTTCGCGCTTTCAAATGGAAACCTCGTTCGACCTCGTGTTCGCCAGGATGAATCTGAAACCTGATGTGTTGAAGAATTTTGTGTTTGACTGGGAAAAGTGTCCGTCCGTCTCCGCGAAGCCTGCCGTTTTCAGAATTTGGTAATATGGAATTATCTATCAAGCACACCCAAAGGCTCGTTAAAATGTTAATTCGTAGATTGTCTTTAGCTACAAACATTGGTATCTAGATCTCGGGGGGAGATACTTGGCCTTTGAACATACATGAAGGTGCCGCTGCAAAATCAGAAAAGGCACCCTGTCCTGGAGTCAAAGTCTTGACAATGACACCTGCCCCGGAGTAAAATGCTCAAAACAATACCCTGCCCTTGAATTTCTTAAAAGAAGGTTGTGTGCCGCCCTGGAAATTTGTCGCAAATCTATTAGAAATACGGCAATGTTGCCATCCTAAAGCCTAAATCACACTTGTGTAGTGCAAATAGCATACAACTACATTACAGAATCAGTTATGGACTCTGTCATGAAGCTGGGTATAGAAAAATGATACCTTGTCTCGGAGCAAAATCCTGAAAATGATACTCTGTCCAGTGGCGCGTCCCTGCATGTGCCGCAGTTGTGCTTGATTGCGACAACTTCATGTTTTTGCGGAGGAAACATTTTTAAGTAGGGGCTGGAAATCTCCTCCGCAGAGCAATATAATTTTCCTCCGCAAAACCACGAAGCTGGAGCATGTAACTGCGGTGTCTAGGACCTCACAGTTATAGCTCGAGAAACAGCTTATGGTCTCAGAACATATTGACCTTGCGTTCCTTTGGCAATCAAAGTAATCATGATTGTATTGTTTAAGATTTTAACACTGTTTCGTTTCAAAGCAATTAGATCCAGCTCGCTGACTTTGAATGAAATCATCATTGCTTTGATTACCGAAGGAACGCAAGATGAGAGTAGATTTCTTCAATAAAATTCGGGAAATAGACCTTAACACAATGTAAATTTCAAATCGAGGAGAAGCCTGCATTCCAAAAAGGAAGTAAATCTCATTTCTACATGCAAACGAGGCACTCTTCTGTTTCCAACACTAAACTGCTAACAAATTTGATGGGTTGACGTATGACGTTGGAACAGTAAAGGCGGATCTCCACGGGACGATTTTCGTGACGATCGTCATAAAAATTCGCGACGACACATGCGCAGTTACTAAAAGCGTTTTTTTCTGACGAAATTTTTGACGATTTTGCTCCTGACGAAAAGTTAAAACAGTTTTAACTTTTCGTCGTGCGCTTTGCGATCGTCAAAATTTTAGCCAATCAGATTTCAGAAACGACACGGACACAGCGCATAAATAATTTCAAGATGGCTGCCAACAACGAAGAACGTTTCTTTTTTCTAGTTTCGTCTTTTTGCTTACGAATTCTTTGACACTGATAATAAAGAAAAATACATCTTCTACGAAGCAACAGATACAGGATATATCTTTTATTTATCGCCGCCATTACAGAATTTATTTGTTGTGTTGGAAAAAATACCGCCAGAAACAATCGTCTAGTGGAGATCGCTTACAAAATCGTCGTGAATTTCGTGAGGAAAATCGTCGCGAATTTTTATGACGATCGTCACAAAGATCGTCCCGTGGAGATCCGCCCTAACACACCCCGTTTAGTGATTCCTGAAGCCAGTTTTCCACTAGGCGGATATTTCCGCGCGCAGCGGAGCGGCTGTTGTTTCTAAAACAATGCACGCGTGGAAAAAGATTTTCAATTTCCACTGGAGTAAAAATGTGCGAAGACGCACATAACGATAGGCCTAGACATTGAAGTCTTGTGTCAGAGCTTTCGAGCGATTTGATTGGTTGGCGCCATAGGACGTGGCGGAAAAGTTGAAGTCAATCCGACTTTCAAGTACGCGCGTAGCGGAGCGACTAGAAGTGACCATTGTTAGAAATAAAATATGCAAATAATTTCAATACATTTTGTGTAAAGGTCTATTTCAGTTAGATATTTGTCTTGGCTAAAACAATTGATTGCTTTTGTTGGTTCCAACTGGGTCTTTTGGGCCATTGGTCGTACGGAAAGACTCAAATGACAAATTCCGAGTCTTTGTTTTTCTGAATGGCCCTAACAACCCAAAGGACTGAACCAGGCATAAATATACATAAACAAGTCGCAGTTTCCTTCAAAAAGCAAGGGTTTGTCCAACAGCAAGGGAGTTACTAATGCCACCTTGAAGAAATTCAAACCTCTAGAGACAGTTTTAGACACTGTGCCCTTTTTGTGAAGATTGAAATAAAAAAAATATGAATTAACCTCTTCCTATGGTACTAGCCATTAGGGGAAATCATACCCTGAAAAATAACCCCTCTGGGGACAAAGGCCTACAAAACAGATGTAAACAAGCACATTTCTGATTCAGAACCGTTCGCTATCCAGAAGGAGAAGGACAAGACAATATCACGGTGGGCAGTGGACAGCAAAGTTGTTGCAAATTGACGTAAGGAGCTTCATTGCCTTTAATTTGATAACTGTAGTTATGATTCAAACTGCGCCTTTCTATGGAGCTTCCATTGGATTATTTTACAGTATGTTTGATGATGCGAAACCACTTCTTTAAACTATCTATTCCCAACCTCTCAAAGAAGGGAAAAAACAAACAGAGGATTAATTCACGAGATGAGATCAAACTGAAAATCAGAAACCATATATGCAACTTAACAAGCAAATTCTACAGATGATCCTTTCTGTAATTTCCTTCTTCTATTCGATAGGACTAACTAAGAATTAGGTTTGTTTTTTGGAATTTCAACGGACAATGTATTATGTAGTATTAGGAATTTATAGATTAATTCATATTTTTTAACAAACTAGTTTTCTTATCAAATGAATGTTTTCACCTTATATAAATAATCTAAAATGAAATGTATGAATGAACTATTGAAAGAAGTGATTTGCCCCTCGTTTTAGCATTGATAAGTTGTGATCGTGCAGAAAGGGTCTAAGATTTTGGCGTCGGGCATCAAAGCGAGTTTCATCAATTTCTGGCCGAATTTTCGATCAGTCTGGTTATGAGTTGTATGTTTCGATTATCAGCTCACCAAGCAGTAAAACTATGACGACTTTAATAAGTCTATCTAAAACCTTTGAGGGTATTTTAGTCATTCCGTTCCTTCTCTATTTGTTAACAGGAATTCAGACAACTCGAGACAGTAATTTGCTGACAAAAGAAGGCTTTAGAAAAAGATGCTTCTCTTAAAAGTGCCAAAGAATGAAATGGTGTCTAAAAGAGGAAATCCTAAAAGCTTCGAAATTATAAAGCTGAATGTTGGTGGCACGGTTTTCGACGCACTGAGAGGGCCATTAGAAAGTACAAATAGTTTGCTGAAAGAGATGATTGAACATACTGATGATTGCACCGGAAACACAGCGTCATTCTATTGGTATGTCAAAATCACAACCAACGAATATTTCATTGACAGAGATGGAACACACTTTAGGTACATCCTAAACTACTTGAGATATGTAGCAGACGAAGAAAGGCTGGCTTTTAAACCAGGGGAAGCAAAACAAGAGCAGGAAGAAGAGATGGTCCTTCCAATGCTGCCCGCGATGTGCCTGATGAAAGATGAAGAAAAAAGCCAGCTACTGGAAGAGGCGCGATTCTACAATTTAACCGGCCTCGTCGAGATCTTGGAGGAGGATAAAACAAAAAAGGAATGACTTCTGTGAACGTGAAAACCTTACTTTCTGGAGTGGCGTGTTTTAATGGATTAAAATGACTGATGTGAAAGAGGCGAAGATTTACAGTTCAACGGGCCTGGTGGAGACCAAAATAGACAAACAAACAAGAACAAAAACCTTGGAGAAGAATAAACAAACTATAAATGACTTTTGCAAGAGCGAAAATTCTACCTTCTGGAGTGGCGTGTTTTAAGGGACTAAAGTGTAAAGACAAGGACCTATGTTATATTTTGTTATCATGATAGTTACAACAAGTCTGGCATTTTACTTTGTCTCTGAATAGGTTCTACTGGGGTAAGATAGGTGAGACCAACTGATTGATCAAATTTCATTAAAATCTTAATTCGTAGATTGTCTCTAGCTATGACCATAGGGCAATATAATTTTCCTCCGCATTGGCATGGAAGCTGAAGCATAACTGCGGAGTGTAACTGCCCATATGCTTCAACTAAACTACCTTTAATAATGTTGCGAATTCTGATTCAAAAGCAGATTATTATGGTGGCCGAGAACCGCCATAGCATTTTTTCATGTTTTTTCCAATAAAAAGAAAATTTATTTGA
Organism: Aurelia sp. 3 sensu Dawson et al. (2005); assembly: GCA_964020215.1. Classification (NCBI taxonomy): domain Eukaryota; kingdom Metazoa; phylum Cnidaria; class Scyphozoa; order Semaeostomeae; family Ulmaridae; genus Aurelia; species Aurelia sp. 3 sensu Dawson et al. (2005). The sequence continues at coordinate 5,247,069 of OZ026584.1, forward strand.
AAAAAGCGATTGAAATGAAATAAAATGAAAACAAATTGAATTCTATTTCGATTCAAAACAAAAATTAAATGAAATGAAAATAATTTCAAATCAAATGAAAAAGAAACAAATTGAAATTAAAATGAAATGCATTTAAAAGTAAAACGAAAATTTTTTTGGAAGCAGCCTAGAGCCGTCATAGCACACAATGCTTTGCGCGTGACAAAACCAAAAGGAGGCTATAACAACATGCTACTTTCCCGCCAACTTTTGAATTCAGGTAGCAACATGGCTAGGATTCAGAATGCATACCTCCTAGGACGACCGGAAGGAAGAGGTAGAGAACGGATATTTGCACAGAATGAGGTAACAATTTTAAGGATGCAATCTGGAATTTACAAAGAATGTGAGTTCCATAATTGCCAGGAAAGGTAGTATCCCTCACCATTATGATTTTCCTGAAGCAAACGGTCTACTAAACTGCGGTGAGTAGTATGTGTATAGATTTGCATAATTTCCAGGGCCGAGGAGAAGGGGGTTAGGGGGGTCAGAAACCTGGGGCCCATAGCCATAAGGGGCCCATAAATAATAACTGAGTTTTTTCGAAAAGGCTTAAATGAGGAGTGCTAATAGGGGGCCCATCCATCAATAATTTCTCTATTGTCGTAATGCTTCAAAAATTAAGAAGAGACTGAAAACAGTGGTTACAACGTTTTCTTATAAGCGGTAAAAGTTAAATGCATCTTGTAAACCACTGAATTTTACCAGATGAGCAAGAAAAAATTCCCGAACATTCATAAGAATGTCAAACGACCAAGAATGTCAAACGGATTTGAACGATTCAGATTCTTGGTAAAAGATGAAAGACGAACAAATTTTATTGTTTTTTCCAACGTTCTTGTGAGCACTGAAAATATAGGAAAATTTGACTTCATTTACTTTTTGGTTGCAAAGTGCTAGATAGGAGCTTAAAACATGACTAGCTTGTTATATGATTTTACGATTGTATCTAGAAGCGGAAATAGTGACCAGAGCAATTCTAGCAACCTTACTTTTAAAAATTTTCCCGGGGGAGCATGCCCCCGGACCCCCCTAGGTAGGTGCGCCTCTGGCGTACCTTTCCGAACTCATTTGACCAATGGCCCATGCTGCATTCTGACCCCAGCCCCAAAAATTCTCTCCGTGGCCCTGATAATTTGGTGCATGTACTGAATTCTAGCTTGACATCAGCTGTAATTCCTGCAGCATCACTCCTTTATCTACAATAGGAGGTTTTTATGCGGCACAGGCCTTTGAGATGTGAAGATGGTGAGAACCCTAGAATTTGAGAGAATTCATCACATCCTGATGGTTATACAGATCCCAGGGGAGGGGGGTTAACTCGAATCTTGGGATGACCTGGACGTGCTGCCCAGCACTTTAGGGGAAGACCCGGGGGGCAAAGCCTGTTGAAATTCCCAGGAATCAAGTTTCATGTCACTGTAACGGTATATTAATGGAAGATACCACAAACCACAAATCAGATTCCACAACTAAGATCAAGAAAATCCAACCATGCCAGTAAATATCTCGAAAAGTTTCTATAACTACCCCTGCTGGAACTACTCTCCTTGCACTATCAAATCTTGATGGACAACTTCACAATCTACTGTTTTTTTGGCAATCAACATTTGAAAATTACCAGCTTTACCCCCAGCATACCTATTTTACCCTTGCAGACCCTATTCTTAAAAAAATCCTGCAAGTATAATTGGTTTTCTATATGACAAATCTCATATGCTGTAGGCTGAAGAGTAAGAAGTTGCTAAGTGTACTTGAGACTAGCTGTGACCATTTGACTTCTGATTTTCAGAGGAGATGAGAAATGATTAAAGATCCACAGCAAGTGAAAGTGCATGATTATGGAGAAGCATTTAATGTATTTAAAAGCATAATATCTAATTCACAAGCAATGACAAAGTGAAAAAGAGTATTTTTGTGTTCTTACTTTGGCTAATTAGCCTGAAGACTTCACAAAAACAAGTAAAGTATCCGTAATGACACACAATTTACTGTTAAGAAGAGTCACCAGAGCCAGTCCTGCATGTGTCAGCAGGTAATGGAACAATGCTTTTGACAATGCAGGAAGAATCATTCATGCAGAGATACCACCAGAACCAATGCCTTCTGCTGAACAATGCTTTTGTGAAACACAAAACATCTTTTCATTGGCTATGGGACAATAAGAGTTGGCCACTCACATGAGCATTGTTTCCAAGAAAAAATAGTGAATCAGGCATCATTACACAGACTTTACTTATCTCTATATCTGTAAAATTTTCATGCAGGCTAAGGCTAATAGGGTACATTGCAAAGTTTGCCTAATCTGGCCAGTCTACAATATTCATTACAGACATGGTTTTTCTCATTCATTAATAGCAAGGGAAGTCCAATAACCAAGCATAAAATAGCAAACCTTTAAGGTTAATCAGCATCCACAAAATATGTATCCACTACCTTGGATATCAGTAATTATCAGTCTTTTATCAGACTTCTCAAACAAAGAATGTGCACAATAGACGATTACACTAAAGATGGCGGCGAGGAACTTTTTACCAAGATGCATTGCATCCTAATTACGAATCCTTAACGGTTCTATAGGAATTCGATTAAAGAACGCAGTGCATCTTGGTAAAAAGTTCCTCGCCACCATCTTTAGCGTAATCGTCTATTTTCTGCCTTCTGATCAATTTCATTCATTGCTTCAACACAGATCTTTCCAGTGCTATTCATGTACCATTTGTGAACTTTCCCTCTATAAATTCTTCCATTGCTATGCACTCACCATTGTCCAGTTTTCCCAAAGTGCAAATGATTATACTCCAAAAATCGCTCATACTAGCTATCTTCGCTACTGTCTCTTTGCAATTGCCTTGGGGGCAATGCATTGGGACCACCTTTTTGTTGGGTTCTTCCAAAGCCATACCTAACTTGACAATGGATTTCTTTGCGTCCTCAATTGTAATTCTTAATCAATCACTACTTTACAAATCAAGGAGCAAACCATTTACATCTGTTGTTAATTTCAGCCTGGCTGAGAGGAACTGGAACTTCTTCAACATGTCTAGAGCTTGATGTACTGATGTAATTCTGCTGAGTCCTGACTGAAAAGCATTACTTGTAGCATTCAAATTGTCAGGATTCACTATTGATGTCATTGATGTCATCATCTTCTGCGAGTGAAGGCTTTACTTTCGTATCTGGAATTAGTCCATTGTTTTTGCAGGATGGCCCTGTTCTCCTGCTGGTCATCACATTTTTATTTATTTACATTGTCAGCCAAGGAACGATTGGAAATGCTTACGTTTCTAGACACCTTGCGAAGCTTGTCTTTTTGTTTCTATTCTAGCACAGAGAATGTAGTGCCTGCAAATGACTACCAAATCAGTTTCAATTGGTTGTGTATATTTGAAAATTTATTTATTTTGTTTATAGCTTTTGTTTTTGTAAATTCGATTTGGATTAGTTGACTTGTATATATTTATATCCTAAGTGTATATATTGTTAGCTACTGTAAATAATCGAATTGAAATAAATTTACACACACACACACACACGCACCGAGGCACTGCAGCACCAGCCATTTCTCCCGTTTGTAGGATTTTCGCTTCAGCACCATTTGGACCATTTTTCGCAACTCCCTTTACCTTGAGCTCCTTTCTAAACTAGTTTCACGACATGTTAAGGCCTCTCGAGCGATGATGAGCTTTCGTTTCGATCAAAGAATCATTTCGACGGGAAAGTAGCATGTTGTTATAGCCTCCTTTTGGTTTTGTCACGCGCAAAGCATTGTGTGCTATGGCGGCTCCAGGCTGCTTCCAAAAAAATTTTCGTTTTACTTTTAAATGCATTTCATTTTAATTTCAATTTGTTTCTTTTTCATTTGATTTGAAATTATTTTCATTTCATTTAATTTTTGCTTTGAATCGAAATAGAATTCAATTTGTTTTCATTTTATTTCATTTCAATCGCTTTTTTCAAATTAATTTTTTTTATTGGAAAAAACATGAAAAAATGCTATGGCGGTTCTCGGCCACCATAGATTATCACTAATCGACTAATCGACTCCAAAATCCCCAATCACCAAGAAATACTTTTATCTTTGTCACAATGTGGAATCTTAAAGGGTCTGTTTCATCCAGCATGCCTTGCACGTATCGTCTCTTGGTTTGGCTTTGTTGTGGCCCGGGGTGGTTACTCCCATACTTGACTTGACGGGATGTGCCGCTCAACAGGGTGTCCTTTTACGATAAAAATTATGCGACAGGGTGTCCTTTTCTGATAAAAATTATGCGACAGGGTATTACAATTGATAAGAAAATTATGCGACAGGGTATCATGTGGAAGGAAATTTTTTAGATTTCTCTTGAAACAATGGATTTTGGCAAAATTTTTATGCGACAGGGTATACTTTTGGGCCATTTTTTATGCGACAGGGTACAGGGTGTGGAGAGCTTTGCCACACACCCCCGTCCCTAGTCAAGTCCCCGGGTGTTGTGGCCATTTTCATGGGCCATGAAAATGGCGACGAAGAAAGGCCAGTCTAGAGACGACACGTGCAAGGCATGCTGGATGAAACAGACCCTTTAAGAAGATTGATGGAGGCTTTTGATCATCGTCAGTGTTTTTGAGAAACTTTCAGCAACTCGCTCATAGCTTATTAAGAAACAGAAGATCAGAAAAAATTCGAAAAATCTCTGAAAGTAAAATAGTTGTGTGAGTTTTTAAGGCCCAATTTACACGATACCGGGTGCGAAGTAAAAAAGAAAGGGAGCTCAAACATCCTTGACTTTTCCTAATTTTTAATTGGCAATTAAATTTTAGGTCTTTCATTGTTATAATTTAAGTCACGTGACCAGCAGATACCCATATTTGGAGAGTGGTCACAATAGAAATCACATAAACAATCATAACTTCTTTGTTTTAACTCTGATTAAGATGTCTTTGGTACCAAACGATTGCTCTTGAAACGTACTTTTATTTGATATATGATTTATCTACATTTGCTGACCTCAGCAAATTATAAGTTCCATGACGTAATTCAAATTGATGACGTCGTATTTCTAATGAAGAAGGATAAAATTTCTCAAATTCCAAATGATAGGCCATGTTCAAAATCCGTTTTCTCTTGATTTATGCGTTCTTTTAGAGAAACTCGGGAGGAAAATTTAACCATATTGGTGTAGAATTGAACAATACAATTTTTTCCTGAATTTACCTCAGGGACAGTGCGATGTGTATTTTATGACATGGCCGGTGCAAAGCGTAACGGGTTAACTACTTTTCTTGAGATTGCACAAAACAGGGTCAACAATTTCTTCAAAGGAAATATGAAAGCATTAGCATTTTAAAAGCTCAAGTGAGGTTTGAAATATAGAATTGTTCATTTAGAAGACAAAATTGTAAGTAATGCAGGATTAGAAATGCTTGGAAGATATACTTAAAATGGTGCACAATTCCCTTGTCCGTTGCTTGCAAGAACTATTCATCACTCCTGTCCCTTCACCTTCGAGGTCGACTTTTTCGTTGACATATACTCGAAAAGGCAAGAACTGAATTCAGTATGGTCTTAGGCTAATTATTCGTGGGTACTACATAACATCTGTTATTAAGAGGGGGGGGGGGGTGACAGGGGGAGCCTTTGGTACCAGTACCAACTCATAAGGTACCAGGTTCCACCCAAATTGAAGGTATTGGTATCACCAATATTGGGGGAAGGAGCTATCATGAATATGACGAATTCTGAAATGAGGTCTATGTCAGTTCCTCGTGAGACCAATGGGCAAGACCAAACCACTCCTGAGCACGTCACCGTGGCATCTGTGTCACTGTCTGCACTGTTAAAGCTAAAAATTTGTTCTAGGAATTCCAAAATCATCCAAGGATGAAATTTTTATTGGTACCGACTCATATAAGCTTGGTACCGGTACCCGTACCTTTGGTACCAGGTTCCACCATATTTCCACAATGTTGTACCAGGTACCACCCTTCTGGTACCATGGTACCATTACCCTGTCACCCCCTCTATTAATGAACACGGGACCGATACATTTTTAAGGAAAAGGGTGATGGAGTAGAGTCTTTCTTTGCAATAATTGCATGCAGGGCAAGCAGATTTTTATTCAAGAATTTTTCTTCTCCACCGGCCATGTAATACAATAAATTTTGCACTGTCCCTTCCCGTCGCTTCTTTTGCCTGCTTGACGTCATGGTCACATCTGATTGGCCAACATGAAAATGTAAACATCCGGTTCGGCTCATTGAACGACCAGTTGCCCTGAAACTCGAAAGAAACTCTGAGTACTGAAAATCTGATAATTTTAAGAAACTTTCAGCACTTGCCTAATTTCTTAGTTTCTTATAAAAAATACATGAGATGCATCTCCATCATAGTCTGATCGCACCATGGAGATAGCACCAGGGGAGGGATCAGTTTCCTTCTTGGGGATACGAATCAGCACTGTTCAGTGACGGTAATCCACCAAAAAAGAAACCTGTGATCATGCGCAGAAAGCATGTTTGGTCTGTGGAAAGAATGTGGGCGGAGAATCCAAAGAATTAGCAAAGAAACAAAGAGATTTTCGCACGTCCAGCAAAACAAAAGGCTCAGACAAAAGTACCCTGGGTATCAGAGCCAAAAAATGATAATAAAAAAAATAATTTCCTTTCATTTAAATTTTGAGGCTCTGGTACCCAGGGTAAGACAAAAGGGGCAGTCCTCGGTATCCTCAACAATTCCAGGAAGGCACAAGAAGTGCATAAAAATAACAAATTTTCCATGAACTTTGCGCACCTGCGCTTCATAACTTGGGAGACAGTTTCCCTTGAAAAAAAACCACAAGACATCGGTTCGGTTTGATCTGCTTCAAGTAAACCAAGCTTTCAACTGAAATATCCTAGAAGACCTTACAAAGCCATACATTTTTGCAGTCAATATGAATGAAATAATAAAGCTGAATGTTGGCGGGAAAATATATGAAACGAGAAGACAGACTTGCTGATCAAGGGAGCATGTTGGCCAAGATGGTGTCTGTTGAATATTCAAACTCCAAACAATCAGATGGTAGTTATTTCATCGATCGAGATGGCACACATTTTCGCCACATTTGAACATTGCCCGATGAAGTTTTGCGCGAATTTGGCGGTGAGCTTCTGGCCGAAGCTGATTTCTACGGCCTTACAAGCTTAGCAGACCAAATAAAGGCACATAGAATCAAGCAAGTAATTGTAAACTCATTGCCCCTCCTGTCTCTATGGATATAAAGTCACTCAGAAGGAACATGTTGCCGGGACAGCTTAGATTTGTGTTCAAAGGAGGAGAAATTATCGATACTAGTATATTTACGTTGAAAGTATTCCTTCCAGAACTTCTGAAACATACATTCAGCGCCGGGAACGGTCCATTTGATCAAAATGTCTTGAAAACGGATGTTTACTTTTTAGACATGGATCCAAAGGCTTTAGAGCTCTTGTAAAGTTATGTGAAGACTGGGAGGCTACAAAAAGACGAACTTAATGCCGAAACCAAGATTGCACTAAGGAAAGTGGCCAAGTTTTTGGATCTTCGATCGTTGTCATCGTCACTAAGTTCAATGATAGCCTGCGTGCAGTCTTTCTTTTGTGCAAATTGAAAGAACGTAAATTGAAAGAACGAGAAGATAGAAAGTCTTTCAACTTTATCTTCTTTCAATTTTACAAAAGAAAGACTGCACGCAGGCTAGTTGAATGAGAGAATCTGGACCGTTTCTCTTCTTGGGACTGGTCATTGGCCATCCCATGTGCAAGGACATATACCTTAACTCGTAGCTTAACGTCGTATTTACTTGCAGTATGTTGTTCGTCTATGTTTTTCGTCCCTCCGTTGTTTCTTTGCGTACAGTTTCTTGTATTGTCCTCGTTTTGTTTCATGTAACCATGGGGTAGTCGTGTAATTTCGCTCCTCTTGGTATCGTCCCTGTAGTGTCGTATAGGTATAATTAGATAGTATGGTAGAATGTAACTAATATTGTGAATTTTTATCTGGATGTAAAAAAAGCATTTAATGAGACAACAGTAGTTCCGCCAACAAGCAAATCATGCCGAAACAATAATAAGTTGGTGTAATTTACATCAATCCATAGAGAATTTCGTCCTCTACAACGTTATCAAAACCATCTTCAATTGCGTGCCATCTTCTTCTGGGATAATTCATTTGTTTTTGATGAACTGGTACCTTTCAAAGGATTCTCTATCGATTGATGTAAACTACACCAACTCATTATTTTTTCAGCATGATTTACTTGTTGGCGGGACTACTGTTGTTTCAAAGGGTTCTTATACCCCTATACTGCTTGGTGATATCGCGAGACATTGATTGAGAGAAATAACTCCTGCATTCGAAGTCTACATAATAATGAATCAAAAACAAACACCTGCATATTCTTTATGAGAAGCTAAGAATCTGGGCGAGTCACGAAAGTTTCTTAAAATTATCAGATCTTCAGTACTCACAGTTTCTTAAGAGTTTCTTAAGGGTTTTTTTTACATTCAATCTAAAAAATTACAATGCATATTACAACTACACTACTTACAAAATACTATACCCTACTACTAATACTATACCATTTGGAGCAAAAAACTATGACTACCTCATGGTAACATAAAACAGGAAACACGAACATAGCACTACACGTAACCGCGAGAAGGAGAGAATGGAAGGAAATGGAAGGAAACGGGACAATTTCTTGGGATGATATGAAGGTTTTTTAATCAAGACGTTCTGTCGTGAGGATATACGTAATAGTCAAAGTTAGAATGGATCTGTTTGCCTCATAAGACAGACTCTGATCACCGTACAAAAGAAGTTGCAAAAAGCTGTTGCTCCAGACAGAATGCCCACTATTTTGTAGTACAGCATTAACATCAGCGAGAAGATTACATCTGTGTTCTTTATAAGAGTCGCAAAGCAGCAAGAAGTGTTCCGTATCCTCTACACCATCATTGATTGGACACATTGGATTTATTGTGTCTCTAAAATTGTGTCTAAATTTGTGGAAATTGAGTTTGCTCAGTCCGACCCTGAGTTGAGTTAAATATGCAACCCCTTTTGGATTATGAATACCATATACAGAGTTCGCAGGTGGCCTTATTTGTGAAGACAGTTTGTTCTTAAAAATGCCAACAGTGGGTGATGCTCTGATCTCAGGATCAAGTTTGTTCCATTCCAATAAACAGTGAGGATAAAAACTGGCTTTGAATCTTTCCGTTCTTGCCCTTATTTGCCCCACAACGGACCTATTTCTAATAGGATAGCTAGTTTCATTGAGAGGTGGAATAGGGTCTCTCGTGTAATCAGGTGTTAAATCGTTGACAAATTTGTAGAAAAGAATAAGCCGTCTACTCCATCTTCTTAAACTTAAGGGTTCCCATCCTAATTCATTGTACAATGTTTCCCGAGAAGTGCCTCTCCGTGTTCCTGTTACTGCCAATGCAGCAGCATACTGTACTGATTCAAGTTTCTCCATCAATTGATTTCCCAAGCTTCTTATATTGTCCTCTTTTTGCGGTATATGATAGATGACGTCACCATATACCAGATGGGGCCTAACATATAGCTTATACAATTCATTCAAGGTATTTCTGGAAAGAAATTTGGACAAAAATCGTAGCATACCAATTGCTTTTCGCGACTTACTTATCGCTGGCTGTATATGAGCAGAGAAAGAAAGTTTAGGGTCTAATATTACTCCTAGGTGTTTATGTTGATCAACTTTCATCACTGGTGCATCATTAAATAAGACTGGGGGTGGTCGGTTTTAGCAGTTTTCTTTGAAAAGATTAATTCCACAGCTTGCTTCCTTGGGTCTGGGTTGAAAGACATCCTCCACTTATATGCCCATAGTCTAATGAGATCCAGATCATGATTTAGGTCGCTAGCAGCTGAATTTGGGTCCTGCACAATTGTGAAGAGTGAGGTATCATCTGCAAAGAGCTTTACACTGCAGCTCAAGTTTTCAGTCAAGTCATTTATGTATATCAAGAAGAAAAGGGGGCCTAAAATTGAGCCTTGCGGAACGCCAGCAGAAATATTTCCCCAGCTTGAGAACTGCCCATTCAAAACTGTCCTCTGTTTCCTTTCGGACAAAAAACTTCGGAGAAGCAACAGTAAGTTTCCCGAAATCCCAAGAGTTTCTTAAAGGTTCCATAACATTCCTCATGTTAACTACCTTTTCCCCAAGGGCACCGGAGGCACGGGGCAGTGGGGGCAGCTGCCTCTCTGTTGCCTAGGTGGTATGGGGGCAGCTAGTGCATTTTTTCAAAAAACCTTTTCTTATACATTCTCTACATCTGATACTTTAAACCTAATTACTTCTCCAAATGCTCTCCACTTCTGTCAAAAGATGGTTTTCGATATTCTTTCAATGACAAATAGAAAGAAGAGTAGCTGAGTATAGGTATTGCAGGATAAGAAATTTTCCAAGAAATGCTAGGAAATGACTGAGAGAATCATTCGAGCCAAGGTAGAGGCTGGCTTTTTCAAAAATTTTCGTGGAAAAACTTGTCAAGACATTTCATGTAGGAAGCAAGGAGCACTGACAGTAAGAAGCAATCTGAAAAACAGTGTAAAATGTGTTTATATTGATGATGTTACCAATAGTCAAAAATTTTATCTTAGTGTAGGCGTGAATGTTGGATCGTGAGCAGTGTTCTAAGATCATGTAGAGGGCGTGTCCTTACAAATTCTCCAAGGGGCTTGCCCCAAGACCCAACCAGTCCTCTGCTATGGCCAGGCCTTTGCTTTCCTTCTCAATTTCTATTCTTGTGCACCAACTCCTTAGTTCACAAAGGTAGTTACTCTTCTCCACTCTTTCACTGGTACATGTGACGAGCCAAGGGATCAGTTATTATTAATGCCGGGTAAGGGCAACCTCGTCCCAAGGCCTTTTGTCATATTTTGGACGGAGACAAAAATATGGCATATTTTGGACCTTTCTGTCTCCGTCCAAAATATGACCCTAATAAGGCCCTGGGGACGAGGTTGGGGTAAAGGGCTGCAAGATATTTTTATCGATAATAAAACTTTTTCATGACCTCTTCATTTCCTCATTAAGATTTTCACCGATTTTCACGGGCCCCTGATTATTTCGCTGTAATTTCTGGTGTCCCCTCTCTGTATCAAATTTGATGAAAATTCCCCAAATAACAAATCATATTTTCTGATTGCAAGTGATGCAAAAGGACGTAGAAATGCTTTCAAGACAGAAGAATGGCATGGCACCTAGAGATTCTATGAAAAATATGATACTTTGATTGAGGAAAAGTGCAAGGCTTCACAAAGATCATTGAAGGATGACCTTTGCGTTTCAGATAGCTGAGATCAGATTTGTTAAATTTTCATGGCCCCTTATTTTACACTTAAGGTTTTCAGTGGCCCCCTTTTCAATGTCCTAAATTTTGGTAGCCCCTCTGAATATCTTCCGGCTCCTACCTAGCGTTAATAATGACTGGCCCCTAAGAAGGGTGTGCTGTTTGTCAGCTCCTAATTTGCAGTGCCCTTTTCGATGGCAGTGCAGTTGTGCGTGGTATTGTCTTGGCAAAAACTGTTACAAAATAAGAAATTTGGATTAGCCAATCGTCCATATGAAAATACTTAAGACTCCTTAGTACTCAAAGATTTCTCAAATGTTTTAACTCGACTCTCAGGGGTTTCTTACAGCTCAGCACGACCTGTATGGAAAGTTAAATTTATGTGCACTGCACTTGTGCACCTAGAAACAATGGGAAACAATAGAAAACAATAGAAGGCAGGGACTCTGTGCACGGCACATGTGCCGTGCACACTCGTTTCTTTCCATACTGGCAGCACGAGTCTCTTTAACCGTTTTCTTTAGAAAAAAGTGCAACGTAATGCAAAATGCACTTCACAAAAATGACTTCTAAGAATAACATGCTTTCCAAGAAGTGACCCAGAAGACAATAGGAATAAAGACAGCGGCAAAAGGAAAAAGCAAAGAAATATTGGCGAAAACCCATAGAAACATTTCTATGGGAAAACCACATGAGAGAAACTCACAACAATATGCCCAGAAACCAAAATGCAAATTCTAGGCAAATACGGCGTGGATACCATTGTTATGAACAATACAGTCACCACATGCCAGTAGCAGAATCACATGAAGGATATCTTCCATACCTATACAAGTTCGCTCAAGCTGGAGCACGAGAGAAGGCATTGCTGCGAGGGAAATCAAGGACAGAAGGAAATTATGAGTAAAATCAACTTGAACGAAATAATAGTGCTGAATGTTGGCGGGCAAATGTATGAAACGAGAAGACAGACTTTGTTTGCAGTTCAAGGAAGTTTTTTGGCTAAGATGGTCTCTGGTGAATCTTTAGACCACGAAGAATCAAATAGCGGTTGTTATTTCATCGATAGAGATGGTACACATTTTCGTTTCATCTTAAACTATCTTAGAAATGGCGAGCTACCTGATGAAGTGCTGAGCGAATTTGGAGCTGAGCTTCATCCTGAAGCTGTGTTTTATGGCCTAACTGGATTGGCAGACCAAATAACAGCTCGAAAAGGCAACCAACGCCCTGCGAAACCTGTTAACCCTCGGTCTGCGGGCGTAGGGGTAACAGATCTAACAGATCTTGAAAGAGGTGTTCTGCCTGGACAATTTCGGTTTGTGTTTGATGGAGGCGAAATCGTCGAAACAGGTATAGTTACATTGCAAACAGGGCTGCCAGAGTTTTGGAAGAAGATAAAAGACTACAGCAGCAAACAAGTGTACTATTTGGACTTGATAGAACCTGAGATTCTTGAAATCATACTTCAATTCTTAAAGACAGGCGTGCGCAAGTACTACTCAAGTGATAAATGCAATGCTATATATAAAGCAGCAAAGCTTTTAAATGCCCCACATGTTAACATGGCAATGTATTCAGATGACTTTTAAGTTTACTACTTTCATCATTTTCGTAAAGGTTTGTTTTAAGATTACACGTGACATACACCACTTCGATTAATATAATAGCTTAGTTTTTGAGAGTTTTTGAAATGATTCAAAATCCTTTTATATGAAGTTTTAGAGGCCAGATTCGAACTTAGCACCAAAACTTTAGTCTAACCACACGTTTTCATGTTGATAGCGGTGGTAGTGTTCAAGTTTATGGTGATTTAATGTTTGAAAATCTATAAGGGATTTGACCGTGAAAATGACTCGGGGTGTGGAGTTCCACCCCAAACGATTCTTGACAGTCAAATCCATTATAAATCTTTGAACTTTAAATCGTCATAAAATCAACATGAAAAAGCAACTGAAAAGTTCGATGATTAGCCTACGCGTAGCTCAACGCGTGAACTACTCAATGGTCGGGTTGACCTGGACAAAATCTGCAACTTACAACAGCCAATCTTTTCCAGTTCTTGATGAAAGCCTCTTGCTCAAGATTTTCTTGAATAAAATCATTGCATAAAATTCCTTCCAAAAAATTTACTGCAGCCTAATCAGTGAGAAAGATATTGCAAATTCGAGGCCCAAAAAAATCGAAAAACCGATATCAAATTAGTCGAAAAGCTGAGCCCCAAGGTATATCGCAAACCGATACCGAGAGTATCGAAGAACAGTTTTTCGAGGCTCGTTAAGAAAATATATTTTTTCGAGGAAGAAATTCGAAATCACCGGAAAATTTGTCCTTCTTTGAAAAAGGCGACACGACATCAAAAAAGCGACACCAGAACAAAACACACACCAAACGATAGCCTATCTCCTTTTGAGCACTGAAAAATTAATTGTTTGCAATGAAAATTCCGTATAAACTTGCATGAACGTGTTTCCAATCACATACATCACGCGGCTTTCTTTCACGATGCCAGGATATACCGTAAAAGCTCTATTAAGCCCCCCTCTCTATTAAGCCCCTCCCCTGTGAGTCAAAATTTGAAATTAGGCCCCATTTTCCATTCATTTAGCTACACTACCTTCCATGTTAATTTTGGCACGTTTTGGAATAAAAAATGTGTCGAATTTACGTATTTCAGCCGTAAAATTGTACCTTGATTCCGCAAACTATGGGATAAAAGAACTGAAAAGCTACCAAATATATCCTTGTAACTTGATTTTGTGAATAAGCCCCCCTCTCTAATAAGCCCCCCTCTCTATTAAGCCCCCCTCTGGAAGGTCCGAAATTAAATAAGCCCCCCGGGGGCTTAATAGAGCTTTTACGGTAAATGACGTTGAAAGTCGAAAAAGAAAGATATGACTAAAAAAACACCATCATGAAGCTAAAAGATCTCTGAATTCAAATATCACGTTATATCTGTTATTCAATGTTTACATCACTGATTTATAGCACTTTTACGGAAGTACCACTGAGAAACCAGAGAAATTACTCAAAATAAACGATCTCGGTTTTGCAATGTATTTGAGTCTCGCTTTTTCGATATCTTCATGACTGCTAAACATCTTGCAAACATTTCCAGGTGACGGCATTGCCCTGTCCATTTGTCGGCCTCTCTATACAAATTTGAATTTTTTTCAAAAAAGCTGCATGATATATGTGACTGCTAACATGTATACAAGTTTATAATGAATTTTTTTGTGGTAAACTATTAATTTTTCAGTGCTCAAAATGAGAAAGGCTGCTGTTTGGTGTGTGGTTTTTTCTTTTGTCGCCTATTGATATTGTGTCGCCCTTTTTCAATTAAGGACAAATTTTCCGGTGACTTCAAACTTCTTCCTCAAAATTTTTTAATCCAAAAAAAATTACCTGACATAACTGCTCTCGTATTCAGATTCTGGCTCTGACTTTGTCTGACACACTGGACATTGTGAATATGGGCCATGAATGGGAACTGGATACAGTCGATTGTCAATCGTGTATGTACTGCCACCTAAGTAGGAAATGAAAATTGAAACTCATAGCAAGGGCTCAAAAAATGAAATAGCGTGGTAGCGGCACTACCAAGAAGGCAGCTGAAATGCTCAAATTTCCCAGGAAAGGAAGAAGAGAAAAAAGAAACGGAAGGCAAGGAAAAAGAAATGAAGGAAGGGAAGGAGAAACGACAATGCTTGGCTTGAAAAAACACCATCATGAAGCTAAATGACCGCTGAATTCAAATATCACGTTATATCTGTTATTCAATGTTTCGATCACTGATTTATGGCACATTATATGGGAGTACTACTGAAAAACGAGTGAAATTACTCAAACTAAACGATCTCGTCTTTGCGATATATTTGAGTTTTGCTTTTCGATATCGTCATGACTGCTAAGCATCTTGATAACATTTCCAGGCGTCGGCATTGCTACCAAGATGGGGAAAAATTGAGCCCTGATCATATCACGAACCTCGAGCTTTAAGACAAAACTAGCCCCATTTAGGCCCAAGCTTCGCGATTCCTATCGTACCAATCAGATTGCGAGATTTGTGAATTACTATTGAGACGGTGTAAATGTAATAGAATTTTCAATTCGATTGAAGGATTGAAAACATTCCCACGGGACTGAAATTCGAAGCCGTGATTCCATCATAGTTCCGTTGATGATTGCGGAAAACAGGTCCAGGTTTTCGCTGTTTCATTGTGAGTCCCTGTTGAGCAAGGTTTACCGCAGGGATACAAGGAAACTCATCGTAGCAAAGACAGTATTTTTGACCGACTTTAAAGCAACTGATTCCGCTGATGGCTTAAACTCCAATCAAATCAAATTAAAATGTCTGGAGAGAATGAATGAAAACGACAAACAAACAAGAATAGATCATGAATTACTCACAGCAAATATCTTTACCAGATCCAAGATTTTCTTTGTTACAAGACTTAGTCTCAAATTTCTTTGGAGTTAATCTGTCAGATGTTGAGCTGTAAGAAATGTTAATTCATACTTCATGGGACAGTACATGTTGTGGCGAAAAACCCTTGCAGGGGGGGGGTGGGCCCCTGACCTAGATTTGTACGGCAGGGACGTGCCGACGAATTTTTTTTGCCCGGCTCCAGAATTTTTGCCTTTAAATGATAAATGATTCTAGAAAAAATTGGTGAAAAGTATACTCTAAAACACAAAAATTTGACAAAATAATAACCTGATCTAACAATGTTTCTCCTTTTGACATCTTTAACAACAGGCTCCAGAAAAAATGCTTTTTTATACCCTTGGGGGCATATTTAGGTCAGCATTGCTGTTTAAAATCTGATTGTCTTTTGTGCCAGAAGAATCGTGATCATAATGTCAAGAATTCTTGAAAATTCTGAGGAATTCTGAAGACAAGGAAGTTTAACAGATTAAATTTCAGCCTCAGGGCTCTTGTAAAAACAGGTTATTTTATGCGGGTTTCTAATCACAAATCTCTGACATCTGGAAATTTGGGATAATTTATACACATCTTTGCAGGCATTTTTCAGCTTGCATGATTCAAAATGTCATCCTCAAAGTGAGCCATTTCAAATTTGAAACTTCATCCTATCTTGAGCTCATAAAAAGTTACTGCCCCAAAGCCTGTTCATATTTGTTTGATGAGAGGTGCTGACACAGTTGTGTACAAGCTCTAAAAAAGTAGTTGCCCCTCTACATTTTGCACTGGCCTTGTGATAAAACAAACTTGGCACTGACTGTCCCTTATGAAACAGACTTTGGTGCTCAAAACTGCAACATTCATAAAAATGTTCTAGGAAACTTTAAACTCGAAATGAATTTTGGGCAATTTGCTGTAAATCTGTCATGGCAATGTTTTGATCTCTTTATCAGTACACACGAATCTCAATCAAATGCTACTTTGCTGCTGCCTGTGGAATTTTTGAATGTGCACGATGGTGATAGAAGCTGTAACACCACTTGATCAAGCCTCACGTATGAAAATGTCTAAAAATAATACTTGATCCATGCTCTTTGCAGAGTAGCTGGTTTAATTTTGGGGCTGTGACATCATCAAATCCCTAAAGCTCAGGGACAAAGAAAGCATCTCAAACTTGGAGGGGGGGGCACAACACTTTGAGGGCACCTTTTTTTAGAAAAAGGGAGCAATTCTTAAAAAACAAAACAGCACCTCTTTGTTCATCGCAAAATCTTAAGGGGAACGTGCCACCATACCAGTCCCTACGTCTATGGAAGAGCTACATATATTTTCTGATTGTGACTTTATTGTAGGCCTACTGTACACATAAACTCTATTGGTTTTTCTTGACAATTGTATCAATTTTCCTCAAGTAATTTGAGACTTGCGATGATTTTCGTCTTGTTGAAATTTCATGAAGCTTTACAAAAATAATCAAATGCTGCCATTTTGAAACTAATCAAGATTTTTTAAACAAATTGCCATGTGGGGATTTATAAACAACAAATTACCCAAAGTTCATTTCAAGTCATTCAATTCATATTAAAATGTGATACAAATCACATACACCTTTTTAAGGATTTGCAAGATCTGAGCCATACGCCAAATGATAAATTGTATGAGGGGAATTTTAAATGATGATGAACAAAACTAAACTAAAAAGTCTTCTTACCTCATATCAATGAGACTTTTGCTGTTTATGCATTCATCCCTGTTCACCCTTCTGAATTCTTTTATCTCTTCAAAATATTTTTCTGGCTCATCAGTGACATTTGACTCATTGTCAAGCAATCCAGCAATCCAATCATATCCTAAGAATGACTTTTCAACCATACTTTGATTTCCTACTTTTGACCGATTGATAGATGTGTCTCCAGGGAATGTTACTCTGTGTTTATCTTCTTTTTGGGCCTATAAAGAGGGAAAGTCTACAGTAGGAAAAGAATCTTGTATACTTAGTACTGGGTGCTCAGGCTACTTTTTGGGTCTAGATTCTTGCAACGATTTGTATTTAAGGATGCAGTCCAGTTATTTCTTGGGCTACTGAGATGTTGGATTGAATCTCAGTGTTTCCTTTTTGGGGTCCCAGATATGGGGAAAATGTAGTATTAAAAAGTAAAAAAATTATATATACTGTATACATCAAACAAAATGCTAGAAGCATTACTGCCAAAGTGAACACGAAACGTATCTCAATATCCAAACACATTATGTTTATCAAATTTATCAGATGGACCTTCAATGGAGGCAAAGCAGAAACTGCGCACACATGCGTGAAAACTTGTAACTTTGAGCCCCTTTAGCTTCCTGCGACAGATCTCAAAATTCTCAAAACTTGAAATTTTCTTCCTAGGACCTAAAACTCTTGATTTATCATTTCAAAAAGCTTATATCTGTCCAAACACTTCCTTATCTCAGATTGGTTGATGATGTCACTTTACGCAGTTTCTGCTGTTGTGGGTTGATGCTTTGTACACTCATGAAAAGCTCCTTTTGGTGATTGAGGCATCCTCATCTCTCCTATAAAGATTTTTATCAAATCAAAACAAACCCCAACCTGAGTAGCTCTTTCCGTAATAGATCTGAGTACCCTCCTTGGGTAAAGAACTTGGACCCCATTTGGATCTGATCCACTTTTTGAGGGGCGTTTATATGGGATCAGATCCAGGAATGTTTACATTTAAACAAGATGGGATCCAATTGGACCTTATTGAGATTTAAGTAGCACTGCGATATAACTTTTACTTCATTTTCAATTGGCATCTAAATTTTGTGCTCTTATGGACTCTTTGTGTCATCTCCTGTTGGCATTCCATAAATTGCCAAGGCTTTTCAATTCTCTTTCCTCACTTCTAATCTTTATCAGTTTGGACCTGATCCCATCCATTGACACAAGAGCTTTGGGGATCAGATCCAGATGGGATGATTTTTGAAAGCAATCTTATTTGGGTACTGATGAGATTTGAGATTGGATCCATGCGGTCCTATGTAAATGTAACAATTAAACGATCACATCAATATGTATACATCTGACCCCATTGTTCTTGATGTCTTGTTTTACAGACAGTAGAAAGAAAGATACTAGAAAGTAGGCATCCATATTTGAAAATTATAACACATAGCCCACTCCAAAGTTGTCATCAAAACTTTTGAGATTTGGAAGTTAGGCTTTTGCATTACAACCAATTTCCCTGCTGTGCATTTTCAGGCAGTTCTAACCATGAAATTTTCATGAAAAAAATAGAAGCATTTTCAAGTGACACAAATGCGCAGCCCTGAAGAGATTTAGATGTAGAGATCCTCCGTCCATTTTGCAAACTTTACCTACTAATGATACCGTTTTATAACTACCAATTTTGTTTGCTCTGGTGATGTATGTAATGGACCATCAACTTTCGATTTTCGTATTTTTTAACGGCATTTGGCCGTTAAGATCAGAACCCCCTCCCCCCTCCCCGTTAACGGCCTTCTACCAATCGTGCCTCTGATTGGCCTAACAGCTTTGGCCTATAAGACTTGGGGAGCAGCAAACAAATGTCTTGTGGAACACGCTGGACTTCAACCAAAGATACGCCATATCGGGAGGCATAGTAAAACTGTTCTATTCTACACTCTATGTGTTATTTGTAGAGATTTTATCAACATTTTTCAAAAAATTCCCTTACGGAGATTTCCGTACAATTCTTTGTTTTCTTAGCGGCCTAAGGGTAAGATCCCCTCCCCCCATGATGGCCAATTGCCGTTAAAAAATACGAAAATCGAAAGTTGATGGCCCCTAAAAAAGATTCAACTTGTCCATGTTAAAGAACTAAGGAATTGCCCTTCTCCACTAATTTTACTCACTTTTCGTGTATCTGGAGTGACTAATATTGACCTTGGGCGATTTGTACGGATTGCAGATTTTGGAGTCTTGCTAGGTGTTTTCAAATTTCTTCTTTGATTTCCCTCCGACTCTAGAACACCATTTGAAACCATCGGGGTACTAGTGACTGCTTTATCTACACTCCTCAATGTCCTATCTCTTTCTCCGCTCCTCTGTTTCGTCCTTGGCATGCTTTCTTTATCGAGTCCCCTGGAATGCCCGTTTAATTTCGGTTTAGGCCTGGGCCTAGCCATGATTTTCGCGGGCTCAGAACTTCCTGTGCAATTCAACTTGTATCGTGCACGTCCACTGTGTGCCTGTGTTTCAGCAACCTTTACATCCTCGTAAATATCAATTTTCTTCTCGTTAACATATCGCTTTAGACTATTAACGCCTCTTTTCAGCTGTCTTAGTAAAGATTCGTTTTCTGCTCGAAGCTCTGTGATAAGATCATCCGCCATTGCGCTCAAATGTTTCAAATCTCAAAACAAACGGTTGTAAAACAAAAACGAGGCGATGCTCGCGAAAATCTAAATCAATTTCATACCACTACCAAGAACCAGACCAGACTCAGCCCAAAAAAACCAAATTGTGCGTAAACTTAATTTTGAGGCTGAAATAGTACAGGGCTGTCTTCATGTCTTCCTTCCATACATATTACTTGTAGAACGGAATGCAAGTCTTCTTTGTCTTTTGCTATTCTTATTGGCGCGAAAATAAATTTCGCAAAAAACCCAAAGAAAGATGGTCATATTGGAAGTGAGGCTAGCCTAAGGCGGGAAAGTTCGGCGCTCGCTCCAAGCAAAAATACAGTAGAGTACAAGACAGAACATCAGATGTTTGGTATTCGTAAGTTTCTTCACTAAACAACATGGAAAAGTTTTGTTTGCGAAGAATTGGATGCCCTTCATCAGTTCCAGATGTCAAAGATTCGCTTGAGTAAGTTCTACAAATAAATAGCCTCGATGATAGCCTTTTTGATGTTGTGGTAGTGGTAGGACTGGATGTGTTGGCCCCGTTGACTGGTTGATTTGATGTCTCGATAATCATCGGTCATTGTCAAGTTATTGGTTGCATATGCCCCTAGGGCACCCATCGAGGCCACGTCGCAGTATCATATTGAAATGGTCAAAGTGAATAGTCTAACCTTTTGTGAATAAACGATTTTATTTGATGACACCTGACATAGCCTAGGCCTATCGTGGATTGCTAATCCACAAAGCAAATCTTGACTATCTTGACAGATAGGGGGGGGGGGCTCTCTCCTCCATTAGTTAGGGGGGCTCTCTCCTCGATTAGTTTACCTATTGAGAGAGCTCCTCCTTTAAGTAATTCCCTCCATACAATCTATCATGTTTTTCTCTTTGTTAGCGTAAAATGTATTAATTTTCTATATCATTGTATTAATTTTCTGTAATAGTGTTTTATTTCCTTGTAGTTAAGTTACTCGTTGCATTGTTATTCATAAGATTGTATGTAGTGAATTTAAATATAAAACTGAAACTGAACTGAAACAGACTCGGACAGCAGTCCAGCTTGGAAAACATGCGTGATATGGCCTGCTCGCCGGACTGTAAAGTTTTTTAAAATGAGCAGAGAATGTTGGCTTTAACTCTGATAATTCTGTATGTAGCAAAATATTTGTGCATGAACATGGATTCTTTTGCAAAATATTGTATTTGCAAAAGGTGTGGTGCAGGTAAAAAAGGTAACATATCCGCTGCAGCCTTACTCCATGAGCTCCTTGACTGTCTCTCGTATTATTCTTGTTGTTGCTTCATCAAGCCATCCAAACGAAAAGCAAAGCTACAAAGATTGTATTGACGACACCACTCTGTTATGAGCAGAAGCAAAATTTTCAAAGCCTCTTTTTGAGTACTGTGTAGGTAATGCAGCAAACTGGTGGGAAAATCTGCACAGAAATTGCCCTCATGAAGAACTTTGCACAGACGGAAAACAAACCAGAAATTTTTGCTTGGGGAATAAAAGCTCTATTTAGTCTTCTTTCTAGTAAACCCATTTTCCAATGAGACCCCCTTCTACTGTACCCAACTAAAGTTTGCCATTAATCCCTCCCAAGCTGATAAGTTTGCAAATTATTCACAGAAGATGCCTGCCAGCGGTCATACCTACCGGATATTTTTCTTTGAAAACCGAAAGGAAAGATTAGGATGACAACCGAAAGGAAAGAATAAAAGGGAGTATCAACACTTTGTGAACTGATTTGAAAATGCGATGCCAATATCAATTTTTCAATGCCAACTTTTCTGTTAGCTGCATGAATGGTAACATTCTTTTCTTTCCAATAACAAAATAAACCACTGCATCAAGTTTCCACTGCCTAGCTCTTTTAAGAAAATGATAAGGCCTTAGAGTCTAAAATTTGAAATTTCCCTTTCTCCATTTTCAAAGGAGCCATTCCAACCTGCATACCTTGCACATTTCATCTTACATATGGCTGTTTATTTGTCTTGCAAAGATTGCCTGCAAAGGCTGCAGGTTAGCACAGGCTCTTTAAAATTGCTCATGGAAGATCTTCCATGTGTACAAGGACAAAAGCAGTCAGACCCTTCCCAACAATATCCACTGCTATTGGGTACCAAAGATTGTCCACTTGAGTTGCAAAATGTTACAGTGGTACATACCTTTATTTGGCTTTAGAATTACTGGATTGAATTTTTCGATTTTTTGTTACAGCCAGAACAGTTAGAGTAGGTGGACGCTAGCTGGTCAATGTGATGGTGAAGTTGCAGTTTTTAGCACCAAGCACAGGGATCACAGAAGTAGCCAAGCGCTAATCAATTCTGTGACCCCTAGTCATGATGCCCAAGTGGTGCGGCCCTTCTGAGTATCCAATCCACTCCACCTGACTGTTCTGGTTGCAAAGTCAGAGGATTGCACTCCTTGGCCAGATCACATGAACATTGTAACAAGGGCTTGAAGACTTGATTATGTCTCCTCTACTTCTGCAATTGCAGGTCTGGCCTCCCATGAAAACTAAATATCCTTTTTTATATTCTACTTTTATCTAAATAATTTTCAGCATCAAATCAGACATCACAATTATTGGAAGAAATAAACTTGCTGCTGATTTATTCTTGGACTCAAAGAAGACAACTGGACTCATTTCAAGAATGCATGCAAGAATAATTCGTAATTCCAAAGATGGAAAAGACACTTTTGACATTTGTGACACAAGCCTGAATGGTACATATGTGAATGATTATAAGATTTCCGGCTCAGTGACACTCAAAGATGGAGATCTCATAGCTTTTGGACATAGAAAAGGTGCAATTTTGGAACAAGGAGCATATGCACCACAAAATGATTCAGAATTTCTATTTAAGGTAATTATAGTCACTGATTGCTACAGAGAGAATCATGACTTTTGGTCTCCTTTATTACCTGACTAAAGTTTGCAAATTGAGGCAATAAAAGAACCCCATTATTCAATTCACTAATAATTTCCTAAGTTTTTCAATGTTCCTCCAAGTATGCAGGATGCCCCAAAATATTGTGCCCTATTTGTAGGCTGCTAAGAGGAAGTGTGTAGCTTTAATTGTCTCAGTTTTTAAACAAACTGTATTCTACTGTTGCTGCAACTCAGAGTTTGAGACTTTGTTTGAATTAATTTGACAAGTACTGGTTGTCTCAAAAAAGGCCCCCCTTTTGACTGGAAAAAGGAAGGAAACAAAACAATACACGTTTTTTCTATAAGAAACTGGTTTACAAGAAACTAGTACTAAGATGGCCAAAATTTTAAGAAACTCTAGTATTATGTCTGAGAAGTACTAAGAAACTTTTCGAAGTTAAAAGCATGAATTTTATAGCAAAAAGATCGTTGAACCTTTATCATTGGGCAATATTATCTAACCATTTGGGTTTTCAACATAACAGAACACTGTTTATTCCTATATGATGTTTTGAATATCAAGAAACATATATCTGCAGCAGTGTTAGCGACCACATTGACAATTCATGCATTCAAAAAATAAGAAACCAATTAAGAAACTTTTAGTACTAAAATAGACAAAATTTTATGTTAAATTAAGAAACTTTTAGTACTATGGCCGGATCCTAGTTTCTTATAAAAAAACGTGTAAAGTGTTATTACTCTCCAAGTGGACAGCTAAATTTATCAATCTTCATCTTAGATTCACATTATATACCTTCCATTTAAAAATTGTCCATCAATACAAGCTCTCAAAGTCAAAATTTACAATGCACCCAAAACCAGATGTTTTGAAAAAGGGCCTAGCCACGATTTGTACCATGATCAGCCATTGATATTTTCCAAAGCACCTGTTTTAAACTTTTTTTTGGTATGTGAATTTAAGCTGAAGATCAAAGAATGTGCCTATGAACTCAAAAAGTCCCGGTATTTTATCGTTTTTGTTTCCATGTGTAGTCAAAAGGGGGTAAGATTTTTTAAACAACTTGTTGCTGATTTTTGGCAGGGAAAAAGCAAATATGTGGTTTTCTCTACAATATCACTTCTCGATTGCTCTCAAGCAATATCAAAATTAAGTAAATGTTTCAAAGAAAGGGTTTTGGCTATGCCTTCATTGTCTATGAAGTTTTCCTGCATTTTTGAAGGGGTTTCCCCATATCTTGCCTTTCCTCTGCCGTAAATCAACAGCCACTAAGGTACGACCAAAAACTATGTAGAGTTAAAATGTTTTTCGATGCCATTTCGGCTCTATTTGCTTAATAGTAAAAGTTAAGGTGTCTTTTGAAAGAGGAAGAGAAGGGTAATACTCTTACGAAACATTTTCGAAATTTAAACATGCAGAAGGGGGTTGAAATCAAGCCTCAAAAAGACAACTTTTGGCCTACCCAGCCGTCTAGGTTGAAAAGTATATGGTTAAAAAGCTCTATTTTAGCCATATCCAAATCTGCGCTCTGTTTGTTTGTTAAATAAGTAGATTTTTGTCCATAGGCGAAGAAATGACCAAGGGTTAGCAGATGTTAGAAAAGTTGGATTCTCCAAAATCGGGGGAAGCAACAAGTCGCTACAGCAACAAATAACACGGCCTCCATCATGGTAAAACTGTATCGAGCATGGAAGGTTATCTTAAGGGAGTTTAACCGAAAGTCACTTTCTCGTGATCATTGATGCTTTCCTTGAAAAATATTTTATTTGAATTTTTGGTTGTTCGGTATTCGGTCCAGCATTTTAGACAACAATTACTTCTTGAAAAAGCACATGAAATATATCGATTGTAATCTCTCAAGGGGCTTGCTTCGCAAGTGAGAAACACTGCGCTACTGCAAAGGTTCTTTCAAAATCTGTACGCGTACCGAATTTAATTGTTTAGAATCCAAACAAAATATTATTTGAAAGAAATCAACAACATTTAGAAAGAAAAAGTGAATTTCGACTCTTTTTCTCGACTCTCTTGAGACAATGTTTCATGCTCGAAACAGTCTTAATGTGATAAAGTCCCTGCTATTTGTTGTTGTAGCGACTTACACGTTTTTTTTTATAAGAAACTGGTTTATAAGGAACTAGTACTAAGAAGGCCAAAATTTTAAGAAACTCTAGTACTATGTCTGAGATGTACTAAGAAACTTTTCAAAGTTAAAAGCATGAATTTTATAGCAAATGGATCGTTGAACCTTTATCATTGGGCAATGTTATCTAACCATTTGTGTTTTCAACATAACAGAACACTGTTTATTCCTATATGATGTTTTAAACATCAAGAAACATATCTGCAGCAGTGTTAGCGACCACATTGACAATTCATGCATTCAAAAAATAAGAAACCAATTAAGAAACTTTTAGTACTAAAATGGACAATATTTCATGCTAAATTAAGAAACTTTTAGTACTATGGCCTGATCCTAGTTTCTTATAAAAAAAACGTGTAGTGCTTCCCCCGTTATTGAGAAAGCCAGATTTTCCAAAATCTTCTAACCCTTGGCCATTTCTTCGTATGTACACAAAAACCTATAGGGTTAATAAATAGAGCAAAAATTTGGATGTAGCTAAAATAGAGCTGTTTATCCATATATTTTTCAATCTCGACGGCTGCGTGGGGCAAGAGCTGCCTTTTTTGAGAATTGATTTGAACCCCCTTCCGTAAGTTTAAATTTCGAAAATGTTTCGTAAGAATATTACGCTTCTCTTCCTCTTCCGAAAGAGACCTTAACTTTTACTATTAAGCAAATAGAGCCGAAATGGCATCGAAAAACGTTATAACTCTACATAGTTTTGGTCGTACTTTAATCAGATTGACTCAAACAATGTTTTAGCTACTCCAGATAAAATCAAACTGAACTGAACTGCAGTCAATTGAAGCTAACATATTTTAGTAAAAGCTACTGTTAAAGGAAATCTAAGCATGTAATGTAGCAGTTGTCACATTGAAGCCAATCACATACCAGTGGAGATTTCCTGTTGAATTAGATCATCAGTTACCCAAATAAGGTTGCCATGTGTCACTACCTTTTGCCTTTGCACTGTTATTTCATTAACCCTATTTTGGTTGGGGGGGGCAAATTTGCCCCCCCCCCTAGTAGATTTTTTTAAATAACTCTGCGAGGAAGAATTTTATAGCCATGAAACTTCTTGACTTTTTGCAACTACTTATTGTGCAACTTCTCAAAAAGTTTCATTGAAATATTTTGAAAAATGAGGGGGCGGGAGACAATTTTCTGGGACTGACCCAGGAAAAATCGCAAATTCTCAAATCTCAATTATCGCGAAAAAAGGAGCAGAAGTGGAATATTTTGCAAATTTCTTTTTTAATGTTGTGTTATTTGATGCATTCTATCATAAATACCATGTTTGGATGGAAAATATGCTCCAAATTTAATTTTACCTCGATTTTCCTGATTTTGGCCAATTTTGCCGCTTTTCTTGACCACACAAAGGAAAATGCTGACGTAAGCAAAAATGGTGGCTATTTTTAAGTTAATTTTTATATTTACAGAAAGTACATGCCTGAGGCTTTTAGCACACCAAATTTGGTCGCTCTATCTATTACCAGTAAAGAGTTAGGTAGGGGGGGCTTTTTTGCCCCCCCCCCTCAACCAAAATAGTACTATCAAATAGCCCAACCACTATAGGGTTAAAGACTTGAACATGCTTAGATTCCCTCTCTTGTAGCCTGCGTGCAGACAATACCCAATGAAACGGTATAGTCCGCGCAACGCCGCTCTGTTTTGTGTATTGTATGCATCAACATTCCATTTCGATAACAGTTTGAATGACCCTTTCTGCTAAGCCTTGGCATCTGCTTATTGTCTGCCGCTGGGTACTTAAAGTTCAATAGTATTGTGTTGCTAATTAAGTTTGCTTAGAGAACAAAGCGTAACCTAAGACTTAATCACATGACAACCGTTCTCAAATCTGATTGCTTCCTCGTTTCGCGAGAAAGAAATAATGTTATTGGCTGTTACAACTATACGTTTTTTTGCTATCAAATAAATGCTGCAGCACGCATTACACAAAAGTGAGCGGCGTTGCGCAGACTATACTTTTTCCTTGAGTATAGTCTGCACGCAGGCTACCCTCTTGTCATTCTTGATTCCTGACTGCCGTTACTTGTCTTCTTCTGTTTGGGAAGGATCAGGATAAACTCAATGTGATCCTTTTAGATTCAGATTTACTTGCATTGTTTATTATTTTGAGCAAAGTACTTTTGTTGTTTTTCAGTTTGAAAAAGTTAAAATTCATGAAACCACACATCAGATGACATATCCAAGCACCTGTGCATTACCTTTATACAATGGACTTCTTACTGCATCAGGAACCAGCTCCTCTGTTACACTTCCAACTTTATCAGCACATACAATCACAAAGTAAAGCTCTTTTTATCTTTGTTAGCATAGGACTCAAATCTTTAAAGGGGCAAGGTCACGTAACCGTAAACAAACCTGTTATCTCTATTGTTTCCCACCTGAAGCCATTGTGTTCCGTTCAGATTTTGGTGGATGGGATGAATCTACAATAAAGTTACTTCTAAAGATCCACCAATAGCTCTGCAATCCTACAACATGTGAGTGTTTGGTTTGCATCTCTACAAAATTCAAGAGTCCACCTTCAAACTAACACCTTTATTTTGAGAAAAGTAGTGGAAAATCTCTGTGATAAGTACTTTCAAAAATACTGCAAAATCGTTGTTTTGAAAGAAGTTTGTTTACATTACGTGACCATATCCCTTTAACAGGGTGGTTATAAAATCCTGTTGCATTTTCTTTGAAACACAGTGATTGAAAGGAACTTTGGATGATTTGTTATAAATCTCCTATGACAACTTTTTGATATCTTGATTAGTTTCAAAATGGTGACATTTATCTATTTTTAGGCTGTGACGTACAAATTTCTAACTCCCTGCAGATTTCTGCTTGCCACCACATTGTAGACCTTCACAAACTATGGTTTTCTTGAAGATTGTATCAATTTTTCTCGAGTAATTTAAAATTTACTATGATTTTAATTCTTGATGAATTTTACAAAGGTAATCAAAATGCTGCCCAAGATATAAAAGAATTGCCACGGCAGATTTAAATCGAAGTACCCGAGGTTCTTTTGAAAGATTTGAGCGATTTGAGCGTTTTGCTATCTTTGTTCAGTTTTCCATTATTCTGTGATACACACTAATTTTTTAAGATAAAAGGCAGCTTATGAGAAATTAAAGCTCAACTTTGCCAAACGTAAGAATCAACCGTACCTGAATTAAAAACTGAGACCCTTTTGCAATTTGCAGCTTTAATTTCCCAGGTCATTCACTGGGAAATTCGGAAAATTTGTTCTTTCAATTCAAAAGCTAGAATTATATATGGTGAGTCAAAAAAGCCCGACGTTTTAGGGGCTACTGCTCCCTGAGTATATAAGCAATGGTATTTTGCAAGATCTGATTGAATAGCTAACATGTTCAATAATTTTTAGAATTTTTTAGCTGAAATTTGCAGCTCCTCCCAGATTCTGTAAGGTATTTTCTAAAAATGCTCCCTTCGAGAAATTTAAAAAAACGTGCTAAAATTACGAGCAAGCTTCCCTGATATGTTTCCTTTCCTTCACAGCGATGACTTCAGTACGCTTTAGCATGTGCTCTCCTTTTGGGGAATTGAAAAAGTCTTCTTCCTGGTATGGTATGAACTAATTCAGGCCGTTTCCATTCCCGCAAGAGGACAAAATACATGAACACATCCAAGTGTCATTATTGCTAAGGAGGAGAAAAAGGGAAATATCGCTTGTTTTTTTCACTCTTTTATGCAGCTTTTCGAATGGACTTTTGGCAGACAGTCTCAAATTTTACTTGAAGGAAGGGCCCATTGAAGCTGGGTAAATTACTGAACGTGAATGGACATATCAGGAATAAAACATGACAGTTTTCAATGTGATTGCATCCATATTTAGGGAGTAGCATTTTGTTCAAACGCCGGGCCTTTTTGTTGACTCACCCGATATAATAACAGCAACTGTCATCAGGGGCGGATCCAGACCGATGCAACCGATGCAAATGCATCGGTCAGTCCCACATGATCGATAATCTAGGAGTCTGTGCACAAGATTTTTTATCAGACGCAAATCATTTCAACTTTCCAAATGCCCCCAAATCTCTGTTGCCACTGCTTCTTCGAAGCAACCTCGTAACCTCAGACTCAGGTACAAAAGCCATGGCCGACAATTAGACCCATTATCCAAAAGAATAAAGTGTCCTCCAAACAGCTACGGTAAATCCCATTATTATTCTGATCCCCTTTTCAAAATGTGTGACGCGCGTCTCGACAAAGGCAACAAAGCTAACGCATAAACAGGAGAACCTTGCGTAATCATTTTGATGAGTGCATCGGTGTCAATCATAGCAGCTTTGACAGCTCCTTTCTTCCCAACAAACGATAGCCAAAATGCATCGGTCCCCAGACCCCTAAGTGGAGAAAAATCAGCGTTTTGCACCGGTTGACCGATGCAGTCCAAAGGTTAACATTGAGCAATATATTGCCCTGCTATCATTATTGTTGTCCGCTGTTTGGTTGTCTCGCTTCCTCTCGTCTGAATGAAAAGTGCAGTGGACATAAACTCTTCTTCAACGTGTTGGAAGACCAAATTGTGGTTGACTGGATAAATCAGTCCGTGGAGGGGAACTTTTCTGGCAATACCAAATCAGTAAACAACGCAATTTGGCCTGTCTAGGCCATGATGTAAGAACACTTCGAAAAGCACTGGCTTGAATGCACGTTTTTTTATAAGAAACTTTACACGTTTTTTTATAAGAAACTTGGATCAGGCCATAGTACTAAAAGTTTCTTAATTCAACATGAAATTTTGTCCATTTTAGTACTAAAAGTTTTTTAATTGGTTTCTTATTTTTTGAATGCTTGAATTGTCAATGTTTGTCGATATATATCAAGAAACAGATATGTTTCTTGATATTTAAAATATCATGTTGGAATTAAAAGTGTTTTGTTATGTTGAAAACACAAATGGTTAGATAATATTGCCCAATGATAAAGGTTCAACGATCTATTTGCTATAAAATTCATGCTTTCAAGTTTGAAAAGTTTCTTAGTTCTTCTCAGACATAGTACTAGAGTTTCTTAAAATTTTGGCCATGTTAGTACTGGTTTCTTATAAAACAGTTTCATATAAAAAAAACGTGTAGCTCTGATTAGAGATACATGTTCATATCCTAGTGACTGAAATAACCTTCAAAGCAAGGTCTTCCAGCCAAAAAAAATTGTAAAAAGGGCGTTGCCTATGTTTTCCGAGAGTCTGAAGGGCGTGGTCACCCAAAAATTTCCTGGGGGCTTCGCCCCCAGACCCCCTCAACTGCATCGGTCACTCAAATATCTGGATCCGCCCCTGACTGTCATGATATTGTTTTGAGTGCGAATTACGTTGTTACTTGTTTGAGATCTCAGTATATCAAATAATTTGGGAGCCCCTCCAAACAAGCTAAATTAACTTTACACTTTCACCATTAAGAATCCAGGAAACTTATCAGAAAGTTTTTGCAGCAAATGCGTTCTAAAACTTAAGAAAATACCTGCCGGCTCCGAGCCTCAGTTTCTTGTTAAAAATTTAGTGTATCCAGTGTTTAAATGCTTTTAAGAATCATCGTTGGTATGCAGACTTTCCTGAAATATACAGAAGATGTCGTTTTTTATGTTTTATCTGCAGACTTACAAGAAACAAAACTCCTTACAAAAAGATTGTACCGGTGATTTCCAATCGAGGAATTTGCTGCCAAAATTCAAAAGAAACGAAACATGCAAGCTTTCATTCGAACAATCTCTGCTCTTCATTTGCCTTCAGGACCGGCAAATCCCCTTCTCTACCATCCTCATCAACTGTCATTTGGTTATGAGTTTTTCTGCCTTGTTCTTAACCCTTTTGCATTAAGCTCTGAGGAGGCTAGCAGTTTTAGCACCATCGTGAACAAAATAGGAAACATTCACTTTTTTGGTATATTTCCTGCAATGGAGTGTAGCACCACAAAGGATTCTGGTTAGCAGTAAGTCTTTAAGTTGCATGATTTGACACCATGTGATTTTCTTGAAGCGTGTATTTTCTTTGATAAATCAATGAGCGATAGAACACCCAGTTTGTAGCAGTTTGAAATTTAGATCAGAAGCGAGCCACCTTAACTTATTCGTTTTTGTGTTTTGAACTTATTTGTTACTCGGTATACAACCATCATACACTGTTTCGTAATTCTGAAATTTTTCGCTAGTGAGCCACCTTAAGTGCAGAGCCATCTTAATCGTAACCAAGTAAAAATAAGTTCAAAACACAAAATAGCAGTAAGTTAAGGTGGCTCGCTTCTGATATAAATTCAGACTGCTACACACTGGGTGTCCTATCACTCATGATAATGCAATGTTTTTTACAGCACTAAAAATTACCAGCCACTCAAACGAAATGCAGTACAAAATCTCATC
The DNA here is from genome assembly GCA_964020215.1 of Aurelia sp. 3 sensu Dawson et al. (2005). NCBI lineage: Eukaryota > Metazoa > Cnidaria > Scyphozoa > Semaeostomeae > Ulmaridae > Aurelia > Aurelia sp. 3 sensu Dawson et al. (2005). The sequence continues at coordinate 5,278,655 of OZ026584.1, forward strand.
ATGCAAAATTCACAAGCAAATACCCCATCAGATGATGAACTGCGTTCTCTGGTCAGTGCCGTTGTTTCTAAAAATGAAGACGAAAGCGACGAGGAATTCTCGATTTCTACGACTCCCCTGAGAGGTAACAACAACAACAACAGCAATGACAATAGTCAGACAACGACACTTGGCTCTCTTGGATTGTTAAAGAAGCATAAGACAGACAAAAGGAGAAACAGCGAAGAGACACCAGTCTTGCCATCTAAAATTCAAGGTAATTTCAAATTTATAAACTGCGGGGATGACTCAGGGGGGTAGCGAAATTGACAAGACTCGAGAACATAGGGCTCAAGTCTTTCAAATCTTTGGGTGTAGAATTGCATCACATTTTTCTATGAATGGAATTACTTGTTAATCTAATAAGTTCCAATAAGTTACTAAAACCAGCATGGGTGTTGGGTCTTTGGGGGGATATCGCAGGTGCGTGCGGTCATTCTGAGGATCTGATGCTTATGCTTTAATTCTCTCGTGTAAAGTTTTTCTTTTTTGTGTAAAATTGTTTCTTTTTTGTGATTAGAGTGGTGTTGCCCATCATGCCTTGGTGACAACTGAGCAGATTAGCAAGGAACCTAGGTATACTTGCTTTCTCCTTTGAAAACTTTTTGTGAGGATTTACTCTTAATTGTGACGCTATGGGCAGGATGGGCAGCACCACTCTAACTATTCTTGTAGCTTAATACCTTGTAACAATGTTGTAATATTTGTGTCTCCATGTTAAGTGTAAGTCTTAGGGTTGTTATATATTTCCATGCTCCCTTAGCTTTTGTTTTGTAATTGTTTGTCTTTGTAAATTTTATGAGAATATAAAAAAAACTTGTTAATTCTGAGGCTGTGACGTCATCGAATTTCTAAATCCTTAACCAGAACAGCTACAGATTTCTGCTTTCCGCCATGTTGTAGACCTTCATAAACTGTTGTTTTCTTGAAGCTTGTATCAATTTTCCTCAATTAGTTTAAGATTTACGACGATTTAATTTTTCCAAATTTTTTGTTGAATTTTTACGAAAATTACCAAAATGCTGCCATTTTTGAAAATAATCGAGATGTCAAAGAATTGCCATGACAGATTTACAGCAAATTATTCAAAGTTTAAGTCTTTTAAGTCTTTCAATTCATAGAAAATTGTGATACAATTTTACACCCAAGATTTGAAAGGTTTGAGCCCTATGTTGGGGAGCACGACGCTTCAAGGGCACGTTTTCGTGAGCTAAAGGGCACTTTTCGTTCTAACTGCAAAATCTTATGGAGGCACGTGTTCCCCCAGTGTTCCTGGTTCCTACTCCTCTGTTTTCAAACGTTGCTGGACAGACTTTCTCAAAGCATCCATAAGCTTTATTTAATGATAGACAAATTTAGGTTATCGAACAGACCTTGCCAGATACCATATGGTTTGCTCTGAAATAAACGAGAATTTTTGTGGACAGTGCAGAAGAGTAAGAAAATGAAATTCACTGATAATATGACAATACAAAATAAAATTCAAAGCATAGAAATGAAAGAAAGAGTAGTACCTTCCTTATGAATGCCGACCAGTCCCAATCCACCCAGCGGCGCTCGACAAGGTCGGAGATAAAGTGGCACATTTGCAAAGCCCTCTAACCGAGCAGAAGTGGACACAATTCTTGTTCTAGCCGTTCGTCCATGTCTCAGTGCTAGATATGTCTTGGTGTGTTAGTGAGATTAGTTGTTTATGCTGTATGTATTTTTATCAAATATAAACCATAAATGCATATGGATACAGAGTTTATAGATGCAAGTCTTCAGCCAATTCCTGAAGCAATGTTTTGCATTTGGAAGGCAATTAAATTAAAATGCTATTTTCACAACAACTGCAGTCGATAAACCTTTGGTTGCAGCTTTCGTGCTACATGAATTTCAGAAGCTCGTAGCTCTGTGACTAGTCGGCGGATTTGCAAGATTCTGTCGTCGCAATCCGTTCATTTTATCGTTGTTTTTCAATGCTTAAAGGGAATCGACATAGTTAAAAGGTGGCCCGGGCCAGGTCAAAAATATAATCTATTGAATTTGATAACTTGGACACGTCCGGCTTCATTGTGGAGCCAAGGAAACAATGAATGCGTATGCGTTTCCTATAGCCTATTTATAGCGACTACGAGATATAGCTACGTCTTTTCCCTTTAATCAATCGTCGCACAATGAGGCACCCTCTAAATATTGTCTTAATCCTGGTTTTAGGTGGAAAAAAGCGAAAACTCGTACAGGAGAAGGAGAATCACAAGAGGTCTCGCTCTGACGATGGAGTGAAATACACACACGATGCTTGTGCTTCTCTAGACTGCAGTCATCCTAGTGATGCAACGAACACATGGGTACAATGTGATGATTGTGACCAGTGGTATCACGTGAAATGCGCGGGACTGTCGGGTAAAGCTGCGAAAAAGAAGAGCACGCGATTTCATTGTGGATGTTAATGTTATTATCCTTTAGGTAATTACTTGCAACGATTGTTTTGTTGGTTCTTATTTGTATTGGATTGGTAATGAAATTTTGTTAGGTTAACATTGAAGATACCTTATGGCTGGCTGAGGTGTAGAGAAGAGGGGCATGTTTAATGCAAGAAGTGGACTTGCTCCGTGTTTCATTCGCTGATCCTTGAGAAAACGGTGAAAGAAAGGAAAACTGAGAAAACAAATATTTTGCTCTTACGCCACTGTGTAAGGGCTGCTCTCCATATCCAGCATTTTGAGCGCGCGGGCGCTGCGACCAAGATTGATCCTTCGGTGGCGATCGTAAGCGCGCGCGATGGGAGTTGAACTTGTTCCTACTCTCAAAGCGCCCAAAAATCGGTCGCTTGCGATCAGATTGATTGCTAAAGTTTATCAACTGCGCATGCTCCTATTTGGTCGCGGCGCCCGCGCGCTCAAAACGCAGGATATGGAGAGCAGCCTTCAGTCTGTTTCGCTTGCACAAGCCATAGAGTGTCAAGCTTAGGCCCCAAGGCGAGGAAACAAGCACAAAAGTTGAACAGTGCTGGTTGTATCACGTTGCATTTGATTACAATGTATGCAACTTTTAAAAGTGTTTCTTTGTGCATGGGGCTGCAATGACCAATCGATACATAAAATAACTTTAAAAACAGTCACACACTTCTTTGCAGGCCTCTTTCTTGGTCTTCGCCTTGGGATGCAAGTATGACATTCCATAGTTCGTGCATTCTAAACAGATTCGTAAGAAAAGAGATAGATTTGCACTGTAAGTCTCGAAAGAATTGCTAACTTGTATCACACATGCTTGCAAGCTCTTCATTGGTTCTCTTGCATTTGTCAATCGATAATCGACTTACCAGTTTTTCTATTATTTGTTGTCGTTTAGATTACCAAACTTTAGAATTTTGTTGCGGAAAACTGGTCAAGCTCTAGACTTGAAATCTGGCATCTTTGATGGTGAGCATATAGTGTGAATGGTAAATAAAGTTTTCTTAAAATCTTTAGATTAGCAGAATGAAGTTCTTCCGAAGCCAGTAAAACATTTTGAAAAGAGGCTTCTCCAAAGTCGTGATAACAAACAATTGTATTTGATGCATCCTTCAGTTGTAAATGATATGAGTAATACCGTGTTTCGACAGACCGATTGGTTCCAGAGCAATTAATAGGTTTCTTGAAGGGGAATTTCTGAAAACTGGCTCTTTGTCCTCATTAGTGGACAGCAGAGTCACCTTAAATAATGTCGTATTTACCGATTACACTATGTTGGCCGAGTGATGGTGCCAGTTGGCTTGCCGTATTCATTTCATGCCGTATTCAAGTGAGATCTATGTCAGCACAATGAAAACAGAACCAAATGCGGTAAAGTTTCATGTCGTATTCGTTTCAAACCGGCATAGTGTAAACGGAGTCTAAATGAGGATGATAGTCCTTAAAGGAAGAAGCATCAGATCGCTTCCTGGCTCATTACGGACTTACTTTTTAGGCGTCGTAAGAACACAGAGGCAAGCAGGCAAGTGATAATAACAAGATAAAATATGGCTTTACTCTAACTGATCATAGTGTTTAGCACGTCAAATAAAGTTTAGTTTACCTACTAATACTATCCACGCTCACTCCTCCAAGTCACATGTAGCTTAATTAATTTCCTAGCTTCATTCCTCTCTTTCGTCCATCATGACAATTATCAAATGCCAAATTGTAATCTTTCCCACCAGCTTTTACATAATCTGCTACCTTCACTCCAGAGACGTCCTTTGCGCCTACTGCTTTCCAGTTGTTGCTCATGTGTTTTGCGTTTGTTACGACTGTCTCACTTGAAACTCCATAGCCAGACCCCTTGTGCACAAGGTATTGGCTACCTAGAATAAATGCACGTATTACCATATACAGGGTGTTTAATAAAAAAACGCATCCCAACTATAGTTGAAAATTGCTAAAAAATACTGAGATCTGAACAAGATGAACAAGCCTGGTTTCCATATGATCGCAAGGATCGCAAGCGACGCAAGGATCGCTGAAAATAGTGACTTGCGATCCTTGCGATCCTTGCGTCTTAATGGAAACTGCTTTTAAAATTTGCTGCGATCCTTGCGATCCTTGAGATCCTTGCGATTTGAGTTAGAAAAAATTTGATCTCTGCGATTCTTGCGATCCTTTCGTCAAGAGATTTTTAATGGAAACCGTTTGTTTCAAAACTTGGCGATCCTTGCGTTAGTTTTTCATCCGGGATGTTCAATAAAACCTATCTTTAGCCACACTGGCCTTACTTTCACAGATTCTCGTATGATTTGGTGCGTCGTGCTTCAAATTGTTGCCATCCTTGCGATCAAATGGAAACCGCTTTGTCGCAAGAACCGCAAGAATCGCAACGATTGCAAGTCACAATCTTGAGGGATCCTTGCGTCGCTTGCGATCCTTGCGATCATATGGAAACCAGGCTTAATGTATATCTTGTTGGGGATACGAACAAGCTAAGTTGCGAGCCTCAAGGAATCCCCTAAAAAGAGCTCCAGATCGCATGCGTAGTAGCGATTTATGTCAATGACGTAATATGCAACTTAGCTTGAACGTGAGAAGAAGTGAAGGTAACAATAGCAAAGTTGCGCATGACAGTGTGTGCTCCACCGTCGATTCGCTCTCAACAAAGCTGAATCACATTCGCTCAAAACAATGATGTCAGCACTTCATCTCCCCAACAATATCTGAAAGTAGACTGATGATATGCGTAGCGGAAACAAGGACTCGTGTAATAAGTCTAATCTGAAAGCAGAATTTGTCCTCTTTCCAATTATATACAGTGTGGATACACTGAAGGAATTATTTATGATTTAATCGATATTTTGCTAAATGTGACCAATTTCAAATTACAGCATGCTGTTAGAGCATAATTAAGACATTCTTTTGTTGTAAAAGTCACGAAAGAAGTTTACTTTTGGGGGATTCAAGTCAAGAAGAACTTGAGGCGAAGTCCTTCGGAAGGAAAAATTCAAACTTATTCCCATGAGGTACATCTATTGAAACTTAACCCTATCTCAACTGGGACTTTTGAAGCGGTCAATACCTGGGGGGGGGGGGTGGATTCCATCCCCCCTGTTTTCCTCGGCCGTTCTTAGAGATATGAGGCTGAAAATTGGTAGAGATGTTAATTATCACGTAAACAATGAAACTGAATCATCAAAATCTAATTATCGATGTTGTTGTTGTTGCTAAAGCATCATAAGCAAAAACTAATTATATGACGTCATATTTATGAAAGCATATTAAAAGTAAATATGATAAAATTTTTTTCGCAAACATTAAAAGTAGATATCAAAATATATATTCACTGCAAATTTGGGCTCAATCAGAGCAATGACGAAAGCACAGGATAAAAATAAAGTTACATCTCCACAGAGTACAGAGCAAAATATCGGTTGCCATGGAAACATTTCTAAAATTAGAACAAATTTTTTTTCACATTTTGAATGTAATTAGATAAAGGATCAAAGTCAGGAGATCTCAGGATCATTCCGCACATTCTGAACAAGACATAGCCAAAAATACGGCTGGGGGGGGTGGAATCCACCCCCCCCAGGTGAGATAGGGTTAAAGTAGAATAAGCTCTCTTCTAGATGAGATTTTGCCTATGTAATGTCCAATCATATTCCTGCATCTAAAATAGACAAGGTGAATGATCCCAAAACTGGATATGGCGAGAATAAAGATACACGTTTTTTTTTATAAGAAACCGGTTTATAAGAAAATAGTACTAAGATGGCCAAAATTTTAAGAAACTCTAGCACTATGTCTAAGAAGTATACAGAAACTTTAAAAGTTAAAAGCATAGATATTATAATAAACAAGTAGTTGAACCTTTATTCTTGAGTAATATTAACTAGCCATTTGTGTTTTCAACGTAATAGAACACTTATGATGTTTTAAATGTCAAGAAACGTATCTGCAGCAGTGTTAGCGACCACATTGATAATTCTGCATTCAAAAAATAAGAAACCAATTAAGAAACTTTTAGTACTAAAATGGACAAAGTTTCAAGTCAAATTAAGAAACTTTTAGTACTATGGCCTGGTCCCAGTTTCTGATAAAAAGCGTGTAGTTCGTGCTATCAGATGATACACATTGCATTTATTTGAATCTTATCCATTTTTTGCAATTGTCAATTCTGGATGGGTTGCATTTTTCTGAAACGTCCTCTCTATAAACCTCTATAAACATCTGAACGGTTTGATCTTGAATTGAAAGTGTTTGAGCTTTTGGGTATGTTTGATTGGTACCAATTCTGGAACGGTAGACTTGGAAGACGTAGAATTTGTGTTTGATCAACTCCCCAATTCCGCAAACGGCAGGTGTGGCAGGTTTAGCCGGCCTTCTGAATCTTCTGCTCCACAAGGTAGAAATTGTGTGTTTCAACTAGAAATCTCGTCTTCGCCAGGATAAATTTAAAACCTGCTGCTTTGAAGAACTTTAAGTTTGATTGGGAACCGTTTTCCGTCTCTGAGAAGTCTGCCGTTTTCAGATATTGTTAGGAATCAAAGCACCCGGCCTTTATTCATTTGTGATGAGTACTACAAGGTATTAGGTGTCCCAAAAAACAACTACAGTTTGGAAATTCACCAAAATTTTCTTTTTAGCTCCGATTTTTAAATTTCTTTCTTTGGGAAGTAGATCTATGGCCCCGCAGCCATAACATAAAGTTAGAAACTACTATGGAAGTGCAGGAAAAAAATTCTACTCTTACCGTCATTCGTTGTGACACGAACACCTGAATGTTTGATACCAAAAGCACCTGGAATTGGTCTTTCAACGTGTTCAGCCCTCACTACATTTTGGTTGTATAGACTGGTTAGACCTGATTGGCTTCTAATGTCATGAGGTCTGCAAATGAAGCATAGCGAATACTGATAGTACAGTAATAGCCCGCCATTAAGAAACTGACGTATAAGAAACCTGCAGCCTGCGAGATGGTACCCGATTTACCCTGATATAAGAACTAATCAGCCGAAAAATTTGAATTAGGCCTCTTAAAAATAATTTTGATTGAAAAAGTTGTTTATTTCAAACACTTTCTAATAAAAACTTCGTTTGGTTTAATATAAACCATAAAAAAGCAAATTTCATGGTTCCTCTTCAAACATACATGCACATTTGGTGAGTTTCTTGCTATAATTATAAGAAATTATTCAGCCAGTTTTGTCCTTTTTGTCCATTTATAAGACACCAAGCAGCCTGGTTTTACAAAATGAGTTTCTCACTGGCGGGGTTATACTTTATCACGCGAAAGACATGACGTTACAACAGGGATCCAAAATGCAACGCTTCTTATTGCATATCCCTTCCTTGGAAGGTCAAAGCCGGCGCTCCCTGGTTAAAACCACGAAATATTGCCGCCAGAATTTTCGGTGCATAGCGACCTTTTAGACGACAGTAATCTTTAAAATAAGGTCCCAGCACTAACATAGCTTTTACCCCATGGCGGTGAAAGCTTCTCAAATGATCTCGACAAAAATATTCCAAACTTGACTTGGTTAGGTTCGCTCCAAAACTATCGATATAACTTGTGTAACCACAAAATCCATGTCTGTAAATGTTCTGTTTCCCTTATATATTTCGTTATTTTGTTAGTTTGTATTTCTTATTGTAATTTGTTGCTTTGTAGTATGTTGTAATTATTTTAATGGCATTTGTAATTAGAGGAATTTTAAAATGAAAATGAACTGAACTGAACTGTTTCATCTGTAAATTCTGTTGCATATTACATGGCCCGTGATCCTACATGTATGAAGGAGTTATAAGAGAACTGAAGGAACTACAAGTTATAGGCTATAGGCTGCAAAAATTGCTATTGACCACAATTGTAAACAATCGAGCAAAAATTTTCAAGCACCAACACTGTCGCGCTGTAAACAGAGGATTAAAGACTGGGCTGCCAGATAGATGCACCTGATACGTCGCTGATAAAAGCATTATCTTACTATACCTTGCATTTATTATTGTATATTATGTTTGAAACTAGCTGATTTGAATTGATGTTACTTTAATGCTACTGTGAATACCAACTTTAAATATTGATGCTGAGTAAACCCAGTATGCAGCATTCTCTGAATATGATACGTACGGTGTTCCTGAATGGCCTCTACTGCTAGAGCTGCTGAAGCTTCCAAAGAAAGACATGACTTCAAGAGAGAATATGTCACTGCTGGAAAAATGTAAAAACAAATTTAATTGAATTCGAAATTTTTAATTCACTTTCTATTTCGTGTAGCTACATTTTCAACAAAATCTTAATCAGACATGAAAAATGTTGCAATTTCAAAAAGCAATGTTTTAAGATATGAAGACCGCAAAAGCTCCATAACCCCCCCCCCCACTCAAGTAGTCCCCCTCTCTTATAAGCCTCTCCCTCTGAGCCAAAATTTTAAATAAGCCCCCTTTCTATTAGCCCCCCTCTCATATCTAATTCCAGAAAATACCAACGAGTCGATTTTCCATATATTTCGCAAGACAGGTTGCATCTTAGTTTTAATAGTGTTGGAGAAGGGGAATGCATTGAATTTATGTATTTGACTCGTTAAATTGTATGTTGAATACATGTTTTTTTATAAGAAACTAGGATCAGGCCATAGTACTAAAAGTTTCTTAATTTGACATGAAATTTTGTCCATTTTAGTACTAAAAGTTTCTTAATTGGTTTCTTATTTTTTGAATGCATGGATTGTCAATGTGGTCGCTAACACTGCTGCAGGTATATTTCTTGATATTCAAAACATCATATAGGAATAAACAGTTTTAAAAACACAAATGTTTTGATAATATTTCCCAATAATAAACGTTCAACGATCTATTTGCTATAAAATTCATGCTTTCAACTTTGAAAAGTTTCTTAGTACTTCTCAGACATAGTACTAGAGTTTCTTAAAATTTTGGCCATCTTAGTACTAGTTTCTTATACACCAGTTTCTTATAAAAAAAACGTGTATGCAAAATATGGGGTAAAAGAACTGGAAAGCTATAATAGTTTTCTTTGTCATTTGATTTTATGAATAAGCCCCCCTTTCTAATACGCCCCCCCATAGGAGTGTCGAAAATCAAATAAAGACCCGGGGGCTTCATAGAGCAGTTTACGATAAATCCAGCTCATTTCATACCCCATCATAGACCCAAGTTACCCCACTGCCCTATGTGCTTATTTGTTGACCATGGTTTTTCCCCTTCGCTGTTGAAAAGTAAAAGCAATTATAAAGTACTGATAGCAAGAAATCTAGCCTACCCTAGAGTTTCCCAATCAGACTTCGCAAAATTGTGGATGAACAATCTAGCTAGAATAAAGAAAAGAACACACATTGCAATTTGGATATCTTTCAATTCCCAAGATCGCTAAGGCAGAACAGCGTCCTCATTACAGCATCCAATCAACTAATTCTTCAGGAGATTGGTTCTGCAATACGACAACTTGTTGTTCATTAACTTGCTAGAACAGTTACTTTGAGCTGCATTTCTCGCTTATTGGAATTTTTGTAAAAAGAGAAAGAAATTTAGAATCTTGAAACTGGTCTGTTATTTTTTAAAGCAGCTCTTAGAGGAGACTGTCCTTTGTCGATTTGTTGACATGTAGGCTTTCCTACTATGGCAAATAAATTTGCTTCATGGAAAAACAGTACAATATGTGTGTACTTACCTTACTTTACCTTACAATATGAAAAGCTACTGTTGCGATGTCTTTGATTTGCAATTCCAATTGTGTGTTTGATTTCCACAGCTTTCAGCTTTTTATACATCTGTTTGGTGACCAAAAGTCATGTGAGGTGATTTTTGGGGAAAAGAGAGGTGATGTTGGGGGAATTCCTTCTTTCTCGATGTGTATCAATCTGTTTTGCTGTAAAGAAGGGAAAGCACCGTCGCAAATTAGCCAGAAAGAGGCTTCTTGAAGGGACATCTTTACGACAAAAGGGCTAAGGGAATCAATTTATGGTTAAGGTACCTAGGCAGTGACGTAACGGATTAAAGTTTCCTTTAGTTAAAAAACTAAGGGCCCCGACCTCTAAGGGCCCAGAAGGGGCCCCCAGCAGCAAAAATGCCTTTGTTATTTTAGTGTAAAGCTGACATTGTAGCTATAATAAAATGACCAAGGGACCCAATGCCTGCATAATTTCTCACTCAAAATGAATGGAAGCGAGTTGGTAACTCTCAATCCAAAACGGATGTGTCACTTTTATTGCAGATTTATGCACTTTTCCGGCAACAAAAGCTTTGACCAGTGGAGTTGCCAAGTGAGGGGATGGGAAACTTCTCCCTTTTGTCAAATACATTCATCAGAGTTCTTTCAAACCAAGAGGAAAGCTGTGACAGGAAGGGTCTCTACGCCAAAGTTAAGGTTGGCGTTTTTAAAATAATCCCAGGCAAACTATCAAAGAGTTTTCAAGGTTTCCAATTGGGATCATGCAGTGGCGGAGTGGCTCAGAATTTATCACCGGTCATGGTGGACTCAAGGGGGCCCTAATGGGTGTGGTATGAGAAACGAGGGTGCGGTCAAAGACAAATGCCGTTGCGATTCCCCGATTTCTTAACAAAATTATGGCATAATTAAATCCGAGTTAAATGTTTACAAAAATATAAACTTGCATGTATGAGTCTGATTTTAGTATCCACTTTACAACAGCAACTTTGACATCTCTTGAGAACTATGAGCTAAGCGATCTATTATGCATTCATTTTCCAAGTTCTTCAGCAACGCTTTCTCGATGCTCATCAACATAGTGGTTTCCAGCCTATCTTGTTTCATAGTACTTCGTAAACGAGTTTTTTATAATCTTTAACTTCGAGAACGACCTTTGGCAATTAACTTGAGTGACGGACAACGTGCATAACAATTTGTACGCCAAGTATAGGTTGTCATATGTCCTCTCGTGGAGTCGATATTTTGATAAATGCCTTAACCCTATTTTGGTGGGGGGGGGGGGAATTTGCCCCCCCCTAGTAGATTTTTTTAAATAACTCTGCGAGGAAGAATTTTATAGCCATGAAACTTCTTGACTTTTTGCAACTACTTATTGTGCAACTTCTCAAAAGTTTCATTGAAATATTTTGAAAAATGAGGGGGCGGGAGACAATTTTCTGGGACTGACCCAGGAAAAATCGCAAATTCTCAAATCTCAATTATCGCGAAAAAAGGAGCAGAAGTGGAATATTTTGCAAATTTCTTTTTTAATGTTGTGTCATTTGATGCATTCTATCATAAATACCATGTTTGGATGGAAAATATGCTCCAAATTTAATTTTATCTCGATTTTCCTGATTTTGGCCAATTTTGCCGCTTTTCTTGACCACACAAAGGAAAATGCTGACGTAAGCGAAAATGGTGGCTATTTTTAAGTTAATTTCTATATTTACAGAAAGTACATGCCTGAGGCTTTTAGCACACCAAATTTGGTCGCTCTACCTATTACCAGTAAAGAGTTAGGTTTTTTGCCCCCCCCAACCAAAATAGTACTATCAAATAGCCCAACCACTATAGGGTTAAGGCATATGTTGAACAATCCTTGCAAGCCACCTTTTACTCTTTCTGCGACGCTGCTCTCTTCTTCGTCATCCGAACCTTCAATCTCGACTGCGTACTCAGCGTTGATGCTTCTTTTCAGCTGAGAGTAATTTTGAGCAAAAGAATTAAGCTCATCTCTTAGACTTTCTACGTTGATTGATGACGCCAACTTGCAGATGCTACCTAGTGCTCCCACAGGAATTCCATACAGGAGGATGTCTTCAAATCTCGTTGGTCTAAGCACTACAAATCTGCAAAAAGACTTTTATGAGAGGCGAAGCGAGATTCTAACGCTTCCACTGCCCTATCCATAACGACATTGTGCGTGTCCACTTGGAATTGCGTTAGTGCGTCGAGACTTCTAGGTTCGTCAGCTGCTTCACCGGCCAATCTTTTCCTTTTAATGATTCTTCTTTCTTTTAAAGCTACTTATCCACTCTCATGTCTTCAAATTTATCTTCCGTATGACGGCTGGAAAACTGCATGTCTTTCGCCATTTCTTCCAATTGCTCATTCACCTTTTCAGCATAAGATCTGGCTGCAGTATGGATTTCACCAAACTCTCAAGACTTTCTTTTGAGGTTAGTACTTGCGATCTGCACCATGTTCCAGGCTTTCACTATGTCTAACCCTTTCGTTTGCAGATACTCAGACAATGGCACTGTCTCTTCGAAGATTCCTAGGAAGATGAGAGCGGACAAAATGGTCTGAAACTGCAGGAAAGCGTTGATGGCTGCTTGGGCTTCTTCTCTAACTTCAAGCTCGAACGTTTGTGATGTGGAGATTGTAAAGAGGCAAATCAGCAGATCCAAAAGTGAATTAACTCTTGGATTCTCATACGTTCCAAATGTACCACGCAGGGCATTGGACTTGCCTGACCATCTTGTCTCGCCGATGAGCTTCAGTCGTCTTATCTTCTCTGTTCCAATCCTCTCCTCTGTTTCTTTCCGACATCTGCCCTCTTGTACGAGGCTTGACGAACGTTGATGTCTTTTGCAGCAAATTAAAAAATGAAACAGAATTGATACAGCATTTTATTGCATCAACGATGACTAAGTTGAGCACATGTGCATAACACCATATGTGAACATGCTGATATGTACATTTAATTGGTGATTTACGCGCTATGTTCAATTTCTCTTCACTTCTTGGGGTTCATTTCATTGACATAATTTACTAGCACGGAGAGATTCAAATATATTTTTGCAAAAGGGGCCTCTTTTTAGCAAAAAGGGGGCCCTTTTGCAAGAATTTGAGGGGGGCCCACCGGCCATGGGCCGGTGGGCCAGTCCGCCACTGGGATCATGCTAATACTGGATTGTGCAAAGCATCTTTAGCCTAAGTAGAGGGTGCTTACGTAAAAATTTCTGAATGGCGTGATTCATAGAAAACTTTGACAAACTAGTCCAGTTTGACACTGTCAGCGTTGGAGCCAAGTTAGGTCTTCTGAGCAAAAGTAAGTGATGTTGTCTCAAAAATTTTAGATGTAGTCGGGAGAGACGTTTGTCAGCCAAAGTAGCCGACTTGCTGTCAAAATTTTCCTGGGGGCTTCGCCCCCAGACCCACACTTGCCCGCATTGATTCGTCCTTGCCATCCTGCTGACTTAGACAGGCTACGTAGTCTTTCGGATCAGTTCTTGGATTTATTAAATATCATTAAATATTAAATATTCTTGTTACTGAATCAGTTCCTTAAATACGTGTAAGCTAGATCAGCAGTGCGTTATGTATGGGGCCTGTGTTGATATAGACAAAGGAGCTTTTTGGTTGCTCTCCTTGCCTGGACATTTTTGGCTTGGAGATAGCCTGCGTACAGACTTGGTAGCCAAAGTCTGCACGCAGGCTAGCTTGGAGAAAGCGAGGTGCTTTTAGAAAAGAATCAATTTAATTAGCAACTTGTCAGCAAGGCAGTCAGCGCCCCTGCGTAGTTTTTGTGGAAGAAGAAGCTATCGTCAAAAGAACAGTAGTAAACATTGCAATTGATATCATGGTCTTAATGATATATGGGTACGCAAAATATCACGAAACTTTCGAGAAAACTTGATAAAAAATTTCTCACCCTTTCTTTGAAATTTGCGAGCCCAACAAGAACAACTTTTGATTTAAATGTACTTAAGGACTTCAGGACGTTGGATGGACCACTAAGAGGGAAGTTTTGTATTCCTTACTCGAAACCATTAAAAGATTAGAAACAGAATTGGCGCTGCAAACCTGCCAATAAGGGTTATTGCCAACTATTATTTTTCAGTGTAGTGTAGCTTAGTGTATCCAGTCTACGTAACTCGGGCCTGTAAGGGAGGAGGTAGTTGGATTGTTATTATTATTATTTGAATCATTTTCAAATAAATCTTAGTTTTCATTTAGCTTAGTTTTTATTTTTAAAGAGACTAATTAAAGAGAGGATCTGATGAAGCAAAAGCGAACCGTTTATGAAAGTACTATATTTTTGAGAAATCTTCTACAAATTTATATAGTTATCGAGGAAGCTCATGATTAGCTAATTTTAAAGGGGATATGCGTGCGCATAGGAAACGTATTTTCCCATTGTTACACCAAGGAGCAACTCCGACCAAACACCTATGATCATTTTTGGACACCCTGTGACCTGATTTCTTTGGAAACCAACAAGTTCCGCTTTCAACTGCCAAAACCAAGATCATTGTGTTCTGGCAAGTAAATTCACATGACAATTTGAAACTGTGGCGTTGGTTTTGCTTTTATTTTCAAGTGGTGAGTTGCAGATTATTGAGAAGTTTGCTGTCTTTGGCACTATTCGACGGTGGAAGAATTCCTGATCGGATTGTTAAAACTGGTTTGTCTTCGCAGCCTAGAATTCGCTGGCCATTTTAGAGTGACAGAGAAACGAAATCACGAGTGAGCAGAAGGTAAAAATTGACAAAAAATGCTTCCACTCGCTTTCGAAAATCTAGCGATTAATAATAAAACTTCGTAATCGTCATTGCTTGAGTTCACCATTTCTAAAATTCCACACGACATACATAACACAGATACACAACATACTACAGTAACTCTATAACCTCATAAGAAATTTACAAAACATGTAATTAGAAAGAATAGGTATATACCAATGTCGGTATATGTTTACAGATGCCCAACATTTCTAAGTGGCCTAAACTACAAACTTGCCATCAATTCGTTAGAGAGTTAGATAGTAGCAGTGAAAGCTTGTATTTTAGAGTGGCAGGGTCACGTCATGTAAAAAACTTCTTTCGAAACGACGATTTTGCAGTATCTTTGCTAGGCCACATCACAGTGATATTCAACTACTTTTCTCAAAATTAAATTGTAATTTTGAAGATGGACTCTTGTACTTCGTAGAGAAACAAACGAAACACTCATATGTTGAAGGATTGCAGAGATATCCATGGTGGATTTTTTGAAGTAACTTTAGTGTGGATTCACCCCATCCACCGAAATCTGTACAGAAAACAATGGCCACATGTGGGCCACAATAAGATTTACGGTTACATGACCCTGCCCCTTTAAATGTTATTCACGTTTTTAGCTGCCTAAGTTATATTTCCATATTAGTTAATTGCTTGTATCTTTGATGAAACAAGCTAATTGAAATTAAGTGAAAATAACGAAAAACATGCAAAATTCTCTTAGTTTTGTGATCTGAGAGTCTTGAGTTTCCTATAAGCAGTTTGTTACAAAAAGTATGTGAAGTAGGAAATCGATAAACTATTACAATATCATAAAGTCGTAAACTACAGGGTGTCTCAAAGAAATGTGCCATGTTTGAATGGCTGTTGTGACAGAGCAGAGCTATCAATTCAGTTCTCCCATTGTCAAATTTATGAAAAGACAAGGTAGAGTTTGGTACCAAGTTTGAGTAAATTTGACAAGTAGTTGCTAATTTTTGGAGAACGAAAGTCAGAGTCATATCGTTTCAAAATGAGAGGATTTTATCTCGGCAGTACAAACAACCTCCCATATAACTTGAATTTTGGCATCAATTTGTTTCCCTTTTGTACCAAGGAATACATTTAGGAGTAAAAAAAAATGACCAAATAACTCAAGAATATTTACCAGGATCTTTTAGAGACCAATATTGCTGGTTTAAACGGTTCCATCACTTTTGAAATGCAAAATATCTGACTGACGAGTCCTGGCCTGGAGTACTTAAGTAGTACATCACAATTTCTAGCAACTCTAGCGGCCAGATATGGTATGTTTTTTGTTGTTTACCATAAATATACTGGACTAAGTACGTATTTTTCTCATTTATGATGATTTTGACATTAATGGAGAATACTAAATCCTCTGGTTTTGAGGAAACCAGTAATATGACTTTCATGCTCCATAAGATAGCAACTGCTTATCAGATTTACTCATGCTGGATTTCAAGCTCTAGGTTGAGACTTCTTCTATTGGAAATTCTTAGTGAGGGAAAACTGGATTCATGCCTGCTCCGCAACATCCATTCAGACGGTGTACATGTTTTCAGGGACCACCATGACCTACTCAAATAGCTCTATTAAGCCCCCTCTCTCTATTAAGCCCTCTCTAATTAGCCCCTCCCCACTGAGTCAGAATTTGAAATGAGCCCCCCTCTCTTTTAAGCTCTCCCCTTACTTACGCAAAGTTCTAGAATTTACCAAATATTTCCATTTACTTAGCGATACAACCTTGCATGGTAGTTTTATGTGGTTTGGGATAAAAACTGTGTTGAATTTATATATTTGAGTAGAAAAATTGGATGTTGATTCCGCAAAATATGGGATAAAAGAACTGAAAAGCTACCAACTATATCCTTGTCATTTGATTTTGTGAATAAGCCCCCTCTCTAATAAGCCCCCCTCTCTATTAAGCCCCCCCTCTGCAAGGTCCGAAATTAATAAGCCCCCCGGGGGCTTAATAGAGCTTTTACGGTATATAGCAAGTCAGGGATGGCGCGATCGGGGGTGCTTGGGGGGCAGGAGCCCCCCAAAAATTCACTGAACCCCCCCGTCGGCACTTGAGTTTTTGAAAATTTCTGTGCACTGTCGGCACTCTCGTAACTTGCTTGTTATGCTTTCAGAGAGTGTAGTCGCATTTTAAGCCAATCTGAAAGGTGTGGCCCGTAAAAATTTTGCTCGCTTCGCTCGCTGTCGGCACTCTGACAGTTTTTGTCCCTCTCAGCATTTCTTCCCTGGCGCCATCTCTGTAGCAAGTTGATTTTCAACGGTCTCTGGACCTAAATCCATATTTTCCTCGTTTTGAACAAACATTCCAGTCAGAGATCTTTTCTTCAGGTATGGCCAGTGCAAATGCAAAGCGATCTGTCAACGATGGAAACCATGCGGATCAGCAAGAGGGGGAAAGACAAGAGACTTACTGGCAAGTATCGAAACCGTCTCTGAAAGATCGATTACTGCATTTGTGCAATAATGATTTTATGAGTGATGTCACTTTTATAGTGCAAGATAACAGAATTCCAGCTCACAAGGTTTTTCTTGCAACAAGCAGTCCAGTCTTTGATGCAATGTTCAATGGCCCACTGGCACAGAAAGGGAAATCTGAAGTAGAGATACTAGACTGCCAGGACTCAAGAGATTTCATTGAGTTCCTCAGATACTTCTATGTTGGAGAATCAAATTTTGGTGGAAGTAAAAGTAACCCCTTGGCAGTTCTGTATCTTGCAAAGAAATATATCGTACCAAGTCTTGAAGAAAGCTGCAGAAGTTTTATCGAAAAAGCTCTTACAGAACACAATGTATTTAAAGCCCTCGAATGGTCGCTTGATTCGAACGACGAAGACATAAAGGAGATCTGCATGAAATTCATACTCATCAAAATTCAAAGTCTAGCTAAGCAAGAAAGTTTCTGTCAATTAAGTTTACAAAGTCTTACATGCATTCTGCGGTCCGATATTCTTGCTATCAATGAAGTTGAATTATTCCTGGCAGTGGATAAATGGTGCACCGAAGAAGTCAAAAGAAGAGGAGCCAGCAAAGGCCGTTCAATAACAAAGCGATCAGTTCTCGGCGATGCGCTTTACTTGATTCGATTTCCAGTGATGTCAAGTACGGAGTTCGTTGATCATTGTGCTTACTCGGAGCTCCTGTCAGCTGATGAATCAAGGGATATTCTTTGCTACATAAATCACTTGGAAAGGCAGGCAAGGCAACCAAGAATGCATGACCCCCTTCACGGCTTCATCAATCAGCAGCAGCAGCAACAATCAGATTCAGCGACATTGTTAATCGAAGAGAAGCTGAAGTTTCCAAAAATAAAACGCAATCCACCATCAAAACTTGATATTTTATTTACCGTAAAAGCTCTATTAAGCCCCCCCCTCTCTATTAAGCCCCCCTCTCTAATAAGCCCCTCCTCTCTGAGTCAAAATTTGAAATAAGCCCCCCTCTCTATTAAGCCCCCCCCCCACTTATACAAAATTCTAGAATTTACAAATTTTTCCGTTTATTTAGCTATACAACCTTACATGTTAATTTTAGTATGATATGGGATAAAAACTGAGTCGAATCTGTGTATTTGAGTCGGAAAATTGTGTGTTGAATCCGCAAAATATGGAATAAAGGAACTGAAAAGCTACCAAATATATCCTTTTCGCTTGATTTTGTGAATAAGCCCCCCTCTCTAATAAGCCCCCCTCTCTATTAAGCCCCCCCTCTGGAAGGTCCAAAATTAAATAAGCCCCCCGGGGGCTTAATGGAGCTTTTACGGTAGTGGTCTTAAGTCGACGTTACTAAAACACGGAACAAGCGGAACAAGCCAGTAACAAGCGGAACAAGCAAGGAACAGGTCAGTAACAAGCGGAACAACCAAGGAACAAGCCAGTAACAAGCGGAACAAGCCAGGAACAGGCCAGTAACAAGCGGAACAAGCCAGTAACACATTAAACAAAGCGTGGAATTAGCACTGGTACATGGCTGAACCCCACGAGATTGCCGTTAACATTGCCGCAACAATGAGAAGAAAAGGGCCGTCCATTCCAACGGAAATTTCGAAATACATCGCGGTGTAAAATGAACAAGTAGCGGCAAATGGTAATAATACAATGAGAAAAAGACAGCAAGAAAGCAGGAATCACGCAGTGGCGAGTCATATAAGATACGCTGATGTCATATGGGGTAGTGTATCCAACTCCAAAATGGAATCATTACAGCGTTTTCAAGACAGGGCCATTTCGATAATTGACACTGCCAGGATAAAGGATGACTGGTCGAAGAATTTTTTACAAGTCAAACAAATCATTACGTTTGATCGATCAGTCATGACACATAAGATCATGAACAGGCTATGTCCAGAAAACCTTTGGAATAAATTTCAACGGAGATCTCATTACTCTAACTATAATACTAGATTTTGTGAGAACCTTCAAATCCCAAAGTATAATCTGGAATATTCTAAAAAGAGATTTTCTTACACAGCTCTGAAGGCTTGGAACGAGATTCCTATGAATATTAGGGAGCTCCCCACCTTGTATCAATATAAAAAACAGTTAAAAAGTCATTTGATGAGCTGAAACCAATGCAAACACGGCCCCCTGGAAGATCAGCAGTAGTTTTCTTTTTTTGTTTTAACAATGATTGTAATTAGATTTATGTTTTTTAGCTAAAGTTATTTTGTTGCTGAAGGGTCTCGGTGTATAAAGAATTAGAAATAGAAAATAGCTCTGAAAATTCGGAAAAAGTGGGGGGGGGGGATATTTACTTCCTGTTCCACAGCGAAAATTTTGAAACAATGTTTTTTGAAGTTTTTCCAATGTTTAGGCATTACTCAAGTACCTTCCAAGTGATATGATACAGGAATGGTGTTAGAATCCCGGGAGGCGTACTTAGTATATTTGTCCGCCGGGGATGTGCCGTTTTTCAGGGTATCGTTTTCGCCTATTTTTTCTAGAACAGGGTATCAAAAGACGGCAAATTTTCTGGAGCAGGTTGTCAAAACATGTCAAAAGAGAAAATTTTGTTATTATTTAGTCCAATTCTGGTGTTTTTGAGCATACTTTTCACTGATTTTTTCTAGAACAGGGTATCTTTTCAAGGCAGAAATTCTGGAGCAGGGTGAAATTTTTTTTTCTTGGGCACATCCTCGTACAAATTTAGGTCAAGTACCCCCCGGGGTTAGAATAAAGTAAACTATGTTAAGGATCTCGTTTGCCACAATAATCTTAAGTTATATTTTCCCTGTACTGGAGTTTCTAAATTTTTTGGTGATCTGAGAGGTGAGTTTCTTACCCGAGGGGGGGGGGGGTAACTTAACTTTTCCATGGTACGGGGTTGTGCCATTTTTTAGGGTACCTTTTTCATGATAGATTCCGGATTTATGGGTATGGTTTTCAACAATGTTTTGCATTTTCCGGATTTATGGGTATAGTTTTTGGTAAGAATTCATTTATTGGTGAGCTGTTTTGGCATTTCCGGATTTATGGGTATGATTTTCAGAAAATTCTCCAGATTTATGGGTATACTTTTGAGAAATTTCTCCGGATTTATGGGTGGTACTTTTACAATTTGAATGGCACAACCCCGTATCTTGGAAACTCAAGTTACCCCCCCCCCCCGGGGTTTCTTACAAGCAGTTTCTTATGCAAAATACGCGTATGCGACCTCGAGGGTTAGTTACCTTTGAATACTTTAATTCTGGTTATCCGTTATGAATACCTAACGGATGCCTGAATACCTTTGAATACTTTAATAGACCATTTGCCAATTAGGAAAAAGGGACTGAGGCAAGCTCGTCCAATTCCGACAGCCTTAGCAACAGTCGGAAATCCGTTATTCGCAAATTGTCGTGCTCTATCTCATCTTATCTTACGACAATGTTAAGTTGTTGTTTTTTGTTCAAACCTTGCATCTTGCTATGGACGATGATACGTTGAAAAAATAGATGTAGAATTCACTGATGTCAGTCCATATGACTCTTCCTCCGCAGAAACATTTTTCTGAAATGTGACTTGGTTTCATTTCATGCAAAAGGGTGAAAGGAACAAAAGCTTGACCAGTCAGGTTAGTTGTTTGATGTTATTTCAAAACTTCGACACTTTATACAAAAATAGAGCCAGATGAAAGTGAAAGTAGACTTGCTCCAAATCTATTCCTTGGTATATCAGCACTAAGCAAGTCTAAAGTGAAAGGGCCTGTAAAATCAGAATAGCGAAGAAGTGCACCGTCAATCAATAAAAGTAAAATATGTTGGATTTTCTTTATCAAAATGAATAGTACCTTACGAGGGACGTATCATTTTCTAAATATCCCCTGCAATTTCGGCAAAAACCCTTCTCTTTTCAAGAAAAATCTGCAAGTCGCTCTCTTACGTTATATTTTCCCAGTGTTGGAGTTTCTTAACTTTATGGCGATCTGTTTCTCATAACAAGTTTCTTGTAACAAGAAAATACGGTTACTTGTTCATTTCACACCGCAACAATTTTTGGAAATTTCCGTTGGAACGGACGGCCCTTGCGGCAATGTTAACGTTATCACTTGGGGTTCAACCATGTACCCATGCTAATTCCACGCTTTGTTCAATGCGTTACTGGCTTGTTCCGCTTGTTACTGGTCTGTTCCTGGCTCGTTCCGCTTGTTACTGGCTTGTTCCTTGCTTGTTCCGCTTGTTACGGGCTTGTTCCGCATGTTCCGTGTTTTAGAAACGTCGGGTATTAAGTACTGCAAATTAAGGTAAAAAATGATCATCGCAGCGAAAAATGTTTTTTGCTCCGATAGGTACCTATGACATCTAAAAGAACAGTCTGCCAATACCTCTGTGCTGTTCTCGCATGCCTTCATAGAGAAAAATAGAAAATTTTGAGGTGTGGTCTGTGATCCAAAACTTTTTCCTTAGCAACCACGTTTTCCTTGTTGCTAGGGTGCAAAGATCCTTCCTCAATAACTTATCATGCCCGTTTTTCGCCCCCCCCCAAAGAATTTTAAAGGTCTCGGAATCATGTAGAGGTCACTTGCAATGTATGGGAAGGTACGAAGCAGGGATAAATAGTAGGGATGCGAAATAGACTGATTGCATATTCGTAGTTATCGCTATTGATGGCCCTCACTGAAGCGACAACAACAACATAAATTCAATTCAATAAAGATGAGCGTTAGTTGATGGCCCTTATGGAGTGAGGCTATAGGTACACTCTGGGTCAAAATGAATTTAACTGTATCCTTTGGAGCAACCAGAAAGAAAGTTAGTATTATGTACTGCAGAAACAGTGTGCCATTTTAACATATGCAGTAGAATTCATTGAGTGTCTTAAAAGAATCTTATTGAGTGTTGTTGATGTTGTACTATTTTATATTGAATTTATATTTTTGAGGCAACCCCCTGAAATTACAAGTCCAACCTCCAGCATGAAAAGCAATTTAATTTTCAATAACACAATTGAACTTTTCCTTTAATGATGGTAAATTATGATTTGAATTTGGGGTTTACTTACTGTCACTTTATTCCATTGGCTAAAGGTCTTTTATGTTTCAATGTTTTGCATGAAGGGAACGCGTTTATGCTGAAACCAATTATTGTGAGAATATTTTCCAGTTTTTATAGTAATATTTGAAAAATCAAAGTTCATCTGGATTGCAGGTGAATTAAATGGACCCATGATTGCCTCAGTTTGTGATAGGTAATGATACCATCTTGCAGAAAGTGAATTTCAATGTTCTAAATTTGAACCTAAAGTTTTTAATGTGATTTTCTCAAAAATATGATTTCCAGTAGTTCATATTCTCTGCACATCATAACTTTATTACTGGTTGAGGTAAAACTGTGAAATTTTCAGGCTATGGATAGTTTTTGATGCTCTATGACATGGCTGTATCCATTTTGCTATGCAGCCTTTAGCAGATGGCACAGCAAAAAAAAATTGATTTTTCCTTATGTGTGTCTTCAACTTTTCAAATTTCTCATTTCACAGTATTTTGCATGAGTATCACACCAATGTGAGTTGTTTTGATGTAATAATGACTGATACTTCTGAATACTCTGCAGCAGCATAAATGTTATCATTGCATCAGAGGTGACTCCCCGTCTCAAAGAGAATATTTTCAAAACATTTGTCCAGATTATGAAAGAAAACATATTACAGCATATGCATGCCAAGTTTCAAGCTCTTGTAATTCCATGGTTATGACAGAAACTTAGTTTTCTGTTGGATTTTTTGTTTTGCAGTAGCCATATGAAAAGTTAATGCGCACTAAATAGTCACAGAGTTGGTTATGTCTTCTTTCATTAATTATAAACTAAAACCCCACCGGTGAGACATCTACAAGGAGAAGGAATATATGTTAGTTGTTGAATGTTTACAGATTCCCCTCTCTTCTGTTGACTAAACAATATAATGCTCCCGGTGGACAATTACATAAATCAAAGTTACATGCCAATGGCCAACAAACCTTATAGAATATAATGAACATAAAAATAAAGTTGATCTTGTAACACTTGTTATTTTCTGCCTGAGGATCAGTCTAGTATGACTTCATCAAATGTCCGCTTTCCAGCACATGTAGGAGTTTTGCGTTTGAAGCTCCTCTTTTGGTCAAGCTGTCCGCAATCTGGAGTTCTGCATTTATCCACTTCACATCTGCAACTTCACCTCTATCAATCATTTGTTTAATGCTTGCTATGTCGATCCGTAGGCGTTTTTCATCAACCATTTTTGTTGAGTATATGTTTTCAAACAAAGACTTGTTGTCAATATAACAGCATATCGGAATTCTCTGCTCTCCTAATATCTCTGAAAGCACTGAGCCAATGTAAATAGCCATGTCCAATCCATCAACAAGTGCCAAGGTCTCGGCAGCAATGGTACTTTTCACCACCCGTCTTACTTTTCTTGATGACCATGATAATGGGCAACATCTTCCATCTTCACCCACAAGGAAGACCATGTATCCTTCTGCACTGGACACACCATCACTCAAATTGGCATATGATGCATCAGAATACTGTGCTATGTGTAAATCTTTTGGATCTCCAAGATTGGGAAACCTAATCTTAGGCAGCTCTCCTTTAACTTTCTTTACAATCTTGTTGGCCTGGTTCAAATGAGAAACCTTTGCACCTTTCATTGATACACTCAAATCTAAGACCTCATAGCTTATGTCTGGTCTGGACTGGCCAGAGATCCAGTTGAGTTGTCCAATAATCTCTCTCAAAGTTGTCTTTTCACTCTCGTTTAGATCATCATGAATTCTCATCTTTCGAATGGGGGACATTGGTATCATCTGCATGGCTAATGTGTATTCGTGTTGGTGCAAAAGAATGCCGTCTTCAACATGCTCTGCGTCCAATCCAATATACTTGAATGCATTGTCAGCTTCCTTTCCACAAGGAAATGCTGTGCGAACCTTTTCAATAACTTCATCACAAAAGCGCCTGGTTCTAGACCATATGAAGTCGTCTACATGCATGATGAATAGGCCTTGGAGTTTGCCATCAGCGCGGTAGTAAAATAATCCTGGATCTATTGAGGACTGCGAGCAGCCATGAGACAACAGTTCCTTGCGAACACTGAAATACCAGTGCCTTGCTGCATCGTTTAAACCATAAACACACTTCTTTAACCTCCAAATCTTCATAGCTGCTTTGGCTTCTGAAGGAGGCTTTAATAATACTTCTCGTTGTATTTTCTTCCCTTGAAGAAACGCTGCTTTTATGTCTATTGTTTTCGCTTCCCAGCCCATTGTTGACGTCATTGCCAAGAACACACGCACGGATTCTTTGTTGGCTGTGGGAGAATCAGCTCTTTCTTCTGAATTCTCCTCAAACCCTCTTGCAACAAGCCTTGCCTTTATGATCTTCTGCCCATCTTTCATTTTTTCAGTGAGAACCCATCGAGTACTCATTGTTGATTGCCCTTCATCAGGAGTCTCTTCATACACATCAAATGACTTCCAATTCGCTAACTCAATCTGCTTGGCTTTCTCTACTTGTGCGAGGTAATCAGATTCTGGTGCTGAGCTCAATTCAACTTCTTCAAGTGATTTCCACTCTTGAACATCTTTGTCAAAAGAAATTCCTTTCTTCTGGCATTCACCTTTATCCTGCACATTGAGGTATGCCCAGTTTTTCCCAGTGGCCTTGCCACCTCTGCTGACGACTACACTCTCTATCCAAGAGTCAGATCCATTTAGGCGGTAAACAATTTTCTGATTATTCCTGGGTAACTCAATTTTCTTTTGCAAGCTTGGCTGGGGGCGCTCAATGTTTGTACTCGGTAGTTGTTGCAGTGTTAGATTTGGAGTGGGCATTTGGTCAGATTCTGTTGTGGGCTCTTCATCTGGGCTGTTCTTGTCTGCACTTGATTGCTTTGTTTCTTGTGTTGGTTGATGGTGAGCTGGCATGCTTGCTGTCTGATTAGATCGTGGAATATCACTTAACTCACTATGGTCTTCATCAATAGTTGACTCCATACCATCGTTTCCCCCCAATGCGGCTTCATCGTCTGCGTCTATCTTGTGTTTGTTAAATTCTTTACCAACATGCACTAGGCGATATGATGGTACACGAATGTATACATTCCCATGCCTCACAAATACAACTTTTCCATCTTGACCAATCACTCTTCCTGGACCTTGCCACTTCTTCTTACCATCCCGCTTGAAATAAACTTGATCTCCTTCGCTAAAATGGCCTCCAGTAGCTCGTACTTGATGCCTTAAAGCCTTTCTGATTCTCTCTGATGTTTCGGCTTGGAGAAAGGCTCTTCTCCCAGAATGCAGTGCATTAAGGTGTCTTGCAAATATCTCACTTGTAGTCAATCCTTCTAGAGCAGGAGGCTTGTCTATCATCACTGAAGGAAGATTGGGATTTGAACCAAATACAAGCTGATATGGACTATAGCCATAAACCATTTGAAGGGCATTTTTTGCATTTACTGCCCAAACAAGGGCCACTTTAAGTGGTGTCTCCGGGTTTTCATCTAGTATCTTTAGAACACAGTCATCAACAACTGCATGATTTCGCTCACAAATGCCATTTTGCCATGGGCTGTAGGCCGCAGTATTCATGATCTCCACATTCAAGTTAGCACACATATCCTTGTATTCCTCATTTGCGAATTCTCCTCCGTTGTCTGCTAAGAATTTCTTTGGCGCACCAAGTCCATTTCCAACCCAAAGAAGCATCACTTCGTTGATGATAGTTTCAGGATTTTTATCACGTATTATTGATGCTAGACTGAATCGTGTTGCCATATCTATGATGTGGAGAATGTATGTGCCTTGCCGCCAGACCTTCAAATCCATTGCTACCACGTCATTGAATTCTGTGGCCATTGGTAGACTTACAACTGGTCTTGCAAGGGTTCTTTGAAACCTTTTACAAGTGTCACATCTTTCAGTCACTTGTGCCACGTGCTCTAAAATTGCATCATCTTTTACACCAGCATCTTTCAATAATGATTTCAGCCGGGCCGCCGAGGGGTATCCAAACTGCTTGTGCAACTTTTCCACAATCTTAACGCCTTCTTCATTTGGACTATCTTCACTACTAATCAGGACATCAAAGGTAGGCCTCACAGGTATCTCTGGCTCATGAAGTGGTACACAGTAATGGCCAGATGATGTACACTGGAGCTGAACATCTCTGCCGAAGATAGATGCTTGATCTTTTGTTAGGTCAAGCTTCACTTGAGCCTTTTTCATAGAAGCTTTACTCAGTAATAGTGGGATATCACTTTCCACTACATCTGTTGTTATCTTACAATGCACACCAGCCAAAACACAAGGCAGCACCCATTTTCCTTTTGACTCTAACCGGGTTCCTCCTCCAAATTTGAAGACTGTCTGACTTCCAGAATGTTCAACTGCAGCTCTATCTTTCGGGCTAAGGGATTCAAGATAATCTTTGAGCCATTTTTGACCAGTGACAGTGGAACTGCAAGCACTGTCTAGTATGGCTGAGAAAGAGCATTCGTTTGCAAGGACTTTCATTTCAGCTGCTTGGTTGCCTGTGAACAGTACTGCATTCTCTAACTGTTCCCTTTTTTCTAAATTCTCATATGAATCTGGGCAATCTTTAACAAGATGGCGGATTGATTGGCAACTTCTGCATTTCAAGGGGTATCCATCTGCCCCGATGGGATTTGTTTTCTTTTCCCACATATTATGGGCTCCATGGGAGGCTCTGCTTCGCTGTGTCATGGCAAGGGTATTAAATCCACTGGTCTGTTGTGGGGAGCGTCCATGCATAGAATAGCGTTGCTGATTAGCACTTGGTCTTCGTCGATAGCCACCGCGAAAGCTTCTATAGCTCTGACCATGTGCTAAAAATGTGCTCTCTTCGTTGGGGTACAATCTTGATTCTTCATCTGCTATAAATGCGGGCTCTATCTTAATGCTTTTTCCTTTGTCTGTACCAATTGCCAAAGATTGCTTTCCAAAGAACTTTTTCAAGGAACTACACATTTGTGTAAAAAGAGTATCTTCTTTGTCATAGTTGACTCCAGTCAATACCAACTGTCTATCTTTCTGATCTAGGCCAGCTCCTTCTAACAGCTTGAAAGCTTGAACTGCCTGTGGAAGTGTCATCTTAAACTTGGCTGTTTTGTTATACAGCTTCTCAAATTCCATTATATATGTATCCATTGTCATTGCATCTTTACGCTTGAATCTCTCAAAATCACTGAATGCCTCATATGCTTCAGATAACTGATCTTTCTTGAATAATTTATCCATAAACTCAATTAATTTCTTCACACCATCATTACCTTTCAATTCAGTTAGACTCAAGTCACTAAACACTTTATCCCGTAGGTTACTGCTATCTTTTTCTGGCAAAGATAGAGCTACCGCTAAACCCTGCTTGTCCTTGTTTACATCTGTTAACTCTGTCCATGCTTTCAATTCTTCTACCCATCTACTGTATGACTTGCTCTCTACATCAAATGCCGGTGGGGTTTTGTACGCTGACGCCATTTTCACTCTTGCTTCTCTAAACACACTATGAACTGTCTCTTTCTATCCACTCCAACTACCCTCTGCTACCATGAAAAGTTAATACGCACTAAATAGTCACAGAGTTGGTTATGTCTTCTTTCATTAATTATAAACTAAAACCCCACCGGTGAGACATCTACAAGGAGAAGGAATATATGTTAGTTGTTGAATGTTTACACCATACCCATTAAGTTATGGCATTATATCTCAAAGTTTTGCTTAATTGCAAACTTGTAGTCTCCCGCAGAAGAATTATAAGGGATCAGTCATTATTTCTTGTTGGGGAGGGTTTACAACATAACTGGGAAGGGGAAAAATTTTGCTTACTTAAGAGAATGGAGGTGGTATGAAATTGATTTCAGGTAAATCCAATGATTTTCTCATCCGTAATTCTTACATGCAGCGGCTTGCTCTTTTCTAGTCACTTTTGAAATTGTATTCTTCTTTCATGTGGAAGCAACTTTGACAATGTAGAACTTCGTGCAATTGAAATAATGACAATATAGTCGAGACTATGGCCATGCAGCAGGTAGTGAGCTGAGAGGGGGCTGAAAATATGTTCTGCAATTTCGGAGGGGCGCCCAAAAGTCACCGAGAATGTTTTTTTTATTGATATAAATTATTACAACAAGAATTTTACCTTCTACCATACAAATTCTAATTACTTTACTACACCACAGGGACGATACCATGGGGAGCAAAAAGATAATGGCTACCCCATGGCCAATAAGAAGACACGCAACATTAAACTAACATTACAACTACAGTACGTTTCAAAAACTAATGGATAATGTATTAGATTCTGTCTGGCATTAGATGTCTGGTCAACGTTTCGAAGAAATTGATGGTCACGAGCACAACTCGTTCGTGGAGTTGAAGATCGTTAACTGCAAAAGTCAGAGAGCGGTTACGAAAGTTTTATGAAGTATTTAAAAATGCCTTCCATCCCCTCTCCAGCAAGACTTAATTATCCACCCACTCTGCAAATGCAAATTCCATTCGGACATAAGAGGCCGCATTTTGCTAGCGAGGGCATTTCGCTGCGAGGGCATTTCGGTAGGTTAAGCTTGGGAGGCGAAATGTTTTTGCAATTGGGTTGAAGCTAAGGGCCTAACATAAAACCAAAGCACGATTTTAGAACGGAATACAAACACTGCATGGCTGGGGTGAGCATTGAATCGTTATTGTTTCTTCGTTAAGGCCGGTTTACACGATCATATTTACGTACAATTTGCTTCACATTTTTTATGTGATCACAGAATGTGATCGTGTAAACGGGCTTCACAAGTTGCTTGAAGTTATGTGAAGCAATTAAAATTAATCCCCTTTAATTTGCGATCACAGATTTTCAATTTGACCAGCCTTCAAATGAAAAATCTGTGATGGCAAATTAAAAAGGATTTATTATGATTGCTTCATATAACTTCAACCAACTTGTGGAGCCCGTTTACACGATCACATTGTGTGATCACATAAAAAATGTGAAGCAAATTGTACGTAAATATGATCGTGTAAACCGGCCTTTAGTTTAGAAAGCACTAAAATAGTGTCCCAACTGCCATTCGTTTAAAAGTTATTTCCGACTGATTCGAGCCAAATTCTTAGCGCTAGTCGTGATCAAATCTGTTACCTTTTTTCTGGGACACCCGGTACTTCTCTTGAATATCTCATATTATAGAGTCTTTGTAGCCGAAGTATATGAGCACCTAAGTGCGTGCCTAGCTGGTAGCCATATTGGTTTCTAGCGCATGCGGCCTGTGTCATGTAACACACCTAAATATATAAATTAGTGTCACGTGACCACTAAAAAGGCTATGAAAGACACGCAGAACTGTAAAAGTTCATTCTCCTGACGATGACAACACAGTCGAAACGCATCGAGAGTAGAAGAAAGTAGAAGAATAAAATAAATTCAAGAATTTCAATTCGTCTTTTTTTTTGTGTAAATCTTACGCTACTACTTACGTCACAACCCTGCATCAACCCCTTTAAACAAAGTTCTGTTAATCAAACTGAAAATAAAACTAAACTTGAAACTGTTTTTTGAACAAGTAAGAGTCTTGTCTCGACATGACAATTTGCTAAAACTATAAAGTATGAAAACTGAATTTGAAATTGTTTTGGAGTGAGTAAAGGTCCATTTCCACTTCATTCGGATTTCGCAACCGATCGACGATCTCCGAATAGCAATCACCCCCGAATTCAGTCCACACTTCCATTACGTTCGGACGATCGCTTATTGTTAGGTCAGCCAATGAAATCGCTTGAATCTATTTATGGCGCGTGCCACGAAAGAAAAATGGTAGCGGGTCTAATTTTCTGTTCGGAAGCCGAATTCGGATGAAATCAAAACCTCCGAACTTGTCAAATTTAGATATAAACCTTCGGATGCGATTTCCGAACGCATGCATCCGAATGCTGAACAACAGATTCGGATGCGAAATCCGAAATCCGAATGAAGTGGCAATGGGCCCGAGTCTTCTGGCTCAACATAACATCTGGGGCTGCTGTAGTGAATCAAAAATTAATGCCTTGCAAAAAATCCAAAACAGAGCTGCAAGGATCGTAACAAATAGCTCTTTAGATGCTTCTGCTGCTCCACTAATTCAGAATCTTGGCAGGTCGACTATCAGTAATCTTATAAGAAAAGACTAACATACATGTCTTTGAATTTGCTTGCCCCAGTCTACATGAAAAATTTATTTACTATAAGTGCTATAAGTATGCAGATGATAGAGAACGATCTTTGCGCTCAACTGAAACTGATCTTAGGTTACCGTTATTAAAAACTGCCAATGGCCAAAAGGCTTTTTCATATCGCGGTGCAAAACTTTGGAACAGTTTAGAAAGAGAAGCAAAATTGGCACCTTTCCTGAAAACTTTCAAGGAAAGACTATAGAGGGCGGTACAACTTTAATTTCTGTTTCTTTTCATATCCATTGTATCTTATTGTAAATTAGGTATTATAGCATATTATATTGTAAGTTAGGCCTATGAATTTCTTTTGTTCTTAGTTTAGTCTCTTTTCCTTTAATTTTTTGTTGTTTTAAACAGGTCAGTTTGAAAAACCATGGGCCGAAGGAGACTACTGTGGTAGCCTAAAAATGCTTAAATTGCCTCATAAAGAATTATATTCATTCATACTTACGATGCAGTGGTTGTCTCTTCCTTCTTCATTTTCTTTACCCAAATATGTGAAATATATCCACAGCACGACTGTGGCCTATGGCCGCCATATTGCATTGATTCTACGCTATGGAAAAACATGTATATGAAACTTATACCTGTATAAATATTTAAAAATGAAATCAAATGAAATGATTAAGAATAAAAGAAATAAAGATGTTACTTAAGTTTCCATGATGATTTACTGCCCAATTCGAAATGTCACACACTTGTTTCATGAAAGTAGTTTGGTCGACCAATGATCCTTCTGGGATATCTTCTTACTTGATCATTTGCCTTGTCTTCTTCCCCCTTCCTCTTCTCTTTGCTCCTGATGAACTCTATCACCACTGACACCATTATCACTATCATCATCTTTATTCTCTGATTGAATCAAACTGTCCTTTATTTTTACTCTCTTGAAGAACAGAGCATTCCTTGTAGCAAAATCTAAATGCAAATTGTAACGTTGACTTATGTAATCTTTAATTTTGAATTGTTTTTGATTTTTGCGTGTAGATTTTTATTTTGAACAGATTTTAGTTTAGTTTAGTTATGATGTTGTGTTCGCTCCATCGCGCTAGTCTGCAAAGTACAATTGAGACATAAAGTGTTTGTTTGTACGTGCGGCTACAACCATTCGTGAATACATAAATTTCATCAAATAAATAATATAGCCTAGAGCTTGAATTACTAAACGTTTCGGGCTTGACCCTTCATCAGTCGTAACGAGAAAAAGTACGATAAAACTAAAGAAGCAGAGAAAGAACGATTGATAGAATAGTGTATTAATAGAATGGAGAAGAGAATGCGACGCAAGAAGGCGACGTAAAAGATAGAGAGTGAGATTCGAAAAGGAAAACCTAATAGCAGATGATAAGTGGAGAAGCTATGATATAAATGAGAAGCGTTTGTTTAGTCCTTGTGGTATTAGAGTTCCCAATTTAAAGATAATTCGCTTTTCCAAAGTCTTTCGTTTTCGACTGTCTTTTTCTGCGAATAAAAGTCCCTGAACGACCATATCTTCTGTTGAATGACCTTCCGAATTGAAATGTCTTGAAACATTTGTGTCGGAATGTTCGATCTTTTGTTCCTTCTCGTGTGACTTATTTTCGACGTTGCGTAAATGCTCACCAAATCGATTGTTCAGCTGACGACATGTCTCTCCAATATATATGGCTTGGCATCTAGTACATCTAATGCAATAGATAAGGCAGGATGAGGAGCAGGTGAAGGACTGGCGTACAGAAAAGTTTCCGGATGGTGGTGTAGAGATCTTGGTATCACCACTGACATGATCACACGTTCTGCAATTAGAGCGGCCACAGGCTATTGTACCAGGGCGTTCATTGTCGTTGTGCAGCTTAGATCTAACTAGTGTATCTCTCAGGTTGGAATCTCGTCTGTAAGCCATAAGTGGTGGGGCGGAGAAAATTTGACGCGTTTTTGCATTGGAAGAAAGGATACCAAAGTTATCATAGATGATTTTTTTGATTGGGACAATTGAGACACGTTGTACAGATGAGGACTAGGACTTAGTATTTTTAAGCAATAGATTTCGTTACCGCGTGTTTGAGTTATGTTACAAAATGGAACCCGAGAAAACAGTTTTCGGGATTATTACAATTTGCAACGGTGTGCCTAGACAATTTGGTACATCTGGCGATCCTGCCAAAATTTGTGAGAGTGCACCTTAGCAAAATTGACAAATTTGGTACAATTTTCATGTATTTTGATTTATGTATTGTATTTGTTTTATCTGTTATTGTATTTAGGATGATTGTTAATAAAATGAAACTGAAACTGTATGGTTTTCAGAAGAAGGCCACACTCAGTCAGCAGCTGCTTCCTACGGCCCAGACATTGCACCAGACTGCACCAGAAGACGTTCATCGATGGCGACAGAATCATAGTCAGCTTCAAATTAGATGCAACGTGAAAACAAACACCCCCCAGTAACGACCCCGCCAGACATTAAATGTACTGCGGGGAAATTATGAAACCATACATCTTCAGCGGGGATTGAAAATATCGTTACGGGGAAATTAAAACCCCTTGGCTATCATCTGTGATCATGGGCAATGATATGCTGTGTTTGTAGATTGGAAGTTAAAGTTGTTACTTCGATTAGTTTTCTTCGTTGTTTTCCCTTTGGCTCCAGCCTAACCAGTGCTAGAAATCAAATTCAAATGGCTCCTGCGCGTCTGAACTGCTGGCTCCTACACAGCGTTCATCCTGAAACGAGGATCGGCACTGTGTAGGAACCAACTGCTCAGGCAAGCAGGAGCCATTTAGATTTGATTCCTAGCACTGGTTAGGCTTCAGCCGAAGAGAAAGCAACGAAGCAAAACGGTAATATCGAGGTAATAAACTTTAATTTCTTAGTTACAAACAAGGTGCATTATCGCCCATGCTGTGATTGAGCTTGTATAACCTTTGACGGGGAAGCAAAAATTTCAACGGGGAAGCAATGGAAACAAGGCGGGGAGAGTGCTGAAAACTGAAACTTGCCAACGCATCTTCCTGGTGGGTCATCCTTTCACCTTGGCAGGGCAGCATTTCAGCGGGGTAGTTAATAGGGGGTGTGTGAAAATGCTCGCGAATATGAACATTCAAAGCATTCTGTGTATTTTGTGTAGGTAGTTGGCATTAAAGCAGATCTCATGTGGCATCTGTCTACATGTCAGGCGGTAGTGCTCGTCACTATTAACTATTGAGGCGTTTACATGATTATTTTGTGTTTCTGACCCAGTCCACTGAATTCATTTCTGGCACTGCTCAAATGAAGCTCGAATTTGTCCAAATAAGGTAAACACATATTAAAATCCAGGTACACTTGGGCAGCATCAGAAAAGCTCACCATGTGTGAATTCACCTGGAACTTTCGGCTAAAATGTATTCGAGAGAAACAACAGATAGAACAAAATGTTAAGCGATATAAAACTTGATAATGTGCTAAAGTAAAGCTGCCAATTGCATGATAAAGTCATGTTTCTGTGCTTTATCCGACAAGTTTGCGAAAACAAGCACCGCAACAGTTAAAGCGACGGCGAGAGATGTGCAAGCATCGTTCATAATGTGTGCGTCTCCTTCTGCTTCTTCTTCTTGTGTACCAAAATGGGGACTTCTTCGGGGCATCATTTGCCTCCTCCTCTTGAGTGTCATCATGTTCAAGCTCAGCCAGTTCATCGTGATTAACCTTCACGCTCTTGAGGTCAACATCTACTTTTGTTGGATCCTGATGACCTTCCTCCTCAGCATCCGCGTCTCTTTTTGCCGCTTCATGGCTCTTTGCAGATACTTTGTTTTGCAGGAAAGCCACCAAGAGAAAAGTTGCAAGCAGAAACAGCTTCATGATGAGCTGAAAAGAAAGTGTAAACTTATTGATGGAGCTCCATATAATTCCCTCCCTTCGTTCACTAGGATGATAAAGTTTCGGTCACCAGAAACTCATGATTTTACCACAGCAATATTGCATTGTTGATGTGGCCTATATAATGATCAAAATTGTATTCTTACTAACTGTGTCGGTTCTCTTCCATGAGATTGCGAACAAAGATTTACAATACTGATCTTCCTTCGTTCTTCTCTCGTCACAACAAGGATTGCATACTGCTGTTATTCAAATGGAGTTGAAAAGACATGAGTGAAAGTTTGAAATGAAACATATCGTCGCATAGCAGCTCGGGAACTCTATTTGAATGATGGTGGCATTTAATCCTTGTTGTAACGATTAACGAGAGAAGAGCGAAGGACAATCAGTATTATAAAGCTTTAATCCCAATCCCGTTGGAACAAAAACAACACAATGAGCAAGGATACATTTTTGATCATCGCATCATATATGCAACATTTATGGTGCAATATGGCCCGTGCTATTACTGCAAAAAACTTTACCCTATTTTAACTAGATTTTTTCCGAATTCCCTCGTGTTTTACACAACGTTGCTTTGTCTATGGCAACGACTGCAGTAGCCTATCATCTCAAACTGCTGCTAATAAGGTCTGTCAAATAGTAGGACTGACAATTCTTTTGACCAACTTACCCACGAGAGTCTTCCATTCCTACGTGACAGTCCCATTATGCACAATTGCCCTCTATTTGCCCCAGCCCTGTTCTAATTTAGTTATTTACTCACTTTTGCTGTTTTCATTCCCCCTTCTGTTTTTGTTTACCCTCATGATTGACATTTTTCCCTATTACTCGTTGTTGTTTGCACGTTCTTTGCCTTTTTTGGTAGCCTTTGTTACTACTGCCCTATTCAATGGCTGTTTACGCCCTATTTGCCACGCTGATGATGCACCTTGGAATTGATCCGAAACGTTCGTTCTAACTAATCAAATTATGGCTCAGCCACTCGTTTATGTCACATGGCACCCAAATAGATTAGTCTTAATCATTTCTGTCACACGAATTTGTCTTAATCAAAATCTTACACTCTTAGACTGTCAAATTGTTATCTTTGAAATTGAATGAAAGGAAAGTGATATGCTGAAAATACTATACAAAGGTGATTCTTGTTGTTGTCGTGCTTGCCTCTGATTATCGTGACAATGTGATTTTCCACGTGATGTGCCTGTCAAGTAAGAAAAAGAGCGAAGCGAATTTTAGTAAAAAAATAAGATGGTGCTTACCAGTCTGTTAATCTTCATGCAACTAATATTCATCATTGCAAATGACGTAATATATAGTGATTTAACAAGTTCAGGATTTCATAACGTTGACAATCAAAGAAAATATTTGGTAGTAATCAAATCATAATTATTTCTAAAGAAATCAAAATAAAAATAGATTGCCGTAAATGAACAAATGAATAAGCAAATTTCATTAACCCTTTGATCACCGGCGGGACTTCCGAGTCCCACCGAGACAGCTTCGATCCAGAATGTTTAGGTTACATCATGTACCTATGTCTAGTGCATTTTTACATAGAGTAATGTCCAAAATTTCGTTCTTGAAAACTTGATTTGGCTTCCTTTGTGGCGGCATGGCGAATGTTTTTGAGCTTTTCAAAGAGCCAATTAGGCAATTTTTGATTAGGACAAACATCTCGGAGTAGGTGAAAAGCTGAGATATCTTATTTCTCCACAAGTGTGAATTCCATAGTTGGAAAGTAGGTGATTTTCTTCTCAAACCCAAGCATCAGGGATGGCGCCACCTGGGGCATGGGGAGAGCAGGAGCGCCTCCAAAATTTCACTGAGCCCCAAATCGGCACTTTAACTTATACAAAATTTCTATGCACAGTCGGCACTTCCATACTTCCACTTCCTGGTTTCATTGCTTCTTCATGTTATCGAAGTTTATTGTTCATTTCAATATTGACTATTGCTTGTTTGTTATTTTTTAGAGAGTTAGGTATCACATTTTAATCAAACATGAAGGGCGTGGTCTTATAAAGGTTGTCTGGTTTCGCTCAATGTCGGCACCCTGACAGTATTTGCTTCCCAGCAGTTCTCTGCCAAACATCACTTCATCAGCAGAATTAAGTAGAAAAAGTAATCTCAAATATCTGACAGGAATATTTGCTCTTTTGATCAGGTGTAAGAGCAGTGATTGCGCAAAACGGCTGGATGAAAAAATTGCCGACTGAAACGGCATTTGTCAAGTCAGTTTAATTGAAACCCTATTAAAGCACCGTTTACACAAAATCATACAATTTTGCCTCCGTTAAAAGGCATACCGGAAAGCCGGGACCCGGGACGCAAAGGTGGGACGCAAAGGTGGTACGCAAAGGTGGGACGCAAATAAAACTGAAACGTTTTCGTTACCAGAACAAATTGAAAACGACTTTGAAAGCTATGGAGTGCCAAATGCAAAAATAATCAAATTCGTATGGTTGTGCGTTATTTTAATTGCGAAAATAGCAAAATTTTTATCGTTAACTATAATTTCCACTACGTGTTTAAAATTTAATTGCATTTTGTTCATTGCATTGTGTTTTTTCCATTACATGTGAATAATACTATTACAATGAGAGATATTTGCGTTCCTTAATCCTTTTTTGCATGCATAAAAATTGCAATTGTCCTATTACCCATGCTCATTTGTATTTTATTAAAATTCCTTATTTGTATTCTAATTTGCAACCTTATATTTTCATTGCAAAGGCAAATTTCTATTCGATACACCTATTCCTATTGAAAGTATGTCTCACTCTTTCAACCATTGTGATCCTATCTTTCCCTTGTAGGCACACATTTATATTGGAAGGGCAAATTTTTATTACAACCACTAAAAATTTCCCACGCTCTGCTAAATATTTCTCACGCTGAGTTAAAAATTTCTCACGCGAATGAGGTCTTTTCTCACGTTTTGGCGCGAATTCCCCCAAGAACAATAACATGGAAACGAGGCAGTCTTAGTTTTGAAGCTGAAATTTCGCATGTGACAGTTGACTTGGCCTTAACCAAACTTGCTACGATGTTGCTGCTTTATTTTTATCTCATCGGATATGTCTCTGGCATTATTGAATTTAGAGGTGACTCTGTGGAAGACTTTTTGAATGAGCTACCCGGTGTTTTTCGACAGTTGCAGCAGGATCCATTAGTTATTGGGGTAGACAGGTCTCATTATCTCTATTTGATAGGCACAGAGTACCTAAGAACCCTTGGATTGTTAACAAGGAGGGTTCACATGCAGTTAAATGGTGAGTTGCAAGAATTTCGAGCTTCTGATGTAGACGAGCTATATTCAGCCCTGCATTCATTGCACAGCCAATTAGGTGATCTTGTGGATATTCATTCTGGCAGTGTCAACGATGATCCTTTTCTGGGAACAAATGAACAAGGAGAGCTTCCTATTCACAACAACGAAAATTTCCAGTTTCATTGCATTCCTGAAAGGAATGGGTCTCGGGGAAGGCCAAGATTGACAATACCACTAGAACAATTGATAGCCCTTGAAGAATTTGGATTTTCCTATACGCAGTGTGCAAGTATGCTTGGGATTTCCACTCAAACACTTCGAAATCGCAGGAGAGAGCTCAACTTGCCTTTGGGGATCAATCGCTTCTCTAACATTTCTGACCATCTTTTGGATACCGAAGTAACTGCTATATTGCACATAACTCCTGATGCTGGAGAACGTTACGTGATAGGAGCACTGAGGGCACGTGGTTTTCATTTGCAGAGATCTCGCATAAGAGATGCCATCCTGAGGATCGACCCAATAGGAAGAGCTTGTAGACGGCGAAGAACACTATTCAGGAGGCAATACAATGTTCCAGGCCCGAATGCACTATGGTATGCTTTTCTATATATATATATATATATACATATATTATAAGAAACCTGGTAAGAAATGCAAAAGTCAACTGGGCTCTTGCTCAATGCTGCAAAATATTTTCACTGTACAGTATCAACAACTTTTTTGGCACTGTATTGACTATTGTCATTATTTTTTTTGAGATCTGTGCCTCATTTAATTCTAACCCTGACCTTTCCCCTGGGCAGCCTGGGGGTCAACCAAAATTTCTTGCTTAAGTGCCCAGGGGCCATGCAAGTTCTGTTGGTGACCACTGCCAAGGTTCATGTTCCCAGTAACTTTGAGAAGTAAGTGAAAGCGCTTTCAGGTATCAGATGCCCTGGGGGCTCATAAAAAGCTGAAAATTTTATGTGGAAATACCAAGGGGTGTCCTGGAGGATAGTCAGGTAAGGATGCAAATTGAACAAGACATCAATGGTCTTGCTTTAGGACAATACATTTTTCAACATTTGCCTAGGAGCAAAAACAAAAGAAATTTGCCAAATTTGTTGCTCCACAGCATATATAATTTTGCTTCATTGTTCAAGACGATGACGCTAAGAAACTATTGAATAGAGTTTCAATTTTTGAATGGCACTATAAAATGCATTAGTGCAAAGCTCCTTTTTGGGCATGACAGACCTGCATTGAGAATTAACTGCTAAAAGCAGAAACTGTTCTATCAAACTTCAATGCTACCACAGCACCATAATACCATCAAAGAAAGCTGTCTAGAATTTCTTGTGAATTCTTAATAATTTTGCTGTAGTTTTAAAAAATAAAATACTGTTAACTTACAATGCCTGTACTCTGAATTCTTTGACATTGTATACATCTTTCAGGCACATAGATGGTCATCATAAATTGATTAGATGGAGATTTGTCATTCATGGAGGTATGTTGGCACAAAAAGTTGGCAAAGAAATTTCTGCAACTAAACATTGGATACTTCTATGTATAAAATCATAGTTGTAAATTTGTTTGTCAATATTGATTATGAAACAATAAAATATAAGATACCATGAACAGAATTCCATACAGTACCTAAGCAAACAACAGTGAACAATGAGAATGGAAACAACATTTAAGACTACAACGAAATTACTGGGTGTTCCAAGAAAGTACTATGCAGTTGTGTCTTTGAGTGAGGTGGGATGTTGGTACAAAAATATTCAAGTAGCATACTGTATTACTGCAGAAAGCCCAACTGAGATCTGAGCATTTGCCCTTTATTTATATCTGTGTTCAGTGATATCCTGTTGAAATTTTCATAAAAAAGTTGAACATTTAAATCAGTTGTGAGATGGCAAGGGCTATTGATCAACAAAATTATCAAGCTGGCTTTCTCATATTCCATGGAGAGAGATTGAGCATTTTGGCAACAATCTGACATTAGAATTGACAAAGACCCTGAAAGTAAAACCGGACCCCAGGAAAATAGTATTTTTCTACCCCAAATGCTCTGATAAGTAGAGCAAGATTTCCTTGGAACATTTCAGGAAATATCAATGGTTCACATTTGCAAGGTTTCATAAGAATTTATGAAATCAACTTATAAGTTTTTTGCACAAATGACATAAACAAGTAAGTGGTTATTCTGTCACATTTCAAATTGGTGATTTTTCTTTGGAAAGCCCAGTATTACAGTACACACTGTATGAGCATGAAGCTGGCTCCTAAATACACAGAATGGATGCTTTGAAAATTAGAAGAAATGCTTTGCTCACTAAAATGTGGAGAAACCATAAAACACCCACAACCAGCTGTAACAACCCAACATAATCCAAAATGACCCTCAACCAGATCAGTGCAACCTAAAACCACCCAGGTTGTGGGTCATTTTTGGTGGTTCCTTGTCTCTCCCCATTTTAGTAAGCATGCAAGAGTATGGAAAAACCACCTTAAACATTATCATGCGCAATGGCCAAAAAAACTTCACAAGTCCATCACACCCACTTCACCTACCTAAGTCAACTGTTACCAATTATTGCATATGATCTGATGTATTTGGTTGCAAGACTTTGGCATATGATTTTTGCAATGCAGCTTGGTTATTGATGTAGAATCCTATGTATGTGTATTTTTCATTGGGTGACTTGACAAAGAAATTTCAACCCCTTTTCTGCAGTATATTGCTACAATTGTACTTTTCAGAAATAAAGAGTTTTTCAAATTACAGAGTATTTCATATTCAAATCTTCTGAGGTTGTGATATCATCAAATTTGAAATCCCAAACTAGAAGGATGGCAGACTTTTTCTAGATACCATAAGGTAGACATCCATCCTTTCTCAAGGTTTGGAACCTGATGCTCTTTTTGGATAGGTGGGACTTAAACTGATCCAGTAACATCTTACACAATAGCTTTGCGTGTTCAAGTTTAAACCAGATATTTTGTAGACTGCACTTCGTTTAAGGAGACAAGTGGTGATCTACTGTAGTTTGTGAAGCTGTTTTGAGTCACCCAATATTAGTTCTCTTTCATTGCATCTCAAAACATGATTATTCAAGGCTCTTGACAGCACCCCTTGTAGCTCATGATTAATTCTTTATTTCAAAGGTATTGATGGTTATTCAAGATGTGTGGTTTATCTTCAATGCTCTACCAACAATCGAGCAGCGACTGTATATCAGGCTTTCATTAATGCTTGCTCAAACTGGCATATTCCATCTAGAGTACGATCTGACTATGGAGGGGAAAATGTTATGGTGGCTGACTTTATGTTGGAAGAGAGAGGTCTGAACAGGGGAAGCTTTATCACTGGTACTTCTGTCCACAACCAGAGAATTGAAAGATTGTGGAGGGATGTGCACAGGGTTATTGTTTCACACTTTGTGAACCTGTTCTACTTTATGGAGCAGAGTGGTTTTCTTCACCCTTTAAATGAGTACCATCTGTTTGCTTTGCATTACATTTTCTTGCCACGTTTAAACAGAGCTTGTGATGAATTTGTTGCAATGTCCAATCACAGACCTATGCGGACTGCAAGAAATCTCTCGCCATTACAAGTGCACAGGCAAGGCTGCATCCTGTACAACTGTCCCCTACCTAATGAACAAATTGATCCTGTCACTTTTGGAGTAGAAGATGATGATAATGTGATTGACTTCCATGTGGAGGAAGATAATTCATGGGAAAATGTGGAAGTACCAGAAGTGGCAGTTGCAATTCCAGAGGATCACCTAAACAGAATCAGAGAGTCAATTGATCCCCTTGCTGAAGATAGTAACTTTGGTATCAATACTTATCTTTCTCTGTTAAGAATGCTAACTATGATGGGTCACTGAATCAAGTCAAAAACCATTTGTAAGCTTGGAAAGTTTCGTGGACACACAACAAAACATGTATAGTTATATTTTATTCCAATAGAACAGTAACATAACTCCAGCCCTTCAGACTAAAAGTTTCAGCATACGCAATGTTTACATTAAAACTACATCACATTTGTTGACTAACATCGACCAGTGCCCATGTATTGGCAAGAGATGGCACCATTCATGCTCTTTGCAAAGCTGTTGAAATCAGGGTGTGCTGTTGGTAGTTCTATCCTTGCAAAACAACAATCTGGATCTGGCACCAAGCTGTCACTCTTGCTGAATGTGACTGAAATTTTGTCCTTTGGCATCAAAGAACTTCCAGTAATGAAGATCATCAGTTTCTTCAGATTGACAGTATCTTTGTCTAGAAGGAAGACATCTCTTGAAAATGTGTACATCCTACATAAAGTAAAACGCTTTTGATTGCATGAAAAATGAATGCAACATTTAACATGTATTGCCTGTTTGCATCCCCTTGCACCCCTCGATCTAAATGTCGTCTTTTGCCACCTCAGGCTGAACAAAACTGTTAAAAATTGTGATCTTTTCAAAGTGGGTAGGAGTAGTGGCTGCTCATATGTAGAAACCATGAACCATGGCATACAAATGATCAATTAAATGCGGCAGAAGTACGATGTTTTAATTGAGTCATCGTTTCTGCCGTTGGACATCTCATTTTTCAAACCGACATGACAAAAGACGACGTGGAAACGTAGAAATCATATTTTCAAAAATGGAAGATTCTGTCCTCCTACCTTTCGATTCGACATGGCAAAGATACTTAAGTGTTTAAACTTAGCCTGAGATCAGGCTCACCACAAAGTAAAAAAAATCGATGCTGTGGAGGAGAGGAGAGAAAGGGAAAAGATTCTTGTCCCATCCTTTTTCTTTTCCCTCCCATTTTATTCTTTATGGCCCTCAGGTTTTACTTTTTCATGGTGAGCCTGATCTCAGGCTAGTTTAAACTAGGCCTGAGAAACAATCCTACCGGAATTTAACGCTAAGAAACTTTTTAATTTCCACTCAAAAATGTTTGGGAGTGTTGAAACTGACAATGGGCAGAGGCACGAGACTCATTTGTTAGGCGGAGCGCCAAACGTAACAGCATAACTTTGAAATCAAACAAAGAGATACTTATCTGGGATGAAAGGTGTGAATTGAAATTAGACTCTTATCTCTGAATGAGAATGCAACAATGCGAAGACAATAA
Organism: Aurelia sp. 3 sensu Dawson et al. (2005); assembly: GCA_964020215.1. Classification (NCBI taxonomy): domain Eukaryota; kingdom Metazoa; phylum Cnidaria; class Scyphozoa; order Semaeostomeae; family Ulmaridae; genus Aurelia; species Aurelia sp. 3 sensu Dawson et al. (2005). The sequence goes on from OZ026584.1 coordinate 5,321,517, forward strand.
AAGGGCTCCCTTAACAAATGCACCTCGTTGCTAGGATAATCGGGTCGTTTCAGCTTGTTTCAGCCTCGTTCCCGATTTTAACAACTCGTTTCAAGTGGTTTCAACTCGTTTCAGGTGGTTTCAGCTTGTTTTAACTTGTATAAATTACGGTAGATATGTATGATAGCGCTACAGCTTACAATGTATGTTTAAAAAAATTCTTTAAAATTATGTATATCTCCAGTTGTTTGGGAAACGATACGACTTAGAAAAGAAGACCTGTAAGGAAAAGAAACACCACAAAACAAATACCAGCATATCCACAATATGAAAAAGCCTGTATGAAGCCTGTGTGCTTTTGGACAATAAAACGATCGTGTGTGTACAGTATCCACAAAAAGGTTTCTGAAATTAACTGTTCGTATTTTGCTATAAAAAAACTTGACTGTTTGTAAATGTGTTTTTTCACTTGCAACTGTTTTTGCACAAAACAGCGGATATGAAACCATATTTTCATGCTGTTCAGGAGATTAGGAAAGAGATTTTAAATAAAAACCTACCTGTATCCTCCTCTTTTCCAATCTCATGTATATATTGAAAGAACCATCTTAAGGCATTGGCTTCCCTCTCATCTATTGGTTCAAGGGGGGAAATAACTTTCTGCACTGCTTCTGCTTTCAGTTTGACTTCTTCTGGGCTCGGAAATACATATTTCAGACTCAGAGAACTGCGTGTCCTTAGGTAGGTTATGATCCCAAAGGGTTCGTCCATGCCATCCCTTAGCTGCTCAATTTCAGACTTTCGCTTCAGAATGATGTCATTCAACATAATGTATTGGATGGCCCGTTGTTTATTGGGAATTCCAAGAAGTTCTGTGAATCCAGAGTTTGCAAGTACATTTGAAATTTCACTTTCATCGGTTAGACTAGCAATGTCACTTTCAGTTCTTGCATCATTTATCTATATGAAAGATTAGAATACACTAGAACCTAAAAATAAAGAGCTGCAGTACACAACAAGGTAGTAAACTGACTTCATGGCTAGGAGATCTAAAAATATGCTATTGAGCTTTTAAAGTCTTTCCATTTCACAAAAAAGATTATTCTCCTTGCTAACAAAGACAGTTAGCATGGATCATGAGGCCATGCCAAAATATTGTCAGTTTCATGCCATTTTTTTAACACTTTCAGTTAAAATAGCAGGCTGTGTAAATCACACAGCCCAAATCAAATTTCTTCTGTTCTGTCACATACTGTTATAACGCTGTGTAGCTCCTGCAAAGGTCAACTTTTATGCATTGCATGGAGTAAACATAATGATTAACAAACTATCATTCCACTGAATTCATTATGAAGGAACTCTTTTTTACTTCTGGAATATCAATGAAAAGATGGACTTACACTGCCAATCATTTCTCTGAGTGTGCAATCAGCAATATCCCTAATTTCAATCAAATCGCACGCACCATCTATACATCCATGAACTAAGTAGGAAGCCACAGCAGGTGATAGTCCAACAAAACCAATACCACCATGTGCAATGCAATATGATAGAAGTTGACCAGCATAGAAGAACATTTTGGATGTCAGTAGGTCTGTGCTATGAACTGGCACCAAATGGGGAAACTCCCCTTCAAATAAGGTTATCGGTCGTTCACCCTCTCTGATAGCTGTATTAACTGATGTCAAAAATTCACGTGTCAGGCCCTCTGCATCAATGCCATCTTCACCTATGAAGCTAACATCAGGTGCCATGCGTAAAACCAATTGCTTTGATTTCAGCATTCTAAAACACTGTCTCAAAAGGTTTCCACGTTCAATGTTAAGCATCTGCTTTTGATCTTCTATGACTTTGGAGGAAAGAAAAGCTGTCAATGACTCAGCTGCAAAAGATTGACCAGCTGTCTGTAATGAAACATCATCATCAATATCCTCCTCATCATCAACTTCAGTTTCACCGGATACTGACACTGTTGTAGAATCTGGAGAAGAAGAAATTTTCAGTATGTACTGTATGGTATTCATTACCAACATTAGGCTAACATTCTGAATTCAAGGCTGAATTCCATTTATGAATGAAGCAAAGTGGTTTTGCAACGAAAGTGTTCAGAATTACATGAAAGAAGAACCACTTTCTATAGAATTTACAGTAAAATAAGATATATACAGTAACAACACTTCAAATTCCTAGATTAAATGTATGTCTGCTAAAAGGAGCTTAAAGGGAAATGGCCTTTGCACAGCTCCTTGTCGTGGTTGATGTTGTCCTCCACATGACAGTGCTTTGCTTTTTAGCAGTTTGGAAAAAAATTCTGCCTTTGATTATATAAATATTGACTCAAAAAATAAATTTTGCTAAAACTGTACATCTTCAACAGAAAAGGTATCATATTTTAACATAAAGCTCGCTCGCTCCCTTGTTTCCTTGAGCTCCTTTAAAATTTTTATTTCACAAATAACAAAAGGAGAATGACACACAATGATATGCGGAAGAAAGAAAAATAATTTCTTGAACAAAATAATTTTCTAATAATCTGCAATATGGGCTTCCTGTAATTTGAGTAAATGAAAGCAAAGGAAATTTGACAACAAACATGATATACCTTCCTGAAGCAATAACTCTGCAGCATCATTCACATCCCTTCCATCAGCAGTTGCTTGGAGTAACCTTTGTGCTGTAATGTCAGGAAATATTTCTTGCAGATGTGAGTAGGTATCATTTTCATCAATGGTATCATCCAAATATCTCTCTCTTTCTTCAGATTGAGCCTGATAAAAATAGACATTATGCACGGTTGGACTTTTTCCCAGGTTTTGGGTTTAGGTCTCGGGTTTAGGGTTTTAGGTGCAAGGTGTCAGGTTTAAAGGGTCTGTTTCATCCAGCATTCTTTGCACGTGTCGTCTCTTGGCTTGCCATTGTCTGTCGCCATTTTCATGGGCCATGAAAATAGCGGAAACAAAGGGAAACCAAGAGACGACACATGCAAAGAATGCTGGATGAAACGTACCCTTTAACGTCTGTTTTAAAGTGGTATTACTATTTCTTGTGAATGCTCAAACCATTCAAAGAGAGTTAATTTTAAATCATTATGAAGCCATGTTCCATGGAACTCAAATAATAATCATGAAACTTTTTAGATGTTTTAAATATATGTGCATTAAACTCAACAAATTGCTCGGCCCCGTCCACACGTATCCAGATATTTTGAAAACCCATCTTTTTTTATCCATTTTGAGTTCCCGTTGCGTCCACACGGAGATGGCATTTTCGGTCACCGAAAACAAAGCTTACCAACTGGACTTAGTCTGTAAGGATTAGGTCAAAGATACTTTTGTCTCATAACAGAAAGTACAATGTATCACCAAATGTAATAGCATCAAGTTAGGAAAACCATGACGAATGCATACAACAAATCAACACAACAGACACATGATCGTACTCGCATTCACAGTATTCTTCAATCTTCAACATTGCACATGGTCATGGAAGTAAAAACAACAAACATTAAAAAAAACCAGAACCTTGAACCTTAAACCCGAAACCTAGAAAAAAGTCCAACCGGGATATGCATGCTCCCATTCAGTGGGAAAAAGATCTGCAGATGCATACTCTTGGGTGCCTAATACAAGGGGGGGTCTTGATAAACGGGGTGGGAACCCCTCAAAGAAACTAATAAACGGGGGGGGGGGGTCTTAATAATTTCGTATACAAATCAGCTTTGAGCTTTGGACATTGTTTTGCCAACATTAATAAACAATAAGGGCTGGGGTGGATAAATTTTTTGAAAATTAATAAGCGCCCCCCCCCTTGTATTAGGCACCCGAGAGTACAAAAACTGGATAACTGAAAACATTTTGCTAATGTCCTATTAAAAGAAAATACTTGAAAAATCTGCAACTGTTTTAGAGAGGCCGGAGGGAAGACAAAGCGGCGGGGGCAGCCAATCACAAAGGGCACACTGCAAAATTGGAGAATGGACAGACAATCCTCCCAGTCACAACCAGACACTTTTTAGCATTTCTCGGGAAAATTGCCACATACTCATCAACTCCATCTACTTGTTGTAGAAAAAACCATCTTTTGACAGAGGTGGAGGGCATTTGCACAAGCTCAATACATCAAAAGTTTCAGATGTTGAGGATATATGAGAAAGGTTTTTGATAAGGGCACTACCTGCCCCTGTGCTGCCCCTGTACCATCAGGGCAATGGGGTCAGCTGCCCCCATGCTTCCTGCGCGCTTGAACTGTTTCACCTAATTTCATGATTACCAAGAAAGGTGTAATGCTGGAAAAACTTTATGTTAACATTATTTGAATTCATTCACATTCAAACGTTGAGGTTTGTCATACAGTGATTATCACCTCCGATGAAAGGAGAGCTCACTATCCCACCAAAAGACACAAACTGAAGGAGACTAAACAACACAGTATCTTTTGGCTAATTGTCTTGAGCACTTTTTTGGCTTCATTTTCCAATTCACTATTTAGTAATGTGGTGCACATATTTTTAGAAGAAACTCAAACTCTCAGATCATCAAAAAATTGAGGAACTCCAGTACTGGGAAAATATAACTTAAGAGACTATAATAGGACTGAAGTAATAAAACTGACCACATTCTTTGTTGTTACTCAGAGTTTCATGCTGTCTAGCGATCTTCAGATAACTAACAGTTCTACTCAATCTTTGTGCATTTATACATTCTTTACCATGATGACATAATCTTTTAATGATCTTAATGTCCTGTTCAGATACATTTTTTTGCTGTTTTGCAAAGTTAAGAAACTATTCTTAACTTATGTAACTTAAGAAACTATTTATTTTGACAAAGGAAGTCATTGACACATTTCAGATGATGTAGAATCTTCATTACTTCACTCATATCTATCACTCCAAATGTACTTCAGTGATGTCTAAACATCAGAAAGGCTTCAAATAACATTTTTGAAAGTTCATGGGGGCACAGTCATGTCAGTGATCATAAAGATTGTTGTGGAACCTTTAAGAAACTCATAAGAAACTCTGAGTACTCAAAATCGGATAATTTTAAAAAACTTTCCCAATTCTTAGTTTCTTATCAAAAATACGTGTACCTTTCTACAGTACACAAAATGCACAAAAGGCCTTCTCCATTTGAGAGCATGCAGTCGCTCAACAAGATGTCATAAAACTGATTAGCCAAAACAAGACATTTATACCAAAAAATGTGTAGTTCTAAACTATATCAAGGAGGTCAAAATTATCAGACATATACTGTACCACATCATGTTGAGGAGAATCCTCTGTCCAGGAGTCTTGGTCTTGTCTGCAGAAGTCAAGAATACTTCTTTGTGATTCACTGATAAGCTGTGCGGAAAGAAATTACATCATCATTAATTCGAAACAGGTACGAAAGGAATGAGGCCATGACTAAACTAGCAATATATTATTGTAAAAGCAGACAGAACTCAACAAATGAGAATATTTGTTAAAGTTTTTGTATCCAAAAATGTAAAGAAATATATCAGATGGTAAGATCATGGCTTTTGTAAGATTCTTGATCTAAATACATGAAAATCCTTAAAATCTAATGCCCTGCATCCTTTAATTCATGCTCAGGTGATGCATTTACACAATTTTTTATATTCTGTTATTTCTTTCAATGAACAGCTCTTTACATCAGGTTTGTCACTAATGAGTCAGGCTTTTTGGTCTCTGAGGTAAGCCATAAACTATGATAACTCTCCTGAACTTGCAAAATCATTATAGTAAATTGCCAACAATGAAAGTTTTCTTTCATTACAAAATAGCTTAAGGCACAGTAGACAAAGCATAGGGGAGATTAAATCTATAGGGGGTTCCAAACATTTCTCCCAACTTAAGGTTGCTTTCTACCTAATCATGGTCAATGATTGTAAATGGAACCCTGCCTCCAAGGCCTATGAATGTAGATAATTATTACTTCATAATGACATCATTCAACTATCATGTTAAGAGAAAACTATTTGAACTGCCAACAGATAGATTGTGACTGCATCAGGCATATACTTACTAATGGGTGTAATGCACGGATATATATGTCCCCCTGCTTTGCATTTGCCAGTATGTTAATTGCATTCCAGGTTTCACCACTAGATAGTGTAGGTTTAACAAGGACACCATTTACGTACTTCATCACTTCAAACCTTCAAAATAAATCAAGTGAAATTGGGAGATGTCATATGATGCAAAATCTGCTATTTATATCATTTAAAGGGAAGCTAAGCATATATAAGCCTTTTATGTAAAACAGGGAGTAAAAGGCAATAGGTCATCAAGTGCTGCACCATATTTGGGTAAATGATTTACTTCACCAGGAAATACTGATATCTGATAGGATAGAACTGGACCACAAGTCGCTTGAGCCACTTTTATATGCATACATTCATTTTAAAGCTGCATTAAAATATTTAGGGGTGGAGTGAAGGGGAGGCCTCAGAGTCAAAGCCATTTAACCACCATCATTCCATCGGAGGATGGACTGGAAAGTTTGTATCTTGCGCATGCAAGTTGAGATGGCCTCAATAACATAACACAGATGATAACATTAGCCTGGTGGATCTGTGCCTGGATGATCAAATACCTATGTTTTAACATTTTTCTCTTTCAATTTATTCATATATTCCCATTCCTATCCTACATGTTTTAGTTGACTATAATTTAGTTTTGTTTAAAGTTTAGTTTACTTTAGTTTTTCTTATAGCTGCCATACAAAGATCATGGGGAAAATTTGGGGCTGAGAACAATAGATTAAAACAGTTTATAGATGCTTTGCTTTATTGCCTTGTGCGTGCAGTCTGGATCAGAGGAAATTTTTAGTCATTTTCGGGAGAAATTTGGCGAAATGATGTAAAGATATGTTAAAGATCAATTAATCAAAATAATAGTTTCTTTTTCTTAAACCATGTATTTCTCGTACTGGGAACTGGAATGTCCTAATTTTTGGTGATCTGAGAGTTGAGTTTCTTACAAAAAAAATGTGTGTAGGTTCTCTTACCTCGGAAATGGTTTCGAAAGGTCCAATATGTTTGAAAATTCGCTTTCGATTCTCTCAGCGACGTCTCTCTCACCAAGAGTCGACTCCATCTTGAATGCTGTTTTTACTTGGCCGTTTTGGAACAAAGGTGCCCGCTTGGCCCCACGCGGCGCATTAGTAACGTCCACATCCACGAGATAGACATCTCTGCTGACGATCTTTGGTTCTCTTGCTGGTCCACCATGTGACAGCCGCGACGTTGATGCAGTTGGTTCGCGGTGATTGTTGCGCCCGTATGAATATGGCCTTCCGGCGGCTCCTCTTCCTCGATTATTTGAAAGACGACCACGATGTTGTTGGTTTCGAAATGCATTCATGTTATCTGTTCCTAATGTGCGGCCATATCTTCTTGCTGTGGTGAAATTCGTCCCGCCGCCACCACTGCCTCTGCCGGCAGTTGTTTGTGTCCGTCGTCTATGATCATTCCCGCCCCTTCGAAAGAGAGCAGTTCTTTCTTCGTATGCAGATTGAAACTGCTGCACTCTGCTTGGCCTGCTTCTGTCTTCGCTACTTGAAGACAAAATTCCTAATGCACTGCTGTTGGTTGCTACATCAATATCATCCATGAACCGTGATGTACCCGCCATCTCCAAATTCCAGATGTCAACACCACATACCATATGCACGTACGGTTTAGGCCAAGTTGACTGCCACAACTGCCACATGGGAAAAATCAGCGCCAAAACTAAGTTTGCCTCGTTTCCATGTTATTGTTCTTGGGGGAATTCGCGCCAAAACGTGAGAAAAGACCTCATTCGCGTGAGAAATTTTTAACTCAGCGTGAGAAATATTTAGCAGAGCGTGGGAAATTTTTAGTGGTTGTAATAAAAATTTGCCCTTCCAATATAAATGTGTGCCTACAAGGGAAAGATAGGATCACAATGGTTGAAAGAGTGAGACATACTTTCAATAGGAATAGGTGTATCGAATAGAAATTTGCCTTTGCAATGAAAATATAAGGTTGCAAATTAGAATACAAATAAGGAATTTTAATAAAATACAAATGAGCATGGGTAATAGGACAATTGCAATTTTTATGCATGCAAAAAAGGATTAAGGAACGCAAATATCTCTCATTGTAATAGTATTATTCACATGTAATGGAAAAAACACAATGCAATGAACAAAATGCAATTAAATTTTAAACACGTAGTGGAAATTATAGTTAACGATAAAAATTTTGCTATTTTCGCAATTAAAATAACGCACAACCATACGAATTTGATTATTTTTGCATTTGGCACTCCATAGAAAGCGGCACTATTTGAAAGCAGCTCAGAGACAGTTCGGTGTAAACGCTTGAAACGGTGCGGCTTTTTGCAGGTTGAAAGAGAGACAGATCATTCCTTTATCTTTTTTAGAATCCGGCACGATAATGCTCCGTTTTCAAGAGCGCGCACTGAAGCATGTCATGATGTTTTCAAATTCATGTTAACTTAAAGCCAAAACGACATGATTTCGCAGCGCTTATCCATCGTATTATGCTTAAGTTTTATATAGTATATAGTATATAATGTTCTAAACTTATAGAAACAGTCAATCTTGGACTAACAAACAGTAATAAAGTGCGAAAATAGATTTGCTGATTAACTTGCCTTACATTCGTATTAACTTGTTTCCTGTAATTTCTTTTATGCTGAGAAGAACTCTTGAATTGTTACGTTTATTTTTCCAGTTGTTTTTTCCTGCATCGTGATCGTTTTAAGTCATTTACATCGTAAAAAGAACCGGCGAAAGTCAAATACCTTGCCTCCAGCGATTTTCAGCCTCTTTGAATGAAATATTCGAAAAGTCCTACGAGTTGTCGATTTCCAATTCTTCAGAGGGCTCCCATTCCAAAAAAACGAGTCGATTGGCTAAAATTCTCCCCGAAGTGCCATTGTGCGTGCTACAGTCTCGCGCTCTGAATACCTACCTGCCCTTTTCCGATTGACAAAAAAATCAAGGGGAAATGATATTTTGCTCTAGAAAAGTTGGACGAGGAGCATTTTTAGAATACTGCAATGCTGGTAGTACATATGAGAGGTGAGAACGGGAGATGAACGAAAAGCTTTTATTTTCAATCCCATCAAAATGCAATGAATGTTGGGTACATAGGAGAATAAGACCTCGAGTTGCACTTTAGTATTGGGTCAAATGGAGGTGAACTCTTCAAGAGATTCTGTAATGACCTATCACTGGATTTTGGTGGAATTTTGAGACCCAATCCTAGACTGATTGCATATTCGTAGTTATCGCTATTGATAGACTGATGGAGGCTCAAACTACGACTTATGTCCTTAGGCTTCTAAAAACGGATATGGCCTAAATCATCTGCAGTTTTTTCTCAAAACCACTCACCCTAAAACGCCGAAAAAAGCGGTCTTCCTGGCGTGCTACATTGCAACACAAGCTATCAGTACTAAGATGGATGTTTCTTCGAGCTATTTAAGCAAAAACCTCCTACCTCCAAGTGGTATTTTGCTTGTTTGGGGACGCAAAAGATCTCCTAAATTCGTTCGGTACTTCGAGATTTTGATCGTTGCGGCCGCTCAGTCGAACGCGCTATTGTTTGCCTTGGGCGGGAAGTTTAAATTGAAGAAAAATCAGCCAATCAGATCACATTATTCTAAATATTCCATTCTGATTGGTCCAGGAACGGATTTGTTCCTGGAGAGAGATTTTGTCCGGTTTGAGAGCTCTGGGGAAATAAGGCCCTCACTGAAGCGACAACAACAACATAAATTCAATTCAATAAAGATGAGCGTAAGTTGAGGGCCCTTATGGAGTGAGGCTAACCCAATCCAAGAATCTCGAAGTAGTTTCTGATTAGTTTTTGCACCACCAAACAATAAATTGTTAATTATTCTAAACCGGGGCATTCTTAGAATTTCCAGCAAAAATTCCGATTTTAATTGTGTTCTTTAAAAAGTACATGTCATTCCCCTAACTAATATTCCTACAAAAGAGGACCCAAACAGGCGCACAATCCCCTTATGATCAGACAGTGATATACCCCCCCCCCACCGCAAGGATAACACATAGTTTTATCAACAGTTTTTCCGACACATAGTTTTTCCAGCAGAAATGTACGATTTTCTTTTGGACTAGCGACCTGCAGTAAGATGGCCGTGATGGTTCAGTGCGATATGATTTAGTTTGGGGCGATTTTACCGGAGCTCCTTTGAGTTGTGGATGTACTTCAAAGAGTGGAAAGATCAGTTTGACAAAGAGATACCAGGTGCGCCAAAAAAGACTATGTATTTTTGACAAACCATGATCAATCGTATACTGGACCGATTTCGAAGATCTACCGTGTGAGCCAGAAGAAAGTTCCCACTTTTGAAAGCTCGTGGCACCAAGACTACTCTGCCAATTTAAACGATTCGAGTTCTAGTTGAAATATTTATAGAAGCCGAAAGATTGAAATATTTTGGTGATTTTTCTCGCTGCCTTACTAGCACTAGAAGTATTGGTGAATTTAACCTGATAAAAATTTCACGGCTGCAAATGAGTGAAAATTGGCCTAAAACATAGATCAAATTGTAACGACTCTCCTTACACCGAACAATACGCGTTGGGCATTTCAACTCTCTCAAGCGTTATACGACACCATTTTTCAAACAGCTGATAAAGAATTTCAGTCCCACGGTAATAAATGTGAAGTGGATATCTCTCACCCATGAACAGTTGCATTTTCTTCATTGATCTGTGCCAGGAGTCCATTATGATTTTATCAGTATTTTAGGCCATTTTTCAGTCATTTTGCAACCATGAAATTTTTGTAAAGTTGAATTTACCCATGAAAACATTCTCTCTTCACGCTAGCGAACCTATACGCACTACTGTGGTTGATACGCCATACAGAGGCGGGGTATTATGCTTGATGTGGTGGATACGCCATACGGAGGCGGGGTATTGTGCTAACGTGGTGGGGTATTATGCTTGATGTGGTGGATACGCCATACAGAGGTGGGGTATTATGCTAATGTGGTGGGGTATTATGCTTGATGTGGTGGATACGCCATACGGAGGCGGGGTATATGCTAACGTGGTGGGGTATTATGCTTGATGTGGCGGATACGCCATACAGAGGCGGAGCATAATGCCCCACCAAGTAAGCATAATGCCCCGCCTCTGTATGGCGTATCCACCACATCAAGCACAATACCCCACCACGTTAGCATAATACCCCGCCTCCGTATGACGTATCCACCACATCAAGCATAATACCCCACCACGTTAGAATAATACCCCGCCTCCGTATGGCATATCCACCACATCAAGCATAATACCCCACCACGTTAGCATAATACCCCGCCTCCGTATGGCATATCCACCACATCAAGCATAATACCCCGCCTCTGTATGGCGTATCCACCACAGTAGTGCGTATAGGTTCGCTAGCGTGCTCTTTGTCCATTCATGTTGAGTCGTTAGAAAATTTGATCAGCATTTTTTGACTGTTTTCAGCATTTTTGAAATAGAAAATTTCAAGAAACTCGCTGTTAACTCCATAAATAGAAGACTAAAAGATAAACACCGAGTCTTAAGAATCGGTCAAGTATACGATTTATGGTGGCCATTAAAAGGGGATAGCTTATTTTGGAGCAGCGTGCGGTAGTCACTATGAACTAAGGAATCCTTTGACAGCAAGTAGCAGTTTTTCCTATCAAACCGACAGAAAAGAAACTGCGTAAAATGACGTCATCGAGCAATCCGAGATGAGGAAGTGTTTGAACAGATACCGTAAAAGCTCTATTAAGCCCCCGGAGGGCTTATTTAATTTCGGACCTTGCAGAGATGGGCTTAATAGAGAGGGGGGGCTTATTAGAGAAGGGGGCTTATTCACAAAATCAAATGACAAGGATATATTTGGTAGATTCTCAGTTCTTTTATCCCATATTTTGAGGAATCAACATACAATTTTTCTACTCAAATACATAAATTCAGCACATTTTTTATCCCAAACCATATCAAAAGTAACATGCAAGGTTGTGTCGCTAAATAAATGGAAATATTTGGTAAATTCTAGAACTTTGCATTAGTGGGGGGGGGCTTAAAAGAGAGGGGGGCTTATTTCAAGTTTTGACTCAGTGGGTAGGGGCTTATTAGAGAGGGGGCTTAATAGAGAGAAGGGGCTTAATAGAGCTTTTACGGTAAGCTTTTTCAAATGATAAGTAAAGAGTCTCGTTCCCAGGGCCGCCATTGTCTTCCTTAGGTCATCGATGTCGGCCCTGGTACCGGTTGCCGCAAAAGTGGCCATTTGGGCGCCATTTTGTTTTGCATAAATTATCACTTGCAGACTCATTACAAACTCTCTTATGATCTCTATAGTCAAAATGAGTTGAGCAGCATGAAACATATCCCAATAGATTTTGATGCATAACATACTATGTAGTAAGTCCACACAAAAATGGAAGAAGTATGAAAATGAGACGAAAAATGACTGATCGTCTTCCACCGATGCAGCAGTATATAATGCGAGAAACTAAAAACTAATTCTTTGAGGACCTTTATTTAACCCTTTTTAAGGTATGTAGACAATAATCCAATGTTAGCAAGTGCATTTTATAGGAAAACGAGCACGATTTCTTTGGAGTGAAAATGGGCCTAAGTCGGAAAATTGAGGAACTTTCACCGCAGCTTCCGAAAAAGAATGGCTCGTTATTCTCTGAATTTTGGAAATAAATGGGAAATTAAGGTAGCTATGGGTAAAGAATATGGTTTTACGTCGATTTTTGATATCCCGAAGAAGCTTGCCCGGCGCAAAATGGAGTTAGCGTGCAAAAAGGCGCGGGCAAAAATTTTACCCCATTTTTGAGCCCCCCTTACAAAGCCCCCAGGAGTAGTATCGTACCCCAAATGGTGGCAAACGACTCCCAGGCGATCGGTTTCTTGAAATCTTTTTTTGTTTTCAAATCGGTTGAGCAACCATCGAGCATCAACTCCAAACGTAACCTCAGGTCGAAAAAAAACTTTTTTATTCTTTGACCCCCATTTATGACGTCATAATGACCCTCAACTTTCTTGAAACCCCTAAATTCGAAATCTCCATGGTCCATTACCCCTTTTCAACTCCTCATCAGCCCTACACATAAAGCATATTTTTCCCAATAACCATTTGAAATAGGACCATTTTTGAATGGGAATCAATAGGAATGGTCCCCAAAATGACCAAATATAGCTAATTTCTCCCGCATGTGTTGACGGATAGGGCTCAAATTCCGTCAACTGGGGCACATACATGACGTTTAAGTATAACAACAATCCTTTTTTCAATCCTTTGTCCTGTTTTCCCGTGACAGCGATCCAAAGTTGACCAATTTCTCGCCAAAGCCAAGCAATAACTCTTTGGAATAATTAGTGAGCCTTTTGTTATAGAATAGCCAATCAAATAGCGAATTGGACCTGACCGGTACCAGGGTCAGTACTGACGTAGGAAGCTGGCCCTTGGAACCAGGTTGAAAGAGTTCAAGGCCCAAGAAACAAAATATCAAGTGTTGCCGAATTTTGGGATCTGTTGTAGGGAGCTAGTGGGGCTCAAGTTACGAGTTTTCGCGCATGCGTGCGCAGTTTCTGCTCTGTCTATCAAACCTAAGAACTACAAGTATCACAATTCAATTCAACTGTTGCAATCATAGCGGGAAAAAGATACTAGGTCATCGAGTTTCCACTATGAATGTCACTTACTATGTAAATTAGTTCTCATTTACAAGAAAACACAAATGACACAATTGCAATAAAGATCTCTTTATTTACAAGAATACACAAACATGAAAAGCAGTTACGATTTGATTTGATTTTTTTTTATTTTATATTTTTTACCCATGGTAGCCCCTCAGTTAGAATAACTGATTTACAATGGGCCATGCTAAAAACTTACAATGATAATAATTTACAATAAAAACCAGTATGCCGAACTAAACTAAAATTACAATTTGTCAGAAATAAAAAAGTAATAAAAACCAAAAGATTTTAGTGATCATTTTTGCACTTCTCTCTTGCACGACGGATATGAGCAAAAGAAATTTAAATAAAGATACGATTAACATGTTGCTGCATCTCAATTAATTATATTTAATCGACAATCATTTCGTATTTTCGATAAAACGAATTTGTTTCTTTCATAATCATTTTGTTCACATTAACATCTAAGTCAGGTTTTCCGAAATAGGAGCGGATCACAGGGTGATTTGGAGTCCATGTCCGAAACGTTGAACTCAAGAATGTTTTCGAGATGACCAAAGAGATCTTGCTTTACAATATCATAGAAAGGGCAGTGCGGGAGAAAGTGTTCATTATCCTCGTTTGCCTTTCCGCAGTTGGAGATTGGGCTCAAACAATAAAAATTGTGCCGAAATTTGTGCTCCAAAAGAAGTGGAGGGAATTTTCACGTTGTTTTTCAATCTAAGGGTATACCCAAATAATTTTGGGTCATTTGTCTTTACAATTTTGCCGACTTTTGGCATTTGTGGGTCCGCCAGTCCCTCCATAGCGCTGCCACTGAATGCCGATGGTGTCGGTGACACTGAATAACGGATTTCCCGATGGTCTAATTATGGTCAAAATTTTCCTTTCAAATTCACCACCGGAAGCCAATTTTTTTGCCTCATTATCAAGCAAGTTCCATTCGTATTCGTAAAGGACATTGTGGAATAAGGTGCTTAAAAAGCGAACAGTTCTTGGATTGTTGTCATCATAGGCCCTTGTATTTCTGAGATTGTAAGATAGATTGCGCCATTGCGCCCAAGAGATTGTAAGTAGCAGTTGCAAGTCCCATGAATACCACAAATGATAGATGGCGGTTCAGGGCGACGGTACTCCACTGCTCGAACAAACTTTGCAAGCGCTATTAAACTATTTTTAAATTGAAAGATATTTTGCACGGAATCTGCTTGTTTCCTTTTGAAAAAGGTCTAATCCCGGTTTATGTTATCTTTATAAATTTTGTTTAAATGCCGTAATTTTGAAAAAGGAATGCACCAATTAGGATCCAGTTCACAATTTTAAAAGTTTGTAGATCTGCTCTGCTATGATTTTATGCTTGTTTTAATCTAGTTGTAGAGAGAGTCTGGTACCCAGGGTAACTTCGGAGTAACTACTTTGTTAAATTTTGTTGGTTCTTATACAGGGTGTTTTAGAAAAAACTCAACTCATCTTCATTCGCGATTCTTCAGGAAATGATATGATTTGAATTAATGTCATGCGTAGGCCTACTATCTGAGAGCAGAATCCAACTTCTTTTAAATGACATCCAGGTTGGGTTTAATTCAAAATAAATTTGAAATGAGGGATAACTGAGTCAATGCTGTTTGGAACCGCGAAAGACTCTATTCATAAAGAAATTTGAAAGTTTCACTGAAGGAACATTTCATTAATTTGGTAAGTGGATATAGGTATTTGGGTTGGGAGTGACACTTGATCCATCATTAAACATAAATGACCATCTACGAAAGACCATAAAGCCTTGATCAAACGCATCCACCTTTTCATCCAGCATTTAATTTGTGGGCATGCGCATCACGCTCTAAAAAGTAAATATTCTGTCATGAGAGCACCATTTTCAATCTTTTTCAGTGGTGTGCTTTCGAAATCAGCAATTCGTATTCGTAGATTGTGGCTCTACGAGTACTTTTACTCATTCTAAACATGTTGCTGCACAGGCGAATGACGATGACGTACTTTGCTAGCAATGTTGCATGAAATGTTGGATGAATTGTTAGATGCGTTTGACCATCCCCTCATCAACATCAACAAACTTTACAATATTTTTGAAGTAAATGTTGGATGAAATGTTGGATGCGCTTGACCAAGGCTTTAGCTCTACTTTTGGTTAGCCGCACATTTCGGTATCAGTACTTAGTTGATGAGAAAGCTCAGTTTTATAGTTTTATTGTAAGATTCTCTTGCAGACGAAACTCCTGAAGATGTCAAAAAACCAATCAGCCGAACTTGTTATTTAATTGTTAAATAGTTTTACAATGCCAGATTTGTTTGTTGTTGGCTTACGAACACGTGCCTTGTAGAACAAAACAACATGCTACACTGTTCACGTCTCTGTGTCTGGTTACACACTTTGATACAACATGAATCGTGGACCAGAAAGGAACGTAGAATTCTCGATTCCCATACAAACCCCATACAAGCTTTTTTCCAATTGTTGGGTGTGACTTTACCAAAAAAATTGTCTCATCTACGTTAGCCTTTGACTGATAGATTAACATTTTAGTTTTGAATATCGGTTACATAATTTTTATTCCGTAGCCCGCCAAACGCGTTGACTTTTTTTCTGACTCACCTAGAACTATGAATTACGATTTAATGAGGATCAGGCTTAAAGTTAGTAGACGGAGATAAAGGCAACGGTTTTTTAAAAATAGATTCAATTCAACTCAATTGAAACTCAGAACACCCTGGGAACGAGGTAGAAAACTTAGTGCATTAAATTGATCAATTGATTTGACAAATCCTCGGGGGGGGGGGGGGGTAACTCAAACTATTATGTGACGGGGACGTGCCATTTTGCCCGAAAAATTGGTACCCATAATTCCGTAAATTCTAGTGGGTTTTAGGGCCATAATTCCTCGAATCTAATGAATATCTGGGGCCATAATTCCGGAAATTATGAAAAATCCCCTGAAAAGGACACCCATAATTCCGTGAAATGTCTAAAAATTGTAAAGATGATACCCATAATTCCGTAAAGGTTTGAAAAAAGTACCCCTAAAAAATGGCACGTCCCCGTACCACGAACAGTACTAAGGTACCCCCCCCCCCCAAGGACAAATCATCGCATCCCTTCCAATCACGCCACTGAGTTAACGAAAAGGGGAAATCCCTGAAAGACGAACAGACAAAAGCTGTTCATGGAGATCACCCATACCCCGCAAGAGTTCCTGATTTTCATTGGCTAAGACACCAGATCTATTGTTAACTTCTACATGTGTAAAGGGACTGGGCAAGCTTGGCTGGCTCTCCGTCTACTAACTATAATTAGCAGCTGCTTCCTACGGCCCAAACATTGCACCAAATTGAATCAGAAGCCGTTCAGAGACAGAATTAGCGCCTGTTCATATGGCGGCGACCCAGCCCGCTTACCGGGCTTGCTCAGTAGGCGAGACAGTTTTCATCTTGTGTTCATATAGAGAAATTCCAGCCCGCTTGCCGAGACAGAGATTGGACACATATCAAAATTGAGACACGTGCCCAGTGTTTAGATAAGCAGCGCATGAGCAATAGCTACATTTTCATCTCGGTAGCCGGGATATAGTGTTCATATGGGGAAAGTTTCATCCTGCTTACCGACATCTCGCCAGTACACCAGTGAGATCTCTCTAAGCTCATCAGATAGGACAAACAATTAAGCGATATAAAACATGATAACATGCTAAATCAAAGCTACCAATTGCACGATGAAGTCAAGTTTATGTGGTTCATCCATGAAAAATGCGAAGACAGCTATGGAAACTTTTGCAACATCTAAAGCGACGACGGTACATATGCATGCACACTTTTCTTCGTCTGCGTCTCCTTCTTCTTCTGCTCCATCTTGGTGAATTCTTCGGCGCATCACTTTGCTCATCCTCCTCCTCAGTGTCATCATGTTCAAGCTCAGCCAGTTCATCGTGATCAATGTTCACGTTCTTGAGGTCAACATCTACTTTTTTTGGATCCTGATGACCTTCTTCTTCAGCAGTTGTAGCTCTTTTTGCCGCTTCATGGCTCTTTGCAGATACTTCGTTCTGCAGGAAAACCACCAAAAGCAAAGTTGCAAACAGAAACGGCTTCATGGTGAGCTGAAAAGAAAGTGTAGACTTATTAATTGGGCTCCTTATTTCCCTCCCTTCTTGAACTTGGGTGATAAAGTTTCGGTCAGGAGAAACTAATGATTTTACCACGGTAATATTGCATCGCAGAAGTGACATATCTATACAATGATCAAAAATTATGTTCTTACTAACTGTGTCAGTTCTCTTCCATGACAGTGCAAGCAAAACTTTATAATGCTGAAATTCCTTCGTTCTTCTCTCGTCACAACTAGTACTGCATGCTTGCTGCCTTTACTTAAATAGAGTTGAAAGTACTCTAGCAAAAGTTTGAAATGAAAAGTATCGCTGCATAGGAGCTCAATTGGTTTCAACTCTATTTGAATAATTGTGGCAGAGGATCGAAGGAAAATCAGCATTATCAAGCTTCCCCTTGATAATCCCTTGAAAAACTCGTAATCTCATTGGAACAAAACAAGACAATGAGCAAGGATGCAATTTTGATCATCATATATGCCACATTTATGGTGCAATATGGCCCGCGCTGTTACTGCAAAAAATTTTTCCTATTTCAACTACATTGTTTCCGACTTTTCTCGTATTTTACACGACATTGTTCTATCTATGGCAACAACTGCAGTCAGCTCAAACCGGTATTAATAAGGCCTGTCGAATAGTAGGACTGACAATTCTGTTGATCTACTTATCAACGAGAGCCTTCTAATCCTACATGACAGGCCCTTTATAAAAGTTTCCCTCTATTTGCCCCAGCCCTGTTTTAATTTAGTTGTTTACACACCTTTTCTGTTTCCATTCCCCCCTGTTCTTGTTAACCCTCGTGATTGACATTTCCCCTATTATTCGTTGTTTCTGCACCTTCTTTGCCTTTTTTGGTACCAATTGTTACTGCCCAATTTAATTGCTGTTTACGCCCTATATTCTACGCTGATGATGGATCTTGGAATGGGTCCGAAACGTACGTTTTAACTAATCAAATTATGGCTAAGACACTCGTTTATGTCACATGGCACCCAAATAGATTTGTCAAAATAATTTTTTGTCGTCACGTGAATTTTTCTTAACCATAATCTTATACTGTTGGACTGTCAAATTGTCATCTTTGAAAATGAACAAATAGAAAAGTGATATGCTGAAAATACTATGTTAATATGATTATTTTTCTCGTTGTGCTTGCCCTCCGATTTATCGAGAGACTGCAATTTCCACCTGATGTCTCCGTATGAAAGTCAAGTAAGAAAAAGAACGAAGCAAATAAGAAATATTTAATAAGAAATAATATAGTGCTTACCAGTCTGAAAATCTTCATGCGACTACTGTTCGTTATTGCAAATGACGTATTTATATTGCTTTACCAAGTTCATGATTTCATAACGTTGACATGTAAAGAAAATATTTGGTAGTAATCAAATCATTATTATTTCTAGAGAAATCAAAATAAAAATAGATTGCGGTAAATGGACAAATGAATAAACAAATTTAATTAACCCTTTGAGCACCGACGGGACTTGTGAGTCCCACCGAGACATTTAAATCGAAATGTTGGAGACATTTAAATGGAACATAAGATCCTTTTGGATGATTACAAAGTCCGTCCTGAGCTATACAAGCATCGCCTCAAGGTCAAAGGCAATATTTTGGTCTTTATGTCAAACGAGAATGATACGCAAAAATCAAAACTCATTACCCCTAGTTTGCTTATAGTTCGTGCACAAAACTATTGGTGCATCTGTGTCAAATGAGATGTCATGTGAGATTTACGATAACGCAAAATTACTTATGCAGAACTGTACAGAACGTTTCAGTTGTTGCTATTCGCGGGCATCTAATTTGAGACAAGCAGTCACGAAGATTCCTCTGTGCAGAATGATATGCATGAAGATGTAGCCTTTGTGCTCTTGATGGCTTGTCTTGCATTATTGGCACTGGCTGCATTAACTAAATTGTCCTTAGTTGCTTTGCTTGCTGCAGTAGCCTGTAGTGCCCTAGTTGCCTTTGTTAATGTAGTTGCATTTCTTTCGTAGGTTTGCTTGCTTACATATAGATTTCTGTCGCGGAGCTCAGCCTCTTGTCAAAGAAAAGGTGAGAGGAACAGGTTGCAGGGGGTATATTTTGTCTTGCGAAGGAGCATTTGCGAAAATGGTTGATGAAATGGAATCCTTGTGTGTATAGGGAGGCATTTAGGGAAATTGGCATCTTGCCAAAAATGGTCACATGACTTGGCAAAGTGCCAAGTCACATGACCGGAACTTGGCACTGTGCCAAGTCATGTGACCATTTTGGCAACTTGCCAAGTAAGTCACGTGACATGGGGGCAGGCATGTGACAGCCCCCAATTTCATATCACCTTTATCATGTCTGGTTATGTACCTAACTCTCACCCCACATAGTGTGGGCCCCTTATCTTAAGTATAGGATTTCTGCAAATTGAAATTAGCCAATGAAAATGTGTACAACCTATATGTGTTGGGTCATTTGAAATTAGCCAATAACAGTTGATCTTCATCTTTGGTAGCTTTACTATGGGATTTATAGTAATTGAAATTAGCCAATGGCAATGCACATATTGTTGGTCAGTAGATCATTTGATTTTAGCCAATAACAATTGGATTTCATCTTTAGTAGCTTAACTATGAAACTTGTAGTAATTGAAATTAGCCAATGGCAATGTGCATTTAAGTTAAATGGGTTTGGCGATTTGAAAGTGGCAAATTGGAATTCGCCCTTATCTTCGTTGGCAGAAATTTGGATGCTGCGCAGGAGAACCTCTGTCTAAGCCTGTACTTTCATAATGAATAGAAATAATGAGCAACTAATGATGTGATCATTTCTTGAAAACGATTGTTTTTGGAGAACTGCTTAGCAAACGATCTTGGCATGAGAAACTTCCTACCTAATGATTTGGCACGAGAGAATTACCTGCAAATCTGTGGCGACATCAAAATTTTGGTGTTGCAGAGGACATCATGTTGACAGTTGAATATTAGGATGTTGAATATGTTCAACAGTATTTATTGGGGAGTAAAGTTTCCAAGAAAGCTGGAAAACAAAAGGTTTGCCAAGGTTCTGGAAAACAAAAGGTTTGCCAAAAGAGCACGAGAATTTTGGAAATTGAATGCCCCTCGTTCTAATGTTCACTATTCAAAAGTAAAACACTTTAACCTTATTCGACAAGCTCTCTTGCTTGACGGCAAAACCTTACAGTAACATTATTCCAGAAATAACTACGTAGATCAAAGGTTAGAATCAACTTACATTTCAAATCAGTTTCGAACACCATACTTTCTTTTCGTAGAAACCTAGCCTGCGTGCAGACTCTTCTACGTTGAGCGCACGCATCATAGTTTCTTTTCTTTCATGGCTTATTGCCAAAGAGAGAAAAGTCGAAGCACATTAGGTCACCACAATGAAGCAATTAGCAATTAGAACGCTTCAGTATAACTTGGCAAAGCTCGCATTGCTAAAACCCTCAGATTTGAATAACAAAGCGTGACCAGCACAAAATGGTCTTTAATGATCATATTTCTTTTCTTTCATGGCTTATTGCCAGAGAGAGAGAAAAGTCGAAGCACATTAGGTCACCACAAAGAAGCAATTGGCAATTAGAACACTTCAGAATAACTTGGCAAAGCTCGCACTGCTAAAACCCTCAGATTTGAATAACAAAGCGTGACCAGCACAAAAATGGTCTTTAATGATCATATTTATCCAAAACGCTTGCTTCAAGCCATGAATCAATTTGCTATTTATCAATCTTATGGTGTCAAAACTGTCCAACATGAAATAAGCCGACGTCAAATTCTGCTATAGGATCGCGGGAAGCTTCTGTGTTGTATGCGCTTTCTGTGCGCTTTCTTTATCTGAGTGCTCATTAGCAGCGGTAAAACGTTTATCAATTCCATTAACGAGCGTGACTTTCTTACTTACTTACTTACTTACTTTCTTTCTGACTGACATCGAGTGCCCTCTTAGATTACAAAGTTGGACTTTGTAATCAAAAATGAAGTCAAATGGGTCGTTGAATCGTTGGTAAGTGGATCATTTAGCACAAGAATACAAACCAAGCCCCTTTGGGAGCAACGAATTAGTATTAATTGTTGAGAAGTTTAGGCCAAGATCACATTCTGGCAGAAATAGCTGAAAATCACCTGCGATTTTGAGATGTAATTGAAGGGGCAGTTCTTGGGTTATTGTTTAGGGCAATATCCATAATCGCTGAGATTTTTATCCTTATATCTCATTTGTGGCGACTTCTATCGATTTTTGGACGAATGTCAATATTCTTCGACCAGAAAATGACTGTAATTTCGGCTCCAAATGAGATATTTTTCCAAGCGCGCTTTATAAATTGTAGGGGGGCATCCCTTCTACTGATTTATCAAAGAAAATTCCATGTAATTATTGTAACTTACTAGCCATTGCAACTTTCGTGAAGGTACTCAAGATTCACTTCCAGCAGCCAATTTACGTGGTTGGTATCACGTGGTTGGTAAGGGTCTATTTGATTGGCTGTATACCGTGAAATTGGATGATCTCCGCGTGCTTCAGCAACCAGTAAGGATTTGAGCTGTATGCTGTTGTGTTGAGCTCTGACTGCTGCGGCCAATCAGATATGTGACAGACTGTCTTTAATGTCGGGCACTCCAGAAGGGGGCCTATTAGTGGGGAGGCTTATTAGAGAAGGGGCCTTATTCACAAAATCAAATAACAAGGATGTGTATGATAGCCTTTCAGTTCTTTTACCCCATATTTTGAGAATTCAGCATACAATTTAACGAGTCAAATAAGCATACGCTCGACACGTTCTACATCTCAAACACTATGAAAACAAACATTCAGGTTTGCATAGCGAAATATATGGAAATTGTTGATAATTTCTGGAATGTGATATAAATGGGGGGGGGGGCGTAAATGAGAGGGGGCTTATCTAAAGTTTCGGCTAAGAGGAAAGGAAGTTAGTAGAGAGGAGCTTAATAGACAGGACCTCCTAAAAGAGCTTTTCAAGGAAGTATACTTCAAAATCACTTAGAATCAAATCGTTTTCAAATTTTTGATTCAAAAAATGCGCTTATGATTTCCTTCAGCATACATAAGTTCAGTGGCGGCGCCAACTCTGAGAGAAATGGGGGGGGGGGAATTTTGACGTAATTTTTCAATCTAAAGGTATACCCAACTAATTTCATGCCATTTTTCACTGCCAATTTTTGCCGACTTCTGGGAATTGGGGGGGGGGGCAAGTGCCTCCAGTCCCCCCCCGTGGCGCCGCCACTGCATAAGTTTAAATCTGCGTTTCCGTAAGCGTGCTTTCAGCCAAACTAAATCTATCTTAGCAATCACTTCTATCATCTTAAAGCCTCAAGAATACTCACTTCTGGAAATTTCTGGTCTCGCACGCCTGAAATAAAGCACGAAAGGATGACATCCTTTACCATGAAGTCGCAAAATTCTGCATCAAAAGTTGTGTGGTTGTGTTGTTATGTGCGAGAGCGAGCCGCGTCCAAGGATCGATGCTTTGCTTATCAGTGAGCCGGGTCCTTCACCAACTATAATAGGTAAAGGGGACTAGATACGTTCCGATGTTAAGGTCCAGAACGGAGAGCAGCAAAGAGAGATGTTGTTGGTTTCAGTGAGTGTGCTACTCTGAATAAATTACCAGTTACAGGATTACTAATAGAAATAAATATGTTAATCATTTGCTAAATAAGGGCATAACACGTGACAATACATGTGACACCAAGTGCACGTGATGCTAGACGCACATGACCTATGGTGTACACGTGATGTGTAATTAGATGAGCATATTCCTACTACATCCCGGGGGGGGGGGGAGGTTACATAACATGTTGAGGGTACGGGTATGTGCCGCCCATATATGGGTGGGTATTTGGGTCGAAAATTCTCGAAACAAGAGTCCCTTTTTCGGCAGACTTTCGTTTTAAACATGGGTGGGTTTTCCAGAAATTAGCAAAGATTGTCAAAAATGGGTAGCTTTCCGCCAAAATATATCATAAGAGTGGGGTTGACGGCAACTGTCGGTAATTAGGAGAGGGTAGCTTTCTGAAAACCGGGCGGCAGACCCCCGTCCATCCGCAAGTCATGTACCCCCCCCCCCCCTTGGGAAGACATATAAGGCTATTTGATGATTCTTTTATTTTCTCACGGAAGCTGCCTGTTTCCTTTTGAAGAAGCTCAAATCCTGTTTTGTGCTTACTTTATAAACTTTGTTTAACTGGAATAATTTTGAAAGGAAATGCATCAGCGTCAATCATCATTCAGGTCATCATCATCATCATGGTACCATTTCCGCAGGGCCGAAGCCATTGGGGGATGGTCGGGGGGGGGCCGAGTTCCCACCAGGAGACCATTTGTCGAAAAATGTTGCTCTCTTGTCGGAATTTTTGTGATTTAAATGATTAATTTTAGAGGACTTTGAGGAGAAATAATGCATAAAAACATGAATTGATTGGTGTTAAAATATAAATTCCAACAGAAATTGTTGAATTTATTGCATATTTTTGATTGATATTCACTAATTGCGTTGATTTCAAGGTTGGATTGCGAAATGTGGCCAAATTTTAGTTACTGAGGAGTATAATCGGTCATATAATGCATACATTCAGATGTTCCTACAACTGTTGCTGTTGTTGTTGTCGTTGTTTTTGACGATTTTATCGCCGGAAAATTTTGGTTTGTCGCCCCCCTCCCCCTACGTAATCATGGCTGGTATCGAGCCTGCATCTCCGACACAAAGGTTGGAAACCATGAACTTCCATTTCACTCTGTCTTCGGCTGTTCGTTTTAATGCACCAAAGTTGTTTCTTTCAGTCCAATCTTTAAAATCGTCGATACAGGTTCTACGCTGCCTCCATTTGTCTCTCCTTCCATCGAGGTCACATCTGTAAATATTTGTAGATTTGCTCTGCATAGATTTTATGCGTGTCTAATTTAGTTTTTTCGCGAGCACTTCATGGATGAATTTTCCTGCCGAGTATTTTTTGTTTTACAGTTAGTTGGTTCTTATACAAGGTGTTTCAGAAAATGCAATCTACTTTCTTTCGAGATTTTTCAGGAAATGATATGATTTGAATTAATTTTTTCATTTTTATTTCATTTTTAAATATTTATACAGGTTACAAAATTTCAGTAAAAGATAACTGCTTTACAAATTGACCTGTGCAAAAACAGAAAGCCTAAATTAAAGAGAATTATATATAATGTACAAACGAGCATAATAGAACTAAAAATGAAAATATAATGTACCTCTCATATGAATTTTTTAAAGGTAGCCAGGGACGATGCCAATTTAGTTTCCCTATTCAGCTCATTCCATAATTTTGCTCCACGATACGAAAATGCTTTTTGGCCTGTGCTTGTTCTTAGCAGGGGTATCTGCAAGTTTGTTTCGGTAGAGCGAAGAATGCGATCACTGCCCTCTGAGCATTTACTGAAAAGTTCCCCTAAATATTGAGGAGCAAGTGAATTCAATGCCTTATAGGTCAGCGTTGCTGTTTCTTTTCTGATAAGATCTTTGATTGATGGCCAGCCAAGATTTTGGAGCAGAGGGGCAGCAGAAGCATCGTAAGGACTATTTGTAGTTATTCTTGCAGCTCTATTCTGGATCTTTTGGAGAGAATTTAGTTTGGTTTCACTACAACAACCCCAAACCGAGCAGCAATAACTGAAATGTGGCTCAACAATTCCTCTATACATTTTCTGCAGATCACCTGATGGAAGAAATTTCTTGGCATGCTTAAGACCGAGAGCTCGCAGTGCCTTAGCCTTAACATGTTCAATGTGGCGATCCCATTGGAGTTTGTCATCAATTTGAACTCCCAGATACTTAGTATCGGTTATCATATTGATCTTTTGATCACCTATTTCGAAACTAGGCTTAGCTTCAGTCTGCTTTTCGATTTTCTGAATATTTGGTCTGGAACCAATAATCAAAGACTGTGTTTTTACAACGTTTAGGGACAATTTATTGCCATGTAGCCAGTTCTGTAAATTCACAAGATCCTGGTTTAGATCATCCTGCAATTTAGAAAGGCATCTCGAGGAGTGTGAAATCGCAGTATCATCAGCGTACATGGTGACCTTTCCTTTGTTTAGGCAGAATGGTAGATCATTTATGTAAACAAGGAAGAGAAGTGGGCCAAGACAGGAACCCTGGGGGACACCACAACCTATAGCGTTAATACTAGGAGAGGTGGAATTTACCTTGCAGAACTGCTTTCTCTCATGCAAATAGGAAGTAAACCAGTCAAGCTCTAGTCCACTTATTCCGTATTTTTCTAGCTTCTTTAGTAAGATATCATGATTTACTGCATCAAACGCCTTTTCTAGGTCAATGAAAATCAAACCAGTGTACTTGCCCCTATCTATATTCACATACCAGTCATTAGTGCCAGCCATGAGAATGTGACGCGTACCATCTGACGCGTACCGTCTAAGTACCCCGGTACATTCTAGTAAACGTAGTCAGTTTTCGCGAGATGTCTGTGTAAAATTTTGAATAATTCCCAATAACATCTACAGCTAATATGGTGAATGGAGAGGAATACTCACTAATCTTGATGCTCTATCGAACCAAGTAGATATTTTACGATTGAAACCTATGGTTTTGCGGATTTTTGGCTACGAATGCACTCATTCTTTGCATTCCTGTGTGATGATGTCAGCCCTTTTTGTGAAGTTTTCTTCGCAAAGCAAATTCTATTTAGACATAGATTACGATAAGTGGGGGTCATCAGGGTTTGCGGAACAGCAGAATTTGAAGAAAATATGTCGCGGAATACGGAATTCTAGCACTTTCTCGGCGGAACAACGGAATTCTCCACCCCTACCGGACGCGGATTTTCTCGAAAATGATAAGCGGAATGCGGAATTTTCATGAAATGTTATGTATCTACGGATCCTTCATCGTTGTCTTGTAAAAAGACGTCGTGGTCAGATCTTTATTTCTTCTGGTCAGCACTATGAGAATATTTCCAAAGCTTTGCACAAGAATGTCAGCTGCCACTCTTTTCCTCTTTCCACCTGGATGTATGAAAATTTCTAACAATACTAATTTGTACCATCATTTTGATAGCGAAGTGGCGGGACGCGGAACTTGGGCTAAAAATGACCGGAACGGCGGATTTCAACTGAAAATCGCGCGGAACGGCGGATTTCTACCCCCCTTGATGACCCCCACCAATAAAGTTGGACTGATTTCCAAATGTTGTTTGTTTTCTCAGAATAAACGATTGAAAACTTTTTAGTACTGAGCCCTACCGGGTGAGTCAAAAAAACACCCGGCGTTTGAAAGGTTACTGCTCCCTGAATATATAAGCAATGATATTTTGCGATATTTGATTGAATATTCAACATGTTCAATTATCTTTAGAAATTTTCTTGCTAAAATCGGTCACTCCGTTCAGATTCTGTAGGCAGTTTTCCAAAATGAGTCCCTTTGAGAAACCTTTAAAAAACGTGCTAAAATTACATGCAAAAGTCTCGAATGTGTTTACATCACAGCGATGACTTTCAGCTCGCTTTAGCACGGTGCTTTCGTTTTGGCCGGTTGAAAAGTTGTCCGAGAGGAAAAATTCCGAAAAATACAAGGTCAGATTGGATTTGACAAAAAAGCGAATGGATCTCCTCAACAAGGCAAATTATCTTTTGAAAGGCTCTGAAAATTCGTTTGCATTTTGTAATGTGAACTGTCGCCATTGCTTGTTTGATGATGGGAACTATAAATATTTTGAGACATTAAAAGAGTTTGAAAAGCTACTGAATGGCAGTGAAGAAGGAGAAGCGGATGGAGATGAAGGCTCTGAAAATGAAGAGGATGAGCACTACGAAGAAGAGACCACTTGAATTCACTTTTACTTGTTCAATTATTTTATCTTATTTTTTGGTTCATGGTCGCATTTTGACAGTTTTGTGTTTATATTTGTTGCTTAGATAAGACGTTGGGGTTTATACCAAAATAGCTGCCAGGTTTGTTCCTCTCCCTCCAAATTTTCTTTTTCTTGTACTTTTCTGAAGAACCCCTCCATAAATTTTAATTTGATCCCTAAGACTTTCCTTGCCATCGATCAAAAGTGACGAACATTCATGTTTAAATTTTTTTAATGCAGCTATGTTGGTATATTACCTTATTTGCATGCAATTTTTTTTCGAATGTTTTGAATGTGGGTTTGGCTCTTCATGTCATTTTGTGTTGGGGTTGGCTTTTATATGGTCTCTCCCCTAAATATTTTGTTGTGGGTTCCCTTTTGCGGTTGGTTTGGGGGATGGTTTCTAGAGGCCCCTTTGAATTCGATACATTTGTTTACCTCGAATTTTCATTTCATTTCATTTCATTTCATTTTAAAATATTTATACAGGTATAAGTTTCATATATTTATACATGTTTTTCAAACTGACCTGTTAAAAAATAACATAAAATAAAGGAAAAATAGGCTAAACTAAGAACAAAAGAAATTTATATGCCTAATTTACAATATACAATGCTATAATACCTAATTTACAATAAAACATAATAAAAATGAAGTAGAAAATAAAGTTACACCGCCCTCATAGTCGTTCCTTGAAAGTTTTCAGGGAGGGTGCCAATTTTGCTTCTTTTTCCAAACTGTTCCAAAGTTTTGCACCGCGATATGAAAAAAGCCTTTTGGCCATTGACAGTCTTTAGTAACGGTAACCTTAGATCAGTTTCTGTTGAGCGCAAAGACCGTTCTCTATCATCTGAATATTTTGTAAATAGTTTTCTCATGTAGACTGGGGCAAGTGAATTCAAAGATTTATATGTTAGCGTGGCGGTCTCTTTTCTTATAAGATTGTTGATAGTCGGCCAGCCAAGGTTCTGAATTAGTGGAGCAGCAGAGGCATCGTATGGGCTATTTGTTACAATTCTTGCAGCCCTGTTTTGAATTTTCTGCAGGACGTTAATTTTTGAATTACTACAGCAGCCCCAAACAGAGCTACAGTAACTCAAATGGGGCTCGACAATCCCTCTGTACATTTTGTTGAGCACATCAGATGGAAGATATTTCTTAGAATACTTAATAAGTCCAAGGGCTCGATTAGCCTTGGTCTTGATAGTATCGACATGTTTGTCCCAGTTTAGTTGACTATCTACTTGAACACCTAAGTATTTTGCATTGGCAATCATTTCAATTTCCTGATCACCTATTGAAAAAGATGGTTGAGCATCAGGCTGGCTTTCTATCTTACGGATGTTTGGTCCAGAACCTATGATAA
Organism: Aurelia sp. 3 sensu Dawson et al. (2005); assembly: GCA_964020215.1. Classification (NCBI taxonomy): domain Eukaryota; kingdom Metazoa; phylum Cnidaria; class Scyphozoa; order Semaeostomeae; family Ulmaridae; genus Aurelia; species Aurelia sp. 3 sensu Dawson et al. (2005). The sequence continues at coordinate 5,350,561 of OZ026584.1, forward strand.
GCGACTGCGTTTTCACAACGTTCAAAGAAAGTTTGTTTGCATGCAGCCAATCTTGTAGCTTCAGAAGATCTAAATTTAAGTCATTTTGCAGGTCACCAATGCTTTTTGAAGAGAGCGAAATGGTCGTATCGTCAGCATACATGCTGACATGAGACTTTTGCAGGGAAAAGGGCAGGTCATTGATGTAGATCAGGAACAACAGTGGACCAAGACAAGAGCCTTGAGGAACTCCACAATTTATTCCCTTCACATCAGAAGAAGAGCCATTTATCCTGCAAAATTGTTTACGATTATCCAAGTACGATGTAAACCAGTCATGTTCCAGGCCAGTCACTCCATACATTTTAAGTTTTTCTAACAGGATTTCATGATCGACCGTGTCGAAGGCCTTCTTCAAGTCAATAAAAATTAGGCCAGTGTATTTTCCGTTATCTATATTCAGGTACCAATCATTGGTGCTAGCCATTAGGGCAGTAGCGACCGAGTGTAAGAGTCTAAAACCAGACTGATGCTCGTATAGTGATTTATTTGCGTCCAGGTATTCATAAAACTGATTAAAAATCAATTTCTCGAATAGTCTAGATATGAATGGAAGAACGGATATTGGGCGATAGTTGGACCTGTCGTCCTTGGCTCCACTCTTGAAGATGGGTGCAATACGCGCTATTTTCCAGTCCTCCGGAAATTTTCCTGCAAACAATGATTTATTGAAGAGATCACACAAAGACCCGCCCACAACTGGCAAAGCAATCTTTAAATAAAAGCTTGCAATGCCATCGTGGCCAGAACCATGCGATGTCTTCATCTTATTCAAGGTTGAAGATAATTTATCCGTCATAATTGCCGAAAAAGAGAAACTCAAAGGAGGAGTTTCGATAGCGTATTCACCTGACAAGAGTGGATTAGCTTTTTTCGGGATTTTCTCACTGAGTTTATTCCCAACGCTGCAGAAATACTCGTTCATTGAAGACGCAATATCTTTGTGACCTCTGACTGTCTGGCCGTCTACAGTAAGACAAGGCACAACTGAATTACATACAAATTTGACAAGGCAAGGCAAGGCACAACTGAATTCATACAGACAAGGCACAACTGAATTCATACAAATTTGCTACTTGAATTGGACTATCTGTCCATCCTTGCAAACACATTTATTGACAAAGCTCACGTTTATTGACAAACACAAACACATTTATTGACAAAGCTCACATTTATTGACAAAGCGACGATGAAAACAATATCTAAGATCCCCACTCTTTATTGTTTCAATATCTAAAATATCTGATCCTGGTAAAAGAATACAATTTTCCTTCGTGAGCAAAGTCTCAATAGTCACAAATTTTGAATTACTTAACTTTCCTTACTAAGTTATGTTCAATTTAGAAACAAATATAAATAGGCAAAAATTGTGAACAAAGAAAATCCCACACTTTCCCGCATTGACACATAAGCCACTGGAAATCGCTCTTTTAAGCCTGGTTTCCATATGATCGTAACAGTCGGCGACGCGTCGCCGAGGCAGGCTCGGGGACGCATCGGGGACGGTTGCGTTAAATGGGAACATTTTCTGAACGACGTCGCCGACGTCGCCGATCGGACGGGGACGGTACGGGGAAGCATCAAAAATGTTGAGATGAGTTTAAAGCCTGGTTTCCATATGATCGTAACAGTCGGCGATGCGTCGCCGAGGCCACCTCGGGGACACATCGGGGACAGTTGTGTTAAATGGAAACATTTTCTGAACGACGTCGCCGATCAGATGGGGACAGTACGGGGACGCATCAAGAGAGTTGAGATGAGTTTAAAGCCTTGTTTCCATATGATCGTAACAGTGATCGTTTCCATATGTCGCCGACAGATCGGGGACACGTCGCCGAAGTGTCGCCGACTGTTACGATCATATGGAAACCAGGCTTAAAGCGTGGTTTCCATATGATCATAACAGTGATCGTTTCCATATGTCGCCGACTGATCGGGGACACGTCGCCGAAGCGTCGCCGAAGCGTCGCCGACTGTTACGATCATATGGAAACCAGGCTTTAAGTATTCTTCGTAGAGTCTTTTGTATTTGTAATTTGTCGTTTAAGTTTCGCCTCCTGTTATGTGTTGTTGGATGTGGCAGTGGTGGTTGCATTGTTGCGTATTGCCCTAGGGAACCAGTGGGACGGTTTCTGCTTGAAAATGATTGTAGTATAGCTTTAGAATGGTTTGCCGACAACTTTATGAAATTAAATGCAGATAAATGCCATTTGTTGGTTCTTGGGCAGAGATGTGACGATCCTGTTACTGTGAGGATTGGAAGTGCTGACGTTGTAAATAGCTCTGAAGAGAAGCTACTCGGAGTTCAAGTTGATAGCAAACTTTCCTTCGATAATCATGTTTCCAAACTGTGCCAAAAGGCTAGCAATAAACTTTATGCACTTGCTCGCATATCACCATACATGGATCAGAAAAAATTAAGAACTCTCATGAGGGCTTTTATTACCAGTCAATTTCAATACTGTCCTTTAATCTGGATGTTTCACAGCAGGCAGCTGAACAAAAAAATTAACAAAATACAGGAAAGGGCTTTGAGAATAACTTATAAGGATGCCGAATCTACTTATAGTGAACTATTAGAAAAGGACTGTGCCGTTACTATTCATACAAAGAACCTTCAATTACTTATGACTGAGATGTACAAAACCAGAAATGACCTGAATCCTTCTTTCATGCAGGAAATTTTCTTAGAAAATGAAAGTCATTATAATTTGCGTAGCAATAACGATTTCGTTCAACCTAGGGTGAGATCGGTCGGAAATGGCACAGAAAGCGTCAGATTTAAAGGTCCACAACTATGGCAAATATTACCGCAAACAATACGAAACTCTGAATCCCTTGCTCACTTTAAAGCAAATATAAAAGATTGGAAGGGAGAAAATTGTCCATGCAAGCTGTGTCGCACTTTTATTCCGAATTTGGGCTTTTTATAATGTTTTTAGAATTTGTTTTTATTGTATACTTTGATGGATTGTAAATAGTTTAATTTTCTGAATATTTTACTACACTTGTAACATACATTTTTAGCGTTGGAATTAATTAGCTAAATATTTTTTAGCTATCTGTTATTTTAACCAACGAAAAAGAAATTGATAATAATAATAATAATAAAATCTGCACGACGATGTCGGTTGAGATCAATCGATGGCGAGCAACAATAGGGTGCTTCCGTTTGTGCATTCAAAGATCATGTCCCCGGAGCAAACCTATTAGGCCGATTTCGATACTGTTACGAGTTTTTAGGCTTTTTTGGTTTTGTTATTGTTTTATAGCAGTCTCAACCTTTGTTCTTCCCTTTGCGCTAATAATACAGTTTCTTGCAGTGCATTCCATGGAAACCCAGTCATGTTTCTTGCCTTTGTTCGCCCGCTTGCATCACTGTGCGAAGACAGTGCTTTACTTGACTGTGGAACTCTTCAAGCGAATTCCTGTCGGTGTTATCGGTATTGTTCGGTATAAGCGTATAGCCTTGAAGCAATTTCTCTTTCTGTATTCCTACTTTTACATTGGGTGTATGACGTGTGACTTACTGCACACACAATGGTTGGTTTTCAGGGTAATTCTGCTTAGTGGTGACGTAGAAATGAATTCCGGCCCTGAAACACTTAATTTTTGTACCTGGAATTTGAATAGTATTACTGCACATGATTTTTTACGAGTCTCGTTGATAGAGGCCTATAACTCGGTTTACAATTATGACCTTATTGGTATTGTTGAAACTCACCTTGACAATACCGTTGATAAAGACAGACTGGCACTAGATGGATATACGTTTATTCAAGGTAACCATCCTCGTAATGTGAAGAGGGGTGGTGTCCCAGGGGGGGCACTCAGCACATACACATACGGGGAGGTAAGTCCGATATTTTTGGGTCAGAATATTGTGAAAAGTGATATTTTTGGGTCCAAAGAAAACTAAAACTATGTTCATGATATTTTTTGATACCAAACATCGTTGAACTGATATTTCTGGGTTCATTAGAGGTAATGCTCTTTTCTGTTTGCATTGTTTCGGGACATTTTATTTTCATTTACTGGTTTCTAAGTATAAAATGAGGTGATATTTTTGGGTTGCAGTGAAGCTGAAATGATATTTTGGGTTGCCTGAAAATTTCTTGGACTGACCCCCCCGTATGCGTATCTGCTGAGTGCCCCCCCTGGGGGTGGTGTTGGGCTATACATCAAAGATTCTCTTCCTTCAAAAAACCGTTCTGACCTTGTTACTCTTCCTGAATGTATTGTGTACGAAATTCAATTAAATAGGAAAAAGTATTTTTTCGCAGTTGTAACAGAAGCCTAAGCCAGGACCAGTCTCAATTTGATAACTTTACTATAAGTTTTGAATTGATGCTGTCCAAAATGCATGCTGAAAATCCATTTTGCGTCATCATTACTGGTGATTTCAACTGCAGATCAACTCAGTGGTGGGACAATGATATAGAGAACAATGAGGGAAAGCTGTTTGAGCCATTATCGTCGGACCTAGGCCTACACCAGTTGATTTCAGAGGCAACACATTTAATGGGTGATTCAAAATCGTGTATTGATTTGATTTTTACTGATCAACCCAACCTCGTTATCGAGTCTGGTGTCCATCCTTCACTTCATGAGCAGTGCCATCACCAAATAGTTTATGGAAAATTATCTGTGTCACACGTAAAACTCCCTCCGTACAAACGCAGGATCTGGTATTACGACAAGGCAGATTTTGTTGCCATTAAAAAAAGCATTGAAATGTTCCGCTGGCATGAACACCTTAACAATATGATATGCCCTGATGATCAGGCTGAATTACTTAACGAAGTTCTGTTAAATATTTACTCCAATTTCATACCGAATAAAGTTAAAACGATTAGACCTCATCAAGCACCCTGGATAACGGACAATGTTAAAAACTTTCTGAGGAAAAAGAATTGTGCTTATAGAAATTTCGTGAGGAGTGGCCAGCCAAGTGGCGAGCTGGGGGGAATACAGAAGATGATATCCGAAGGTTCGAAACTGATTGAGGACGCAAAACGAAATTACTTCCTTAAGGCTGGTAATACTTTAGCAAGCCCCGGGACTTCTAGAAAAAGATATTGGTCTTTAATTAACACAGTCCTAAACAAGGCTAAGATTCCAATTATACCACCCCTCTTAGAAAATGGGTTGTTTGTAACTGACTTCACTGTAAAGGCACAGCTGTTCAATGACTACTTCATACTACAGTGTACAACGATTGATACAGAAAGCGAAATTCCAACTAATTTTTCAGCACGTTCCTCCCTGATAAATGACTTTCCTATTACTGACGAAAAGATACTGAACATTATGAGGTCATTAAATCCTAATAAAGCACATGGTTGGGACGGAATATCTGTTAGAATGATAAAATTAAGTGATGATGCACTAGTTACTCCTCTAAAAATAATATTCGAAAATTGCTTGAGGCGTGGTCTATTTCCCAAAATATGGAAATATGCGAATGTAGTACCAGTCCATAAGAAGAACGAGAAAAATCTAAAGAAGAACTATCGACCAATTTCTCTCTTACAAATTTTTGGGAAAATACTGGAGAAGCTCATGTACGATTCTTTATACTCGCATCTCGTTTCATGCAATTTGCTCAATCCGAACCAATCAGGTTTTCGTCCTAGTGATTCAACGATTAATCAGTTAATTTCCATAACCCACACGATCTTTAAAGCCTTTGACTGTAATCCTCCCCTGGATGTACGTTCTGCTTATCTCGATATTTCTAAAGCATTCGACAGGGTATGGCATGACGGTCTGATCTATAAACTAAAACGTTGTGGCGTCTCAGGAGACCTTCTTTCACTTATCCAAAGTTTTCTCAAGGATCGAAAGCAGCGAACAGTTCTAAATGGACAGAATTCTAACTGGGGAGATATTTCGGCAGGAGTACTCCAGGGTTCTATTCTAGGACCCTTATTTTTCCTTGTATATATCATTTTCCTTGTATATGTTAAGTGTAACGATAAACTCTTTGCTGATGATACATCGTTGTTCACCGTAGTAGAAGACTTAGACTCTGCTGCCAGTGATATGAACCACGACCTAGAGTTGATAAGGCGGTGGGCTCATGATTGGAAAATGTCATCTAATCCAGATCCGCAAAAGCAAGCTGTTGAATTGATATTCTCCACGAAAAGGATAGAAATGAATCATCCAGAAATTCGCTTTAATAACATACCAGTGATGAAGGTAGATGAACATAAACATTTAGGGATTATCCTGGATTCAAAACTATCATTTTCGGCTCACATTAAGGCAGCTATCTCTAAGACAAGAAAGGGAGTTGGTTTGCTGAAATATCTCTCCAAGTACCTACCCAGGCACACCCTAAACGAATTATTTAAGCTTTATGTAGGACCCCACCTGGTATACGGAGACGTCATCTATCACATTCCGGCTAAAGTGTGCGAGTTTAGCGGTAATACCATATTGTCAAACTTGATGGAAAAGTTGGAGTCCGTTCAATATTCTGCTGCCCTTGCCGTGACGGGAACATGGAGGGGAACATCACGAGAGAAGCTGTACGCTGAGCTTGGTTGGGAGTCACTGAGCTCCCGAAGATGGAGTAGACGCCTTACGCTGTTTTACCAAATGATGAATAACCTGATGCCTAAATATACAATGGAACCGATCCCACAACTTCAGCAATCACAGTACTCACTTCGCAATCGGGATGTCATTGGGCGAATAAGGGCAAGGACAGAAAAATTCAAATCTAGCTTTTATCCAAATTGCCTGTCTGAATGGAATGAATTATGTCCGGAAATTAGAACTGCACCAGCAGTTGCTATCTTCAAGAAAAAGTTGCTCTCGAAAATTCGCCCCCCTGCTAAGTCTGTCTTTGGAATTCATGACCCAATAGGCTTATCCTATCTCACTCAACTTAGAGTGGGCCTTAGCAAGCAAATTAAACCTTCACAAATTTAAGCACAATTTTCGGGATACCATAAATCCAATGTGCCCTTCTAACGATGGTATTGAGAGTACGGAGCACTTTTTGTTGCTTTGCCCTTCGTTTGAGGTTCAACGTCGAAACCTTCTCGCTGGAGTTTTTGCATTACTTCGACCATTTGGATATATTGATCTTTCAAATGAAGTTTTGACGCAACTTTTATTATTTGGTGATAAAGGCCTCCCAAACGACGTCAACGGAAATATACTCAAGTTGACTCTACTATACATTCACACAACCGGTCGACTAAATTAAGCCAAATGTAACTAAGCCACCACACCATGTTCATTTTTGTAACTTTCCCCTATCATAGAGTCTCGTTTCTCTGTTCCATTGTTCGTATATAGTTTCTCACAATTGTATATTTAGTTGTAGTTTTAGATTAATATTCTTCATGTGGATGGCCCTGGGGTAGTCATGATCTTTTGCTCCCCTTGGTATCGTTTTGTGGTATTGTATGGTAGATCGTTCGTAGTCGTAGGTAATTTGTAAATTGTAAATTTTTATATTGAATTTATATATAAAAAAAAAGTTGTCCCCCTAGTGTGAACAACATATTCAGGGGGATTCCATTCTCCCATGAGGACAAAAATACATGAGCACATCCAAGAGTCATTATTGCTAGGAAGGAGAACAAAGGCACATTTTGCTTGCAGTTTTCGCTCGTTTTTGCAGGTTTTCGAAAGGGGTTTTCTGCAGAAAATCTCCTGTTTCGACGGGAAGGAATGACCGATTAAAGCCGGGTAAATTACAGAACCTAATTTGACATATCTTAGATAAAACAGGACAGCTTTACTGAGGGATCAGGATTTTTTCAAACACCGTGCGTTTTTATTGACTCACCCGGTAGAGCCCTATCGACGTTGAAAATTGAAAACTGTGATTTCATGCGCAGGTCACGTGACACATCTAACAAAAGGTTTCATTTTTGGGTTCACCTTATGATGTTCTACCCACATGCAAAGTTTCAAGGCTCTAGGCTGTCCAGAACAGAAATAAAAAATTAGGGGGCTGCCCCCTTGTCGTCCTAGGGCAATTAGGCCTGATAGGGTTAAGTCATTACCTCAAGTGCTTGCAGGCCTGAAATGTTTTGAAAAAATCTGGGATGCTCAGAAACGCCCGGTCCAGATTGGGTTAAAGCTTTAGGTAACAATAGGGAAGTCTCCTCGCTTTTCTTGCTTATATCTGAAATTATGGAAAAGGCTTCGCTTGGAATTCATTGGTTTGGAAATTAACCCGTCAATAACATGCACTGCTTATTGCCAGATTAAGAACTAGAGTTTTGACATTCCCTTATCTACTGAGAAAAGGTTTCTATGACAGGGACACAAATGTTATGCTTTTTCTACTCCCCGCTAGAAAGGGAAACATTTCCTTCAGTTTGTTCAGAAAAATCTTTGTTTGGCATTAATATTATTGATAAATTGAGCACTAAGATTTGCATGTTCCAATATCAAATCAGAAATGCGTTCTCTACGTAAAACACTGTGTCTGTTGACACACACATAAATGTCAGGACATTTCTACTTCCCTCTCGAATAGGAAAACATTTCCATCAGTTTGTTGAAGGAAAATATTTTGTGACACCTATACCAGCGCTAGAATTTGCATGTTCCAGTATCAAATCAGAAATGCTTCCTCTGCTTAAAACACAGCGTCTGTTGACAAACAGATGTCATGATTTTTCCACTACTCTCTCGAATCGGAAAAAAATGTCCTGCAGTCAGTTGAAAGACAATCTTTATTTGACTTTAAAATGATTGATTAACTGAGCACTAGGAATTGTATGTTACAATGTTTTTGTTATATCCAATGTTAAAATTTACAATAACAAATTACCTACGACACTACCTACGAACTACTGTACAAAATTACAAATGAGGTGCCTGGAGGAGCAATGTATCATGACTACCCCCAGCTTTTAAGATGAATCTAAAAATGCAACTAAATATACCATTAAATACAAAGTGCTAAATACGTATGAAAAAGCATTTTACAAATAAATACTAGAGCCGGTTTCGCATTGGACGTCAGGCTAACAAGGGGGGTGATGTTCTGATGTCAAATCATAAATGTTTCACAAAGATAAATGTCATGACTTTTCCACTACCCTCTCGAGTCGGAAAACATTTCCTGCACTTCGCTAAAAGATGATCTTTATTTGACCTAACTACTATCAATTAATTGAGTTCTAGGACTTCTATATTCGACCCGGGGGAGGGGGTGCATAACTTGCGGATGGATGGGGGTCTGCCGCCCGGTTTTCAGAAAGCTACCCTCTTCTAATTACGGACAGTTGCCGTCATACCCACTTTTATGATTGATTTTAGCGGAAAACTACCCATTTTTATAATTTTTTGCCAATTTCTGGAAAACCCATCCATGTTTAAGGAAAATCTGCCGAAAAAGGGACCCTTGTTTAGAAAATTTGGACCCAAAAACCCAGCGGCACATACCCGTACCCTCAACATGCTATGTTACCCCCCCCCCGCCCCCGGATGTTCCAGTGTTGCCAGCATCAAATCAGAAGTGCTTTCTCCACTTAAAACACTTTTTGCCGACAAATGCCAAACGTGCCAAACGAACAAACAAACGGGCACCAAAGATGAAAACAAAACTGCAATTATGGTTGAACCTCGTTTGTATACAAAATACCCTCGCAATGAATCCGAATAAAATTGATGCGGACCACTTGCGTTTACACGGGGAAGAGCAGAGGTGATTCGATAGGAAGGTGATCCGATATAAAACGAGTTCGCTTTCATAGCAGGATCAAAATTGATGCGGATAGCGGAGCAGAAGTGTGTCGGATCACTTCGAGCTCGTGTAAACGGGAGTTGATCCACAACGCTTTTTGTCTCTGACCAAAAGTGATCCGCTACCGTGTAAATGGGGTCTTAGTTAAACCACAGCAATGTAGATCCATGGTTCTGCCAGCAGTGTAGATCCATGGTTCTGACGTTTACTTTCAGACAGTCTACGAGCTAGACTCATGACGATGAGTCTCTTGTTTCCCTGTGTTCTTTGACTTAAAAACCTGGCCCTATTTAGGCCCACACTTTGCAATTCCTAAAGTACCAATCAGACTGCGAGATTTGGCAAAGAACAATGCTGTCGAATTTTTGAAGATTTCTCTGGTTTGTTTTGGTCTTAAAAAGTATGAAAAATGTAGCGTCGAGAGACTCATTTTGCACTTACCAGTTAAACTGAGCTTCCTGCTTCAGATTTATACCAAGTTTCATCGATTAAATGTCTGTTTAACGTGGCTTTTATCGGATTTTCTTTCTCAATTATCGACGGACAGAGCAACGGCAGTCGTTCGATCATGATTCAATTGATCGAATGCAGAAGATAGGGCCGGATTTTTCACTGTTTCCTATAATGAGCCCCTCTTGAGCAGGCTTTATCGCAGGGATACAATGGACTCATCGTCCTAAGTCTATCTACGAGCCTGCAAAGAACCCGCAGTTGACAATTACCTTTTGAAACTGTTGAAAAAAGTAAAGCTCGTCCTACGAATGGAACTTCTTCCTGGAAAATGCTGATGGACTCTTCCGATTCGAGAGGGCAGCGATGGTTTTCTTTATTGACAGAGTGGCAGACAGATAAAGGTGTATTTTTGGCAACATGGACCTCCAGTGAGTCTCCCATTTCATAGAAATGATACAAATATGAGCTAGCATCCAAAAAGAGGCATTCGACATTTGGCACATCCAAGAAGTTGGTTGTCAGGAAGAAGAAACAGCATTAAGGCAAACAGCACAGATTTACGTGAGTACATATGTTTTGGTCCATTATTTGACCTCGGTTAGAACTAACAATGACCTCTTTTGTTAAGCCTGGTTTCCATATGATCGTAACAGTCGGCGACGAGTCGCTGAGACAGGCTCGGGGACACATCGGGGACGTTTGGGTTAAATGGAAACATGTTCTTAAGGACGTCGCCGATCAGACGGAGACGGTACGGGGACGCATCGAAAGAGTTGAGATGAGTTTAAAGCGTGGTTTCCATGTGATCATAACAGTGACTGTTTCCATATGTCGCTAACTGATCGGGGACACGTCGCCGAAGTGTCGCCGACTGTTACGATCATATGGAAACCAGGCTTTATTGTTGTAAGTTTATTTTGATTCGATATATAGAAAATAGCTAACAACACATGCAAGTAGTATATACATCATTTGAATATATACAAGTTAACCAATCAAAATCGAATATACAAGGCAAAGAAACAAAATTAGTATGTTCCAAATCTATGAAAAATTTGGAAGGCGGGAACTACATTTGCAGTTGGGACCATCCCAATTTTTTATCAAAACCTTGAAACTTTTCAGATTTTCTGCTGATTTTTGTTCACTAGGTAAGCCACATCTAATCTGCGGCCCAATGGACTTGAGACTTTTGGACCCAAAAGTTGTTTGATTAGGCCTAAAATCAGTCCAAATTATTTGCATTTGAAGAGCGTAATTAAAAATGCTCTACATAAATGGTGGATTCAAATGATTAAAGTGTTTTGAATATTTCTATGCAAAGGAGTCTTTGGCGAGAAAGGTGTTTTCTAATGTCACATTTCAGTTATTGCCCACTTGTGTGGATTTTTCATGATAGGAGATCAACAAGATACTTTTTTTTATATATCATCCTGAAATATCAAAAATATACAAACAACAACAACCGTTAAACTAGAATATACAAATGAAAATGATGTCGTTCGTAGTGAGAAAGGACACAAGGTCATCGACTTCCCACTACGAACGACATATTAAAAAAATTTAACACAACGATAAGTCTAGTAAAACAAAAAAAACATACACTACAAAAATTTGGGAGTTTATTATTATTATTATTATTATTATCATTATTATTATTATATACATTATTTATACACGAGGAATCCCTTCAGCAAAAACCTTAAAATACATAAGCATGAAAAATAGATATATAAAAATTCAATGGATGGGGCTGATCTTCCAGGGAGTCGTGTTTGAGTTTAATTCAGCTCCTCAAATGTATCTTGAGGTGTTTTTTGAATTGTTGTAAGGTAGAGAGTTCCCTGATGGTATTGGGGATTTCGTTCCAAGTTTTTAGACCCGAATAGTGAAAGCTTTTCTTTGAGTACTCAAGATTGTATCTCGGAAGTTGAATGTTCGTGCAGTTTCTTGTTCTATAACTTGAGTACATATTTCTTGTTTTGTATGTATCCCAAAGGCTTTCAGGGCAGATCTTATTCATCATCTTATAGGTCATAACCGATCTGTCAAAGTTTATTAGTTGTTCTACAGTTAACCAGTCTCCAGACCACTGATCTTTGATTTTTGCCCTTTCTATAATGGAATGAGTACTATCTAGATGCGTCAAAGAAACCTGACTCACCTGGTACGGCGGATTTCCACTCAGTCAATTCTTCCGATTGGACATGAAATCTTTAGTGGACGCGAGAAAATGTCGCCCAGAACCATCAACAAAATCCATCAAAGAGCCCTGAGGATCATACACAAAGATAGTACCTACTTCCACTTTTGAGGAATTGAAACTCGGTATATGTTCATCAAAGGAATTTACAGCTGCTCCTAGCTGAGATCTATAAAACCGTAATCAACTTTGATCCGTCTCTCTATGGCAGAAGTATTTTTTATCAAAGATGTGCCATATAATCTTCGTGGCAGCAATAATCTTCTTTTTCCTAAAGCTAGGACGAATTTTTATGGCATTGGCACTGTCAGGTTTGTTGGTCAAAAACTATGGCAGACTACGCTAAGAGAAATCAAAGAGTCCCAATCATTGGAGATTTTTAAAAGAAATATTAAGGCCATCAAAACTTTTTACACCAGCTGTAAATCGTGTAAAAATTTTACTGCAAATTTAGTTTTTTTAATTAGATTTGCGCTTTCTTTATTGGACTGTGTATAGTTGGCCTTAATTAGCTAACGCTATTGTCTCTACAAAATTTGAATAAACCATTCATTATTATTGTTGTTGTTGTTTTTATTATTATTGCTTATTTGGGGATTTCAGATACTGCTATGTCTCCCTATAGATTAGAATGCTTGGTTGCTGATTAATATATGTACTTCTTTCATAAGAAGCTAACAATGTTAGGGTGGCTTCACCTACCTACCCACCAACCCACCATGTTAGTCAATACTGAAACTTTCTTAAAACTAGAAATAACAACATCCAGAGAGTGCTGCGAGCTGGTCTTACCCAGAGCACTCGTTATCAAAACGTTTTTGATTGTGATCAACAGCAACTTGTGCAGGCAAGGCTTTTATGTAAGTATCATCTGAAGGCCAAAGTACAAAGACGAATTCTATGTTTCTTTCAAATTTTCGTTCCATCGTTTCAAATCCTCCGCAGAGGCAGTCCAGTTGAAAGAGCCCCTTGCAGTTAAACAGCATTTTTGGCAGACTTGCTCCATCACCTGTAATAAATCTATCTGAGACTTCGGGCAAGTGTACACTTTTGGGGACGATTTTCCTGATTCGAAATCATTCTATATCCAACAATACTATTCTGCTATTTGTAATTTACAAGTTACTACACTACTATATATAGATAAAAAGTCAGTGTTTGAATATCAAAAGCTCGCCATCTTATCTCTTGTCAGGCAACCATGCGGTTAGTTTGGATATTGGCGATTTGGCTTGCTCTTGCAACAGCAAATGCCGTACTCGGTCATGTAGAACCAGGTCAGCATGAAAACGAAGGAAACGATGATGAGCATGACGGAAACGAGGTTGCAAAAGACTACGAAGGCGATGCAGAGGAGATGGGTGTTGCCGGAGAATTGAATTCACCAATTAGAGCGCCACATTTGGTAGTAAAAAAATGGCATAGCCGACAACGAAGATGGTGGAAGAAAGATTCAACACAATGGGACACACATCAACAGAGAAGAGCAGAGATTGAGGATGCTGAGGAATTGGATGCACCAAAGAAAACTCCAAAATGGGAATGGAGAGTTACGGTGCATTACCGCCGAAGATTGTGGGGAAAAGATCCTAGATCAAAAGGTCAGAAGAAAACACATGCTGATTTCGAGTAAACGTAAGAGGCCTCACCAGCGCAAAGCCCGTACCAGAGAGACTAAACGGATGTTTCTAAATCATTATTTTGAATGACTAATAGAGATGAAATATATTTTGAAGAACAGGAAATATTAACGAGGTGAATGTGCAAACTTGAAGAAAGAACTTTGTTTTCTTTTGCATCCTTGCTGGTTTCCTTTTATAACTGATGGACCAAAAAAGTAGCCCCACCCAGATTAACCTTAATTGTTTTCCACCACCCTCGAGGTTTTTCTTGCCGCGTTTTCAAAGACATCAACTATGTCCCCCAAACCTACCTGACTTAATCATCTATTCGCCACACTTTGACCGAAAATTGTCAAACAATAGAGCTCAAAGGTCACGTGACATGCCCATATTTGGAAGCAGGTAGCAAACAAATTATTGCTTTTGATGATTTCAATGGAAAGATTTGATCAAATCATGCAGTATTGTACACAAAATGAATCAGTAAACGAAGAGCTTTAATTTGATACCGGAATTTCTGGAAAATGGATCATGTCAGCATTTTTTGATAATGACGTCATAATGGCCGCCATTTTGGGCTAATTAGCAAATATTTTGAATTTTTTCGAAATTTTTCAATGGAAAAGACTCCAAAGATACATTTTAATGTAGTATTACAACTTTGCAGCTTCTTTTTGTCTATTTTTACAGAGAACAAATTAATTGCACAAATGGCTTCATTCAAATTGGCTAATTTCTGACAAAATATCACTCCAAAATCATTAATTTCGATGAAATTATATTTTGATATCAAATTTGTGGCTAAAGAGAACCAAAAACTACAAAAGGTTCACGCAAAACCTTCCTTAAATTCAAATTTAACTTGGAAGCCTGATTTTCACTGACTTTCAAATTCATGACGTCACTGTGACGTCATAAGGTTTGGCAGCCACACCCTAATTGGGCTACATGCTAGAAATTACTTGATCCGCAACGGTGCCAAGTTGTATTCAATTCTGAAGAGCCTGAGGCAGTTTTCAGAGGGGGCGGGTGGAAAGAACCTCCCCATAAATGAATTGTAGCTCGAAAAAACCCCATATGGATTAGGGTTAATTAAGCTATTTCTTGAGAATCATCTGAGTGCCAAGACTTTGATACTTTTTTGTGCATTTTTGTGCAGTGATGTTTTGAATGCCTCCTTAACCGACTGTGCATATTGCTTCGCAGAGGGCAATGTCATATAGGTACAAAGGGAAATGCGAAAAAGGAAGAGAAAGAAACTTCCCCTTTTGTTCGTTTCTTTAGTTTCTTTCTTTTTTCCCTGTGACAGTGCATGCAATGCACAAAACAAAAACACGCATTTGGTTGGTGAGAAAATTATATCTCCTTTTGCGCATGGAGCAGCGTAGGGTCTGAGTCTTTGCAAAAATGTAAAGTATTTTGAGTGAAATTCTGTTGTTCCGTTCTTTCAGCTGAATTGATCAAAGATTACCTCATTCAATTACCATGATTTCAGAGAGAGCATTCTTTATATTGGATGAGAAAAAATCTCCCGGCGTTTGTAAAACATTTGCTGCCCAAATATCATAGTAATGATATTGAAAGCTACCTTGTTTGATTCCCGGTACTTCCAATTAGGTTTAGTAACTTACGCGGCTTTTACCGGCCATTCCTTCTCGTCAAAATGCCAAAAGGTTAGTAACATTTGCTTAAGCACTTACTTCCGCGCACTGCGGTCTGCCAAATCTGCCTCAAAAAGTAGCAAAAAATGGTACATTTCCATCTCTCTGCAAAAATCCATCGCATTATCAAAAAAACATACCGGTGGATTCCAATAATTGAACTCTCGTCTGACAAATTGACACACAAACAAAGTGACTTTCTTCAAGGTTCGAGGCATAAAAATGAAGATGAAATTTTCTATTTTGGCTCCAAGTATAGGAGATTTGTACGTAGGCCATGTGTTGTGATTTGAAAATGCCCTGTTGCTTTAGCCTCGGACTAGACTTGCTCCAAGTCTATTCCGTGGTATATCAGTACTGAGGAAAATAATTACCTCTGCGGGTCGTAGTAGTTTACGCCCCCGCAGAGATAATTATTTTCCTCAGTACTGATATACCACGGAATAGACTTGGAGCAAGTCTAGCCTCGGACTTGATCGCTATTGTTTCATCTGCCATAGGGTACCAAATAAACTTATCTGTTTGAAAAATTCGAGGTATAAAAACGCGAATTTCTAACATCCACTTTTTCGCCTTTGGATCACCTGAAACTGTGTGAAAGCCTCAAGGATCATGATCGAGTGTCACATGAGGACAGTGAAAAGTTTTACTCGGTTTCCTCTTATATCAATGAGAGGTATGACATTGGATAACCTTCCCTTTCCTCGATCTTCGAACTGTTTTCCACTGTACATAATCTGGGGGTCTCTGGTTTCAGCTGTCGCACATTTTATATCATTGAGAGCTCACGACTCAGTGAAGTTTTAACCGATTTGCACAATTCTGGTCTCTAAAATTATTTGATAACCTTAGGGACAGGACTACCTTTTCATGAGCCAGTTTATCTTATCGTTATTTTTCAATATCTAGTCAAGCGTCCAGCAATTTTTTTGAGATAACCTGTAGAGTCAACATTGCAATTATTGATAAGACCATGATAAGACGAACAGCAAAGAGCTTTGGAATTGACAACATCTCCAGCTACTTCTTGAAGCTTGCTTTACCCTTCATTGAAAATTCTCTTGCTTTCATGTTTAATACATCAATTGAAACAAGTATGTTTCCAGACTCATGGAAAATTGCTAGGGTTACTCCTATTTACAAAAATGGAGATAGGGCTGATAAGTCAAACTATCGCCCCATATCAGTCTTACCTGTCATTTCAAGGCTCTTTGAAAAACTTGTAACCAATCAAGTGTACCAGCATATGGAAGGTAATGGTTTGTTTTCATCTGGGCAATCTGCCTACTTACGCCTCCATTCTACTGTAACCCACTTACTTAAAAATACAGATGACTGGTACAATGGGCTGGATCTTGGTTGGCTTGTAGGACTAGTTTTCATTGTTCTTAAAAAAAGCTTTTGACACCGTTGACCATGAGATTCTTTGCCAGAAGTTGGTACACTACGGTGTCCAACAGCGGGAACTCGCATGGTTTAGATTATGCTTGTGCAATCGAAAACAATTCTGTCGGGTCAACGGTGTCAGCTCAAACTGAGGGTATAGATGTTGGTGTTCTACAAGGCTCATGTCTGGGTCCCCTTCTTTTCCTTATTTATATCAATGATCTACCACAAGCTGTCCAAAATTCAACCGTTTCCATGTATGCTGATGACACAAGTCTGTGCTACCAGTCTTCGGATATAAATGAGCTGAACAAGGCCATTAATAACGATCTCAAACAACTGGACATTTGGCTTCAAGGCAACAAACTCTCCTTAAACGTTGCAAAAACAAATTCCATGCTTGTTTCCACCAAGCAAAAGCACAATATCCTCAAAAGTCGAAATGAAGATTTGAATTTGAAAATTCGCGACAATGAGCTCGAAATAATCCAAAAAACAAAATACCTTGGTGTGCAGATCGACAACTCTCTAAACTGGAAAGAACACATCAAGACTGTCTCTACCAAGGTTTCTAGAGCTATTGGCTTTTTAAAACATGCCAAGACGTTCCTAAGACAGGAAACATTGAAGACTCTTTACACAGGTATTGTAGAGCCACACTTTCGATATTGTTGCTCTGTTTGGGGTTGCGCCGGTTCGACTGAGCTTAATCAGTTGCAAACACGTCAAAATCGAGCTGCTAGAATTATAACCAACAGCAGCTTTGACACCCCAAGCAGACCACTTATCGACCAGCTGGGCTGGAAGACCATTGAAGAACTCGTCGCCAGCGAATCTAAAACAATGGTCTTCAAGTCCCTGCATGAACTGGCTCCCCAATACTTGTGTGACCTTTTCACCCGAAACTCAAAGTGCTCTTCCTATGTCCTGCGTAATTCAGAGACAGATTTAAGACTACCCATGAAAAAGTCAAGTAATGGGCAAAAATGTTTTTCCTATCGAGGAGCAAAAGCTTTGAATGACCTTCCTGCTGATACTAAACAGGCATCTTCCCTGAATAGTTTTAAAAAATCTATTTAGGTCTTTCTCTTTTTCTTTTAAATTAGATTTTGTAAATTTTGTATTGGGTTTTTATATCATGGTTTTTTATATTGTAATTTTTCTTTTTATTCGGTATTGTATATTGTAAGTAATGTTTTTAAGTGGAGGGCCCCTTGTAAAACAACTCTGTTGAAGGGCAACCCTCCTTAATAAAATCAAATATCAAATATCAAATATCAAGCCTTTCCATATGATCGTAGCAGTCGGCGACACTTCGGCGACGTGTACCCGATCAGTCGGCGACATATGGAAACGATCACTGTTATGATCATACGAAAACCACGCTTTTAAACTCATCTCTTTAAACTCTTCGATGCGTCTCCGTACCGTCCCCGTCTGATCGGCGACGTCGTTCAGAAAATGTTCCCATTTTTAAGGCAACCGTCCCCGATGTGTCTCCGAGCCTGTCTCGGCGAAGCGTCGCCGACTGTTACGATCATATGGAAACCAGGCTTTAAATACAAGTGATGTCGTTTCAAATAGATTCGTCAACTAAAACTAATCTTGTTTCCACTCACTTCGAGTCAGGTGACCATATAGACTGATTCCTTTACGTCCCTTGTTTCCCTGCGTTCCTTGGTCAAGAGGGACTAATAACATTTCTCTTGAATAGTGGGCCCACTTTAGGCCCGCGTAGGGTGGTTCCGTATTCACCAATCAAATCGCTAGAATTCAGTTTTTAACCAATCAGGGGCCGCTATTCAGAATGTTGTTATTGTTGCTCTTAAAGAACTGTTGAAGCAGCCTGGAGTTCTCGCAGCTTCGATGGATCTATTTTGCTTCTACAGAGGAAGATTACTGTCTGAAAGATATACATTTTGCGTTTTGTAGGTCAAGACAACATCGTTCTTTGTACTAAAAGTTTCCTTTTCATTGTTCGAGCTCTTTAAACCAGATTTTGAAGCGATTTTGTTGAGTGTACGAGAACTCCCACCTATTTAGGCCATTTTGAAAAAGTGGGCCCATTGTGTAAGCGTAATATTATGAGTCCCTAGTGACCAAGTGACATCAGCAAATCAAAGAACGCAGGGAAACAAGGGACGAAAAGGCATCAGTCTAGTGACCATACACAAATGGCACGAAGTTCTAAACTAAGAAAGTTTCCTTCAGAGGACAATCACGTGATCTTAAGTGCGTTTAAGCATCGTTTAGCTGAATTTTTCTTCTAAGCCTCGCAGAAAATTTGTTCCTTGAAAATTCCATGTTTTTTTCAAATATTTTGAAAATTAACTTTCTACCATGTCTTTGCGACATGTGACGTTATTCGCAACTGTGTTCATATGAGTTCTGCATAGAATGCAACAGCTTTCATGAAATTTCAAGGGAAAATGACGGTACTGTTCTTTCATAGAACAGCCATATTATGATTCAATAAAAGAACCAACCATAAGAAACTGTAGCCTTAGTTGCTCAAAGATTAAACTACTGTTTTTGGATCATTGCAATGCTAAGCAATTTTTGACGATTATTGTAAGGATTAAATTACTTTAGAAGTTTTATTTGGTTTGTTCTGATATCAAGGAAAGGTTTGACATTAAAGGTAATGTGTCCATGTAAGTACAGCAGCTCTGCGGGGGGCATGCCAATTTCACGTGAAATTTTACGTGATCACTCAAGCAAATACAATTTTGTGACAGCGAGTTTAAATACAAACAGACTTCTCACTTACTTGCGGCCGCTTTTCCAAAACTGAACTACGTCCGGAAGCCTCGTTATGAAATTTGACTTTTAATTTGCATGTGATCAGTTAAGTTCTACCAATCACAGCGCGCTACTGGACGTTTCTTTGTCAGCGTGTTGTCAGCATATTTTGACAATGTGTATACACAGCTGTACTTACATGGACACATTACCTTTAAATAACATTCTTTTACCTCGATTTTTGAGCTTTTTTTCATTACAAGTAATCTGGGGTCTCTGGTTTCAGCTGTCATGTATTTTTTATCTTTGGGAGCTCCCAACTCAATGCATTTTAAACAGATTTGCAAGATTCTGGTCTCTAAAATTAATTGAAAATCTTAGGGACAGGGTTTCCTCTTCATCATATCGTCTCCGGCGGGTGCACTGTTGTAGAAAAATGTATATCATGCGTGTCCATAAAATCACCGAGAAAGGGGTACAAAATCAATGGAATTCAAGGACCTAGAATTTAAGAAAAAAGGGGTACTTTTTACAGAAACATGTCAGTGAATTTTTGAAAAAGGGGTGGTTTTCAGAATGATTAAAGCAGAAAAAGTAGATATGAAATGCTTGATTTCACTGATCAGAGTAAAGCCAAAAGAGGCAACATCATCTTTAGAAAAACAATTGTTTATATACTTGGACTTGCAGTATGTCTATAAGACTAAAACTTAAAGAACCATTGAAGTATGATGAGGCTTCAAAATAAATGAAGAAACACATCATTGTTATGTTGCCAATTTTGAATATTGAAAAATGAGTAAAGGAGTACAGAGGCTAGGAAATTCTGTTCACTTCTTGCTAATTACTTTGTCATAGTTAAGCATATTAAGAGTTTACTGAGCATTGCTATTCACAAATGCTCATTTTGAGTTTGGTGCAATAAATATGCAAAAGGCAGCAGAGGCATGTAATGATGATGATATGAAAATTATAATACAAGTCTCACGTGTCATGCTGTGTCATGCCATGTTTGAATTTTTGGACGCGCTCTCTGTTACTAAGTTATCTCCATCCAACATGCAGCGACGTCAATGCAATCCAAATTCACGGAGATCGAATCTGAATACAGTTTTTTGTGCTTCATTTGCTTCAATTCTTCCCATTCCACCACTAGGTAGGCCTTTAAAATTTATTTTTATCTAGCCTCTCATTCATAGCCAAATCGAGGCTAGTAAACAAATTGATCCAGATCGAAAAATAAATGGCGGGAAAAGAAGAAATATGTCTGTCCTGTCTGTCTGTTTTGAAAGCATGTTAGCAATCAAAGATGCGACTTGACTTGGTGGGTTATTCTCACATTACTCTGTTAATCATTAAGTTATTTCCTATTTCATTTTCTAGCATGGCGCTTTTTAGCTTGATCTACACATACAGCAAGGTCCTGCCTAAGAAACCTGCAGGAAGGCTGTGTAGCCAAGTTTCTGTTTTGTTAGCAGACATTAATAAGTAAGACAACATTGAGAAAACCAGAAAAGAAGTTTTCTTGTGAGATGAGATAACTATCTGGAACAATTCTCTTCAGAAAAAGGCTAATGGAAGCACATACAGCACAGGATGAATGATCATAGCTAGCTAGTTGTAATAACATTTTTCACATACAGAGGTAAAATTATATTAATGACAATAGCCATGTCAATCTTGCCCGCCGCCCTGTTGGATTTTTTCACGCAATAGTTTCCTGCGCATTTCGAACGAGCAATGGCCGCGCTCGCGAGATGGGGTCTCCGTGAGAAACGGATTTCTGCTCAGAAACGCGGGCTGTGGAGGATGTAACCTCTATCCTAACATGCAATACGAGGCTGGTTGAATTGAATTTGAAAATACGGGAAATCTTCGTCATTGCTTTCCATAACATCTCTCGGTTTCAAGTTTTTCATCACGATTTTGGCCAACTTTGCAAACTCTGTCACGGTCCGTTTTTGGATCATCGCATCTCCAAGCAATGGGTAAGTGATTACTTTTTATTTTATGGAAAACGGATCTGTAGTTTTTGAGCAGTTTCGAATTTAAATTCCCCATATTTTACATCGCGGTGTTTAGGCCGAACCTTTTGCGTGCTTTGATAACAATAAGCGTAGAACAAAGGAGACAATAGATGTGAAACAAAGGGCCAACATTATGGAGTGCCAAAAGCAAAAAAAATCGTATTTTTATGATCAAGCTATATTTTCATTGCTATGCAAATATAAACATTGTAAGTGTCCAATTTTAATTGCTTATTGGAATTATATTTACAATGCTTGTGTATATTTTCATTGAAACTCCAAATTTCCATTGCAATCGCATGCTTATATTTATTGCATGCTTATATTTTCATTGCAACCTCATAATTACATTACAAACACAATCTTTTATTATAAGAAAAAATTCTTATTGCAAGCGCATATTTTCATTGTTAGCACATATTTTCATTGTAAGCATCGAAAAATTTCCCACGCTCTGCTAAAAATTTCTCACGCTGTTCAAAATATTTCTCACGGTCCAGCGGGAATCGGGAACCGGGATGGGGATGTGCAGACCCCTTGCAAGACTCGGAAAAAAACCATTCCATAAAAGACAGGATGGTATCGTGATTGCAGAGAATCGAAAAAAGATCATTGGAATTTTGTGTAACATTGCTAAAATAAGGACTAGTTTCTCAATGCTGCAAAAGTTGCCAACATTCCTAAAAGTTGCGAAAAGACTGCAATTTGCCAAGAAATTGCACTGAGGGCACATGCCGCCAAGATTTTGCAGTAAACATGAAGAAACTACCCTTGAAGTGTCACACCCCCAAGTATGAGATGCTTCATACGTCCCAGGCTTGTATAGACTAAACATTTCAAACTGGTGTTTCCTTCTGGCCACATTTTGTGAGCCACAACCAACGATGCTACCTAACAGAGTAGATACTGGCGTAAGATTCATGAGGTATCCTCAAGCCCATTTGTTGGTTCAACTCGATTGCTAGTACTGCAATACTGTAAAGCTTTCTGTTGAGGTTCTAACGAACGTTTGACTTCATCCTTGCCCTCATTTTGCATAAAGCCTAAAATTCCAGCCTATGAAATGTAGAACAATCCCAAAGGTTTGATTTTAAGAAGAAAGTGCAGAAATGCCTTTAAATTCATAGATCAGTATGAAGATTGAAAGCAAGATGACGCATTCTCACCAATCAGGATAGCACAAAGAATGAGTAGGCAGAATATGGTCTCATTTTAAAATCGACTCATGAAAGTGTGCTAAGTTAGGAGGTGTCCTAGGAGTTAGACATTGCTTTCACGGACGACTTGTTTTGCTTTTAATTATCAGAATATTCGCTGTTTTGCATTTGAATAGGATTACGTTGCTAAGCCGTTGCGAAGGAAGAACATTCGTTTCCTTCAATAAGGAATCGCATTTGTGCTTCAGGGTGTCGACATTTCGTGGGGAGATTTGTTGTCTTTTTGAGCTAGAATTTTCAGTTAACAGCACCAACTCTGAATGTTTTGAATCACGAACCCATTCTGGTTTTCATGGAATGGCTTAATTCCCGGTGGGTGCAATGTTAATGAAAATATGATACCACGCTCGCGCATGATTTCCCTGAGAAAGGGGTATATTTGAAATAAATCCATCCTAGGACATAGAATCTCAAAATAAGGGGCATTTTACCCTAGAAAATATCTCAAAACAGTTAAATGCTGTTGTAGTCGAGATCCTGCAAAATAGTGAATTTCAACTGGCTTGAAAGCAATTTGATACCCTAAGTTTTATGGGTGCTACTGTTTTCCAATAAAACATATCAGTAATATGGATGGCAATACAAGTGCAAAGGTTGCAGACTTGTCTCAAACTATTATTTCTACCGTATAAATTTCTTCTTTAGAGATCAGGGATGCTCCTTTTAAAGGGGATTACCTTCAAAAAATCAGAGAAAAGGGTATTCTATAAAATAGTATGGACGAGCGTGGTGTACCTTTCACCATTGCACTGCACTCACCGGGGTTTTATTTTCCTCGTTTCACATTGGGTCTGCACATTTCCATCCCAGTTCCCGATTCCCGGTTCCCGATTTCCGCTGGACCGTGAGAAATATTTTGAACAGCGTGAGAAATTTTTAGCAGAGCGTGGGAAATTTTTCGATGCTTACAATGAAAATATGTGCTAACAATGAAAATATGCGCTTGCAATAAGAATTTTTTCTTATAATAAAAGATTGTGTTTGTAATGTAATTATGAGGTTGCAATGAAAATATAAGCATGCAATAAATATAAGCATGCGATTGCAATGGAAATTTAGAGTTTCAATGAAAATATACACAAGCATTGTAAATATAATTCCAATAAGCAATTAAAATTGGACACTTACAATGTTTATATTTGCATAGCAATGAAAATATAGCTTGATCATAAAAATACGAATTTTTTTGCTTTTGGCACTCCATACAACATGGCCTGTTTATCAAATATCGTGGCTGTGTTTATCAAATAGACGTTTTTATATATAAGTCTTTAAAGCTCTTGATTTAAGAAATTAATCTGGTTTTGTTTTTCTTGCTAGAAAAGAGAAAAAATACTGTAGGTTATTTTTGTAGCATTATCCATGATGATGTCAGTGTAGGTCTCTGCACTTACCCAACTCAAAATGTGAGCCTCTTCTGCTTTGTTTGGCTATAAATGTCTTCTCATTTGCATTATTTTGCATACTTATTTGCTGTTTACCTTGTATCGATGAATGTTTGCTTGCCTCATTCAGTTTCTTGCACACTGACTTTGGATTGAACTCTTCAGTTCTTGGATACTTATACTTTGTCTCTTATACTAAAGGGTACTAATATGTTTTCTCAACAGACAGAGTACTATCCATCACTTACAAACATATCATACATATCGTCATTGGACATAAAGATGAGCTTTCTTCTAAAGAGATGGTCAAAAATGTTGTTGACTTGAACCCACAGCTCTTCCAAGAAATAGATCTTGAAACGGAAAATGGTTCTCTTAACTTGTACCATCATTTTCAAGGAATTGTGAAAAAGTACAAATCAATTCTTAAAATGAACAAGACTCCAAACAAGGCAGAAAGGCTTCAAAATTTCCTCAGTACTCCATATAAACCACCACAAAGGAAAACACTACATACTCCTTTGACACCAAGGAAAAGGAAAATGCAGGACACAATAAATGCTAAAAACACAGAGCTGAAAAGAGTGAGGCTGATGCTAGGGGAAGCAGAATCAAAACTTGCAGAGAAGGACAAAGAGCTGATGATCACAGAAGCAAGCTATGAGATTTTGGAAGGTGAATGCAAAGAATTTCAAGAGAAACTAACTGAACTTGATAATCTAAATGAAGAGCTCAGAGAGCTGCAAAGTAAAAATGTGAATGTCAAACATATGCAAGAAACAGTTAATCGGTTAGAGGCAGAAGTCACAAAAGTTTCTCTGAAATTAAATGCAGCTACATGTAAATTACGGTTGAATTCAAAGGGGTTGGCAAAATTGAATGAAAAATTGGAACGCCGCAGTGGCAAAGTCACCAAAGAAAAAGCTGCAAGAAAAAAAGAAAAGGAGGATCTCTTGAAACAAATTAAAGAAAAATCTAGGCAAATTGACCAGCTAAAGAAAGAAAAAGACGACTTTGAGAAGGCATTGGGACAAGAAACTGCAGACAAGCAAAAACTAAAGAAACTGTTAACGTACCACAAAGGCAAGGGAAACAGGGGAATTCGGGAGACTATCAAAGAGAAAGAAGAAGAAATTATTGCTTTGAAAAAGAGTGTTCAAGCCTTAGAGAGAGAAACCAAGGAGCTTGAAAATTTGTTGAATTTCACGGAAAGTCCTATTGTGACCACCTTTGCAGATGGAAAATATGTAGATTCGATAAGAGAAGTTTACATAAAGTTGCTAAGCATGAATGTGGGGCGTGGCAAAGTAGAAGAAGTAATAAAAACTGTTCTGGGAGGTCTGACCAATGTTACCATTGATGGTCCATTGCCTTCTGCAGCACTGACATCTGTACTGTCTGCAGAGGCAAGAACTCTTGCTAACCTACAAGCTGCCAAGGCATTGGCAGAAAATCCTAACAGCACAATGCACTATGATGAGACAACAAAGTATGGTTTTAAATCTGGCTCTGTCCAAGTTACTGTTGGTGATCGTTCTTATGCAGTTGGGCTGTTTGACCAAGACATGGGCACATCAGAGCGTCTGTTTGATTCCATAAAACAGTGCCTGAAAGAAACTGCTGACAATCTTGAACGAGTAACAGGAAATGCAGAGCTATCAAACCTTGTGTTGAATATCAAGAATACCATGACAGACAGACACAGCACCAATTATTGTGTTGATCAGTTGTTAGAAACTTGGAGAAAGGAACTTGCATCCAAATCCATTAAAGATTTCTCTTCCTTGCCGGCTGATGCTCAAACGCAAATATATGCTTTGAATAAGTTGAGATGCAGCTTACATTTCTTACTAGGCCTTGCAGATGCAGCAGAAATTGGACTGTCACAGTTTGACAAAACAGTTCGCACTCAACCAATTCAATCATTCAGCCGAATCATTAAAGCCAATGAATCTGGGACAACCAGGACCATTCGTACAGTATGCAAAACATTTGAGAAGCATGGGTCAGAACAATCTGGCATTATGGTACCATTTGCAGTCTTTTTAAAAGAGAGCCCAGTTCGCCTTACCATGTTCAGAGGGAACCGTTTTAATGTCCTCTTCTGGAATGGGGCATGCGTGTACTTCCATCGTCAGCATTTCAAAGATTTTTTCAAAGTCCATGGCACACCAAATTGTCTTCTTGAAGCAGTCAAGGAAGATATCTCAGATGAGCTTAACATTGCTGGATGTCGTGCATTGGGCATAGTTGACAAGCTAGTTACAGGACCCTTCTGGAGACTTTGTGAATCTGTGCCAAACATCCTTGATCTAAACCCAGCAATAAGAGAAATCCAAGCAAATTGTCTTGCGTGGGCAGATGATGCCAGCCCTATGCTTTTTAATCAAACACCTGCATTTGCTGGTGCCAGTGTTCATAGAGACGAAGTATTTGAGTCACTGTTTCAGCAAACAACAGAGGAAATGGATCTCTTGACCATTGCAGCATTGGAATTAATTCTAGGAAATTGCTGTGTTACAATTGTAAATCAAATGAAAGATGTCCTGGAAGGAGGGCCCTTGGCAAATCCCAGTGCACAATTAAGGGAGGAAACAAAAAGCTCGCCCACAACGAATGCATTGTCAGAAAGAGTCTTTGCTAGTTATGATAGGCTTATACGACAAAGACCAAATGCAACAACCCTGAATATCGAAAGTACAATCCTGTTTGAAACAAACAAAACAAGTGATTGGCTTAATGGGCTTGACAATGATACCAAGAAGTTTTACATGCAGATGGCGAGAAAGTCAGCAAAAAGTGTGATCCGTGCCTTCCACCAAAGACGGAATGAGATAAAAGAAAACATCATGATGTCACTACTGCAGAAACAAAAGGACAGAGAAGAGAAAGAGAAGAGAGTTGTGGAAAGGAAAAGAGCTATTATACAAGAAGTGCAAGACTTACATGGGGAATGGGAATCAATAGAAAAAGTTGAGAGAGAGCTTGATCTGATTAAGGATGAGAGCAATAAGAGAAGTGCTCTCATCGCACAACTAAAGTATCAGAAGTTAGTCCTTGGAGCCAAGGCCAGGGATAACAAACAATTCCAGCAGTCAAGCAAAGGCCAGGTTTTCGATACCGAAACTCTGAAAGAAAATCTCTGTGATATCATAGAATTCAACAGCACAAAAGAACAAGAAGGACAGGCTTCATTTGCAACTCCGCATGTGTTAGAGAAGAATGAGAGGAGGCAGGCATTAGAAAAGACAAAAGCAATGATTCGAAAAAAGTTACAGGCAGCCCAAATGAAAAGACTAGCTAATAACCCAGAGAATTCGCAAAGACAAACAACAAAACGGCAAAAGAAACAACCAGCAAGATTCAAAATTAAGAAAATAAAGCCAGCTGATCTAGTGGGAAAAGTTGTTGAGCATACTTTTGACAGTGAGGACGAGCCTGGTACAGCGTTAACGTATACAGGTACTGTTACCAGAATTGTTGAGAGAAAGAAAAAAGACACTGAGACGTTATACGAAATAGTATATGAGGCTGTATATAACGAGGAAACAAGTGATGATGATGAAGATAGAGATGAGGACGAGAAGGATACTTTTGTCTATGAGCTACTGGATGACTATTACAGAGGGGATCTAAAAATCTTATTCTAATTTTATTGCCGATAAATTATTGATAGAGGGTGGTACTTTGAAGTATCTTACATACTAGGGAGAAGGTTGATGTTGGCACAAGGCTGAAATTTGATTCTTTCAGTAGCGGTTTAGTAATGAATGAGATAAAATTGAGTGCATGGCATCTCAACTTTGTTGATCAAAATTATATTTACAGAGAAGAAATTTATGAATGGAATGCCTCTTGTATGTAAGATAATTTCTACCCAGTTATGATAATTGCCAAAGGGATCTGTGCACTGGTAGGTCAGCCCTGTAAATTGCCCCCCACCCACAGATTTTGTCCATTGAAAATATCAAGCCACCTGAAACACTGCGATCAGCGTTTTTGGAATCAGAAGCATTTTTGCCCATCCCCACCAGCCTTGGATGGCACACCCTGAATTTCAAAAGAAATCCCTCCTTTTATGTCCTTTTGAACTCCCCCCACAAGTAAGAGATTTATTGTACGTCCATTGAGAATACCGAACCCCAGAAACAGTGTGCTCTCAAGCGATTTTGGCATGGTAAGATTTTTGGCACTTCCCCACCATTTTTGTACATGCCACCCTAATTTTAAAGGCATTCCCCCATCTAACTTTCCCCATAAGTGAGTGAATTATGTCCTTTGATAACACAGGACCTCTAGAAACACTGCTATCGAGCTTTTAGGATTACAAGATTTTTGGCCCTTCCCCACCATTTTTGGACACAGCACCCATAATTTCAGGGATACCCCCTTTTTATCCCCCATTTATTCTGCCCCCCCCACAATTGAGTGAATTTTGTCCCCAGATAATATCCCGATAATATCAAACCACCAGAGATACTGTTATAAAGCATTTTTTGGATATTTTGGCCCTTCCCCCCATTCTTGGACACCACACCCCTTCTTTATAATGAAAATCCCTCTTTTTATCCTGGCTTTCAGAAGAATACTTAGTTTGGTTAGAAGATGACAATATTTCATCTCAGTATGTATACTATTGTTTTTAAATGCATGAAATGTGACAGTGTATATGACAAAAAGTAGTTAAAATTGCAGTTTTGTCCCCATTTTTTGGATACCTTGGCTATGAGAAATATTTCAGGAAAAGGCGCATTTGTTATTAACTTTGAATTCTCATAACTTTACACTCAGACCAGATATTTTTAATCTGAAAACTGTTTTGTGAAGTTCTAAGCTTGCTCTTTCTTATGAGCAAGGAATTCAAATGAAAACACTGAAATCTAGATTTTCAGTGACATGGCTACGACAATGGTCTTTTGATTCCTTGATTGTTCATTAGTTTTGTGTATTGATGCCTTAAATGATAGTTCCATGGGTATGTTTGGTTCTAAAGCCTATTACAAAAATATGTTTTTGCACAATTGCATGTTTGTTAATGGAAAGGTCAGGACAAAGAGGGTCAGATTATTCTTATATGATGTAAGAGTTTGGTTTAATCACAGTAAGAATGTGCTATAGTTCATGAATTCTCTAAAAGGTTTGTATGTTTGAAAAACTCATCATGCCTTTTTTTGCCCAACTCATGTTCACACTGCTGCATCCAGAATTGTTGTATCTAAATGTAAGATTTTAGTTGTATGTTGTTGCCCTTCATGGGAAAAATACTGAAAATTTCAGCTAGTCTCTGTCATAGATTGAGCGAGCAGCTGTAAATAGTTGAGGTTTTATCAAATAAAGGCTACAGTTTGGTTTTATGAGATATCAGTGATTTTCAATAAAAAGGGTACTTTTCACAATTTTAGGGGCCGTGAAAAGTCAGTGATAGGGGTCAAAAATTGGAATTGATTCTCAGTGAAAGGGGTCTTTTCGTGAATCCATGGACAAGCATGTATGTACTACTGTAATTCAAGTGCACCTGCCGGGCATATCGTCATTTTGCGACTTTTAATCAAACGTCGAACAATTCACTTTAGACACCCTGTATGACATCATGATTATGACGTTTCGAAATGGCAAGAGTACCTAACATGGAAAAAAGCAACTTGTTTCAAAATCTAAATCACTTTCTAAGCTTGATTCATGCCGTCAAACTGAGCTGATCAAAGCATTTTTAGATGGTGAAAATCTAATTATGAATTTGAAAACTTTATTTTGGCAAATCCAAGATGGTAGTCAGTGATAAAAAATCTTGTTTGTCTGAAAAAACGACACATGCAGCCATGATAGAGAATTTCTCCATATGTATACCTTTTCAACTAAGCGATCCGTTTTTCAATTTTTTCTTGCATCATATGAAATTTCTGACCCCATGTTCACATTTAGCACCCTAATTCTAGTCTAACTGCAAACTTGCGTGATCTTAGTATTAGCGATTTTAATTTATGAAGATAACAAATTTTAAAATTTGGGATTTGACCGTGAATATTGACTGAGGGTGTAAAAATACACCCCGAACGATTTTGACGGTCAAAACCCATACAAATTCTCAAATCTATTATCGCCATAAAATCGAAGTCGCAGACTCTAGGAATATGAAGCTTTGCATTTAGGCTAAACTGAGGGGGGGGGGGTGCTAAATCTAAACATGTGGTCAGAAATTTCGCATCAAAAAATTTTCAAAGAATTTCTAAAACGAGGCAATTAGTCGAAAAAGTTCATTGCAAAGAAAATCTGCTCAATGATGAATGATTGGATGCCTCAATCATCCATTACTAAAGCTTTTGTGATTATTGGAATAATGCTGACATCGGCAATTTTCTCTACTTGATCGATCTATTGATAATTCTGTTAAATGGGGAGGGGGGAGGGGGAGGAAGGAAGAAGTAGTTGGTTGGGACGGTAATTTGGTGTCATCTTGAGAATATCTTGACAAATTGAAACAGTTTCTCAAGGTATGCATGAAAACTGATCGTTATCACTTCTAAGTTGTAGAAATTGTCTTTGTTACGTGAAAACATGAAAATTCAAAGTTCGATTGAACCAAATAATAATATCATCAGCTGTTTCAAAATATTTCATACTCCAAGCTTCTTCTAAATCAACAACATATAATGTTGAACATTATATCAGTCTCTTCAGTTCTCGACGGAAATTTTAGCCATGACGACGACGGGAATGACGGATATATATGTGGTACGTATTTCCTGAGCCCGAGTTATGAATGTTCACCCGTCTTCTCGCGAACCACCACGGCGATTTCTTCAAGACGTAATCATTCGCCTTGTCATCCTCCAACTGATGAGCATCGTCATTCTCAGCTTCTGCCTCAAAGTCAGCGATTTCTCTCTCTTCTGTCATGTGCCTGGGCTCATCGGGTACGGAAGAGTCTTTTAACCTTCCTGTTTTACTTCCACGTGCAAAGGCAATGACGAGCGCAATTGCCCATAGCCACTTCAACTTCATGTTTGCTACGAAGAGAGAAGATCAATTAATTGAGATCTGTTAATGAGCAATCATTTGCCACTTTGGTGAAAAGTACCAGATCCTCAAGAACCAATGGTTGCTTACATTATATCCCCACTGGAACTTGAAGTTTTGAATTTACCTTCTTCCCAAACAAGATTACCATTCATATCATTGAGGGCACTGGAACGATAAGAATGAGTCAAATTCCAGTTTGACAATTGAGAGTCTGGAATATGTTCGTAAGTCTCTTCAAACTTTTATGAACATTGAAGGCATCGAAAATCTGTCCATGAATGTGTTTTTCCTATTCATAATGAATCAAGACTTACAAATATACCGGGTGTCCCAAAAAGCTTTGCCCCGTTTGTGTGGCTACTGTGGACGAGCTGTAGAGTCAGTTATCTCGGTTTTGCACATTTGCATAGGTCAGGCTTTAAAGGATCTGTTTCATCCAGCATGCCTTGTACGTGTCGTCTCTTGGTTTGCCTTTGTTGTCGCCATTTTCATGGCCCATGAAAATGGCGACAAACAAAGGCCAGCCAAGAGACGACACGTGCAAGGAATGCTGGATGAAACAGACCCTTTAAATTGGAGTTTGAGACCTTGTTTGAGTCAATCTGACACGTGGTTGCTGATTTATGACAGGGAAAAGGTGAAAATTGTGGTTGCTTCGTCCAGCACTGTCAAAAAGATTAAGTAAGTTTTCAAATTTGTAGGTAGAAACACCGCAAAACGACGAAAAGACAACAGCAAATGAGTCGGTTATATATATTTTTTGCCAATATTTCGTTCTGCCATGCAGGACTTCTTCAGGGCTATTATATGATAGTTACGTTTAAGATTTGAATACGCACAACGATTTGAATAGGAGAGGGTACATGTGATTGGTTAGACATGATGGCTACGCAGGGGCTATGCCGGTTAGGTTAGGAGGGTCGCGTCATGTGGTAATAATAATAATAATAATAATAATAGTAATAATAATAACAATAACAATAATAATAATGATAATAATAATAATAATAACAATAGTAATAATAATAATAATAATGATGATAATGATAATGATAATAATAATAATAATAATAATGATGATAATGCTGATGGTAATGATAATAATAAGAATGATGATGATGATGATGGTGATGATGGTTATGATAAGTAAGATAGGCGGATGGGTAGGGTGTGTTAGTAGATACAGTTAGTATGGAATTATTTTTGTTAGCGGTCTGTGGTTCTGTTTAGTCCGTTAGGTGACAGAGTGTTGGCCAAGCCAATGAAGTATGCTTCCTTGGCTCGTCTAACACTCTCTCTGGTGTCGTGTAACTGGAGTAGCGGTAGTAGTTGTAAGTCTTTTACTGAGTGTCCGGGTTTACAGAAGTGCTCTGCAACCCCGGATGTGTCGGAACGTCTGTTTATAATGTCTCGTCGATGTTCGTTGAGTCTGTCTCTTATACGTCGTCCCGTTTGTCCTATGTATTGGCAGTCAGTCATTTTGTTGCGTAGGCATTGTTTGCATTGTAGTAAGTATATGAGGTTGGTGGAGTTGCAGTCAAGGCTTTGTCGTATGTCGAAGGTTTTGTAAGTGTTATAAAATGTGACTGTGCGTGTTCCATCTTGTATGTGTCGGCATGTATTGCAGTTACGGCGTTTTCAAAGAAAGTAAGTATTGCAGTAAGTTTTCAAAGAAAGGGTTCTGGCATCGTATTAAAATTTTCACTACATTTTTTAAAAGGTAGAAAGTGCTCTCTTATGAATTGAAAGCACTACTAATTCTTTGAAAGATTTAGCAAAAATTTTTATACGACGGCAGAACCCTTTCTTTTGCAAACTTACTTTATTTTGACATTGCTGGAGAACAAAAAAAGTGCCGTTTTTGTCCTAACAACTTATTTTGCCTCTTCTCTACCATAAATCAGCAACCACTTTTCAGATTGACTCATACAAAGTCTCAAACTCGAAGTTAAGGCCTGACCTATGCAATAGCGTAAAAACGAGATACTTGAATCTACGGCTCCTCCACAGCAGCCACAGAAACGGGGCACAAATACTTTTAGACACCCTGTAGATGCAAAGATATTTTACCGTCCTTGGCATACAGATACCAGGTCAGTTGGTCTCCACCAAAACCGGATGCATAATGAGAAAGGCACTTCCAAACCAACCTTGCATTGGGTCTTCCTCCCATAAATCATAGATTTTCATCAATTCTGTACAATAAAATCGCAACTGGATTGTGAAGACGAAAGTCCAGTCAATTCCAAAAGCATCTTCGTAATTACCAACGAAACATCTTCGTAAGTTTATTGAAAGTTTGAATCTTTAAGGGCGGAATTAATCTACAGTATTTTTGATAAGATGGTATTGAAAAAATCAATTTTTTTCCGACGCCGCCCTACTACACAACAACAAGAAGAATTGAACAACCAACAAAAGCAATGACTATAACTTACTCCCCTCATTTAATGTTTTTTTATATGAGAGATTCGATAGTGAGCCAGCACCGAGCCAGCCCGGATATCAGTAGCAACGTGCCGTCATTCTTTTGTGTAAAATTGAAAGAACAATGAAATATTTTCTGACTCACGGCGCCAAATGTGATACTGCGCGATACTGATACTACGTGATACTGTTTCTTCCGTTTATTTGAGAAAAGTCAGCCCGCTTGAGGCGGGATCCCGGTAGTCGATAACCGAGATCTCGGCAAGGCGGGCCAGCCCGGCATACATATGAACGTAAACTGATGTTTAAAAAGTTGTGACCAGGGATAAGCAGGATCTCACCTGAAGGCGAGCAAGCTCGCTAACGGGCCAGCCCGCCTCATGTAAACAGGCCCTTAGTGGAAATAACTTTCCGAGTAATTTCAACTGATTGCCAATACAGGTGCAATACCGAAGAGCCTCAAGCATCCAGTTTCTTAGCTCTTTCATTCCAGGTTTCCCAGCATCTTGACGTCTGGTAAACTGAGCCTGCAGCTTCTTACGAGTGCCTTCTTTTAGCAAAATACGTGCAGAGGTAAGGCGACATTGCAAAAATTTGGGCATCCTATACATGTAAGTCGTCTTAGTTGTCTGTGATGCCACTAAGTAGTCATAATATCATGCAATCAGTGGCATTGTCATTGAGGCGTTGCTAAATATTCGGGTAGGTAGCGCAACTAGTAAATCTGTATTTTGAATTTTTATAGTAATTTTACACTTGACGAAACAGACTGATGACAAGCCTTATCAAACTGTAGATGAACGTGTCCTGAAAGTGTTTGAAAAAAGACTAATATACTCGGTCAAATTGCAAAAGAAGGAACCATAAAGAAAGCACATCACGCAGAAATACAAGGAATCTTTCGCAAATAAGAGATTTTGTCCGCTCATGCATTGCTTTTTGACTGATCAACTTCAGTCAAGTCAAGATTTGATAATTTATTCCTATAAATCTCGAGAGAAATGAAATGCCCATGCCTATTGCCAGGGCCGTCGCTAGAGGTGTCAAGCTAGGGGGGTGCAAGCTCTCGGTTTGCTGACTGGTGGGTATGGCTTTGGAACGTTGCCTTTTTGTCACACACATATACTCCTTGTTGAGGGGCTCAAGTCCCTCTCCATTAATGGCGTAGACAGGTTCCTGCCTTCAGAAGGGGTAAATTTCTGAAAGGATCAGAAATGGGGGTCCGGGGGCTTGCCCCCGGAAAATTTTTTGGAGTCCACATCCTTTAGAATGCTGTAGACGCTATTTGTTAGTCCAAGCCGCCCAGAACCATTTCAAAACCTAAGGATAGAAAGGCCAAGTTTAATAAACTCGTCGCTAAGATCTCGCGATTTGCATGTGCCCAAACTCTTAGGAAAAACAAGAATGTGCCCAAAGCAAACAAGAAGACGAACTTGAAATTTGGCTGGTTTTAAAACTCTGATGGAAGTCCAGAGAGAACAACGATGCTCATGCAAGTGAAGGGTGGCTTTTAAATTCACTCTTCCCTTCCATGAGCATTTTACTGAATATGTGGAATACGAAGAGAATGCGAGCGAAGCAAGCTGAAAATTCCTAGAAGAGCACAAGCACACAAAGAGCAGTTTCCCCATACTCATCATCATCATCATCATCATTACTTTATTTTTTGTAGGCTAAGTTGAAAATAGCTACTTTACAGCTAATTAAGGCCTACTTTAAAAATTAATACAAATATCTAAAAAAGAAAGAATATATATATATATATAAAGAAATTTACAATGCGTATATATACAAAAAGATTACATGATAAAAACATCTATCTTGCCAGGAACCCCACTTTAGGAATATATGTCTTGCAGAGCCTACAGTTGCATTTATCACCTTTCCAGCATCTAATTCGTTTTTTGAAAATAGGAAGGGTATTTGATTGTTTTATTTCTAGCGGTAATAGCTGCCACAGTTTATTTCCAAGGTAGGCTATGCTCTCAATTCCAAATGACGTAGTTCGTACCTTTGGAAGTTGAGCATCATTGCCACGCCTTAGATTGTAGCTAATATTTCGTTCCTTGAAAATATCCTTCATGAAAGGTGGGTTTAGATCGGATTTGGTTTTATACATTTCTGTCATTAACAACTGCAGGTGTCTTACATGGATTGGTACCGATTTGGTCTGCTCCAAGAGAAAGCCAAAATCATTCCCGTAATCTTTATATGCTATGCGTAATGCCCTTTCTTGAGTACGATTTATTCTATGGTCCAAAGTTCTATCATAAAACATCCAAACAAGTGGACAGTAACTAAATTGAGATAAGATAAACGCCCTCATTAACTGCTGTAGTTTTTCAGTGTCCATGTAACGTGATATTCTGGCAAGAGCGTGGAGTTTTTGGCCAGTCTTTTTGCAAAGAGCCCTGACATGTTGTTTGAAAGAAAGTGATTGATCGAAAGTTATGCCGAGAAGGTTTTCCTCTGTACTTTCTTTCACACAGGTCTCGCCTATTGTAATTGATATTTCATTACTTCCTTTTGCACCAAAAATCATTAAGTGGCATTTGTCTTCATTTAGTTTCATGAAGTTGTTTGGAAACCATTCAGTTATTTTGAGGGCATCATTCTCTAAATGCATAATGACATTTTCAATATTAGGACCACACGCATAAATAGTTGTGTCGTCAGCGTAATTACAGATTTCGGTCTCCTCCAGGAACATGAAAAGGTCATTCAGGTATATATTAAACAAAAGGGGTCCTAGGACTGAACCTTGCGGTACTCCTCGGACGGTTTCTGTCCATGTGCTGAATGAACCGTTAACCTTTACCCTCTGCTTCCTGTCGGTGAGATAGCTATGAATAAACAGCAATCCAGATCTACTGAAACCATATGCATTTAATTTTGCAATTAGCAATTCATGATTCAGGCAATCGAAGGCCTTCGACAGGTCCGTCAAGACAGCCCCTGCGACACCCCCATTGTCCATTGTCTTTTTGCAGGCTTCCACTAAACGTAGAAGTGCATGCTGTGTACCATAGCCTTCCCGAAACCCACAAAGGAGTGAGGACAGGAAACTTTGAACAAAAGGTAACATTTGATCCTGCATCAATCTTTCATAAATTTTTGATACGGATGGCAAGACTGTGATGGGTCGGTAGTTCTTTTTCGTAAAGGCATCCTCTTTTTTGAAGAGTGAACTTATATCTCCAGCTTTCAATTCTTTGGGAAAAGTACCCTGGGATAGACCAGAGTTGAACAGATTTTGGATGGTAACAGAAAATACTTCAGGATTTTCCTTTAGAATTCTTGAAGGAATGCAGTTGACCGGAGACGCCTTATTCGAGTTAAGTTTTCTGATTTGAATAGCAACATCTTCAACAGCAACCTCTCTAAATTCAAATCTTTCGGATAAAGTAATGTTCTCTTTGATTTTGCATATACTTGGATGTGATTCAAATTTCCTTACAGCTTTATCGATTGGATCTATTATGTCATTTGTTGGTAGCAGTAATGCTTCATTTGCAGAGATCCCTAAACTTTCTGTAATATTGGCGAAAAAATTGTTGAAAATCTCTGCAATTTCAGAGTCCCGACTTACCACTTTTCCATCTTCAATCAAAGTAATAGCTGAATTTACTTGCACCTTGTCTGAGAATAGTGGTTTTACAGTTTTCCAAAATTTATGATTATCGGTAAGGTTGCCGAGATCAATGTTCCTATAGTAATCAAATTTGGCATTGCGTAACAATTTTACGCACTTGTTCCTCTGCTTTTTAAAAGCTTTGAGGTTTTCCTCAGTTCTATCGTCGTTATACTTGTTACGAAGCTTGGTTCTATGCATGTTTTCTTTACGCAAGACTTTAGTCATGAAAGGCGCATCATTTGCACGGATAGATTTTTTCTTAACAGGAGCATGTTCATTCAGCACGCCCATGACCACAGCCTCGAAAGCACCATAGTCCCCATTCCCAACCAGCTCCTGTGACAACACATTAGAGAGATGAGCTCTGAAGTCCACGGCACTAAATCGGCTGTAGTCTCTATAGGTGATTATCTTAGGCCCCCTTTTGACATATCCACCCTTTAAAACGGTGACAATCATGGCGTGAAAATCCGACAATCCCGTTTCTATGACAACAGTACTTTGGAAGCTCCTGTTCCTATTTTTCAGAATTAAATCAATACATCGGGGACTGTCGGATTTGAAGCAAGTTGGGCTCCTAACAAGACTATTTAGGTTATAATTGTCGACAAAACTACTGATGACGTCTCCGTCTATTTCGCAGTTAAAGTCTCCTATTAAAATGAGACTTTCGTAATGGCGACAATAATGATCGAGCATTTTTCCAATTTCATTAAAGAAATACTGTTGTGGCTGAGAAGGAGGGCGGTAAATGGCCACAAGAAGCCATTTTTGCTTTTTGAGATTCACTACATTGGTTTCACATGTAGTTGAGGTTTCACACCTCAATGGTTTCACATGAGGTTTCACACCTCAATGGTAACACATGAGGTTTCACACCTCAATGGTTTCACTACATTGTTGAAATATGACGTTATCGTAAAAAAAGGTTTAAGTAGGATGCATAGATTTTTGTAACGCTAGATGCTTTGGGAAGTGGAGAAATCTTTAAAGAAGACCTGTGGCATCATGTTACCAAGCACACATAGAAATCTTGACAGAAGTGCGAGTGAAGCGAGCAAAAATTTCGTTGAAAATGTTCAATTTCATCTATATTATGCGCTAAATAGAGGAATACACATATAAAGTTGAAGAGATGCCTAAGTCAGATTCATTGGATCATATGATTCATTGGATTTAACAAAGGTGCGGTGCCTGCCCATCATAGCAAGCTAGGCGGTACTACGATAATACACTGACGCATGTATCAAAATGCGAGCGTAGCGAGCAGAAAATTTTTATGCTTTTGTTGCCTTAAATCGTGCCAAGATGTTTCTAAGTAAGTAGGATTTGTAAATTGCAGTTCAAATGACTTGCTGACTGGTGTGTGCTAAATTAACGTGCAGATTTCAGGAATTTTCTCAATTTGCCGACTGAGTGTAACTTTTACTTGATTTGCCGACTGAGATATGGCCAGGGGGGGGGGGGGGGTGCCGCACCCCCTGCACTCCCAATGTAGCTACGGCCCTGTTATTGCAAAAGTGGGCAAAATAAAGTGAGGACAGAGGTCCAATGAATAAGACAGCACTGTGATCCAGAACATCGAATTTAAACAAAATTTTAAGTTTGAGGTTCCGGCTTGATTTTGCACTTGAGACATGCACCAATGCTTATTGGCTCGTCTGCTGCACAAATTTTTAAGATCAGTCAATCGAAAGCGAAGATATTGAATTTTGAAGTTGGGCCTAAATCAGATCTCTGTTTATACATGACCGGTAGAGGCATGACACTGCCCTGACAGCAAAGTACAATTCTTTGTATCTAGGCTCGACTTCACTGATCTTTTTCATCTTAGTCTCATTCTGACCCTCTAAATGCATGCTTTGAGGCAATGTTAGACATGCTCAGATATTCTGCCTTTTTATGATAATTTTTAGACCACGTCACACTCTTCACAATGATACCTTTCTAGAAAATTTCTGTTCTCAAAAATCAGTTGTGAAATTAATTGATTAAATTAAGGGAGCGGTCATTTTTAATCCTGGGTACCGGGGCGGAGGATTTTTCGCAGGGGTATGAAATTTTTCTCAATTATTTTGTGCGGGTATAAAAAATTTTAAGAGCAATTCTTATGGGGTACAAAACTATTTTTTTGAAAAAGTTCTGGATGAAGCCACCGATCAAAGATTGAAAGAAAAATTAACAGATATCTGGAAATTATGAATCACTTGACCAGTATGAAATCGCCTGAGACAACTTGCTATCTGTCCATATATCTATACTTTGTGCACAGGGACTTCTAGATGGGGTACCAAACCATTTTGCTGAAAGATGATGGGGTACGAAAAACTTTTTCTATGTTCAAGATGGGGAATGAAATCTTCTCTAATTGTGCGAAATTATCCTCCGCCCTGGTACCCAGTATAAAAAATGACCATTCCCTAAAAGGTACTGAAATTAAAAAGAAAGGACAATATCTTGGAAGAGACACATACTCCAGTGCTGCCAGTCCCTGATTCTACATTTCAGCTGGTCATTCTCTTCGACACTGGTTAGTAGTTGCTTTTAAAATTCAGTTCATCATTCATCTGAGCAATTTGAAGGCCTGTGTCCTCAAAAGCAGCCTTTTGAAAGTGCACTATGTGTCAGCACCTAGAAGGTGGGTCAGTGAAGTCGTCTTGCCATGGCCATGACAAAACATATGCTTGCTCTTGGCATTGTAGCTCAGAAAGCAGCTAATGATTGGAATTTGCAAATTTGAAATATTCAAACCCCTAAGAGCTTCATCAATCAAACATCACTGAAAAGTCACTCGAAGATTTCTCACCTTGTTATCTTCAAGTTTAGCCACAGTACTCTTCTTGAAGCAGATTCTTTAGCCAACGAATGTCTAATGCCTGTTGTTCCCTCGCATTTATATAATTTTGACAAGGCTTTCCACATTCTCATGTTATGAAAGGTCACTTATCTGAAGCCCTTGTGACCTTTTCCATTAGATGATGAACTGATATCGCATTTTTTTTGTTCCTTTTCCAATCGGAAAAATCTATCTCCACTTCAGAGGAATAATTTGCTTGTCATGTGGAAGGACACGTTCGTCTACAGTTTCATTAGACTTGTCACTCACGATTCTATTTCGTCAAATGTAAATTTAATATAAACATTCAAAATACAGATTTGATTACGCTACTTATAGAATTCTTAGCAACACTTCAAGGACAATTCCATTGTTTGCATAGTACTATGACTATGACAGTGGCATCACAGAGAACTACGACTTACATGTAGGATGTCCCAAAAAATTGTGCCCAAAAGCCGTTTGTCTGGCTACTGCGGAGGAGCCGTGGATTTAATCATCTCGGTTTTTACATAGCTACGTAGGTCATGTCTCAACTTTGAGCTTGACCCCTAATTTGAGTCAATCTTGCACGTGGTTACTGACTTAAGGCAGAGAAAAGTCAGAATCAGTGGCTGCTTCAAAAACAGCACTTCTGTTGTTCTCCAGTAAGGCTTTCAAAAGAAAGGGTTCCAACGTCGTATCAAGATTCGTTGCTGAATCTTTTAAAGGGTTAGCAGTGTTGCCTATTCATAAGAGAGCACTATTTCGATAATATTTGGAGCACTATGGTATTTTTTCCCGAAACAATAATGATCGTTCCCATGGAAACGATTGTCTTTAGAAATTTTTTTTGCCAAAATTCCAATTTCATCTACCAAGGTTTGCAAGTAAAGTTTTTTGCTTCCAACTTAAAAGCTGATTGTGAGAAATTTCAAAAAGAATCTATGACATGTTTTCTAATATTTGAGTTAGAAAGACATATATCAGGCAGTCATAATGCTAAGACTGCGTTCACACGATGCCGGCACATTTTGAAAATGGTGAAAAATTCGACGGATAGGCCTCCTGTTCACACGAAAATGGCACTTTTTATGCCGGCAGATTTTGAAAACGGTAGATTTTGAAAACGGAACTCTAATCGGCACATTCGGGAAACTGCATCGTGTAAGCACTTGAAAATGACGAAAACAGAACATTTTTAGCCGCTTTCGGAACGATACTGATAGATTCTTAGGGTGTAGACACACTTCTTTGGCATCAAAGCCTTGCAACGAGTCTTTGCCATCTAATTTCCTACCGTTTTCAAATTGTTCCGGCATCGTGTGAACGCTAGCTCAAATTTTGCAGCCGTCACATTTTTCACCGTTTTCAAATTGTGCCGGCATCGTGTGAACGCAGTCTAAGCTAGAAATGATCTCAGTTGCAAAGGAATTTTGTCTTTGTCTGCCAAATTTGATCTTCCGAATATTGCCTTTTAGCCAGCTACCGTGCATACTCCAGCCACTGTGCATACTTTCCATGCTTTCTATGCATTTCTTGCATGGCGAACCAGGCGCCGCCATCTTCTTCTTCTTCGACCACCCCATGGCGAATTCTTCGGTAGCTCCTCAGCATTCTGTAGCTCCATTTCAGAATCATCGAAGTCATCTTCCTCAAAGTCAGCCAACTCTCGAGCGTCTTCAGCAATTTTTTTTTATTCATATAAAAATTTTTTACAACATATCTTACATTCTACAAAACTTCCCTAATTACTTTGCAACACTACAGGGACGACACCATGGGGAGCGAAAGACAATGACTACCCCATGGCCAATATATAAAGACGATCAAGTTAATCTACCTACAACATAACAAAATACGAACGATTCTGTTCTACATTAGGTGACAGGTTGCGACAATTTTAAAAATGTCACGAGCGTAAGTCGTGGGTTGTTTGTAGTGGAAAGACCTGACACTTAATGTGAAACAGAATTTACAAAGAAAAAAAATAACATTACATAATAGGACTAAGTGGCTGCTTTGTACGTAACTGAAGAGTCAACAGATCTTAGTCAAACCGACCAGTTTCGTGAATGAACCAGTTTCTTCAGCAATGTCACGACTCTCAGCCGGCTCCATTCAACGAAATGAGGACGCAGAGACTTGCAAAAATTATGAAGTTCATGTTGCTGGAAAAGAACAAGGCATAAATTGCTGGAAGCTAATCTTTTCTCAAATAGTCTATATTACGGAACAAGAAATCAGCTTAGGGAAATGTTATAAAGAGCAGAACAGGGATATCAAGGAGGAAGGAAGGAAGGAAGGAAGGAAGGAAGGATATCAGGGAGGAAGGGATATCAAAATTTGCCGTAGCTCAAAGAAAGAAACAGGTAGCTCAAAGAAAGAAACAATATCTATTTACATAGTCCCCAAATAGCTACAAAATATTTTTATTGACCACAGGACTTTGCAATGAACTGTTTGGCTCACAAACTGTGTGGTTCCCATGAAAGAACTTTTCCACTGCGTATCGTGCTAGCACCAAAGGTGAGGGACTTCCAGCATGACGTGTTTTAAAAAGCAGAGAAAAACCTGCAGATTCCACTATATAAGAAGCTGAGAAGGAGAACAATGTCAATGATCAAGACAGCAGCAAAAATAATGTTGAAAGTGTTTGTAAGCAAATAGCCCATGCTTATCACTTGAAACTTGACATAGAGAAGCAGGGCGACAAAAATACCAAGATTTAACTCGCTGAGGCCTTTCAGACTTGTGTCCTCATCAGAGGGTGATTTAGATTTATCACTCGAGATCCAAGGTTATTTACACTACTTCTTTTGGATCCATCCATGTCCAAATGTGTATGAGGTGTTATCATCTGCAAAAGTGCATATCTCAAAGTTATACATTATACATTTATACATTTATACATTATAAATTATACATTAAGCGAAGGCTACTTACATCTAGTCCATAAGGTTCTAATTTTGCAATAAGGAGGTCACGAGGCAGATAGTCATATGCCTAGTATAAATCCATTTGAATTGTCCCTACTATACCTGACGCGTAAAGACATTGCCTCCATTTTTCTATCAATCGTATCAAAGCATGTTGCGCACTAAGCCCCTCCCTAAAACCACATAAGATTTTTGAGGGTTTATCATAAAAGTAAGAGCTGATTTGCTCTTTTATAATTCTTTCGTAGATTTTAGAAACAGCAGGTAAGAAACTGATAGGTCTATGCTAAAATGTAAAAGTTGAATCATCGTTTTTGAAAAGAGGTCCAAGATCAGCTTCCTTCAGCTCATTTGGAATTTACAGTCATACATAGCAGAAATGATACAGTTAGTTAGGTTGGGGCAAACTATTTCTCCCGTTGCTTTCAACGTACTAGTTGGAATATTTCCACTACTAGATTTATTATGAAATTGACGATAATGTTTAGCCTAAATTCGAGGAATGCTTAATTGATTTGCAACTATTACGAACATCGATGTGCGGAAAGAAATTCATTATTTGCGACAATACTTGTTAAGTTTGTTTTCTCTGGCATCGATGATACCAACCTTCGACTTGTCTTTTAAGACTGACCGTATCATTTCTTAATCAAACCTTTTGGGAACATTATTTCATATTTGTTCCTTTGATCTTTACATTTCAAGGAATATTTCCCTGAAGGGAAGTGGTACCTTCACTGCGGCGGATACTTTGCTAGATATTGTGAGAAAAGGCTATTGCTTGAGGTGGAAAGCATTGCTAATTTCCATTGCTTTCAAATAAGAGGTTCTGGAAAACTGTAAAACCCTTGTTTTCAAATAAGATTCAAAGTAGCTCTTGTATCACCCTTTTAGAAAATGGTGTTGTTGAATCAGATGAGGGCAAAGTTGCTGAAATTCTAAATAACTACTTTGTTAATATAACGGAAACTTTGGGTATCGCCAGTGAACATGAGCAAGAGCCTTTGAATGATCAAGAGGACGATCCCTGCTTAACGTTTGTAAAACGTTTTCAGTCACATCCCAGTGTCCTTAGGATAAAGTCGTCCGTCAAGAGCACCATAAACTTCTCCTTCAGGAAGATCACAGTCGAAGAAATGCTAGAACAGTTGCAAAATTTAGATCCTAAGAAGGGTTCACCACAGGAAGCAATCCCTGCAAAAATATTAAAGTCCAACGCAGATTTGTTCTGTTTTCCTCTCACCGAGCTTTTTAATAAACTTGTTGAGGAAAGTAGCTTCCCAGATGATATGAAAAATGCCGATGTTTCTTCACTCTTCAAGAAGGATGATAATGGGCCTATTTTTTAATTCAAAAATCTGTCGGATGGACATTTGATACTTTGGAGCTACCGCCTGCCCAAACCTTAATGCGCATGGCTGCCTGAGTTGTAATCCTGTTTAAGACATCTGGTCGTCTACAAACTAGACCTTATGGACTTGCATTTTACCTTTCCTGTCCTGTGAAAATCCAGGTTTTCCTCGTCTGTCGGACGGACTAGATAGAAAGCGAATTTTTAGTGCTTGTTTTTCAGTTGCATGTCTT
Organism: Aurelia sp. 3 sensu Dawson et al. (2005); assembly: GCA_964020215.1. Lineage (NCBI taxonomy): Eukaryota > Metazoa > Cnidaria > Scyphozoa > Semaeostomeae > Ulmaridae > Aurelia > Aurelia sp. 3 sensu Dawson et al. (2005). Next base: position 5,395,439 of record OZ026584.1, read on the forward strand.
TGCTGCCAACCAGTATTTTCTTGTGAAGTTTTGGTATCTATGAATAGCTCAACTCTTCAGGATTGCATTTCAATCCATCTCTTTGCATCAAATGGTTATTTACTTAGCATGAGCATACATTAAGTGCATGCAGTCCGTCTGTCGGACGGACACTGTCGGACGGACAAAATTTTCCTATCCTTTTGGCAGCGCCTACTTCATACTAGAGACTCATATACCTATATAGGGCTACTTCAAGTAAAATTCAGCATAATTCCATGTAAGAATTGGTTCTCTGCTCTATACTAGCTTAAAATTTCGTTGCCATTCAGCACTGTGAAAACAAGTTCAAAAATGGCACGTTTTTGATCAAAAATGAGTTTTTACGCAGCAGAAATTACACCTTACGATTTTTTCGTGAAAGTAATGATAACATAAGTTGCTTTCTGCCGCCTGCAAATACTGAAAACAGTTAAATTACTTTGCAACTCACAGGAAATCTGTTATTTACAAAAATACGATTTTCTCCGAGTGTGACCAATTTCAAAATAGGCCCTAATATGAGCAAAAAGAATTACAGACCAATAAGTCTCCTTCCTACAATCGCAAAAATATTTGAGCGACTAATGCATAGGCAATTATCTGAATTTACTGCACGCTTTTTTTCACCACTATTAGGAGGGTTTAGACAAGGGTACAACACACAGCATGTCTTGTTGAACTTTTTGCAATGCTGTAAGAGCAGCATTGATAATAAGGGACTTGCAGGGGCAGTGTTCATGGATCTTTCAAAGGCTTTTGATTGTGTAAACCATGGTCTTTTAATAGCAAAATTGAGTGCCTATGGACTTAATATGGATGCCCTTCAGCTCATAAGAAGCTATCTATCAAATAGACAACAGAGAGTAAAGATCAACAGCTCTTTTAGTGACTGGAAAGAAATAAAGATTGGAGTACCCCAAGGGTCGGTCCTAGGGCCTTTATTGTTTAATGTCTTTGTAAATGACATATTCTGGTTTTCACATCGCACAAAGATATGTAACTATGCTGATGATACCACAATCTTTGCATGCCATCCGGATAATACTATTGTCACACAATTAGAAGAGGACAGCTCTGTGCTAGTAAAATGGTTTTCTGACAACTTTTTAAAATTAAATGATGACAAATGCCACCTGATGATATTTGGCGATGAATGTACTGAAACAACAATCTCAATTGGAAATTCAAGGATTAATGAAAGTGATTACGAGAAATTATTAGGTGTGACTTTTGATAAGAAATTAAGTTTCAAAAAACATGTTGAAGATTTGTCTAAAAAGGCCAACCAAATGCTTCACGCGCTTGCTCGCTTGTCAAATTACATTGATCCCATCAAATCAGAAATTTTAATGAATTCTTTCATCAGGTCGCAATTTAATTATTGTCCACTTGTATGGATGTTTCATGACAGAGCAACAAATTCGAAGTTAAATCGCATTCACGAAAGAGCATTGCGGTTGGTATGCAAAGATAGTGAATCAGAGCTAGAAAAATTGAAGAAAAAATATGGAACTATTCATCAGCACAATCTGCAACTGCTAATGATTGAAATATTCAAAACGAAAAACAATCTAAATCCAACATTTATGAAAAACATTTTCACAGAGAGAAATAATCCATACAGTTTACGAAGTGAAAATCATTTGCGGTTGCCAAAAGTTAAGACAACAACGCACGGAATAGAGAATATTCAGTACAGAGGTTGCCATTTGTGGTCCTCATTACCGAGGGAAATTAAAGATTCCAACACACTCGCTGAATTCAAACGAAAAATAAAATCATGGGATGGAAATACTTGCATCTGCAGATTGTGCAAAGTTTTTATCAAAGATTTAGGGTTTTTGTAGGCTTGTTTTGGACATTGTAAAGTAGGTTTTAAATTATTTTGTTGGCTTTAATTAGCTTATTAGCTATGTATATATATATATTTTTTCTTGCCAACGTAAAATAAATTGTTAATAATAATAATAATAATGTTAGTTCTAACGGGGGAATCACTTTTAACCCTATTTTAACCGGGTGAAAAAAAAAGATTTTTACCGGGGGGGGGCGTTTTTGGCCCCCCTAATTTTCTTCGGAACAATAATAGCTATGACAATGAAACTTGCACTGTATTATGATTAAACAGAGGAGAATCCAAAAATAACATGAATTCATTATTAATCACGTGATTGGTTGCTAGGCAAACAAAAATAGGGCAAATTTTGACGAAATTGAGCTATCACAAAAAAACAGCATATTTACATTAAATAACTGGCTAAAATCGGCTAAAAACTATCCAAATACTTACTTGATAGCCTTAGTTTGAAATTTCATTCAGTTTTGTATGAATATCTGTGGTTCCTAATTAATTAACTAAATAAATAACTGTAATTTGATTCCATGCAAAATTGTTTCCTCAATGATAATGCTTAAACATCATCAATTTCACATAATTTGGGTGAAATCAAATGGTTTTATCAATATTTCAAGTTATTACATGATTTTCCATGTAAAAATTGCTAATTCATTAGAAATATGACGTCAAAAAGATGTATTACGTCATAGAAATTATAAATTGCTGACGTTAGCAAATATAGATGAAATTATATATCAAATGAAAGTACTCATCGAGACAAATCGAATGGTATATATATTGACGAGATTCAGCACAAAATAAAGAAACTAGAGCAATTTTCACGATTTTCTTCGTGACCACTCTCCAAATATGGGCATCTGGTGGTCACGTGGTCTAGCAATAGGCATTGAAATTTTATTTTCTGATTGCCAGTTAAATTTTAGGAAAAGTCAGGGAGTTTCAATGCTATAGCTATCATCGTTTAGGAGCTATCAAAAAAAGATTAGGAGGGGGGGGGGGTGAAAAATGCCCTCCCCCGGTTAAAATAGGGTTAAAAGAAGGAGCACAATAAGGTCCCTTCATCCCGCCATCCCGCACCATTTAGTCAGCAGATCCCTCTTCCCATCGATCAAAATACTCAAATCCCGATCTCGCTGCCCTTGTCTATCCCGTATCTTGCTAGGCTGGAATGAAAAGTCATTCACTACTATGAAGGAGTTACACCTTCTCTGCAGAAGTCAGTATACCTTCATCCGCAGTGGCATGTACGCTGAAACATGGCTGCGGCGTCTAACAACCAAAGGCGCAATAGCTAATAGAGGAGCCAAAGGTAGGTAGCTAGAATATCCAAATTCAAAGAAAAAGCAATAACATTCATCATCACTAGGAGTCTCCTCACCTTGCAATTCTCGCGGTTCTTTTTGGCAAAAGTTCTTCTGTCACTTCTTTGAATACAGACTGTTTAGCTGACGAAAGCGTTGTTCGTTGTGCAATGCGTCCTCAGATTTATACTATTTTTTGATGAAGCTTATAATCCACAAATTAAGTTGTCTAATGCTATGTTAATTGAAAATCAAACTTCTTTGTCAATTTTTGGAATTTTTGCTCTCCTCTCGAATCGGAAAATTCAGCTGATGTTGTTTCTACTGACTTCAGGTCAAATGAGGGGGGGGGGGGTGACAGAGTGAGTCTTTGGTACCGGTAACAACTCATGAGGTACCTAACCCTAGCCGTAACCCTAACCCTAAGCTTGTGTGAAAAGAAAGTTTCATAGGAAGAATAACGTCAACGATTGACAACGATAGACTACGACAGACAACGATGACAACGGTTGACAAAGACTGACAAAGATTGACAAAGATTGACAAAGATTGAATACGATTTACAATAACGATTGACAACGATTGACAATGATTGACAAAGATTGACAAAGATTGACAACGATTGACAACAACTGGCAACGACTGACAGCGATTGACAACGATTGACAACGACTGACAACGATTGACAACGATTGACAACGATCGACAGCGATTGAATACGATTTACAACGATTGACAACGATTGATAAAGACTGACAACGATTGACAATGATCGACAACGATTGAATACGATTTACAACAATTGACAACTATTGACAAAGACTGACAAAGGTTGACAACGATTGACAATGACTGACAACGATTGACAACGATCGACAACGATTGAATACGATTTACAACGATTGACAACGGTTGAAAACGATTGACAACGATCAACGCCTGACAACGAATGACAACGATTGACAGCGATTGAATACGATTTACAACGATTGACAATGATTGACGACGATTGACAATGACTGACAAAGATTGACAAAGATTGACAACGATTGAAAACGATTGACAACGATTGACAACGATTGACAGGACTGACAACGATTGACAACGATTGACAGCGATTGAAAACGATTGACAACCATTCAGCAATGTCAGATAAATTTTTCTTATAAGCTTCCCAAGCAATTTGTTCGTATTCCATTTTTTCTCTCAAATGCTTTTAAAATTAATATTTTACCACATGTTTGCGACATATGACCTTATTAACAACTAAGGTCTTTTAACTTCTGCATAGAACGCAACAACTTTTATGAAGTTTCAAGGGAAAACATTGTACTGCTCATTAAAAGTGTACCGATTTTTCAATTATGAAAAACTGTTATAAAAAATCAGCGTGCTCAGTTGTTCAAAACTTACGAATCGCGCTGTAATTCTTTTACTCATAGAAGCCCCAGGGGGGGCACTCCATAAAATTTAAGATAGGGATGTTCATTTGGACAGATTTTTAATCTACCCAAAAAAATGACAGGCCCAAAATTTTCAAACCCAAAAAAATGACGGAATTATTCTCGAGCCCCCATAACTATCCTTGTTTTACAACAACTTAAATTGAGAAAATTGTACCTCACAATTCTGCACAAGATAGCAAAACTGATATTGAATTTGGAGACCATCACAGCAACTCTCATGATTTGCCTAAATCATCATGTTAATAACCAACTATTCTTTCCAAAAACTATATCAATAAATTGACACATAGAGTAGGTAAAACTTCTGATTCAGCATAATTGGGAAGAAAGAAGTATTCAACAACCCATAGCACTTCCATTAATTAATTGAGATTATAATTTTCTAAATACAAAGTTCAGTAACCCAAAAAAATGACGCAAATTTTCAATGAACCCAAAAAAATGACGCCAATTTTTTCAACCCCAAAAAAATGACGCCAACTTAGCGAAACCCAAAAAAATGACATTTTCGTAAATTTCAACCCCAAAAAAATGACACGAGCATCCCTATCAAAATTTTCACAAGTGCCCCCCCCTGGGATAGAAGCCATCACTAAATAGAGTTATCAAACAAAGGAACTCATAGATAAGAGGTTGAATTTTAAGGGGCGTCTGAGTTACGGCTATGAACTCACCATTTTACTTAGTCCTATTCCTTGCAAGGACACAAACGTTCCTTTCCTGCGTAACACAAATGGTTCACCACTGTGAATGAAGAATGCGATTCGAACAAACGGGAAGCTCATACTTACCGTAAAAGCTTTATTACGCCCCCCTGGGGGGGGGCTTATTTCACTTTAGACACTCCAGAGGGGGTTTATTAGAGAGGGGGCTTATTCAAAAGATCAAATTACAAAAATGAGAATGGTAGCTTTTCAGATATTTTACCCCATATTTTGCGAATTTAACATAAAATTTTACCAGTCAAATACATAAATTCGACACATTCTTCATCCCAAACAATATCAGAACTACCGGGTGAGTAAAAAAAAAAAACGCCCGTCGTTTGAAAGGCTACTGCTCTTTGAATATACAAGCAATGCTACTTTGCAATATTTGATTAAATAGCTAACATGTTCAATTATTTTTAGAAATTTTCCTGGCTAAAATCGGTCAATCCGTTCAGATTTTGTAGGCAATTTTCCTAAATGATTCCGTTAAAAAACGTGCTAAAATTGCAAGCAAAGTCCCTCATGTGCTTACCTCACAGCGATGACTTTCAGCACGCTTTAGCACGTACGTTCATTTTGGCGGGTTGAAAAGTTTCCCCCTAGTGTGAATAACTTATTCAGGGGGATTCCATTCTCCCATGACGACAAAATACATGAGCACACTCAAGAGTCATTATTGCTAAGAAGAAGAACAAAGGGAAATTTTGCTTGCTGTTTTCGCTCGTTTTTGCAGGTTTTCGAAAAGGGCTTTCTGCAGAAAATCTCCTATTTCGACGGTAAGGAATGACCGATTAAAGCCGGGTAAATTATTGAACCTAATTTCACATATTAGGGATAAAACAAGACAGTTTTCAACATCATTGCTTTGACATTGAAGGATCAGAATTATTTTAAACGCCGGGCGCTTTTATTGACTCACCCGGTAACATACACGCTTGTTTAGCTATATAAATGGAAAACTGTCTGAAATTTCAGGAGCTTGATACAAAGGGGTGGGAGGCTTATTAGAGAGGGGGCTAATCTAAAATTTCGGCATAGAGGGGAGGGGCTTATTAGAGAGGGGGCAGAGAGGGGGCTGAATAGAACTTTTACAGTAAGTTTATGTTAAACACTTGGTATAGTCGTAGGTTCGACAATAAACAAGGTCTTTCCACTCAATACTTCATTAAACACTCAGCTTGAAAAATACACGATTTCTATAAAACAGGCGGTCAAGAAAAACTTAGGCCTATTGCGCAACAACAACAACGATCTGAATCGAGGCTACTCGATGATGTCATCGAAACTATAAAAATGTCTCTTTTGGGGGGCAAACATCATAAAACAAAAACTACATTGATCATAGAATAATGAACAATATGATTGTTCATACATTTCACATACTCCCCTCCAAAAGAAAATGTTGTCCGCAACATTGAATTGTGGATGTCTTCGAAACATCATTGGACTCTGGAAATCAACGTTCAAATATCTCTAGTTCACTGTGATTGTGATTGGCGCCAACAGTATCACAAACTATTCAGAACAATAACGCATTTCTGAATATAATGATTTGCTCGAGTCATTCGTCAAATATGAAGCAAAGTGCATCGGTTAATGATGAAAATGTTCATCGCACGTGTATCTTTAAACTTTTGGTCGAATAAAGCGTTATAAACGAGTCTTTTCTCAACAAAATAACGGTAGGGATCGAGTCTTTTCTCTCAACATGAACGGTCAAATGCATAGTTCAAAAACTCGATAAGTTCAGACAGTTAAAGGATATGCGTTCCAACATTGCAATGGATGCGACGGTTGTGGATGGCAAAACTGAACTCTTGGTGGCATAAACAACTGACGATACGGAGGAACATATCCTGGCATAAATGGAATCATTTGAGGTCCGACTGTTCTTTGAAATGGTTCAACATATCGAGGAATCTGCTGAATATAATTGACATGATAATTTGCAGGTTGTCCTGGTGTCGCATACATTAATCGAGTAGGTGGTAACCGAGTTCTCTGCGGTCGTGGAGCTGGCTCAACATCGGGACTTGGTGCTATATCATCATGAATGTCTTCTACCTGTTCAGTCTCAGGAGCGTTGTAACATTGAGGTACGATGTTTGGATCTTGAGCGTTGCCCACTGCTATGACTTGTTCTTGTTCATCTTGATCATGATCTGCTTCCGGTTCACTAATTGCTTCTTGAAGATTATCTGCTGCTAAGTCATGTTCTTGTTCTGGATCTGGCTCCTGTTCGTTCAAAGGGGCACGCATTTCTGGATCGTCGTGTGCCGCGTTTGGCTGCAATTCATTTGGATAGAATCCGACATTAATGTCATCATCATCATCAGTTCCTCTCGTTTCATTTGATCTTTTACTCCTGTTTGCTACATTCTTCGCTCGATTTTGTTTCGTATTCTTTTTACGCCGTTCAAATTCAACTGATTCATCAATGGGTAAATCATTACAGGGGTATAACAGTGTACGATGAAGAGTACGTTGACGTCCTTGACCATTCTCTGGTTGTACGACATATACGGGACTATCTTCATTCATTCGCTTCAGCACGGTGTAGATACGATCTTCCCAAAAAGCACGGATTTTTCCCGGTCCTCCTTTTTCAAAGTTACGAACAAGGACTCTGTCACCTTGATTGAGGATACGGCTTTTTGCTTTCTTGTCATACTGTGTTTTCCCTTGTGTTGCGGTAGCTTGACTCTTAGCATTTGCAATTCCGTATGCTTGTTGCATGGCTGTTCTCCAGCTTTTCACGTAGGCAGAATAACTTGATTCAGAATTTCCCTTTTTCAATCCAAACACGAGGTCGATGGGCAATCGCGGTGATCGACCAAAAAGAAGGAAGAATGGTGAAAATCCTGTAGCATCGTGCCTCGTACAATTGTACGCATGAACCAATTTTGGTAAGTGGTCTCTCCAGTGTGATTTATATGTTTCGGGCAATGTTCGCAACATTGAAAGCAAAGTACGATTAAACCTCTCAGCCTTTCCATTACATTCCGGATGATAGGGCGTAGTTCTCGAATGTCCAATGTTTGAAATCTCTTCAAGTGTACGAAACATCTGACTCTCAAATTCACCGCCTTGATCATGGTGAATTTTTATGGGATAACCATATCGTAGGATAAAATCATTAAACAATAGTCTTGCGGCAGTTTTTCCGGATTTGTCTTTGGTAGCATATGCTTGCGCATATCGCGTAAAGTGATCAACAATAACGAGCACATATTCATATCCTCCGCTGCTCTTTTCGAGATGCATGTAGTCGATCGAAATGATTTCAAATGGAGTTTTACTGTGAATTGGTGTCAACGGCTCTCTCTGCTTGAATGCTGGCGGCTTCTGTTTGACGCAGCGACATCTACGCGTAATAAAGTGTGTGATATCTCTCTGCATGTGTGGCCAAAAGAAACGTTCACGGGCAAGCTGAACAACTCTCTCTGGGCCCAAGTGTCCCATATTTGTGTGTAATTCACTGTAAACGACATTCCGAAGACTCAATGGTAGTACAACTTGATCATATTGTCCGGAAATACGCCTCAAGATACCATCCTCTGATAATTTAAGTTTCTTCCATTCGTATAACAATTGCTTTGTGTTGTGATCTAAATTCTTGACTTCAGCAGGACTTGGTCGTTGATTCTGTTGCAAATACTGAATGACTGTGTTCACACTCTTGTCTTTGGTTTGGGCATCTTTTACATCAAACTTTTCTTGATCATAGCTTGTTGTCTGTTCGTCGGGAATATGATTATTAGCGAAAAATATAGTATCAGGATCAGAGATCGAGTTGATCCAAGCTGTATCACCAGATGCAACTAAAGTGACCGCGTTTATAACTGCATCAATCTCTTCTGGAGAACTCTTTTCTGTACATGAAGATATATATTTTGTCATGTCTAGTGGGCTACGTGAAAGAGCATCTGCGTCTCCGTTTGACTTTCCTGGACGATAGTGAATCCTAAACTTAAAATCGGCTAACTCTCCCACCCAACGAAGTGTTGTTGCATTTAAACGGGCTGTGGTCAACACATATGTTAGCGGATTATTGTCTGTAAATACATCAAACGGTGGTGAATAATATAAATAATCTCTGAACTGATCTGTAATTGCCCATTTAAGAGCGAGAAACTCCAACTTTCCACTGTGCATATGATAATTCTTTTCACTTTGAGTTAGAGTGCGAGACGCGTATGATATGACTCTCATCTGATCACCCTGTTGTTGGTAGAGAACTGCACCGAGGCCCTCTTCACTTGCATCTGTATGGACTATGTATGGCAGGTTGAAGTCGGGATACGCCATTATCGGTGGACTAGTGATATGTCCAATTAGTTCTTCTAGCACTGCTTGATGTTCTGGTCTCCATTCTATCTTTGTAGTTGATGGTAACTGTCCATTTGATTTCTTTGTCGTTTTCACATGCATGTTGGACTTGCTACTGCTATTTTGACCTGTGAGGAGCTCATAGAGTGGACTGGCAATTGACGAGAAATTTGGGATAAATCGCCGATAGTAACTCAAAAGTCCTAGTAGCTGTCTTACTTCACCGACAGTTGTTGGTATTTTATCCTTCAAACTTGTTACTGCTTTGGTATTATTGGGATCAACAGTATATCCATCACCTGATACGATCCATCCAAGGAACTTGACTTGTTTCTTGAAGAGTGAGCACTTGCTGGCCTTTAGCTTTATTCCATTCTCTCGAAGGCGTCGTAGAACTTTCCTAACATCTTCAACATGTTGTTCAAAAGATTTACTGAATATGATTACATCGTCAAGATATGGCAGGCAAATTTCATCGCGAAGATCACTCAGGCATTGTTCCATGTATCTTTGAAATGCCGCTGGAGCATTTGTCAAGCCGAATGGAATGCGTTCCCATTCAAAAAGGCCCCAGGGGGTTACGAACGCAGTCAACGGTTGGCTCTGTTCACTAACGAACCCCTGGTGATACGCCTTTCCTTGGTCGAGCGTAGTAAACCAATGACTTCCACCTAAACTGTCCAACGTTTCTTGTATTCTGGGTAACGGATGCTTGTCTTGGATCGTTTTCTTATTTAGCAATCGGTAATCAATACACAATCGTAATGATCCATCTCTCTTTCGTACACAAACGCATGGAGACGAGTACGGAGACTTTGAAGGTCTTATGAATCTCCTATTGAGTAAGTCCTCGATATACTGCTTGACTTCACCATAAAGAGGTCTGGGAATTGCTGCATAGTTCTTCTGAACTGGCTGGTCATCCTTCAACTTGATTTCTAACTGTAAGTCCTTTGCACAACCGATATCTTGATCATCTTTTGAGAATGAAGTTATTTCATCCCTGAGCATAGCCTCTACTAGTTTTCTCTCATCTGGGCTTAAATGATTAAGATCCATCTTTTGTAGAACTCCCTCAGTTACTTGACAGGTTTTGACATCTGCTACATTTTCATTGTGACATTTTGTTGCGGTACTTCCTGGATTTGTAGATTGTGAATCACCAAAATTCATGCTCATCGGTGTGATAGATCTCACTAACTCTAGGCTTCCAAGAGCTGTTCTGGCTGGCAATAGTATGTTATGGTCTGTTTTGTTTGCAACTTGCAACTTTAACACTGGTATAGGCCTAAGTTTTTCTTGACCGCCTGTTTTATAGAAATCGTGTATTTTTCAAGCTGAGTGTTTAATGAAGTATTGAGTGGAAAGACCTTGTTTATTGTCGAACCTACGACTATACCAAGTGTTTAACAAATTTGGCGCCCAACGTGGGGCCCCTGCTTTTTGCAGGGGGGAGGTGGATGAAAAATGAGAGAAGACTTGTTTGTAATGCTGAAGTGAAACTGATTGGTTAAATGGCCTAAATTTGATCAGAAATTTTGGGAATACTTGTTGACAAAATGGCAGCAAGAGCTGAAGATTTATTACTGGAGGTGGAGGGGAAGATATTTTTATTGTAACAGAAAATTCTTCAGAGCTCTCTTCATCATAAAGGCCCTCCAAAACTCCAGACAACAACTTTATTACCTGAAACTTGGTCTTGCCACTAATATCTTTCTGAGGCACCTTCAGTACACCAGCAATCTGTAAGAGCTGCTCCATTTCCAATAAAAATATCTTCCCCTCCACCTCCAGTAATAAATCTTCAGCTCTTGCTGCCATTTTGTCAACAAGTATTCCCAAAATTTCTGATCAAATTTAGGCCATTTAACCAATCAGTTTCACTTCAGCATTACAAACAAGTCTTCTCTCATTTTTCATCCACCTCCCCCCTGCAAAAAGCAGGGGCCCCACGTTGGGCGCCAAATTTGTTAAACACTTGGTATAGTCGTAGGTTCGACAATAAACAAGGTCTTTCCACTCAATACTTCATTAAACACTCAGCTTGAAAAATACACGATTTCTATAAAACAGGCGGTCAAGAAAAACTTAGGCCTATTGCGCAACAACAACAACGATCTGAATCGAGGCTACTCGATGATGTCATCGAAACTATAAAAATGTCTCTTTTGGGGGGCAAACATCATAAAACAAAAACTACATTGATCATAAAATAATGAACAATATGATTGTTCATACATTTCACATTTATTCATTGGAAGTGGGGGGGGGGGGGATACTTGACTTTAGAATCGTTTGGGCGAGTTCTCACGAAGGACTTCTTTCACCTGGCTCTAGAATTTTCCCCTCCATAACGATATCCGACTCTAGAAAAATTGTTAAAAAATTTTTACGCCTTCAAATGAAGCTCACTGCTTTTGAATGGTAGTCTTCAAGAAAAAATGATTGTTCACAGGCATCTAGAGGAAGAAGGAGATTCGTTTTGGCCTGTTGAATTATGTGTAAAAGGTAATGTATAGGAAAAATACATTGTTTTCATTTCAGGATACAGGATGACCTTCTGGCTGGCGTTACCGTCCTGGTTCATAAAATCTTTACTGACAAGAGCATGACAGGAATTTATGTTTTCAAGTAACTATATAGTATGGGTTTTCCTGTCCCATGTTAATGAAAACTCTGTCCGCTATTATTATATTGTGTAGTAAGGCGTACTTCCAGTTTGGAAGGGAAACATATTTCGAAATTGATTATCTTTTTCACATGATTTCCTTCCATCCATATTTGTTGCATTTAACCCTATTTTAACCGGGGGGGCGTTTTTGGCCCCCCCTCCCGAACTTTTTTTAATAGCTCCTAAACCATGGCAGCTATGGCACTGAAACTCACCGAATTTTCCTAAAATTTAACTGGCAATCAGAAAATAAAAATTTCAATGCCTATTGTTAGACCACGTGACCACCAGATGCCCATATTTGGAGAGTGGTCACAAAGAAAATCGTGAAAACTGCTCTAGTTTCTTTATTTTGTGCCGAATCTCGTCAATATATGTACCATTCAATTTTTCTCGATGAGTACTTTCATTTGATATATAATTTATCTATATTTGCTGACGTCAGCAATTTATAATTTCTATGACGTCATACATCTTTATGACGTCATATTTCTAATGAATTAGCAATTTTTATATGAAAAATCATGTAATTACTTGAAATATTGATAAAACTATTTGATTTCACTCAAATTATGTGAAATTGATGATGTTTAAGTATTATTTTTGAGGAAACAATTTTGCATTGAATCGAATTACAGTTATTTATTTAGTTAATTAATTAGGAACCACAAATATTCATACAAAACTGAATGAAATCTCAAACTAAGGCTATCAAGTAAGTATTTGGATAGTTTTTAGCCTATTTTAGCCAGTTATTTAATGTACATCTACTTGTTTTTCCTGATAGCTCAATTTCGTCAAAATTTGCCTTATTTTTGGTTGCCTAGCAACAAATCACGTGATTAAAAATTAATTGATAATATTTTTGGATTCTCCTTTGTTTAATTATAACACAGTGCAAGTTTCGTTGTCACAGCTAATACAGTTCCGAAGATAATTAGGGGGGGCGAAAAACGCCCCCCCCCTGGTAGAAAATCACTTTTTTTTCACCCGGTTAAAATAGGGTTAAAGGTCACCCCAAACGGAACCTTTAAAATGACATTTCCGAAACATGCAATGACGAATCATGTCTACGATTGTTTCAATACTACTCTCATGGATAGATGAAGCAGGCGAGCATAGGTTTCATATCATTAAAAAGCTGGGTGTGAAATTCTATGACTTATTTCTTTGAACTGAACAGCTTTAAAGAAACTTGAACTATTATACTGTAAAGCTACCGTCAGACTTTTCTCAAATCTTCAGTATTATCAGAATTATAGTATTTTTCTTCTTTTTTTAAGAATTCAAGAAAATTTTTTGAAGAAACTATCGTAATTTCTAAACCTGTTGACGAAAGATCAAATAATTCAAGAAAACCATAGTTTATGGATGCCTACAATATGGTATCAAATCAAGCAAAACTCTTTCACTCTTCTGAATTCTGATTTAGAAATTTGATGACGTCACATCATAAAATGAGTTGAAATATTAAATAGGCTGTAATTTCGACAAATATTCAAGATATCTGAAAAGTCCAACGGTAGAATCAAAGAAAAGTGGCTAAATTTTCTTTGAAGTCATTCACTTAAAAAAATAGGTCATTGAACTTTACACCCGCCTTTTTACACCGATTTAAACAGTTGAAACCTATGCTAAGCAGGCGTACCGCTCTGGTTTTCAATGACTCTTTGGCTTACTGTTAAATCTTGGATCCATCGACATCCCATAAATTGAAAGTCGGGAGATTTTAGACCCATTTATAGTATTTTTACCAGCTCAATGACAAACGCAAACCATGTCTAGGATTTTTATATGACAAATGGATCATTTCCTTGAGATTTCACTCCTGACTTTCAATTATCAGAAATATTATGGATTGGATCCAAACTCATCACTGTGAAAATCCATCAAACAATACCTAACTTCGAAATCTTTGGTTCTGCTTCCAACGATATGTACACCTAGGAAAATTTTACAAAACGAACCTACACCCATTCCTTTATAGAAAGTATGTTCTCTCGAGCCCCCAGAATTTCATTTTTAAGGAAAATGGCAGAGCAAGGCATACAGTATAGAGGGGTATCGCACTGGTTGAGGGTAAACGCGTTTTGACCGATGTTAACTCTCTTGCGTTTGTTGCTGAATAACAAGCGTTTGGGCCTAGTTAAAACCAAAAAGTTCGCATAAATAGTTTGGTGATGCCATTTGTTAAATTTTTTCTGGTTTGTGTTTCTTAAAATTCCGTCCACAAACAGAGGGAGAAGTGCACAAAGAAGGTCACCTGAGATGTAACAGTAAGTATCCGCCATTGTTCCTTTCACTTTTTGCTGCACAATTTTCTTTTTGCTTGGTTTCTGGACGTTGCTAAAACTTTGACAACAAACAAATGACCTCTCACCAAGCTCCGCATGTCCAGAATAAGTACCTGAGGTAACTTCAGAGATATGACATCCGCTTCCACCACGACGAGCTTCTCTTTGCATGCCGTCTGATTGGCCTAAAGTCGCCCTGGTTGAGGGTACTGAGGTATCTTCCGGTTCTTTAACGAAATCTGCACTGTCAACGCATGGCAGGCGACTACTATTTGCTGTAAAAGCACATATTACGGTGCAAAAGCAGGTTTGTCCTATCAGTGGACTGTAAGAAATATTTTTTTTTTAAATCATGAATTGATTTAAGCATCGTTCAGTTCACCGAAGGAGGAAAACTGATGTCAGCGTGCTTGAAAAGTCTTTCAACGAAAGTGGCAACAAAGGTCAGTTCTTAGGATGGCGAAACTCAGTAAACGCAATCAAAAACATTTGATAACAACAAAAACTCTTTAATCGTTGATATGCTGCTAATTTTCGCATCGAGTTATCTTGAATTTACCTGAAACCATGTAAAAGTTTGGATACCCTCAATCAGGGCGACGTTGGAAATTTAGGCCCTCTCGACCACTCTGTTCTTGAGTAGCACGCTCTTAAAGACAACATCACCAATGACAAATATATTCTATATGATCAACAGTGAAGAGTTAACGAAGGTGTTCATGGTAAGTTTCGTTCTGAAAATTTTTTCGTTTAACAGTAATATTTGACCAATGTAAGATACCCTCAATCAGGGCGATACCCCTCTACCTCAAATGCATTCGAAAAGACAACCAAATCCTAGACTTATGCCTTGTTCGTCCTTGCTTCCCAGCTTTCATTGATTTGCTTATATCAATTGGTCAATAGCGACTCATAATGTTACTTTTAAAAAAATGGGCCCACTTTAGGCCAGTGTAGAGTGATTCTCGTATTCACCAATCAAATTGCTAGAAATTAGCTTTTAACCAAGCAAGAGGCACTTTTTAGACAGTTGCTGTTGTTGATGGTTGATATAGCCTACAGTTTTCGTTGCTACGATGGGTCAATTTTGTTTTTACAGAGGAAGATTTCTGCTTGAAAGGTATGTGTTTTGCGATAAGTAAGTTAGAAAAACATCAATCTTTATTGTACGTAAAGTTTGCTTTTCAATGCTCAAGCTTTAAACCAGCGACAATTTGTAAATCATATTTCTTACTCTCTACCATGGTCCTTGAATTTCCGCAAACAGATCAGTATCTCTCGCAAAATTTCCATGGAAATCGTCTTAGGCAGAATAACCCCATCAAATGGTCAAAAACCTTGAACTTCCTCTTCTCTATTTACACAGACTTTGCATACTACACAATACTATATCAATTCTCCATGAAAATTCTCCATGAGAATTTTGTTGAGTGTAAATTGAAATGTGAGCCAGGGACGAAGAGGAATAGGTCTAACTTAAACCTAAAGGCCCTTTTTTCTTGTCCTTTTCTTCCTCCACAGTTTAAGATACTAGGAACTGTTCACAGGCACGATCCCTGAGGTATAGTATAATGTATTTTCATGGAGAATTGATATAGTATTGTGTAGTATGCAAAGTCTGTGTAAATAGAGGAGAGGAAGTTCAAGGTTTTTGACCATTTGATGGGGTTATTCTGCCTAAGACGATTTCCATGGAAATTTTGCAAGAGATACTGATCTGTTTGCGGAAATTCAAGGACCATGGTAGAGAGTAAGAAATATGATTTACAAATTGTCGCTGCGAAATACATTCAAGCTTTTCCGATTGGAGAGGGAAGCAAAGAATTGCAACAAGGGTCTCTGATTTAATCAACAAACATGAGACAAATTATTAAATGTCATCATTTGCTAAAGGTCCTTTATATCTTTAGTGATATGAGGAAGTAGAGAACCTATGGAAAATGACATGAATGCCAGCCTCCATCCAACAGCGGCGGCACCAGGTCTGAAATTCCGAAAGAAGTAGGGGGGATTTTGACGTAATTTTTCTATCTAAAGGTGCACCCAACCCGTTTTATGCCATTTTTCGTTGACAACTTTATCGGACTTTCGGGATTTGGGGGGACAAGTACCAATGCTGGCGTGCCCTCGTGTCCTCGTGCCTAAATTTTCGGCGTGCCCGCGTGCCTTCGATGTTGATGTCAGGACACTCTTGAGGGATGTGACCCTGGAAATGTTTCTTGAAAGTTTGAATCTTAGTGATCCTTTATTCTAAATTTCATCCCAAAACACCTCAGTAGAGAATTTGAAGTGAAAAATTTAAAGCATGGATAAAGTTTTGTAGAGACAAACATCTACGGAACCTAACGACGAGCACACGTGACGGTATCTAATTAATGATAGGGATATTAACCCTATTACTGTAGGGTCACAGTAGCTCACATTCCTGTAGGGGGGGGGGGGTTTCCCACCGTGAATAATGTCTCTAACTCAATAAATGCTTGGATCATTGCAAAGTTATTGATGAAATATGTCACATGTAGTTGAAATATTAGTACTATGTGGACGTTATCTCATTTTTGACTACATTTTTTGCATGTTTTCAATGACGTCATGATTCAGTCACACATGACAAAAATGGTCTTAACTCCCGTAAAAACAGCTGCTGAGGCTAAATTTTTAGCTTATCTTAGTCCTCTTTCTATTAGCTTTCGAATACTATACCACACAACGGAATTAAACAAAAAATTTTTTTTTCCAAAAATTGGGTCACATGATTGATGACGTCATAGTTATGTCACGTGTCAAGAAAATTTTTTCTTCTAACCATAATAATGAGGACCGATGAATTTTAGTCACATATCTATGAGGATTTATCAATAAAAAATTGCCTTGTATATCAAAAATTTAAAAGTTTTGAGGGTGGGGAAAAATCCCCCCCCCCCCACAGGAATAGGGTTAACGGCTAGGCTGCACCAAATGAAGGAGATAATTTAGGATAAGACGGCGTAAAGTGGACTATTTTGCAAGTTTTTTAAGGATACGCAGAAGAGACTGTAGCTAAGGGCAAACTTTTCAACTTTGTTTTGAAATTATGTCCTTGGGTAAGTTTATCCAGAAAAATGTTTTTGAAATCTTTTTCCATCGTCTTACAAAAGAGCTTTTTCTTGAGACCACTTCGCTTAGTTCATTTTACCCCGACACGGGGTAAAGTGAACTACTTAGCAAACTTTTCAATAAAACCAATCAAATACCAGGGGAACCTAAAATCGTTATTCACTTTGCGACTCTAAGCAGTCCTTTGCATGTCAAAACCAAAGATTCGAATAAAATTAAAAAGTGAAATGGTGGCCTATGTTGAGAAGAATCTTGGCAGAATCAATATATTTACCAACAACTATTTTGGGGTACAAATTTGAGTCACATACTGTATACAAATCGATGGATAATCATGGGAATGCACTTCAGAAAATGTTATATTGCATATTGATACCATATCACCACGGAGAGAAACACTTTTTTCGAGGTAGTTCACTTTACCCCGAAACCTCTCCCTGAGGTAATACCAAAACTACAAAAAAAATCTTACGCAGTTATCAAGCTCATGGTCATGGCCATCTATCTTTCCTGTATCGATAGATATACTTGTTTCATCAAATCAAACAGAATTCTTAGATCTGTAGCTGCATTTGTAAATGAAGGTCAAGCCTCGAAAGTACCCCCGTAGTTCACTTTACCCCATCTTACCCTAATCATAACAGAAAAAAATTGAAAATTGCGAGCACTTAAAATGGAGGCTACGTGGTGCAGTCGTCAAAATAGATGTTGCAGTCGTCTTCAGGTTCATGTCAGATGTTAGGGTAAGACGGGGTAAAGTGAACTACTCAGAACATTCACGCTCTGCTCCGAACGTAGAAACGCTATGATAAAACATAATTTATGACGGATACTTGATTATATGTGCTGACAGAAAATCAAAATATTTTTGTTGAAGGGTTATTTCTGTTGTTGCGAAAAATCCCCTAATCCTAGGTAGTGAAAACAACTTTGGAAAATTGCATTTTTAGGTTTAGCCCCTCTTTTTCAGTCTTGATTTTTGACTCCAAAATGAAATTATTTTCGGAGATTTTTTCGTTGATTAGAAGCTCACACCATGTGGTTCCTTTTTCCAGAAAAAAGATAACCAAGAAAGACTTTCTAGTTCGCTAGCATGGCATTTTGAAAGACCCACCGTCCAGTGGAGATTTTGCCTTGACCGGGGTAAAGTGAACTACCTGCATTGCATGCATGAAACTGGAGTTTTGATGCATTCCAAGCTTTCTTCATGGGAGAAAGCGTAGCCTTTCCCAGATTTTCTCAAATTAAACCAGTTTCTGCGTATTTCAACTTAATATGACTAATGTGGGGCTTCTTTGTCAGGCTTGCAAAGAATCATATTTCAGGACTAAATGTTAACACTTCAGAAGCAATAGCAACTGATCTAATGGGAACTTCTTTACTTAAAGAGTGCCTTCCCTGTGTAAAATTTTATATTCATAAAATTGATTCAATTTCAGTTTTTGTTATGAAATTGAAAAGAATCCTTATCTCCGAAAGGGGTATCTTGGGGTAGAGTCTCTTACGACAATCATAGACAAAATAACTTGGACAAATTCAGAATTTAATATCTGACGATGAAGATGCCCCTCTCCCCTTTATTCAATGTTGGTGATGTGTCAAGGAGGGTCTCTGAGTTCTCAACATTCATTGAGGGGATCGAGGGGGGGGGCAATGATGCTCAAAAGGTCAAAATATCTGAAAAAATGACTTTGTCTCATAATCTATGTGCCTGATTGGAGTTTCTGTAAGGGTTCATGACAATCTCATGTTCACTAATTGCACCCTTGTGAATTTTTCAAAACGACGTTATTTGAAGCCTTTCCGATGTTTAGACATCACTCAAGTACATGCAAAGAGACCGAGATGATATCATCAGCGGGGATGCTTGGGGGCAAGAGCCCCGGCAATTTCATTGAGCCCCACTGGCACTTAGATTTCTGAAAATTTCTATCCATTGTCGGCACCTCCAAAACTTCTATGTCATGTTTTCAGAGAATTTGGTTGCATTTTAAGCCAACCTGAAAGGTCCTTAAAAACTCTTTTGCTTCAATCGCTGTCAGCAGTCTGACAGAATCCCCCCCCCCCCCCCCTCAGAATTTCATCTCTAGCGCCATCTCTGCCGAGAAATATGATGAAGGAAACTGGTGAAAGAAACTAAAGTATGTCAAGGATTTCTTTTTAAAAATTAATCGTTTCTTCTATGTTTTCCCAGTACTGGAGTTTCTTCATTTTTTGACGATCTGTGAGTTGAGTTTCTACAAGTGTAAATATACATGAAGTTCTCTGTTGGTTTTTACCAGGCTGATCATTCATTGGAAAATTCTGTGTGAAAACATGAAAAAGCACGATTCTGGCAAAGGTGCTGTAGTCAAGGTTAGAGCACATGATAAAACATCAAGAAAGATCGGAATGTCTCCTTCACTTTTGCTTCATACATGAATATTTCGACTTGCTAATTCCAAAGGTTCTCCTGGGGCGTCAAAAATCTTTGCTCGGCCCTGTCTGAACTATTTTCCACCTAGAAATACATAGATTGATCTCCAAAGCAGTGCAAAGTCGACAAAACAACCGCGTTTTGACCATCACTCTACTAGTTCACTTTACCCCGTTTTGCGGGGTAAAGTGAACTACCCAACTGCTTGCCAAGAACACGCTGATGCGTGGAAACGCCAATCATCAAAAAATCAAAACATGCATCAATATTTCAGCAAAGGCCACAATGTCACTTTAACGCAAGAACATTTGATATTTTCATCGAAATAAAAAGTCAGTTCTACAAAAACCTACAAAATAGTTCACTTTACCCCGTCTTACCCTAGGGTAAGGTGGGGTAATTTGGGTCTACGGGGTAATTTGGGTCTATTTGCTTTTTCGCTTTTAAAGCGATCGTAAGCTGACAATTTCGATTCATGATTCCATGGGTGTTGAAATCCATACTTTCAGGAGTTGTTTAAGTGGTGTCGAAGAATTATTTGATAATTTCTAGTTCTTCAGTTTCCTGATTTTCACCGGCCTAAACTTTTATCATGATCTGACAGCCTAGAAAACTTTCGATTTATGCCAACTTGCGACTTCTTTTCGTCAACAAATCATTATCAATCTCATCTTCAATCATTTGGAAAGGTGCTAAAAGTTTTTCGGAATTTTTTTACGACTCGGTAGATTATTATTTCGATTATTTTGCAAGGTGGGGTAATTTGGGTCTATTGGGATTTCATTGGATTTTGTTATGAGTCGCGTTGTGAAAGAATTTGCAAGGGCTCCCGAATCAAAACAAAAATCGACATAATACTGCAAGCTAATGGATGATACATCGAAAACAGCATAAGGTACACGTTTTTGTTCATGTTTTATTGGTCTCAGAACAAGACACAAAGATTCACTTCTTTCAGATATCATTTCAACAGAAACTTTGTTTACATTTCCATCTTCAAGAATGGGCCTAAATATGCGCCGATGGTGGTACGATTTATTTTCAATTTTCTCTGAGAAAGTTTTCAAGTCTTTGGCTGCGAAACTCTGAAGATTCAATCACAATTATCCATAAAAGAATCCTAAAATTTTATTTTTGTGAATTTACATTACTCCTGACGAAATAGATACCGTTTTTCTCGAATAGACCCAAATTTCCCACCGACAGATACGGGGTGTCCAAGTCAGACCCAAGGCACTTTTCACGTTGGGTCTACCATCAATTTTTAGGTCTAGAGTAAATTTTTTTGGGTCTGTCACTATTTAGGTTCTGTCATTTTGGGTCTACAGATGGACCAAGTTTTGGGTTTGAGCTTTGACGAACCCAATATAACAAATCGATAAAACAGTACGTCGTTCCTTGAAAATGCTTAAATTTAAATGTAACTGAAAATGCCTGCATGTAGGAACACATTTATGCCAAGAATCTAGATAGAGTCGTGAGAAACAAAATTCATAGAGAGGAGTTGAAAGTCGGTGAGAGCGCAGGAACGAAACTGGGGGTCCGGGGGCTTGCCCCCGGAAAAAATTGTCATGACCACGCCCTTCAGATGATTGAAAAACGCCCAATTTTTGGAGAATTTGCCATGAAAGAAGCAAATGATCACGACTGATGGGGTCTTTTCCCAGAAAATTTTCAAATAAGGGACTTTAATATAACGACAATATAGACAGTGGCGTAGCCAGGTCCCTGCCTTTGGGGGGCAGAATGCGAGCCTAGCGAGAAAATACGGGAGTCCGGAGGCTTGCCCCGGGAAATTTTTGGGGGCCACGCCCTTTAGACGGTCGGACATTGAGGGAAACGCCCTTTTCAGTTATATTTTGCATCATAAACATGACTACATTGAATACAAAAGGCAGGACGTTTTCTCAAATTTTAATCAAGAATTTATCCTCATTATTGTAAGTTACTCTACGAAATCAAAAGAAGAATTTTTATTCAGTTACAAGCGGTCCAACATATCAAGTACAAAATACGAAATTGATCTTCTAGGCTTTACTGGAGAATGATGTGGTGCTGGTCGTTCGATCTTGGTATTCAAGGAATTGTCTCTCTTAGCTACTTCATCATTTTCTAGTCAGTCTACAGAATCTTTTGCAAGAAAATTTTGCGAAAGAAATTGTTGTTCAGTGTACAGGTTCTTCAAATCATCTTTTGATCAGATTTTTCCAGAGTAGTAGGAAATAAGGATCGACCGACGACAGGCATTTACAGGCTAAGGTAAGTGGGGACATTGAAATGGATGGGTCCAGGGTCAAGTCACCAGGAAAATTTTTGATGACATGCATTCTACTCTGGCTTAGAATGCCTCTTCCAACATTGTTCAAGAATTTCTTCGGATCCCGCATTCCTCTCAGGCACGCCACAGAATGCACCAAGAATGCACCCCAACTACGATGCTTCTGGACAGGGCCGTCGAGAGCCAGCTCGGGCCCTGGAGTGATCTATGGACTATTTGGAGCATGAAGAAAGTGCGAGCGAAGCGAGCCGAAAATTTTGAGAATCACACAGAATTTCACTGGATGGTTGAAATGTCACACCACTGTAGAAGAGATGCACTGTCGATTAAAGTTAAGGATGGCGTAAGTTGGATTCATAAATTCTTGTAATGCTGGACAAATCGTAAAATGTAAAATGCAGAAATCGTTCAAGAAAACAAGTGGCAGCATAAGTACACGTGGAAGGAGAAATTCTTAATATCAATTCGAAAAATTCGAAAGGTGTGATTAATTGTATTGTATATTCTGTACCAAATAGACTCATACACATAGCTACCAAGTTAAAGTGTCATGGTGGGAACTCCGATGACCTAGTGTCTATTCCCGCCATGACAGGCACAGTAGCTGTAAATATTTTGTTTATTTTAATGGATTAAATAAAAAAAAAGTTAAAGTGGCGCCCCAGGGGGGGTACTCCATAACTTTCAATACGGGGAGGTCCATGCCAATATTTGGGGTCCGAAATTTTACGTTAAATCAATATTTGGGGTCTGTGAATTACAACATGGACAAAAATTCAATATTTTGGGTCCATAAATCTGAAAAAAGGAAGAATCGTGGAGTTTGGCGTGAGTCTCCAAGGTATTAGACTCAATATTTGGGGTCCCCAAAACATTAGGCTTAATATTTAGGGGTCAGCAACGAAATCGTGGCATGGACCCCCCCGTATTGAAAGTTAGGGAGTACCCCCCCTGGGAGTGGCGCCTGGGTCGGTCTCAAAGAAACTAATGAAGCTGCATGCCTTGCCTGGACATGATAGCAGGCCAGGCGGTACAAAGATGATCCCAAGATGATACAGTGATGACGCAAGTATGGACGTGCGAGCGAAGCGAGCAGAAAATTTTTGATTCTTTTGTTGGCTAAATCGCACCAAGATGTCACTTACTAGCGCAAGAATTTCATTCATTCCTGTTTCTTTTATAACATTGACAAACCACACGTGTTGGAGAAAAATGCAGCTTACCCCCCCCCCTTCAGTTTCTCAACGGATTTGGAAGAATTACAAAACTCATCTCTGGCGATGATTGAGGGGGCGGCTGCCCCCTTGCCCCCTGGCTACGCTACTGAATATAGATTATTTTGAGATGCATGATATCAAAAGTAATAGCTTGATAAAGTCTGGCGGCTTCCTCACATATAGCCTGTGTTCCAGACCACTTGAAAAGAAAGGTAATTTTTTCGTTTCAAGTGGTCTGGAACAAAGGCTACCTCACATATAGATAAGTTTAATATTCATAAGCTTGGAACTTCGTCTCCTAAACAAAGGAACGGGCAACTTGGATCATCAAAAATCGATCATGCCCACTGTAGGCTATTTTTTACTCGAAACATATCTAACCAAGAAAATACTCCGCTGGTTTATTTTGAAATTTTGGGTCTACAAATATTATGTAAAATGCTGGGTCTGTCACAAAACTGCTTTCAATATTCTGGGTCTACGTCAAAATCAAGAATTTTGGTCTGGGTCTACGCAAATTTCTTTTGGGTCTATGTATTTTGGGTCTGACTTGGACACCCCGTACAGATTGAAATTGCACGCAAAAGTGAGGAAAGTAAAAAATTCTTAAAAAATATTTACACTTCAAATTAAAGAAAGGGAACAAGTTTTCAAGAATGACAAAAGATTCAATGTAGGAAAAACGAAATAAGTTCTTCAATATTTCCAACGACTTTGTGAGGATACTCCATCTGTTTTGAAAAATGCCCGATTTAGACCCAAATTACCCCACCTTACCCTATCTTTCATTTTAAAGCAACGCGGGCACGAGGGCACCCCAACATTGAAGGCACGAGGGCACGCCGAAAGTTTGGGCACCGCACGCGGGCATGAGGGCAAGAGGGCACGCCAACATCGAAGGCACGAGGGCACGTCGAAATTTTGGGCACGAGAGCACGAGGAGAGTAAAGGGCACGCAGGGCACGCAGGGCACGCGATTTAACAGACTCGTCTGCTGCCAAACTTTCGAATTTTACTGCAAAATACTGGCCAAGCTCTTAACTTCAAATTTGCCATGTGTGTCCGTGAGCATATCATGTTTGTGGTAAAAAAGTTTGATCAAAATCTTTTGATTAGCGGAGTGGAAAATGAAGTTCTTCTGAAGCTAGTAAGATATTTGGAAATGAGCTTTCCAGGGACCGCGCAGCGGTTTAAAAGTGGGGGGCTGAAGGGCGAGCGAAGCGAGGGAGGATGGGGGTCCGGGGGCTTGCTCCCGGAAACGTTTTTGAGACCACGCCCTTTAGAACGTCGGAAAACGCCCCTTTCGAAGAAAGATGTGCTTATTTTTGTCCATATTAAGTTACAGTTCCTTTCAGAAAAGAGACAAGGAACTATCAAAAGAGACACATATCGTGACAACTATTAGGCGTCATAGAAATGTTATATAAAGGTATTAGTACGAACCAAGTCAAACAAGTTAAACATAACGAAAATTACCCTTAGCGAACGAGATAAAGAACCAACAAAATTAACAACAAAGGGTTTCTCCTCATGATAAAAATTACTACTGAAGATCTGAAGACTGAGAAAGAGATCATGAACAACCTTGCTCTTAATTCGATAGGTACTTTAGCAATGTTTTGTTTTACGTAGTTACCTGTCAATGACCCTGATTACGACGTGCTAAAGTTACCACGGTTGACATGCAAATTTGTTTGCGAGTTATCTTCTTCGCTGTCATCTATACATTTAAATGAGTGAACTTGAATATTCCATATTTGTAAAGGTTTTTAGACCTATCTCTGAAAAAAGTGGGGGGGGGCTACAGCCACCCCCCTAGCCCAATGGCTGCGCGGTCCCTGGACCTTTCTCCAAAGCCGTGAAAACAAACAGTTTTGTTAAAAACATCTTTCGATTGCTAAGAGTATGAGCAATCCAATAATTTTTACAGAATTTCGATAGCCCGATTGGTTGCAGAGCAATTAGCAAGTTTGTAGAAAGGAGGATTTCTGAAAACCGGCTGTCCGTGCTCATCAGAGCGTGTTGCAGAGTCACCTTTAACCTCTCCATGACGAATAAAATTTTCCTCCGCCTCTCTCATTTCAATGTTGTGTACTTGCAGCCTATGATCTTTGGTTACACATGTCTACAAATGTCAGTTATTTCAGTTAGTCAGGTATGGACCCGGTCATATGGAGCTGGTTATAGAAAAATGATACCCTGTCCAGCAGTACGTCCCCGTATGGAAAAATATCTATTAATCCAAAGACTTGTATTTGAAATTCGAAAATCTTTGTATTCAATTAGAGGAACTTGAATTCCAGACTACCAGACCCTCAGACTGAAGCATTCTACAAACATGTCATTATGTAAAGATAGGACATGTTATTGTTTGTTATGGAATGCTAACAAAAATAAAAGAGACATTGGCAAGATTTGAAATAAAAGAAACACTGGAGTAAACATGTGGTAAACAAGATTCTTTACTTTATTTCTGAAAGAGCTGCATGGACCGAGCAGCTGTGCTCCACAATAACATGAAATCTATAGCTGATATTTACATAATTACTAGTCATTATACTGATATATTAACATACATACAGTGAACAGCAAGTTACAAGTTACCAAAGCCAGGAGGATGTCACAGAAATGAAAAAGAAGAATATTCTGTGGAGAACTATTTCAAAACGAGCTATTATTGCAATGCATGAACAGCTACTATGTAAGCCTTAGTATTATTGCTGTCAACATTTCTGAGGAGGAATGCTCTGGTTTCTGATGCTAAGAATCTCAGTGAAAGATTGCTTATAACATTTTGCAAAGTATGGAAATATAATACCAGCTGAATAGGAAAAATGCTGTTCAAAGGAAGCACTCCCTGGATATCAAGGCAATGACTGGCGTTAAAGTATAGTTCAAATAGGTTATAAATTTACCAGACAAAGATTGACCATACTCTGTTCTGAAATTTCAAGGAATTTCCCAAGCAAGCCCCTCCAGGAATCCTTTCAAAAACAGGACCAAATCTCAACCACATTTTTAGCGTTACAATGGGTAACATGCTAATGCTTTGGTACGTGTGGTGCCTTTAGGATGACTAAAGTGTCATCCCTCCGGGAAGCACACCAACATCATTCCAGGCAAGTACATCCTCCCAAGAGGATAGGGAAATTTGCTCATGATTTTAGGCATATTTTTGAAAGTTTCTTGAAGGGACTTTCTTGAAAAAGATTAGTCATTATTTCAGAATGAAGTGGCTGATTTCAGTCAGGTAGAGCTGAATAATGGATTTTAAGCATGCCCATCACTAACTATTTGTTAATATTATCGCCTTGATATCCAGGGAGCAGTAACATTTCAAATAGGGAATGTTTTTCTCAATAAATGCATAAACAGCAGGCATACATAAGACTTGAAAAGATTTCACAGATTATTTTCAAATTGATTCTACAAGTGACAATACCTTTTCTGAAAATAGCATTATTGCAATCATTGCAAAAATGCTATTATTCTTTATCCAATATGAAACATGCATGCAATCATATGTGATATAAAGCAAGCTGCACACAAAGTAAAACTGCTCTGCAGCCATACCTGTTTATAGTTTCTCGACGTTTGTCTTTAGATTCTTGATTTTTTTCTCGTATTCAATTATCCTAAATGGCATTCCTAAAAGATTCGATTGCTGTTGATTCTATCGCTGATTGTCGTAACATGTTCCAAGATTTAATTGTGTGGGGAAAGTGAGTCATAATTACAATATTCTTGATGCCACTCTATCCAACCTATCCTATGAAAAGTGCATGCAAATATCGCTCGATCCATCAGATTCTTTCCTCCAATAGTATAATCAGCTTTCCGTGAGTCGCCGAAAGGCTTTCTTTCATTTGGAATAATTGGTCTACGCGTGGGCTAGATCAGTGCGAGGCTAATTCCTTCCATGAGACGTAAGGAAATAAGGAAATTAGACGCAGTTGTAGTGGTATCAGATAAGTTACGGCGTGAAACTACGGCATTTTTAGAACCTAGATTTGATATGTAAGATCTCTACATTTAGTTTAACAACAAAATCTAAAAATCCAAAAAATTGATATTAATACAACGATAATTATACGAGTTCCTTTAAAGATTTCTTCGTAAAGATAAACAAGAGTTATATGCATGTCTCTCGACTACAATGATTGAGCAATGAAATTCATAAGACTATGAGCAAACAAATCCTACTTTTATTTTCAAGAAATTCTTCATTTCGTGTAAGCTTCCAATCCGGATCGTTATTCGAGGAACCCCGTGATGTCCAGCACCATACATGCCCAATCAAGTAGACTCTGGTTCAAATATTCTTAGATATTTGAGTCTCAGTGCGAGGAATAGTTACCAAACGTGATTAAATCTTCGAGTACAGTGAAAATATTCAAAGGATTTGATGAAACAATGACCTGCAATTCAATTCAATGCAGTTGCTATGTGTTTATATATGAGGAGCCTTGAACGATATGCTTGCAACGAAGCTAGCACCGTTCAGAGAAATGTCATTTCTATCTGCATGCTTGAATCAAGGGAGGGGAGGAGGCGGGGGGGGGGCGTCGGTTAGCTGTATTCGGAATACCTTAGATCATTTTTGAATTTTCGTCAAGATTTGCAAGCAAATAAGTATATCATTCTTTTGTTGTTCGAATTAGACTAGGTTCTTATTATTTCTATCATTTGAAATTAGAAAATAAACGAATTATTTGATCTGAAATCAAAATAAGATCACACGTCCCTCATCATCCATAACCAAATTCTATAACTGGAGCTAAATCACGGAGATTCATAGATTCTCGTGCCGAGGTGGTCCAGCTAACAACCTCTACTACGTAGAACTTGGCATCTTTGACGACGAAGTAGACGAGATCTGTATGAGCGGCGGCGTCGTCGTCGACTATGAAAACTGATGCAACTTGTGGTTCTTCGACGATAACAATGTAGCATCGTGCCAGAACGCCGTCGCCGTCTGAGCCACCACCTTCGGCGTCTGAACCACCACAATGGTGAATTCTTCGCCACGTCGTCTTCTTGTTTTATCATCTCATCATCTTCGGGCGCAGCAAGTTCACTTCCATCATCTTCAACCTGGTCGTCCTTTACTTCAACATCTTTTTCATTTGCAGCCAAATCTTTGTTTTCCCGTGTTGCCGCATGGGCTTCTGACTGAATGTCACCTTCGTCGGGATAGTTCTCGGTTTCCATGGGCATGGCTTCCTTAGTTTCATGGTGAAGGCCCCCAAACACTTCTCTGTTCAGCGAAATTGCCACGAGCAGGATAGCAAGGAACACAAACTTCATAATGGGCTAGAAAAGGAAATATGTATACGTTATCACATGTTGCGTGTAAAGGCCGATCCCCCCTGCAGTAATTTTGGTCGGTGACCTTCGCGCTTGCCTAGTACCCATGCTCTCTCGTAACAGCGCATGCGCACAAGGCGAGAGCACTGGTCACCGACTGAAACTATTGCAAGTGGAGGTTGGCCTTAAGATACCACGGCGGATGAATGAACTTGCTGTCAGAGTTAGTGTTTGAATGTAATCTTATTACATACATAGTAAAAACCCGCGCATTTGACTCTAATCAAGAAGCAAATTCGCTTTATTCGTTTGAATGCAGACTAAAACACCACTTGCAGCCCACTGTTTGAATGTAACATTTCTTTCCATTCACCAGTTTTGATTTAATCCTTTTTATTTTTGATCATATGTACTTCAGTTTGACTTTTTAGGTATTAGCACTTGTAACTAGGTTATTCTAGGTTTTAAAGTGTTAATGCAACGAAATTTTCGAACCTCATTTTTTGGCTTTAAAAGAAACTTCAATCTTTGCTGAGCAACGTGGTATGAAGATAGGCAAAAGGAAAACATTAAATCGTCTTAAAATAGCCTGCTAAAGTAACGAGGTCAGGGCGAATTTTTCATATCGGGCGTGACGTAACAAGTAGAACGCATTGAATTCATCATCTGCATTGTGCAACAACAACAAAGCCCACTCCGGTGGCAGTCTCTGGCTTCTCGAAAGCAGATTCATTTTAATATCAATTTTACCAAATCGACATAAGATGTCAGCGAATACAGCAGCGATGAGAGTTTGCCGCATCAAGTGATGAAGATCATTGTGCTGTGAGCTACAAGCTCACGCGTCTTATGAAGAGGACGGCTAGGCCAATGAGGTCAAGCATGAGCATGATGTCCGAGGGAGGTATTCCTCGTCAAGAATTGGAAGCCACATTTGGGAAGAAAGTCGCTGCTAATGACTGGTACGTGATCTTAGTTGAATAGGAAGGTTTTGGTGAATTCATTCCTGAGCGATTCAGTCACATTTAGGGCCTAAAATCTTAAATAGCCTGTGTAGGCTCTGTCGACCATGGGGAAGGCCTACCGACAGGGGCGCACATTAGGGGGGGTGTGGGGGGGGGGTGAGACACCCCCCCAATATTTTCAGAGTCGGTCCAAAATTAAACGAAAAGTCGGTCCACGATAAAGCTTGGATAGTGTGAATCCAAGTTGGTCCGACTTCTGAATGTTTAGGGCAAAGGTCGGTCCATGACGACAGTTAGCAATTTCACAAGAAATACTTGACACAGTGATCGGGAGAGTCGTTCTAAGCCAAAGGGGAGGACGGAATTTAAAAAAATTTTCCCGGAAATGCTATTTTCCCAGCTGTTGCAAATACTCAAAGTTTCCAGTCTAGTACTGGGGTGTCGGTAATGGCTGAGAGGGGAGCAGTATGCAATTTGCCCCTGGGGCCTCAGGGTCTAGGGGGCCTCGTATTTGAAGACTTGTTATCATTTTGACTGCAGGAAATGCTCTATAATGAATTTTAGGCCATTTTAAGCTAATCTTAGTAGCATGATGGCAAAAATTTTCTGCTCGCTTCGCTCGCAGGGGGCCTCATGTTTGGCAGGTTTGTTCCTGGGCCTCCAAAACTTCTCGGCGGCCCTTGTGTCGGTGGTGGCATAGGAAATCGGGCACTTCTGAATGAATCTCAAAAATAAAAGGAAAAATCGGTTATACATGTTATCCATCAAACGTTGTATCTGTTTCAACTAAACGCTAGCATTGTAGAAACTGAAAATCACGAGAGAATGCTTTCTTAAAGGAAAAAAACATGCTAAAACTAGCGCTTTCGCTGTGCTTTGCATCGAAGAAGTCGTTTTATTGAATATCACGCCGTTATTTGAAACTCCATATCCATGACCAAATGATGCGAAAATCTCAACCAAAGAAGTTTGATGTGTGACGAAAAATTGTGCGTAAGACAAAAAATTTTAGTGAAATCTCCAAAACACATAACAAGAACTGCTATGCGGCACAAAATAGTCAGTAAAGTGAAGCAAAAGGGTCCGTAGACTGAACACATTACAGATGGCAAGTGTACATGCTGTCCGAAAACCACCGTCTGGCCTGACAGGAAAAACGTCCACTGCAAAAGCAAACCAGGCAAAGTCGAATCAAAAAGCTTTGAGAAAATATGTAACAGGCTCCTCTTTCACCCTGAAAGCGATCTTAGCTTTGTTTGCGATTAACTTCTTTACGAAAAAATCTGCTTATCTGAGCCAAAGAGAGTGGTGTCTACTTGAAATGTATCCGGAAGATGCCAATTTATGAAAAGAACCTGTTACAAAACGGCAGAAATTCTCTCTGAGAACCGGCGAACATCTGATCACTAGAGGTGTTCTAAGCCAAAGTAGAGGGCGTGTCCTCAAAAAATTTCCTGGGAGCTTTGCCCCCAGACCCCCTTCTTTTAGTGCCGTCGTTAATCTCGACTGCTTGTATCAAAGATCCCAATGAGTACGAACAGCCCATATACGTTCAGTCGGTCCAGAAAAATTTAGTCGGTCCAAAGCATCCTGACACCCCCCCAAATAAAATTTGAATGTGCGCCCCTGCCTACCGATTATTGTCGGGGCGCAAAAAGTGACTGAATCATTCATCCCGAATGAACATTGCTTTGTACGAAACATTCATGCGCGATTTGTGCAATTTTTGCAAGGCAAATCGAATTTGTACAATGGTTCACTCGTATTTTCATATCTCGTTCTTCCTTCTTTTCACTAAAAATATGAAAACTTTTCCAAAAATACAAATTGATAAAGGTGCTTTTCTCTGCAGAACAAGGATGAACTGTTGGTTGTTTCACACAGGTACAGATGCTGCAGGGATGTTCCCTGCACAATGAAAGGCAATGTTTTACGGCACTATAGATCAAATAAATTACATTACTCCGCATCAAGATTACAATGCATTGATAAACAGTCCTACAAATGGTTGGACCTATATCAAATGACTTGCAAGTGTGACTGTACCCCAGCAAAAAAGCAGGACAATGCAGAAATGAGCAAGACAACTGTTTGCAACGAATTCTTTATGATCTTTGCTCTTTCAAGTCCAAAATCTCAGAGAAAATCAAATTTGTTTGAATACACACTTTGTTATTTTGTTTACAATAGCTGACCATGTCTCAGCTTAGAGCATTACACAGCTGATAAGCCTTAACCATTGTTGGACACTTTGGGGAAAAGCGGGGGGGGGGGGTGACAGGGTGCAATAACTCCAACATTGGCCACAACAAAGACCTTTTTTTAAAATAATGCAAACAATACTTTCAACTGAAACAATAGCTTTGCCCCCAATAATATTGGCAGTGTACACCACTGGCCTGAACCAGCAATTCAAAGACAAATTCAATTTCACCTGGAAAACACAAATTCAATTTCACTTAGAAGAACCACACAATAAGTTGAAATATAACTTTTTTTTCTGCGCCAAGATTAGCCATTTTACAATATGCAAAGTGCAATGTGTGCAATGTGGGCAATGGGCATCTTAGACAACTCTGAAACATCTAATTTGCATCCATTTGGTCACTTGCTAATTACAGTATATGACAACCATCCTGCTGTGTAAAGTGAATAAAATGGATTTGCCTTAGCCATGGATCTGGAATATTGACTTCTATTTTTTGATACACTTTCTTTGTTCAGGAACTGTGGAGCGGAATCGTCAACAGATGACTGGTTTGTTGGTTCTCTGGCAACACTGGTTGGGACAACAGACAATGACTGCCAGCCTGTAAATACCACCAGATAAGGACATAGTTCCCCTTGATACTGGCTATGCAAATGCTGATTAAAACTGTAAACATTACAATATTTGAGAGTAAATGTTTTCACCAGACTTCTTTTCAATGAACAGCCTTGCCAGAAATTTGAGCGTGCATCAAAACATGAAAATGAGAGTCCTATAAAAGTTATGCAAAATGAGTGGTTGAGTTTTGATTTCTCCTCCAATTTGAGTAAACTAGCATTTTGTCCAAAACATTTGCTCTCAAAATATCCATAAATGTTCAAAAGCATTGAGTATTTTCAATTGTTTTCAATGTTTTTAGCTTATACTGTAAATATTGAAATGAAGGTATTTGTCAATTATAGCAGCTGTCAGTGCTCTGCAATAAACAGTTATTTTTCAATGTTTGTGTCTCTTTTTTGGCTGTGCATGGCAGTGGTATTCAGCCCTTTCCCTCCTTGTATTGGTACTTAATCCAGTCTGTTCCACTGTACCTTGCTTACTACAGCATTCTTGTTCACTTTCTGTGGACAAAGTAGATAAATGTGAAACCAATAACATAGTCTGTAAGGCAAAGAAAAACAATGTTTCACTAAAAAAACTTTTATTTTGATACCAAGATTATATCTAGCTTGAGGAAGCAGGAGATATTTCAAATAGATGTCACAACAGAAAAGGGGTGTCATTACATTTTACTTTGGGGTAACAGAATATGGAGTTGGATGATCCTATGTAGCTTTATATAACTGGAAACCTTCGCAATCACCAGTCCGAACTTTGGAACTTTCGTAAGCCTTCTGTAAGCTTCATGTGAATCTTCGTCAGTTTTGTGCTGTCGTCCAGGTATTACTAATTCTCTACAGGACGTAAAAGGGTGACACGATATTCTGTTAAGTTGTTATCGAAACTGAGAAATTCGTGGATGTCATGCGACCGACGACATCAATCTGAGGTTTGAAGAACAACAAAGACATGATTGGCCTAAGTGGCCTAAATCGGCGCTCACCTGTCTGTCTTTCCTTATCTTTTTCTGCTTCGAAAAATGAATGAATTGGTACGCCATCGGTGTACTGGCTATTTCCATTACTTATCAAGTTAGGGCTGCTGACACTAGCAACACAGCCCTTTCCTCACTGCGAACTCTCCTGCCCTCGGCCTTTCTCCATGCGAATTTGTAGTGATTGTGAAAGTAAAAGATAGCGCGCGCCTTTGTTCTATTCAAATTGGCGTTCTACTTCCTACGTCATCGGCTTGCAAGGAAAATTCGCACGCGATCTGCCAAAATCTCGAACTTTGGCTTGCAATAAAAAAACATTCACGCATCCGATTTTAAATCGGTTTTCAGGATGATAATCAGTGCATAAAGATGCGTTACATTAGACCAAAAAAAGAGATTCGAAAATTTCGTTGCATTAGCACTTTAACTCTTATACTTTAGCTATCTTAGCAATGTATCATTAATTCTGTAAGTTTTTAACACGGCCCCCTGTAAAGCAGTCTTGGATTGATGGGGTTACCGTGTATAAATAATTTAAAATGAAATGAAATGAAATTTTAAATCTCTTAGGCACGGCGGCCACGTCAATCAAAGGAATGACTTACTGTGGGCAGTGCCAATACCTATAGGTAAATAAATCTAAAAATGGAATAATCTTATTTGTAAAACTCCTTTATAGACAAATTAAAGT
Organism: Aurelia sp. 3 sensu Dawson et al. (2005); assembly: GCA_964020215.1. Classification (NCBI taxonomy): domain Eukaryota; kingdom Metazoa; phylum Cnidaria; class Scyphozoa; order Semaeostomeae; family Ulmaridae; genus Aurelia; species Aurelia sp. 3 sensu Dawson et al. (2005). The sequence goes on from OZ026584.1 coordinate 5,429,862, forward strand.
ACTGCGAACCATAGCAGGCGAGAGAGAATTAGCATTGATTGTTGACGTTGCTGGTACGTTTTTTGAATATTTCATAAGTTTTCGATGATTTGACTTCAGTGGAAAGATCATTCCACATTTTAGCGCCCTTGGACGAGATTTGTTTCTGTCCAAAAGCTGATTCACAACGAGGAACGGCCAAGTCTGTTTTGATATTTCGAAGTTCTCTCTCGCTTGAATCGGACAGCCTGACGAACATTTCCGTAAGGAAGTGGGAACTTGTTCGTTAACCGATTTGTGTACCGTTTTCAAGGTTTCTAATTCGATCAGTTCATTTATGGTGCCCCAACCAAGTTTTTTGTTGGGGATACTATCAGCAAAAGTCTTTCGGATTTACTCCTGAAGAGCCAGACGCCCGTCGAAGCGCTTTGGAGTCTGGCAGTATCGATCTCAAGGTCATCGCCCTTCATCCTTTCCTTCCTTTGTTAGGGGCGACAAACATATCGATTTTCTCCCCAACAACGTCGTTTGGACGTTTTCGTTTAGACCCCCCTTACCCCCCCCCCCACAAAACGTCCATGACCTAAATATCGATATAAGCGAAATTTGTGCATGTTATAGGCCTTAATTTTGCGGTGCTTAGTGTGGAGACTGACCCTGCGCTCGTATCGAATTTCATTGCTAAGAACGATTCTGACGAAGGCGAAATGAACTGCGAAAAGTGAGAAATGCACTTACTCGCGACCATTCTGTGCTTTGAATTTCTGCATATCGAAGAATGACGGCATCCTAAAGAATTTTCATCCAAGTGATGAAGAGATGAAGGCTTGAATCAACGAATCCTCTAACGAACATACTGAATTCCTATAGAACTTAATTTGAGGGATGTTCCCTGCATACTATTGACGGGAAGTCCTTTTTACATAATTGTGAAAGTCATAAATGTCGACGTTGCCGTACCTTAGCCACCAGGATAAGGATTCAGCTGATATCGTACTATTGCTGAGTTCAATTACAAGTTGATTTCGTATCATTGTTGAGTAGAATTTAAAAACATCTTTATGTTATGGTCTGAGTGTCTTTTTTGTAGGCCAACTTTTAAAATGAAAGAGTTTGGAAGGCTTATTTTGACAATGAGAGACAGTCAACAAAGACAACGTTCAGATTTTACAGGTTGTGATTTTTTTCTCATACCTGTTTTTCGATATAGCGTCTCAATTTGAAAACGTCTTGAGCGAAACCCCTCCCCCCTAAAACGTCCAAACGACGTTGTTGGGGAAAAAATCGATATGTTTGCGGCCCCTTAACTAGGAAGCAAAAGGCAAGCGCTCGCTTCGCTCGCACTTTAAAAGATCCTAGGTCCTGCGGAGTACTTTTTATGGTTACCGTACTCCTTCAGCATGAAATCAAGATTGGTAGATCCCCGGACTGCCCCGAAGCCAAATCAGGGGTCGAAAAAAGGCCAGACAAAGCCAAACCTTTCAAAACAATGACCTACCAAAGTACTCATTGTTGTGCTCAATTTGATTGTGTGCACTTATAAAATAGATGTGTGCAGTGACACCTTAGCAGTAAAACTTAGTTTTCGGAAAAACCGAGTTTTTCTGTAGAAATTTGTCAGTTTTTCTGACAGAGAAACTCGGTTTTTCTGAAAAACTCAGAAAAATCAAGTTCTTCTCAGATAAACTCGGTTTTTCTGTAGATAAACCCGGATTTTCTGAGAAAAACTGGGTTTATCTGATTTTGGTAACATTCGCTTGCCATAAAAGTCTATGCTGCTCCTGAGGGATGCTTTGGCACTAGACACGTTAGGATCTGTTAAAAATCTTTTACATGCTATGGTGAGATAAATTTCAGATAACACTGCATGGCAAAATTGGATGATAAGTTGTGAATTCAACACTTAGAGCACTGCCAAACATTTTCACGAAAACTTAGCTAAATGGTCTCTTTGACCTTTTTATGATAATCAGGAGACATTTCTTACCTTTGTAATATACACTACTTCGCAGTACCTTTATCTCTTCTCAATGAGCAAGTTACTTGAATGGCAAGATGGCAATGTGCACTGAATTTATTTCAGTTAATAAACAATGCTCTTTGGGTGCTCATATTACCAGTGATAGACAATTTGTGTCAGTTGACAAATATTTGCTGCTGTTACAATTCTTTGCTTCCCTCTCAAATCGGAAAAGTGTATCAATATTTTCTATATGAGTAAGATATGCTTCCGCAGGAAGTATTAGTGCTAGCTAAGTAACTTGCTTATACAGCCAATACCATTATTCTCAAAATCTAAAGCATTTTTTCAATTTTTGAACGCGATTTGTAATTAAAATCATGTGACAAGGCAAACTTCAATAAATGTCCAGCGTGCTCAATGCCTTGATTCCTTACGTAGCCAAGGTTGTTAGGACACGGATGTTTTGATTGATTATTTGTTTACCTTGTTTTGATCCCTGTGTCTTGTTTCGTTGTCTTGTTTTGTCATTGCGGGAACGGAAGCGACGAGTCACGGCGATGTTGCTTGTCAAGCAAAGCTGTGAAATTTCGTACGATATTGTCAAAGCACGACCTCGTTGCTTATCATAAGAGCAAAATGTATAGTAGCTAAATTTTATTCAAACAAAGTTCAAGTCGTTTCTGCAGTTCTGGAGGATTTTAATTCATATCTTTTCATCGATGCACGTGTGTGCCTAGGCCCAACGGTCAAGGCTCTGAAGTTTATACGATACGATGACAGAATCTGTTACCTTGGAGGTGGTAAAAAGTCTCCTTGAAATCCAAGCAAATGCATTCAAAGCTTCCTTTAAAATGATGTTCGACAGTCTCAAGGAAGAAGTAGTGGCTGTTAAGAAGGATGTCAAAGACTTAACCAACAGTTTACAGTTCACACAAGGCCAGTTCGATGAACAGACAAAGAAATTAGACAAGATGGAGGATAAGCTTACATCCAGTGCCCATAATATCGAAGCTTTGGATATATCAGTCAATGCTATTGACAACAATCTGGAATACATGGAAAACCAAAGCCGAAGAAATAACCTCAAGATAATGGGGGTTGAAGAGAATCTAGCTGAAGAGAAATCATGGGATGATACGGAAAAGTTAGTTAAAGAGTTGATAAAAGATAAGTTGGGTATCGACGAGGACATTGACATTGAGCGATGTCACAGAGTTGGTAACTTGGATAATAAAATGAGCCAACCAAGAATGTCCACAAGGAATAAAGAACCAAGAAGTATTGTTGCAAAGATCTCGAAGTGGAAAATAAAGGAAATGATTCTCAAAAAGGCGAGGAATGTGAAGCCAGAAGGGATCAAGTTTGTTGCAGACTTATCTCAGAGGACCCTTGAAAAACGAAGAGCAAAGATTCCAGACCTACTGCAGGCCAGAAGTGAAGGCAAGATAGCTTATTTTGTCCTGGACAAGCTAATTGTTAAGAACAAAACATTTTCTGGTGCTTCTCCAAATGTCTCCAGAGACTCTGAGGTTTCATTCGACTCTTAAACACCTTAGTAATGATCCTTGTTGTGTTTGTCTTTGTGTTTATTTTTAGGCTTTGGTTATTTTTTGCTTTATTGCAGTTATTTATTATTATTACTTATTTTTGTTTGTTTTGTTTTCAATTTATTTTATTTTCGTGCATTTATCTTTTTCTTGTTAGAATGGTAAGGACCCCTAAGTATCCTTGTGGCATTTGTCACAAAAATGTGTACAAAGATGGAATTCTTTGCAATCAATGCAATCTCTGGCACCATAGAAAATGCACTAATATTTCTGCTACAGAATATGAAACACTTTCAAATCAACTTAGTGATGTTCCATGGTTTTGTATTAACTGCACAATAACATATCATGAGTCCATTTTTCCTTTTGGCACAATTGAAAATGAAGCATTGCTAAATCTATCTGATTTTGACAAACCCTCGGTTGTTGATTCATTGCCGTCATTTGAAATCACCTCTCATCTTACTAACATGCCTAACCTGCAAGACTATGATATTGATGAACATTTGCCCTCTAATATTGATTCTAGTTATCACTCAATTCATGATTTATCCACTTCTACTACTTCTCCCACTGATCTTTCCTTCTTACATATGAATATAAGAAGTCTTTCCTGTCACTTTGATGAACTTCAGTCTCTGCTTGTTAATCTTAATATTGGTTTCAATGTTGTTGCTGTTTCTGAAACTTGGGACTCATTTGCAAGGCCAGTAAGTTCAAATATAAACATGGCAGGATACACTTTTCTCTCTAGTAAGTCTCATAGTCAAAATGGTGGTGTTGGTTTATACATCAAAACTAGCTTGGGTCCTGTTCCTAGGCCAGACTTGGTCAGTGACAGTGAGGATTATGAGACAGTTTGGGCTGAAATTGAGAACTCAAAAGACAAAAACATTTTGATTTGTTGTGCGTATCGTCATCCAAGTTCTGAAGTTGAGCATTTCACTGAGTATATTCAAAAGACTTTATCAAACCCTTCTGTTGCAAATAAGCATGTTTTCGTCTTAGGTGATTTCAATATCAACCTACTAAATTATGACTCTCATACTGCTACCTGTGATTTTGTCAGTCTCCTTCTTTCTCAGCATTTTCTTCCATATATAATCCATCCAACCAGAGTATCTGACCACTCTTCTACTATTATTGATAATATCTTCTCCAATGTTTGCAATTTAGACACCAAAAGTGGCAATATTTTGACACAAGTTGCAGATCATTTTCCTCAGTTTTTAATTGTTAGAAAGGCAGTTGTTGTAAACAAAACACAATCATACTATCAGCATGACTATTCAAAATTTGATGAAGGAAAGTTTCTAGCAGACTTTAACAACCTTAACTTTGAGTACTTGAATGACAATCAAAGTGATGTAAATGCAAAATTCAATAGATTTCTTGCTAATGTTAATGAAATTGTGAAAAAGCATGCTCCATTGAAGAAGCTTACTAAAAATGACTTGAAATTGAGAAATAAGCCATGGATAAATAATAGAATTCAGAAAATGATGCGTCTCAGGGATGGATTGTTAAAAAAAATTAGGAAAAAACCAGATAACCAGATGCAACGACTAAGCATTTATATAAGCAATTCAGAAACCGTGTTGTAATTGAACTTAAAGAAAGCAAGACAAAGTACTTTCATGATTATTTCAATGTTAACAGTAATAATATGAAGCTATTGTGGACCGGGATAAAATCAATTATTAGCATCAAGAACTCTCATGTAAGTGTTATTAACAAACTAAAAGACACAAATGGGAATTTAACAACTGACTCAACAGCTATGGCAAATATTTTTAATAAATTTTTTGTTAATGTAGCTGATGGTGTTACAAATCCTTTCACCTCAAATTTCTTCTCCCCTGTCCCTTATCATCAATGCATCATTTCAGTCTGGTATCTTTCCTGAAAAAATGCAATCAGCCAAGGTCATCCCTTTATTTAAGAAGGGTTGCCCCATGACTGCTTCCAACTATAGACCAATATCCCTCTTGTCTATTTTCAGTAAGATTACAGAGAAATTGATGCATAAGCGGCTATCCAATTTTTTAGAAATTCACAAAATCTTATATGACCTTCAATTTGGTTTTCGTGCTAGTCATTCTGTTAATCATGCATTGATCAGTATGACTGAATCAATCAAGAATTCTTTGGATAACAAAAAATTTGGATGTGGAATATTTCTTGATCTTCAAAAGGCTTTTGATACTGTTAATCATCAGATCCTTCTTAACAAACTTGAACACTATGGCATTCGAGGAACAGCTCTAGCATGGTTTAACTCTTATCTTAGTAACAGAAGTCAGTATGTATCAGTCAATGGTTGCAACTCTAATCATTTGAATGTTACGAGTGGTGTACCTCAAGGATCTGTCCTTGGTCCACTTTTGTTCCTAATCTACATCAATGATCTTCCCAACTCATCTTCCAAGTTATCCTTCTATCTCTTTGCTGATGACACAAATATTTACTTTGAATCAGACAGTTTAAGTACTCTTCAAAAAGTGGTGAACAAAGAGCTCAGGCATATTAAAAAATGGCTAGATGCAAATAAACTTGCTTTGAATGTAGATAAAACAAACTTTGTTATTTTTCATTCTCCACAGAATTCTTTGAATGACATAGTCAATATAAAGATTGGTAATCAACATGTCAAGCAGGCTAAATATGTCAAATTCCTCGGCCTCCTTTTGGATGAACATCTAAGCTGGAAGTACCACTTAAGTGAACTTTCTAAGAAACTATCAAGAACTTGTGGTATATTCTTCAAAGTAAGGCATCTTCTACCAACCAGTGTTCTAATCTCCTTATATAATTCTTTATTTTCCTCATTTCTCCAGTACGGAATCATTGTTTGGGGTCTTACCTATGACACCCATACTAAACCAATATATCTCCTACAAAAGAAAGCTATCAGAGCTATTGCTTTCAAAAGTTTCACATCTCCATCTACACCTATTTTCTCTGATTTAAAAATTCTTAAATTATATGATTTATTTGATTTCAAGCTGCTTACTTTTGTGTATGAGTCTGTTAACAAGATTTCTCCTTCCTTTTTTCATAATTTTTTTGAAACCTTGACAACTGTTCATCATTATAATACAAGGCAGGCTTTGAAAGGTGATATTTTTATGACTCGTGAAAATACCTTGCAATATGGTCTAAGATGTGTTAGATATGCAGGTGCCAAATCCTGGAACAGCATTCCTGATGTCATCAGACAATCTCCTTCAGTTTCCAATTTTCGTCGTAAACTCAAGTTTCATATCTTCTCCACAAAATACCAAAATTGATCACCTTCAGTATGTTCATTTCTACAATTTTATTTTTTTCCCAAATGAACTAAAGATGCTACAACTATAACATAATATGCTCTTAGAACAGGGGGTGCTCTCTCCTCGATTAGTTTATCTATTGAGAGAGCTCCTCCTTAAGAAATTCCTTACACACAAATTCCATGCAAAATTATCATATAGTTGTCTTTCTACTCTATTAAATTATTTTGTTTTTTGTTAATCGATTATCTTTAGTTTGTTGTTAAATGGAATTTGTATTGTAGTTGAATTTTAAAATGAAAACTTGAACTTGAACTTGAACTTGTTTTTTGTTTTGTTTCGTAACTGAGCGTTAATAGGCCCAACCGCTCTCAAGTTGTTCGAATACAGCTCCCTTGTATTTCTGTGTCTTAGTGCGCCTTCGCACAAGATAGGTTTTAAAACCGAAAAGCCACAACAGGAAAGTCTTATGGGAGGGAAACCACCGCAAAACTCTTACAAAGCCTTTTCGTCCAATGCGCAACACTTTTTGATGACGTCTGCCCGGGCAAACGTCATCAGTCATGTGACAAGTTTTAGATTTTGAATTCAGTTTTCAGGAGGTTTCAACTGATGGAGGATTTCAGTGCGGGAAATTTTGAGTGGTATCCATATCCAACGCATGATAGGCGCCACAGGTTTCGGCTTTGATGGTCAGATAAACCTGGAGAATTTGACGAAGTTTGAGTTTGCTAGCTTCCAAGCAGCGAGAGCCATATTATTCACTACCTACGACCATGTTCACTACCAGATAGCTAAACTGCGACATGTTTGAAACAGGACCTAGTCACCAAGCCAGTTTGATACAAGGTTCAACGAAGCAAGAGCTTTTGTCTTCCATCGAATCGTGTAGGCCAGGCTCAGGCAGGAATCGTAAGTTACGCTTTTCTTTATCAAAGCAAAGGCCAAAGTATGAAGAGCAGAGTGTGAACAGCGTTCTATGTATTTTTCCATAAGAAACTGCTCATTTGGCCGGTGATGAAAGTTTCCTAGATCATCAGACTTTTACCGCGCAGATGCGGTGGTTTCCCTCCCATAAGATTTTCCTGTTGTGGCTTTTCGGTTTCAAAAACTATCTTGTGCGAAGGCGCACTAAGACACGGGAATACAAGGAACCTCTATTCGAACAACTTGGAGAGTGGTTGGGCCTAAGCACGCTCAGTTACGAAACAGAACAGAAAACAAGACAACAAAACAAGACACAGGGATCAAAACAAGGTAAACAAATAATCAATCAAAACATCCGTGTCCTAACACCCTTGACGTAGCTAAACATATGGCAGTTGTCCTTTCTACAGCTGGGTAAGTTTTTGGATTGTCCATCTTTGCTTGTGAGGGATTTATTGAAGTATCATAAGCTTTGTCAAAGTATTGGAAGGATGTGACATCTTTGGAGTATATTCTAACATGAAATGAAATTTGCTCGTATCTTTTAGGAAAGCTACATGCTTCTGCAGAGTCAATAAACACATAGTTGCTGAGAGTTTTCTGTTTCTATGATTCGTTTATCCTTTGTTAGTTTGCTCTCCAATATGCCCAGACTATGTTTATATATAATTCAATGAAATGTTGCAATACATATTACGGTCTACACTACTTTCAAGAATTACTTTATAATACTAAACAAGTATACTAGGGGAGCAAAAAGCTGTGTCTACCCCAAGGGAATTAATATAGATAGAAGAAAGGAAAACTTTAAACTTAAGCAACATTACTAAAAACAACACATACGGAACTTGTTGATACTTAAGGCTGCTGCATATTAGACTTCAGATAGCAAGGAAAAGTAACTAGTGGAGAAAATTTATCTTGAGTTTGTTAAAGTTTGAAAAACCATAAAGTTTCCTTGAGGTTTTTGTTTCTTCCAAGGTTCAAAGCGACGACCTAAAAGTGGGGGAATCCAATTTTTCGATATTTTGAAATGGAGTATCAAATATTATCAAACTTAGTAAATGGGGTAAAGAAATGTTCCTATGCCATCATTACAGTTGTCTTTCGTTTCATCTCCCCATTTTAAACTGATACGAGATTGCAAGCGAATTTCATTGGCCAGTTTTAGTTTTGGCACGCTTTGAAAGTGAGATTCAATGCGAAAAGGATCTTTCCAAGGATGGCGTCGAGTCTTCACCCAATCTTGTGCCCACAGTGAGTTCGCTGCTCTACCTATACTCTGGGATACAAGAGGCGGTTCTGCAATCTGATTGGCTGTTCGCCATTTTGCGCGTTAACTCTGTTTTGCGCTGGGTAAAAGGCCGCGGCATGTTAAAATTCGACGTGAAACCATATTCTTTACCTTTTCCGACCATCATTTGCAGTTTATTTCCCAAGTTCGAAGAATAACGAGCCATTTCACTTTGGAAGCTGCGATGAAAGTTTCTGTAATTTTCAACTTAGGCCTATTTTCGCCCCAAACAAACCGTGCTTATTTTCACATTAAACATACTTGCTAACCCTCGATTATTATTCGAATACCCGTAGAAAGGTTGGAATAAAGTCCTCAGAGTGTTTGTTTTTAGTGCCTAGATTTATCTATTGCAGAAATGGAGCTTGACAAATGGGCACTTTCGGTCGCTTGGCGTTGCCTAGCCTACGGTGATCAGCGTATGACGTATGAACGCTCTGGGAACGAGATTGGTCTTCGCCTGAAATTTGTTCCATCGTAGATGAAGTCGATTCATTTCATTTCATCGGAGGAAGAACAATTCGGTACTCAAACTCGTATTTCCAAAATACCATACCTGAATGGAAAATATCTGCCGGGTGCCTCAAAAAAAGTACCCCCTTTTGGCTGGAAATAGGAACGAAACGATAAGATATTATTACTCTAAGAGTCGACAGGTAAGTTTATAAGTCTTCAACTTAGATTCACATACCTTGCGTTTAGAAATGGTCCATCAAACACCGGAGATACAAGCTTGCAAAGTCAAATTTGACAGTGCCCCTGAATCCAGAGGTTTTGAGAAAGGGCCTAGCCATGATTTATATCATGCATATATTCCAAAGCACCTGCAAACTTTAACTTTCCTTTGAAAGAATAAAATACTCGTAGACATCGCCCTGATTAAACAAATATAATAAAGATGCGGAAAGGCCTGATTCACACACTAGGTCGTTAGGGTCGTTAAGATCGTGCAGAAAGCCCAAAAGACAAAGGACTCAAAAACCTGCGTCTTGTCTTTTGGTTCTTTCTGCACGACCCCAACAACCCAAACGACCCAGGGTGAATCAGGCTCAAGAGATGTGCCACATCTTCAAAATGAACGTTCATGTGCTCTTTTCTTCTTCTTTGACACTTGGGATGGAATGCTAGACTGATGCCTTTTCGTCCCTTGTTTCCCTGCGTTCCTTGGTCAAGAGGGACTAATAACATTACTCTGAAATAGTGGGCCCACTTAAGGCCCGCGTAGGATGGTTCCGTATTCACCAATCAAATCGCTAGAATTCAGTTTTTAACCAATCAGGGGCCGCTATTCAGAATGTTGTTGTTGTTGCTCTTTAAAAACGGTTGAAGAAGCCTGGAGTTCTCGCAGCTTCGATGGATCTATTTTGCTTCTACAGAGGAAGATTACTGTCTGAAAGGTAGGCATTTTGCGTTTTGTAGGTCAACACAACATCATTCTTTGTACTAAAACTTCTCTTTTCAATGTTCGAGCCCTTTAAATTAGATTTTGAAGCGATTTTGTTGAGTGTACGAGAACTCCCACCTTTTTATGCCATTTTGAAAAAGTGGGCCCATTTTATAAGCGTAATATTATGAGTCCCTATTGACCAAGTGATATCAGCAAGTCAAAGAACGCAGGGAAACAAGGGATGAAAAGGCATAAGTCTAATGGAATGCAATACACAGATTGATTCCTCGATGGAATAATTTTTTGAAGAACAATTGAAGCATGTCAAGGTATAATTCTTTTCAAAAGAAAAAGCTACAGGTTAAAGTTCGAATTCATTTGCAATATGCCTGTGATATCAAATCAGGGTTAGGCCCTTTTACAAAACCTCTGGTTTCGGGTGCACTGTAAATTTTGACTTTGCAAACTTGTATATCCGGTGTTTGGCAGACGATTTTTAAATGCAAGGTATGTGAATCTAAGCTGAAGATTGATAAATTTAGCTGTTCACTCCGTGAGTAATAATATCTTATTGTTTCCTTCCTATTTCCAGTCAAAAGGGGGTACTTTTTGAGACACCCGGTATATATATATTTCTATTAATAAGACGTCAAATAAATCTCGGTATTAAAGCCTCAGATGCTGCCGAGCAAGTCAGTGTCAGGTAACAGGTTGACAGAGGTAGTTCCCTGTCATAAAAGCGCTCACAGCGCCCATTGGCTTTCCTGTTGAGACTGCCGTCTATAAACATTTATAAAAAAATATACAAGTCTGCAATAATCAGTGATGCCTGTGCTCAATTTGTATTTCGTTTCGACGTATATATATATACTTAATTTTCTCGATTTTCCTGAGAGTTTTAATTTTCTCGATTTTCCTGAGAATTTTACATATATATATTTTATATATATGTGAAAGAGCGGATGGGCAATATCGGCTGGATTGCTTTGCCCCTAAGGGTTTGAACATTAGGCAGGTTGATACATAGATTTCATTTTTATTTACATTTTGGTTGTTGTGTTGTTTTGAATTTTGCGCTCAGCTCTTCGTTAGGGACACACGCTGTTTTTTAGGGATCTCTTTCTGCCCATCCGCTCTTGGATCTTTATTTTGTTGGTTTTGTTCTAACAGATATTTCTTCTGGCTCCTGCGAGACATACACAGCCACCGACTCTAGCGGTTCTTTACTCTGCGCTTTCTCTGATCTTTCTTAAGGTGTTCTCCTGCCGCTTTTGTCATTACCCGCTACTTTACACATTCTAAATACGCATTGTAATTAATAGGATCCCGCTTAGGCTATTGTCTTGTATTGTTTTTTAATTTCTAAATCTATATGTATGCTCCGTCTAATCTTGAATAGTCATACTGATGAAGGCTTCGGCCGAAACGTTTAATGAATGTGTTTTTCTTGAGAATCTATATTTTATATATATATATATATGTATTCATTAGCTCAATCTTTGAATTGTATTAAAGAATTGATATAGACTCAAAAGATACAACTTGTTAAACGTTTCGACTTGCGTCTTCATCAGTAATGCTGTTCAAATCCAAATAGGCGTACATATAAACAAAAATACAATTGATTTATAAAACAATAGCTACAGACGAGCCCTACCTAGTACATGGTGTAAACGAAGCGTAAACCTTTTATCGGCAGAGGAAAGATCAGAGGAAGCGCAGAAATAGGAGCCACTGAAGTCGGCGGCCTTGTCTGTCTCGCAGGAGCTAGAAATAACGTGTGTAAAACAAAACAACCGATAGAAAGATCCTAGAGCGGATGGGCAGAAAGAAATTCCTAATAAAACTGTGTGTATCCCTAAAGAAAAGCTCAGCGCTAAAATCAAAACAACACAACAACCAAAACGTAAAAAAATGAAATCTATGTATCAACCTGCCTAGTGTTTAAACCCTTAGGGGCAAAGCAATCCAGCCGATACTGCCAGAAGCTTTCCCGCATCCTATTTCCCCCAGTTAGCCTATCAATTATTTTAACACTAATATCCTTCAGAAACCCGTGGTGGCCTTCTTCAGTAAAATTTCTGAAGAATTCCACCTGGGATACTGAGGCCCCCGCATTAAACTTACGACTGCACGCCTTGTAATTGTTAAGCCTAAGCCTAAAAGGCATGCAGGTGCTACCAACATATTGTACACCACAAACAGTACATTCCAACAAATACACAACATTTGACGAGTCACAATCAAAGGAATAGTTTATCCTATATCCCCTGCTATCTATGTTTGAATGAAAATGCTCACTATTACTCATAACATTACACACTTGACAACGAGATTTACCACAACGAGAACATCCCTTCTTATCGGTCCCCCCATTTCCCTCACTACTGAGCCTAGCCCTAACAAGTGTATCCTTAAGGTTCTTACATCTCCTAAATGCTATTGACGGTGGCTCAGGAAACACCTCCCTATGCTCTTCCGAGTTGGTGAGCATAGGATGGAGTCGCCTGGCAACCTTCCCCAAACTATTGAGTGCTGGATGGTATGTCGCAACAAGTGGAACCCTTTCCCCCCTCCCTTGGTCATTGGTCCTATTTCCCGAATTTGCTAGAAGAGTTGTCCTATCCAACCTACGTACCCTATCTATTTGCTCATTAACTAAAGACTCTTCGTAGCCCCTTTCCTTAAGCCATCCAGCTAGCTCGCCTACCCTCTCCTGAAATTGGCCTGCGAATCATTTGGCCTGCGAATCAAGAAAACACCTTCAATGATGGGAGCACCCTCAGCAGAGTTCAGCGAGTCGTGGAATGGAATCCTATATCAAGCTCAAGCGTCACTTGTTGCATTGCTAGTAATCAATTACCGAGATAGCCTGGAAAAAGAACATGACCGAGCGTATGATTTGCTATCAACATCACGCAGTCAGTTGACACAACAGGAGATGGAGCGCATCAAGGAGCAGTTAGCCAAACAACACAAGCTGTTGCAAGAAAAGAGGTGGAAGAAAGCGAGGAAACTCTGCGAATCTAATGGGATGTCATGGACGCTAGAACGGCTGGAGCAGTTACGCACGAGAAATCACATTGACAGTGTTTTGTTTAATGTCGAAGATCTGACGTTGGGGGAAGTATCAATGGAGGAAAGCAACATGGAAGAGGAAGTACAGGTGGCCGTACAAGCGGTTGAAGAGGATGATAATGTGAGACTGATTGGACGATTTGTCAGTGGGAGTGTGGTGAATCTGTCGGGGAGGGAACTTTCGGAAGAAGACGTAAGTCTTCTTTCGAAAGGCCTGAAGTTTTCACCCACTCCCACTGACATCGATAAAGCTCAGTTGAAAGCCGACATTGAGGACTTTAAGCGCCGAATGAGAGATGGCATTTCAGAAATAAAGAGGACGATAGTTTCACATATGATGATAATCACTTCAGAATTAAATCTAAATGGCAGCCCCCTAAGGATGACCCAATTCTGGAAAACTATTTCTCGCTGCTGGAGAAGGAGGTATTGTCTGTCTCGCCGGAGGGTAAGAATTTTAGTAATCTTTCTCCTTCTGAACAACTTTCTTTGAAACAGCTTAAATGTGATAGGAACATAGTCATCAAGGAAGCGGACAAGGGATCAGCGGTTGTAGTTTGGGATCGGGGGGATTACATAAGTGAGGCTAACCGACAATTAGACGATAGGCAGGTTTATGAAGAAATAGAGGTGGACCCCACGGTAGATTTGGGTAAGACCATTAATTCTAGGTTGAATGAGCTGAGGGAGGGGGACCCGGGATTAGAGGAAGTGACTGTGTAGGGCCCAGACCCTATAGTTCATACGAGGACATTAAGGGATTACCCCCGTAAACTAGTTAGTTTTTGAGTTGGTTTTGTGAAATCGTGAAGAAGGAAGAATTGCTGTATGAGAGAAGTTTTAATGTTGAGTTTTATGAAGGATTGTGTATAGGAATATTGCGTTCTCACTCGTTTCACTCTATGAGAGAAAGAACCCACGAGAATCGAGGTTCAAGTCAAGAGATAGAGAGTAACCAAGTCTTTCATTGGTGGCCAGTGCTTCTTTCTTGGAGTGGCGAGAGAGCGAAGGAATTTGTTTTATTCGGCTAGAGAGCAGAGCAATTTATTCAATTTTGGCGGCTTCGTTGTCTGGTTTGGAAAGGATGAGTTGATTTCTTTCTTTTTTTTCCTTGCCAATGTTACATGAATAGTTGCCAGTCAATTTCAAAGCATCAAATAGTTTTTTGGTCAGTATTTTCGATGTTGAAGTTGATGCTCACCGACAAGTCAGAGATCACTGTTTGAATACGCAATTTTGATTGTTTGCTTTGTTGTTGTTTTTTATTGATGCATTGTTGTCTCTGTATCAGTGATTGTTGATGCACGGCTTGCCACAGAATTTGATTGTTGTCGCAAGACTCTATTGTTGTCTCGTTTTTCGAAGAGTTCAGATTTGTTTGTTGCTATCTTTTTTGCTTAAAAGTGTCCTTTTTCTGCGTGTTTTCTCTGGCGTGCGCTTGTATGCGATAGTTTTGATTTTATTGCATGTCCGATGTCTCCGATGTCTACCGAAGAACTACGTTTACAGTTTGAGACATTTTTGCTGCAAGCGAACGTTGAGAAACGTGAACAATTATTGACTTATTTGAAGGTAGAAGCCGAAGGGGCAGGGAAAGGATTATTTGAACAGCTACGTGTTATTCGTGAAACTGTCGAGACACCTCTCGCCAGGACCGATGATCCCATATTTTATTTGCAAGATCTTAATTCTATTTTGAGGGGCACACCACCTCCCCTAGAGGAAACAGGAGAGCAGCAGACAGAGCCCATTGTTGAAAAACCGGGGGATGGTACTGAGTTTGAGGAAGTAGATGACGTGGATGGGTTTTTGCAAAGATTAAGACAAAGAAACGAAAGGGACTTGAATACATTGAAAGCACAATTAGATGGGTATGATAAAGGAGGCAGGCCAAGTGAAACAACAATAATTGGGGATAAACGGCAAATACAACAGGCCTCGTTCTTTCATCGCGACTTTAAAATCGTTGGCCAGGTGGGGGAACCCGGACAACAAGACAAACTTTCTTATGTCAGTTTAATCCACCAAATTGAGGCCGGCTTGAAACGAGGCTTTGACGAGAATGAGATCGTAGAGGCAGTCATAAAGGCAATTTCGCCCAACAGCAGCCTGCGCAGCTACATTTTGACTCTGCCTGAACGCTCCCTTGACAAATTGCGAAAAATTCTGAGAGTATTTTATCAGGAAAAGAATGCCTCTGATTTATACCAAGAATTGCTAACTACATGCCAAGGCACGAAAGAAACAGCACAACAGTACCTATTAAGGGCCTTGGATGCGCGCAATAAAGTCCTGTTTGCCAGCAAAGAAGAAGACAACGGGCAGGACTACAGTCAATTGCTTGTACAAAATGCTTTTCTCAAAGCTTTTGAAACAGGGCTAAGGGATGAGTGCCTGCTCGTCAACATGCGTCCTGTATTGAGGTCTAAAAATGTAACTGATGAGGAACTCATGCGGCTAGTCAACGAACTCTCCGCCGCCCAAGCCCAGCGCAAACTTAAAGTGGGTACCTCGGCAAAAGTTAGCTCTGTGACCCCTGAACCAGAACCACCCCAAATACCAACAAAAGCCAGCAAAGATAAGCATCAGATGGGTCAAGCCTTTGCGGAAATTAAGGAATTGCGCGCAGAGCTCGCAGCCTTAAAACTCAAACAGGGGAGCGAGCCTTGGAATGGAAGAGTTTCATCAAGGCAAGGGGGAGGAGATGTTTGGCCTGGAAATACCCCCCTAAAAGGGAGACAAAATGACACATCATGGAGGGAAAATGTTCCATTGCAAGAAAAACGAGATTTCACCCAATATGACACTGCTCTTCCGCAGCAATGGTGGATGGGACACTCTCCTTCGCAGCAGTCATGGGGAGAATCTACTCCTCCTCAGCAACCATGGAGACAACCTATGCCTCCGCAGCCGTCATGGAGGGAACCTATAAACCAAGGAATAAATAGGTACCCCGATAAGCAACAAAAACCACCACAGGAAGGACCCAGATACCCATATAGAAGACCGGAGCAAGCAGAAAGAAACTGGGATTCTAACAGAGGATTTTTGACCCAATCCCCATTTCCAGTCACATGCCCCCCCTGTAGGGAGAAGGGAGTGGAAAGATGTAATCATTGCTTTAAATGTGGGAAAGACGGACATTTTAGAAGAGATTGCAGAAATGGAAATGTTTCGGGAAACGAGAGCCGGTCGCTCGTGCGGGACAACAAGTGACCGATCATACCCCTTCAAAGTCCCTACAATGCAATAAATGTGGCAATACACAGCAAAAACTTTTTCGTGGCAATAGACAACAAAAGATATTTCGTTGTACAAGGTGCAAATGCATTACGTATTGTGATGAAACCCCATCGAAAGATAGTTTTGTTCTACTCAATAGTGCAGATACACCCTCGACACCAAGTAAAGATAAAGCAGAAAGCATTGGGCAGTTCATTAGCCATATTGACCCAACGGACCACGTAAAATTAGTCAACATAGTCGGAAAGAAATGTACCGTTCCTTGTTTGCTCAATGGTAAAAGTACATGTTTATTGTGGGATACTGGAGCGCAGGTATCACTTATTTCCGAAGATCATCTGAACCAAATTTGTCCTGAAGCAAAGGTGCAAAATATTTCAACATTACTCAACAGTAATCTTCGATTAACAGCGGCAAATGGTTTAGAAATTCCGTTTAGAGGCTGGACAAAACTCTCTTTTCAACTGGAAAATAACGATACCATCTTATTAGTACCATTTCTTGTCACCAACGATTCAATGGAAATGCCACTCATTGGGTACAATGTCATTAAAGAATTTGCCATACAGCCTGATTTCTCAGCCTTCAACAACCAGACCTTTCCTGGATTAACAACTGTCAGTATATCCACGGTAACAAGCATACTACAAAAGAGCCGAGATGAAGACCTCTGCATTGTTAAAACAAACAAGAGGGATCACGTGATTCCAGCAGGACAGTCCAAAATATTGCCTTTGCAAGCCAGAATAGGCCTAATTCAGCAATGTACTCCTGTTCTTTTTGAGCCAGATGAAACTACTCCACTCCCAGAAGGACTTACCATGACAGAAACATTATGCTTTTTGAAACAAGGCCGTTCTCCTAGAGTTAATGTTGAAGTAATCAACACAAGTTCGCGCAATATCATGCTACCAGGTAGGACCATATTAGGAAAGTTAGATTTGGTAAGTTCTATTACTCCAATTGAACTGAAAGAGGACAGCAAAATGTGTAAGGAAAACACAACACAAAGCGCATCAGACAACAACAATGATAAGCACTCTTTCACCGCAGATCAGCTGAAAGGAATATCATTGGATGGCCTCACCGAAGAACAAAAAGCGAAGGTATTGGATCTATTAACCAATCATCAAGATGTGTTTGCAAAAGATGGTGATGACGTGGGATCGATTCCTTCCCTGAAAATGCAAATCAACCTGAAGGACAATGTTCCTGTCCAAAAGAACTATCTATCGGTTCCAAGGCACCTTTATGAAGAGGTTAAAAGTCACGTGGAAGATTTATTGCGACGCCAATTTGTTAGGAAGTCCAATTCTGCGTATAGCTCACCAATCGTATGTGTGAGAAAAAAAGACATGACCCTCCGCCTATGCGTTGAATACAGAGCATTGAATGAAAAGACAATTCCAGATCGACATCCCTTACCACGAATTCAAGAGGCTCTAGACAGTCTTGGTGGAAACAGTTACTTTACTGTTTTAGATCAAGGGAAAGCATATCATCAGGGATGGATGCATGAAGACAGCATACCACTGACAGCTTTCATAACTCCATGGGGCCTGTATGAGTGGCTTCGCATTCCATTTGGCCTCAAAAATGCTCCTGCGGCCTTCCAACGATCAATGGAAAGTTGTTTAGAAGGTTTACGCGACAAGATATGCATACCGTATCTCGATGACGTGATTGTTTACAGCAAAACTTTTGATGGTCATCTTGAAAACTTAACGACAGTACTTGAGCGACTAAGGGAAAACGGTGTCAAGTTGAAACCTGCTAAGTGCGACTTCTTCAAAAGACAAGTTAAATTTTTGGGAAGAGTGATATCTGAAGAGGGATACAAGCTGGATACAAGCAATATCAAGCCAATATTGCAGCTTAGAGATACTCAGCCTAGAACGGTTGGAGATGTCAGAAGGCTGCTAGGATTACTGGGATACTACAGGAGGCACATAAAGAATTTTGCACAACGTGCTCAACCACTCTATGACCTCATCAAAGGAGAACAAGAAACAGCATGTCAAAGGAAGAGTAATGAGCAGAAAAGGCGGACACAGTTGCCATCAAACACAAGTATTCAGTGGGATGAGGAACACCAAGTCATTTTGGAAGCGTTAATAGAACATTTGATTAGTCCACCATTGATGTCATACCCAGACTTTAGTCGCCCATTCATATTGCATACAGACGCTTCAGAATCAGGCCTTGGAGCTGTTCTTTACCAAAGAAAAGATGGAGAGCTGAAAGTGATTGCATATGCATCGAGGTCATTAACACCTGCCGAAAAGAATTATAAGCTCCACTCTGGAAAACTCGAATTCCTTGCCCTCAAGTGGGCAGTGTCGGATCATTTTAGAGACTATTTATACTACTCACCAAAGTTCATAGTTTACACAGACAACAACCCCCTTACCTACGTTTTCACATCTGCCAAACTCAACGCAACTGGACTCAGATGGGTTGGAGAACTGTCCGAGTTTGAATTTGAGATACAGTATCGCCCAGGCAGACTTAATGCAGATGCCGACACACTCTCCAGAATGCCACATAACATGGAAGAATACATCAAGAGTTGCACCGAAAAGATATCATTGGATGAGATGAAAGCGACAGCTTCGGCAGTAAGAGAACAAGAAGCCGGACATACAACTTGGGCAAGCACTGTGTTACCATACCAAGATGTGTTATCCATTGATGCAGAACAAAGTAATTCTCACCCAGGCTTGAAAGATATATCCACAGAAGAATTGTTAGACGCCCAGTATCACGACAGAGTTACCTCAAGGCTCCTACATTTTCTCAACAGGAAGAGACGCCCATCAGCTCAAGAACTTTGCAAAGAGTCTCCTGAAGTTAAAAATGGAGTTCGACAGTGGGACAAACTGAAGATCGACCACAATGGAATATTATGCAGAAAGTCAGGCGAATTCACTCAAATTGTCCTACCAGTAGAGTATCGCCATTTAGTTTTTCAAGAGCTTCATGAGAAAATGGGCCACCTGGGAACGGATAAAGTACTGAGCCTTGCGAGACAAAGGTTCTATTGGCCAAAGATGCAAAGTGACATCGAATTCTACATTAACAACAAGTGTAGCTGTATCAAACAGAAGAAACCAGCTAAGGCAACAAGAGCACCACTTGTACCGATCATTACTACGCAACCGATGGAATTAGTCTCTATTGACTTCTTACATTTGGAAAAATCAAAAGGCGGTTTTGAATACATCCTAGTGCTTGTAGATCACTTTACGAGATTTTCTCAAGCTTATGCAACGAAGAACAAGAGCGGAAGAACTGTTGCTGATAAAATTTTCAACGACTTTATCCCGAGATTTGGTGCACCCCTGAAATTGCATCATGACAGAGGAGGTGAATTTGAAAACGAGCTGTTTTCAAGACTGCAAGAGCTATGTGGAATTTCAAAGTCGCATACCACCCCTTACCACCCAGAGGGTAATGGACAAGTTGAAAGATTCAACAGAACTTTGTTATCGATGCTACGCACATTGCCCGAGAATTTCAAGTCAAACTGGAAAGACCATCTGAATAAAGTCATTCATGCATACAATTGTACGCGCACGGAGTCTACTGGATACTCACCTTATTATCTGTTGTACGGACGTCATCCTCGCCTGCCGATTGACATTGCTTTTAACATCGACTTGCCTGCAGCAACAGGGAGTCATCGGGAGTATGTCACCAAATGGCAGAGTGCCATGAAAGAGGCTTATAAAATCGCAAGCCAACGTTCAAATGCAACTGGACAGACTACAAAGCGATATTTCGATAAGAAAGCACATTACTCTGATCTTAATCCAAGTGATCGAGTTCTTGTGAGAAACCTCTCGGAGCGTGGTGGACCTGGAAAAATTAGAGCACATTGGGAAGATAAGGTGCACGTGGTAGTTCAAAGGAAACATCAAGACTCACCTGTTTATGAGGTACGACCAGAATTAGGAGAAGGAAGGATTCGTACTCTGCATAGAAATTTGCTCCTACCCTGCAGTTTCCTACCAATTGCAGACACTCCGGTTACTAAAACAAAAAGACGTAGCCAGAAGACACGTGAACAAGCGCCAACAGCACGAAACTCAGTTGAAGATAATCCAAGTGAGGAATATGATTCAGATGAAGAAGAAAACGTCATCATTATGAGACAAACTCGATCATCTACAACACAACCACGAGAGCAGCAAATGGAACCTCACCAGGCAGACCCAGTTTCTGAAAGGAGGGAGGAGGTAGCTGATGATAAAGAGAACGAGTCAGCAAGCGCTGAAGATGCAGAAAGAGAGAACAATGAAGAAGCCGTTGCCCATCATGAAACGACAGCAAATGGATATACAGATGCCCATCATGAGATGACAGCAGATGAACATACAGATGCCAGTGACGTAATACATCTACAGGATAATGGAACGACATCAGGCAAAGAAGTTTCTGAAACGGTTCTATCTGAACAGGCCGACGCACCATTGCCTTACAACAGAGAAGATGAACCAAGTGCATGTGATTCACCCGATCAGACCATAGTGAGTGAGATGGAACAAACTAGCGTTAGAGAAAATCAAGACACAGCTAGACCGACTAGAAATCGCAATCCGCCAGATCGAGTAACTTACATTGCACCGGGATATTCGATAAACAATGCGCAAGCTACGCAAATACCGCAAGCTGTACCGCAAGCTTATTATGGACAGTATTGTTATCCGCAGTTTGGCAGCAGCTTCAACAATTGGATTATTCCACAAATGACTGTAGTAAGACCGCACCCAATGTACATTGGTGTTTGAAACTACATAACATTATCAAGAACATTGTTCCGTTATTGCCTTTTATTATTATTTTATGAGTTCGCTGATGCTGCATGAAGAAAGAAGAAAAAAAATGACTATACACATATCTTTACAGTTGAATACTGATGCTCAAGAAAACGAACTACTTTGTCGTTAGAACTGACTAACTTGTCAAGGTCAGATTTCATACCAAGCAAAAGATTAGAGACAGACTGTCAGAAGATTTGATGAAAGTTTAGAACTTTGCTACTTCCCATGAAGTCCAAATGTTACCTTATGAGAAGAGACTCATATCGAAATTTTTGTATTTTCTTATAGGTTACAATGTCGGGGACGACATTTATTTGGTGGGGAAGTATGTAGGGCCCAGACCCTATAGTTCATACGAGGACATTAAGGGATTACCCCCGTAAACTAGTTAGTTTTTGAGTTGGTTTTGTGAAATCGTGAAGAAGGAAGAATTGCTGTATGAGAGAAGTTTTAATGTTGAGTTTTATGAAGGATTGTGTATAGGAATATTGCGTTCTCACTCGTTTCACTCTATGAGAGAAAGAACCCACGAGAATCGAGGTTCAAGTCAAGAGATAGAGAGTAACCAAGTCTTTCAACTGAGTATTTAGAAGTTAAAGATTCTAGGCTAGGTAGATTTTATCTGTTGCCTAAGATCCACAAGGGTCTTAGCAGTGTAAAGGGACGACCAGTCATTTCCAATTGTGGTACAATAACTGAGCATATTTCAGAATATTTAGACCACCACCTTAACCCGTTGGTTAGCCAGAGTAGGTCTTATGTTAAGGACACCAACCATTTTTTATCTAGGCTAAGTAAGTTAGGAAAGATACCAGAGGCGGCTTTGTTGTGTACGGTTGATGTTATGGGGCTCTATCCCAGCATCCCACACGGGGAGGGTTTAGAGGCCATCAGGGAGGCGCTGGATAGAAGGGAAAACCCGGGCGTGGCTACTGATACCCTAGTTGGGTTGGCGTCCTTGGTCTTGGAGAATAATTATTTTGAATTTAATGATAGGTTTTATAGGCAGAAATTGGGCACGGCTATAGGCACGAAGTTCGCTCCGGCCTATGCCAATCTCTTCATGACCCGGTTGGAAGAGAGGTTGTTGGATGCTTCAGCTGACAAGCCCCTCGTCTGGATGAGATTCATCGATGATGTATTCTTTGTCTGGACGCATGGGGAAGAAAAGTTGAAGTCTTTCATCAATCATCTCAACAGTAGTCACGAAACCATTAAGTTTACTAGCGAGCAGTCACGGGGTAGTATAAGTTTCTTAGATGTTCAGGTTAGCGTGGGGGAGGGGGGAGTCCTTTCGACAGACTTGTTTTGCAAGCCTACTGATACACATCAGTACTTGCATAAGAAGTCTTGTCACCCCTGGCACACCAAGAAGGCGATCCCCTATGGTCAGGCTCTTAGGTTTCGTAGGATATGTTCGGAGGATCGCCAATTTCAGGAGAGAGTAGGTGAGTTAGCTGGATGGCTTAAGGACAGGGGCTACGAAGAGTCTTTAGTTAACGAGCAAATCGATAGGGTACGTAGGTTGGATAGGGCAACTCTTCTAGCAAATTCGGGCAATAGTACCAATGACCAAGGGAGGGGGAAAGGGTTCCACTTGTTGCAACATATCATCCAGCGCTCAATAGTTTGGGGAAGGTTGCCAGGAAACTCCATCTTATGCTCACGAATTCGGAAGAGCATAGGAAGGTGTTTCCTGAGCCACCTTTAATAGCATTTAGGAGATGTAAGAACCTTAAGGATATGCTTGTTAGGGCTAGGCTGAGTAATGGGGGAAATGGGGGGACTGATAAGAAGGGGTGTTCTCGTTGTGGTAAATCTCGTTGTCAAGTCTGTAATGTCATGAGCAATAGTGAGCATTTTCATTCTAATGTAGATAGCCGGGAATATAGGATAAATTATTCGTTTAATTGTGACTCGTCAAATGTTGTGTATTTGTTGGAATGTACTGTTTGTGGTGTACAATATGTTGGTAGCACCTGCACGCCTTTTAGGCTTAGGTTTAATAATTATTAGTCGTAAGTTTAATTCGGGGGCCTCAATACCCCAGGCGGAATTCTTCAGACATTTCACTGAAGAAGGCCACCGGGGGTTTCTGAAGGATATTAGCGTAAAGATAATTGATAGGCTAACGGGGGGTAATAGGATGCGGGAAAGCTTCTGGCAATATCGGCTAGATTGCTTTGCCCCTAAGGGTTTAAACACTAGGCAGGTTGATACATAGATTTCATTTCTGTTATAATTTTGGTTGTTGTTTTGTTTTGACTTTAGCACTGAGCTTTTCGTTAGGGACACACGCTGTTTTTTTAGGGTTTTCGGTTCTGCCAATCCGCTCTCGGATCGTTCTATTGTTTGTTTTGTTGTAACGTGCTATCTTTTTCAGCTTCGGCGAGACAGACACAGCCACCGACTGCAGCAGTTCTTAACTCTGCGCTTTCTTTTATCTTTCTCCCGCCACCTTTGTATTACCGGCTGCTTTAACACACTTATATTACGCATTGTAATAGGTAGGACCCGCTTAGGCTATTGTTGTGTATCGTTTTTGAAATTCGAAATCTATATGTATGCTCCGTCGGATTTTGGAAAGTCATACTGATGAAGGCTTTGGCCGAAACGTTTACAAGCATGTGTTTTTTCTGAGTACATATTTCTATTTTAATACATATAGTGAATGAGCTTATGAGAATATATATATATATAAGCTCCTTCATTAGACTGTATTAAGAAATTAATATAAACTCAAAAAGTACAACTTCGTGTAAACGTTTCGGCGTAAGCCTTCATCAGATCTTCTTCATCAGTTCTTCCTTCATCATATATATATAGGTCGAAACTAGAAGAAGGCATTAACAAAAACAACACTCGTTTCTTTGGCGACTAGTTTCGTCTGTTCATGCAGACTCTTCAGGCTAAACTGATTAATTTACAATGGCAACAGAGTTTATGTTTATGGCTCTTATTCATATGTTGTAAGATTTCTAATTATATTCATCTGACGTAAGATTCAACTTCCGTCTGGCTTTAGCTAATTTAGTTAACTTGATAGGCATAGGAATTTTAGTTCTAGGTTTTGCTTTAATGTCCGTTTCCTTAAATCTATATTGTATGTTATTATCATCATTTCTGTTACAGTCATAGTTATTGGTAGTTGTTCCAAGGACTTTCTCAAGTTTTTCTATATCTGCGCCAATTTCTTCAAGTGCAGACTTATCAAAAAATTCGCCATTTTCGTCTGCATGCATCATTTTTTCAAATTCCTTTATATATTCGGACTCAAGCTCTCTAATGTTGCTTATAGTATTATCTGGGCAAACTTCGTATTTATTTTCTTTAAGGTGGTGTTCTGTGGTAACCTTCTTTTTTGACGCTGTTTTTTTAACATCACGGTTCTCTTGATCCAGTTCTCTTAATTCTCTTTTTTAAGAACAAGAAAATTACCGAGATTTACAAGGAAAGCTATAACAAAAATGAAATAACGGTACCAAAGCACCTAGTTCCGAGGCATCATCCAGAAGAAACAAAACAAGAATTTCAGCTACGAACAAAACACGCCAGACAAAAATTAAGGCAAGAAATGGAATTATCAGAGTCGAAAAAGAATACCTATGAAAAAAGAATCAAAACAATCGACGAAAGAATCAATGATCTAATAGAGATGAAGTATGGTGACTATCCTCTCAAGATGCAGTCGATTAGAAACCAATGGAAAACAGAATGTTAAAAGGAAGAAGTAAAATCTGAACAAATTTGGCAAGTAAATGAAACAAAAATGAAATCGAAAATGCGTACATTTAAAATACCTCCCGATTCAGTGATGGAGAAGCTGGATCAAGAGAACCGTGATGTTAAAAAAACAGCGTCAAAAAAGGTTACCACAGAACACCACCTTAAAGAAAATAAATACGAAGTTTGCCCAGATAATACTATAAGCAACATTAGAGAGCTTGAGTCCGAATATATAAAGGAATTTGAAAAAATGATGCATGCAGACGAAAATGGCGAATTTTTTGATAAGTCTGCACTTGAAGAAATTGGCGCAGATATAGAAAAACTTGAGAAAGTCCTTGGAACAACTACCAATAACTATGACTGTAACAGAAATGATGATAATAACATTCAATATAGATTTAAGGAAACGGACATTAAAGCAAAACCTAGAACTAAAATTCCTATGCCTATCAAGTTAACTAAATAGACCTTTTCAAAGAGGTCTGGGACGGCGCGCTACTTTTCTGGAAGATGGCGGATAAGCTGCGAAGGGGAATCCCCTTCGCATTGCAAATGTTAAAATGCTGTTGCAGTTGGCGACGTAATGCAACAAAAACCGAAATTAATTCCAGCTAATGTGCACTCAAAGGACCAGAAATGCCCGCAAAATCTTACAACATCAAAATAAAGAGTTAGTTATCACATTAAAGTGATATATTACAAGGAAAAGATTATTTCTTCGAGTTCGTTGAATTTGGATTGTATGATAATTAGTTGCCAATGTTAGACTTTTATCTATGAATAAACTGAGCTTATCTATTGCCCTAACTAAGGATATACGAAGGCACTTTGGTACAAACGTATAGGGGCAAACATCTCCTTCCTCTCTTAGACCCTTTGAGCCTCGTAGCAAAAGAGAGACTTTGGCGGGAAAACATTCCTCGTCAAATTTGTATTCGTCATTTCGTTCTTTGCTTCTTGGATGAAACAAAAAGGAACTGGTTTGCGACACAACACTTGTGGATTTCAGAACGAAAACAGAAAAAATGTAGTCGTTTCTTGATTGTACAATGTGGAAGAGATTCCAAGTCAAAGATTTGATAAAGTAATAAGTATATTGTTTTGTTTGGAGGCAAAGTCTTGGTGACATATTGGTTGCGAGCAGTTGTGCAGTTTGTTGTGTTGACTTTTCAATCGGAGCAAAAGTTTTTACAAATAATAAGTAAATGGGAATCTTGTGCAAGTAAGCTGCCTGGAGCAGGTAAGTGGCCTTATTTTACGAGTGCATACAGAAATCCTTTATTTCAAAACACTCCAAACTTTGTAAGGGGCATATGAACAAATTAAAAGATCGAAGAAACTTTTCATTAGGGTAGCTGAATTGATTTGGAAAGGCATGGTCGGTAACTTTAACATTGGAAAGAAATGTGAATCATTGTTTGTTTCTCAACAGTTCTCGATACATACGACTGCTCGTATTCCTTCAGGCCCTTCAGTTGTCGGGGGATAAGCCCAACTCGCAAACAGAAATCTAAATTTATCTGACCGAGTCTGAGGTCATCACGAAGTCCAAACTTCGCTGAAACAACTCGAAGGTATAAACGTCTCCTCCTCGTAAAATCTGCTAAACATTGCAAACATGTGATAAGCAAGCATTTGTTTTCATGCTGAAGCCCCTCTGGTCTTTCATGAACCATATAACTAGAGTTAAATTCCATATTTTGTTCACAACTTTTCCCACTGCAACTCCAGTTCAGTATCGCGGAGAAGATTCCCGTGTATCCGCCATCTTCCAGAAAAGTAGCGCGCCGTCCCAGACCTCTTTGAAAAGGTCTATTAGCTAAAGCCAGACGGAAGTTGAATCTTACGTCAGATGAATATAATTAGAAATCTTACAACATATGAATAAGAACCATAAACATAAACTCTGTTGCCACTGTAAATTAATCAGTTTAGCCTGGAGAGTCTGCATGAACAGACGAAACTAGTCGCCAAAGAAACGAGTGTTGCTTTTGTTAATGCCTTCTTCTAGTTTCGACCTATATTCTACTTGCGTACTGTACTACTTTCGTTTCGATTTATACTTTTCCTTACGCATAAGAGATGGCAGAATGCAAACAACAGAGAGGTTTTGAAGACCAAGAAGATGAAACAAGATTTCAGTCAGGTCAAGCATCCTTTATTCTCGTCGTCATCAGGCAAATCAGAGAGACAGCTACTGTCTTATCAGAAAGCAACACAACAGAAGAAATTGATTTGGCAGGAAACATCGTCAGAATGTCTAGAACCCTTGAATTTCGATATATATATATATATGTTAAAACGAAAATAGTACAATGCGCAAGTAAGAATATAGATAAAACACAGAAGAAAGCATTAACAAGAACAACTCGTTTTATTCTGCAACTAGTTTCATCTGTTCAAGCAGAATCTTCAGGCTAAAGTGATACATTTACAACGGCAGTTTAATTTTATATCTGTTATTACACGTCAATTCATATGATGTCAGATTTTAATCGTTTCAAACTTCAGTTTACGTCTAACTTTACTCATATGTTTAATAGGCACAGGAATGTTAGATTTAAATTTTGTTCGTTTTCTAGTTCTTTTGGCTTCAGTCTTTACATTATTATTTGAATCTACTCCAGCATTAAAGTCGCTCTTAACTCCAAAGTCGCTCTCAGCTCCAATGCTTGCTTCTTTGCAAGTGCTATCTTTCAACTTTTTCTGCAGAGCGTCAATTTCTGCTCCGAGTTTTAAAATTGTTGATGTGTCAAAATCTTCACTATTCTTTTCAGCTTTGATCATTTTACTAATTTCTTTCATGTATTCGGATTCTCTTTGTCTTATTTTGCTTACTGTATCATTGTATTTGGAACTGGCAGGCTTGTCTTTGCAAGAATTTTCTTCCGGTATTGCTGGATTTGGTGCTTTATTTGTGGTGTTGCTTTTCTTTCTATTGCTTTCCGGTTCCACAGAATTTAAATTTGTTTTAAATGTGGATAATTCAGATCTTAGCAGTGCTTCATTACCCTGCCATATCTGTTGAGATTTAATCTCTTCATTTTTACAATCTTCTTTCCATTGATTTTTCATTGATTCGACCTTCGACATGTCATTTTTATGCCTACTCTCGATTAGATTGTCAATTTCAATATCTATTCGGTGTAGCTTCTCTTTGTACTTGTTCATCCTGAATTCTATTATTTCTGTCTCTTGATATAGCTTTTCTTGTACTTTTTTCATTTCTTTTAGGTTCCTGGAGACCAGATTGCAATGCATGCATGATTTGGCCTCAGTGCAGTGGTGAATGAAAGAAAGTGAAAGATGCAAGCGCAATTAAAGTCTAAAGGCGGTGAGGGTAAAAATAGATCATTAGCAGATGCAAAGAACCTTTTGTTGTAAGCTGCAAGCTGCAAAAGTTGTACACCTTATGAATGCAAGTTTTCTAAGCTGGCAAGCAGAGCAAACTGTTACCAACTTGCCAAACGTTTCATGGCACCCAATCTTGAGACTCTTTGATATAAGAAACTTTAAGGAACATTGGGTTCTATTTTTCAAAAGATTAACTTGGGATCATTTAATGCAAAATAAAGTATTTTGGTGACAAAAGCATTATGTGGGGCTTATTGTTATTGAATTAGCAAGATTTTCATGTTAAAAATAAGATGGAGATGATAAACAAGCTATATAAACTGAAACATGATACACAGTCAAGAACTCACTGAATTTCTTTTATTGTTACAATATTATAAACAAATATATTCAGGACAAGAATGAACAAATATGATGTGAGATGGAAGCTCATAGTACCCGCCACAACTTGATTGATCAACTTGATTGATCAACTTGATTGTCAAAAATTCTTTGAATTCTTAATATTTTTCAATAATCCTTCACTTTCTGATGGAATTCTTCGGTCAAATGAGAAAGACATGCTGGAACGTTTAACAGGAATTTTCACAGGAAATGAAGAAATTCATAAGAATTCTCTCAAGGCAAAAGAATTGTGATACTGCGCACCTGCCTACGGTCTTTCTTTTGTAAAATTTAAAGAACTGGACAGTTCTGGTGTGCATCACAAAGAAGTTTGTTTTATGCCTAAAGCAGCAAAATGAAATCAAACTAATCTGTTGTATCAAGCTGTTCAAATCCATACAAACACAAAATTCCACTTTAGCACTTTCATGGGTGAATAACAAGAGGTTTTAGCATTCTATCCACAACCACAACTACTTATTGTACGTTCAAGGTGGATCATCAGATATTCTTTGAGAGCTCTCCGCAGGAGCTAGGGATGTTGAAGCGCGAGCGAAGCGACTGCTTAACTTCCTAGTTTCAAAGATTTGCTGCTTACAGCGCAAATCAATAACAAAATACATCAGTTAATTAAATATAATTTTAGGCCAGGTATTGTTGACGCAATCAACACCCAAAATTAAGTCCAAAACTCCCATGGTTTTATTGTAAGTTTTTCCGGGGACTCGGAACATGAACATACCGGGAGGTAAGTCCAATATTTCTGGGTCGGAATATTTAAAAAAGGGATATTTTAGGGTCCAAAATAACTGAAATCATAGCCATGACATTTTTCGGGTATAAGACATAGTCAAACAAGAAAACTGACTTTGAAGAGTCTATGGGCTGAGACCTGAAAATAAGGGTTGTTGGTACCACTTGGAGGGAATAAATGTGTTAGTGATTTTTATGTAGTTTAACATGATACAAAACAAAATTCACATGATAGACATTTCTAAAGTCGGGCAATGTGCCTTTTGGGGGGGGGGGTCATTCGAAGGGTACTTTTTTGCTGAAATTTCATTGAAATACGCAATTATTTATTAGTGCCTTGTAGATGCGTTTACTAGCTTAGGCAAATGATATACAACATATGATGACAGCATCAAACGTGGCAGCATAGTAAAGCATTAGAGATGGTGAAAAATTTGTGATATGATACAAATGCGGAAAATGCCTGGTTATATCTGTGGAGCAGCAGCACCCAGGGGTTTGAATTGTGATGTGCATCAACATTGATATCCTCCATTCATGAAGTCTCATTTCAAGCGGTAAGATTTATGAAGGCACTTTCCTTTGAGACCACTCAGAGGCGCCGGAAGGAAGACGGAGCGGCGGGGGCAGCTCATCAAAACAGGGCACTGCAAAATAGGAGCTGGACAAACGGCACACTCTTCTTAGAAAATGTTACTTGGCACAGGTTACAAGTAGCAGTGAAAAAGTGCAGAAGAGTACCATAGTGAACTTAGGATTTTGGTGTACAAGAACATAAATTGAGAAGGAAAGCAGTGGCGTGGCCATGGTAATATGCTGGCGGTGTGGCAAGGGGAGGGGGTCTGGGGGCATGCCCCCAGGAAAATTTTCGAGAGCACGCCCTCTACTTTGTCTTAGAGCACTGCTCCCGATCCAATATTTACCCCTACACTAAAATAGAATGTTTGACCGTTGGTAGCACCATCTTTATAAATTAGCGTATCAAGAAAATTTCCACGTCAACCTCATTTTCTTTGGCTCAGAATGCCTATCTTCATCCCTTTCCTTTTTTCACCAAACAAAAACTGGATAATTTGATACTTCTACAGGGTGTCTCAAAAAAATTGTTCGACTTTTGAGTGAATATTGAAAAATAACGATAAAATGAAGAGACTCATGGGAAAATAACCATATCCCTAAGATTATGAAATAATTTTAGAGACCAGAATCTTGCAAATCGGTTGAAAATTCACTGAGTTGCTAGCCAGGGGCGTCGTGGGTACCTATTGACAGGGAGGGCATAACTTGCTGATTTTCCGACGAACAATGACGTCAAAACTAATGGCGTCATCATGCGCATGCGCAGTTTTCTTGGGAGGAAGCGTTCCGTTTGACGTCATCTGTTGTGCATTCATCATATCATAAAAGAGTTTCAACAAATTATTTGCTCACCGAGAAATCATTTACAGATAATTCAGTCATAACTGCAACAGCGGCGTGGCGTCGTGGCCAGGGTAAATTAAGTGCCCAGGGGGGGCACTCAGCAGATACGGATACGGGGGGGTCAGTCCAAGAAATTTTTAGGCAACCCAAAAATATCAACTCATTTCATACTTAGAAACCAGTAAATGAACATAAAATGTTCCGAAACAATGCAAATAGAAAAGAGCATTACCTCTAATGAACCCAGAAATATCAGTTCAACGATGTTTGGTATCAAAAAATATCATGAACATAGTTTTAGTTTTCTTTGGACCCAAAAATATCACTTTTCACAATATTCTGACCCAAAAATATCGGACTCACCTCCCCGTATGTGTATGTGCTGAGTGCCCCCTGGGATTAAGTGGAGATAGCGAGCCGTGGGGCTTTGGGGGCGAAGCCCCCAGAAAATTTTTGGGGCCATGCCCTTTACTTTGGCTTAAAATGCATCTCCCAACATAATACTTGCCAATGGGGATGAGGAAATTTTGATAATTTTGTGAGAGTTATTCGGTAATTCAGAGTGCGAGGAAAATCTTTGAAGAAACATCCTTTGCTTTGGCTTTCAGAGCATGTCCCAATATCATGCTTGCCATTTGACGCAGAAGACATCTCCGAACATCATGCTTGCCATTAGTGACGTACAAGAAAATTTTGATAATTTTGTGACTGTTATTCGGTAAATGAGAGTGCGAGAAAAATTTTTGAAAATACTTTATTTACTTTGGCTTAGAATGCATCTCCCAACATCATGCTTGCCATTGGCGACAATGATAATTTGTTTGTGATACTTATTTAATGAACAAGAGTGCGAAGAAAATTTTTGAAGAAACGTCTTTTACGTTGGCGTAGAAGGCATCCCCTGATTCCATATTTAGATCACATTACAATTATTCGAATCAAATGGAGCGTTACAAAATGTCATCACGAAATTCTACAACATTACGCAATCTTCTCCTTGCTAGGAGAAAAGTCATACACCACCAACGTACAAAACTTCCGCAGACGAAGATATCAGTGAATCGTCCAAATAAGTAATACCGTCCAGTCAGTATCCCAGATGGAATGATTCGTTTCTACGATGTATGAATGAAGTTTGAAAGAGTGGAACGACGAACACCTAGTTTGTGCTTTGTGCCAAAAGCCAAAGAGATAAAGAATTTCCGAAAAATTTCTGAATTTCCGAAAATTTCCGCATTTCCGACGCTAGGGGGGGCAATTGCCCCCCCTGCCCCCCAGCCACGACGCTTCTGTTGCTAGCTTTCAAAGATCAAAAATATGAGATACAATGCCTGCCAAAAGTCCTTGAAACACTTAGGCCATTTCCTCGTGATCCGCATTTCTAACCATAGCTATCAGGCCCCCGAAACAATGTTGATTTCGACATTTATTGTCCCAGCATTCCAGTCCAGCAGAGTCGCGGATCGTCTTATCATCCCGACTTTTTGACCACAAAACAACATTGTTGTAAGGGGGAGAGGGGCAAATCGCAAAACAGGGCAAAATTAGCAAAGGTGTTCCAAGACTTTTGGCAGGCATTGTAGCTGAAACCAGAGACCAGCAGATTGCTTGTCATGCAAAAAAACCTCTAAGACCGAGGTAAAAAGAAGCTTGTCTATGGACATGTTTTCTTTGTGACTGGCGGAAAATCTGCCATTTTGAAAGTCGAAAAATCACAAAAATGAGCACCAGAGGGGCAAAACGTAATGAAATTACATGAAACATTGGTCAAGTATGTATTTTGAAAGAACTAACAAGATAACAGAAGACAAAAATGTGATTTTAGAGTACTTTGTGAGATATGAGTCATTTAAGGACTTTGCTCACAAGGCACTCCTTCTGGAGCAAGGATAAGTAAAACCTAATTCAATACTTAACATGATACCTTCGTTAACTCTGAAGACCCTGGAGAGCAGCTTTTAGTTAGAAATGAGCAGTCTATGAGCATCTTAGTTGCCAAGAAGGTTCTAGAATAGTTTTTGAAGGTAACGCCACTTTCCCGCTCACGTTTGCAGCATTCCTGTACCCACAACAATTTGTCAATTGTCCAAGTGATAAAAGGGGAGTAGCTCGAGAGCAAATAGTCCCAAAAACACAAGGACCTACCAATGTCCTCAAAATCCTTTATAACCTTCAGATGTGCTGCAGAAACTTTTCGTGCTCCTTTTAGAAATAATGAAATCCACTGATATACCAAAATTAAGAGTAGGTAAAGAGCTAAAAGTCCTTGATAACGTTAAGTAGCTCGTAGCTCAAAATTGGTAGAGAGCTTAAAAGTGGCCTAGCAAGCTGTCCTGCAAAGGTTTCTAGCAGTTACAAGTGGTCATGAAACTGTCAGGTAAGAAGGACACTTTCAAATCAATTAGGTTAGAAAATGAGCGAAAAGTTATCGCGAACTCCCTGTGCTTTGATCAAAATTGGAATATCCTTTTGGTCATAAGGATCCTTTGCTCTGGAACTGCTCATTGATTAAATCTGCTCTCAAAATCCATTCTCTAGATCCATATCCACCGTAAATAGCTTAGTAAAAGCTCTTTTCATGGGAACTGTGAGAGCCCTTAAAGAACCCCCTTAAATTTTTGATCTATTATTATTCTTTTTATGTCAAATAAGCAGAACCCCCGGAAGAGAGGTCGAAGGAGTAGTTGGAAAAGGAGCGAGTTGCGAGAGAGAGGAAAGAGTTTAGGATAGAACACAGTTAATCGTAATCTGTAGGAAAGGGGAATTTAATTGCTGTAACGATTTTGTTGGAAGTATATCTTGACATTGGAGAAGTCGAAGTATATATTTTTGACTGAAGTCTCATGCGAACAAGCGCGCCTTCAGGAGTGGAGTGGTTAAATACGAACAACGTTTAACCAAGCTAACATTTGGTGACCTCGACGTGACATCCCCCAAGGTTCGACAGACTGTGAGTTTATCTTTTCTTTTTCGTACCTTGTTGAAGTGACTATGGTTGAAGTGAACGAAGAACTACAGATTTCAAGAGCCAAGAGTTTGGAATAAATTCTTTTGAAATTGTCTGTGTTGGGTACAACGAACCCATTGTTGTTGATTTTTATAACGGAACTAGCTGCTGTGATGTTGTGTTGTTTTGCAGCTCGTTGTTTGATTTCAATTTTGATGAATGACTGAAAAGATTTGTTGATAGCAATATTATCGTTCCAGACATTGATTCTCTCGTTCCGTGACTGCATACATGTTGTGTGTCTTTATTTGAGATAAAGTTGTTTTCTTTCTCGGTTTCTATCTGCTTGGTCTAGATTTGTTAACGAGGACTTTCTTTGATAAACTTGAGTGCGGAATTTTGGGGTGCCCTAAGACTTGTTACGCCATGGCACACCATGCAGCACAGCCCGATATCGAAGAATTAGAACTCGCATTACAAGGAACTCTTGCCAGTTCAGTGAAAGGAAAACTGATCGAAGTTCGCGAAAAATTAAACATAACAGACCCAGAACTTGTAAATAAATCACGATTATCTTTAGTCAAACTCATTATTTTGCATGTTGAAAATGAAATCGAAAAGCGTGACCATGAAGGACAAAGAACATTCCTGGCTGCCGTCCAGCAACACTTTGTGGAGAAAGGTCCGACCATTGACAACGCCCGGGGGGATGCTGATAGCTTAGATGGGTCTACCCCAGATGACAACCAACATGAGGCAGCGCTCACCGAAAATGAGGCAGGAGGGGAAGGTATAATTTTTCAGGGCCATGCGGCGAATTTAAGCGAGAATTCCGGTTCCGTAAAGACAGGAAGTGTGCAAGAACCTAAAGCCCAGCCAAAAATGGGGGAAAATAGCGAATTTGAGATGCTGAAAACAATTCTAAAACGGGATCTGAATTTCAGGGACCATAGGGGGCCAAGGACAGAAAGATCAATTGTCATACATAAGCCTTACTCGCCAAATCCACAGTGCTATGGGCAAGGGGTATAAGGAAAGAGAAATTGTGGATGCAATAATTCGAGCTATTGCCCCTGGTGTACAGTTGCGAGATTACCTTGAAGCAATGCGAGATTCTGGGTTAGCAAGTGTTATGAAAATCATACGCGCCCATTATCACGAGAAGAGTGCGGCAGAGTTGTACACAAGCTTGGCTAATCTGGTTCAGTCTCCTTCGGAGGAGCCAAGGGAATTTCTGTTAAGAGCTTTGAATTTACGAGAGAAAATAATTTTCGCATCTCATGAAGAACATAGCAAGCTCAAATATGATGACGCCCAGTGTCAGTCAATGTTTCTGCATGCACTAGAAACTGGCCTAATCAGCAATAATCTAAGGTCAAGAATGCGCCCCCTCTTAAAAACAACCGATATAAAGGATGAAGATCTAATTGCTGAGCTGAATATCGCTGTAACTGAGGAGGCAGAAAGAAATTCAAAGCTTGGGTTGGGTGCGAAACAAAAGGCCAAAATTGCCCAAGTTGAGAAAAAGTCCCCAAAACCAGATGACCCCCCAACCAAAGTGGACCCCACTGAGCAGCTGATAAAGGAAATGAGAGCGTTGAAGGCAGACGTTGCAACTTTAAGGCAGGAAATGACGAAACAAAAAGATAGGGAATCCGCATCAGGGGGAGGGGCCCATGGAGGGGGGCCAAGACAAGATCGTCCCAGAGGTTGTGAAAAGTGTGTCCGAGACGGGAAAAATTGCACTCATTGCTGGAAATATGCGGAGCCAGTGACCACTACGCTTATTGATGTACACAGAACAAGGGGCAGGGAAACTACCCCCGACTGCTGACACGGGACGCTCAGTAGTCGGTGACAGTGAGATAAAGTCCCTTTGTTGTAGATGGTGTAGAGAAGTAAAACATAGAAGTGAGCTCCTTCGCTGCGGCTCTTGTTTGTCAGTTGATTATTGTAGCAAGACTTGCCAGAAAAAAGACTGGGGGGGAACATAAGGGAATAGGGCGATTCGGTAGCCCTTGACAACCGCGCGTAGCAACAGCGGCTGGGTGAAAACATTGAGAAAACAACTAGGCATTTCACGGCTTTTCCCTACGTGTGGGTGTTGCCATAAGTTCGTTATTCTTCAAGCTGCTGTGTTATCTCGCAAAAATGCCAAAAAGTTGTGTAGCCCTTGGCTGTACAAATAATGAGATGATGGGAAAGCCTGGATTAAGTTGCAATATATTTCCAAACAAGGACAAGCAGCAGGAGGAATGGCAGAAATTGGTGTAAGCTTTAAAACGGGTGAACGAAGATGGCAGTCCATGGTATCCGAAAGGAAATTATGTTTACTTGTGCTCTGAACACTTTATATCACTAAAATATTGTTTCGCACGTAACACTTGATATTCTTGAATTTTCTAAATTTCTAATTTGTGTATTTTTCATTCCTTAATTTCTTGACTGATCCCCTCCAGGCCACCCTTCAAGTGACCCGAC
Source organism: Aurelia sp. 3 sensu Dawson et al. (2005) (assembly GCA_964020215.1). Taxonomy (NCBI): domain Eukaryota; kingdom Metazoa; phylum Cnidaria; class Scyphozoa; order Semaeostomeae; family Ulmaridae; genus Aurelia; species Aurelia sp. 3 sensu Dawson et al. (2005). The sequence goes on from OZ026584.1 coordinate 5,466,445, forward strand.
TCATCCGGATTTCAGACTAGCGAAGGAACGAAAAGAAATTAGCAAGATACGAAAATGCACAAAAAAGTTCATAAATATACATTTGCATCTGCACTTGATTCATGTATCTATGATCCTCTTTCAGGGCTAGTTGCTCATCCAAAAAAAATTTTGAATCTTCTAAACATTCTCTCACATCATTTTTTTCTCTAAACTTAAAAGAGCATTTTATTTCAATGAAGAAATCACCATGGCAGTCACATTTGCCAATGGTATGTTTTTAAGGCTTGGGATTCATTTTCTGTGCCCCACAGTAGTGATGGAGCATGAATAAGTTTGCCTCGTGAACAAATCTTTAAAATAAAGGATTTTGCTGGGTGCCGCTGACTGTTATGCAAAAAAACATGCACCACTGAAGCAGTAATTCTCCCTATCCGGATTTGTTTCCATGCAACGGAAACACTTTGACCAGTCGTTGAATTTTCAATGAAGTTAATATCATCGTCAGTTAGGTTTTCTTCATAGAGATCTGCAATTCGAGATTGTGAAGCCATCTTATTTTCTGTGAAATAATCCTGCAATGGTTTGGGTAATTTGGAAATGTAAGGTACAGGGGCTTTCTGATGGAAAGCAGAAGAAAATTTTTCAAAAATGCAGTTTTTCAAAAATTCAACACAGTTTTTTCAAAAATTCATCTTAATCACTCTCGGATAATGTACAATGAAATGACTTTGATCGTGATGCAGGTTTTTCTTCGTAGAACTGTAGGCCTATGTTCTTGATCTTTTCATCTTAAATTTTGTTCACAAATCATCGTTCCATTTGCATGGTTGTGTAGCCCAATCTTACTCCACTTTGAATAGGCTCTAAGATGAGAGCATGACTCCCTCATCCTGTTAGAATGCTGATGATACTGCAGGCCCTGCAGGTTTTGTCGATTTAAACTTCCTGTACCCATCCTGATTGGAACTGGTTGTAGGCCTCCAGACTTTTCCTGCACTTCATTGCTTCCCTTCTGTATGGGCCTAAAACTGGTAAACAAAGCAAACTTCATCATTAAAGATTGCATTGAGAAATACTAACTTGAAAATTAGCCACAAAAGTAGTGAAAATATTTAACTAAACATGTTCAAAACAAACTAAAAAAATTAAATCAACTCACCAGGGGTGTTTTTTAGATATTCGTAAATGTGAGGATACTGCACATCTGGCCATCCAGACAGTTTTTTCGACCATGCTCCTTTCGGCAAACTGTAGGGGTACTCTTTCAACTTTATCGCATCAAGCTTCGTCATATAACGCTTTCGTCCGTCTAAAGAAACCTTATCAAAGTATTCGAACGACATATTCCTTGATACAATCCAACAAAATCACAAAAATTCGGAGCGTTGGAGCGGCCGCATGCACAGTTCCAGTTCAGATAGCAGGTTTGTTTTCACCCAGTGATTTTCGTTGCCTAGGTAATGGCGGGGTGTGACGTCAAACAGAATCGCCCTATTTGTGATGCTATAAATCAACTTTCTGCCCAAGATAATTGTGCAGAGGGGGGTGGAGATGGTGCTGACCCTGGTGTATTTGCTGCCCACTTGACACCTAATGAAAAGCAGAAGATTGCAAAAATAATTGGAAGAAAATGTACCGTTAAGGGCAGACTAAATGGGAAAGAAGTAGAAATTTTATTGGACAGTGGTGCGTAAGTGTCAGTTATCAATGCAAAACAGTTGCAGGAGCACTGCCCGGTAACACCAATTAAGGGTATTCAGGACTTACTTGGAATAGAGCTGGAACTTGTTACAGCAAATGGAACACAATTTCCTTACATTGGTTGGTCAACTGTCAGTTTTGAAGTTTGGCAAGGATCATCATTGCAGTCAATTGAGGTTCCTATTCTTGTTACCACAGTAGCACTGGACAGTCCAATCATTGGCTACAATGTTCTGGAGACATTGGTGATGAGTAACGCAGCCTCACGCACAGATTTGCTGTCAGACCTCATGCATACGTTTGGTACATTGTCCGAAGAGAGAGTAGATGCTCTAATAAATTTGATAGAGTCGGGCAAGGAGGACATCTTATCAACAGTGAAAAGTGGGAAGAAAGACGTTTTAGTGAAATCAAGAGAGACAATGAACATCCCATGTCGTATCAATACGGGTTATATGGAAAGAAATACACCAGTTCTGTTTTAGAAGTCAAGTGATAGTGGTTTTCCATCGGAACTGGAATTATGTGACTCTCTAATCACACTCAAACGAGGAAATTGTGCAAGGATGAATGTCATGTGCATCAACAACAGTTCTCATGATGTCATTGTCCGAAACCGCACCATACTTGGGAAGATAACCCAAGTGAGATCAGCGACACCATTCCAAGTTAAATGTAATGACACTGAAAATGGGAAACGGGTATTGAGTAGCAAGGACACAGCTCATGAAAGTACTGATTTGCCATCAGATGTTGCACAATCAGAGGTTCCTGAAGTGACATCATCGGAGGAGATTCCAGATGTGAAACTGCCTGAGGGTTTGTCACCAGAGCAGAAAGATATAATAGTGAATATGCTGAAAGAAGAAAGGGAAGCTTTTTGTAACAGTGAGGGTGACGTTGGCTGTGCAGAAGAGTTACAGATGAAGATAAATTTATCAGATGACAGCCCTGTTGAGAAGAATTATGTTGGAGTCCCAAAGCCACTATACCCTGAATTGAAAGCGTATGTGGAAGATTTGCTGAATCGAGGATTTATCTCAAAATCAAGGTCACCCTATAGTAGTGCTTGCGTCGTTGTGCGTAAAAAGGACGGATCAATGAGATTGTGCATTGATTACAGAGAATTGAATTCAAAGACCATTGCTGATAGACATCCTATCCCAAGAATACAGGACACGCTTGATAGCCTTGCTGGTCAAAAATGGTTCACAACATTAGATCAGGGCAAGGTGTATCATCAGGGATTTGTAGACCCTACCAGCCGCCAGCTAACAGCGTTTGTGACACCATGGGGTCTTTACGAATGGGTACGTATTCCGATGGGTCTTAAAAACGCTCCCGCAGAATTTCAAAGGTTCATGGAACACTGTCTTGAAGATTATAGAGATGAATTTTGTGCTCCGTATTTGGATGATGTTATCATTTACTCAAAATGTTTTGAAGACCATGTTGAGCATGTGAGGAAGGTTCTGCACCGTTTGAAAGAGAAAGGTATACGTCTCCGAGCAAAGAAATGTGAGCTATTCAAGAAAGAGGTGACATATTTGGGACGGATTATCTCAGAAGAGGGACATCGCATCGATCCTACTGGGATAAAGCCAGTTATTTGCCTGAAAGATTGGACACCGAAAACTGTTGGTGATGTGCGTCACTTAGTTGGTTTGTTGGGATATTACAGAAGGTACATACCTGATTTCTCACGAGTAGCCAAGCCCATTTATGATTTGTTAAAGGAAACATAACCTCAAGCCAAGGAAAACGTGGACAGAAAACAAAAGGGAGGTCGTTCATCTACTCAGGTACCATCAAACAGACATATACAGTGGACAGATGAACACTGCAAAATCCTAAACCAGCTACTTGATTGTCTCACAGAACCTCCTGTTATGGCTTACCCTGACTTCAACAAGCCTTTTGTGCTTCACGTTGATGCATCACAAGGAGGCCTAGGAGCTGTCCTGTACCAAAAGCAAGAAAATCGGATGAGAGTGATAAGGTATGCTTCGCGGACCTTGACGCCAGCAGAGCAGAGATACCACCATCATTCAGGGAAGTTAGAGTTCTTAGCCCTGAAGTGGGCAATAACAGAGCACTTCCTGGATTATCTATTTTATGCATCTCATTTCACAGTGTACACCGATAATAATCCCTTGACATTTGTTATGACTTCAGCAAAGCTTAATGCAACCAGATACAGATGGGTAACAGAACTTGCCAATTTCAACTTCGACATTAAATACAGACCAGGTCATGCAAATAAGGATGCTGACTTTTTGTCACGCATGCCAAAAGACATTGCTTCCATTATTGAGGAGTGTACTGAAGAAGTCTCACCTGCAGAAATCTATTCGACACTCACACCAGCATCGGCACAAGCTCGAGGATCACTAAACTGGATCACAGCTATCACCACTGATTCAGAGGTAATGGACAGATTCTTAAGTGCCACCGTAGAAAACGTAAAACCAATGGACAAGCAACACCTTGCTCAAGCGCAGAAGGATGACCCTATCATTGGACGTGTGTTGGCTTATAAATGTCAAAAAGAGGAACTGACTGCGGCAGATCGGCATGCAGAGCCTCCGAAAGTTCGTGTTTTGATGCGTGAATGGAAGAAACTGGAACAAGCAGCTGATGGCATTCTTTATCGAAAGACTAAAAAGGGAAGACAACTGGTTTTACCCTCACGGTACCATCGGATGGTTTACAAGCACTTGCACGAAGATTTAGGACATTTAGGTCCTGATAGAGCAATCGAAATGGCAAGAGAACGGTTCTACTGGCCTGGAATGGCAAGGGAGATAGAACATCACATCAAGAATGTCTGCCAGTGCATCAAGAAAAAACCACCAAACATGCAAACGCGAGCACCAGCAAAAAGTATTCAGACAACAGAGCCTTTTGAACTGGTTTCACTAGATTTCGTTCATTTGGAACGCAGCTCCGGTGGGTTTGAGTATATTCTTGTACTCATCGACCATTTCACAAGGTTTGCTCAAGCCTACCCCTGCAGAAACAAATCAGCAAAGACTGCTGCGGAAAAACTTTTTAATGACTTTATACTCAGATTTGGTTTTCCGAAACAAGTACATCACGATCAAGGTAAGGAGTTCGAGAATTCATTGTTCCACAGTTTGGAACAATTGACTGGTATTTCGCGTTCGAGAACAACACCTTATCACCCGATGGGGAATGGACAGTGTGAGAGATTCAATCAAACTCTCATAGGAATGCTCAGAACCATGGCCGATTCCCAAAAATCAAATTGGAAGAATCATGTCAACAAGATGACCTTCACTTACAATTCAACAAGAAATGATGCAACTGGTTTTTCACCATTCGAGTTGCTTTTTGGTCGAAAACCCCGACTGCCAATCGACATCATATTTGGAGAGACAGAAACAGTTGTTGCTAAAACATATCCGGAGTATCTGAAACAGTGGCGAACAGCAATGGAGGAAGCACATCGGATTGCTGCAGAAAGGGCCGGACATAGTGCTGCAAAAGGCAGAAAGCAGTACGACAAGAAGGTTAGGACGTCGGAGCTGAAGCAAGGAGACCGAGTACTTGTCAAGAATCTACTCGAAAAGGGAGGACCGGGAAAATTGAGGTCTTTTTGGGAGAATACAATCTATGAAGTAGTGGATCGGAAAGACCCAAATAATGCTGTTTATACGGTCAAGCCATTGGATAAGCCAGGAAGACAAAGAGTTCTACATCGCAATTTACTTTTGCCATGCCCCTATCTACCTTACGAAGCGAAGACAGTGAATGAGCAAAGCCGAGCAAAGCCTCAAAATCCACGTAATTTGCCGAAGGCCCACTCACCTTCACTCACGGAAAGCGATCAACACCCCCGGGGGGGTACTTCACTATAAATTCATACGGGGGTGTGCGCCGCAAGGATTTTTGTTACGACCCAATCCCAGAAATTTGGTCCGATATTGATACCCAATCCCAGAATATATGTCAGATATTGATACCCAATCGAAGAAATAACAAAAACAATTTGACGTCAAAGGGCTAAGGGATTGAGGGCTGGGAGCGAGTATTTTGGTTCCAAGTGGCCATTGGAACGAGGTTCTGATATGAGGACGTTTTTCAACACAAAAGTACTTGAAATCAGTTCACCTGAAACTGACCACGTGTTGCTCGAAAATTTATAAAGAATTTGAGTATAACAGTAAACCCCAATCCCAGAAAATTCCGAGTGAAAGTACACCCCAACCACAGAAATTTTCCAGTAAAAGGATACCCCAATACCAGAATTTTCAGGCCAAAAACTACCCAAAACTGGCGCACATCCCCGTCTTACCCATAGTGAAGTACCTCCCCCGGGTCAACACCCCGTCAGAAGAGATATTGACCAAGATGAATATGATTTACATCATCATTTCGACCCGAATCAACTGGATACAGTTGCACGTTTATTTTCTTCTGTTACCGGTAATGATGGTGAAATCATTAATCACGAGGAGAGGACCGAAACTGAGCACGTGGAGTTACCGGAGGCGCCACCCACATCACCTGGAAGCTCTAACACAGATGAAGAACAAGACGTCGGTACCCGAGAGAACAGCGAACCAGATGGACCCAATTCGACTCAGAGCACCATCGATGAAGCAGAGTCATCTCAAAACACGCCACAGCCTGTTCCACGTCCGCAAAGAATACGGCGTCCACCAACAATGTTGACATATTATGGTATGGGGGTACCACAAGATTCGAACGTGAGAATCTGTCCCTTGTATCCAAGTCCAGTAATGCTTCCAATGCGCCAACAGCCATTTCCAGCATTGCATCATTTTGTAGCTTCACCAAGACCGCTCTACCCACAGAATTTTCAATTGCAAGCGAGAACAATGCATTTGAATCCATTAGCGGCACCTTTTCGACCATGATCAGAAACTATAAGAGACAGAAATACTTTATGTTTGTCGAAAGTACATATTTATGAAGTTTGTTTTGTTGATGGAATGGAAAAACTTTACTTGATCACTTCTGGTGATGCACCAAGTTGTTCAAGGATCAATTGTGATCGCATTTTCGAGAAATCGAGAGACTTACGTAGCTGCGCAGCAAAAAGAGACAATACGATAGAACGATACAGTGATAGATCGCGAGCACTGGCCATGCTTGTTGATTCGAAAATATTATTGAAATCCTAGAGAACACTTACAGACAATGAGAAGAACCATGGAGATGGAATTTAGATCAGTCAAAAAAGTTCAAGAGAGCATTATGTGACTGTAAAGACACGTTTGTCTTTTATTTTGTCGGGGGAGAGTGTGAGAGCCCTTAAAGAACCCCCTTAAATTTTTGATCTATTATTATTCTTTTTATGTCAAATAAGCAGAACCCCCGGAAGAGAGGTCGAAGGAGTAGTTGGAAAAGGAGCGAGTTGCGAGAGAGAGGAAAGAGTTTAGGATAGAACACAGTTAATCGTAATCTGTAGGAAAGGGGAATTTAATTGCTGTAACGATTTTGTTGGAAGTATATCTTGACATTGGAGAAGTCGAAGTATATATTTTTGACTGAAGTCTCATGCGAACAAGCGCGCCTTCAGGAGTGGAGTGGTTAAATACGAACAACGTTTAACCAAGCTAACAGAACGTTGATTAATTCTGTTACTTAAGTTTTATGTTTTATGATAATGAAAAATCCTTGCTTTGATAGAAGGACTCTTTGCTCCTGCAGTACTCTTGCGCATCCAAAATGAGCTCTTAAGGTTCTTTGAAGTCCGAAGATAGTCCTAACACTGATTTACTGTTCATAACATTAATGAGCATGTTATGATCAAGCCAGCAAGAGGTCTGATAATTTTACATTTCAAGGACTATTGTCCTCACTTAGTGCTCTTTTTTTAACATCTCACAAAGCAATAGCACCAACAATACAGTCTTCAATCAATCTGCAATGTTTCGCAGAAAACATACCAAGTTAAGATTCATTTATTGATTAAAAACTTCTTAGCTCGTTCGATCCAAGGATTCCGTGGCTCACCAACTACTCCTAGCTTTGACCGTTTATAACTCAAGAACAAAGCGTCATAGAATCATGGAGAAAAAAGGAACTAGAAATTCAATGTTTTCTCCTTTGAACAGCACTCCCGCTGACACCTGAAAAAGGAGCGACGATTTCTCGTATCAAATTTAGTTTTGATAGTCAAAAATTGCAGTTTTCTGCCACTCAAAAAAAAACATGTCCTTATAATCATCTAAAATTTTACAATACATGTTACACCTACATCCTACTATACTTCCTAATTACTATACAAACTATACAAACACTACAGGGACAGGACCACAAGGAGCAAAGGACAATGACTACCCTGTGGCCATAATGTCATTCCTCTTGTTGATATCAGAGCAAACCAAATAGGACTTCCAAAAAATTATTTAATTCCTGCAGTCATTGTCCAAATTTGCTTAAAATTGCTTATGTCCAAAAACAGTGGTTCCAAACGTAATCAACGAGAGATTGAATCTGTTTGGGATCTGTTTCCTCATAGCATCCATATGCTTAAAGTTAGATTATCAAAGATCTGTTCAAATCCCACTTGGTTCGCCATTAAACAATTGACAAATAGCAGAAACGATGGTCTATGAGATTTTTACCAAAAATTCCATTTTGAGGCCTCTGGTCTCAGTTTTCGCACAAACTTGAACTTCAAAGGCTTGTAACTTCAAGAGCCTTTAGCAAATTTGCAAGATTCTTGTGTCAAAAATTAATTTAAAATCTCAGAAAAAGGGTCACTCGACTAAGTGTCCATTCAGTGTATCGTCATTTTTTAGTATTTAATCAAAAGCCGAACAATTTTTTTGAGACAGCTATATAATAACTGTCTATCAATCATAGCTGTTTGCGTGAACATCTTTTACACTGTCTTTTAGACTGCTTCTTACAGTCCAGTGTTGCTTGCTTCCAACAAGAAATGCCTGAAGAAGTTTGTCCACGAATACTTTTGAAAATGGCAGCCTCTACCTTGGCTCAAATTGACTCTTTCAGTCACTTATGAGAATTTCTCAAATTTTTTTTTACTATACCTGTACTAAACTACTTTCTATTAGACTTTGAAAGAATCTCGGAGACCATCTTTTGACGGAAGTGGAGGGCAATTTGGAGAAGCAATAGGTCAAAAGTTTCAGATGCAGGCTATACGATAATTTTTTTCAAAAGGGCACTAGCTGCCCCCGTGCTGCCCCCGCACCACCAGGGCAACGGGGGCAGCTGCCCCCGCTGCCCCCGTGCCTCCGGCGCCCTTGAGACCACTGTGATATTTCTTGGCCAAGCACTATATGCTAGGGCGTTGAAATTGCTTGGGAGCATACCTGTATGTTTCAAAGTGACAATTTTCGGCTCACGCCAATCCATACTGCATGGACACTGAACAAAGCCTAACCATTGCAAAGTGATTTGGCGATGCATGCTGGCCTGAGGGACATATTTCGTATATTCAATCTTAAAAGCCGAGGGATAAGTCAATGGTAATTCTCGTTGGGAAGTAGTGTAACCGTGTTGTTAGATTCCATAAGATATTTTGATATGTTTGATAAGTTAATCATGAGTCCTGCATGAGAGTGATCTGGGATGGGAATGTTTTCTTTCTTGAATTCAAGCTTGTGATGAATCAAGGGAGAATATTGCAGCAATTGCTGTCCTCTGCTGTCCTCACGTTTTATGGTAGAGTGAAATGGACAAAAATATGCTTCAAGCCCTCTGGAGAGTGAGTCTCTTGTCTGTGTCGACGCACTGGGTCAGTAATATATTTTGATGTCCTCAGATGCCAGACTGTCTCACTTTTGGATGATCTATGTGGATTTGGTTATCCGTGGTTCCCATAGTGCTCATTTCGATAAGAGCATCAAGGGAGGTCATTGCGCTTTGCACCTTACATCAGTTGAGTATGACCGTACCAATTATGGACGATATCCGCCTTGGTATCTTCGAAACATGACGAGTCTAACTGCGACAAGTCTATCTGCGTCACATCCTGATGTTGATCAATATCTTGAAGTTGGTGGATTTTTAAACACAGATCAGTGATCTAAATGCATTTTGAAGAATACCCTTGGACCAAACTAGCTGCTAGTTACCAATGTTTATGGAGCTTAAGAGAAATGGTTGATATTAGTTGAGTCCCAGGGGGGAGGGGACTTGGTAGTTCAAGGTGACGTACCCGTTGCAAAATTTAGGGTTTCAAATTCTGCGATTTACTACCTCTTAGGGTCATAAAATTTTAAAATTTACTACCGCTTTAGGGTTGTGAAAAATGATATGATTAGTTCGCGGAGATTCAAGAAGTTTGATGAACTGAATTGTTGTTAGTAAGATTCTGTAACGACAGAAATAACCAGCTATTCAGTCTTCTAATGTTTTGCAAACTTATCTAAGCAAATCGCAATGATCAATGATTGACCATTGACGTCACTGTCATATGCTCACGCTAGGAGAAGGTTCCCACATCCCAATCCTACCTTGATTCCTACACATGTACTATTTCAAAGCACATGGTGGTCATTTTCTTGTCCATGCCTGCTATACAATAGCACTATTGTTTCTGGAACAATCAACCAATTGCTATTGCTGCTTATCACTGAGAAAGTTACTACCGCTTAGGCTAAAAGCTACTACCGCTAAGGGTTCAGGGTTTTGCAACATTTTGCAACAGGTACGTCACCTTGAACTACCAGGTCCCCCCCTGGGAGTTGAGTCAGCTCTTCACATCCACGTTTGCGCTAGGGCCGAATAAGTAAAGACAAACCAGACATGGAATCACTTGTTGGCATGCTAACAAATATGTGGAGTTGGTCTCCTTTGCCATTCCTGGTGAACAGCCTAGTAGCATTTCAACTGGGCCGTCTCCACCCCAAGATGTTGCCTTCGATTTGTGCGATGCCGAATAGAAAGGAAATCTTGTTTACGAAATGTTTCAGACATTACATGAGGATAAAAATTACATGAGGATGGAAGTGAGAAGTTTTTTAGAAAGGATTTCAAGGCTTAGATAAACTAGTTTACTTTAGAAGTTTGCAGGAAGTCTTTCACAGTTAAAGAAAAAGCACTTATGTTTAAATCTATAGGCATCTGTTGGAAAAGATGGCAATAATTGCACAAATGCGCCAATGAAATATAAAACATTTGTTGAACCCGTCCTTTAGGCCCAGGTCCAGTATCGTGGGCACTGACCACAAGTGAAGGGTTTTTAAGAAAGACAGTCAAATTGAGCCAAAATAGCTATCATCGGCCACCTATCAAGCTTTGTGTGGAAGTCATGTTTGGAAGGTTGTCAAGCCATTCCATCAATAATTGTACATGGTTTGAAAATATGAAGGAGAGAATGATGCCTAATAGCGTGAATCCAGCACCAAGGTATGTCTTTGAGCACGAGTGCCGCAGAGCAGGCGACCGCCCCTCCTGCCCTCGAAAAAATGGACCAAATCTGCTATTTTCCTATTCTTTTGTCCTCAAACATGCAGTAATGCCCCTAAAATGCGTCTCATCCGGAGTTCCTGTTCTTGAATTTATTTCACGCCACTGCTTACAGTCTTGAGTAATTCCGATAGCTACAGTTGTGTTCCATATGGTTTGAGCTTCTAACTGGACCTGATAATGAAGACGCAATGCAAGTACACACATCACGAATGCATAAATTTTATGAGTTCACCCGTTAATGTTGGCATAGGGTCAACATAAGAGCGTGAATCCAGGGTCAACATACTTGAAAAACTTGGTACTGTTGTTTATACTAAACAATAAGGTACTAGGAGAAAACGGACGCAAAAAATCAGACAGATTTTTCAGCACACTGAGGCTTTTCAAACTTGTGTTATCATCAGAATGTGACTAACTTGAAAAATGTGCAGTATTTGACAGGTAGCAGTTTGGGGTGAGCATTTTAACCTATCTAACTTTGCTATATCTCGTAGCTGCTATAAAAAGGCTAAAGAAGCAATTGTTTCGTTAGTATCAAATTGGAATGGCATCCTGCAAAGTTGTCAAACGCTACGGATTACATATTTTACCGTGGCACAGGCCTGCTTTTGCTCCCTTTACCATGCTCTTAAGACTTTAGGGTTAATATTTTTAGTTGGTTTGTATTCATTTGTTGTTTGTGAAAAATGTTTGACTCAGTTTGAAGCAGGAACCATCTGTAGCCGCAGAAATATTCCTTGAATGCCTCGTTGCTAGGGAGTATCTAGGGTGTGACGTCACAATATTTGTACTCAATGATAAAGCTTTAGAACTCAAAAAAAGCGTTCAGATGTTTCAAAATTAGTTACATCCATCTTTGCGAGTTATTTTGCCCGCCATTCATTTGCTTTATCAATTATGAACTGGAAGTCTTTCAGTGTAGCACCCTTCCTTTGAGAGTATAGTACTAAGATATATGAAAATTTGTACCCCCGTCTTTACGGCAAGCCCCATTTTATTTAAAAAATGTCTATCATACTTTTCTGTTTGTTAGGACCATTGATAAAAATCACCATCAACGTTATTCCCGCCAAGTGGTACCAAAAAAGGTCCTCAGCCCATACAGAAACTGCGCATGCATGCGCAAAAGCTCGTAACCTTGAGTCCCTCTAGCTCCCTGCAACAGATCCCAAACTTCGGCAACACTTGATATTTTATTCCTTGGGCCTTAAACTCTTGATTTATCATTTCAAAAAGCTTATCGATCGAAAAACTGCCTTATCTCAAATTGCTCGATGACATCATATCGTATCATATAAATATTTAGGCACGATGCCCTATCAGCTGATACAAAAGTATAATAAGAAAATGAATAATTGAAATTTCAAAATCCTAAAAGGCTGCTCTTCCTAGGGGTCGTGCTTTAATTGCCGCCAAGGTAGATGGATGCATCCAGCCCCCCACGGCCCCACAACACCCAGAGGGACGGCACCCCACAGGCCCCAACCCGGTCCAGAACAGACCAAATCAGGACCAACCGGGCAGCACCCCCCAAAGCACCACGAGGCCCCAGGGACCCGAACGCACTCACCCACCCTAGCTCATGAGGAGTTGTTTAACTTCCTTTTTGAAGCAATTTAGAGAGGTTAAGTCTCTGTACTGTTGCGGGATCTCGTTCCATGTCGAGGCTCCGGTAAATAGACCCATTCACAGTAGATCGAACAGGGGATTCGAATGGAGTTTTCGAGACCATGCGGCGTGAAATTTTTCATTTGAACATTTTTTTGCTATCGTTACATTTTGCAAGATTTCTCTGCATTAACATATTGGAACACGAAGTTGTTGTAATCTTATTTTGATTCGATCATATATACAAATAGCTAACAATATATACATTATTTAAATATATACACGTTAACTAATCAAAATCGAATATACAAAGTAAAGAAACAAAATTAAAATTTTCTAAATTTACAAAAAGGTTGGTAAACAAGTACAGGCACTACATTTGCAGTTGGGACCGTCCCATTTTTTTATCAAAACCTTGAAACTTTTCAGATTTTCTGCTGATTTTAGTTCACTAGGTAAGCCATTCCAAATCTGTGGCCCAATGCACTTAAGACTTTTGGACCCAAAAGTAGTTTGATTAGGCCTAAAATGAGCCAAATTATTTGCATTTCTTAAAGAATAATTTGAAGAGCGTGATTCAAAAATGCTCTGCATAAATGGTGGATTCAAATGGTTCAGTGTTTTGAATATTTCTATGCAAAGAAGTCTTTGGCGAGCAATATGCATCGTGCATTTACTCGATCTCAAGAGCAAATCATCATAAGAGCTCGTATGATCATCATAGAGAAACCTTAGGGCGCGTTCTTGTAATTTTTCTATCTTCTGCAATGATTTAGAAGATGAGAAATACCAAACCAAGGGGCAATAATCGAAATTCGAATATACGAAACTCTGAATTAGGATCTTTTTCTCCTGAAACCCAATAAACGTCTTTAATCGTTTGAGAACATTTAATTGTGTTGCAGCTTTTTTGCAAAGATTTGAAATATGTGGGTCAAAATCAAGTCTATAATCCAAAGTGACTCCTAAAAGTTTCACAGTCTCTTCAGATTTGATTATTTTACCGTTAATGTTAATTTGTTCTCCACTGGTATTTGTTTGATTTTTTCTGAGCAATAAAGCATGGAATTTTTCAGGATTGGCAATCATTTCATTTTGTTCTAGCCAGGTTAGAGCTACTCCGGTTTCTTTTTCCAAAATATTTACAAGATCGGGCATGCTTTTAGAGAAATAGGCGAGAGTGTTGTCATCAGCATAATTATAGAGGGTTGCCTGTTCTATGAAAAGGAATAAATCGTTTATGTAAAAATTAAACAGGATTGGGCCTAGCACAGATCCTTGGGGTACACCAGATATGACCTCCAGAAAAGAACTGTATGTATTATTTATCCGAACACTTTGTTTTCGTCGCTTGAGATACGAATAGGTAAGGACAAGTGCATCTTCATCGAATCCATATGCATGCAGTTTAGCAATAAGCAAGTCATGTGGAATGCAATCAAACGCTTTGGAGAGATCCATCAGGACTGCTCCTACGAGGAAGTCGTTGTCAAGGTTAGACCTCCAGTCTTCTATCAGCCGTATTAAGACATGCTGAGTGCTATATGCTCGTCTATAGGCCGCAATAAAGACAGAAAGTGTGTTATCTAAATGTTGATTTAGTTGTTGCTTCAGGACCTTTTCATATATCTTAGAAAAGGTATTTAGAACACTAACTGGACGGAAATTCCTTTCAACTATGCGATTTGGTTCCCCCTTATCTAAAGGACAGACCGCTGCCTTTTTTGCATCGTCTGGGAATCTAGAATTTCGAATGCTACAGTTTATTGCCATAGTTAATGCGGATGAGAGTTCATTAGAAGCTAGAGATACGAGCTTAGGCGGTATTTGATCCTCACCAGTAGATTTTTTACTATCCAGGGATCTTAATAGTTCCATAACTTCTTGATTGCCTATTTCATGAAACGAAAAGGTGTTCAATACTTGTTCTGGATTTTGAATGATAGCTAGGACGCTAGGGTGATTTTTATATTTATCTAGAATAAGTCGAACAATTTGTTGGTCATCAGAAATTCCGGTATCATTTGCAAGGTTAACGGGCTTCTTGCCGCTGGATTTCTCTACTATGTTTACATAGTGATCGTTGAATATCTCCGTCAGCTCCAGGTCATTCGTTATGACCGCGTCGTTTTTCACAAGAGAAATGTCACTACTTATAAGTCCCTCTTTATTTGAAAGAAAAGGTTTTACGAGATCCCAAAATTCTTTATTAGAAAGTGTACCATTTTTTGTCGCTTCTTTAAAATGGTTTCTCATAGCTTTTTTCCTTAGAGAAACACATTTGTTACGCTGTTTTTTGAATTTACTTCTATTTTCTTGGGTAGGGCTTTTATTTAGTCTTTTTTTGAGCCTCGATCTAGTGTAAATTGCCTTTTGTAATTGTTGATTCATAAAAGGGGCAGTATTCCCTCTCTGAACCTTCGTTTTCAAAGGAGCATGTTTGTCGATAAGTTTTCGGAAAGCAGATGAAAGATTCCTATAAGACAGATCTGCATCATTTGAATCTGCTTTAAAGTCAGTATTCCTCACATCTTGCAAAAATTTTTCTGAGTCAAAATTTTTGTAGCTACGGTACTTAATAATCTTTGGTTTTAGACGAGGTATGTGTATTTTCATTACAGTTAAGACCAGACCATGAAAGTCGCTCAGACCAGTTTCAAAAACTGACGTATTTTGAAAACATCTGGGTTTATTCGTGAGTATGACGTCAATTGACGAACAATGATTCTTCGTGAAACAGGTTTTATCCTTTACCAAATTGGATAGTCCAAAAACGTCACAGAACGAAATGAACTTTGTATATCCTGGATGATGAATATCATGAGTATCAATGTTTATATCGCCCATAATCATGACATCATCATATTTATCCAATGCTGAATTTAAAGAAGAAGACAGTTCTCTGAAGAAAACTTCCATGTTGGCAGCATCTGGGGGTCGATAGATGCTAAAAATAGCCCATCTCTTTTTGCAAACCATTAATTCTGAGCAAATGAGTTCGATAGTGGGACACTCAAAAGTAGAAACTCTATTGCAGACAACTCCTTTCCTAATGAACTGCATCAAGCCCCCACCAAATTCATTTCTATCACGACGAATAGGTCTTTGGTAATTATTCATGAGAAAAGTCTCAGTTTTGAAATCTGAATTTAGTTTTGTCTCTTCTACTAACAAAATATCAGGCAGGCATCTCTCCATCACCATTCTAAGATCAGTTATTTTGTTTCGAAGACTATTTATATTTAAGAATCCAATCACAGGATTATTTGGATTTTTTGTTCTCAGATTAAAAATGTCCTCAATATCACTCGAAATATTTTGTTGCATGGATCCGATTGAAGATGCAGAAAAAGAAAGTTCCGCGCTCGCATTAGAAACATTTGAGGTAAGATTTGAGGAAGAGGAAGGTGAAAAGACTTGGGCAGATGACCTTCCCTCAGGCAGGGATGGCGAAGTACTACCGAAGGTTGGGCTTATATCTATTAAATGTTCATCTTTGTGGCTCCTTTCTGAGGAATCTGGTGAACCACTGACAATTTCATCACTTTCATTTGATGAATTTGATTTACTCGGATAAGAAATACGTTCACATAGTCAAATAGCATTGAGGTAATTTACAAAACTGCTCCCTAAAACATTTGTACCTTCATTATTTAAGTGGATGCCATCCTCGAATAGCAGATATTGCCAGTTTTGATCTAAAGTTTCATGTCTAATAAACGAGATCTGATTACATGCAAGTGATTCTGCCAAAATTGAGTTTACCTGAAGTCGTTTTCCTTCCATTAGGTCTGAGTCCCCTCGTGCCAAGATGCTGGACACAGCCACGTTTCGAATCGTTTTCTTAGAATTTACAGCAAGTTTGGTGATCTTCTTCGCAATTACTTCAGGTTCATCTCGTCTTAAATCATTAGTGCCACAGTGTATAATTAAATAATCTGGCTCTCTCTTCAGCGTTGGGATTATATAAGATTCCATATCATCAGTAGTTGCACCTGGAAAAGTTTTAACGAACGTGTTCATGTGTCTAACACTTCGATTTATTTCCTGTTTCCGAATTCCTTTTATGATTGAATCTCCGACTAAACTAACTGTTGGTCTTTTCCTGGTAAAACGTCGAACCGATGTGGTGTTAGGCCGAGTATTTGGCTGAGTGTTAACAGTTTTTCCATATCTTGGACTTTCATCACTAGTTTCGTCCCTCCGCGGTCGCAAATCTTTTTGCACTGAATTCTGTTGTGTTTGGCTGCAAAAATCACCAAACGAATTTGAACGAATTTCAAAAGCCTCCGTATGTGCATAAGGTCTGCGTTTTACTACTTTTGGTGATGTATGTTGAGGGTTATTTTTGTCTGTGGCTGTTTGGCGATTCAAATTAACCGCATCAGCGTAGCTATGCTCCCCTGGGACGACGTTTCGTGTTGGTTTTGGAGATGTTATTTCTTTATCGATTGTTACCCTTGCAGAACTTGTTTTTGAAAATTCAAAAGGCTTGTTGTCTGTAATTTCATAATCTTGAAGGCCGTTGAATCTGTTTGCAGTCTCGAAAGAAGTTGCTGGAAAACAATTGGACTTTGCAGTGCGCTTTGGGAACTGCCAAGGGTCTTCTCTTTCTAGATCTAAAGTACTAAAACATGAGGGCCTCAAATCATCTCTTGGGATTGTCCGTGCTTTGCTATTCAAATACATTTTCTCAGAAATATTTTCTTCTTGGTTTTGATGCAAAAAAACATCCGTCTTCAAGCCTTTTTTTTCTGATCTTTTTTCTGAATTTTTCCTGATAATTTCTTTTAAATCAGCTATTTCTAGTCTTAATGCTAGGTTTTCACCTTTTAAATTTTTATTTTCTCTTTGAAGTAAAAACGCTTCAGTCTCAGCACCGCTCTTCTGTTCTCCCTCTCTATCAAGCCGCTGCATAATCTCTGAAATTTGTCGTTCCAACCCGACAAAACGTTGCTCAATTTCCATTTCAATTATGTGCTGTTCTTTCTTTTTGACAATAAAAACACTGCTATCTCTACCGCTTTCCCTTACTCCAACGTCTTCATCATCCTCATCTCCATGACATTCGGGCTCGGCGGCTTCCCGAAGCTCTGCTCTGCATTCTTCGAGCCTCGTCTCATCACCTGAAATTTTTCTTACATTTTCTTCTTTTTTGTTTTGAAAATCATCCTTTTTTGTTTTCTTCTGTGCCTGTGATTCACTTAAACGTAATGACTCTGCACCTCTATGCTTGACAGACTGT
Organism: Aurelia sp. 3 sensu Dawson et al. (2005); assembly: GCA_964020215.1. Classification (NCBI taxonomy): domain Eukaryota; kingdom Metazoa; phylum Cnidaria; class Scyphozoa; order Semaeostomeae; family Ulmaridae; genus Aurelia; species Aurelia sp. 3 sensu Dawson et al. (2005). The sequence goes on from OZ026584.1 coordinate 5,484,419, forward strand.
ATCTGCCCTGTTGCTATCATCATTGTAAGCTGCAACGTTGTGGTGGAGTCATCTAGGCCATAATTCTTCGACAGTGTTTTGCACACTGAATTTGCGTCTGCCCGTTGTTTGTTCTCTCGTATCTTCCTTATTGCATCCAAGATCAATTGCTCGACTTCTTCAGGATCCAAGACACATTTTGCAGCCATAAATCTCAAGATAAACTAAGTCGCTATTAAAATCTAATCGAAAAACAAACACAGTCAAAAAGCTGTGGCCGCCATTACCAGGTAAATTTGCCACGAAGAAAATTTAACTGGACCTACCTAAGAGTCTGAGGAACTAATAATTTGTTTCTGCTCTTTCTAAACTTTTTCAGAAATGGCGAGGAACCTTCGCAAACACCGACAGCTCCTAGCTCTTTCCACAAAACTGCCGCCTAGGCCCAACGACCGCCCTGAACCCTTTCAACCATAACTTCTGTGTAGAGGTAGACACCCACTCGATTTCCAAAATGAAGAGTCTTTATACATCGTTGATAATCCTCTGAAATTTCCACACTTCGATCTCTTGTCGTTTTTGTTAAATTTCCCCTTCATTTCACTCTTACCATGTTTCCAAGTAGGCTCACGGCCAGAAGCCGACGACAGAGAAGGTCGCTCGTTGCAGCAAGCGTTGGGGAACCCTTTAAACAGCGACGGGGGAACCCGAATTAATTATTATTATTATTATCAATTTCTTTACCGTTGGACAATAGTAAAAATAGCTAAAAGTAGTTAGCTAATTAATTCCAACCTAAAAATATTATAATACAAACATTACATAAAACTGGTGGATAAAATATTTACAAATTGTCAAAATCAAACAGTATAAAAACAAATATCTAAAAATGTGCATTACAAAAAGCCCAGGTTGGGAACAAATGTGCGGCATAACCTGCATGAACAATTTTCTCCGTACCAATTCTTTATCTTTGTTTTAAACTGATAAAGGGATTCTGAATTGCGTATCGTTGGTGGTAACGTTTGCCATAGCTGCGGACCTTTAAATCTGACGCTTTCAGAGCCGTTGTTGACTGATCTCACTCTTGGTTGAATAAATTCGTTATTGTTACGCAAGTTGTAGTGAGTAATATTTTCACAGAAAATTTCCTGCATAAATGAGGGATTTAGGTCATTTCTAGTTTTGTACATTTCAGTCATAAGTATTTGCAAGTTCTTTGTATGAATAGTGACTGCACAGTCCCGCTGTAATAGGTCACTAAAAGTCGATTCGGTGTTCTTATATGTTATTCTCAATGCCCTTTCCTGTATTTTGTTGATTTTTTGGTTCAGCTGCCTGTTGTGGAACATCCAAACTAAAGGGCAGTATTGAAATTGACTGGTAATAAATGCCCTCATCAAGATTCTTAGTTTGTTATGATCCATATACGGGGATATGCGGGCAAGTGCATAAAGTTTATTACTGGCTCTTTGGCAAAGTTTCGAGACGTGATGGTCAAAGGAGAGCTTACTATCAATATGAACTCCAAGTAATTTCTCTTCAGAGCTATTAACGATTTCGGCGCTTCCAATTTTAACAGCAACTGGGTCATCACATCTCCTCCCAATGACCAAAAGATGACATTTATCTGCATTTAATTTCATAAAGTTGTTGGCAAACCATTCTAATGCTACATTGCAGTCATTTTCAAGCTTATGAGTTATGTTTTCCAGGTTCTTGTCGCAAGCATAGATTGTGGTATCATCTGCATAATTACAGATATCTGAGCTTTGAATGAAAAGTAAGAGATCATTGATGTATATGTTAAACAACAGTGGGCCTAAGACTGACCCCTGAGGGACACCTCGTGTTAGTTCTTTCCAAGAACTGAAGGAACCATTTACCTTGACTCTCTGTTGTCTGTTTGTGAGGTAATCATTAATGAGTGTTAATGCTTCATAAGAAAAGCCATAGGCATGCAATTTTGCAATCAAGAGATCATGTCTAATACAATCAAATGCCTTGGAGAGATCCATCAATACTGCCCCTGCTTTACCACCTTTATCGAGGCTTATCTTGAATTTATCTAAAAGCCTTACGAGAGCATGTTGAGCACTGTAACCTTGTCGAAAACCACAGAGAAGTGAAGATAAAAAAGGCGTAATAAAAGCAACTATCTGTTTGTCCATTATTCTTTCAAACAGCTTTGAGACCGTTGGCAGAACGCTAATTGGCCTAAAGTTAGTCCTGGTATTGGTTGGTCCATTCTTGGGAAGAGATGTGACATCCGCGCACTTCAGCTCTTCAGGAAAAGTCGAATTGTCAACACAATCGTTAAAGATTTGTGTTAAAGGCTCCACGCACAAATCAGAATTAGATTTAAGAATTTTAGGAGGGATATTTTTGTGTGTTGTAGCTTTCTTAGGATTTAAATTCCTAATCTCTTTGTCAACGGCATCAGGGGTAACTTTTTGAAAAACAAAGGGGCCAGCATTTTGATAGTGACCTTTAATTTTTAAAATGCTTGGATGATTCGCAAATTTTTGTACAGCTTTCTCAACAGGGTCCGAGATTCCTTCTGTTGCATTTTCATTATTGGAATTTTCATTTATTCCAAGAGAATCAGTAACGGTAACGAAAAATTCATTCATAGTTTCTGCTACTTCAACATCGTTGGAAATAATTTTTTCTCCTTCGGTCAAAACTATTTTATTATTAGAATGTGATTTGTCAGAGAAAAATGGTTTCACAGTTTTCCAGAATTTCTTATTGTCGGTGATATGTGAGATGTCCAGGTTGTTGTAATAATTTCTTTTTTCTTTTCGAAATAGCTTAACACAAGAATTTCGCTGTTTGCGAAACTTGTTCCAATTTTCAGCAGTTCGATCTTCGTTATATTTATTACGCAGCCTAGAACGCAACATGGTAGCTTTACGCAGAGCACGTGTCATAAATGGTTTATCATTTGCCCGGACATATTTTTTCTTAACTGGAGCATGTTTGTCTAGAACTCTGTCAAAAGCAGTTTCAAATGAACTGTAATTCAAATTCGATGGATCTATTTTTTGTAACTCTTGTCGAAGATCACTTTTGAAAACATTCTCATCATACTTTTTGTAATTTCTATAGTTAATTACGATTGGTCCTTGTTTGGGGAAAGTAGTTTTGAGGACAGTAACAACCATTTTATGGAAGTCTGACAGACCAGTTTCGACAGTAGTAGTTTTTTGCACGCTCCTATTTCGGTTTGTCAAAACAAGATCTATACATTTTGGCATATGAGATTTGTAGCACGTTGGCTCCTTGACAAGATTTTTGAGACTATATAGTTCCAAAAAATTTTTGAGCTGTTCCTCGGTTTCAGTCATATTAAAATCCCCTATAAACATAAAATTCTCATAGTTTTCACTGTAGTGATCGAGTGCACGACCAAGACTTTCAAATAATTCATCCTGAGATTGAGTTGGTGGTCGATAAACACTAAATAGTGCCAATTTCTTTTTCCTCAAATTTATTTCGAAACTAATGCATTCGATACCCTCAGAAAATTTGAAAGAATTTAACTGACGCGAAGGTATATCACTCCGGACATAAACTAGTAAGCCACCGCCATTTGCATTTCTATCTAATCGAAAGGGAGTTGCAAATCCTTCTATGACAAATTGCCCTGTTGGAAAAGTAGCATCAATTTTTGTTTCCGCAATCATCAATACATCCAAACTTTGTGCCGCAATTTCTTTGAGTGCTTCAAATTTATTTCTAACAGAATTGATATTTAGGTATCCAATGATGACCCTACCAATGTTTCTTATTCTTAGCAATTTTAATGCAGATTTGGCATCAATAGCAAGAGTATCAGTTGTAAGAGTATTAGCTGCGGAGGAGTCTAAGGGAATGGCTGAAATTTCTGTGTTTAAGGGAAGCCTTTCTGCATCATGTGCACTCTCACCTGATTGAGAAGTAGTAACTGCGTTAGATGATATAGGTACTGTAGGCTGATTAGGAAGAACCTTTGTGCTAGTTAGTCAGTAACCCAGGGCATATAAAAAGTTATTTGCAAGAAGACGTGTCCCCTCTCTGTTCAAATGAATCCTACTTCTATTTAAATGATACTCCGCTTGTATATTTGTATTGTCAATGTAATAAAAATCTTGGGAAATGCATAGTTGCTTCAAAAATATATTTACCTCCATAGCTTTATTATGCAACAAGTCTCCTCTAGGTACAAGTCCAGAAATCATTACCTTGTTTACGTTTGTTTTCAGTGACTTTCCTAAATCAACTATCTCCTCTGCGATATCTTTTGGAGTAGCCTTCGAGCGAAGATCGTTGGTTCCACAATGAAGGATGACTTTTCCTGGGTCCCGTTTAATAGTTGGACAAACGTGGCTATTCATACAGTCGACCGTTGCACCAGAGAATGACTTGACAAAAATTCTCTCGTCGGTATTTCCAGCAGCTTCGTTCATCTTGTATGACTGGATATCCTTTACCAGCGAGTCTCCGACAATTTCTACCGTTCTTCTCGTCTTCTTGCCCTCCGCTGGACTAGTATTTCGTTGAATGTTGTTCACAGTATTGCTTGCAGCAGCAGGTCGTAATTCAAATGTTTTCCTTCTAACACTGCCATTGTTGGTTTTGCCTGACCACTCCTTGAGTACTTTTTGGTCCTGTGGGAGTCCTCCTGCTTGCTTCCAAGGGCGTGCAGTTGCACCGGTAGTTTCTTCTGTTAATTCTGCTTTTCTCTTCCATTCTTTAGAGTTTCCTGTTGTGTAGCGTTTTGATTGATTCTTAGTTGTATTATGCAATCCAAGTAGCATTTCCTCCTCGTCCGATTCTGATGGTGCAATTGGAGAAAATCTGTTTCGGTCACAGATGAAAGGCTCCCATGTGGGCTTCGGAGACTCATTGCAGGCATGTTTCTTCTTTACGATCTTAAAATTTGGTTCAGGAATGGGATTAAAAGAACCATACTTTCCACTCTCCTTGCTTGCATATGTGTCATCAGACTGAAAACTCTCAATGACCAAATTCTTTCGTCGAATCTCGTTTCTTAGTGACTCGTTTTCCTTTTTTAAAAGAGAGATTTCCTCCTTCAGTTCCAGATCCTTACTCCTACTAATGCTGTTCCTTGTGAATTCATTTTTCTCCTCGACTGATTTCCTCAATGATTCCACTTGTTGTTTTAATGATAGAAATTCTGATAATGGAGTGTACTTGACAGTTTCAACTGCAATCGTATCATTTGTTTTATCATTGGTATTCTTTTTAGTTGGTAATTCAGGCCATGCAGAGATATCAAGCACAAAGTAGGAGTCCTCGCCATCTTCTCCTCGGTTTTCGATCCGTTTTCGTTGCACGAGACGTCTGAGTGCATCGTCAACCTCATTTGATGTGCAAGTAATTTTCTTTTTTCCAAGTTTTGTGGTAATCGTGCTGCAATAGGGCCTTTTCCTATCTTTTGTTCTTATTTCGTTGATTGCAGTTATGATTTCTGTGTCCATATCCCATGATTTTGTTTCCTTTGCCATCTCGACCAATTTGGGCCTAACCTTCGGTTTGCCTTGCACGTGCTGCAGAAGTTCGCACCCAAATTGGCTTTAATATCCAGTTAATTCCAATGAAAGCTCTTGATTTGTCGAAGAATAAGTAAATAAAATGCTACCATGTAAAGTAAATAACAAAAAGATTTATTTAAAAGAACGTAATGGATAAAATAAGACTGACATCGGAGCAACTCAAAAACACGTCTGCTCTCTGCATCTCAATGTTACCACGATGAAGATGTAACTAGACAGGGGTGAAGATGTAACTAGACGAATCAGCTGATAATTTCCCGCCAAATTTTAACTCGTTCTTCAAGTTATCAGTTGTTCATAAGCAGTGGTTATGGTCCCTTTCACCAAGCTTTTATGCCAGTTGTGATAATATGCTGATGTTTTTGCTGGATCGGAAAGGGACAGCGTTGCACTCTTGGTGTACTTTTTTCAATAGAAACTAAGAATTTGAGCCAGTATTGAGGTTTCTAAGAATTTGAGCCATTTTCTGAGTGTGATTTGAGTGCTGAGAGTTTCTTGCGAGTTTCATTAGACACGTTTTTATTTATAAGAAACTGGTTTATATGCTAAGAAACTCTGGCACTATGTCCGAGAAGCATTAAGAAACTTTTGAAAGTTAAAAGCATGGATATTAGGGACCTGTCATAAAGTATCTGCTACAGGGGGGCGGAGGATATAGGCCGGGGCCACCAAAAAATTGACGGGCTTGATAATGGGCCACAGAAAATATTTGCTGAAATTGAATGGGCCATGAAATGTGTCAGTGAGTAACATTACAAAAGCTTGTTGAAATGTTGAAGACACTGAAATTTATGTGTGAGAAAATTCAACAGTCTTTAAAGCAACTAAAATTAATTCAGTTATGCAGTCAGAATCCAATCCAGTCACTGCTTCAATTTTTCAATTTCATTCTTTTTATCAAAGCACAAACGGATTTTCTCTTTTCTGATGCCTGTTTTTGCTGAACCATCCTTCTTTGGATCCTTGCATCAGCCCATCAACGAAAAGATACATGCAAAAGAGCTTGCTTCTTTTTGTTGAGTGCTTAAAGTGCATTGAGGTGACACAAACTCATGATTCATGATTCTTTGCTACATCAACAAACAAAGCTGGACAGCAATCATAAAGACGAAGAGTGGACATGCTGCCCAAACCACCATTAGCTCTAAGTTAGTAGGCACAGTTATGCTATGCACAACGGGGACAATATTAGTGTCATAATCAAAGTCTGAAGATAAAGTGGAAAGAGGAGAGCATCTTGTGCTATAGGGATGCTATGGGCAAATTTCAAAAATTAAAATTGAAAAGGGCCACGAAAATTATCCTTCTCTGCACGAGGGGCCACGGAAATTTTTACTCCTTTTCAAAAGGGGCTGTGAAAAACATTTTGGCCAAAGTCAAATATCCTCCGCCCCCCTGTAGTAGATACTTTATGACAGGTCCCTTATAGCAAATGTATCGTTGAACGTTTATTCTTTTGCATTATTAACTACCATTTGTGTTTTCGTCATGACAAAACACTGTGTATTCCTATATAATGCAATAAGTGTCAAGAAACATATCTGCAGAGCTGTTAGCAACCACATTGACAAATCATGCATTCAAAAAATAAGAAACCAATAAAAAACTTTTAGTATTAAAATTGACAAAATTTCATGTTAGTACTATGGCCCGATCCTAGTTTCTTATAAAAAAACGTGTGGTTCTCATGCTCACTACGTGTGATCTCCTGAACATTAAAAAAAAATGTAAACGTTAGGACGATTAACTTTCAAGTAATATGACATAGGAAACAAATGAAAATAAAGTACAACTATGCCAAGGACTTCACTAAGAGAAACATTTTCTTGTTAAATTTTTTCCAATCTTCAAAGGCACGCATTTTTCATAATAAGAAAGTCAAGTATCAATATCGCCAAAAGAATTAGAAAATCTAGTACTGGAGAAAATAACCTAAAAACTATTTATTTTGATGAAGAAAATCCTTACCCTAATTTTACATTATAATCACTTGTTTCCTGTATCTTATTACTCGGGAGGTGCTTCAGTAATGTCTAGACATTAGAAGGGCTTCAAAAAACTTTGTTTGTATTCTTTCACGAAGACACATGTGTTGAACATGGAAATAAAAAAGGGACTCGTAAGAAACTCTAAGTACTGAAAATCTCATAATCTTAGTAGACTTTAGAACTAATAAATGAGATAAATACAGACATTGTTTAAAGGGTTCCCCAACGCTTGCTGCAACGAGCGACCTTCTCTGTCGTCGGCTTCTGGCCGTGAGCCTACTTGGAAACATGGTAAGAGTGAAATGAAGGGGAAATTTAACAAAAACGACAAGAGATCGAAGTGTGGAAATTTCAAAGGATTATCAACGATGTATAAAGACTCTTCATTTTGGAAATCGAGTTGGTGTCTACCTCTACACAGAAGTTATGGTTGAAAGGGTTCAGGGCGGTCGTTGGGCCTAGGCGGCAGTTTTGTGGAAAGAGCAAGGAGCTGTCGGTGTTTGCGAAGGTTCCTCGCCATTTCTGAAAAAGTTTAGAAAGAGCAGAAACAAATTATTAGTTCCTCAGACTCTTAGGTAGGTCCAGTTAAATTTTCTTCGTGTTCCAATGTGTTAATGCAGAGAAATCTTGCAAAATGTAACGATAGCAAAAAAATGTTTAAATGAAAAATTTCACGCCGCATGGTCTCGAAAACTCCATTCGAATCCCCTGTTCGATCTACTGTGAATGGGTCTATTGGAAACTCTTTTTGGTAAATTCCAATCGAGGTTTAGGCAAATGGAGATTTTGGCTATTCCTTGTTGAATAGCTTGAAATTTGGGACCTCCGCATAAAACATCATTTTACGGAGTTTCTGCTGTGTTCCCCGGGGGGGGGGGGTACATGACTTGCGGATGGACAGGGGTCTGCGGCCCTGTTTTCAGAAAGGTACCCTCTTCTAATTACCGAAACTTGCGGACATACCCACTTTTATGATGAAATTTGGCGGAAAACCACCCATTTTTTGCTATTTTTCGCCAATTTCTGGATAACCCACCCTTGTTTAAGGAAAATCTGCCGAAAAAGGGACCCTTGTTTAGAGAATTCGGGGCCCAAAAACCCACTCATATGGGCGGCACATACCCGTACCCTCAACATGTTATGTACCCCCCGGGCTGTGTCCATGGAACGTTAACGCCTCTAAATTGAACAAAAATCATAGGCAAGAGTCCTAGTATGCAGAACTTTCAGGCTGTAATTGCTGATGAAGTTACAAAAGAGCTGTACTTCCTGTAGACTTGCCCCAAGTCTATTTCGTCATCTGTAATAAGACGAAATAGACTTGGGCCAAGTCTATACTTCCTGCGGATGCAAATTACACTAAGAAATGCTGACGGTCTTTTCCGATTCGAGAGGGGAGAAATGAAGTAAATTGCGGATTAAAGAGAGTATCAGACAATTGATCCTGCGTAATGTGAGAATGTAAGGGTCTTGTCGAAATGATATAAATTCGATGATGAACCGTACGACACTCACTCTACACCTGTCATTCAAGCAGCTTGGTTCTCAAGAAGAAGAGACTGAAAAACAGTGGCAAAGGAAGATTGAATGGTAAGAAAATTTTCTAATGATGATTAATGCTAAATCTGTAAGATTTTTAAAATTTGCATATTTGCTTGAACTACTGAGTTCTCATCTTGCTGCTTGACTTGGAATTTCTACATCGCTTCTCCTCAAGACAACACAACGAAGGGTCACCGGAACATTTATGTTTGTAGTGTGCGCCCAAAACCCAGATAAGGTAAAAATTTTTAGTTATGGCTTTTGTGTTTCTCGTCAAGGCATTGTCATCCAAGCCGCAAACAAATTTTAGAGTTGGGTTTTCATATGAAAAATGTTCGTGCTTTTACAATTTGATGCAAAAACGTTGCTAACACTCCTAAAAGCTCCTGATCACTGAAACTACTTGTACCGGATGCCCCAGCAAAGTTACTCTCGTTTCAAAAGCCACACCAATTCTAGTATCAAACCTATCATGAAATCTTCTCGTTGATCTCTCTTATCATTGACCCAAATAGATCTTGAGATGATGAAATGCAGGGAGATGGGGGAAATGTCTCCCTTATAAAGCAATTGTTTTCGCACACTAGAGTGTATAAAATGACAAGTTGAAAATTCCTATTTTGAAACATACCCTTTCAGCAACGTAGTAAATCTAGCCGGAAAGCCACCATAATGATATTTTGCAGCATCATCTACAGGGAGTCTCAAAAAAATTGTTCGACGTTTGAATAAATACTAAAAATAACGATACGCTGAATGGACCTTTGGTCAAGTCACCCTCTTTCTGAGATTTTAAATTAATTTTTGACACAAGAATCTTGCAAATCCGATAAAAATTCATGGAGTTACAAGCTTTTGAAGTTCAAGTTTGTGCGAAAGCTGAAACCAGAGGCCTCAAAACGGCAGTTTTGGTAAAAGTCCCATAGGCCGTCGTTTCTGTTATTTCTCAATAGTTTCAGGGCGAAACAAGTGGGTTTCACGCAGGTATTCGATATCATAACTGTCAAGCATATGGATGCTTTGAGGAAACAGATTCAGTCCCTCGCCGATTTTGTTTTGAACCACTGTTTTTGGACTTATGCAATGTTAGGGAATTTTGAGAATGATCACAAGAAATAATTTACTTTAGAAGTCGTATTTGGTTTGGTCTGATATCAACGAGAGGTATGACATTGAATAAGCTTCTCTTACCTCCGTCTTCGAGCTTTATGCAATACAAGTAATCTGGGAGGTCTCTGGTTTCAGCTATCGCATATTTTTGATATTCGAGAGCTCGTAACTCAGTGAATTTTCAACCGATTTGCACGATTTTAGTCTCTAAAATTATTTCATAATCTTAGGAACAGGGTTATCTTTCCATGAGCCTGTTCATGTTGTCCTTATTTTTCAATATTTAGTCAAACGTCGAACAATTTTTTGAGACACCCTGTAAGTTTAATAACACATGTGTTTCTTTCTGAAATTTGTGGCCAACTAGAAGCTTAGCCATAGACAACGCGAAATTGATGTAGTCATCATCAATGCTTCTTTGCAGTATGCTTCAGAACCAGGCCACCCTCGAAACGAGGAATAATCTCGGAAAGAGGAAAAATTTTCCATCTTCAACACCAATCACAAGATTAGCTTTGCATGGGAAAATGATTTGGCTTTTAATTTTCTTCCCAAAAAAGAAGTTTGAAGATCAGAACCACTTTTGGTAACTTTTCAAATAGGAGTACTTTTTTAGGGCCACCCCTTTCGAAAAGTGAGCTTTGGTCCATTGAATTCGTACCCGATCATCATATCTCGGAGGTTTTCAATAGGGGAAGAGACTTGATCTATAGGAGTTGCATTTCTTTCAACATAGTATTTCAACCCAGTTCAGATAGGTTTTTGCTCGAGTGCAAATGTGCAATCCCATTTCAAAAGCATTGCCGTTAGTAAGAAAACGAAACAAATGGTTAAACATCCAACTACTTGACTAGTTGTAGGGGATGCTTCAGTTTAGACAATTTCTCTTTAAAACTTTTCTCTTGAAAAAGTCCCTCTAAGGACCTTCAGATCGGCTAACGAAACTCAACGGAATTCACAAAAGGCCTAAAAGCTATGTAAGCATTATCTAGATTGCCTGTTGTCATCACAGGTGAATCTTTTGCTTTCGAACCAATAGTTTAATCCTGATAAAAATTGTCTTTCCAGTTGGTGCCTTATCGACCAAGTTGTCTTCATCGAGCTCCTGATCTATTCCATCTTTATTCTAGAAATCTGAGTTTCTTCTTGCTGCCTCTTAAAAACTCTACAGAACCACAAGTATGGAGTGCATGCACTAGACTTATTAATTGTGGACATCGGAAAACTACGTTTGGGAGCCTTGTCCAAATGTCAAATAACCGTAAACATGAATATGTAGTAAGTCCATGAATGCTTCTGAGCCGTCATCAAAAGTCTCTTTTAAAATAAATCAACTGGGTTAAAAGCACATTTACTAATTACATTGTAAAGCATTCAAATTCAAGTATCCTGAAATTCTGACGCGAATCATTTCTCTTACCTTCTTCTGTACCACGTCCAATATCGGTGATGCAAGGCTTCTCCTTTTCTAGCAGATGCAATGAGGTTATCATTCCTTTCAATCCTGTTGGTGGCAATTTTCCAGAACAACGAAGGCTTTGGCAGTCATCAACATGAATCAAAGGAAGTCTCTTCCCATGACCATCCAGTTGAAGACAATTTTGAACAAGATGTAAGTGAATCACCTGCAGCTGCCATGGATTTAAATACGAGAGAAGCAGACGTAACTGAATTAAATGAGCTTGAAGACGCTGACATGACGAATGAAGGAAATGAAATGCAGAAAAAATCACCATGGAGGACAGGCAACATTTGGGGAAGGCGTCGCCGATATACACGCAGAAGATGGAGCTTGCGTGTAGGGTTTCTTTACAGACGAAGGCAAACACCAAGACCAAGACGCACTCCTCCTCGAAGAGTGCCACCACGCAAGTCTGGTACATTGCTGCAGTGTTATCGACGCAGATACACGAAATGCATCAGATTTCATGGTCGTCGACGAAGAGGATCTCGTCAACTTTCGGTCTTCAGCTTCTCAGCTTCCAATCGCAACTGCCACGTTTTGCGTAGCAATGGATGCTAGTTGCTACCATAGAGGACTGTCTTGGAATGTGAGTAGCCAGCATAGCGTGATTTAGTTCTTGATTTATGGACATCCATGTTGAGTTAGTATATGAAAAATAGAACTTGTTTGTAAAATCTTTCTTAAAATCATAGCAAATCGAAGGAAGAACGTATTTTCTTTTGCCTCCTGGTAGCATTCTGATGGGATTGGTTTCAATTAATACATTGATCCTGCTTCACGTGTAATCAGGTCTGAGTTTTTATCACGCAGCCTCCCACATTCAACTTTCCGCGTTTTTTGGAACTTCATTGCGTCTACCGGGAGGGATGACTTGCAGAAGTCACCTTGACAGAGCAAGATGGGACCAAAGCACGGGAGGGGGGGTTCTTCCATGGTAAATATACCTGGGGATGTGCCGCCAACAAGGGTATACTTTTCTGGACCTCTAGTCTAGCCAAGGGTATACTTTTTGCCAATTTTCGTCGAGTTTAGTCTAAGCAACGGTATGATTTTTGGCAATTCTAGTCAAAGATCTGCAAATGCTCGGTAATTTCTGTAAAGAAAATCAAATTAGAAAAAAAATTTCTGTCCAGGGCATGCAAATATTTGGCAAATTTTGTGTAGAAAACGCACTTTCAGCGCACTTTTAATTAGCCAAGGGTATCATTTTCACAAAAATTGGTCTAGCCAACGTGTCCATTTTGAAACTGCGGGTGGCACACCCCTGCCCGAAATTTAGCTGAGAGCTCCCCCCCCCAAAGAGAGACTTTGCAATACTTCATGGTAGTTCGAAGAAAATGCAACCTAACATTATTCAAGATTCTCCAGGAATGATTGTGCTTCATTGAATTAGATGCATATGGCTTAAATGCACAATCTTTCCTTCTTTCAAATGAGATATTGGTTGGGTGTATTAACTGATTTATCCCTCACTTCATTGATATTTTGGTAATCATGGCCTACTCCGGATGCCGCAAAGTAATAAGACATTCAAGACGACAAATAATGGTTGTGAAGGCCTATGTTTTCGCTCTTCATGAGAAGGGAACAAATTCATCTTCTTTTTGCCATAGGGCACCACCTGAAGTGCTTCTTGGCCTGAAATATTTTGAAAATAATCCATTTCGTAAGGCTTTACAGCAAGAATTTGCGCTTGCAGCATCCTGTATTTGAATTTGGCTATACTTACAGAAATGTCAATTGAACATAGAATTGAACTTACTTCCTTACTTCACTTATTTCCTTTGTTTGCCAATTGAACATAGAAGAGAACATTAGAAAGGTAATGTGTCCATGGAAGTACAGCTGCGTATACACTCTGTCAAAAAATGCTGACAAAACGCTGACGAAGAAACCTCAAGCAGAAGACTGTGATATGTGGAATTTAACTGATCAAATGAAAACTCAAAGTCAAATTTCATAGTGAGGCTGCCTGCTGTGGTTCACATCTGGAAAAGCAACCGTAAGTAAGTCGTCACTTGGCTTGCAGAACAACTGGCTCTCGCAAAATGCATAGTGCTCACATGAAATTTCACATGCCCCCCGCAAGGCAGTTGTACTTACATGGACACATTACCCGAGACATTACCTTTGATGAATTAGAACTGCATACCACAAGGAAGAAGAAAAATTGTACCTTCGGACGGCTTGCATTGGATAGGAGCGGGTGGGGGGTCACTGGGGTTTTGAGGATAGCGGATATCGGCCTATTTTCGGTGCGGAAATGCGGAAATTAAACATCATTTCTGCGGATTGCGGATATTTGTTGCATTTTTGCGGAATGCGGATATTTCTGCAAAATTAATGTTAGTTGCTAAAAAGTTGCAGATTTGATGCTCATTCCGTGAAATATTGTGTAACATTTACTTACGGGCACTAAAGCAAACGAAAACAATACACATCACAAATATCTGAAGAAAACAGCCACAATAGCAGCATCAACAACAAAATTTTTTGCGCGAAATAATCACCAATGATGACTGCAAACTGGATGGGTCTGATTGGTCACGTGCAAATGGAAGGAACATGGTTTATATATTGTGTGTTTTATATGAAGTAGACAGATTTTGCTCATAAATTTTTTTACAACGGTTGGACCTAAGTTAGCGGAGAAAATAGAAATTCAGCCTTCCGATGACCCTCTTAAGTACATTAGAGATAAAACCGGAGGAACCAAATTTAAGTTACAGCCAGTAAATGTAGGGTATGTAGGACGTGCTACAAAAGCTCTGGATAACTCGAAGTCCCCTGGTGCTGACAGAATCCCCGTCAAAATACTGAAAGATGCCATAAACTTAGTTTCGAAACCACTGACACTGAAATACAATGCATCTTAGAACGGGGTATTTTCCCCCAGATCTGGAAATTAGCCAGAGTAACACCTATTCATAAGGCGGGCACGAAAATAGATGTAAATAACTACCGGCCTATCTCAGTGTTATCAGTTGTGTCGAGAATTTTTGAAAAGATTCTACACGACCAACTAATGGAGTTTCTAAAGGGACAAAACAGGCTGGGAACAGGCTTTGTTTGAACCAGTTTGCGTTCCAAAAACTGCACAATACACTGACATGTCTATTGAATGTTATAGATCCATGGTTCAAGAACTCTGATGAGGGGTAAATAAACTTGAGTATATTTCTTGATCTCAAGAAAGCATTCGATACCGTTGACCCAAGGGTGTTAGGACACGAATGTTTTGATTGATTATTTGTTTACCTTGTTTTGATTCCTGTGTCTTGTTTTGTTGTCTTGTTTTCTGTTTTGTTTCGTTTTCAACTGAGCGTGTTAGGCCCAACCGCTCTCCAAGTTGTTCGAATACAGCTCCCTTGTATTTCTGTGTCTTAGTGCGCCTTCGCACAAGATAGGTTTTAAAACCGCCTGCGTGATCGTAGAAAGCAACGCCTGTCTATACATCTATACAACTTAAAATCAAGTGTTTCAATTTTGGAAATAATGATAAGATGAGCAATGTCCGCTTGCAAATAATCTTAAGTTTTCTGCGAGAAATTCATTTGAATGAATGAGTCAGTAACATTTAACACAACAAAGTCTAAAAAGTTCCAGAGATCCAGCGCCTGAGCTTTGGATCGCACGACCAAAGTGGGGCCAAAGTATTCAGAAAAATAAGTTCCCGACTGTGGAAGAGAAAAGGGAAATTCTTGAAACAGCAATCCATCTGTCAATAGCACACTTTTCAAAAAGTTAACTGTGATTTGTGCTTGGATGATTTTAGTTGGTTGGATTTCACACTCTGGAATTTATCATCAAAAAATTCAGAAAAAGATTTTGCCAATCTTGGAAAGGACAAAGAAACAGTACGTGGACGATTACGCTAAAGATGGAGGCGAGGAACTTTTTACCACGATGCATTGCGTTCTTTGATCGAATTGATCGAATTCCTATAGAATAATCGTTAAAGATTGGTAATTTGAACACAATGCATCTGGTAAAAAGTTCTTCGCCGCTATCTTGAGCGTAATTCTCTGTTGGCACTTTCTCTGTTTTCAGTACTGAAGCTGATTTGTCGCCACTTGACACCTTTGGTGGCCTAACAACGAACCACGTGATCAATTGAGATTGGACTTGTTCTGTTAGGCCTGTTAGTATGGATAATTTCAGCAGCATAGGAGTTAAGAAACAGAATAGCAGATAAACAGTAGGGCCATAATTGTCCCAGGGCAAAAACATCAAACAATTTCCCAGGTAAAAAAGGGTTTCATCGATTCATAATTCATTATTGGTATTGCTCGGCTAATGCCAATGCAATATTTTAGGACAACTATCAGTGTGAACCAATCTTTATTAGCACTCTTGTGATTTAGACATACAAGAAAATGAATATTCCACTGCTATTATTCAAGCATTTCATGCATTGACTTTTAAATTTTCGAATTCGTAATTCGAACGCAATGCATCTTGGTAAAAAGTTCTTTGCTCCCATCTTTAGCGTAATCATCTATTGTAACAACCTAGTTACCAGACTCTCTCTAAAAGAAAATTGAGAATCTGGTGATGGTACCCAATGTAATGGCATGTATTCCGAAATATGAACAATTTTTGAGCTTCGGCGACTTTAAGTGTTTGAACTTTTTGAAAATGTTCATCAAAGTATGGACTTGGAAGGGAAAAAGAAGCATTTGCCCAACAGTCCATCTGTCCATGGCATGAATTTAGAAATATGAAACCATGATTTGTGCTTGGTCGAGTTTAGATGTTTGGATTTACCTAAGACGTATTTTATTATCAAGGTAAAGGTATTTCCGGCTTGGAGGGGAAAGAGAGATATTTCTAACAGCAAGCCGTCTCGCCGTCTCGCATGCTTTTTGAAATGTGAGCCATGGCTGCACTTTGACGATCAATAGGCTAACCTCCATTGTAGTATCTTTGGTCGGCGACTTGTGCTTTGCCTAGTACGCATGCTCTCTTGCAACATTGCAAACGCACAAGGCGAGCTCTCTGTACTGTGATCCACCTGAAGTAAGAAAATACAAAATATTGAAAAATCAAGCTTAATCAAAAGAGACATCTTGATATAGCTAATGTCTTAACAAAGCATATCTGAAGGATCTTAAGGAAATATTACGTGTCGAAAAGACGCTAATTACGTGATCAGTATCTACCATATGGAAAATATTTTTAAATTATTAGTTGGTATATTAAATTTGAGGAAAAGTTACAGAGGTCCTTATCATTTTAACTGAAGAAAATGCTTCAACTCTTTGCCGCTGGCACTGTCTCCGGCAGTAATAAGGTTAAAATGTTGACATCAAAATGACTGGACAAAATTTTTCCGACTTGGAAGGGAAAAAGAAATATTTGGAAAAATGATACATCTCCCAATGTCACGCGGTGATGAAGTATGCACTTTGTTAATGGCCGAGAGTTTAAAAGTGGCTGCAAACTTGTAAATTGCAGTTGGGAGTAGGAAGGATTGTTGACAGATTTAAGGTGGAGACCATTGAAAGAAAGGTGAGTAGATAGAGGGCATCACGCGAAATTATGTTTTAAATCAACGTCTTCGAGTTAGAAAAAACTCTTGAATTTTGAAAATCGGCAAAATTTCTTTCACGTGTTATTTAGCTTTGATACTGCTTCTTTTTCAGTGCTGCATCACAGCTATTTGAGCGATATCAACAATAAACCAACGTTAAACAATGCCGTTATTTTCTGAGCAATATCTTGGACTTTATATGACATCACAGATTTGACTTGAGCTTCTTTAGGGTGTTTTTTACTTGATTGGTACCGATTCTGAAAACGGTTGACTTGGAAGTCACGGAATTTGTGTTTGATTGACTCCCCAGTTCCGAAAACGGCAGGCTTGGCATGTTTGGCAAGTTTTTCAGGCCTGCTGTACTTTTTCTCTACTACAGTTAAAAGTCGAGATCGTTTGATCACCCTCCGCTCGACAATGCTCAACAATGCTCGACATCGCTCGATTTTCTCGCTTTACGCTTTACATTTTCTGGCGTGCTACGTTGCTTCTGATTTTCTACTTCACTTAAATCCACATCATTGCAAGGATCCTCCTGCGCAAGCTATTGGTAAAAGAATTCAACGCGCGTGTTTACTTTTCAAATACAATAGACGAGAATAGGCTAAATTTAGGCATGCACATGTAGTTCCTGAAATAGCTACATATCTTCGTCAACTACATTTACATTCTCTTGATTGAAATCCGCCACTCCGCTCTGAAAGCATAAAGAATTTGTCAAGAAAACCTCTTCAAGAAAACCTTCATAACTCGCGCAAATCATAACCAAAAACTTTCTAAACATCTCTTTCTTACACATGCCTTACAGCAATGACTTCTTCAAGCTGTCAATACAGTCAATCCCCGCATATAAGAACCTATTTGAAGGGTGCCTCTTGTAGGCCCTTACATACCCTGGGTAGCCCAGGGTTGCCCTTTCAGAGTCTTTCAAAGATGTTTAGCCCCATGTAGCATTTATTTGTGTTTGGAGCTTCCATGTAGACCTATTAGCCAATTGGGGAGGAGACTGGAAATTTTAAAAGCAAGCCACGTGCAGCCACGTGGGACTAAAGTGAACTTAATAACAGCAATCAAAAAGCAATTTTGCTACCCCTGCAATAAGAACCCATCAGGGGCGGCGTGGCAAAAATTAAGGGCACGGGAAAAACTCGTCGAAAAGGGGCCCATGATGGCCTGACGTCCTTTTCTGTACATAGGAATCTTGTCCCTCCTTTTACAATTTTGTCAATGACTATGACTTGCCAATTTATGGTTCCACAGCAATGATCGACGCAACAAACGGAAAAAACAGGTTAACCAACAAACTAACTAGTACACTTTAAAATGTTCGCAAACATTAGTACTGATTTATGAAAAAAGCTATGATGATGGATTCATCTTAACTAGAGTTTTTCCATTATTGATCGATGATCGAATAATTTTTTAGGCAATTTTCTAGCCGAAAAGGCCCTTACAAAAGTGAATCTATCGAAGAATGGTGTTTAAGGTTTTCACAGAACATCGTATGCTTCAAATCTTTGAGAAGATTGATACTTGAACGGCTTGACAGAAACTTACACGGATTGCACCACAGTTCTTTTTAACCTTCATTCCACCACGTTAATAGCTTAGTAAGTGAGTTGTTAAATGTGAAATATGTTTTGGCACCCATGGTCAGTGACATGGCCAACGAAAATCAACTGGCAGAATATGAAAATAGGGGGTGCTAGGGGCAAAGCCCCTAGGAAAAATATTCGATGATACGCCCTTTACTTTGGCCTAGAATGCTTCTCCCGACCCCATGTTTGCTGGTCCCGAAAAAAAATTATTGACCATTCAATGTTTTTCTGAATCAGCATACCCACGAAAATTTTTGAGCAAATACCTTGACTTTGGCTTAGAATGCCTGCCTACCTGAGCCATATCGGAAGTTTTTGTTGGAATCCTTGACGAATTTGCCAAGAGAAATCTTCAAAAACGCTAGCTTTTACTTTGGCTTAGAGCGATTCTCCAAGTCACCTCCTAGCATTATTCGGAGGTATTCTGATTCTTCTACTACTTTCTCCTCTTTTTGAAAGAATCTCGAGACCCATCTTTTAACAGAAGTGGAATGGCGGGGGCATTTCCCCATCTTCACCCAAGACCGTGCCACTGCTTATGGATCTGCATGAACAAGATCGCGGAAGGCAAAGGGTTTTGACTCGAGGTATACACACTATCTCACTCAATTTCAATTAAAGATATAGTCTTTCGTTTAAGTGGAATCCATAAGAGTTCCCATTACACCATGATGAACAATCAAGTATCCCAACCCTCCACTCTGCAGCTACCGGGGCCTTCCGTTTCACTCCAGTTTCTGAATCAGTGAAGATCGGATAAAAACTGACGATTTAACAAATGGCTCAAAACTCTCTGATCTGAGACCAAAGACTTCGCTCAAGCGAGGGCTTCGAGAGGAGGGTTGGAACTATGGAGGTTTGTGCAAAGCAATGATCTTTGCTTTGTGTGTCAAGTGTATTCCTGGGTCTTGCTCAATGGTCATAAAATTCAAAGTTTTCAAATGGGTCCAGCCACTGGTGGGGCTATTTCTCCTCAGTGGCGGGAATGCTTCAATAGTACAGATGTTAAACTTGCCCTGTCTCATTCTTATAAGAAATACGTGCACTTACAGGGTGTCTCAAAAAATTTGTTTGAAGTTCGATTACCTATTGTAAAATAACGATAACATGGACAGGCTGCTGGGAAGATAGCCATGTTCCTAACATTATGAAATAATTTTAGAGACCAGAATCTTGCAAATCGGTTGAAAACTAACAGAGTTGCGAGATTCCAAAGATAAAAATATGCGATAGCTGAAACCAGCGACTCCTATGATTACTTTTAATTCAAAGAGCTCGAAGACCGAGGTAAAAGAAGCTTATCCAATGTCATACCTCTCGTTGATATAAGAGCAAACCAAATAGGACTTCTGAAAGTGATTTAACCCCTGCGATCATTGTCAAACTTTGCTCAACATTTCATATGCCCAAAAACCCTGGTTCAAAACATAATCGATGAGAGACTGAATCTGTTTCCTCAAAGCATCCATATATCCTTGAAAGTTAGGTCATCGAAACTGTTCAAATACCATTTGGTACGCCCTGAAACAATTGAGAAATAACAGAAAGGATGGCCTAAGGGACTTTTACTAAAAATGCTGTTCGAGGCCCCTGGTTTCAGCTTTCGCACAAACTTGAATTTCAAAGCCTTCTAACTTCAGGAATTTCTCGCGGATTTGCAATATTTTTGTGTCAAAGATTAATCCAAAATCTCAAGGAAAGGGTTATTTAACCAAGTGCTCATTCAGCATATCGTTGTTTTTTAGTATTTAATCAAACGTTGAACAATTTTTTTGAGACACCCTGTATAATTTTCTTCTAGCTTAGCTTTAGGGGGCCCATATCTGCATGATTTTCAGGGGCCACCGGGACGATTTCCCGGTGTCCCGGTGGGCCACGCCGCCCCTGGAACCCATGTTTCATCAAACTGAAACATGTTCTCAATTTGAGGTTGCACAATTTAGGCAAAATGTCCTCCAGGCTCTTGGTTTAGTAGGTTTTTATACGCGGGAATTTACTGTAATATCTGCAAATATCATCAGCACGCCATACAAGAAAAAGGAAGGATCTCCATGTGCAAAAACTGAAATTAGAGCACACCAAAAGAGGTTTCTTGTACACTAGTCGAATGGCTTTGAATAATATTCCACGTAGCCAGTATGGAACACAGGCTATGTCCCACATAAGACTACAAGCGTGTTTGAATATAACTTTTCATGATGTTGACTCCTTCTCCGTAGAAGACAAATTCATGGATAAATGTGAGCGTCATCAGTTTTAGAAGGGAAAGCAAAGCAATTTTGGTCATCATTTTTGAGAGGGGCTTTCTAAAGAAAATCTCCCATATCCACAAGAAGGAACAGCCAATTAAAGGGAATCGACATGGTTAAAGGCTGGCCCGGGCCAGGTCAAAAATATAATCTATTGTACTCGACAACTTAGACGCATCCGGTTTCATTGTCTGGCTACTGAAACAATAGATTTGCGGGCGTTTCTCCAGCCTATTTATAGCGGCTACGAGATATAGCTTTGTCTATTCCCTTTAATAACAGATAAATTACTGAACCTAACTGAATATATTACCAATAAAAAAGACAGTCTTCGGTATGATTACTTTAATGTTCAGGGAGCAGTGGCTTTTCAAGCGACGGAGATTTTTTTACTGACCAGTATTGATACTGGATTCTACAAGCTTATTTATATGGGGGCCTGCTCTTTTCAAATTCAGTTTATGTTTTCTTGGTAGCATCTCATAGGACACGTGTCTTTTGCAGGAAACTTATATCCTCGCCTGGCTGATGGTTAAATTTCTTAGACTGTAATGCAGCCTTGCTAACAAACTTTGTGAGTTTCCTAACAGTATTCTGAAATATAGTCATGATTGCTAAAAGAAGTCAGAAGACTTATGAAAAAAATCACACTCTAAATCACGTAAGAACATGTTTAGCGCAAAGTGAAAAACTCGCTGCTGTAACTTAAGAAGTTCATCAAATAAATTTTGGCTCATTACCTTTTTAACCGAGGTAATACTCATTTTTGAAAAGGAAGCGATTTGAATTTCTATACGTTTATGTATTCCAGGCAGGCATGAAGCCAATTCTTCTTCTTGCGTATATGATTGCTTTTGCTGTGGCCACAAGCATCAGAGAGAATGCAGATGAGACTGAAGATGTGGACAAGCATCAAGACCAAAACGAGATTGATGAAATTTCTGATGAAATGGTTGAAAAACACATCAGAGGGACAGAAGAGCTGCAGGAAGACATGCCACAGAAGTCACCAAAACCAGGCATGATGTTGCATTGCTATCGGCGCCGAAGTACAAGTTGCTTCAGAACGTACACCAGGCGGCGCCGCAGCAGTTGGGGAAGACGCCGAAGGGCTTATACTAGAAGACGACGTTCTTGGGGTGGACGCAGTTCACAACGCTGCCAGATCTTCCATACTGCTGGTTGTTAAATAAGGGCTTTTGCAGAACAGAGCCTGGACCACGGACTACTTAAGACTGACTGTAGGGCTTTTAGCATGAAGTGAAAATTAGAAATTGATTGTTTTGAACTTAAAAAATTTTAAAATCAACTCATGAGATATTTTAATAATAGCTGTAGAATACTCATTTTCTTGTATGTCTAAATCCTAAAAGGGTTAATAGAGAGCTTGGTTCACACTGATGGTTGTCCCAAAATATTCCATTGCATTTGCCGAGCGATACAACAATGAATTATGAATCGATGAAACCTTTTTTAACCTTGGAAATTGTTTAATGTTTTTGCCTATGGCCCTATTGTTTATCTGTTTACTTCTGTTTCTTAGCTCGTATGCTGCTGAAATTTTCCAGATCGACATGCATCTTTTAACAAGCCTAATAGAACAAGTCCAATCTTAACTGATCGCGTGGTTCGTTGCTAGGCAACCAAAGGTCTCAAGTGGTGACATATCAGCTTCACAAAAGAGCCTGGATTGAGCGTTATCTTTATGCAATTTTATGCACGAGGTTCGATTGAGTGGCGTTAGAGCTTCTATCAGTATTGCACACATTCGAAAATTCTACAAAATCTACACAAATATCGTTCGATTCAGATTCCTTTTTAGAATAGCTAAAAGGTCTTACGCTCAAGATGGCTGCGAGAAACTTTATACCAAGATGCATTGCGTTCTAAAAAAGTATCTTAAACGATTCTATAGGATTTCAATCAAAGAACGCAGTGCATCTTGATAAAGAAGTTGCTCGCCGCTATCTTTAGCGTAATCGTCTATTATTTGCGATTCTAACTGCTAAAACTTCATTACATAGAGTAAATACAAGGAAAATGTGATTTTCCATCGATTGAAAGTAAGTTTTTGGAAATTTGTAATTATTCAATGTAAATTTGACGTCATCAAAAAAATTGATGATACCATAAAAAATTGTTTTTTTGCTTATGTAAGAAACATAGAGACGTTTTACATCAATTTCGGTACATTTGAGTTGAAAATCTGAGAATTACTACGGTTATTGCTATTTTCTTTGAAAACTTACATATAGAGTATTTTTGTTGTCACGTGACAAAATTTATGACAATGAAGAATTTAAAATTTGATAGGGTAGTAAATTTTTGGAAAAGCCGGTTTAGTTGCACCACTCTTGCTTGTTCCATTTAAGAGCAACAGTAGATAGTTCAGTTGGGAGGGCAATAATGGCCCCTCGGGTAAAATAGGGTTATACGAATCACATTTCATATCGAAAGGAATCTACATAGCTGAAAGCTGACCTGCGCTATGTTAAAACTATAATCTAACGTATTTGAGAACTTTGGCACATGTCATCTTTATATTTCTGATGGTTACGAGCTGTGCTTATGTCCATTCTCTAAAAGTCCAAATGCTAACTTGGATGTAAAAATTCTTTTCTCAACTCAACTCTCAGCTCGCCAAAAATTAACAAAACTCCAGTATTTTGAAAATGTAGATAAAGAAAGATTTTGACAAAGGAAATCCGAAAACATTTTTCACTTTATTTTCACTGTTTTGAAGAGACGAGAATAGAGTTTTTCTTATGAGCAGTTTTCAAAAACGAAACTTGTGTGAGAAATTACCTTGAGTTTGCTTCTAGCATAGTCACAAGAGAGAGCCTCTAGCAATTCATTGGCAAGAATACACGTTTTCTTTATATGAAACTAAGAATTTGGACCATGGCTGACTGATAGTTTCCTAGATTTTCTTTCTTAACTCGGACTTTCTTAAGATTTTCTTAAAGGCTCCGTAGCAATCTTCATGGTCGAAGTTTTCAAGCCTTTCCAATGTGTAGATACTCAAGTACCTTTCGAGTTATATGATGCACAATGCAACTCAAAATAAAGTAAAAGTATGTTGATGACTTTCTTAATAAAACAGAGTTCTTTTAAGCACTTTCTGAGAACAATCCACCATATGCGCGTAGTGCAATAGCATTTTCAGGGGCCGGGGGGCGGTAACACCCCAACCTTGAAAAAATCCTCAAAAATCAACCCCATTCGGGCAAATTTTTGCCCTTAGTTGGGCAAAAATGTTAGCAAATAATGAGCTTTGTGGCGGTCAGCCCCCTAGATTTTTTCTTCCCGTACGCTTATGATTTTCAATGATGTTGACTTTAACTTTTTGCGAAGATTCGACGCTGATACTTCTCTTCTTATAGCCTGTGAACTGGCCTTGAAGCCTGTCCAAGGCCATAGTCTTCTCGGAGAATCAGACACATGAAGAAATCAAGCATGAAATATCATGAACTTAATGATACATGGAATGCTTGATGTATCATTCATGACAATGGTGGTCAGTTTTCTTTCAATCTAGAGTTTCCTACAGCGCGTAGAAGAACTTTTAGATATGAGTTCCCCCCCCCCCCAGTAATGACCCCTCCGGACCTTGTAAATACAGCAAGGAAATTATGAAAACATGCATTTTCAGCGGGAATTAGAAATATCTACCCTGGGTACCAGAGCCAAAAAATAATAAAAAGAAAAAAATAAGGAAATTCTTCCTTCTCTCTTTTCCTCTTACCAATTTCCTTTCATTTAAATTTTGAGGCTCTGGTACCCAGGGTAAGAAATATCATGACGGGGAGATGAAATTGTAGGCTATTATCTAAGATGAAACTTGCATAATTTTGACGGGGAAGCAAAAATTTCAGCGGGTAAACAACAAAAACAAGGCGGGGAAACTCTTTAAATCGGGGTCGTTACTGGGGGGGGGAGGGTTGTTTGTTCTTGGTGGTAATTAGGAAGAAAAGAGCCTGGTGAACAACATACAGCATTGCCAGACAGGAACTAGCAAGTTTCCAGAGTTGAAGACCTGTTGCGTTTCACAGTTGCTGCGACGGGAAAGCATATCGACGAATTTAGTCTGCGAGGGTGACAACTGATTAAAAAGCAAGGTTGTTGTAACAACAATTGAAGTCTATCAACACCCTCTGTTATAGCTCATTTATCACGCAATGTACCAGCAGATGAATTTGTGGTCTATTTCAAACAACACACTAGAAATAGCTCATTGGAAATGTTGGTTTGCGTGTACGAGCTCGTCAAGGAACATAAAGTAGAGTTCAAATCAAGGATCTTTTTGTGGGCCTAGCACTGACAACGCACCCGAAGATGATAGCCACAGAAAAATCAAGACTGGCGAGTTTTGCTGAGAAGCTTCGAAGGCCTGGTCGAGAGGAGGACCAGAGAATGAAAGATCTTCAGAATGCCATCGAACTGGTCACAGAACAATTGGTAATTTTTGATTTCTTTCCTTGAACATATAAGATTGATTTATGTGGTAAAAGGATAGTTGTTACATTTTGAGACATCGAAAGAAGGTTGAGGTCGTTGAGTAAAATGACAATGTTCAGTTTGGGTTCTCCGAAGAACGACTCATTGAGGACTCAGTTGGCTAAATCACAACTCCTTTCACTAACACTCAAATCATCAGCTGCACTTGAAATGCAACAACACGCCATAACATGTGTTCATTACAAAATTTATTGGGTCTTGGCTTATACAATCAAGAACATTCATATTATCAAGGGTGTTAGGACATGGATATTTTAATTGATTATTTGTTTACCTTGTTTGGATCACCGTGTCTTGTTTTGTTGTCTTGTTTTCAGTTCTGTTGCGCCTTCAACTGAGTGTGTAGGCCCAACCGCTCTCAAGCTGTTCGAATAGAGCTCCATTGTATTTCTGTGTCTTAATGCGCCTTCGCACAAGATAGGTTTGTGCGAAGGCGCACTAAGATACAGAAATACAAGGGAGCTCTATTCGAACAACTTGAGAGAGGTTGGGCCTAAGTCATTCAGTTGAAGACGAAACAGAACAGAAAAAAAGACAACAAAACAAGACACAGGCATCAAAACAAGGTAGATAAATAATCAATTAAAACATCTGTGTCCTAACCCTTGATATTATCAAAGGATTTGCTGCAAGTGCACAACACCGAAACACCAACACCGATCCCAAGCCAAGCATTGCTGTGTCTCTCAAAGCAGTCCCAGCCCCACTGTAAGAAATTATGACGGCCTCTGTTCACTCATTTAGTGCAGGTATTTTCAATATAAGAAATCAAGTCTTGAAAGTTACTAGATCTGTGACCTCCTGAACATTTAAAAACAAGGTGTTTGAAGGCTGTCCAATGCTTATACATTTCTCAAGTACTTTTCGATTACTATGATACAGGAAAACAAGTGTGGATAAAGTAAACACATGAAGGGGTTTCTTAATTTTTGGTGATCTGAGAGTCTGAGTCTCTTACAAACGGTCTCTTATAAAAAAATCTAAGTGTGCCATAAGTACTTCTTTAACTTTAGGCCACTTTTGTAACGAAAGTTTCTTCTGTCTGAAAAATTGCTTTTACTCTTGATTCCCTACAAAGGATCTTTTTCAGAAGGCCTTCCAAATTATTTAGTAAGATCCAAAAATAAGTAATGTCGGAACAGTTGCCATGACTGTACAGTGTCAAAAAAATTTAGTGGCATGGGGTGTAACGTTTGAAAGTTTGAGCTTACCGTTTCGTACAAGAAACGAGTGTATGAGTGAGACTTGCTGCTATCTTTTCACCTTGTCTTATTTTCTTCTTTTCTAGAACACACTGAAAGCACAAGATCGATCGATCATGAAACAATTTGTGGACATGCGTTCAGAAATCAACAGAATAAAGGAAGGAAAGTTTGAAGACCCCGCGAGGCGCATTTCTCTTGATATTCCGAGGATTGCGGAGGAGGAAGAATTTTCAGGAGCTAAGGATTGCATGTTGGATCCTTTCGATGTAGATGATAATACACCGCTGCGGAGGAGAGCTATTACAACAGTTGATTATGCTTCAAAAAGAATAGTTTCACTTGATTGCAGGCCTGCGATGCGGCATAAAAGCGAGTGAACTATTTCTCATCAATTATAGCAATTGTACAAACCTATTTCTGCTATTTGAAACATTACCTGATGTTCCGGGTACATGACAAAAAATTTAGGAGAGCTGTGACGACAGCTCATTATACTTCATGAAGAACTGTTACACTAGATTGCAAGCCTAAGGTGCGGCATATAGGCATGCGCTAAAAGAATCATATCATTTACTCACCAAAAGTGTACTTTAAGCAATGTGCTGTTTTGACTGCTCATGGTGCTTCGCAGAGGACTGTTTATGACAGTAGATCATAATGTCTTTTTGCCCATCATGCATGTGGATAGTAAACTGACGCTAGCGAACCTATACGCACTACTGTGGTGGATACGCCATACGGAGGCGGGGTATTATGCTAACGTGGTGGGGTATTATGCTTGATGTGGTGGATACGCCATACGGAGGCGGGGTATTATGCTAACGTGGTGGGGTATCATGCTTGATGTGGTGGATACGCCATACAGGGGTGGGGCGGGGTATTGTGCTTACGTGGTGGGGCATTATGCTCCGCCTCTGTATGGCGTATCCACCACATCAAGCATAATACCCCGCCTCTGTATGGCGTATCCACCACAGTAGTGCGTATAGGTTCGCTAGCGTGAAACTGTTAGTAAATTATTAACTATATGGTTTTGTTGCTGTCATTAGAAAGCAGCAAATGGCTGCAGTGAGAAAGGGCCAAAGTTTGAAGAATCATCAAAATTTCAAGTTGAAAAATTTTATGTTGTATTCATATTGAGGGATAACTGTATCAAAAAGAAACTGTGTCTCATCTTTTATTTCTATTTCTAAATATTTATACAGGTTACAGATTTCAGTAACAAACAACTGTTTTACAAATTGACCTGTGCAAAAACAGAATAGCCTACGGTACATTTAAAAAAATTACAATGTACAATAAGGTGAATGCAAAAGAGCATAGCAGAACTAAATATGAAAATAAAATGTACCTCTCATATGGATTTCTGAAAGGAAGCCAGGGACAGTGCCAATTTATTTTCCTTATCCAGCTCATTCCATAATTTTGCTCCACGATAAGAAAATGCTTTTTGGTCTGTTCATGTTCTAAACAGAGGTATCTGCAAGTTTGTTTCGATAGAGTGAGGACTGCGATCACTGCCCTCTGAGCATTTACTGAAAAGTTCCCCTAAATATTGAGGAGCAAGTCAGTTCAATGTCTTA
Source organism: Aurelia sp. 3 sensu Dawson et al. (2005) (assembly GCA_964020215.1). Classification (NCBI taxonomy): domain Eukaryota; kingdom Metazoa; phylum Cnidaria; class Scyphozoa; order Semaeostomeae; family Ulmaridae; genus Aurelia; species Aurelia sp. 3 sensu Dawson et al. (2005). The sequence continues at coordinate 5,512,753 of OZ026584.1, forward strand.
CAGGTCAGCGTTGCTGTTTCTTTTCTGATAAGATCTTTTATTGATGCGCAGTCAAGATTTCGGAGAAGAGGGACAGCAGAAGCATCGTAAAAGGACCATTTTTAGTTGTTCTTGCAGCTCTATTCTGGGTCTTTTGGAGAGAATTAACCCTAATCCACATGGGGCGGGGGTGTTTTCCACCCCCCCCCCTCAAGGTTTTTCTTGCCGTGTTTTTCAAAGACATCAACTATGTCCCCCAAACCTAGCTGACTTTTACTAATTATCTATTTGCCACATTTTGATGAAAAAATTTTCAAACAATAGAGCTCACAGGTCACGTGACATGCCCATATTTGGAAGCAGGTAGCAAACAAATCATTGTTTTTGATGATTTCAATGGAAAGGTTTGATCATATTATGAAGTATTATACACCAAATGAATCAGTAAACGAAGAGCTTTCATTTGATACCGGAATTTCTGGAATTTGATGACGTCAGCATTTTTTGATGATGACGTCATAATAGCCGCCATTTTGGGCTAATTAGCAAACTTTTTTAATTTTTTCGAAATTTTTCAATTGAGAAGACTCCAATGATGCGTTTGTAATGGGGTATAACCACTTTGCAGCTTTTTTGTCTATTTTTACAGAGAACAAATTAATTGCACAAATGACGTCATACAAATTGGCTAATTTCTGTCAAAATATCACTCTAAAATCATTAATTTCTATGAAATTATATTTTAACATCAAATTTGTGGCTAAAGTGAACCAAAAACTGCAAGATGTTCATGCCAAACCTTCTTTAAATTCAAATTTAACTTGGAAGCCTGATTTTCAAATTCATGACGTCACTGTGACGTCATAAGGTGTGGCAGCCACACCCATATTGCGCTACAAGCTAGAAATGACTTGATCTGTAATTGTGCCAAGTTTCATTGGATTCTGAGGAGTCTAAGGTAGTTTTCAGAGGGGGGGTGGAAAGAACCCCCCCCCCATAAATGGTAGCTCGAAAAAAGCCCATATGGATTAGGGTTAAGTTTGGTTTGACTACAACAACCCCAAACCGAGCAGCAATAACTGAAATTTGGCTCAACAATTCTTCTATGCAGTTTCTGCAGATCACCTGATGGAAGAAATTTCTTGGCATGCTTAAGACCGAGAGCTCGCAGTGCCCAGTGCCTTAGCCTTAACATGTTCAACATGGCGATCCTATTGGAGTTTGTCATCAATTTGAACTCCCAGATACTTAGTATCGGTTACCATATCGTTCTCTGATCACCTATTTCAAAACTAGGCTTGGCTTCAGTCTGATTTTCAATCTTTAATATTTGGCCTCGATCCAATAATCAAAGACTGTGTTTTTACAACATGTCTTATTTTTGCTTTTAGGTAGATAAAATCTAAGGTACAATCAATGGGCGCGAGAAAGGCCCATCAGAGACGTTCTGACTAGCCAGGCTATCAGGGCCCTGTTTATTGGAACATTTTCGTGTCAGTAAGGGCCATAAATACCTTATTTGTAGAAACTTGCTTTAGACAGCAACGTTTACACAACTAAATCTGTATCGATAATCAATGACCAAGCAACCAATTGAAATGAAAGCAACGAAGGTGAAGTGGCGAGTTTTTGTTTATCTGCATCAGAAAATGTTCCAAGAACGCAACTGGGCACACTGGCTTAAGACATGGATAAGATGGCATTTACTGCTGAATTTTTACTTGTGAGGCAAATTGTAAGGCACAATTCACATCTTGCCTGGGGACAGATTTTGTCTCATTCTTTTCACCAGGGAAATTACCGGACGAGGGTAAAATGTGCTAGCGACACTGACAAGGAGTATTAACAAGTCTCTTTACAACCGCAAAGTTCTCCAAAACCTTTTCTTTTTTTTCTCGGACTCTTCCACCATTCTTGCCATTTGTTTCACTCCTTCGTTCAGACCATCCCCGGTTGTTGCACACATCTGCTGAGTGTGCCATGTAATCTTCAAGTTCGTCAGTCCAAGATGCTCTACTAGAGTGGTGGCTGTTAATGCATTTGGTAAGTCTTGTTTATTCGCAAGGATCTAGGAAAAACAAACCAAGGTGAGATTATTTAACTGAAGGAAAGTTGCGAAAATGAACACACTCAAAAGGCAAGCTTGGTTCCTTTGTCTAAAACTGTCCTAAGTTTTGTTAGGTTGGGGAGGGAAGGAGTTTTTGATTTGGGAGAAGTTTCTTCCACATTTCAGCCTACATCCCATGGCCTATGAAAATGGCGACAACAAATGCCAACCAAGAGATGACGCCAGCAAAGCATGCTGGTTGAATAAGAGCCTTTAAACGGGCAGGGTCACGTAATGTAAACAAATGTCTCTCGAAACGAAGGTTTTGCAGTATTATTGATAGGCCATATCACAATGAGTTTCCACTGCTTTTCTCAAAATGAAAATGTTATTTTGAAGATGGACTCTTTGACTTTGAAGAGAAGTTAACAAAACACTCATGTGTTGTACGATTGCAGAGATATTGGTGGATTTTTAGAAGCAACTTTATTATGGATTCATCCCATCCGCGAAAAATCTGTGCAGAACACAACGGCCACGTGTGGGCAAAAATATAGATTCTAGAGATAACAGGTTTGTTTGCGGTTACGTGACCCTGCCCCTTTAATGTTGAAAGCTCATATTTGCCGTCACCTCCAAACCTGATCTTTGGCATTACGGTTGAGGAATTCTTGAAACACAGAAAATAAATCAACAGTCCTTTGTGAAAAAGTGAAACGCGCTGGATTATATCATTTTCCGTTTGATGGGAGTCACACACACTGCCATGTTTCTTCAATTTTAGTTTTAAATTTTGATGCGCTTTGCTTCTGGAATTTGCTTGGGCAAAAAAGACAAAGGCTCTGTAACGGAAGTAAAGGCAAATTTTAACATTGAAGACCAATATCGTAGTCGTCAAAGTACCAAATATCAATATATGAAGTATCTTTGTTCTAATCAGTTATCAAGAAAAATTTTGAAGTTGATTTGAAGTTGATTTTTTGAAGTTTTAGCAAGCGATAAGTAAAATACTTTCATGATATGCGGCTATTTTTAAAGCGAATTTCAATTCCTGAAAGCTGAAAGATTGCTGATGAGGGGAATTCTCCAAACCTGTAAATCGCAGAAACGTTAACCTGGCAACGAGTGCAACGATAATTTTTTTAGCAAGAAGTCTATGGAATGTCCAAACAAGCATAATTTAGCAATTCTTAATACTCATGTGAAGAGCACAGAAAATATAAACTTTATTCACGTTCCAACTGATTTTTATCAAAAGACCCAACAACACTATACAAAATTTTCGAAAATTTGAAAAAATCATTGGATTTTTTAGTGCTACAAAATTAAAAATGGAAACAGTGTTTGCGTCATTAGTTTCTCTATGTTTAAAATGTTTGCTTCTGAAAGCAGAGACACTGTGTTTCCATATCATCATTTTTCGGAGATTAAATTTCTACGAGATTGTGACAGTTTTTTTAGATTTAGTCCTTTCATTCTAGGCTGAGCCTTTTCGCTATGAAATGTAAAAATGTAATACAGTACATCTCTATAAATGATGCTTTTTAAGGTGATTTAGTGATTGGATATGCTGATGATAACTGTCTTTTCCAAGGCGAGTTTGCCTGTGGAAAGGGGCGTTGGTCGCATTTATAGCCAAAGTAGAGGGCGTGGTCATAAAAATTTTTCTGGGGGCTTCGCCCCCAGACCCCCTCCGTTTCTCTCTTACTCTCTAGCCCCCCAATCCAAAAAGGGCTCCGCGGTCCTTGTAATTGTATATCATTTTATCTTCTGCCTAATCAGAGCAAAAGCAGTAAATATGAAGATAGCTACCTCGTTTTGAAAGCAACACATAAGATAGACACGGAAGTCAATGATGAATCAATGAATGCACTGTTTTTGAATATAGTGATTGTGGTTGGTTATATATTCATATTATCAATTATATTACATCATTATTGTACAGTGCAGAACAACATTACTGCTTTATATATCATTCTTGGAACAACTAAACGTTCCCTATCTTTGCGTACAGTTCAGCCATGAAAAAAGGCTAAGCAAAATCGTCATTTAGTGTCTACTGAAGAATACGATACTACATGATGCTACGAAAAATTCTGATCTTTTACAGAATGCTTTACAGAGTGAGTTTCTTTGTTGATAAAAATAGTTTGTAACTGACCCCAAGACACATTGTTCCCAACTGTACCATGAACGATATAGCACCAAGTGTGTGCCAATGTGAAATTTGATCAGTAGTGAGCCACTTTAAGTGCAGATCCACCTTAAGCGTAAAGCGGGTCAAGGCTCCTGATAAAATTTCACACCGGATACACACTTGGAATCCTATCGTGAATCGGAGGTAAGACAAAGTTTTACTCTTACTAGCTACCTACACGACATTTTCATAGAAAGCTGAAACGAACCTGATTTACAGCTTTGGTCAAAGTCTCTGGTGCTAAAGCGGCACAAAATTGACTAGAGTTTCGTCTTCAGGTAGTTAAATGCCATTTGGATCTACTGCAAGGGCAATCACCTCCAAGGATAAACAGAACATGATTTTGAAAGATTAGGGTCCTGATTGGAGACAACAGAATATATCAGTATGGGCATTCATTTTAATAAGAAATATACCTTCAGGGAGCGTGAGGAGATCAAGGGAATAGCTCATTCTCTTCAGAAAATTGCCGGTTCCTGCTATTCAAAAGGGTTATAGCAGAAGAGGGGATGAAAATCTGATTATTTAGCCTGTAAGCTACTTTGACGTTTCCTCCAAAATATCAATTAGAGGACTTTTTTCAGTTACAAAGTTCTTCAAAATCTCGGCTTGGTTTTCTTGAATTCCTTCACCATTTTAGCCATTTGTTCCACTCCTTCGTATAACCCATCCCCTGTTGTTGCACACATTTGCTGAATGTACCACGGATTCTTCAATGTTGTCAATCCAAGTCGCTCTACCAGAATGCTTGCTTTCTGAGCGTTAGGCAAGTCTTGTTTATTTGCAAGAATCTATGAAAAAGGAAAAATGTTGACCGCTTGGTAAGAGAGTAATAATCAAGACTCGGGTTGACTTCCAATTGCTGCATGTTCTTCTATGAGCTATTTCATTGTTCATTTCATTGCATTCTATATTCCTTACAAACGGTAGCCGCGTCAGATAAGGCTGCTTCTCAGGGGGGGGGGGGGCTTTGGCTTTCAAACCAAGAGGCTTAAGACGCTTGATTTGATAAAGTTGCAAGGGAAATATAGTTGTGATGCACAAGACATGCCATAATTAGTGCGATGCTTTGGAAAATGATCTGCGAGTGAAGTGAATGAGCATGATGTCTTCTAAAATTCACAGGAAGCTCCTTAGCATTTATAAACGCTATAAATGCTTATCAGGTTGTTAAAAACAGGTCAAATAAAGAGCAAAGAAGTAAAAAGCCACACTTTGCCTGTAGTTTCTGCATGAAAATTTAGAGGAAACAGACAAGCTTCTCTAGGAAATTTAACCTTATTTCACATGGGCGGGGGGGGGGGGCGTTTTTCGCCCCCCCCCCAACTAAACTTTTCTACACTGCGCCGAAACGACACAAGATATGATGACCAAACCTTTGTGACTTTTACTCAAATTTAATTGGCAATCAAAATTTAAATGTCTCTTTGTTCTAGATTTGATCACGTGACCACAATAGCACCATATTTGGAGAGTAGTTGACAAAAAACAGCTTTGAACATCCATAATTTCTTTGTTTCTCGTCCGAATTACTTGAAACATGTATCATTCGATTGCTCTTGATGAGAGCTTTCACTTGATATATAATGTTTGCTAATTTGCTGACATCAGCAAAATTTAATATCTATGACGTCATTTATATTTATGACGTCATTTTTCGAATAAATTAATGTATTAATTAAGATTTTTTGTTGCAATTTAGCTTAACTTTGTTTGTTTCATGCATGTTAAGTCGATCTATGTCAGAAATAGCAAGAAAACTACGGAAAACTGTAGTGACAATAAGTAGAAAGGAATAAAGAGCCAGTTAAGCGCTAATTGGTCTATAAATAGATACTTCAGAATGCCTCAAAGTAAATATTTTAATTTTACAATGTATTTCCTATCATTTAAGACTATTCTCATTAAAATCGGTTAAGTATTCATTTAAATAGAATTATTCTTGCGAAGCAGCTATAAATTGGCCAGTTTTCCTTTGTTTTTTGGTTGCATAGCAACAAATCACGTGATTTATTAATCATCATTGTTATATTTGGAAGCTTATTGTCCAAAGAACAATGGAGGAAAGTTTCATTGTTATTTCTTTTGTAGTTTCAGAGAAAAAGAGGGGGGCGAAAAACGCACCCCCATGCCAAAATATCGAAAAAATACCCCATGTGAAATAGGGTTAAGGAAACGGATATTCCCATTTCTTGAAACTCTTGAAATCCTGAATTTCACTTTTGGAAAGTTATTGGAAAAATGTCCCTTTCCTTGAAAATTCCTCAAGCAAAAGCCACGTGGAATGTCATCCTTTCTTGCAGGCCTCCTTAGAAAATAGAAACACCTACCACTACAGGACAAGACGGTGTCATGTCTTCATGCAGGACAATGTTCATCAATTCTTGTTTAGCTTCTGCCAATCTTGCAACATCAGAGCTGTCAACCACGAACAACAATCCATCGGAACCCTAAAATATGAAATATGTGTGAATCAGCATGAAAATTTGTGTTACTATTGCCAAAGAGATTCATGAAGTTTAGGCCTTTGAAAGCAAGCTATTAAACGAAATTGCATGAGAAGGAGAAGTTAATTTCAAGATGATAGATAGAACTCTATGGGGCCTATTCCATTCTGCTCTGCTTTCTAAGCCTTTCACTTGCTTTCTATTACAAGTATCTTTATAAGAAACTGCTCATAAGAAACACGATTCTCAGATCGCCAAAACATTAAGAAACTCGAGTATTGGGAAAATATAACTTAAAAAACTATTCAGTTTTATGAAATCTTCAACATTTTTTTACCTTACTTCACTTGTTTCCTATGTTACCTTATTCCGAATGTACTTGAGTGAGTATTAAACACCGGAAGGGCTTATGAAAAAATATAGATTTGAAAAGTTCAAAAGGGTGCTCTTATCTACTGAAAATGAAATTTGTTTCGGAACCTTTAAGAAACTTGCAAGAAACTCTGAGTATTCAAAATCTGATGATTTTAAGAAACTTTCAGTACTGACTCAAATTCTTTGTTTCATGGAGAAGAATGATACGTGCATGGGGCACCAATGATCCCGTCATCCAATCAGTTAAGATAGCATTGGGAAGACTGCAGAGCTATGAAAGTTCCAAAAGCATTTAATCACAAGAAATCTTAATTTAAACTGTACCTGATAGTAGTGTCTCCACAACTGTCGAATTTTCTCTTGACCGCCGACATCCCAAACTGTAAATGTAACATTTTTCACCGGTGTGACAGTTTCAACGTTGAAGCCAATTGTTGGAATTGTCGTGACATTTTCGTTTAACTTGAGTTTATACAATATCGTAGTTTTCCCTGCTGCATCCAGTCCAAGCATTAAAATCCTTGCATTCTGATTCCCAAATGAGCCGAGTGCTGAAACAAGTTTTGAAATCCAAAGACCCATCTTTTCTTATGTAGGCAGCAACTATTTTTCTTTAGATGTTTTATTGTGATCTAAGCGGTCTTGTCCTTGTTTTGACTAATGTAAAAAGAGGTTCTTCTCCTCCCTTTTTATACCCTCAAGATTGCACCACAGGTTTTGCAAGGTTGTAAGAGGACAGACGAAAGTTGATGTGCTGGCACGAAGATTGTTGTCAGTGTTGCCTGAGAACCAAGTGACGTCATATACGTCAAATCAGCACACGTGTCTGTGATCCGAAAACGAGGCTTGCACAACTGATCAAAGAAGGCGCAAGTGCGCGAAAGAATGGGGGAAGTAGATTACAAAATAAGGCATAAAGTTATGAAACTAACGACAAGAGAACTGAAGGAACTAGATACAATCAAACTAATTTGAAAATCTTGGGAAGCCTTGCCAAATAATCATTGCAAACAAAAAGTTCTCCCCGCAAACGCAAACCCTATTCCAAATTACATTTTCGAAATCGAGGCTGCACGCAAGCAATCCTTTTCAAGATGGTCTCCACAGACCTGCGGAATCAGTTTTTGGGGCAAGTATTTCTGCGTGCAGAAAACCTAGCAAAAGAGCTCTATTCAGGAAAAATGTCGAAGACAGTTGCAGCTTCAATAGTTGCTGCATTCGTACTTCCATTGTTCATCCTCTTTGCAGCAAAACGGTGCAAGAAGAAGCGAAATAAAGACAGGTAGGCCATATGATATGAATGTGTGTGGGCCTTAAGGCTTAAGCCCCATTCAACAATGATCAGTTGAGTTGCGCGTCAAAGATAAGCTTTCAAATTTACTAATAATTTTAGGGAACTATTTTAAGGAATTATATTTTAAGGAATAATTTTTGGCTTTGTACGTTTCTAATCAATTTGTTCTGCGTCGTAAAATTCCATGTCGTCCCTCACAAAACTTTCATCCCTTTGATATGATGTATGTTCCACAACTGCCATACCAGTTTGAAGGGACTGCTCTTAAACGAAACAAATCATGTTGAATGGTAAGAAGAAGAATATTGATATTGGATTATGCTATTATTGATATCAATGTTTTGGAAATATTATAGGGATCAACCAACCTTTTTTGTGAATTAGTATTTTAGTTAATTTTGTGGAATAAACTTTCAAGAAGATTGGCTAAAGTTGCAAAAAGACGTGGAAGTTTCGGCCCACAAAACTTTCATCCTTTGAAATGATAATAACAAAAATATTTATACAACAGGGTAAACCTTATCAACACTACAAGTAATGTTATCAATAAGGGCCCTGTTTGAAGATGAAAGAAAAACATTTAAAGGGGCATTCCGCGGGAAAAAACTGGATACCGGCGAACTGCGTCGTATGCACATAAAACGAACATTCATATCATTATCAACATTTCCCAATGTTTCTCAACCTTAAATAAAGCTCAAACCGGCCACAAACAACAGACCGAGAACTCAGCCATAACCTCACATTTGAATCCGAGACAGATACCGAGAATTGTCGTTACAGCCAATCACTTCTCTTGGTCGTAGTCGATCGTGGACACATGAATGAACCAATGCAAAAGGATTTTCAAACTCAATTCTAAGAGCGACATGCAACAAACCCATCAATGCTCGCCGACGACTAACCGGCGGACAATAACGAAAATTTGCAACATTTGTTCGCCAACAATGAGACACAGAAATAGTAGGGTATCAAAATTAAAATCGGTCCAAATGTTTTCTCCATATCTTGCCTTTGAGAAGTGCGATCGAGGAAAGGAAAACAATTTCTGAGGGCTGACAAAATCTGCTTTTTGATCAGGATAACGATATAAACCTTTGCATGCATTTGATTTTCGCGGAATGTCCCTTTAAAATCCCTTAGTTAGTTAAATGGTTAGTTAGTTACCAGTGTGGAAAGTTTGTTTTGTTGCACCAAAGGCTTACACCATGCCAATAGACCTTTTAGCTATTCTGAACAAGAATGTGAATCGAACGATATTTCATTACAATTTGTAGAATTTTCGAACGTGCACAATTGTGATCGAGGCTCTAACGCCATTCAATCGAACCTTGCGGATAAAAATGTATAAAAATGTCGCTCGATCCAGGCTCTTTTGTAGAATAGCTAAAAGGTCTATTGTCTGAAGACAATAGACCTATTGTTCACCAGTTGTTCTTGACGTTGCTCCACGTCAAAGACATTTGTTATATTTGGTGTAATATATATATATATACTGTACATGTTTTTCAGCTTTGGTTAGTGAAAGTACAAGCTGGTGTAGCAATTCAAGCACTTTCTTGTTAATCTTTGATCATCTGCAGGCATAGAGAACGACTGCAAGTCAATTGCTGGTTTTGCAATACAGATAGTATCATTCCATATCATGCCAGAAATGAATGGGACTGCAGATATTGTGGCCAGTACAATGGTTTCACAGAGGTATACTAATGTTAAGACTTACATAAATTTCGTATATAAAGTATATAGCCTAGAGCTTGAATTTCTAATACATTTCGGGCTTGACCCTTCATCAGTACAGTAGAAACCCGCATAAAAGAACCTATTTTTATAAGAACCTTGAGGCTGAAATTCAATATTTTAAACCCCCTAAATAAGAACCTCTCAGAGGCTGACACTGGGGGAGGTTCTTATGTAACAGGTTTCATGTCTTCAGAATTAATCAGAAAATTCAAGAATTCTTGACATTGAGATCAGAATTCTTCAGTGGTACAAAAGGCTATGAGATTTTTAGCAATAATTCTACCCTTAAAATGTTCTGAAGGATTCTCAAGGAATTCTCAAAAAGTTTTTAGTTTCTTGTGCTGAAAACAGTATTAATGTGTGCAAGGTGAGTGATGTATATAAGAACCTCTTTAAGAACCTGGCAGGCTGGAATTTAGAATAACAGCCACTTAATTAAGAACCTATGCAGGCTGGCCAAGAAAAACCTAGGTTCTTTTATGCGGGTTTCTACTGTAGTTGTCTACTGATGAAAGGTCGTACCTGAAGTGTATAGAAATTCAAGCACTAGGCTATATTCTTTATTTAACAAAATTAATGTATTCACTAGTTGTTATAGCTGCATGTACAAACAAACACTTTATATCTAATACTAAATTTTAGCCGGGTATGCATAAATACAATAGGTATACATATGGGCAGTGCTGATTTGAAGGAGGTGGTTTTAGTAAAATCAACGTCTTCTTTCAACTTTAGTGAAATTTGTTCAACACTTTCCAGCTGTAATAGTGAAAAATTCCACCTTTCACCTATGATCCTTCATCTTTTATCATACAGTATTTTGCTTCTTTCAGTATTTTATGGCGATATTCCACATGGAAACTATGATGTAGTGAGTAAAAGGATAAATGGTTTCTTATTATATATCTGCTGTGAGGGGTTGTTTTGCAAATTGCAAATGACATTTGTTCTTTTTCCTCTGCAGTCATCTCACTCCTTCTGCAGTGCATATAATGAAATCATTTATTCTTTTTGTTTATTGAGAATAAATCCTGGTTTCCCTGTGGTTCTTTTTTCATTTTTATTTTGCAAAAAAATCTTGATTACAGTAATGGAGTTGCATTTTACAATATTCTCCTGACTAAAATCTATTGAACAGTTTAAGTGACATTAAAGGGAGGCAACCCTTATTGTCAATATGTAGTAGACTAACATTACTTCATAGGGCACATGACACACATTGCTAACATCAGTTTCTAACTCATTGAAAAGTGTGCCTCCTAAAATGTTTGGTTGATAATTGTTTTGGCAACCCAGTAATGGTGCATGGGAGGAACATAAAAACTTTGCCAATGGCAAAATACACAGGATTACGCAATGGTATTACAGGTACATGTACCCCAAAAACTAAGGTACCCCAAAAACCACAAGGTCAATTGAAAGGCAATATCTATAGAAGATCAACATACAACATAAAACTCTTACTGATCAATGATGCTTAGGTAACTGGGCTACCTAAAAATGTAGGTTTGCCATGAATAAATTGGATTTAAAAAAAATTATAGGGTGTAAACGCAAAAATTTGAACTTGAAATTTTACAGATTATTTCTATGAACGAGTAGCAAGTCGCAAATTCTTACTATAAGTTTGCAAACCAGTGTTTTTCAGTATCTTTCATGTGTCCTCTTGCCAGAAAAGCACAATGGTTACCTTGCAATATAGTGAACCTATTGAATGGGCATCCTGACTTTGGTGATTTTTTGTGTGGTTTTGGGGTACATTTCACTGAAACATGGAAAACACAAGTACAGGGTGTGGTGTGCCACAGAGAAACCAAATGAAATTATGTATTTTCAGCAAAATCACATCTATATTTATATATTATTAACACTCTCTGAAAGCAATTAACATAAGGTATTTGTCCACATAACAAAATATCTTCTGAAAGTCAAGGTTAGAATGGTCAAGTTTTTAACAAAATTAACAAAATAACAAATATTTCCTGAAAGTCTGTAAACAAACAGCAAGTAAATTTTCCATTTTTCAGCAAAATAACGAACACGTCTTCAAGACAATCAACATACAGTTGGTAAAATGGTATATGTCTCAACAAAATAATAAACATTTTATGCAATTCAATTGACAGACAGTTAATTAAAATTGCCCATATTTTAACACAGTAACAAAAATATCTTTCTAAAAGTCAATCAACATAGGTATTTGCTGTCCATATATTATTAACTAACCAATCACTTTAGAAGACTTCTGTTAATTTTGGATACCACTGGAAAGTTACTCTCATTTGAGGTTACTCTCATTTGAGGTTACTTTGAGGTTAAACCATTTGAGGTTGCTCTCAAACATTTTGGGGGTGATAAATGAAACCTCTGAGGTGGTTATAAGTCTGGTAGACTCTAAAATGAATGCAGTTGTGAAATTAAAAGCAAGGAAAATTTATCCATGGAATAGAAACATCAAAACTTTTCATTATTTATGAAAAAATTACCAGGAACATTGATATTCTCAAATATTTTGATACTTTATACTTGGAAAAAGCATGCACTTTGTAATTGCTGGTAAATGAATAACACAGTTCCTCTCTGTTAGGTCGGATTGTCAGCAGATTTCAAAATATATGCAGAATCAAGAAAAATAATGCTTTTGAAGATTGATATGCTGCAAACGGCTTGATAAGTGAAAAACTAATGTGGTTTTTGCGTTACACCCCATGCGGGTTTTGTGGCACATTAGATACTTCCACTGAAAATAAGTTTGCAGCTATACTTTCTATCCATTACTGATTATAATGATGACTTTTTCCCAAATATCACAGTGATAGGTGCATCAGCTGTAATCTTTTCCGTGTTTTTGCTTTTGTGGTTTTTGGGGTACATATAGTGAAAAACAAGAAACTTTGTCACATCAGTACTCGGTCAATCTTAGGCAAAAAATAATAATACCCAACGGGAAGACCTCGTTTTCTGCAGCCCTTCATTGACACAAAACCATTTTTGAAATCAACTAGTAGGAAAAAAATTATAACCACACGCTTTTTTTGTGGCTTTTGGGGTACATGTACCTGTATGATTGTTGTTTACTTTCAACAGGATGGTGATTACAACAAAGAGGTTCCAGGAATGCATGCAGCTACAAAGGACTTTGGCTCAAGCGATCTTGGCATAAAATCCAAAGGTGAAATTTTTGTGTTAAATTATTTCTTTTCAATCAAATTTTTGCAATAAGAGATTTTGCAGTTTTCAAGTAAAGTCCTATCATCTTAATCATAGAGCCTTTAGAAATCTGAGCCTTTTTAGGGCCCTTATTTGAAAAGTTCTAGTCTGTGAATTTTAAGATTCTTTTACAACTAGGTTCATTTATGCTGGTGTCTACTGTACTGTATACTGCCTTAAAGCGAATGACCTGAGCTATATGATGTCTGTCTATACCATAGGACAAAGAGAAACCTTAATTCACTCCATTTTTTCTTTGGCTTTGTTTTCTCTCACCACAATTTGGATTAGTCCACAATTTGGATAATGAAAAATTACCCATACTATTAACCATAACGCAGCGAACATCTTGTCTGCTATTATTTCGCGGACATTTCTCACCTGATATCTAGTTTGAGACAGAGTGTAGTGTTCTTTGCTTCTTTTTCATGTCTTCAATTTTTTTTTTCTTCTGTAATTCATATGTAAATCGTCTTAGTTTTTTGTGATGCCACGGAGTAGTCATAGTATTTTGCACCCAGTGGCATCATCCTTGTAGTGTAGTTAAGTATTCTGTAAGTAGTGTAACTAGTAAATCCGTATTGTAAATTTTTATTGGAATGTAAAAAAAAAAAAAAAAAATTTGGATTGGCAAACACAATAGGCTATTCCTAAACCTATCAGATCTCATTTTTTAACTCAGGGTTATTCCCTTTAATGTTTCAGGCCTGAACAACTTATCTGAATCCTTTGATAATGGTCCAAGGCTATGCGATCCTTGCAACAGAATGCAGATATTAAAAGTAAAACAGATTGCAGCTTTTGTTCCAACTGTCGAGGTAACATAATATCTACAGTATTTTATTGATGTTTTGATTTCCTTACGTCATGTTTGCCTATTTGAAGTGTTTTAAACTGGTATTCAGTTAAGCCTTCACCAAAAAAGGCTGCCTCAAAATCAAAGACTTCCACACCATCATATTTCTAGGCAAAATGTTGTCCAGAAGTTTAATTGTCCAGAATCTGGTGATGTCAGAAAGTTTTTTCTTGTATAAGTTTAAAATTCATTTAAAATAGAAAATCACAAAGGGGCATTGTTATGCTAGTTTAGTGCTCAAGTACCTTGTATTTTGTGATCTGAAAGTTTGGTTCTTGGAAGAGTTCTTAAAAAAAAGCAATTCACATGTGGCAGCACCTTTTTAATTCGGTTCACCGCTAGGTTTACCATCGTCCAATCACACAAAAAATTAATTCAACTGTTCTTGTAGATGTGATGTGACGTGCGTAAGTTGATATTATTTTATCATAGAATTACAGTTAGTTTCAAGATATATTTTGGCTCCATGCTCGACGTTTTTTGTCCGAAATTCCTGAAAAGTTGTCCAGACCTTTTTTATGCGAAGTTGTTTTTCCGAAACTTTTCCTTCCAAAAGTTTTGGACTTTGATGTAGGTTGTTGAACCAAGCTGTTTTGGTTTGTTCCTCTGTAAAGGTTACTGCAACATCATGAAGGTGGCCTTGTGAGTTCATTATTAAATTCATAATGTTTCTCAAGAAAGGTTTTTAGTGCAGTAATGTTCCTTTGCTTGCAGTTCTTGGAATGTGTCATTTTAAGATCAAAATACTATGATAGAGGATAAAATATTGGCAGTGTAGTGGAATCAGACGTGCTTAGACACATTATCAAATTATTTCATGTTACATGATTCATTGATAACTATGTCCGATAAACATAATAAAATAAATGAAACTGGAAACTATGTCAGTGCATTTATTTCTTCAAGATGACCTGTTCAGGGACTCGAAACAAAAAACGTATCCCCCTGTCTGCAAAACTATTGCTGCAAATTTACTTGCACTACAGTCATCAATATTGATTTTTCCAGAAGCCATAATATTAGATTTTATTTTGTATTTTGTTGTTAATTTTCAAGAAACTTTTTTTTTTTTTTTTTTTTTTATTCATTAAAAGTAATACAACAAATCTTACATTCTACTATACGGATCTAATTACTATACAATACTACGGGGACGATACCATGGGGAGCGAACGACAATGACTACCCCATGGCCAATATGAAAAGACACGCAATGCTAACCTAAATACAACAAACACTACGGACAATTTAATATCTACTAAACTAGATTCGGTTCCACATCAGATGTAAAGTCAGGGTTGCGATAAGTTTACGTTCTTTGAAGTAATTTCAAATTCCTGACATCTGATGTGAAACAGAAATTACAAAGTAAAAGGACATTTACGTTAACGACGTGGTGGTTGCTTTGTGCATAGCTGAGGGTTGAATGATTTTAGTCAAAGCGACCAGTTTCGCGAATGAAACGTAAGGTCAATTCGAGTATATTTTTATTCAGGTCATAAGAAAGGTCTTGATCACCATATAATAAAAGCTGTGTCAAAGCGTCATTTGAGAGATCGGTGATTTGCACAAATGGTCGTAATAATTCAACCATTCCAGCGAGAAGATCTTGTCGTTGAGCATCAAAAGAGGGGCAGAACAACAAAAAGTGCTCCGTATCCTCAATACCATCGCTTGTTGGGCACATCGGGTTTATGGTATCTCTAAAATTATGCTTGAATTTGTGGAAATTTAACTTGCTAAGACCAACCCTAAGTTGAGTAAGATGGGACAATCCTTTAGGATCGTGAATTCCATAAACAGATTTTGCAGGAGGACGGATTATTGACAAGAGTTTCTTCTTAAAAACAGCAATAGAAGGTGCACCTCTCAGTTCAGGCTCAAGCTTATTCCATTCGGATAAACAATTTGGATAGAAAGTCGACTTGAATTTTTCTGTCCTTGCATTCAAACGCCCAATGACATCCTGGTTGCGAAGGCAGTACTGCGACTGGTGAAGAGGGGGAATTGGATCTACTGTATACCCAGGACTAAGATTGTTTACAAACTTGTAAAACAAGGTAAGACGTCTACTCCATCTTCTGGAACTCAGGGACTCCCAACCAAGCTCTGTGTACAACTTCTCCCGAGATGTTCCTCTCCATGTGCCGGTAACAGCCAAAGCAGCAGAATACTGAACAGACTCAAGTTTTTCCATTAAGTTTGGTAGAATGATATTTTGACTGAAATTACACAATTTAGCAGGAATGTGATAAATAACATCACCATAGTCCAGGTGGGGTCGAACATAGAGTTTATACAACTCATTCAGGGTATGCCTTGGCAGATAACTGGAGAGATATTTCAGCAAACCAATGCCCTTTCTTGTTTTAGAAATAGCAGATTTGATATGAACAGAGAAAGAAAGCTTAGAGTCTAGGATAATTCCTAAATGTTTATGTTCACTTACCTTTTTCACAGGTATGTCGTTAAAAAGGATCATTGGATGATCAGTTTCAATTTTCTTCCTTGAAAATGTCAATTCAACAGCTTGTTTTTGTGGATCAGGATTAAAGGTCATTCTCCAAGCGTGAGCCCATTGACTTATCAAGTCCAAGTCATGGTTCATATCACTGGCAGCTGTATTTGAATCTTCAACCACTGTGAATAGTGATGTATCATCGGCAAATAGCTTAACATTGCACTTCAAGCCTACAGATAGATCATTTATATACACAAGGAAAAACAAGGGTCCTAGAATAGAACCCTGGGGCACACCTGCCGAAATATCTCCCCAGTTAGAACTTTGTCCATTCAGTACTGTCCTCTGCTTTCGATCATTGAGAAAACTTTGAATCAAAAAAAGAAGTTGCCCTGAGACACCACATCGTTTTAACTTGTAAATTAGACCTTCGTGCCATACCCTATCAAATGCTTTCGAAATGTCAAGGTACACCGAGCGAACATCAAGAGGAGGATTACAGTCAAAAGCTTTGAAAATAGTATGCGTTATCGAGAGTAATTGGTTGATTGTTGAGTCTCCTGGGCGAAAACCTGATTGATTCGGGTTGAGAAGATCATGTGATTCAAGATGTGAGTAAAGAGAATCGAATATGAGTTTTTCAAGTATTTTCCCAAAGATTGGTAGCAGAGAAATGGGACGGTAATTCCCCTTCACATTTTTTTCATTTTTCTTATGAACCGGCACCACATTTGCATGTTTCCATATTTCAGGAAATAAACCACGCCGCAAACAATTTATGAAAATTGTTTTCAGTGGAAGAACCAATGCATCATCGCTCAACTTTATCATCCTCACAGATATTTCATCCCAGCCATGTGCTTTATTAGGATTAAGTGATCGTATTATATTAAGTATCTTCTCCTCGGGGATGACAAAATCAGTTATCAAGGTCGTAGTAACTGGAGTTTGTTGTGGAATTTCACTGCCTGTGTCAATGGTCGTGCACTGAAGTATAAAATAATCATTAAAGATCTGCGCCTTTTCCGCAAAATCCGTTACAAACAGCCCGTTCTCTAGAAGAGGTGGTATCATGGGAATCTTAGCTTTGTTTAAAACTGTATTTATTAAAGACCAATAGGTTTTGCTGCTGGTTCCAGGATTAGCCAAGGTTTTTCCAGCCTTAAAGAAGTAGTTCCGCTTCGCTTCCTCAACCAGCCTTGCGCCTTCAGATATCATCTTTTGAATACCTTCTAGCTTGTCGCCTGGCCGTCCACTCCTCACGAAACTTTTATATGCACGATTTTTTTTCCTAAGAAAGTTTTTGACGGCTTGGGTTATAAGAAACTGAGATCTGAGAAGAAACTGAGAAGAAATTGAGAAACTGATCCTGTTGTAAATTTGAAAGATAAACTAAAAAACAATTGTCTTGCACAACATCTAGAAAATGGCGTAAAACGCATGACCAAACAACCATATGACCTTGCTTTGTATTTCCACTCCGTAACAGGGATGTATACATTCATTTCATGTCATTTTCATTTTCAATCATGTAGGGAGGGTGACCCTTCAACAAAGGTTGTTTTTCAAGGGGCCCTCCATTTAAAAATACAATATCATAAAAATAAATACTTAAAAAGAAAATTAAAGCTAATATGTTTATAAAATACAATATTATGTTCAGGGTAAAAAAGAAAGAAAGGAATATGTTAATTGTTGTTTTCCCTAGGCAAGGAGGCTTCTCAGACGACCGAGGGATCCACCCACCCCAAGCCCAATCCCCGCCAAATCGATCACAGAGACCGAGAACAGACCCGGCAGCATCACCATCTTCCACCCAAGCAACCAGGCCCACTCAGAATCCCGATGGCCAACCCAGCAGAAATCAAGCGAAAACCAAAGGCCAGGCAGACCCAGGTCATCCGAGAAACTTCATCTACCCAAATGTTTTTTGAATTCGTGCAGGGAGGGTGCCAGTGTGGCCTCAGTAGAGAGGTTGTTCCATATCTTGGCGCCTCGAAAGGCTTTTTGTCCTTGCGCTGTGTTTTTCTTTGGCAACCTGACATCAGTGTTTTTCTTGCGGAGGTTGCGGGTAGAACATTATTTTGATCAAAAAGTTCGCAAAAGTATTTTGGGGCAAGAGGTACTGTATGAGGATTATTTTTTCCGTAGGGTTTCTTTGATTTTGAAGTTGAGAATTACAAACGTCAGTTGGAGAGAACGTACAAACTTTGTAACAGCTGTGAAAGATCTCTGCAAATGTATTTGTCAGAACAGGATATGCAAATAAGAGAGACGTACAAAGATTTCAAAGATATTCGTAGAGATATTCTTGAAAGTGATCCTGAGAGAGATGAAATTGAGCCAAAAAATAAAAGAAAGGTAGTAGTTTTCATTTCTATTACTGTTGTATTTGATTGTTAATTGAATCATAATGGGCCCTTGTCTATCTACGTAGTCTGACTTCATCTGTGAGTGAGAAGATCTGCTTGTTCACAAGAGTGAGCGAAACAACCTCTCGCGTTCTGCGTAATTCGGAGATAAACCTTAGGACTCCAATGCTAAGGAGATCAGCTGGTCAAGGATGTTTTTCATTCAGAGGGGCCAGTCTCTGGAATGGGTTGCAGAATGAATTAAAAGGAGCGCCAACACTAAGGAAATTACAGGAAGGGCTGATAAAATCGTGCAAGGCTTAAACTGGATACTATGCTTTATGAATCATGAACTCTTTTCTTTTCATCTTGATTTTTTTGTTTTTATTGCAATCATTAATTGTAAATTATTTATTAAGTTTTTAGAGTATTTAAATGCATGGCGCCCTGTAAAACAGTTTCTCTTTAACTGAGGGGCTACCATGCCTAAAAAATTGAAAATGAAAAAAATGAAATGAAAAAAAAATGAAAATTGTTTTCTGAAATCATGCGCTATCTTAGTAACTGAAATCAAACCAAGTCAGTAACAGGGAAAACGGATCTTGCCTACATCTTACACTCCGTTCATAAGATAACAAACGCAATTTGAAAATGGTGAAAAATCCGACATTTTGGCCTCTCTTTCACACAAACACGGCACACTCTTTGCTGGAGGGTTTGAAAACGGTAGATTTTGAATACAAACCTCTAACTGGGGCATTTTGAAAGCGACATCATGTTATCACTCGAAAGGGGAGAAAAGAGAAAATTTCTTGACGCTTTCAAAACGAGGCTGATCGATTCTTGAGTTGCATCTACATTTCTTTGGGATCAAGTTCTTGTGGAGGTTACACGAAGTTTGTTACTGTCAAATTTCCAACTGTTTTTTAAATTGTTACGGTAACGTGTGAACATAGTATTAGTGGGATCTAATCAAGCAGAAATGAAAGTTTTTCGTATGGTTCGACGTCATCAAACTCATGGTTAACGACAGGGCAGAAACTGCGTAAAATGACGTCATCGAACAATCTGAGATGAGGAAATGTTTGGATACATAAGCTGTTCGAAACAATGAATCAAGAGTTCAAATCAAGGCCCAAGGGAGAAAATGTCAAGTGTTGCCTAATTTTGGGATCTGTTGCAGGGAGCTAGGGGAATTCTAAGTAAACGAGTATTCACGCATGCGTGCGCAGTTTCTGCTCTGTCATGATTAACACTTTATGCTATCATGTGGCCAATATTCACGGGAAGGCACTTTCCATGTGATCACCATTTTCTTCTAACAGAAACATCATAAACAGACAAAATCGTGGAACCTGCTATCCTTACTGTGGCCTTCGTCCATTTTGAGTGCTGTTTCATTTTTGATGGCTTGGTGCCTGCTAGTTTCAATGGCTAAAGGTAGCTGCATCCCTTTGTTTTTCTACATGATTTTTTTATTAAGAAACTAAGCATTTGGGCCAGTACTGAAAATTTCTTAAGATTATCAGATTTTTGTACTCAGAGATTCTTATGAATTTCTTAAAGGCTCAAAACAGGTTTCATGTTCACTAGCTGTGCCCTCGTGAACTTTTCAAAACAATGTTATTTGAAGCCTTTCCGATGTTTAGACATCACTCAAAGACATGCCGATAAAATGATACAGGAAACAGGTTAAATAAAGTAAACTATGTCAAGGATTTTTCTTTCTAAAAATAAATAGCCTCTTAAATTATATATTCCCAGGGCTGAAGTTTATTAATTGTTTGGCCTTCTTAGCGCTGAGTTTCTTATGAGCGGTTTCTTATAAACAGATACTTGTACGATAGTTTCATATCGGCGAATAATGCTAACACGCACATGTGAGTCATCGCTGCATAGTATGAATATTTGGACCATAGGGCTCAAATATTTCAAATATTTAAAAAGGTGGATGGAAAATTGTGTCAAGTTTTGCCATGAATTGAATGACTTCAGAGGAACTTAGGGTAATTTGCTTTAAGGCCTCGTCCACACGTATCCGATTATTTTGAAAACGCATATTTTTGATCCGTATAAAAAATATCCCCGTCCACACGAAGACGCTGCTACATTCAAACTCCTCTGTTCGAACTTTGACAAAAGAAAACATACAATCAAATGCCCTTGCGTGATCCCTAAAGATCCGTGCGCATGCTCTTATACGTCGTAAATCGATGCTGTGATGTCAGCGTTTTCGAAAAGCTCCGTTTCCACCCGTCCACCTGACAACAGGAAAACGGCGTTTTCAAACATATCCACTCTGGAGAGCGTTTTCGAAAATCTTCGTTTTTGGTGACCGAAAACGCCGTCTCCGCGTGGACGCTAACCGAAAACGGATAAAAAGAGATGCGTTTTCAAAAATATCCAGATACGTGTAGACGGGGCCTAAATCTGCCGTGGCAATTCTTTGTTCTCTTGATTATTTTTAAAATGGCGGCATTTTGATTATTTTCGTAAAACGTCATTGAAAATTTTTAAGAACTTTAAAATCATCGTAAATCTTGAATTGATACAATCTTCAAGAAAGCCATAGTTTAAGAAGGTCTACAACATGGTTGCCACCAGAAATCTGTAGCTATTCTGTAGCTATTCTTGTAACCAGAAATTTTATGACGTCACAACCTCAAGATTGATAAATGCCGCCATTTTGAAACTAATCAAGATATCAATATATTGCCACTGCAGATTTACACCAAATTGCCAAAACTTTCTTTCAAGCACTTTAATTCAAAGAGAAATACAGTAGAATCTTACAACCACCTTTTTAAAGATTTTAGCTCCATAGTACTCTCTGGAAAGTTGATCGTCTTTTACACCGTTTTCGAAGCTTTCTTTAAAGGAGCGTTCTCTCGAAATATCCTTTATGATCCTAGAATGGAGTGGCTGATTTTAGTCAGGTAAATTTTAAAATGGATTTGAAGGTGTCCACCATTTGATGATATATTTACCATAATGTCGTTTTGATATCCAGTGAGCAGTGGCCGGCCGTGCTAACAGAGATTGTTTCATTGACTCAGCCGCTATAATATTCATCAGTGAACTCACGATGGCGGATGATGATCATGCATCCAGGTCTCTGAAACCACTATGCCATGACATGCTTTTTATTCCTTGCTGTAACCAGCCAACTAATCTGCTTGCAAGCAAGGGATGTAGTTAAACTCTTTCACTATCATATTGTTTATATTTCAGGGATCCTTCAACGTCCAATTTATCATTTCCTCCTAATTGGTTTGATATCAAGAGCCTTGTTGTGGATTCTCAATCCTTTTAGGTACGTTGCAAACTGTTAAGTGGGACGACTTGAGTCAATTCCCAGTGCTCGTTAGGGAGACAAGATCGCTTTGTCCGAGGAAACTATTGTCTCCCCCCCGTGCAGTGGGTTAAAGCTCATGCGCCCGTCAGAGCTTCAACGCTAAAACGCTACTGAGGATGAGCTTGAACCACATTGCATGGGGTAACACAAGTTTCTTCGGACAAGGCATATCTCGTCTCCCCAACAAGTGCTTAATTAGGTATCATAAAAGCTCTACAGCCCCCCGGGGGGGGCTTATTTACTTTTGGATCTTCCAGAGGGGGAGGCTTAATTGACAAAAGGGGCTTATCAGAGAGGAGGCCTTATTCGCAAAATCAATTGACAAGGATGTATTTGGTGGCTTTTCAATTCTTTTATGCCATATTTTGTAGAATCAGCATACAATTTTATGGCTCAAATTCATAAGCTCGACACAGTTTTTATCCCAAACCATACCGAGATTTGCATGAGAGTTGTGTTACTGAATAAATGGAAAATATTTGGTAAATTCTGCTATTTGTAGATGTGGAAGGGGGGCTTAATAGAGAGAGTGGAGGGCTTATTTCAAATTTTGACACAAAGGGAAAGGGCTTTTTAGAGAAGTGGGCTAAATAGAAAAGGGGGCCTAATAGAGCCCTAAAGGTATTCATATTTGAATATACAAGTTGTTGCAAAGTACGATAGATCTGTACAAAAGGTACTTGTGACCCAAACAAAACATCGCTTATCTAGAATTGGCTGTTTACGTAAAATTTGAACAAAGAAGAAGATAAAAATATAACGATGTCAAGCAAATTTGTATAATGGTTCCATTGGGAAAAACTTACGATAATTAGATACAAGGCTGTATGAATAGATTTTTGAGGAAGGAAATGTGTGATATGGTTATTTACGAAGTACTGGCTGTTAGGGAGTGGTAAAGTTAAAGTTCTACTCATTGGTCCTATTTATGAATCGCGCAGATTTGAGGTAAATTCTTATAAATTCCTGGGGACAATTTTCATTTTCTTGAAAATTTTTTAATTTAAGTTTGTGATCTAAACACTTTGGGGATCATTTTTGTCAAGCCTACATTTATGTCAAAAACCTTCTGACGGAAAAGTTTTGGAAGAACCACTGAGCCAGGTATATTTTTCCTAATATCTATTTGTTTCAGAAAGAGAAGACTGTTGCTGCTATTACTGTGGACTTCAATGTTTGTGGTAACAACAATTCAGAGGATCGTCAAATATGAAAAAGTTTGGTTGGTTTTGTTTATTGCCATTTGCGAAACATGGAAGTATGCCTGGAGTCTTTTGTTGTTTTTGGCAACAGTTTTATCGAGCTGTTTAACGAGGTACATGGTTTCTGTAACCTCTTAGAGTGCCCTCACATGAGCAAACTCAGACCGGTCTGAGTTTCAGGTCGGTTTGAGCCTCATTTCGGTCTGCAGTCGAAGCCCTTGAAGCGCTCGTGTGACGCATGCGAAATGAAGCTCAGGTCGACATGAAACTCATTTCAATTTCTCAGGTCGGTCTGAGTTTTCAGGTTGAGCCGAAATTTTCATGTCAGCAGAGAAATTTTTCGTTTCGGGGCGAAATGACCTTTCAAAGCAAGTGTGATTGACATTCCAGGCGCTCCTTTGGCAATCAGAGCAATAATCAATTTAAACAATGTTATCCTGATGTTAAGCTTAAGGTTATCTTTAATTCTCCCAAGCGTTTGTCAATTTTAGAGCATGGTGAAAATTCGTTTCAGAAACCGCTGACCACGCAAATTCATCAGTCTCACAGCTTGGTTTCAAATTTCGCGAGGCAGCGGGCCTAAATGGATTGGACAGCGGCTTTTGCATTCCAGCGTGAGCACGTGCGCACGCGCATAAATCGACACATGAATTCAGATGCTGGAAAGGTTGGACAAGATGGAGAAATCGCGATCGACCAAATTTTCTCAATTAAAATCATTATTTGAAGACTTCTTGTGGTCATGGAATAATGGCCTAATTCACATGCAACTTCCGATTGGCAAAAGAGTAAATTTCTCAAAAACTACACCGTGCCACATCAAGATCTTTCCAGGAGTTCTTCCCAAGTATGTCAGAAACATCGCCTGTCAGGTGGGTTTTTCACTGTTTTTTGCCTTGGAAAGTTATTTCAGGTTTTGTGGACACTACTCTAGGACCATGTTTGCCAAGTAGCAGAGGGAGCCATTCTTGCCATATCGTTTTTCCACCGAAATACTCCAGCTGGAAGTCTGACATTTGTTTGTGTTGATAGAACTGCTTCTTGACATGGAATATCCAAAACCTTATGTTCACAAGTGGTGGACAAGGTAGGTAAATTGTTATTTATCAAAGTGCAGTCTAAAATGGTTCAACACTCGTCAGCTGAAATCGCCAATTTTCAGGTGTTTATTACTCCAAATCGGCACCGTGCCACATCACCAAACTTTGCTAATGCACTTACAAGAGCTTCAACAACAGTGTGGCAGTGTCGGTATGTCCACTGTTTTTTGCGTTCAACGTCAATATAGGTCTTTTTGAGGGAAGGTTTTGTTTACATTGACAACGATTTGGGGAAGGAAAAGCTTTGTCCTTGAACAATCACAGACAGGGCAAGAACCACGTGTCATGTGTCACAAGAAGCAAATACTTCAGCCCAGATATATCGAGAGCTAAGGGAGTTTCGCACTTAAAAGTCATAAGATTTGCAAATATTTACTTCAGAGCTTTGTCTGACAGAGAATGCAAGGAGTAACAAATCAATGAATTAAAGGTCAGAAATTTAGCCAATTCCTCTCTGATGTTACAGCTTTGTGCCCACAGTAGGGTCGAGGTAGAACCGCCTATGCATCCGCTGGGTAAATTTTGCGTATGCCAAGAGATAATCTATAGTACAAAGATTATAAGACTTCAAGATTTGAAGTTTTGTGTACACCGGCGTACACCAAAATGCGAGGTCCTGTCAACCATATAAATATGATGGAAACTACCCCGATTGCAGTCTGGCCTTGCACTAGTTATTTGTTGCATTGCTGAGAACAATGAGTCATGTCAGTTTTTAATTCCACTTTAAATGAAGAAAGTCAGGAATGCAGGAGAGGGGGCATGGGGCTGACTGACCCTTCTACCCTCATAAAAATGACCAGAACATGTTATTTCCTATTGTTTTGCCTTGTGCAACTATTGGTATCCATGACAAGGTATTAATCTGAAATATAGTGACAAGTGTTTGCAAAATGGTGTATTGTTTTTGTCTTGCAGATATATGCACCTTCAATGCATACTACATATACGAATGAGATTTCACTTGCACTGGTTCAAAATATCCTTGGCCCATCCAACTTCACTAGCTTTGATGATCTATACATAGATGCCAATGAGACATAGATGCCAAGCAGCATACTGGAATATACATAGATGCCAAACAGCATACTGGAATATACAGCAGATGTAACCATTGCAAATACAGCAGATGTAACCATTGCAAATACAAGGGTTCAGAGCTGTAGGAAGCATTTTAAACGTGGGGAGATGGCACCACAGGGACCCTAGGAAGTTGTATAGCCCCACCCCCCCCCAATGGTAAAGAGGCCTTCCTCTGTAGGCTCCCTTCTGATTGTGAAGCTATGACATAATGCTTTAAGAGAGAGATCAAAAGCGAAGGGGGGTGGGGTTATACAACTTCCTAGGGTCCCAGTGATGACACTCCAAGGGAGTTTTTCATTAAGCTGAAGGGGCACTTCTTAAAAAGGGGACCATCATGAATATTGTAAAATCTTAGATGGGGCATGTGCCTCCCCCCCCCCCAGTACTCCATGGTTCCTACATTTCTGAGAAGCTGGGAACAAAGAACATTTCAGGAACATTTTCACAACGTTTGCAGAACTATCCAGTATTATTGCAGGATATTTTCTTATGCTAGTTAAAGTATTTTTAAATTCTGAAAGGTGTTTTCAAGTTTCATTCACTGAATTTGTCTGTTTTTATTTGTGCATTTACCTGTCTGTTTTTATATGTTAAAAGTTAATTCTGTTAATGGAAAAGAGATATTTTAGAATGATGCAGGGCCACCAGGAAAGAGTGTTTGGCCAACATGAGCAAACTGGGCATATTTCACAAGCTGTATTCAACAATAATATTATTAATCCTAAAAGAAAAATGCTCTTTAAATTTCAAGGGCAAGAATTTCTGTTGCAAAATCAAAAATCTTTCCACCACCAGGTCTCTGTTAATGCTTTTGGTTCCACTTAGTTCATTCATTTCACAAATAGAGCAAGCAGACTGAGCAAAGTTGTCTTTATTTTGAAACCACTTTGTAAGGAGTGCAGTCATATTTCAAATGAAACTAAAGGCACTTCTAGGGAATCAAGAAACTCTAGTAGACTTGATCACAATGGGCAGTTTTGGGAGTTAGGGTATCTTTTAGTTCTCTTTTGGCATTGAACAGAGTTTCAGCGAAGTTTAGATTAATTGGTAGACTCTCTATTCGATTGCAAAAGTAAACAACCAAATTCTTAACTATTCTCAAAAGCACCGCGAGACTTGGGTAGTAAGTCTGGTACTACTGCCTTTCCAGTATGACACTTTGACTCTGCCGCTTTCCTCGATATATCAAATTCGCAGAAAATTAAAGTCTCTGCTTGAAACCGAGTGTGCGTGCGCATAAAAAACGAAAAATAGCTATGCTCAATTTTAGGTTTAAGGATCGCTTCCCCATTCTCATGTGCTCTTCTGTAGTTTACTCATATAAGTTTCCTGGCTGCCATGCCTTGTACTATGGGAAAACAACCCGTAACCTAGATACTCGCTGCAGAGAGCACTTGGGAATCAACAAAGCAGGTCAAAAGATAAAAAGTAACTGTTCCGCCATCGGGGACCATATTTCTAAATCTGGCCACAATGGATCCCTTGAAGATTTTGACATTCTCAGCAAAACTGAGAATCCTTTTGACCTTCTTATTCACGAAAGTCTTTCAATCCTTCGGGACCATCCTCCCCTTAATTCTCAGCAATCATCAATCCCCCTGGTACTGTTTTGAGTTGTTTTTCTCCGTTGTTTTTTTCCGTCTACCAGTATAACTGGTTTTACCGGTTTTCCCTTAGTTGTTTCTCTCCCCTTTCGCACACGCTTTATCTTTAAATGGCAATTTCGCCCATGTTTGGAATTATTCCCAGTTCCCTCTCGCGTGTATCTTAATTAGTGTTTAATCACAATTCCACCCAGTCAACTTGCTGAGGATTGCCCTTGGAAGGTTCGAAACGTTCTACTAATATGGCTTAGCCACTCGAATTATGTCATTTACTTATTAATTTTAATTTTAACATGGACTTGTCAACTTAATTATCATTGGACGCTACTAATTATCAAAACATGAATTTGTCAAAATGAAATTGAAATGATTAAAAATTTGAAGCAACCAACAACATGATGTTTTTTATCGCTGTACTTACCCTGAGATTCCTATTCAAGCTGCCTTTCCCAAATGATGTTCCAATTTCAGAGCAATAAAGATTTCATTTAAAGTCAGTCAGGTGGATCTAGATGTTATGAAATGATGCCAATATCTTCCACAAAACAATCACAATTGTTCTGATTGCCGAAGGAACTCAAAATTTAAATCATCAAAATTTTGCTAATGAGTTTGAAGGGATAGCAGTGTTTCTATTCATAAGAAAGCACTTGCTATCCTTTTAAAAATGCGGTGAAAATTTTAATACGATGCTACAGTCCTTTCTTTGAAAACTTGCTTTATTTTGAAATTTTTAGAGAACAATAGAAGTGCTGTTTTTGAAGCAACCACCTGTTTTACCTTTTCTCTGCCAGATAAGCAACCACTTATTTGATGTCTAAATTATTCAATTGCAGAATATACAAACGAATTCGCAATGTGAAACCAGTTCCTGCTGCCACTAACAAGAAAATTTCATCTAATGTGCCAGTAAGAAAGAAAAGAAAGCAAGTTTTACAGAAGGATAAGGTATTAAAGAATATATCGCATGCATTCTGCGACTTTACAATGATATCTTAAGAGTGTTTGCAAGTTTCTCTCTTGACCTGTTATATTTACAGCCAAGGCTTGAAGAGTTGGTTCAAATGGTTTATGATTGCCCCTTGAAATGAATTACCTGACGGGAAGTCACGGTAGTTTGTTTTAATGCTTCCGTGCACTGTTTGGTACTTTGATTCTTTCAAAAATCCGGGGGGGGGGGGGTAACTTCAAATAGGCAGGTGACGGGGGTGTGCCATTTCACGTCTGAAATCGCACCCTAAAATTTATAAATTTTCGCTAAGACGATACTCCAAAATTTACAGGCCATTGTAAATGTACATCCTAAAATTGTGACAGCCATCCAAAATTTTAACCAAGTAAGTGAAATTTGATGAAAATCATTACCCTGAAGAGTTATTTTTTTTTTTTATATTCATCTAAAATAATTTACAAACAATTTATACGATCTACTATACCTATCCAAAACTACTGGACGACACCACAGAGACGATACCAAGGGGAGCGGAAAAAAAACAACGACTACCCCAAGGCCAAAAACATAGAGACACACAACATTAAGCTAAGACTACAGGATACACTACTAGGGTTCTGTCTCATATTAAATGTTGGATCAGGGTTCGGATGAGAAAATATGGAAAAGTCGCGAGCGGAAGCTCGTCATGGTTTAGATGACTAAGGGATCTGACATCTAATATGAAACAGAATTTACAAGGGAAGTAACAAGAACATTTACGCAAAGGAACTTGGTGGTTGCTTTGTACACAGCTGAAGCCCCAATAAGATCTCAATCAAACCGACCAGTTTCACGAATGAAATGTATAGTCAATCTAAGAATGTCACTGTTCATTTCATAAGAAAGGTCTTTATCGCCATATAGCAAGAGCTGTGTCAAAGCATCATTTGAAAGGTTAGCGATTTGCACAAAAGGTCGTAATAATTCTTCAATTCCAGCGAGAAGATCTCTTCGTTGATCATCAAAAGACGGGCAGAGCAACAAAAAGTGTTCTGTATCCTCAACACCATCATTTGATTGGGCACATTGGGTTTATGGTATCCCTGAAATTATGCTTGAATTTGTGAAAATGTAGCTTACTGAGACCAACCCTAAGTTGAGTAAGAAGGGACAACCCCATTGGATCGTAAATTCCAAAAACAGATTTTGCAGGGGGGCGGATTTTTGATAGGAGCTTTTTCTTGAAAACGGTAACTGAGGGTGCAAGTCTCAATTCAGGCTCAAGCTTGTTCCATTCAGATAAACAGTATGGATAAAAACTGGACTTGAATTTTTCTGTTCTTGCCCTCAGTCGGCCAATGACATCTTGATTGCGAAGACAGTACTGTGACTGATGAAAAGGGGGAATTGGAAATACTGTATAATCAGGGCTAAGATTATTTACAAACTTGTAGAACAACGTAAGGCGTCTACTCCATCTTCGGGAACTTAATGATTCCCAGCCAAGCTCTGCGTAAAGTTTTTCGCGAGAAGTTCCCCTCCATGATCCAGTTACAGCCAAAGCAGCAGAATAATGAACAGACTCTAGCTTTTCCATTACATTAGGTAAGATTATATTTTGGCTGAATTCACATACTTTGGCTGGAATATGGTAAATAACATCACCATAGTCAAGGTGGGGTCGAACATAGAGCGTATATAATTCGTTTAGGGAATGCCTGGGCAGATATTTGGAGAGACATTTCAGCAAGCCGATGCCCTTCCTTGTTTTAGAGATAGCTGATTTTATATGGGCTGAAAAGGATAGCGTTGAGTCCAGAATAATTCCTAAATGTTCTAAATGTTCTAAATGTCCTAAATGTTCGTCAACTTTCTTCACAGGCACGTCGTTAAAAAGGATCACTGGATGATCAATTTCATTTTTTTTCCTTGAAAAAGTTAATTCAACAGCTTGTTTAAGCGGATCAGGATTAAATGACATTCTCCAAGTATGAGCCCACTGACTTATCAAGTCCAAGTCATGGTTCAAATCATTGGCGGCTGTATTGGAATCTTCTACCACTGTGAACAATGATGTATCATCTGCAAATAGCTTAACATTGCACTTCAGGCCTGTGGCTAGATCATTTATATACACGAGGAAAAGCAAAGGTCATAGAATAGAGCCCTGGGGCACACCCGCCGAAATGTCTCCCCAATTAGAACTCTGTCCATTGAGTACGGTTCTCTGCTTTCGATTCTTGAGGAAATTTTGGATCAGAAAAAGAAGTTGTCCTGAAACACCACACTGTTTCAATTTATAGATTAGACCATCGTGCCAAACCCTATCAAATGCCTTAGAAATATCAAGATACACAGAACGAACATCTAGAGGAGGATTACAGTCAAACGCTTTAAATATTGTATGTGTTATTGAGAGTAACTGGTTAATTGTCGAGTCACCTGGGCGAAAACCTGATTGATTTGGGTCAAGTATTTGATGTGACACAAGATGCGAGTATAGAGAGTCATACATGAGTTTTTCAAGTATTTTTCCAAAAATTGGCAAGAGAGAAATAGGACGGTAATTCCCCTTCACATTTTTCTCATTTTTCTTGTGAACCGGCACTACATTTGCACATTTCCATATAGAAGGAAATACACCACACCTCAAGCAATTTGCGAAAATTTTTTTAAGTGGAAGAACCAATGCACTCTCGCTCAACTTTATCATTCTCACAGATATTTCATCCCAGCCATGTGCTTTGTTAGGATAAAGTGATCTTATGATATTGAGAATCTTCTCATCGGAGATAACAAAATCACTTATCAGAGTCGTGGTTTCTGGAGTATCTCGAGGGATTTCACTACCTGTGTCAATGGTCGTGCACTGAAGTATGAAATAGTCATTAAATATTTGTGCCTTTTCGGTAAAATCGGTTACAAACACCCCGTTTTCTAGAAGAGGTGGTATCATAGGAATCTTTACTTTGTTTAGAACGGTGTTGATTAAGGTCCAGTAGGTTTTGCCATTGGTACCAGGATCAGCCAGAGTTTTTCCTGCCTTACGGAAGTAATTGCATTTGGCTTCATCAATCATTCTTGCACCTTCAGTTATCATCTTTTGGATACCTTCAAGCTTGTCGTCAGGCCGACCATTCCTTATCCACGGTGCTTGGCGAGGCCTAATTGTTTTAACTTTGTTGGGAATGAAATTAGAGAAAATATTCCCAGTTATTTTTATTAAGTATTTATAAAGTTATTTTATAAAATATTTAGTATATATGTAGTCAAAATATTTAGTTATTTTTCTAAAGTGATACCCCAAAATTTATGACTTCTTGTGATTTTACCAAAAATGATACCCCAAAATTTATTTTCTGCTCGAAAAAAAGCACCCCAAAGAATGGCACATCCCGTACCTGCATATATGGTAGTTATCCCCCCCCCCCCCGGGAAATGGTTGCAGTTTTCTGGCTGCTCTGACAAACTTCTGTGCAGCTCTAAAACTGGTCCATAGTAGCAAAGGTTTAAAATCTTTAAAATTATGGGTGTAAAATTCTCTGACGTATTTCTCTGAACTGAACGGCTTAAAAGAAACTTTTTAACTATTTCTTTGTAAATTTTCCGTTGGACTTTCCTGAAATCTTCAACATTTTCAGAATTACAGTGTTTCTCTTATTTTGTTATGAATTCAACAAATTTTTCGATAAAAACTTTTAACTGTCGTAATATCTAAACCTGTTGACGAAAGGTCAAATATTTTTCAAGAAAACCATCGTTTATGGATTTCTACAATATGGTATCAAGCAAAATTCTTTCGCTCTTCTGGTTTACCATCTAGAAATCTGATGACGTCGTATCTTAAAATGATCTTAAATTAATAACGTGCTGTAATTTTGACAAATATTCAAGATTTCTGCAAAGTCAAACGGTAGGACTATAGGAAAGTCGTTAAAGTTCCATCCAAGCCATGCAGTTAAAGGTAAAGGTCATAGAATTTTACGCCAGCCTTTTTGCACCGATTTAAACGGAATCGACATAGTCAAAAACTGGCCCGGGCAACGTTTTCCACAACTTTGACGCCCTGTGGTTTCATTGTGTGGCGAAGGGAACAATGGGTTTATGGGCGTTTTTCTGCCTATTTATAGCAGCTTGTCGATATAGAGCTGTCTATTCCCTTAGAAAACTTGGAAGCTATGGTGTCCATAGTTTGTGTATTTATGTAAAATGACTAGCATTTGTTCGCTTTGTTTATTTTTTGTGTAGACGGTATAATCATGTTTTGGTAAATGATGGATGAGACTGGTTGGTTCATACGTTGGGTCACACTTTTCACGTGCTACGAAACAAGAAGTTGCAATCTCATTTTTGACTATGATTGATACCCAATGGAGTTCTTTCTTTTTCCACGGTCAACTTTCCTCTTTCTCCACGTTGAAGTTCAAAGCTGCCTCTTGCTTTTTTTGATAAGGGATTGAGAGGTAATTCAAAATCTCTTCACTTTAGCCGAAGCAAAATGTTCAGTCTTTTGAAAGATTTATCATTAAAGGGAACAACATCGCACGAGCAAGATCGATTTTGCGACAAGCTTATTTCCAGGGCATGAAAACTCGCCTGACCGTGCGGTCGCAGAGAATTTTCAATTCATAATATCCTAGGGGAAATTTCTCAAAATATAACTTTTCTTCGTGTCTTATGCACTTTTCCTCACTTTTTTATCAAAGAGATTACTTATAAAATCAAGCAAGTTACCGCACATAGACCGTATTTGTGTAAAAAGTTTTTACAAGACTCGTCGTCATATGTCTGTGTGTTTATTTGGTCTATTGTAGACACACAATCATTCGGATAATATTCGTGGCAAAATCAGTACCATGTCATTGGGACTCACCGACAGTGAAGATGAAACTAGCCAAACAAGGAACGAACCAACCAATAGAGGTAAGAGTAAGTTCGTGGTATTTTATGTAGTAGCAACATTGAGTCAGAAAGGTTAGAAATTGATTCATAAAAGTATTTTGCATAGTGCAGTAATAGACCTTCTGATACTGACTGTGTTATGTGTCATGTTAATAGAACAGTTAGTGCAACAGTTAGGCCAAGAGGCCAGAAAATGTTTAATCCCTTTTCAATGCTACAGTAAAAACCCGCACATAAGAACCTAAGATTTTGAACTTTGCCTTTTTAGGTTCTTATGCTATGAGGTACATGCCGCAACCAGGGTGTAGGTTCTTAATGAAAGGTTCAGTACAAATGCCAGAAAACAAATTTCACCTCAAGCTTACCCAGTTTACCCCTGCAGACCCTGTCTATCACAGTTCTGCATATGCTTTTGGAGTCCATCCATGTAAGAAGTTGATTGACAAACAGCAAAAATTTTTCTCCCAGTGAATGAAAGAATGAAATTTTATACCCTTCATTAAGAACCTGGTTAAAATACCAGGCTGAAATGGTTCTTAGTTATTGGGTACAAAAGATACAGTTTCAGGCTTCAGGTACTTAATAAATGAAGGTTCTTATGTGCAGGTTTTTACTGCATTCCAAGCGTATTAATTCAAGTTCAAAAGCGATTTACGTACTTTTCAGGATCAAAATCATGGTATGCAAGTGCAAGTCGCTTTGTAACACAACCAGAAGACGATTTAAAAACAAACATTTCACAAAACAAAAGAGAAAATCAAAAGTTTCAGTTACAGCCACCTCGATTCTTGTATCCTTCTTTGGACAATCTGTTTACGAAGACCTCTTCAGCACAAACAGCAAGAGGCTGTAATGATACCGAAGGGCAATCCACCATTTTTAGGCAGAACTATACTTTGGCTGTTAGAGCAGAAAGAACTACGAAAAACATTAACATAAACAACGAGGGGAAACTTTCAGCACCAGAAGATCAGTTACTTTCTATGAATCTTGACAGATATGCCAGGAAGGAGTTCTCGAATGACGCTACATCCGAGGAAAGAGAGGAAAATGGTCCGGTGCTCCGCAGGCGAAATGCTTCACAGACAAACGAAGAACCTCGCGATTCTCCTGAGAAGGACACTGGGACAGATAATAGATTAGTAACTACGGGAGAGACAGGCAGTGGTCCTATCAGATGCACCTTAATAACGGTTTTGAAGATGTTTCTGCTTGTAGCTTTTGTCCTTAGTCTTGTAATGAACATATACTTATTGAAACGATAACAGATAGGTTTTTAAACTTGCTTCTTCAGAAGAGTAAGAATATCGTTTGTCGTAACTGCCAGAGCAGAAACTGCGCACGCATAGGAGAAAACTCACAAATTTGAGCCCCCCCTAGCTCCCTGCAACAGATCCCGAAATCCGGCATCACTTTATATTTTGTTCCTTTTGCCGTGAACTCTTGATTTATCATTTCAAAAAGCTTGTCAGTCCAAACATTTCCTTATGTCAGATTGCTCGATGACCTCATTTTACGTAGTTTCTGCTCTGTCGTCGTAACCAGTATAGGTTCCATTTCTTTAAAAAAGTCGGTGTATAATTCTAAGATCTGTTTCTTTCAAGTGAATGGCTTCAAAGTGTCTTTAGCGACTTCGCTTTCATTGCAGCATCAGACTTTTCTGAAATCTTCATTTCTTCATTTTTTTTAAGAATTCAAGAAGAATTGTTGATGAAAGATGAAATAATGTTGAAGAGAGCCATGATTTATGGGTGCCTAAATATGTTTTCAAGGAAAAGTCGGCCAGTCTTCTGGTTTAGGATTTAGAAATTTGATGGCGTCCCCCCGGGGGGGGGGGGTAACTTGAGTTTGCAAGATACGGGGTTGTGCCATTCAAATCGTAAAAGTACCACCCATAAATCCGGAGAAATTTCTCAAAAGTATACCCATAAATCTGGAGAATTTTCTGAAAACCATGGACAAGTTAAGTTACCCCCCCCCCCCCCCCCGGGATGGCGTCGCATCCTCAAATGAGTTGAAATGTGAAATATGCTTTTACCTCGTAAGAAGATTCAGAGATATCTGGAAAAACTTACAGTAGAGTAAGAGTTGAGTAGCTAAAGTTTCTTTCAATTCACCCAACAAAAAGAATTGCAGAAAATCTAGTGAAAACCTTAAAGAACTTTTCTTCAAAATTTATGGGTTTATGAAACTTAACGACCCTAAGTCACTTTTAGTAGACGAAAGTAAAGTTTCCAAGAAAGGACATGCTATAATGAAATGATAATCTTAAATTTACTGTCGGTAATTCTCAACTTAGTTTATAAATCTTTAAAACACTCTAGCTGTACAGTTGGTCACACTCGGTGATGACGTAAAGTTTGAAAGACCGCAGTGGGCTGAAAAATCTGTCTGTTTTTTGCGTCCGTTTTCTTCTAGTACCTTGTTATTTAGTATAAACTACAACCAAGTTCAATAAAAAGAAATAGGTCATATAATATTACCCCAACCCTGTTACATTGATTTAAAGATGAGGAACCTTTGCTGAAGTAAAGAGTAAATAGTTCATGAAATGATACTTTATTCTTTAACAATTTTTGGTTAATGCTTGTTATTTAGAACATGAAAATTAGACGATAGAGAAGCGATTCAAACTGGTTTTTTGCCGTCGCTAAATCAGGGGTTCATATAGCCTGAAGTTGAAGGAGGGGCAGCCTGCAGAGAGGGCGCCCAGAGAACAATAGGACGTAAGCGCGCCGAAGGCGTAAGGCGTGCGAAAATTTTGGACGCCTTAATTTGAGCAAATCCGTTTGTTTTTCTATTATATTACGCCTTCATTTTTATGTTTACCCCACATCCTGATTGAAACAGGGGGCACACTTCTTGCCAAAAAGGAAACCCCAAGGGGAAGTCGCCCCCACTTGCCCCCGCCCATAAATCCGGCACTGCGCTAAGTAACTAGCATTATTGAAAAGGACGTATATAGCTTCCTAGGGGAAGAATTTTTAACTGCAAAATTGCTTGTAGAGAGCAGTCGGATCAACCGAGAAATTATGTAATAGTTTATGCTTGTTTCATGACAAAAAAATTCAAGAATTTCCTGCGAAGGAGTTCCCACGAGAAAGTCCTCGGATACTCTAAGTAAACGGAGAACAGAGCCAACATTGCAATAAAAGTTCCGAAATTAAAATTTATGGATGCAATTCAGGTCCTTATATTCAGAAAGAAATGCTAAGTTAGCAGAAAATATAAGAAATATTTCTTGATTTGGCTTTTAAGATCAATTCAATTTCAACGCTGCTAACAAATGCCATTTCAATACACCTTTTCAATTAACGGCCTCGCTTACGAAATTTTTGAAAATTTCTTGATACGATATTTCTGACTACGGATTTGGATTCAACAAACTAAGTTTAGTCTAATAGCACATTTTCATATTCCTAGAGTATACGATCTTAATTTTATGGCGATAATAAATTTGAGAATTTGACCGTCAAAGTTGTCCAGGGTGTAACTTTACACCCTCGTTCATTATTCACGGTCAAATCCCTTATAAATCTTCAAATTTGTTATCCTCATAAAATTGAATTTGCTAATACTAACATCATGAACATTTGCAGTTAGACTAACATTAAGGTGCTGAATGTGAATATGGAGTCAGAAATTTCATATGACGCAAGCTAAAGAGATTTCGAAAAATTCCAAAACGAGGCCGCTTAGTTGAAAAAGTGTATCAAATCATAGATTAATGTCTTTATAGCAAACATGGCGCGGATTTTCACGACAAAACAGAAAAAGACCCATTTTTATCGAGGTTCCTTTGCGGGCACACTCAGCTTCCGATTGAAAATCGAATTTGGCTGGAACTGAACGGAAACTAACAGATTCATTGTGCTGTAGTTGAACTATTGTTGGGATCAGGGTTGCCAGATGTCCGAAATGGTCGGCGGCCAAAATTGCTACGGTTGGCGGCCAAATTCGGCCAATCAAACAAAATGCTAAATGATAGCCAAATTTCGGCCAATTGTGTCCAGTAAACGTGTAGTTAGGAATAGCTTTGTGTGCTAGAACAACTTTTACGCCTTCATATTTGAAACATTTGCTCGTGTTTTACTACTTTTCTCATTTTTACACAGGAAATCTTGAGATTTTTACAACGGATTTGAGCATCAATTGTCGAAAAATAGTGGTTTCCTTTGTTTATTTGCGGATATTCCATTTACGGCCAAAATTCGGCCAACTTTTGCGTTTTCGGCCAAATCATTCTATGACGGCCAAGGGGCTTAAAAACGACCAGAATCGAGAAATTTGGCCGTCAAATCGGCCAAATGGCAACCCTGGTTGGGATACGAGTTATCAATGTTCAAAGCAACGGTTATCCCCCTAAAAAGAAAAACCTTTGATCATGCGCTGAAAGCATGTCTGGTTTGTGGAAAGAATGTGGGCGGCGAATACAACCACAATCCAAACAAGGACTATCAAAGAAACAAAGAGATTCTCGCGCATGGCAATAGGTTCCTCGGCTGTTGATCTGCTCTGAAAATTACGAGCAAAACAAATGGTTCAGACAAAACGGCCAGTCCTCAAGAAACAAAATAGGGCAGATCAGCTACAGCATATAGACCTAATCGGCTAAGGTTTGTTTTACCCATTTCAGATCATGTGACCATACCATTGGGAAGTTTTAGTATTATTCTACTTTGTGCATTCATGACACAACTTTGCATGGTACGAAACATGTCAGAGAAATCAAAAGAGGTTTTATCAAGAGATTCATCACATGACTTGAAATGGGTGTAAGCAACCCTTAGCCGATTCTGTCTATTTTTCTTACAGTTAAACTACTGTACTGTGGATGCACTGTTGTTCCAACTTCGGCCAAGCTTGATTCTCAGACCGTCTAAAATTTTAGCATGCCTGCAAAGGACCCTGGCAAGCAAAATTAATTAGACGGAGATACGAGAGAAACACGTCTACTTCTAAAAATAATTTTACTCATCATCAGATGATAGCTCGAAATCTTCCACAATATCTTCTGCATCAAGTCCTTGGCTGATATTTTGTGCAATATCAACAGTTGATTTTGGTTTCTTTTCTTTCTTACTTTTAGCCTCAGTTTTAGCTTCATCTTTAGCCTGCGTTTTAGGCCCCTTTTCAGATTCGTTTTTCTTCTTTCTCTTCTTCCTAGGTTCATCTTCATCACCACTGCTATCTTCTCCTTCATCCTTAGAAAAATAAAAGAGTATCAAAGAAAGCAATGAAAATAACGAACGAGTGCCAACAAAACTGCTTCAAAATGCAAAACTGTTCTCGGAGGCTTGTTTTTTGGAATCATCTGCAAAAGCAGCCGAAAGTTTTGGCAGTAAACTTTTTGCTCGCAGTACCTGTAATAAAGAATTCAAATTTGGTTAAAACGTAGCAATTCCATACAAATATAACCAATTTGTGCGAAATACTTACTCCATAATCTGTGAAGGATAGCATCTGATACTGCAAAGTATGTTCGAAATTTTTGTCTGAAGTTTATCCATCCGAAACATTTGGAGGTTTTAATTGACAAATAGATGCGTTCAGTCAAAGATCAACATGCTCATCAACACTTCGTCAAACAGACAGAAGGGTAAATTTCAAAGGGAAGATCAAGGTATCCGATATGACAAAGCAATTTGGAAGTCTCAAGAAAGCACACCGTGATACATGACAAAATAAGATATCACAAGATTGATAAACAAAATAATTTCAGGAAATAGTTGATTACGCTGAAGATGGTGGTGAGGAACTTTTTATCAAGATGGACTGCGTTCAAATTACGAATATTTAACGTTTCTATAGGTATTCGATCAAAAAACGCAATGCATCTTGGTCAAAAGTTCCTCGCCACCATCTTTAGCGCAATCGTCTATTGAGAAGCAACAAAGTATCTAATCATACGGAAGTTTGAATTATATGTACCTCTGGCTCATCTTGGACTCTATTGGCCTTAGCAATTTCTCTCATTTTCTCCCAGGTTTCATAGAATTTTTGCAGTGAATTCTTTTGCTGAGCATACGCTGTCTCCCAGTTTTTCTAAGAGGAGAAAAGACAAGACGTGAGAATCCGTGACATTTTCGGGGGGCATTTCGCAGAAGCATGCACTGTATAGTCTACCTAAATCGCAGTTTCAGATCTTGTTGTCAATTAAATCGAGTTTCAGGTCTGCAGTGAATGCTGCCTTCTGCTGAGCAGCAGAATGCATTGTGCGCCAAGAATGCATTGTGCACCATTGTGCATCACCTTGACAAAATATGTCGAATCAGGTCTCAGTACTAAAAAATTCACAAATGGTCAATAGCATTTTCTCTTTATTCTTCTCTTCCGATTGTTGAAGGCAAGAATCGTTGCGAATTCTCTGAGATTCTCACTTATGAATGCTTGATGCAGAAAAACGAACCCTTCATTGAGCAAGACAGAATAAAATGTAGGGTTTGTAAATCTACACAAATTCTCAGCTTCGTTAAGTTTTTAGTCATCCCACAGGATTTACACATCATGGATTTACACATGAACGTCTTTGCGACAACCCCTTGTTCAATTCTCAAAGCATAAACCTTGTACGAATAACAAATTTGTTACTCACCACCTCTTCCTGGTCCTTTGGACTGAAATTCACAGTAGAACGTTTTCTTGCGAGTTCATGCCCTGCCTC
The DNA here is from genome assembly GCA_964020215.1 of Aurelia sp. 3 sensu Dawson et al. (2005). Classification (NCBI taxonomy): domain Eukaryota; kingdom Metazoa; phylum Cnidaria; class Scyphozoa; order Semaeostomeae; family Ulmaridae; genus Aurelia; species Aurelia sp. 3 sensu Dawson et al. (2005). The sequence goes on from OZ026584.1 coordinate 5,552,557, forward strand.
TTGTAACTGCAATAAAAATGATGTTTCTTGTTCGTATTTCTTAAAAAAGGGATCCCGCTGTTATCTTAGAAACCAAAGTATTTTACAAAAGGCCAGGGTAGTTCAGTTTGGGATCGAGATAACTTTGTAGCACAGGTTGGGTTCTTCAATTGATCTTGTTTTACTTACATTCAAAACTCCACTAAAAATATGTTTCATATGTATGTTTCGATATCTTTTGCTGTTAATTCATAAGAACTATTTACCTAGCACTTTATAAAAAGTTTATTTTTTGTTTTAGTAGGCATTAAATAGCTGTGATTTCGCTACCACTTTTTAAAAAGAAAAAGGTATTTGTTTGTGCTTGCGGCTACAATAAACAATCAAAACATAAAATAACGTTGAATAGAGGTTGAAGTACTATACGTTTCGGGCTTAATCCTTCGTCATTTTTTAAACGCCTATTATAAAGAAATTAAAATAAATGAACGGTGATATAGCGACATACTCTAAACATAGCACAAAGGAACGGCAGGCACCACTTATCTTCCTATTGTTTCACAGATAGAAAACATCAAATACAATAGGTTATATCTAGATTACCCAGTCTCCCTAGCTAAGTTTGCTTTTAACCCCGTTGATTTACTTTAATAATAAATGAATGATAGCATGTAATACAATCAAATAAGATACGCCAATAACGCAAGCAAATCTACGATCTTTGATAGAAACGAACGAGATGGGAATGAACTGAAAATAAAAGATATCAATACCTTGTCAACAATCTGCTTAATTTGCTTGCTAAATTTGGGTACTTCGGTCTTCTTCATAAATCTTTTCATCTGCAATATATATATATCAAAATTAAGGTGAAGGAAATGAAAAGAAGGGAATTGATTATAGATTTGAAGTCAAGACAAAGCGGAATTTCACATAACATACAACTGGTGTTTGTAAATTTGAAACAAAACATTGCTAGAGTTTAAAAGGGATCAACCTTCTTTACTGATCTCAAAACTCGAACACAGACTCACTGCATAAATCCCGTTACTGAAACAACAACAAGCAAACAACAAGGACATAGCTTTCCTACATTTTTGGAACGAATTTTTTCCCAACGGACCGAACAGACCGTCTAGATATTCTACGAAAGAGCCTTGATCGAATGAGACGTGTACACATTTCATTTCGAAAGGTTTTATTCGATCATGTCAGAGCTTGTATCATTGTCAAGCACGCTCGAGAATTCGCAAGAATTCCAAAAAAGTACAAAAATATTGCTCGATCCAAATTCTTTGGAACAACAGCGAAAACGTTGATTTAGTTTCAAACTAAAATTCCGCTATTAAAGATTTGTCAATTGAGGCCCGTCTGATAATGCTTTGAAGAGCTAAAGAACAAATTTAGCTGACGTTGTGTACACCCATTTCAGGTCATACCATACATTCAAGAAATAATTACTTTATCCGTTGATACACTGCCACGGATCACACTGTTTATGGTACGGAGCTGTTACCTCGCATGAATAGAAAGTTTCATCAACGAGGGCAATCACTTGATCTGAGGTGGGGTAAACAATGCTAGCTAAATTTTGCTATACACACTTTACGTGTCAAAGCATTATTTGTCCATTTCATTTTTGGGACATCCTGTGGAAAAGTACTACAAGATAAACAAACCTACCCTCAAACAGACAGGAAATATAAGCTCAGGAAATGCAATGGATGTTGAATGGTTGACGAAATGCTCCAACAAAAGATCACAAACGTTGTCCATAATACAATCCTAGAGAAAATCATCAAGGAAAATGCAATAAGAAAAACAGAACACGTGATCTTTGAATAGTTCTTGTGGCACCACTGAAGCCAAGGAAGGGCACCACTGCACGAATGACATGTTACTGCAAGGGTTTTAGGATAAATTTAGAAGAAAATAAAATCATTATGACATGAAGAATATACATTACCTTGCCTCTTTCTTGTGTTTGTCTTTCTCTTTACCTTCTGGGGCAGCAAATAAGCTTCTTTCATGTCCAAAATAACAGCGAGAGCGTGCAGTTTAGGCCACGATGTCAACTGCCACTTCCACTCAAGGAAGGGTCAAATTACAAAAACATCAACTTCGATTTTTGCTCTTTCGTACAAAATTTCGTAAGCTACGAAGGAGCAAAATTCGAAATTGATGTTTTTGTAATTTGATCCTTCTTTGAGTGGAAGTGGCAGTTGACATCGTGGCCTAAACTGCACATTCTCGCTGTTACAGGGGCGGCTGGCAGGTTTCATAAACTGTTATTAGAAATTTGATATTGTCATTTGGCAAGAAAGGGTTTCTTTACATAAGGGGATCCTCTCTGTTGTATCGGAAACATTCACATTCACGTTCACATTCACATTCACATGTTGTTGGATGGTTGGAAGTGAGGTCTATTCCTGCGTCTTGTAAGCACTGGCTAGAACAAGGCCATGTAGCCATGTCAAATATTTTTGCGGCTTCTGCCACGTAGCCACCTAGAAGGCCCGTTATTAGAATCCTGATTGTAATAACGAGATTCACTTGTGGGATGCTGTCTGCTTTGGCTGCGCGACCCACCAAACTTTTTATGGAAGGGAGTTAATGACAGAGGAATAAAGCAAAGGAGCTTTTTTCATTACATTCTATAAAGTCTCTTAAGTCTCTGATGACCAGACATGCAAACAGAAAACTGTATTTTCTTCGCCTCATCTCCAAAAAACGATGGATAAGTCTTGTATTGTAAACTTGGTTACTTGTTTGGTTGTTTATCATCAGTTTTGGGCATGACCTTTACCCATTTTCCAATGTCAGACGTTACTGGAGAGTAGTTTCCCACATTGAAACAAAGGAGAATAAATTCTGAACACTCAAATTACGTCCGAGTACTTGATTTTGCTAAACTTGACTTGTTTTGAAACTTTCCACCGACAAGGCAAACAGCGTACACAACGTAAAGAGTGGCCGCGTTATTAGAAATCCAAAACTAATAACGGGGCTGCCAATGCATTTCATTTCCAGGGCACAAACAAAGTGATTCTGCGTCACAGATTGGCTTCCCAGACAAAGGATTTGCTGCTTCCGTTATTAGAATCTGGAATCTAATAACGCGACGAATGCTTACAAAACATTTGAAAGACATAAAAGAATTCTTGCTGTGCAGGATGAACAAATGATAAAAGAGGAGAATTAGCGCAGTATCCTCCTATTCTATGGCAGCCTCCATGGTCTCCAAATGAATAAAACGCTGATAGCAATCTTGCTACGTCACCTCTCTGAGTTGTGAAGGAGAAAATGAGCTCCTCCGCTGCACAAACTCATGTTGGAGCAGCAAACTGATTTAAAGACTTTTGTTGGAAAAAAAGTGTTATTAGACTAATAACACCAATAACACCGCCCGCCGCCACTGCGCTGTTATTTTGGACATGAAAGAAGCTTATTTGCTGCCCCAGAAGGTAAAGAGAAAGACAAACACAAGAAAGAGGCAAGGTAATATATATTCTTCATGTCATAATGATTTTATTTTATTCTAAATTTCTCCTAAAACCCGTGGTTACTGTGGAAGGATGTCAATAAACGGTGTGTCTCTGTCACAGGTAGACACATTGCAAGTCGCTTTGATAAGCGATGTCATCATTAAACACACTGGCAGATTTTCGCCTGACACCCATCAGAGTAAGAGATCTCAGTTAATATCCGAAAAGTGAAACGAGAATTTGATGACCAGTTGTGTTTTGTCAAACGGAAACTCCTGCAACCATATTAGACTGGCATAATGTCTCTCGAACACATCTTTTTGTCACGCCTAGGGATTAAATTTTCACTCGATATATCAGAAAGGAAGTAATGATTTAGGAATAATCGATGTATCAGACGTAAGAGGCCCTTTACATGAGTAATTCAAGCCCGTGTTGAGTGCAAAATGTGCTGAAATCTAACTCGGTTGATGGTGTAAGCCTTCATCGAGTTTACATAAAGGAGGCTGAGTTGAAATTCAACACGTGACAAACTCAACTCGCAACTCAACTCGTGTTGACATTTCAGCACGGGTTGAAATTTCGGGTAAAAGCAAAGTCTTTCAGACTGTGGCGTGTTGAAATAAAAATAGAATGTGAACAAAGGAGATCGAATCAATTTCCGCAGTCACTCAACTTTTTGAATGGGGTTCGCATTCCTGCTTCTACTGTTTGCAACTACATTCATGTCATGTGACCTTATTTCGTATTCAGATTTCATGTAAACTCTAAGCAAACAAGCACTGCTATCAAAACTCAACCTGTGTTGAAATGTCTCACCTGAAGGGCCTCAAAATCTTATTTAAATTGAAAGTTTCCTACAGCCCGTTGTCTTATCGTATAATGACCTAGGCTAGAATTAAGACGACGAGTCTCTTGTTTCCATGTGCTCTTTGACTTGATGATGATGCTTCAGTCAACAGAGACTCATAATATTACTCTGAAAAACTGGCCCTATTTAGGCCCAACTTTGCGATTCCTACAGTGCCAATCAGATTGCGAGATTTGTGAATTATTATTGTTGTGGCCTCGGTGGCACAGTGGTAAGGCGTCGGGATCACAATCCAAGGGTCGTGTGTTCGATACCGGCACTGGCCACATTTGAGGATAGCATCCTTGGGCAAGGTGTTAACACAAATTGTTCCTCTCTTCACCCAGGAGTATAAATGGGTACCTGGTCCGTAGTTATGAGCGCCGTCTGTGGCTGCACCCTGCTATATGCTACTAAGCATAGTGACCAGGGGGTAAGATGTAAAGTCGTTTGAGTAGCCTTGGGCTAGATAAAAGACTATAAAACTACTACTTACTTACTTACTTACTTGTTGTGGTGTAATTGTGATAGAATTTTCGATTCGATTGAAGAATTGAAAACACTCCCACGGGATTGAGATTCAAAGCCGTGATTCCATCATAATTCCATTGATGATTGAAGAAAATAGGGCCAAGTTTGTCACTGTTTAATCATGAGTCCCTCTTAAGCAAGGTTTACCGCAAGGATACAAGGGACTCATCGTCATAAGTCTAGACCTAGACTACATACCTGGAAAGCTCTTGTATGAAGCTGGGCTTTGGGCAACTTTAACACATAGGAAATATCTGGAGCTTTAGCTGTCGATGTTTTCGTCTTGTGGTTGAACTCAGGCGATTCTAAGATCTAGAAGCAATGGGGAAAATGAAAAATAATGTCCAGAATAAACCGAGACTGTTCAAGAATGCAAAGAAGTTGGAATGAGTATCGACAAACCCTGCCTCAGATCTTCACTAGTCAAAACAGAAAGCATTCATATATGATCGGAGATGGAAAACAAAATTTATACTGTGCAACCCAAACGGATGTACGCTAAATAATATCTTGTGTCGTGCAAAATGTTTTGACCGAAACGTCTCGTAGAAATCATAGTATTTCTTGCAAGCCGTGCCCACGTCCTGGCCTATTTTCTGCCCTTGCTCATTGCTCGTGGCATTCTTATTTACCCTTGCTCATGAAATTCTTATTTACAATGATTGTTTCGCTTTACTTTATTCATATTCACAGTACATCTTACTTTCTCCCTTGCTGCCCGTTACGGAATGTAGAAGCTGTCACAGGAAAGTTTTCGCATTTGAAGAAACATCAATATTCAATTACAGGGCAGTACATGGCTCAAATCTCTCAAATTTTCAAAAGGCGGGTGTAAAATTGTATCAAATTCGTCTTTGAATTGAATGACTTGAAAGAGACTTCGCTTCGGGTAATTTGATGTAAATCTGCCGTGGCAATTTTTTAATGCCTCGATTATTTTTAAAATGGCAGCATCTTGATTATTTTGTAAAAAATCATCGAAAACTTTGAAAAAAATTAACATCAAGGTAAATCTTAAACTACTTAAGGAAAATTGATGCAATACAACCTTCTAGAAGACCATAGTTTATGAAGGTTTACAATATGGTTGCAAGCAGAAAACTGTAGCTCTTCTGGTTAAGGATTTAGAAAATCAATGACGTCACAGCCTCAAAATCAATAAATGCCGCCATTTTGAAATTAATCAAGAAATCAAAAAATTGCCACGGCAAATTTACAGCAAATTACCCAAACTTCCCTCAAACCACTTTAATTCAAAGAATTTCACACCCACCTCTTTAAAGATTTGAGCTCTATGCTTTACAAGGCCATTTCACTAGTTCATGTTTTTATGATTAGCGACAAGATCATGGACAAAACCATTTCTTATCAGTTCGCTTTATCTGGAACAGCCAAGATTTGTCAAATTTTGTAGACTTTTCAAAATACTGAGTTATCCTTTTGAATGACCAAGTAGAAACCATATCGTTTTGAAACTGCCACTTCCACCAAGCGATGGAAATACTTCTCATGGCACCTAAATCATTTTGTGATTAAACAATGTTTTCTCCTTTAAATATTTCAACAAAAGATTATTTTCAAAACATTTCCTCTTGAGTAGGCTTGGGAGGTAATTTAATCGGGAAGCAGTAAACAAAGAAACATGCCTCAATCCCTAGTATAAAGATACGCTTACCTCGACAAGGTAAGATGCCACTGGAATGTAAGTGTTTGTTGCCTTTGAAAGCAGGTTCAGCGAATGTAGACAATGAAAACGCAGTGGGTAGTATCGTGTTGTTGGTATTAATCTGAAAAATATCAAAAGAAGGCAAAACTAATAAAAATTTCTTTGAAGCTGGAAAAATTCGGTCTCATTTCTTCATTCGGTCTTTCATTCATTCGCTCATTAAATCATACGCTAATTCAATCGATCAATTTGATCGTTCAATGATGCAGTTGGTTTGCGAGAGGTCTTCTACTTCATTACTCATGTCGAGTCAATATTCATCAGACCAATAATTCCTTAATTTGAAAGTTACTCCAAAAGATAGGCAAGAAAACGTTCAGTCCTTCCCAGTAATCAAATTTCAAACCTCTCCGTCCGATGATGGTCGTTAGAAGCCTCTTCAAGTAGCCTTCAACAAATTGCTGCAAATCACGATCAGATTTCCTTAAAATTTCTCCTTTACAACCATGACTTCAGCAAGCTTTCGCACTTGCTAACATCTTGGAAAATAAAATGTCTACCAGACAGTTTTCATTTGTATTAAGTCACACAATAAATTAACAGAGTCGCTTACCTAATGACTCCAAGGATAACTTGTACTAATGGGTATATCAGAGGAGCCAATGTGTCGCTATGAAGTTCTCCTAAGACACGTGCCCATAACTGTATGCAACTTATGTATTGCCAGTTGTAAACTGATTGGTATGAATCCTGGAAACATAAACACATTTATGGCAAATGTGATAAAAATAATGCTCCTTAAAAAATTCCCAAACTTTGAAAGGAAATTAGAAATATAAGCATACTTGTGTATAGCAAGTTACACAGAAGTTCATTTGTAAAGAGAAATCTGCACAATGATATGAAGACATACCTATAACACTCTGAGGTAGCGAGCAATTAAGATCAACAAGGGAACTTATTTTTGTCGACGTGAACTTCATTTTTTGACATCTATTCTGTTCCCGGACTCACCGGACTCACCGTAGATCGAATAATTCTAACTATCATAGTTAAAAGAACGCACCTTCTTTTTCACAGTAATCGCATTTCTCAGATTAATAGCCATCTGTCGAATATAAATGAAGCCATACTGATACGTGGTGCCATGATCCATTGAAAACATTTCGATCAATGAATTCTGCATGAACGCCAGGAGTGGCTTCGTTTTGGCGCTCATGAACTTGGCGTGCTTTACAAATCCAACATATAGTTGCTAAAAGAAAAGAAAACAGTTAAGATAACTTTCCGTTGCTTTTCTTCAGTCTCGGCTTGAAAAGAAGTGAATCCATTCAGTTTATTGAAAAGTACCAAATTTGACCAAATACAGCATCAAACAGATTGATATAAGGACGGCAATTTTGTTGGGGATATTTCAGCGTCACTCTGAATCTATTCGAATCACTACAATTTTCACTGGATTTGAAATACTAGATGCAAACGTTCTTTGAAAGCACTGTGCCAGTCAAAGCATAGAATATTAAAGAGATCCAAGCTTTGGACAGAAGCTGAAAAACTAGTACCTCCATACAACTCGGTTCACGCTTCCCAGCAGCGTCTACAGTTGCAGTATGAATTGCTTAATAACAAGCCTTTTGGAATCTAAATACAAGCCATGATTATTAGCAAACTGCAAACAGTTTTCATACAAACAGACATACATATTTACTCCACGGCTTGCTGAAAGTAATGCTAGTTTTCGATCTTTGGCTCTACAGGTCGAGGCATATGTTGAATTTCAATAGAAATGACATCATTAAGCCCGCCGCACACGGCGAGGAAAATGCTCAGCAAAGTGGCATGAATGTCATTTTGCTCAGCAAAATTCTCGCCGTGTGCGGATGATTTTTGCTGAGAAAATATTCATTTGTGCAGCTGAGGAAAATATCTATCGTGTTTGATAATTTCTGCCATTCGTGCCAAAATTCTCACCGTCTGCGGTATCACTGAGAATTTTGCTCACTGCCTTGGCTGATCACGTGTTCATGTTGCCATGGCATCGACCAAAGGTCACAGGATTAGATCATGGACAGGTGATCAGCCAAGGCAGTGAGCAAAATTCTCAGTGATACCGCAGACGGTGAGAATTTTGGTACGAATGGCAGAAATTATCAAACACGATAGATATTTTCCTCAGCTGCACAAATGAATATTTTCTCAGCAAAAATCATCCGCACACGGCGAGAATTTTCCTGAGCAAAATGACATTCATGCCACTTTGCTGAGCATTTTCCTCGCCGTGTGCGGCGGGCTTTAGGAACAAGGTCCTACGTGTCTGAGATTTCCATTTGCGACTTAGAGGAGGACGCGTTGAAGAGACTCTTTAACATTCAATGCTCACTACGAATGCACTATAATGTCTTACCTTTATAATGAAATCAAATAATTGAGGCATCTGAAGTGCAACTTTCCTGATGCAAAGGAAAGCTAGTACCCGTACATGTTCTTCAGCTGATGACCACATACGAACTAAACGCTAATGAGTAGAAAAAAAGAGGGAATGTGTAAGATTAGACTGATTGCATGTTCGTAGTTATCGTTATTGATTGAGTGATTGACACTGAAACTACGACTCATGGACTTTCACATTGAAAACTGGGACGAAGCTCTCTCCTATCGATTTCACAACTAGGTACGGAAACAATGGCAACTTTGTACGAACTCCAGGTAATGGCGGATTGAACCTCCAATGCTAAAACACCTCAAAGTTCAGGTCTGCAGTGATATTAGCGATAAACAAAAGTCGCAAGTATCCAGGTAAATGTTTGCTCAATCCATGAATCAACAAACCTTTTACTTTGAACCAGGAGCTCCACATTTTTAAAGACCCATGACTGACCAGCATCCTTTGCGGGCCCCGAATACTCTTCCCCACAGCTTCCATTAATTTCTGTATACAGAAAATAGCTGTGTTCGTAATCCGTGTTAATCTTCGATTAAAATAACTTAAATGGACGACAAATTATATCAATGGCTTCCTTAGTCCATAAACAATGCATTTAAGCATGTATTTTCGCTCTGGATGGTCAGAGCTATGCAAATTGGAGGCAATAATTATAGGCCAAAGTAGACAGGAAGAAACCCGAGAAAAGGAGAGGAAATCTTGCTTATTTGCAGACAAACAGACATTGGAGACTGAATTACCTTTATGATCAAACATTAAACTCAACAAGGAATAGCATCTAAAAGCCTGAAAATCAAATTGCGAGGAAATAATGAAGGAACTGTACCTCATGTTTTGAATGAGCTGGCGCCCGTAGAAGAAAGAGATTCGTAGGCCAAAATTTACGGATCTAAACTGGTCTGTTGGTCTTCTTCGTCGAAAGATCCAAGAAACAAAGCCCCGTAGTTATTCCTTCGATGTCCACTTCAGAGCTGTGCCGATCCTGGAGCGAGATCTAGAGGTAATTCTTAATCTTCTCTGCCTTGCGATTTCATGTTTTCCGTCCAAGCAAAGAAGCCAGGAGAACGCTGCAAGTAAGCATCTTCTTACGTCCTGAACCTTCAGTACAATAACTGCGTTGTTGTTGTATCTAGTGTCAGTTCAATGGTGTTCAGGACATTATAGGTGCTTACATGCAGCATGATGAATAACCGTTTGGCGGTTGAAAGAACGGTAGACTTACTACATCGTCGTAGTTATCAATGTTGACAATTCTGTGTGGGTCTCGCTTGATGAATGATAAATTAGGTTAATTGTTATTAGTCCATCAATTTTTGTAAACAAAAACAAAGGCGCGCAAAGGCTGCTGGTCAGTCATGGGTCTTTAAGGTCAATTAGCTTCTACGAGCTTCACCGTAGCAATGAGAATTTCCAATTGTCGAGGGTGGCTTGCCTCGCTTCTGAGACTACACCTTAGCCTCGTTTTAGAGCGCATGCCAAAACGTGTAACGTGTTCACTTCCATCTCAAATGTTTGTATGAAAGTCCATCAATCCCAGTTGGAGCAAAAATAAAAATGTTGCTGTTGTTGTCATTGTTGTTGTTGTCATTGTTGCGATATCTGGGACTTTTTCGTGAGTCTAGCATAAGATCTGCAAATAACTCTCTTATGGCTAACAACAATAAAAAAGCACCGGGTGACTCGCCGGGTGACTAGCCTACATTATGAGTATCTTTTGCAATTTTTTCCGGCTCGGAAAATATTGCAAATTAAGGATTTTGAGAAAAAGGGCATGCAAGAAAGTCTCAAAAAGTCATCAAAACAGGGGATCGATTTACAGCCACTTCAGATCTTCAAAACAATGTGGAGCGTGTTTTATTTCAGGCTGGGAATAGGCAACTCAGTCAAAAGTTTCCAGAGAACTTTATAGTCCCCAGGTACCTAAGAATTGGGAATGAACTTTCTATGTAAAGTCACTGAATTTAAATGAATTCTTTCCAGAAAAGCAGAAGTATCCTTGTCCCTTGAGATAAGAATATTTTAGGTATCTAGGAACTAAAAATTCGTTCTGAAAACTTTCGACTGAACTGCCTATTCCCAACCTGAAATAAAACACGCTCCACATTGTTTCGAAGATCTGAAATGGCTGTAAATTGATCCCCTGCTTTTGACGACTTTTTGAGGATTTCAGGCAAGCCATATTCCTCAAAACCTTTACTTTGGAAAATTTACTGTGCCAAAAAAAATTGCAAAAAATAATCCTAATGTAGGGTAGCCTTTTAGCGACAGAACAACGTTTGAAGCATTTCAATCAGCCCCCAACTCATTTTTCTATAACAGATTCCGCCCAGTCACTTTTTTGGGTCACCGGTACAAAAAAATTGACTAAACGCAACTAATCAAATGAAGAAACCGATGTGACATATCATGACGGAATTTTACTCACTCGGTGCTGACTAACATAAATAAAGCAAGCTGAGCACATGAAATCATAGTGTAGGCGAACAAATAATCCTAGGGTTAAATCTACCTTTATGAGCATCTTCGCAATCTTTGCAAAACAAGCGTAGTATGGACTTAGATCTTGGACATGTCGTAAGACAACTGCCACCATACTTGGCTCAGCAAGTTGACGCAACAACTACGAAAAAACAAAGGTGTCGACAGAAATTTTCAAAACATGGCAGGCCTAACGAAATCTCTGATTATTTATATTTTATACAGTCAATAATACTTTAAAGCCGCCTCCATAAATTGCAGGACTTCTAAGTGTCCATGTCCAAACTTCTATGTGTCTGGCTTGTTTAGATACCTCCAAAACATAATCAATTTGAATTCATGACGACCGTAATTTTAAAGCGGAGATATCAAAGTCTACATTTTGGTGTAGTGCAATCATAATTCTTTGGCGTTCCTTGTACTTTTCATTACACCAAAAGACACCCAGGAGGCATATGCTATGATCATTAAATCTTGGGGCTAACAGACAGCCAGAAAGGATGTGTTTGGCTACAGAAGGTTTTTTAAGACGGTAAATCTAGTGTTTGAGGCCTAAGGAAGATATATCGAATGTTGCCTTTCGTCGTGGCTGTTACAGGGAGCAATGGGGGGGGGGTGAGGCTAAAGTTACGAATCTTTGTGCATGCACCCGCAGTTTTGTTTTGCCAGGCTTATATAATTTCAAGTGAATTTAAAAGATTAAAGAGCTATCTGGCATACCTGCAATAAATCCATCAGATAATTTTTTACTGTGACTTTTACTTTGGACCACTGTTTACTGGTTGAAGGCAAGGCTACCCTAGATACGAAAGCAACAAATACAGTATATACATGAAAATGAGAAAGCAAATGCATGCAAATAACACGTCTGCAGTCTTTAGTACACACTATAAAGAGTTACACACTAAGGCCTAGTTTTAACATCGTTGTTTTGCCGTGTCGAATCAAACTGTATTAATAACGGCAGAATCTGCTGTGTTTACAATCTTACTTATACCCATGCTTATACCCTATTCACACTGCAGGTTCAACCAGCTTAAACTAAACCAGGTTACCGAATGGAGCCTTCTAATTGCGATCCTGCAAGGCTGACAGTTCTTCCAAGATTTTCAGTCATCGTGCAATGCCTATGAAATTATTTCTCACAAAATGAACCATATTTATCATCTCTCTCATTAGGGTGGGCGATCATTAGCCTCACGACATAGTCCCAGAGATCACAAAAGTAGCAACAACAACAATGACAACAACAACAACATTTCTTATTTTTGCTCAATCTGGGCCTTATGGACTTTGGTATAAAATTTTGGAACGGAGATGCACACGTTTACGTGTGCCCATTGGAACGAGGCTGCTGTGTAGTCTCAGAAGCGAGGCCAGCGACCCTCGACAGTTGGAAATTCTCAATGCTGCGGTGAAGTTCATGGAAGCTAATTGGCCTTAAAAATGAAGAACCCCTGATTCACAATGAAAGGTTTGTTGTTTCTTGGATTGAGGAAACATTTGTATAGATACTTGTGGCTTTTGTTCATGGCTATTATCACTATAAACTTGAATTCTGAGTTGTTTTAACATTGTATGTTCGAGCCGGCAACTTAGGCCCATCCTCCATTGCCTGGTGTTCGTACAGTGTTGCTATGGTTTCCATATCTAGTTATGAAATCGATAGGGAAAAACTTCATCCCAAATTTTAGTATCAAAGTCCATAAGTCGTAGTTTGAGCGTCCATCAGTCTATCAATAGCGATAACTACGAATATGCAATCAGTCTAGGCGATCATCGTGAAAAAAGTGCTTCTGCAATTCTATCTGTTGGAGTGTAAGATTTTACAGTACTTTAAGCCTGGTTTCCGTATGATCGCAAGAATCGCTGGCGACGCAAGGACCGTCCAAATTTGTGACCAGCGCTCGTTGCGTCGAAATAGAAAATGCCTTATTCAGTTTGCCAGCGATCCTTGCGTTTGAGATGATCACAGTGATACTTGCGTCAAAGTGAAACCGACTGAGCAGGAATTTCGGCGATCGAGGCCTCTTTTTCAAAAGATATTTATTTGTCATCTTTTACCGCCACGTGAGAATTGGAATTTGCCCCAAAAATTCTAAGAAATGTGCGATCGTTGTGATAAATGGAAACTACATGACGCAAGGATTGCTGAGAGTTGCTGGTCACAAATTTGTGCGATCCTTGCGTCACCTGTAATCCTTGCGATCATATGGAAACCAGACTTCACGTGAGATACGGAAAGGCTCCAAATCACGACACAAGGTAAAAGCATGGTAAAATAGCCTATTGCATTTGATAACCTTGGCAAGTGCCGTTCGATTTTCTAAGCAAAGAAACTATGGGCTTGAGGGTATCTTCTTTAATCTGTTTATAGCGGTCACTTAGTGGACCTGTTTCAATTATTTTAAATGTGTCGATGATGCCTGCAAAGTAAACAAAACCCCAAAAAAGGAACAATGCTTACTTTTTTGAACTCTTTCCCTTTCGACTGCTAGCCAAATGGTGGTGAAGAACAGTTGAAACACATTTCAGGCAGATTTGCACAAGGTTGTTGAACACTGCAAAAAATATGATAACGTAAAAATAAACCAAGCTAAAGCCCTTCCTGCCTAAAGCCTTGGTCAAATGCATCCAACATTTCATCAAACATTTATTTAAATGGATTTGTAAAGTTTGTTGATGCTGATGAGGGAGTGGTCAAACGCATCCAACATTTCATCCAACATTTCATCCAACATTGCTAGCAAAATCCATGATCGTTGTTCACCTGCACAGCGACAAGTTTAAAGTGATTGAAAATTACCCGTAAAGCAAACTAGAAGTAAGAATTGCCGATTTAGAAAGCAAACTGCAGAAAAAATAAATCGAAAATGGGAGTCAGATCATAAAATATCAACTTTGGCGAGCGTTCTGCGCATGCCCACAAATAAAATGTTGGGCGAAATGTTGGGTGAAGCGGTCAAACGCATCCAACATCCAACATCTCATCCAACATTAGAAAACAAAATTTGTTTTTAATCTCGATCAAACTTCATCCAACATCAATTTGCAAATGCTGGATGATCCAACATGGGTGGTCAAACGCATCCAACATTTCATCCAACATTGGCTTTTAGCATGTTGGATGAAATGTTGGATGCGTTTGACCAGAGCATCATTACGCAGAGCATCATCCCTTTCAAAATTCCTTGATTAAAAAAAATAATTTGTTATTAGCAATTTTATATAGAGAGGTTGGACGACAAAAAATACTAAGATTTAACACACTGAGGCCTTTCGGACTCGTGTCCTCATCAGAGTGTGATTTCGATTGAATCTAAAATAGCAACGAGGTGTATATAACAGCTATAATTCTTACCAAGTTTTTGTTATTAGAAAAAATGGCAGTGATGGTAAACTTGTTAATTTCCCTGTCAAAAAAGTCCCCATGAACCTTGCAAGTTATCTGACGTTTCATACCATAAAAAGTGTTTTACATAGCCCCAAAAGAACTTTGATGCTATAAAATCAATCTTAGCTGTTCGAAAAAAAATCACCAAAAGTTCCTTCCTGTGACAATGTAGGGAGTCGGCAAAATTGCCACCAAGTGCTCTCTGTTCTGTGGATATCTATAAAGGACCGAGATCGGTTAACTGTTAGACCACAGGAGGCCCAATCGCGTATATTGTGGGGCCTAGCTTTAACTGGGCCAATTTATGCTGTGTTGTTTTCCTAACTGCAAAATAAGTAACACTACTAAGTAAAATGAACTTCATACCGTTGAATGATTGAGTGTTTATCTCTGTGTCTTTCTTCTTGCTTCAGTATCATCGCAACATCATGCCGGCATGGCAACATCGGTCCTGTTACTGTTGTTGTACTGCAATGACGCAACATTATTGCCTGTGTTTGTTGCGTTGTGTCCTATTATAATAGTAACAAGGAATGCAGCTTGTTTACTTGCAAAAATCTAACAACAGTTTTGTCCTCGCTCTATCTTGGCCAATTTTGCATCAAACGCCCAGTTCTTATCATCAAAATGTTCCCCAGCTTTTAAACTTTGTACTATTATAATAGGATACAACGCAACAAACACAGGCAATAATGTTGCGTCATTGCAGTATAACAACAGCAACAGGACCGATGTTGCAATGCCGGCATGATGTTGCGATGATACTGTAGCAAGAAGAAAGACACAGAGATAAACAGTCAACCGTTCAAAGGTATGAAGTTCATTTTACTTCAATTTAAGGAACAAGTAGTGTTACTTATTTTGCAGTTAGGAAAACAACCAACACAGCATAAATTGCCTCAGTTAAAGCTAGGCCCCACAATATACGCGATTGGGCCTCCTGTGGTTAGACTTGCCTCACGTCTGTTTCTTCAATCCGTCTAAGCGTTCGATTTACGGTAGTTCCTAGCTCTGCCATTCTAATTCTGGAAAAATGTTGGATCCAGGAACAACCAAAAATGGACGGTCCACCGGACTGAGGGGTAAACTTGGGACAAGTCTGGCTAACTTTCAGCAGAGTGAAATCTATCAAATAGAACAAACTTAAAAACTGCAAAATACTGCAAAAACTGCAAACTGCACAAACTGCAAAATAGCCAATAAACCGCTAACATACCAGCTCTAGGATGATAAAATGTTGATGCCGACTTTAAGCTAAAGATATAAATTGCTGAATGTTTTGACTAAACATAGAGAAAAATCAAGTTTTTAGCTAATACTCTGCTGTTCCTTACAGCCCAGCTAGATTCCTTTGCTAAATAACTGATGCTAAATAACTGATTTAAAAAAATAAATTGAATTTCGATAGAATTCAGCTGAAAATTATCAATAAATTAGGATAATCCCTAAGGCGCATAAATACCTATAAAGTACCTCAGAATGATGTAAAAAGTACAACATGGGAATTCAAAGTTGTTTACATCATTCTAGATTGGCAATTATCAAGAATCCTACGATGACATTGGAGTGTTGAACCTAATATTGATGATTCACGCAAAGGTACGACGCAACAAATCATTTTACGAACCATTTGAGTTCTCAACTTTGTACTGCAACCTGCCCTTTGATCCGTGCTCCTCAGTGTCAGCCGCTTCGGCAACAGCATCATGAAATATCCTCATCGTCTTACGTAATGAGAACAGTGAATTTTTCTACATGGAAGCAATAAGAACACAATTAGAATTGAAGAACATCAAAGTCGAACGAACTGAATAGCTGCACCTCATTTTAGTCCTGTAACTTATGTGCATGTCAATTCATTTCTTTGTTTTGCTTCTCGTTTGGTTGCAGAAGAGATGTGCATGTTAACATCCTTCTGTAGTTTAGCCTCCGTCTTGGTATTTGCCGTACATCATGTAGTGTCATCATATCTTAAAGGGGGAGGGACACGTAATGTAAACAAACTACTTCCTTCGAAATGACGATTTTGCAATATATTTTTTTGGCTATATCACGGTGAGTTTCGACTCCTTTTCTGAAAATGAAAATGTTACTTTGAAGATGGACTCTTGTACTTTGTAGAGAAACAAACGAAACACTCATACGTTGTACGATTGCAGAGATATTGGTGGATATCTAGAAGTAACTTCATTGTGGATTCACCCCATCCACAAAAATATGTGCAGAACACAATGGCCACGTGTGGGCAACAATACAGATTCTAGAGGTAATAGGTTTGTTTACGGTTACGTGACCCAGATCCTTCAAGGTTGTTACAAACCTCTCGACAGCACTCGAAATGGGGCATGGGAAGTTTTACAAAGTTTAACAATAGCGATCACTTATTCTACCTTTTTTCTGCCATGAATCAACAACTACTTGTAAGATTAACTCAAACAAGGTCTCAAGCTCTAAGTTGAAGTCTGACCTATACAACTGTGTAAAAATCGAGATAACTGAATATACGGCTTCTCCATAGTGGCTACACAAGCCGAGCAGGGCAAAATGTTTTGGGGACACCCTGTAGTAATACAAAATCAACATTGCACTACTTACCATAAGACCTTTCTTCAGTTTAGCCAGTACTACAAGTGTCACCATTTCACCATCTCTTGCAAACTCATCAGCTGTTGATTCCATTTCTGTGTCGGCAAATTCCATTCCTTCATCATTGTCAGCAGCTTCCTCTTGATCCTAAAATTTGTGAATAGAATTGATACCGTTGCATAATTGTATTACATTTGTATACTGTAGGAAAAGTTGATACAATCGAACAGGAAGAGCACAGTATGGTTTATGTAAATACAAATTTTCTCTTGCAAATCCGTGGAAACATAACAATCAACGAACAAGTACCAGTCTTCCTCAGGGGTGGAAAATATTTTTCTCTTTCTGGGACCGTAGTTTGAAACTGAAAAATTTTCTGTATGCCAAACAAGGAATAAAGACAACTGCTAGTGAAAAACTGACTACCTGAAATTCTAAGCAGGATCAGTATGCTTTGAAGCGAAGAAATTTTCAACATCAATAGAATATAGTCGTCCATATTATGGCTCAAGAGGACTCAGTTTGTAGTATTAAAGTTTATAATGGGTGAACATAAATATCATTAATGTATACAATGGGTATAAAAATCATTGTAAGTGTCAACATGCAAAAATTTCTGAAATTCCTCCTTATCACTCAAACAAAGTAGCCAAACACTGTTTTATAAAGTTTGTTACATGGAACTAATAATAGAACTTTTGTTGTTTAAAAGGAGACTGAAATTAAAAGAAGAGCATCTGAAATAGAAATAAACTTTTCTGAAGTTTTGCTTTTTGATTTTGTTTGGAATTTGGAATTCCCGTAAAGTTTTGTATCCCACCCAGGCTCTCAAACATTTGAAAAGGTTTTAAAAGAAAATTACACAGTGTGAACAGATATACTGAAGTTTGAACATATCCAGCTTTGAGTCATACTTTTGGTTATAATTCATACAAAACTTAGTTAAACAAAATTTCAAAGTGTGCGAAGTACCTAGTCAGAAAGTTATGGATTAAAAGGAACCTTTATTTAGGAAATGCTCTCTGAGACAATATGGACAAGCTTCTTTTCTTTAGTAACCTTCATCTTCCAAACACACTAAAAAGCTCTCATTGTGTCATTTTCAACCAATTCAGTGCATATGGAATAAAGTTGCAGAAACGATGTATAAGATTCTCTGTGTACTTGGCATACTACAGTACGGTCTTGCATATTAATGTGACTAAAGTTCCTAAGAATTCTTAAGGATTTCAAGAATTCTTCACACTTTGATAAGAAATCTGGAGAAGTATGAAAGAATGCCTAATATCATGCTGGAACAAGAATTCTTAAGGAACTAACAGTTTTCTCAAGGATTCTTAAGAAGTCTCAGGCAAGAAAAACAATGAGCTACAGGCTGAATGGTTACTGTTGCAGCACATCTTTAAAACTGTGATTCATTCATCATTGCTATTTCATTCACTGATTTACTTTGTCTAATACTTTCTTATCATTAATTCTTTCTTTCTACATTGCACATTCTTAGGTTTGATCTTTTTCTTTCTGGGAGCCAAAATATTTTCTGGGACCACTGGTCCCATGGTCCGATACTTTTTCCACCCCTGGTCTTCCTAATTACCAGGCATAGACTTCCAATGAAAACTTACAATATAAATCAACAGTAGTGGATGATAACAACATTCACGAATAAAATTAATCGTACCTTGAGCAGAGTTTTGTTAAATACGACGTTTCGAGCTGCTAACAGGCTAAGCTTGAAATGTCGTATTTAAAAAAACTCTGCTCAAGGTAGAATCAATTTCATTCTTGAATGTTAATATCAAAATCTATATCGTGCAACACACTTACAATAGATTGTTTGTGCATTAGTAGTGGATGATACCAGAAGTTCCAGAAAACATACTGTACAGCAAGTTCCAAAGAAATTTTTCAGAAAGGTAAGGAAGAAAAAATTGCATTGCCAAGAATCATGACAGAGAATGATGGGGAGGAAAGAAATGGTGCAGAATACTTCATTACACAAGATGTGGATAGGAATCCAGCAAACTGGTGTCAGAGAAATGAGGAATGGAGAGACAAATCAAACTACACCAGCAGGAAAAATATTCAAACATTGTCACTCTCAACTTAAATTTCCTAACTTTGGGACAATGAATACCATCTATTTACAAACCTTTTCATCTTCTTCTTTATCTGATGTGCTTCCTGATTGTTCATCATCAGAGCTTTCATCAGATTCATCAAATTCTAGAAGTTCTTCATCATTTTCTTTCAAGAATTTGTAAAACTCTGGATCTTTGTCTTCAAGTCGCAGCAGGGCAGATTTGTGCTTGGATTTTCTGGGGGATTGACTAGAAAATACGGCAATAGATCTTTGGAAAAATTGTGTGAAAGCTTTCAACATTACTAGTAAAAATTTTGAAAACAAGTTTTATACTAGAAACGGATCTTGATTCCTTGCATCAACAAGAATGCCACCCATAACTTACCTGCTAAACAGCAAACAAAAAATTATGTGCTGACAATTGTCAAAATAATTCTGTGTGTTGAAAAACTCCACAACATTGATTGTTATGATTCAAAAATGCATTGCAGGCAATACTTAAAACCACCTTTAATCTGGGTACTTTTGAAGTGAGCAATATTTTGAAAGCATATCATTCTTGCTTGAAATTTTGCTCTCAGACAAGAAAGCACCTTCTACCAAGGGGTGTATCATGTGTGGAAACCTTGAGCAAAACGCCCAGAAATCCAAAAAAGAAATCCTGAAATCCTTTTGATAATCCTGGAAATCCTACAAATCCCGGTTCAATTTGGAAAATCCCTCTACCCAATGAAATCCTTAAACAAACTTTCTAAATCTTGAATAATCTGACTAAATCTTTGATGATTCTTCAAATTCTTCAAATTCTCCTGATTATTCAAATTCTTCAAATTCTGATTCTTCGAATCTCATACTACAGAAATTTTTGAAATTCTCAAATAGTTAAAGAACAACTATTGAAAATCTTCACACCTTGGCACTCTGCAAAAAGGACACATATCATTCACCTCATCATTCAACATCAAATTGTTTCTACTGCTCATACGGGGAGTACTCTCTAACTTTCAATACAGGGGGATTCCATGAAAATATTTGGGGTACAAAATCTCATGTTAAACAATGTTTGGGGTATGTGAATAACAAATTGCATTGCAGTCTGGGGGACAAGTAGCGATGCTAGTTTCAAAAGGCTGGAGCACATCCATGCCAAAGCAGCAATAACTGTGATTCACCAGGAAAAAATCTATGGGATGACAAAATTGTCAATAATTTTTCAGTATAAAAAATGCATGTTGATTATCATGAGTGACTGAATCAATGAAAGAACAGATAAACGGTTGAAGGAAGTGATAGTGGAACCTGACAAATGTTTCAATAATAAGCTGACATTACCAAGACCAAAATCAGAGAGGAATGACAACAAAATTCAGGGGTAAATTTACAGTATGGAATAGCTTTAAAGGACAAGTCCGGGGTTGGCATAATTGTTGATTATTCAAAAGAGATTACACTGTTGTGAATGATGTGCAGTACTTTTTTTCAATTGTTTTCTCTTTTAAAGGACATATGTCACGTTAGCAATTGGTTAATACAACAAAGAAGTGAGGAGTGGAATTCCATTGTTTTGTGACCTACATACATACATACATCATTTATTTTATAACGCAGGTTGGAAAAAGGCAGCCTCAAGATGGCTGATGTGGACCTTTCATTTCTGTTTCACGAATTTTCATTGCAATGAAAATTCAGCCTTGATCCTGTGCTTTGTAATAAACAATAGAAAGAATTGTATCGTGTGAACCAATCAGGTTCATGACATATGTGCTTTAATCTGCGAAACTACATATTTCAATCTGCCAAGAAGTGCGAGATGACATCATTCGATATGACGTCACTTCAGTTTGACCTGAACGAGGCTACCAAATGTGTTGATATTATACCACCCATATGCTAGCCTCCTTCTCGTTGCTTCGCACACTCGCACAAAATACAAAATGGTGACGATATTTGGCCTAACTTACGAAGATTCATCGTCAAATTTATGAATGTTTGAGGCATGAAAACTTGGAAAGAACTCACGACTGGTGTTCAGCAGTTGGTAAGGTTGCTTTTTAACAATAATTTTATCAACCCCGGACTTGTCCTTTAAGTAATGAAGATAGACACATAGTTTGTTAGCCACTTGCTATTCTGCATAGACACCCCAGAAATAAACATTTGGGATATCAGAACATGACAATTGATATATGGGGTCAACCCCACTGAAAGTCAGGAAGTAACCTCCTCTGAGCGGTTGCTCTTGTATACCTTGCTTCCTGACCTCCATTGTCTTTCGGTGATATTAGTTGAGCAGATTCTATAACAGCCTCTTCATCACCTGAGCTTATGTCTGAATCAAGACCATGTGCAAAAAATTCTTCAGCAGAGAGATCCTTCAGCTTCTTCTTCTTCTTACTGTTAATTAAAGATGAATGAAAAAGATGAGACTGTATACAGTTTCATTTAAATTTACTTGAAATCTTTCAGAAACAGCAACAGGCAATAGTTACAAAGAGGTGATGAAGGATGCGGGATACAGTAATCTGAATCTGAGCAACATTCCTAGCTTCTATCTAACTTTTCAAAACAGAGCAGTGGCTGGCAGTCATGACAAAGTTGCCATTCTTTACAGTATGGACCATATCATTTGTCTGGCAAACATTCTAAAAACAAGTCATAATATATGAATAATGGGAACACAAGCATGAAACTGCATGCGTTTCAAATTGTGAAGGTTGGCAGAAAAAGCTTGGCTTACGTTCATCCAGGCCTTTTTGTTTCACACAGGCGATTACCCTTGCCCTTGCCAGTGCCTTTGCAAAGGTTTTTGCATTGGGCTTTTGATGTAGAAAGCATGGCAGATGCACACCCGGGATTTTTGTTCGAGTTGTTAGTTGCACACCAGAGTGATTTACGACAAAAACAACAGAGAAAGATCTGTGTACACATGCATGAATCTTCACAAGTTTGAGCCCCCCATGGATATCTGCGTGCAATCATGAAAAGACTTTCTATTTTGGGGGTTTCAAGGTGTGTACACTTGAAGTGTACACTTGCTAACCGTTGCACATTGCACACTTCAAATGTTTTTCATGCACACCCAAGATCTTGTCGAAAAGTGCCGTATTTTCCATACTGGCCTATTGATCCCCTAAAGCTCAGAACAGTTTTCATAAAAAAGACTCCTGAGACAGAAACACCCAAATTTCCGACCTGACCAGTTAAACCTTCTAATGTGCAACCCTTCTCTGGTGTTTTCAGAGCAAGAGGTGAGTAAACTGTCCAGACAAATTCTTGAGCAAGGAGCTTATGCTCCACATTCTAACCACGTTCTCTAAAATCTGTTAATGACTGTACAAGGTCATTAACAGGTTTTACAGAACAGCTTACAGGCCTTTTCGTTTTACGCGAGCGATCGCTCGCGATCGCGTCAGCACTCGCGCAAACATAATCACGCGAGCTCTTTATCGCTCTCGCAAAATTGCTAATTTTAGGGGAAATCGCTCTCAACAATTTCTTGTGAATTGCAACAGGATAAAATCCTCCTTGATCAATGAACAAATCTTCTGTTAAGTTGTGAAAAACGGAATGAATGGATTTGACTTCAGGTGGAAAAGATCATACTTCAAGAAAACATCTTTTTCGGGAAAACGAAATACAGTAGTATAAACATGCGATAGAAACCTGATATTAGAATAACTATATTATAAGCTCAGAGTTAAAGCTGGAAAGTATCTTACTGGGATCGGTAGGGGAGATGATTTAACTAAACATTGGTTCTAAGAGCAAAGGAAATATAATGTAGAGAATTTCAACATCGTGAACGGGGCCTAAAATACTAAAAGAAGGGAACCAACTTTCGAAGAGTTTGTTAAGAGGAAATTTTAAGTCTTTCAAGAAGACAAGGAATCATCCTCATAGAAACCGCAAATGGGGAATCAACATTGTAGGAGAGGGCTCGTCGATGGTACAAATATGATTGCCAGACATCAGATTCGTCATTTCATCAATCAACGTGCATCGATCCTTTACTTTTATCATTGAATGTAAAACCTTTCTTGCCATTGAAAGTCCTTCGATATGAGAGCATCATGCTGTTTACCGTATCTTAACGGAATTACGACGAATAAAATTGTGGTCTAAATTAAAGAAGGAGCCAAGAAAATTCCCTGCCTGATGTTCAGAGTTGATAAATAGTAAGAACAAATGCACTCCAGAAACAGAAGATAGAAAGTAAAAATTCATCGGTTTTGATGAGACAAGACGAAAAAACTATGGTATCCTATCCATGCTTAAAATATGACTGAAAAGACTAACATTTAGTGTTCCAACGATTCATTCTCATTTGACAATAACAATATCGAGATTCATCGTAACTTGCTTTTCCAAGGAATAAACAGTGCTTGTGAATCTTTACCTGAGCGATCGCTCGCGCAAACGAAATTACGTGAGCGTTTTGGCACTCTCGTGCAACTTTCCTCAAGAAAAGGCCTGAGCTTAGTGGGATCATTATGTACATTGAATGGCGCCTTACACTTAAGGGAGCAGTCATAAAGTATTTGCTATATGGGGGTGGATGATATTTGAATGGGCCATGAAAAATTTTTTTACCATGACTTTTTGGGGCTATGAATAGTAATCAGATGTATTTTATGGGGCCCTAAAAGTTTTATCATAAAACATTATTTCTAAAGTTTGGCAATGGCTGCAAATGCTGCAAAAATCAAAAATTGTTTTCTGTAACTTTTTTCCTCTTGACACTCACTTTTCTGCTCATTTCTTTTCTTCTCCTGGCTTGCTTAGTTCAGTGGCTAACTAGTGCTTCATTATTAAGTTATATTTCTAAAATTACACTACTGGGTAAAATCATTGAGCCTACTTTCTAAAAACTAAGTTATTTTATGGGGTCATGAAAAATATCCTAGCTCTTGCTATGGGGCCATAAATAAGTGAATAGGAACCAAGGATAGGCCATTAATTTTTTTGCTACATGTTTGGAAAATCATCCACCCACATAGCAGATACTTTATGACCACTAGGACACACTGACTGTCATGGTGCTAATTGAATAAGCAATGTAAAGAGACCCCTCTGGAAATCCAGCAGGGTCATTGTGAAGAACACCCTGGAATCCAGGGACCTCCAAAAACATACCCTAGATTCCAGAGTGCTCAAAGCAATCACCAAACTTTCCAGGGCTAAAATTCATGCAATTTCCCTGGATATTTGGGGTGCAAAACATCAGCAAAAACTGCGTTCCATATGCCTGTATGGATTTAAAATGGAATAATAGCCCATCAGGCCAGAGAGCTTTATTTATTGATAATGAATGAAGCTTGAAACTTGAACTTGAACAGTTGAACTAGGGCAGAGCTTTTTGATTTCAACATCAACATCAGAAGGTGTTGTGGCGCCGTGGTGTAATCCTCTGACATTACAGCCAGAACAGTCAGGCGGAGTGGGTTCGAGTCCCGGTAGAGCCCCATCACTTGAGCGTCATGACAAGGGGTCACAGACTCGATTAGGTCACAGGAAGCCCAGGCAGTTAATTGAACTGAACAATAATAAGTTTACAATCTTAAAATCTTAAAATCGTTAATTGTCTAATACCTTTTTGTTTGAGTGTTATTTGTTGCACCTCTCCACAGCTGTGTTGTGTTTCATTGACTTCAGCATTGCACGGTGTAATTGTTTGAATGCGAGAGTTCGATACGATGTAACTTGCAGGTATTCTAATAGGTAAACAAGGAATGAAACTTATCTTCCAGCCAAATTCAATTAACTGTTTTGTCCTCGCTCGTAATCCGGCATCAATGCTCCCAATTCATAATGGAACATATCAAAATGTTCCATAATCATCGGACTATACTTTCCGATACTTTGTTTCTTCATCTGCAGTGTCCGACATACAAAAATTTGCAGCTTCTTGATGCAGGTCTCGTCAAATCTGCTTTCTCCCCATGCTCCGGCCATCGAACGGTAACAGAGTGATCGAATTTTGAATGTTTTCGTCAGCCTGTCTTGCTTTTCCTTGCTCAGTATGTACACAGGAATCCCCCGGTCCATCTGTCGATCGATTTAAACCAAAAACGGCACTCTATGGTATGCCAGGGGGTCCCTGTGTACATTCTGTGCAAAGCTGAGCGAGGTTGGCTGACGAAAACATTCGAAATTCGATCGCTCTGTTACCGTTCGATGGCCGGAGCATAGGGAGAAAGCAGATCTGAAGAGACCTGCATCAAGAAGCTGCTAATTTTTGTATGTCGGACACTGTAGATGAAGAAACAAAGTATCGGAAAGTATAGTCCGATGATTATGGAACCTTTTTGATATGTTCCATTATGAATTGGGAGCATTGATGCCGGATTACGAGCGAGGACAAAACAGTTAATTGAATTTGGCTGGAAGATAAGTTTCATTCCTTGTTTACTGTACCTATTAGAATACCAGCAAGTTACATCGTATCGAACTCTCGCATTCGAACAATTACACAGTGCAATGCTGAAGTCAATGAAACACAACACAGCTGTGGGAGAGGTGCAACAAATAACACACAAACACAAAGGTATTAGACAATTAACGATTTTAAGATTTTAAGATTGTAAACTTATTATTGTTCAGTTAAATTAATTGCCTGGGCTTCCTGTGATTAGGTCTGCTCTATTTCTGCGATCCCAGCGCTTGGCGCTGAAAAACGCAACTTCACCTTCACCTTCATCACGGCAACATCACAACTAGCCAATTAACCACGACAATCTGGCACATATCTTTGTTGAGCTGAAATGGGTTCTATCTTTTCATAACATCCACATACCTCATACTGTCATCCTTTCGACGTTTTACTGCAGCTTTCATTTTGACAACGACAACCTTTAGCCGCAGTCTGCGTTGAGGCAAGTTTTCTGCGACCTTGAATTTAGGCCTAGGCCATACAAGCCATGTGATAACGGTCTCTATTTGGATATGAGGTTCTTGCTAATGGCGACTGTTTCTTGCCTTGTCGTGCCGCAGCTTCGAGAGAGATGGATGACGATTTTTTCCTGCCTTTTGAGTCAAAATATGGCTCTGATAACCACTCCATTAGAGGTAGAGATCGAGAAGGAGGTAAAGATACCTCAGGAAATACAAATAGACTAGATTCATGTGCATTGCAGCCCAACAATGTGCACAAAGTTGAGGTTGTGCCCAGGCCTAAGCGAAAGATCGAGGCAGCATGGTCCAAGCACAAGAAAGTGGAGTCCAACGTCGCTTCCGATTCTGATGTCAATGAAAAAGTAGAAGAACAAGAAGGATGTTTGAAAAGTTTGAATAGTTTGCTACCAGAAGCCCTTAAGTGGAGCGATGAAGAAAATGGACCAACCAAATTGCACACAAAAGATGAGGACACACAACAAATAGAACTAAAGTCCCCAACAAGGTTGGTAACTGCAAGACCTAACGAGTGTGCAGAAAACTTAATTTCTCCTACAAACACGGAAATTGAAAACCCTGGGCTTGTACAACATGAACTAATGGTTGAGACAGGATCTTCCAGGAGGGAAACACAAGCTATTTCAGACAAAATATCCAATCTTGATACACTGATCAGAAAAAAGCAACCAGCCAAGAGAGAGAAACGAAAGACTGCAACAAAAAAGTCAAATACTGTGCCAAAGATTGCTGAGGCTGTTAAAACATTTGTGAAGAAAGCAAGAGTATTTCAAGTGCATAGAATCACAAGAAGAATTGCATTGCTGAGAAAGAAAAAAGGAGATTGTCAACAGTTAGATAAGAATGAAAGAAAGATTAAAAGGATGCTTGAACATATTGACTTGTTGAAAAATATCAATTTAGATGTTTACTCTGAAAATATTGCTAAGTGCCTTGTGGAAGGTATAAAGTCACACAGAACTCCTCAAGATGAGGTAAGTGGTTATCAATGGCTGGAAACTGGCTTGATCGAGAGACAGATTGAAAGCATGATTGTGGAGAAGCTGTTAAAAATGGACATCTTTTTGAAATATCTGGAGACGTTGTTACCAAAACAAGATATATCCACAGATAAAATGATTGACAGGGAAAAGACTGAGCAAAGCAACGGTGAAAATAACACAATTGAGACTGGTATTGAAAATGATTCTGAAGAAGAAGAAAGTGATATAGTAAAGTCAATCCAAAGGACTGAGGTAATAAAAAAGAAGAGAATGTCAAAACATGATAGTAAGGGGGCAAATGCAAAAAGGATGAAAAGTGGTGACAAGAAAACTGCAAAACTTGACAGTCTTGAAGAACATGCAATAGATGGCAATGTGGAATGTAAAGAAGTTACTGTTGGAGAATGTATGGAGGTTGGAGAAGAGAAACATGTTTTGATCGCAACCATTCTGCCTGAAAATAGAAAGCAAAAGACAGCTTCTGTAATAAACAAACAAGCTAAGAATAGGAATGAGATTAATGTTTCAAAGCCAGCAGATTTCAAGGCAAACACATTTGACAAAAAGAAGATGGCTGCAAAAAATAAAAAGACGTTTGCTGATGTCTTAAGGAAAGTTCAAGGAACCAGAGGAAACCGACTTGGACAGAGAGCAAGGAGAGAACTGTGGGAGAAAATGTTTGGTTCTGAAGCAATACATGTTAAAAGAGGGGAAAAGCTTAAAAGGAGACCAAAACAGAGAGGACAAGCTGATGTGAGAAACAAGAAAGCAAGGGACACTGATAAAAAGAAGGGTTTTGAAGGTTTGAGGAAGAAAGTGAAAATTGCAAAAGAAGCAGAGAATTTACATCCATCTTGGCAGGCTAAAAGGGTGCAAAAACATCAAACACAAATTGTAGAATTTAAAGGAAATAAGGTTACATTTGATGAATAGAAGTTGTTAAGAAGTTGCTACATGCATCCCCATAAACCTTTCCCAAAGCAAAGCCTTATGTATTTTGTGATACCATTAGTAGAGTTACTACTTACAATAAAATGTAATTCTTGCCAAGACACAAGGTGTCCCAAATTAAATAGATTTGGCATAACGCAATTATCTAGCAGCTCTCCTTCCTATCTTCTAGACAGTTCCACACCAAACCATTCAAATGCTCCAATAGTGCTTTACGTCCATCGTCATTGTACCATCAGTTTCGATGTGATGGTACAAAACTGATATTAGACCTGTGATATAGTATGGGTTAGACCCATAGCATGTGTTGAGTTTGGTGTGGAATTGCCAGTCCCTTTCTTTCCCTTAATCTTTGCTTCATTTCCTTTACGTTTGAATTTGTATTTGAATATTGTAAGTGCCGTTCTTGGTGTAGGCCAGATGACCTTGTGTCTTCTTACACCAAGAGCTGTACAGTATTAATGAAATTGAGTTTAACTTTAATTTATTATGAATAAA
The DNA here is from genome assembly GCA_964020215.1 of Aurelia sp. 3 sensu Dawson et al. (2005). NCBI lineage: Eukaryota > Metazoa > Cnidaria > Scyphozoa > Semaeostomeae > Ulmaridae > Aurelia > Aurelia sp. 3 sensu Dawson et al. (2005). The sequence continues at coordinate 5,581,393 of OZ026584.1, forward strand.
AAAAAGAAAGGTGTCCCAAAAAAACTTTGCCACATTTTTGTGACTACTGTGGAGGAGCTGTAGATTCAATTATATTGATTTTTAAATATTTGCATAGGGCAGCGCTCAACTTACAGCTTGAAACCTTGTTTGATTCAGTCTGACAAGTGGTTTCTGATTTATGGAAGGGAAAAGGCAAACTAACTGGCTGATTGAAAAACAACACCCAGCAATGTCAAAATAAGGTAAGTTTGCAAAGAAAGGGTTCTAGCGTTGTATCAAAGTTTTAGCTAAATCTTTAAAAAATGTAGAACCCTTTCTTTTGAAAATTTACTGTGACATTGCTGGAGAAGAATAAAAGTGCTGTTTTTGAAGCAACTTCTTTAAGTTTGTCTTTTCTCTACCATGAATCAGCGACCACGTGTCAGATTGATTCAAACAAGGTCTCAAACTTCAAGTTGAGGCTTGACCTATGCAACTGTGTAAAATCCGAAATATACAGCTCCTCCACAGTAGGCACACAAAACGGGGCACAATTTTTTTGGGACATGCTATGCAGTATGATGGCTTGGTATGGGGTTTGTGTCACCAATAGGGACCGGCATTCTGAGGATTTAAAAATTTATCTGAAAATAATTTCAAGCTGATCAGCCAGTGACGTAAAATCAAATTGGAAGAAAGTTGATAAAAGATTCACTTTTTATCGTTTTCTTTTTCTATTTTGGTAATCCTGTGTACTCCATTGTTTGTTTATATTGCTTCCTTATCCTTAGCAACTCTTATGTTTTCACTTGATATTTCATCATTCTTCCCGCCGCATACAGATAATCTCACTTCCTTGCACTGTACTGTGTTTTCTGCTGTATTTTGATGATCTCGCGGGGGGGGGGGGGGTACTTAGTATAGTTGTCCGACGGGGATGTGCCGTTTTTCAGGGTATCGTTTTCGCCTATTTTGTCTAGAATAGGGTATCAAAAGAAGGCAAATTTTCTGGAACAGGTTGTCAAAACATGTCAAAAGGTACCCTGGGTACCAGAGCCAAAAAAGTAAATAAAATTTTTTTTTTAATTTAATTTTATTTATTTTTTTGGCTCTGGTACCCAGGGTAGTCAAAAGGGGAAATTGTGTTATTATTTAGTCTAATTTTGGTGTTTTTGGGTATACTTTTCACCGATTTTTTCTAGAACAGGGTATGATTTCAAGGCAAAAATTCTGGAGCAGGGTGAAAATTTTTTTTTTCGTGGGCACATCCCCGTACAAATTTAGGTCAAGTACCCCCCCCCCCCCCGGGGATGATCTGCACATTGGACACATTATGTCCTCCCCTATCATGCCATTTTTAAAGTTACATTTAATCGGAATCATATTCTGTCTTATCTTATCCTCATTATGTCTGTTGTTTCTTTTCTTGTACAAATTTTCACGTACTCTCTCCTTTCAATCTTAGTTTTGTTTTTATTTCCACTTCTTTTTTTAATTCTGCCTCCTCACTTCTGTAAAATATTGTCCATTTTCGTATATCGTCTTTCATATTTTCATTTCATTTAAAGGGGCAGTGTCACGTAACCGTAAACAAACCTGTTATCTCTATAATCTGTATTGTCGGCCACACGTGGCCATTGTCTTCTGCACAGCGTTTGGTGGATGGGGTGAATCCACAACAAAGTTAAAGGGTTTGTGCAAGGATATAAGCCTGCATTTGCACAGAGCAGAAAAATGTAAATATAGCCCATTGAAATTGATGGCTCGCACGTGTTGTTAATGATCGATAGCTAAAGAAACAATACTGTGTTTGCGCATTCTCTTTGTTCTATTTATAGAGAAGCATATTTACCATTGCACACTCCCTTTAAACCTAAAAATCCACCAATATCTCTGCAATCGTACAACATACGATCGTTTCGTTTGTTTCTCGACGAAGTTCAAGAGTCCGTCTTCAAAATAGAACCTTTATTTTGAGAAAAATAGTGGAAAGTGGTATAGCCTATCAAAAATACTGCAAAATCGTCGTTTCGAAAGAAGTTTGTTTACATTACGTGACCCTGCCCCTTTAACTTCGCTAACTAAATTTTGACTTCTTCTTTTCCTTGTTTTCGCTATGCTATGTTTGTCCATGATTTCAATTATTTCGCTATATAGGGTGTTTCAGAACGAACGCAGCCCACTTTCATTCGAGATTCTTTAGGAAACAATAAGATTTGAATCAATTTGTGGCATAACATCTGAAAGTACAATCTACCATCTTTCCAGGTTGGGTGGATTAATTGACTTTTTCATTGCTTAGTTGGCGTTTTCCTAAGTATGGCCTATTACATAGACAATGATATAATTCACATTTGTGAGAGCATACTTTATCCCCATTTTATGACAAGGATGAAATTGTATTTTTCCCTTCTCAAGACATCACCTCAAGTTCTTCTAGGCTTGAAAATTTTGAAAAATTATTTTTTCAAAATTTTTGACAGGAAAAATATGACGATTTTGCTTTTGCAGCATGCTGAATTTGACAATGGTTGGGCAATGGCAATGGGTTGGGCATACTTAAAAAAGATATCAATTTGATGATAAATTATTCCAATGATGTATCCAAAACTGCATATGCATATCATTAGAGAGAAGAACGATTTGTGCTTTCAGATGGTATAGATGGTATACATTGCATCTATGCAAGTTTTGTCATTTTTTTAAAAGATTTTAGATCATTGTTGGGTCGCATTTTTTCTGAAGCACCCTGTACCTATACCAACAACAGTATCATCTGCTACTATAGCACTCTTTCATTTTGCCAATCTTTTGTCCTAATAAAGCTGGTAAAGTATAATATCTTATATTTTGCATTGTTTTCCATTGGCCAGCACAACATTAGCCTACGTGTAGACCCCCCCCCCCCTACACGTAGGCTAGCACAACATCCCCTTGTATGGTGTGGGTGTTGTTTGGGCATTGAAAGGTGTGTCAGCTTTTCAGCCAATCAAAATTTGGTACCTTCGCAGAATGTGTGTGTGCCGTCATCTGAAGGCATCACAAATGCATTTCTGTTCGATTTTTTTCTGTTTGATTTTGTATTTCTCTATAATTTTTATACCACAACCAAACCACGTCGACATCAGTACCGAGTACAACACAAGGGAGACACTTTGCAGGCAAACAATCGCCACGGTCATGACGGTTTCGTGATGAAAAGATGCCAAGCGGACCGTATCAAAACATGATGGAACAATTATTCCCAAATTCAGTTGGCAATAGAAACGACAAAGAACAGAGTCAAAGAAGATGTAATCAAGTGGAACCAGGACAAAACAGTGCCGATTTCTGGTTGACCTGAAAAGATTCACAAGAGCGATTCTCAATGGCGTGAAACCTGAACTCAGAGACCTCGATAGAAAGACTTTTTTGATCCAACCTTTGTTTGCATTCCTGAGCTGAGCGCAAAGTGAGTTTGACTGGCCATCATGTCGGACAATGTAGGCCTGTGTAGGCTCTTTGCCTTCATATTTGGATTTGCTGGTGCGTTGTTCTTGGTGCTAGCCACACCGACACATCACTGGTTTGTTTTCAAGTTCAAGAATAATGATACAATATATGGAGGAATTTGGGAGAACTGCCGACAAGACAACGATGGAATGTACACTTGTCTTCCCTTACCAACAACTGGTATGTTATGAGATCTTTGCGCTTAGGTAAAGAGCCATCTCCTGCCATCTCACAGCCAACCGGCTCAAAACGTGTGCTCGATTTTATGCTTGAAAGTCGGCATAAGGGATTTCTGTTTTGCCTAAAATAACAGTAAACTTTCATGAATTGCTAAACAGTTTTGAAACAAACCTCAAAGGAAGAACAGGCAGCGCCCCATGTGGGTTTGTCCATTTCAGTGGCGGCGCCACCCCAAATCTCAAAATTTGGCAAAAATTGTCAAAGAAAAATGGGACAAAATTAGCAGGTTCGGTACAAGTTCCCGATCGGAGATTTACTCCCGATCGGGCATATTCCTGATTGGGATATTATTCCTGATTGGGAGTTAGTGAAAGACTCCTGATCAGGAATAAATGCCTGATCAGGAATGATAGAACACCTGAAAAACTTGTTGCAATAGTTTGCATGAGAGTACAAAATATAAAATCTAGCAATGATGGTCTCAAACTCTCATTTTTCTATTTTAAATATTCTAAGCTAAATACTAGATAATATTATCACTAGAAAGCATGAATGGTTTCTCTTCAATGATCCTTTTTTAGACAATGGTCCCTCCCACCCCCCCCCCCCCTGTGGTCGAAGAAGTATACATCATGCGAGAGGTAGAAAAATTGACATACAACAATTCAGTTTCTTGAGGCCTTCATAAACATAACTTAACCATTTTGTGCATACTTCCCCACAGATGAGTTTTACTGTTAAGTAAACTATTTACACTTTCTACAAAGGTTAAAAGAAATATTAGTGTTTACCCAGTAACTAATGTAAACATCACACTTTCCATATATGGAGCGGAAAAAGTATTGTTTGTTAGTGTTACGGATTATCGAAATGGCGGGTGGAGAGTAGTAATTTCTTCCTAGCGGAAAACGTTTTGGTATATCATTTCTGCAATGCACTTTCAGCGTGGGAAAGCGTGAACATCAAAGAAGCGAAAAAGAGTCTAAAACGTAAACGAGGTTCGTACTACTACACCCCCACAATCATTTTGGATCCACTACTCCCTTATTGGAAAATTTATTTTTAACTACAGTACTTTCAGCCACAGTAGTCTCTCTGAAAACTGAAAATCTCCTGTTTCCTAGCCTGAGTTGCCTAGTTTTGCTCCCTTGCTGCCCAAATAGCTAAAAATGTTCCCGTTCAGGAACTCTGATTTTCGCGTATTTTTCCAAAATTCCACGGTCAATTTTTTTTGATGCGGTCAAAATAGGTTTTTCCAGACACCGGATTGATTTGTGAGGAAAGCATAGAGGTCCGCCAATTATTTCAGTGCGCAAACAACATTTCTGAATTTGTTGTACCTGATCAGGATTTTACTCCCGATCAGGCTGCGATTTGGCCCCCGACTGGGAATTTTTCCTGATCGGGAGCAAATCTCCGATTGAGAACTTGTACCGAACTGATTAGGTGGGTAGACCTTTGGATTGAAAAAAGAAGTCAAGATCCCCCCCCCCACTTCTTTCGGATTTTTCAGAGCTGGCACCGCCACTGGTCCTTTTGAAATCATAATAGGAATGGTCTCGAGTCAATGTGGGCCCAGTTGATTGATAGCATTATATGTGTGTAGTCTCCAGTACCAATTAATCGTCCCCCCGCTATTTCAAGGTTTGAAAACTTTTTTAGCCCTCACCCACTTGTATTCCAACACCCTATTGAAAACTTGAAATGATAATGAACATATTTTTTGATGTGTTTAATTAAGAAAATGACTATTTTCAATTTTCTAGCCCACCCCCACCTCTAATTCATCATTTATATCAAACCATTTTCAGTCCCCCCCGATTATTCTTTCTGTTTATTCAGTACTTGTGAGTACATTGGCTATTCTGCCTTGGAAAACCGCTGAGGGCATGCATGAATGATAAATTCACTGTTCTCCTTCTATAGAAAATTATTAACACCATAATGTGTTTCCCCACAATCAGATCTTAACTATTAAAAATGAGTCATTATGGTCATGACGAGAGGTGCTTTTTCCAAAAATTACCCCCCATTGCAATGTTGGACACTGATGAAAATGTCATAGATGGGTTGAAAAGTACAGTATGTCTTTTTCAAGGAACCAACATTGTCATGGGGGGGGGGGGAGGAGGTTGCAGTTTACATGCAGGTAAAGCCTCTTAAAATTTTTACACAAAACTGATCTGTCCAAACAAGTTTTGTCTGCAATTGTAGTTCATACTAGGTCGTTTTGAGTTGTTAGGCTGCGTTGCCATTAAAGGCTTGCTTTTCCTTGCATGCTTTTGCTTGGGTAAACTTGCTTTTATTTGCGTTTTCCCGTTCAGATTGATATGTCCCTTGAGACACTTGTACTTTCATGGCTGTTCTTTCAAAGATATTATCTGGTTGAAACTACTGGTTTTTGGACACAAATATCCTCACCTGATGAATCATTTTAAAATTATCTGCCAAACTGTCAAGGAAAATAGCAGTGGAAATTCAGTTGTCATTAAAAACAACAACCATGAATCCCCCCAGTAAATTTTTTCCTGATAACTCCATGAAGAGGAAAGTTATGGCAATGAAACTTTCTGACAATCTACAGTTTTACTTAATTTTTACAAATGAAGGGGGGAGACCATTTTCAGATACTACCCTGCCAAGATCACAAATTCTTGAATTTCAATTTTTACCAAATGATAGCAATATTTTTGCTTAATTTGTATCTTTTCAAAAAGTACATTACGCTTAGAGTGTGCACACCAAATGTGGTTGCTCTACTCATTACCAGTCAAAAAGGGGGCATTTGCCCCTACATTAAAAAGAACATGCCAGATAGTTAAAAAGTACATTAAAAAGAACATGCCAGATAGTGCAGCCACTTACAGGGAACTGTATTTATGCACCAGGCCTATGTTGTATCGTAAGCAGGACTGTGAAGCATACTCTTTATATTTGTAAAGAGATTTGTAATAGATTAATGGCAGGTCTATCAAGTACAGTTGGTTCTTTTGTTTCATTAGGCTTCTTGAATCTCAATTTCCCTCAATAACAGATTATACCTTTGTCATATCACTGTTATTTATCTTGTAACTTTTGTTCTCTGTTGCTTTCATTACTGAGAGGACTTTCATTACTTTTAGTGATTTTAAATCCACAATCCTAGAAACGCACTTAGCAAGTGGTGAGATTCAATCTGAAATCCAAGAAATTTCCCCAGCCTTTCAGGTAGCTGGATTAATTGAACAAACGGAAAAGTAAAATTTGTCATATTTTTATTCCTAACCCTGCTGGGCATTCTTTAAACAGACCAATCATTTTCTGTGATCTCCCTGTGGATCCATGGAATGTTGACGCAAAGATTGCTTAGTCCCTTGAGAGAGAAATGAGGACTGTTTTTCCTTCTTTGTAAGTGAATTTGATGTGCAAAATTCATTTGTGATCTATAAAAGTTATGGCAACTCTTATAGGGTTAAGGGTTCTGGTGTGGTGGTCAGGCTGGAGCCTAGCTATTATAGACGTGGGAACCGTGGGGGCACTGGGGGCATGTGCCCGCAAGGTTTTGCAACAAACAAAGAAGTCCCCTTTTCATTTAGAAAATGCCCCTTTTTTCCTTAAAGAAAAAGTGACCTGGAAGTGTCAAGTAAAAGTCGATGTTTGTTGGAGGTGAAGGAAACGTTTTGGGATGGATTTACCCCTCACAAAGAACAATTGGAATTTTTCATATTGAGTAGCATACGGTATGTCTACCCAAACGTAACTCAAATACCCTCTTCCCTGAGATCATGCTTCACTTAGCTCCTTGTATTGGTCGTAGGGGTTGATGGTTCACAGTTTTTTTCTGCCACCTTTGGCCGTTATAATAATGCAAAATGCAATAGCAATCTCGGTTTTGTATGTTAACAACAAAAAAGTTTTGGTAGTCAAATGTATCCTGAAGCCTTCGAGATGTTGTCCGAAATCGTTTTTTCCAAGATCGTTGAAATCTGTCAAACAGCAGTTGTGGCGCTAGCTCTGAAAAATCCAAAAGAAGTGGGAGGGGGGGATTTTGACGTAATTTTTCAATCCAAAGGTATACCCAACTAATTTTATGCCATTTTCTTTGAAAATTTTCGCTTCGTTTCTCCAGCTCCCCCTTGGCACCGCCACTGTCAAGTGTCATTAAGTATTTTCAAGAAATTATTTCTGCCGAAACTTTCAGACTGAAACATTTCGTATGTCTGACTGATTTCAACTCACCAATTTCACAGTAAAAAGTGTTGACGCTTTACACTCAGTTATTTGGATCTGGTTTGTTTGTCTGTGTAGGCGTTCAGTATAGGTGTGGCATTAGAGATCCTCATGAAATGTAAGGTTGGGTTCTCTCTGTGGTTTAACTGTTGTCATCAAATCCATTCCCATATCAGTTCGGGCAAAGGCCCTTTTCTCTGTGTTTGTAACAGTAAAGTTTCTGGGCCTGCTTGTCGTTAATAGACCTTTTAGCCATTCTGCAAAAGAGCCTGGATCGAGCATTATTTTCATACATTTTTATACGCTAGGTTCGATTGAGTGGCGTTGGGCCTTCTATCATCATTGTGCACATTCGAAAATTCTACAGAATGTAGCAAAATATCGTTCGATTTTGATTCTTCAGAATAGCTAAAAGGTCTATTGCTAAATCCCGGGTGGCCAGATAGACAGGGGCGTTGCCAGCCCAAAAAGACTGGGATGGAAGAAATGAGGGCCCAATAAAATATTGCTGACCACACCCTTCAGACTCTCGTAGAATGCGGGAGATGCCCTTTTTACTACTTTGATCTATTTTGATGTCCTTGGAAATGGAGCCATCTCAGGCAGGAGTTTTCGTAACATCAGACATTTTTGCACAGCGAAAATCGAAAAGAAAATTATATACATAATAATCCTATTTACAAGACAGGAAAGAAGATGTGACTTGAAATTAATCTTTGAGGCTTCCCTCGGAATTTTCAACAGCAGAATTTAGGATTCGAGAGGAAAACGAACCATCACCAAAATTCCATGTCAGCGAGAATCTACCCCCCTCCCCCCAATGTTTTTTAACGGATTTTGAGAAATTAGAAAATCAACCTTTAGAAAAACTGGGGTCCAGCCCGTGGCGACGCCACTGCAGATAGAGACTTCAAACTGCCCCCCCCCAAGTATCTGCTTTTCGTAAATTGCTAAATCCCGGATGGCTTGACCGGGGTTCCATCCTGCCACCGTATGTATACTATACTGAGTAAGAAATATACAGCACTTTGCAAGATGTAGAAAAGTGTTCCTTGATCCATGGTCATTTGCAGAATAGCGGAACAGCAAATACTGAAGAAATATTCGAAGGAAGACTAGACAGATCAGGAATGGAATTTTAAACTAAAGATTGGCAAGCGTAGGGCTCAAATCTTTCAAATCTTTAAAAAGGGGGGAGAATTGTATCAAGGTTTTGATTTGATTTGATTTGAAAATTGTATCAAAATTGTATCAAGATGTTGAAGGTCAACAACATTGTTGCAAGCAGAAATCTGTAGCTCTTCTCGTTAAGGATTTAGAAATTTATGACGTCACCACCTCAAATTAATAAATGCCGCCATTTTGAAACTAATCAAGATATGAAATTTTGCCAAGGCAGATTTACAGCAAATTGCCCAAAGTTCCTTTCAAATACTTAAATTCAAAGAAAAATGTAATAGAATTTTAAACCCATCTTTTTAAAGATTTGAGGTCTATGCTAGATCATAGTGGTGGCTAGATTGCCATATATTTTTCAGAAAGAACGTATGGAAGCATGAAGCATTAAGAAAACAGATTCTGTCAGCCGTTCGTAACAAGATTTTTGTTTGGGAATTTTCTTTCAGAACCAGGATGACATCTTACGTTTCACTTAAAAGAGGGCTATTCTCGAGATTTCTTACTTAGTTCAAGTCACATCAGGGAATTTACGGATCGATCTTTATTCGGTGTGTTGTGTTTGCGTTCGTAGGGGTCTATTATAGTGTGACGGTTAGGCGGATTTGGCCTTATTTTGAATACGGAATACGGTTGCTACAAGAAAACCAGTGCAAATTGGAATTTAAACGAACGGTCTACGGATTTTCGCCTACTTCGTAGAACTTCCTACTAGATAACCGTCATCATCTATCAGGCTTTCGCATAGTTGTAACAGTACGGTCATCGAAAATTGTAGATTCAGACAAATTACCTCAGGATTTTTGCTTCATTTACATGAAATAGCTATCCTGAAAAGAATATTTATCATACAGAAGAAGACTGACGGTTGCGGTGTTTGAGAGAAAATGGTTCGCGGTTGTTGACGGATAAAGCCCCGTTCAAACTTGCCGAACATTTCACCGAACAATGTACCACTTTGCTCGGTGGTGAAAATCTTGTTCGAAAATGTTCGACGTTGTTTGACGGGGTTCAAAAACTTCACCGAACTTTTCCATTATTCTCAATGTTCGGTCAAATGTTGTATGCGTTTGACCACCTTGCCAAACATTTCGTCGAGCAACCTAATTCATTTTTACATCCACGTGTTTTTACTGTACCCTTCTGATGGCGCAATTGGGCATGTTGAAATGCTCGATGAAATGTTCGGTGCATTTGACCTCCCTCGATCGAACATTGAAAAGTTTTGGCTTTTTTCCAACCACAATGTTAGGTGAAATGTTCGGTGCATTTGACCCCCTTCGATCGAGCATTGAATGAAGAGTTTTGGCTTTTTCTCCAACTTCAATGTTCGGTGACATGTTCGGCACGTTTGGCCGGGGCTTAAGAGCGCAAATTGTTGCGGTTTTGAGGCTCCCTATAATATCCTATATTCCTGAGGCCCTTGTCAGTCACCCTTACTTGCACCATCATGTTGTTTTGACCCTTTGTGGCAATCGCTAGATAATCGCGGTCAGATCTCCCTTTATAAGCAACCAAGCAACTGAACTCTGTTATTCCTTTGTACGAAGGATTTAACGTAAAGCTGCATAGCAGAGTTAGATTTGTTTGGTTCTGGTGGTGGTTGTTATTGGATATAGAAGCTGACCTATTTCTTCAGAGACGAGTGTCTTCTATTTTAAATCGACAAATTGTCAGCCACAAAGCAACTATAGTCTTCTTCGATAACATAAGGAAATGAAAATTAATAAATATTTCGAAGAAAGTATCTGAGAAAGTCCCTCTCCCAGCTCTTGATTGGCCCTTCCAATTGGACCAGATGTTCTGCTAATTTTATGGTATCTGGCAGACAATTCCAAGTCTGCGGTCCAAGAGACCTGAGCCTATTTGAACTAAACGTTGTTTTGTTCGGCGTGGGCCTAACGTGCTGCAAGTCATTTTGACGACGTGAAGGTCGATTGGAGGGTTTCTTTTTGAAAATATTTTTGCTTGAATCCGTCGTCTTCTCGGTATGACGTCTTATTGGATATTGTTGGTAACACTGATTTTTGGCTCAATTTTTAATGCCATTATCACCCGGGGTCCTTTGCGGTCATGCTGTTATTTTGGACTGTCCGGAAAGCAAGTTTTGCCTAAGCGGAGACCATGGATTTGTTCGATCAGTTCACTACATGCATCACTGTGGATATTCTTCAATTTCAATTTACGGTAAATTTGATTTTCAGACAGTATGAAAATGTAACGTCCCCGCAAAGGACGACTCTAGGTGACAATGGTCCTTATCTTTGATTGTGTATGCCTTTCTGAGTTGTTTTGAAGTCCAGGACAATTTGGCAAAAGGAATAAGGTAAACAAATTGATCGAGGGAATACATATCATGGCGAGACAGCCATATGTTTGAACTAAATCTCTTTGGAACAACCTTTAAGAGTCTTTCCTGCGGATGAGGCAGTCAGAACCAAAATGTTGAATATTTGAGAGACGATGACATGTCTTTCTGAGCTTGCAAGTATATGTTTTGAATCACATCATTGTTGCTTGGAATTAAGTTCAGTTCTGCTGTGATGACAACCCAGCCCGGGCTAATAAGGTGGCGGTGACGAGCTAAGCAGCTTTTTGAATTTGTAGAATCCCACTCTATGCTCACAATTTTCTTTCCAATTTCAGCATCATTTGAAATTCTTGTCTTAGGGCATCCATTGTGTGAGTTACGCGAAGGGTCCGTTTAATCTATTATCTGTTCTTCCACCATATTGCTTGGCCAGAGAATTGTAGCCATACAGTGGCATTGATATGGTAATGAAGGATGGGCTTTTGTCGCAATTAAATCGGATCTGGGGTGACCGATGAACGAAACCTACAATACATTAACAACACTACAAGAAATCTGCATGAAAGTTACAGTATTGACACGAACAAAACTTCCCTGCGTTGCTCTGACTACAGCACACTTTTAGGACTCACCTTCACTCCTTTCGAAACTAAGGGTGCTCCAGAATGCAGTTCAAACGAACTGCCCCACTGTGAAAGATCTTATGCCTCGATTTGATTTGCTCCTGTTCAGATGTACAATCGATATTCTTTTCATTATGGTTGCCAAGTCCATTCCTCGCTCCATCTTTTTGATTGATCCAATTCGAGTGATTTTCTTCAATGAACCAGTAAACAATAATTTTGCCTAATTTGCCGACTTCCTGGTCAACGCGTCACTGCCGTTGCCTCGGCAGGAAACAATGTAATCTGGTTAGGACAACAATGTGAAGACAACAGTTTTGTTCATTCCCATGTTGATTTGAAACAAAGATATTGATTTGTAAACAAGGGTGGAATTGAAAGGACAGGATTCTACAAAGTTGACCCAAACGCTTGGCCAGACTACAATCGATGATAAACCAAGACAGTGGACATGCAGAACATTGCCTTGACAAGATTTTGTGCCTTCGCCTTCGGGTTCATTGGTGGCTTGATCACCATAATGGGAACATCGACGCATCACTGGTCGAGAATGTCAACGACAAGAAATGGCACAGAAATTATCTTCCATAGAGGCCTGTGGAATGAGTGCAAACAGATAGGATATCATCTGCACTGCTATCGTTTACCGCAGTTAGGTAAGCAACAAGTTCAAATACGATAGGAGAGCGTATTCAAAGCAACAAAAACCGATTAACCGACTGGAAACTTCTCTTGAGTTTGCTGCGGCACCCGTTCCTTGGCAGAGGCAGCTGCGCTCGATATTTAGGCCTAGGCCTGTGATATTCCTCCCGTTCAGGAGGAGAGGAGGTGTGCCCACTTCCGTCTTCCAAACATTCCAACAATAAAGTTGTGACTGACAACCGTTTCTGCTGCTGCGGTGCGCTGCGGTGCGGTGTTTCTGTTTCTGCGGTCTGGTTTCCTGACGTCATTTTTGACTTGGGAGACTGGGCTCCATGAAAGTGGTCCAAAATAACGTCTGGGCAAAAACTGTAACCATCGGCCGTAATTATGCCCTTGACTTTTGTTGTGATCAGTTTCAGTTTCATATGATTTTAAAATATGAAACGAGCTGCCACTTTGCGAGAAATGATTGCGGCCAAGCTGGAAAATAACTTTGAAGAATTACTCTTGGAAATCCTGAAAGCAGCGAGTGATAGCTTGGAAACGTTCGAACCATTCGAACGCTGTTGTAGGATTGCTGAAAGCCTCGTTCCCGCAATTTTCCTGTCCACAAGAGAGGTGTACTTGCAATGGTTGTGACATTGATTTTCATTGCCAGCAGTTGATTCCCCCCAAGCGTTGGGCCAAGTGGACCTGGATTAGCCTGCGTGCAGACTCTACTGATTCCTTTTCAGACAGGTTCTCCTCCTGTAGAGTCTGCGCATCAGCGACCAAATCCGTGTTGTCAGTTCATGAGAAACATGGAACCTTTCCTGATTGGCTGACGCATATCCCCTTTCTTTCATGAGCGTCTCTGTCTTTGTTCAAGTCTGCAGGTATTTAATGAACTCTTCCATGGACAAAGCTGGCCAATGAAACCTTATTGTGTGTCGGTGTTATGCCTTCCCACTCTGTTGGTCGCTTAATTTAATCCAATTCAATGACTTGGTCTCTCAAGAGAGGGAATCACGCGTGGCTCAGAACAAGGATTTGGTCGCCGATGCGCAGACTCTACTGAAATCAGTAGAGTCTGCACGCAGGCTAACCTGGATGAGTTCATCCTGAAATGCAAGTACTTTCTTAAAATCTGCGATATTGTATATCATCTTCTATGCCTTAAATCTTCAAAATATGTTTTCAAAGTAAGTAATGACGAGAAGTTTGAGAAGTTTCGCTGGTTTTTGCCCAGGTGTCAACAAATCGCCTCCCTTGTACCCAGTACCCTCATCCGAACGCGGTCAAGTTGACGCACCTCCCTTGCGACCTCATGCGAATGCAGTCAATTGGACGCAAGGAACCAGGCTGGTGTTTCTGCTTTACCAGTTCAGAACATCATATGCCATCTTTCTGTAATCGGCAATCGGTAATCGGTAATCATCTTGGCTGTTTGCGTAAAGTTTGCAACATAAGATCACAGACACGTATTTTGTGCATGGCATTCATAATAAGTGCGAGTTTTTTTTTATTTCCTGGAAACACTTTGATCCACTGTGAGATGCGTGGACGTCATTAAGGAACCCATTGACTTCAACTGACCAGGCTCAAAGTTTCGTACTTTGGGAACTTTGCTGAAGAATGAATATCTAAACCAAGAATCCTGATAGAATAATCTTCCAAGGAATGATGATAATCTTCCTTTTGAAACAAAGGGATTGAAATAACTTTCTGAAAAAGCAGAGTTCAATATTTTGAATGTTGTTACATGGCAGGATGGAGAACATAAAATTGATCCGTTCCAAATGATCAAATGTTGGCAACTCTTCTGCATAATTTTACTGTATCTCTTTAAAGTTAAAGGGAGAACCTTTTCAGTAGTGAGCCGAGGGCTGAAGCCAATTGGGGGCTTGGGGCGGAGCGCCCCTCTCCCAGGAGACCATTTGTCGGAAAATTTCACACCGGAAAATTACACCGTGAAATAGAAGCAACGTGACAACAAAATACTTCAGCTTTTTGGTATCAACCAACCTTTGATTCATTCCATGAGCGATAGGACACCCAGTGTGTGTAACAGTTTGAAATTTGTCAGAAAGGAGCCACCTTAACGTACTGTTTTTTTGTTTTGAACTTATTTTTACTTGGTATACAGCCACCTCTCAATGTTTCGTAATTTTGAAATTTTTCGGTAGTGAGCCACCTTAATTTCAGAGCCAACCGCTTAGAGCTTTACGGTTAAGGTGGCTCTGCGCTCAAAATTGCGAAACAGTGAGAGGTGGTTGTATACCAAGCAAAAATTAGTTCAAAACACAAAAAAAACAGTAAGTTAGGGTGGCTCGCTTCTGAAATAAATTTCAAACTGCTACACACTGGGTGTCCAAGCGCTCATGTTCATTCGAATAACGAGAATATTCTCCGGCGTCCACGTAATAATTTTGAAACGTGTGAAGCCCTATGTGATCTGCCAGCCAAACTGGGTACATGCAGAAAATTTGATGAGATCTGTTTCTTTGTAGATTGGCTAAATGCAGTGAAAGCGTTCCTGATCATTGCAATCGTATTGTATTTGCTGGTTATCATCTATTTGATTATAATGGTATGGGGAAGGGGAATGACTATTCGCATGATTGGTATTGACCTGCTCTTTGCTGGTATGTCTTTTTTTGTTCAATTGGTTACATTTCATGGTTGTCCTTTATGAAAACCAGGGCCTAGTCCGGGCCCCAGGGTGTGTGTTATGAAACAACCTGAAATATGTTGAACCAGGGCCTTTGCACCACCGATCAGTTTCTCATATGTGATATAGCCTATGACTTCGGTACAAGGCATTCAGACAAATGTTTTGGAGAGGACATCTGACTTCGAACTGAACAAAACTCGTGAGTAAATAATCTAGCTAAGCGTGACTATACGGATGGTTCCATAGGGCAACCCCCAGGGGGGCACTCAGGACATACGCATACGGGGGGGCAGTCCAAGAAATCTTCAGGTAACCCAAAAATACCACTTCAGCTTCATTGCAACACAAATATATTAGCTATTTATACTTGGAAACCTGTACATGAATCTGAAATATCACGAAACAATGCAAATAGAAGTCAGGATTGCCTCTAGCGAACCCAGAAATATCAGTTAAACGATGTTTGGTTTAAAAAAATATCATGAACATAGTTTCAGTTTTATTTGGACCCAAAAACATCAATTTTAGCAATATTCTGACCCAAAAATATCGGACTTACCTCCCCGTATTATCATGTGCTGAATGGCCCCCTGGGGGTAACCATACGAACTGTGTACATTAAGTGTAAATACAACACTGCGCACTTCTAACACCCCCTTTTAGATGGAAAGTTGCTGATCTCAAATGTTAAGCCTAGGTTTAGAATGCCACTGTTTCCCTCCGGTCGAGAAATGCTGCTCAAGGAAAATTGAAAGCAAAGAAAATGCTGTACCGTATTCTCCTCTTCCCCCCTCCCTTCTCGACGGCTTCGGTGAAAACCATCGATCTTTGAGCAGCTTATCCCTCTACCCCTGATACCGGTACCCATGGTACCCTGGGTTCATATTCTTCAAACTGGTAGATTTTGCGTTGACATACAAAACATACGTTATTATTAGACCTGTTGCGGGAAAAGGTCATGGAAATAACAATCGCTAGTCTAAACGATTCTTTGTGGCGATTCGTATCATTCGTAGCAATGCGTATCTATTTCTGAATTGAAAATTGTACAGAATTCAAATTTCAATGGCAAATGAATCATGGACCAGAGCCGAGCATAGGTTCCTCACTTTTTCGTGGCGGCTTCATTCAAACAAATAATTTAGGCCTAAACTTGCCGTGCCAACTCGAACGGATCTACCTATTGCTGAAGGATCGAAAAACTGCCACTACAACACAACTAAAACTACGCCTGACAGTGTCAATTAAAGATTCAAAAAATACCAATCAACAAATCGGGAAGTGACAACAAAAGCGGAACAGGAAACAAAGCTAAATGTCACGATACAAGTCCATACAAACTCCTTGCCAGCATTTGGCCAATTTATGAGTCTAATGATGAGTGATTTTACAAGACAACATTTTCACGTCTACATTAGCCTTTGATTGAAGGGTTATCATTTCAATTTTGAATCTCGGTCGTATTCTTGTCATTCCACAGCCTGCCAAAAGTGTTAACTTTTTTGACTTTGGCAATTGTACTCCTAGCAACTATTGTAGGTACAGTAGAAACCCGCTTAAAAGAACCTATTTTTATAAGACCCTTGAAGCTGAAATTCAATATTTTAGACCCTTTAAAGGTTTTATTTCTTCGTAAGTCCTCATAACTTTCTTGACATTCTGATCAGAATTCTTTTGTGGTACAAAAAACCCTGAGCTTTTTAACCATTATGCTAATCTAAAAATGCTCTCAAGAATTCTCAAGGAATTCACAAAAAGTCTTTAGATTTCTTATGCTGAAAACAGTATTAATGTGTGCAATGTGAGTGCTGTATATAAGAACCTCTTTAAAAACCTTGCAGGCTGGAATAATTTAGAATAACAGCCACTTAATTATGAACCTATTCAGGTTGCCCAAGAAAAACCTAGGTACTTTTATGCGGGTTTCTACTGTTTATTAATCATACATTTCTAACATCCTAGCAATGTTTGGCTTAATCGCAATGGCTGTATACACCGGCAAATACAAGATGAAGCCTGGTTATGAATATGGATGGTCGTATGCGCTTGGATGGGCAGGGACAGTCTGCAGTGTCATTTCTGGTATTTTATGCTTCTTCTCTGATGTCGATTACGAACCTATGCGGTGAACACTGTTTAGACACTGTTTAGTTAGCAGGCTATGCTTGTTTTTATTTAGAGCCTCACCTTCTGTTATTTAGAACCATTATTTAAGTATATACTTTTTCATGTCTTGATATAACAGTAAAATTTGCAATGTAACTGTGGCCTCGGTGGCACAGTGGTAAGGCGTCGGGCTCACAATCCAAGGGTCGTGTGTTCGATACCGGCACTGGCCACATTTGAGGATAGCATCCTTGGGCAAGGTGTTAACACAAATTGTGCCTCTCTCCACCCAGGAGTATAAATGGGTACCTGGTCCTTGTTGGGGATACGAATCATCAATGTTCCAAGCAACGGTTATCCCCCGAAAAGGAAACCTGTGATTATGCGCAGAAAGCATGTTTGGTCTGTGGAAAGAATGCGGGCGGAGAATCCAACCACAATCCAAACAATGATTAGCAGGGAAACAAAGAAATTCTCGCGCATGGTAATAAGTTCCTCGGCTGTTGATCTGCTTTGAACATTACCAGCAAAACAAAGGCCTCAGACAAAAGGGGCAGTCCTCGGTATCCTCAACAAGTCCGTAGTTATGAGCGCCGTCTGTGGCTGCACCCTGCTATATGCTACTAAGCATAGTGACCAGGGGGTAAGATGTAAAGCCGTTTGAGTAGCCTTGGGCTAGATAAAAGACTATAAAACTACTACTTACTACTTACTTACTGCTGCAGTGAATCTGGGAATAATGCAGCTTTCATTTTATTGCATAGACAGAGGAACCGGGGGGGGGGGGAGGCACTTGGGGCATGTGCCCCCAAGATTTTCTGATAAATTAATAAATCCCCCTTTGGTTTTAAAAGATGCCCTCTTTTTCTTAAGGCAAAAACTTCCCGCGAAGTGTCTTGCCCCCAAAGTGTGTGATGCTTCCTACGTCCCTGTTTTATTACTCCGACCCCCTCCACAACCGACTCGTGGGTAGCAGGACTGTTGCAGGGCTGTACACCTCCTATTTGCTGAAACTACCCAATGAGACATACGAATGCTCTTGAATAATCCTCCCTCTGCTCATTAGTTTTGAAAAATTTCCCAACTCCCACTGTTATTCCAACCCCCTTTTCTTCATCCTTGGAAGATTGTAATGACAATGACCATAATTTTTTGAGTAATGTTAACATCTAATCTACAGTATCTCGTACTATGAACAGATTATTAGAAGTCCGCAAGACTACATGATGGTATATTATCAGCGAAGTGACTGCATCACCAAGGCTGCCTTTTTTTCGAGGTTGCGTGCGTATTTTATGTGTTTTGAGTAATCATAAAAATGTACCAAAGGAAACAATTATTTTGAAATTTGCATCCTCCCGTCCCGACTACAATTATTATATTGAACCATTTCCAACCCCCCCCCCGATGGCTCTTACCCCCCTCCACGTTTCGTCGGTACGCAGTAGTCCATATGTGAAATTACCCAAGATCCAGTTTTTCAAACCGAAGTTATGGTTTACTGCACTATATATATATCACAGTAAAGCAGCGACCGTGGATCGATTGTGTTGATCACCATAAAACTGCCTTTCCTGCGTCCATAATGGAAGGTCGTGACTGGATACCTGGGGCTTACATGGATTGAATGTAAAGATAGTCTCAAATAACAGACTCTTCATACTAAACTTATAAACGCAACAAAACACCGTTGTATGTAGAAAGATGACTGTTGTAACCAAACAAAGCTGTAAGTAGAGAGAAAAAGTTCATTTTGGTCGTTGCTCACTCTAGTAACAAGTTTGTTTTAGTTATTGTTCTTTTGCAGGAGTTAATAGTCTTCTTTGTACAGATTAAGCTGTTTCTGTTGCTTTTATTGGGCTTGTATTATGAGTCCGTCATTCCCGGCCACCTTCACACTTCAGATTGATTGTTTACATATTTCAAGAAATGAAGTTTCACGCTCTGAAAAAGTTATTTTGCTTTCAAAACGCCCCATAGCTGCTAGAAGGGGAAACTAATGATTTGGCGTTTTGCTCTCATCTTGCAGAAAATTTTTTAATTGTTTTCTTTCATGAAGCAATTTAGTTTGTTTTTCAGAGATAGCCTCCAATATCCATGATTGTCGTTAGTGCACATTATTTGTCGTTGCAGTTTGTGTTTGCAGTCTTGTAGGTGATCACATTTTCGCTTGTTTAAGTGCCACGCTCAGGTCAAGTTTTGGTAGAAATGTTGAACAAGTAAGTGTATACTTTTGTCTAGACTTGCTACAAATCTCTTTCGTTATCTGTAATAATTCTGTCTGAAAGTTAGACGATTTCGCTGTTCCTTCTCCCAACTATTTTTTAATGAAATCGACTTGCGGCAAGTCTAACTTTGGTCTTGAGATAACTGAACAAAACAGTTTTTGCAGATTAATGTCAAATGTAAACTTTGCTGATTTTACGAATTTCTAAAACTTTTTTGGACCAACCCTTCTATATATGTAATCATTCGTGTTTTGGATAGATGAGAACAGGGCCGCTGAGAGGGAGCAGGATGGGCAATTTGCCCCGGGGCCTCAGGGTTTAATGGGCTTCAGAATTGAAGATTGTTGACGTTTTGACTGCAGGACATGCTCTGAAATGTATTTTGAGCTAATCTAAATGGCGTGATGGAAAAATTTTGCTGCTTGGTTCGCTCGCTTTCGTTTCGCAGTTTTGTCCCTGGGCCTTGAAAAGATAGGAATCAAATGTTTTGGGCGATTTTTGCTCGTGGCCTATGACCGGAAACCTTCAAAGCCTCATTTTCACGGACCAATCAGACGGCGAATAAGCGAAGAAGACAGAAGAAACGTGTGAAGATTTTTCTAAATTTGACCTACCTTCATAAAACGCAACCAGGATAAAAAACTGCTGGAAATTTTCCGAATTTTTTTGAAGATATCTACTCGCCAGATGTTTGGGTGTCCAGGTTTGGATGCCGGTTTGAATACCTCACAGTTTGGTGGAGATATAGCAGGCCGTAGGAAGCAGCTGCTGATTGGGGGGGGGCAATTGTTCTCAAAACAATAGAGAACAATACATCTAATTAATGCTTGTGACGTAGCACCATTGTTCTCAAAATTATTGGGAGGGCTTGAGCCCTACCTACCCCCCGCTTTCTACGGGCCTGGATATAGCGATTCCAATCGACGAAACCCGCAGAATCTTTTTGAGGCTTGTTTACGCCACTTCAAATCAGGTGATAAAACTTCTTGATAAAACCTCGTTTCAATTTTATAACTTATTTCGCACTATGAAAATTTGTGCCATGAATGCAAAAGGTAGCATAATACAAGAATTTTCCAAAAGCATTGCCATATGACTTGAAATGTGAGAACTAACCGTATGAGTTTACAAAGAAATCGAAGAGGCATTGAATCTTGAACCAAAGAAACGGTGGTGGAAGGACAATGGCAAGAACAATTAGATCCATATTTGGCGTTCTGGGATCGTTCGTACAACAATCACTATTGTTATTGCCATTGTCTCTCGCCCAGAATTTCTATTGTTCAAGTCTTACTGCCTCATCGGTCTTGAAAAGGCCATGACTCCTAGAAACCATGTGTTATTTTAACCGGCATCCAAACTTGGATACCCAAGATACCCAAACATCTGGCGAGCAGATACCTTCAAAAAAATTCGGAAAATTTCCAGCTGTTTTTTGTCCTGGTTGCATTTTATGAAGGTAGGTAAAGTTTAGAAAAATTTTCACACGTTTCTTCTGTCTTCTTCGCTTATTCGCCGTCTGATTGGTCCGTGAACATGAGGCTTTGAAGGTTTCCGGCCGTGGGCCACGAGCAAAAATCGGCTAAAACATTTGATTCCTATCTTGGCCTCGAAAAGCTCTCGGCGGCCCTGGTTGAGAACACTTAAATGCTTCACGGTTTTTTCCGTTTAATGGGTAAAACACTAAGAACAATATCTATTATAAGATTTTGTACCAATTTAGAATTCGGTAAATTGTCAGTAAATGGGGAAATTTTGCGATAGCTATGTATTGCCTTTTCGTCCCTGCTCTTCTCTTTTCTGTCGATTAGTGCATTTAAGACTTATCTTTGGTACTTACATATTCATTTATGAATATAGAAATTACAAATGTGGTTCAATGTTTCAAGTGTCTGAATTAAGTTTCTTCAAGACCACGTTTGCACAATGGTGACATATTTGGAACCGTGAAAATTGACCTTATCAACATTTAGATAATGTTCGCAATATACCAGCGCAATCTGAAAACGGGAGAAACTTTGACAGTATCGTGGTCTTTATATCAGCAGCAAAGGAGCTGCATTTTGACGACAAAGGAATTATTCTAAGTATAAGAATCAATCAACCATCAATCTCGCTTCGAAAGCGTTGAATAATTTTTTATTATCGTTGCTTTCAAGTTTTACAAGTTCCTTTTTCAGATTCAAATTTTGGGAGCATCGTGTGATTTTTAATGCTACCATGCCTTTATGAATAAGCCAACCATTGTCATGCAGTGTTGTAAAATTTTGTTTACTCTTTTGGCTTCTTGGAGTTGCAACTCTTAAAAGAGTTGATAGGCTTTCTCAAAAGCAATTTCAAACAAGTGCAGAAATCGACTTTGCTGTCCCTACCGATTGAACAAAAAATAGAAAACAAAAATTCTTTAACCTGATCCTTTTGATCCTTTAATCTGACAGAGAGTTAAGCTCGAAAAGTTGTAACTAACTTATGGGCTTCATACAACGTCGAATTTTTAAATACATTTACTTTTTTATTAAACCAACAATACTTTTTAAACCAGAACAAATATAACAGCCCGAAATCGATAGTTGTCGACGTATTCTCTTTGTACCTCATTCTGGAACACAAGCTACCGCAAGGCTTGACTGGTTTGGGATGCTCCATATGGTCATTACCAATTTTCTCCAAAAAATTTGTAGGCTTGAAATTAACTAGCAGCATCTCAGAAGATACTGCTTTTTTTTATTTTTTTTTATTTTTTTTATTTTTTATTTTTAAAATTTAAAAAATTTTTTTTTTTATTTTTAAGATACTGCTGATGCATTGTTGAGAACACAGGTAGCAGCGTTTGTTTGTAGTAACTGTTGAAGTAAAATTGCAAACCAACTCTTGTTTTCTTCCTTATCGTTGTTCTGTTTGTTGTGATGTTTGTGTTGTTCTCTTACTCCCTCCATCAAAACACTAGGCCCATCAACAGACGCAGTCCCCAAACGAGTGGGTCTGTTGATGAGCCTAGTATTTTGATGGAGGGAGTTAGAGGACAACACGAACATCACAACAAACAGAACAACGATCAAACAAAGGTTGGTTTGCAATTTTACTTTAGCAGTTAGTACAACCATACGCTGCTACCTGTGGTTGAGAACAATTGGTTTCAGGAAGCCAAGAGCGATGAATCTGGTAAACTTGTTTTTATATTGCCCATTAGTACCGTATGGAATTATTTTGAGGTGTTTCGGTTTTTTACTTACCGATGTACCATATTAACTCTGCCGTTATCAAGCTTCGATGTGCGATAGTATACAGTTCTTGCAAGGGGTCCACTAATGTCTCTTTTCCAAAACATTGAAGCTGCATTCTGCTGAAGTCTACTTGCGATACCAGTAACATCAACTCGGCTCTGATCATTGAAAGTTTGTTTGCTCGTAGTAACAACAGCCCCTTTTATAGTTTCCACTGTCCATCAATCCATTTGACGTCACAATCAATACATCATGATTGTGATGTAACAATCAAGCAAATGCCGCTGGCGACTGGCATCGACGGCTGATTTTGATTGCTACAGCAACAGCAACAGCAACAGCATAGATTGCTTTTGATTGGCATAGCACAATAACGCTAACCTGATGAAGAGTTAAGCTCGAAACGTTGTTAATTAACTATCTTTTTACAAAGTCGAATATTTTGAAAAATTTATACATTAATGATTGAATCGACGTACAACACGCTAAACAACTTTGTTTTCTATTGGCTAACGCTAAAGATGGCGGCGAGAAGCTTTTTCATCTTCAATAATAATAATTGCAACTTAAATCGAATTCCTAAAGAATCATTCAGGACTCTTGAATGGGACGCAATGCATCGTAGTGAAGCACTAATGAACCTTTTAGCTATTCTGAAAAGAATCTCAATCGAAGGATTTTTTACTACATTCTGCATGATTTTTGAATGTGCGCAGTTTTGGTAGAAGCTCTAACGCCACTCGATGGAACCTTGCATATAAAAATGTAGAAAAATAGTGCTCGATCCTGGCCATTTTGTAGAATGGCTAAACTGTCTATTGCAGAAATGGATTTTTACGGCTAACTATTCCAGCTGCAATGTAGAAAAGAAGAATAGAAAAACCTTGATCGCTACTTCTCGATTCGATAGATTGAGGCTGGTGTCAGATGTTCGAATTTTCCTTTCTTTATTCTTGTCCGTACTCTATCTACCTTGCAAAATCCTTTACATAGCATTGCCTTCTCTCAATATTCCCTTTTTGCAGGTAGCTCAAATTAGTCAGGCACATGGAATCAAATTGAATATATTGCAGCAACTTTTTTCAAGTTTTAGAAGCCCAACGAACGAAAGAACAAAGCCGACCTTACATGAAATGTTGCTGTATCTAGGCCTACATTTTAAAACATCAACCTGAATTCGATAAAATGATGCATTGAATTTGAAAAAGGTGCATTTCCGGGCGTTTGCGAAGTTTTTTTTTGGGAATTCTAGATTGTTGCAATTTCCATTCCGCTCCATTCTTTACCTTACTCATGCGCGCTCCCAATCTCTGTCCGTTAATCGATTTGGTTTTAAAACGAGCTCGCTTTGCATTGCAAAGATATGCTTCATACGAGGGGGGTAACTCCTATAGGGGGCTTGGTATACATGTGCCTGCCCGGGTTTGTAGTGAGTCAAACAGATAAAGGACAAGTGTAAATGAACACAATATTTATTAAACCAAGATTCTTAGTCTAACAGTTACAGGGCACTGGTAAAATGTCTCCCGAGTCAGTTCAGTTCCTTCTTCGCACGCCGCCATCTTCGCCTCGCTTCTGTCCGCTCCCCTCGCTTTGGTGCTGCGCCTCCGCATCGCTGATCCGGTCATCACACCCCTTCCCCGGTTAGACTAGAGTTCATAATCACTAAAGTATCTCGGGGGTTGTCTCTCTCTGCTAGGGTAGCGACGCATCCCAGGAGGGTTGTCTGGAATGTCCTGTCGTTGCTCATTGCTTGCATTTGCAGCCTCATCCTCTACGGTAGTCTGTACTTGATCTCTGGGTTTGGCCATCAAGTTATCTAGGTCATCATCACTATCTTGTGCTCTGTCTTGCTCTCTCTCACCCTTCGGTCTTTCTCTTGCTTTTAGATGGTCAGGTCGGTCAGGCATCGCTTTCCACTTTGAAGCATCCCGAGTAAATGTTTGATGCTTCCTCCTTGCGGTAACCATGGATCCTTTGTGTGCAATCACCGTGAATGGTTGGGGGTCATATGGGGTTTGCGTTGTGGACTTTCGCTGTTTTAGTAGGACTTTATCTCCCACTTTCAAACGGTGTTCTCTTGAATGCTTTCTTTTGTCATAGAGCTGTTTTGCTTTTCTCTTCGATGTCTGGTCTCGCTGCTTCACTGATTGATGGATCTTGGTTTGGCATCTTGGGGCCATGATAGGAACTTTTGTAATTATTTTCCTCCCAAAAAGAATCTCTGCCGGAGTCTCCCCGGTGGTGCTGTGGGGTGTTGCTCTGTAGTTGAGAAGGTAGTTGTTCACTGCCCTTCTTGGGTCTTGTTTTGCCGTATACGCAGTGTGAGCTACTTTTGTCAGCATGCGCATGAAATTTTCAGCCAGACCGTTGCTCTCAGGGTGTTCTGGTTCAATGAGCCGGTGCCGAAAACCTTGCCGTTTGGCATAATTCTTTATCTCTTCGCCATTGAATGGAGGCCCATTGTCACTCTTTATCTCCTCTGGTATTCCGTGGGTGCACAAAATACGATGTAGCTTGGGAATTACAGACTCTGCTGATGTGGATGTTACTATTTCAACTTCTGGGAACCGACTATATTCATCGATGAGCAGGAAGAAGTAGAACTTTGACGCAATGGGACCTTTGAAATCCATTGCTAGTTTTTGCCAAGGTCGTTCGGGCATCGCGGTGGGCTTAAGTGGCTCTGTATGATTGCGGTCAGTGGCGGCTTGGCATGGCAGGCATGTATCAATGTACTCTTGTGTCATCTGATCCATCTTCGGAAACCAAACTCTAGTTCTGAGGTATTGCTTTGTTTTTGTGAGGCCTTGATGTCCCTCATGTGCTAGGGCGATGACGTCTGACTGCAGGGCTTCTGGAATCACAATGCGTGTCCCTCTGAGCACGAGTGATCTAACGATTGACAGCTCGTTGAATACTCCTCTGAATGGTCGTACCTCTGGTCGGTTGGACAAATCTCCTTTCAAAATATCAGCCTTTAACATGGCTAAGGTGTCGTCTTGATTGGTTTCGTATTGCAGTATTTTCAGCGTTACTGCATCAGGTAAATCTTCAGCTATGATTGCATTGATGTACAGTTCTGTACCTTCCTCTACGCCAAACTCTTCTTTCTCATCTTCTTCATAGTTTGGGAGTGGCAATGGGTGGCGGCTGTTGTAATCACAAGGATTATAGCGGCCGGGCTCGTATTTTACTGAGAAGTCAAATCCTTGCAACCTTACCCGATGCCTTTCTACACGAACAGGCCCTGTCTTCTTGTAGCTGTTGTAGAGTGGAGGCAATGGCTTGTGGTCTGTTATGACAGTAAATGGGATCCCATACAGATACATCTTGTTTGTTAGAATGCCTGAATAAATCGCTAGGCTTTCTCCTTCGATTGGCGAATAGTTTTTCTCAGTTTTTGTCTTGGCGCGGCTGGTGTAATTGATTGGTTGCCATTCATCACTCGTACTTTCTCTTTGCATGACAGTGGCTGCTATCCCCTCAGGTCCGCGATCTACCACAAGTTGTGTTTCTCTGTTTGGGGAGAAAGCTCCCATAACTCTCTCACTCACCAATGCAGTTTTCAGCTTCTGTACCGCCGCCTCACATTCTCTTGTCCACTTGAACTTTTCTCCTTTGCAGAGGTGCTGCGCCTCCGCATCGCTGATCCGGTCATCACAGGGTTATGGGTCAGTTAGTGATATTTTGCCCGGGTTATGGGTCATATTTTGTGAATATGGCCTGTGTCTGCTTGACAGAAATTTGCCTTGGTTATGGGTAAATGCTAGCAATTTATAGATATTTTTAACTATTGTGACAAATACCTTCGTAAAAAGGAATTTAGCTCCGCAAATGATACGAAGCGTGTTCTTTTCATGATGCTTGTGGAAAATTTTGCCCTTTTTATGGGGTCACATTTCAAAATTTTGCCCTGGTTATGGGTCGTATCTCTGAATTCTCAAAGGCACATATATACCAGACCTCCTATTGTAGTTACCCCCTCGGCTTCATAGCATGGTTTGTTTTGGTGTTTGTTTGTGAGCCGCTGTGGTGGATTTGACGGCCAGAACGGAGGAGATCGGCCAGTCACGCCAGGCAGGTCATTGCGCAGCAGCAGTGCTCTCTAGTTTTGTCATTCGAGATCATACGATCCTTTGTCTTCTTTTGTCTGCTTATTGTTTGTTTGAATACGTAATGCAATTGGAATGCACTGAGTAACATTGAAAAGCGTTTATTTCCCGATCCGTTTGTTTTCTTCACAGGTTCACAAGGAAGTCTAAAAATACAATAGACGGCCGCTAGCCTCAAGGTTTGGCCCGCCCAGAGCAGTTTCACCAAAAGCAGCCGAAGCAAAGAGGCTGTTCTGTCATCGAAACTAGACTGATTACTTGGGTCCCAGCATTAAAAACAACATAGTCGAGCGATAATTTGTTACATTTCGTAGAATTTTCCCATGGCAATAGTGGTAGCAGCTCAGGCTCTGGAATAGCTATCCAGTCATCAAGGGGTGGAACGACTACGGCTTGCTTTTTAATGCCTTATTTTGTCCGGCAAAAAAACTTTCGGACAAATACGGCATTAAAAAGCAAGCACGATATCAAAAAGATGTTACAACTGATTGTTGATTCTATCATAAATTGGGTCAACAGCTAGAATGGGTCCGATTGAAACGTTATAAGCCGTGTAGAAGGCATATCCTCGAAATTTTTCCTGGGATCTCCACCCCCAGACCCCGTCGCTTTCATACCCTACAAGTTGACCTACCCTGCCTGGCAAAAGCTACTCCTTATGTTATACATTATCAACATGTAGTATGTAGGTTGAGAAGATCAGTGAAGATCAGTGCAATCTACATCCAAAATCCTAATTTGCTAAATCCTTCATTTGAGAGCAACACAGTGCATCGCTAGTAAGGAATTTTCCAAATTAACTCAGGCTAGGGCATCAACAAACAAATGTTTCTCTCTGCAAAACATTTTGATTCCCGGGAGTTTGATGCTTATTCCAGTGTGATGTTTCGAGAGTTGAAAATATGTTTGAGTCGTAAGGTATTCCCTTACTCATTGCAATTTTCCTGTGGAAAAAGTTGGCCTTTTTCATTTTTTGCCCCACCAGCGAGAATTTCTTAAAATAAAATATGCCTTGTGCTTGTGTTCTTTTAAAGATTTCTGAGTATGGAATAAGCAAAAAAGCAAATTGCCTTCATAAGACATGCATCTTTTTGCTAGAGGGTCATTTTGATCAGCTGACTTTTTTGTCAGTGTTCCTTTTCATTGTTATGAGTCATGATCCATAACTTTGTTTCGACACTATTTGACTGACCACCTCGAAGGAGACTTGGGGGTCTCTGAAGATTGGAAAAATTCAATAGACCTTTTAGCTATTCTGAAAAAGAATCTCAATCGAACGATACTTTGCTACATTTTGTAGAATTTTCGAATGTGCACAATAGTAATAGAAGTTCTAACGCCACTCGATCGAACCTCGCTTATAAAAATGTATAAAAATAACGCTCGATCCAGGCTCTTTTCCTGAATAGCTAAAAGGTCTATGGGCCGCGGCTCCTGTTGGAAGCCGTTTATTGATTTACATATGAAAAGGATGCTACTTTCAACATTACAATGCCCACAGCATCATTCCGAAGGAGCGCCGAAAACCAGATCTTCTAACCACGAAAAATCAGGTCTTTGCTTCATAAATCCGCGATAAATCTTGCTGTAAAAAGATGAAGAACAACACTCAGTTCTCAAACTTTGGCTATGGCCCCAGTAACAATGCAGCAAAGAAGAGACAGAAGGTGAACAAACTCGTCCTCATCATCGTCTACCTGTTCGCGTTTCTAGGATTCACCTTCGTGGCTGTTTCACAAGCAACGACTTCATGGACAATTGTCGACAATTACAAAGATTTCGTGTACCCAGATGAGTATCAAGGCTTATGGCAGAAATGCTTCGACAAACAAGCTTATGAATGTATCCCAAGGAAGAGTTTAAGTAAGTATTTTGGCCGAAGTTCTGTGAGGTTCTTCTTTCTTTTGAATTTAGGCCATACACATAATGTCGCCACTCAGATATTGATTACAATACTAGCAATTCAATTCAGTTCTCATTGACATCAGCAAACATGGAGTGAAATGAGTCATGATAGTTGAAAGTCAAGGGGTGAAGGTGCAATTAATTGTTGAAATATGTGAAGGTTTCCGAAAGTAGACCTTCACTGTTGCCGGAGAGCTGCTATGTTGTTTTTTGGAGAGCTCAAGTCCATGATAATTTTTGAAAATCAGTATGGCCTTTGGGTGTGTGTGGTTGCCCAGTTTGTTGCTCTGGCCATCTTGCTGGTTACTGTGTGGCTTGCAGTATGCTGGTAACTGTGGGCAGAACCTCAAGAGGGATATTATGTACAGTGACCTCTATGGAAAGAAAGAGCTCTGCGTTGGACCTAATGTTGGAGTGTGTTACACCAAATTTCCTTGGCTTGGAGCAACATCAAGAACAATAAGGAGATGATATGAGATGATCCCAGAAGGAGATGATAGTCAAGAAAGCAAGGGAGAAAAAGCCTGATGGTATATTCAGGCCTTTTCGTTTTACGCGAGTGATCGCTCGCGATCGCGTCAGCACTCGCGCAAACATGATCATGCGAGCTCTTTATCACTCTCGCAAAATTGCCAATTTTAGGAGAAATCGCTCTCAACAATTTCTTGTGAATTGCAATAGGATAATATCCACGTTGATCAATGAACAAATCTTCTGTTAATTTGTGAAAAACAGAAGTAAGGGATTTGACCTCAGGCAGAAATGATCATATACACTTACCTCACGTAAGTATTGCACCACCGTATCCAAAATGGCGGCTAAAAATGTCATGTAACTCAAGCAACAAAATTTGCATGACAAAAGCATCAGCATTTTAAGGGTTTCCCTGCCGGGTGTTTTGGCGCGAAAATAATTGTCTGTTTGTCTACTTTCTATTTAACAGTAAAATGAAATGTTGTTTTGTTGCTTTCCTTGATAAATTAACAAAAACCTGAGGACAACATTGAACAAGATTTTGGCTGGATAACTGGAGGACTAGGCCATAACAAAACGAAGAATGAACAGACTTCTTAGAGCAAAGATAACAAAACTTCTTAATTTTCAACTCTGGATTCTGCAAACTTTATCGCTATGACAAAAGTTTTCCGCGAGGAATGCGAACTGGCTATAAAACAGAGGTGAAACTGAAAGAAGCCATTCCAAGGTAAGAATATGCTTGACACTATTTTTATCACATTAGCATTAATTTTGTTCATGGGAAACTTTAGGTAGGTGGTTGATAATTAAATATCTTGATTTGGACATACCTCACAATATCCTCTCGCTCGAATTTAATTTGAAGGTGATTAAAACCTTGAAAGTGACTGGAGCTTGGTTTTTTTCAACATGACTTCTCCTAAGATTGATTCAAGTTCATTTACCTTGAATGACTTCCTCCTTGTTTACTTGAATTTTATTCTTTTACTCCATTCGAAGAGGGAAACTTTTTTTCATGGCAATGAAGTTTGCACAGTCCAGATTTGAAAACAACGAGATTATGTTATCTTTGATCTAAGAAATCTGTTCATTCTTCGTTTCGACATGGCCTACTCTTCTAGATTTTTTACTAAAATCTTGTTCGATATTGTTCTAAAGTTTTTGCTAATTTATCAAAGAAATCAACAAATTAACACTTCATTTTACCTTAATTAAAGAGGAGATGGATCAGCAACTATTTTCTGTCTAAAAACACCCAGTAGAGAAACCTGTAAATGCTGGTACTTTATCATACAAATTTTGTTGACTGAGTTGCAAGAAACTTTAGGCAGCCATTTTGTTTTCGATGGTGCAATACTTATGTGAGGTAAGTGTACTTCAAGAAAGTATCTTTTTTGGGAAAACGAAATACAGTATCAAAATGCGATAGATACCTGATATTGGAATAACTGCATCTAATAGCTTAAAGTTGAAACTGGAAAGCATCTTACTGGGATTGGTAGGGGAGCTGATTTAATCAAACATTGGTTCTAAGAGCAACGGAAATATAATTTAGAGAATGATAATATCGAGATTCATTGTAGCTTGCTTTTCCAAGGAATGAACGGTGCTTGTGAATCTTTACCTGAGCGATTGCTCGCGCAAACGAAATTACGCGAGTGTTTTAGCACTCTCGTGCAACTTTCCTCAAGAAAAGGCCTGTATATTGTTCTTCAATGATTACTCGGCCAACACCTTGGCTAGAAGGCAAGCTCAAATCCCCTTGTTGGATAAGATGAGAAAGCAGGGTAAGATAGCATATTTCATAAAGGACAGGCTGATCGTAAAAGACAAGCCACCAGACAGGAAATTTACAGCCAACAATGTCAAGTCTGATGAAGAAGAAGATGATGAAATTACTGTCAATTTTTCATGAACCCTTCTTGAAAGTACTGAGTACAGTAAGACATTATTGTGTTTTTCTTTTTTTTTCTGTTTTGTCTTTTCTTTTGCCACTTTAGTTGTAGGTTAATTTGCTTTAAGTTGTTCAAGTTCATTTTAGGACATAATGGTCATAACTGATACCTTCCCTTGTGGCATTTGTCACAAAAAGATACTTGCTCACGTCAAATCAGTTTACTGTAATAATTGCAATTTTTGGGTCCATATAAAATGCAATGACATTTCCAGTTCTGAATATAAAGAGCTGCAAAAAGAACCTGATGATGTACCTTGGTTTTGCTTAAATTGTACAAAAATGATGTTTCCCTTTGGTCAACTGGATACAACGAACTTATAAATCTGTATGATTTTGATTTTCCTTCGTTTGTTGATTCATTGCCATCGTTTGAAATAACCTCTGGTCTCTCAAACTTGCCTAACCTTGATGACTACGATATTGATGAACACCTACCTTCCAGTGTCAACTCAAGTTATCATACTCTCCAGGAACTATCTAGTCTTAGCACTACAGAAACTGACTTTTCCCTATTTCATATGAATGTAAGAAGTCTTTCACTTCACTTTGATGAGCTTGTTTCAACTCTTGCTACTTTGAAAATTAACTTTGATGTCATTGGTGTATCTGAAACATGGAATTCTTTTGCAAATCCCATAAAAACAAATGTTGAAATTCCTGGATATAGTTGCTTTCCATGCCAGTTGCATAGTCAAAATGGCGGTGTTGCACTTTATGTGAAGTCTGGGCTTATTCCAACTCCTAGACCTGATCTAGGTAAAGATAGTACAAATTTTGAGGCAGTGTGGGTTGAAAACAGAAATGGTAAAAATTATCTACTTTGTTGTTTGTATCGTCACCCAAGCTCTGACCTTGATAATTTCAATGAATATTTGCATGAAGTTTTTTCCATTCCAGCTGTATCTAATAAACAAGTATTTATCCTTGGTGACTTTAATGTCAACCTTCTGAATTATAACTCTCACACAGAAACTACCAATTATGTTAACTTTCTTTTCTCAAAGCAGTTTCTTCCATATATTGTTCACCCATCTCGGGTATCTGAGAATTCTTCCACCCTTATTGACAATATCTTTT
Source organism: Aurelia sp. 3 sensu Dawson et al. (2005) (assembly GCA_964020215.1). Lineage (NCBI taxonomy): Eukaryota > Metazoa > Cnidaria > Scyphozoa > Semaeostomeae > Ulmaridae > Aurelia > Aurelia sp. 3 sensu Dawson et al. (2005). The sequence goes on from OZ026584.1 coordinate 5,613,729, forward strand.
CTAACTTATCTGATAATGAGACAGTAAGTGGTAACATCTTGACTCATATAACGGATCATTTCCCTCAATTTCTGATTGTCAAGCATGCAGGTATATCCTATAAAAATTTGTCATATTACCAACATGACTTTTCTAAGTTTAATAAAGGAAATCTCCTGAATGATTTTGAAAACCTTGATCTAGCATTTTTAAATGAAAGTTGTTTGGACATTAATGCTAAGTTCAACAGATTTTTATCCATCCTTGATGAATTAGTTGAAACTCATGCTCCTTTGAAAAGGCTAACCAAGAGAGACATTAAATTTAGAAACAAACCATGGATAAATAGCAAAATACAAAAAATGATGCGCATCAGAGATAGGTTACTTGGAAAGTTGAAAAAAAATAATGATCAATCTCTCAAAGATCTATACAAAAAGTTTAGAAATCGAGTTTCAGATTCCTTGCGAGAAAGTAAAACCAGCTATTTTTACAATTATTTTCATAAAAACAGTAACAGCATGAAACAATTATGGTCAGGAATTAAATCAGTTATAAATATTAGACAATCAAGTAATATTAATGTTATAAGTAAGCTTAAGGACTCAAATGGTAACATTTCATCAGATCCAGCAGTTGTTGCTAATATCTTCAATAAGTTTTTTGTAAATGTTTCTCATAATATCACTAAAACTATACCAAGATCTAATAAGTCACCTGTGGATTTCATGGGTGACAGAACTGGTAATTCTTTCTTTACTGCACCCTCTGTTCCTAATGAAATATCTGAGATAATCTCTCTCCTTAAAACTGGAAAATCTCTAGGACCAAACAGCATTCCAATGAAAATCTTAAAAGCCCTTTCTCCACTAATATCTTCACCCCTTTCTCAAATTGTAAATGAATCATTTCAGTCTGGGATATTCCCAGACAAGATGAAGTTTGCCAAAGTAATTCCTCTGTTTAAGAAAGGCTGTCCACTGGTTGCATCCAACTATAGACCTATTTCTCTTCTTTCTGTCTTCAGCAAAATCACTGAAAAAGTCATGTATGAACGTCTTTATAAATATCTAGAAAAGCAGGAAATACTATACACTTTACAATTTGGATTTCGCGCTAGTCATTCTATTAACCATGCCCTGGTTAGTTTAACAGAAGCCATCAAGAACTCATTGGACAATAGGAAATTTGGTTGTGGAATTTTTATTGATCTACAAAAAGCATTTGATACAGTAAATCATGAAGTTCTTCCGACAAAGCTTGAACACTATGGAATTCGTGGAACCGTCTTAGACTGGTTTAAATCTTATCTCACAGATAGAAAACAATACGTATCAGTAAATGGATCAAACTCTAGTTATCTCAATGTTACGTGTGGGGTACCACAGGGTTCAGTCCTTGGTCCTCTCCTTTTTCTAATTTACATTAATGATTTGCCATACTCATCCTCAAAACTAATCTTCTACTTATTTGCAGATGATACCAATATTTATTGTGAAGCTGAAAATCTTGATTTGCTTCAAAGAACGGTTAATAATGAATTGAAAAAAGTTAAAATTTGGCTTGATGTTAACAAATTGTCATTGAATATTGATAAGACTAACTTTATAATCTTTAAATCCCCCCAGCATTCCTCCTCTCAAATAATCAATGTCAAAATTGGAAACCTTCCTATCAAAAAGACTTGCTATGTTAAATTTCTTGGAGTTCTCTTGGATGAAAATCTTTCATGGAAGTATCATTTGACTGAGCTGTCTAAAAAACTGGCAAGAACTTGTGGTATGTTCTTCAAAGTAAGACATTTCTTACCAATAAATGTTCTAATATGTCTTTATAATTCTTTATTTTCACCTTTTCTCCAATATGGAATTTTAGTTTGGGGTCTTACGTATGAAACTCATATCAATCCAGTGTTCCTATTACAGAAACGGGTTATAAGGGCAATTGCATTTGAGAACTTTACTTCGCACTCAACTCCTATCTTCTCAGATTTAAAAATCTTAAAACTGCATGATCTCTTTCAACTTAAACTTCTAACCTTTGTGTATGAATCTGTTCATAAAATCTCCCCTACTTGTTTCCACAACTTCTTTAAATCTGTGGCACTCGTTCATCAATATGGTACACGACAGGCTAGCAAGGATGATATATTTTTAACTCAGAAAAATACCAATCAATATGGCCTCAGATCTATACATTACCATGGATCAAAGTGCTGGAATGACATTCCTGTAGAAATAAAACGGTCACCATCTGTCAATATCTTTCGTCAGAGACTCAAAGCCTTCCTTTTTGAAAACAATTATTAAAGCAGATTATAGATAGTCATCAACACTATTTTGCCAACAATTTATATTCATTAATTCAAATTTTCCAAAAAGGGGGTGCTCTCTCCTCGATTAGCTTTGCTACTGAGGGGGCTCCTCCTTAAGAATTCCTCTTCATACAAATTTCCTATTTTTTCTGTGTAGTTATGTTTAATCTCTATACTTGTATTTGTAATTTGTAGCCTGTAGTTTATGTTTAGTGTTGTTTAATGTTTTTATGAAATTTGTATGTAGTGGAATTTAAAATCAAATGAACTGAACTGAACTGAATAGTAAGGTGATTTTAAAAGATTGGTGTACTGCAAAGCATGGTGTAGCTTGGTATATATATATATTGTTCTTAACTGTAGAAACTGAAAGATTTCAGCCTCGTTCACTGGGTTTTCTTATGTCATACGCTGATCATGAAGCTGAATGAATACCCTGGTACACTTCAGTCAAATTTCCCCAGAAAATGGGCAGATTTGGAAGCTAATATGGATTTGCAGTTTGCTAGGGAATGCTAATCGACGGAAAATAGTTGTTGATCTAGAGCTAATTCTGCACAAGATAAATTGAGAAATTGAAAACGAACGCTTTGAGGACCTTATTTTAACCTTTTTGAAGGTATTCAAACAATAATCAGTGGTTAACAATTGTTTAATGTGAAAATAAGCACAGTACCTTTAGGGCGAATATGGGCCTAAGTTGAAAATTAGAGAAATTTTCACTCTGCAGCTTCCAAAATGAAATGGCTCGTTATTCTTTGAATTTCAGAAATAAATTGTAAAAGATGGTCGAAATATGCAAAGAATATGGTTTTACATCAAATTTTGACATGCCATGGTCATTTACCTCACACAAGACGGAGTTACCGCCATGGTCGTTTACCTCACACAAAACGGAGTTACCGCCCAAAATGGCGAACAGCCAATCAGATTGCAGAATGGTCCCTTGTATCCCAAAGTAGAGGCAGAGCAACAAACTCACTATGGGGACAAGAGCGGAAAGATCTCTCTGAAAATCTTAATCCAGGCCTTCCATTTGCACACAAACTTAGCAGTCTGACATGGGCTTTAGATTCTTTATACTGTATGTGGTAAGCTATAGAATCTATGGAATGTCACACAAGAAATTTTTAATTTGTTGCCTCATGCAAGCTTAGATGCCTGGAAGCACAATGTGCACAGAAATTTGATGCCATGTGCAGTTAAGAACAATAGATTAAATCAGTGGACAGTTTGTTCGTTTACCACCTGCAGAGAAGTTACTTGCAGTGCCAGGCGACCATTAAAGAAATTCACAGGGTGGATCATATAACTGGCCCCCTGAAATTAAAAGTTATTGCCTTGTATCAAAGTTGAGTTGAAAGGCTTAGCTATCTTTTGAAAAGCTGCATGGTCATTTTGAGCAATGATTATAAAAACCATATGCAAAGGAAATATTGAATCCAGAATTCATCATTTTGAGTGAAAACACTCATGATCATGTTCCAGTGAAAAACTGAATATAGCGATTGATTGAAGTGATCTGGGGATTTTTTTGTTTGTACATTGATTAACCTCTGCTCGTCATTCATATTTTGTGATCAAAAGCAAACTTGGCATATTCAGCTTTTTCACATCCTCCAAAACATTGACTGGCAACGGAAGGTATAGCCCAAGAAATGAATGAATTTCCATATTTGTTAGACTGTTATTCGGACATATTGCATGGACCCTAAACTGACCAAACAACATTTAAAGTAGTTTGTTGCCCTGATGCCTTGTTCATGTTCATAACAATGGTTTTCAGGAAACTATGTGGGATCTAACTCTTGAAGTTATTTTCCGGTCATGTGGTACATTTTACGTACTTGCTTGCAATCCGCATGCATGGAAAGCGGATGGGTTACATATATACTGGAAATGTTCAGGTAATGCACTTTTCTTCCCATACAAGTTCTTGGCCAAATATTAGTTTGGGATTGTTATGCCATGGAAAATATGGAAATTGACTAATTTAGAGTGTTTGTTTTTACTGTGCGGAAATCTTATGCTGTTATCGATTTCCAGAAATGATAAATTTGTGTTGTTTTAGTTATTTTGATATTTAAATGTTCTTGCTTTTTCAGCATGGCTCTATGTTGTGAGAGCGTTCCATCTGATGGCATTCCTCCTTTATGCTGTTGTCATGGGAATATTTATAGCTGCACACATTAACAGAAATGTCAAGCCTAGTCTCTCTGCTGGTTTTCTACTTGTTGCAGGTATGAACTTGGCCCCACAACATGTATTTATCTCCAGGGTCTTTAGTGACATGAAAACCGCTGTGTGTGTTTGTTAAGGAGATACTTGTGAGCAAAATAGCTGTTATGGTTTTGATAAGCAATTTGATCTTTTTACAACTGCAAGGCTAGTGGGAATTTTATACACATGCATCCTGATGATAATCATGATGTCAAAAAATGCTTTTTTATAGAATTATGTGAAATTATATTGATATACATAACAAGTTCCTCTCAACAAATTCAGTTTAATGAGTGGGGCAGTAAAATTTTACTAATTTCATTTTAAATCTTTGCAAATATTTGAGCCCTTGGCTGGGGCAGAAATTTTTTGCCAGGTTCATGAAAAAATGCCACCAACAAAAAAGTGCAACTAATGATGGGAGCTTGACTGTAGTGAGGCTCATAAAGCACCATCAGTTGGCTAGGATTTGTTTTACCCATTTCAAGTCATGTGATGATACTCTTGGGAAGTTTCCGTATTATGCCACAATTTGCACTCATGGCAAAAACTTTTCATGCCACAAAGTATGTTAAAGAAATCACAACATGTTTTATCAAGGGATTGATCACATCACTTGAAATGGGTCTAAACAAACTTTAGCCAATTTGGCCCATTCCTGCACTGTGCCAAAAGTTGGGTAATAAATTCCATTGTATAGCAGAGTGACTGTTTGTAATGTTTTTAAAACCCAGTTTGGCCAACCCATTTAATGCCCAAATAATGTTGTAATGTCATGATACCCAGTCACTGTTGTATCAGAGTGGATTTGCCAATAATTGTATTTTGGATTTATTGATGATGAATGAAAACTGAAACTGAACAGCTTCTTATGTGCTGATTAAACCACAAATTCACATTTCTTTCAATTTCTAGCCTTGCTGATCCTGATTGGTATGATAGTGTACACAGCAAAAGCACCACTACCTCGTACAGTTGATAGAAATCGTAATCCATATGTCACAAGGGAATTCAAGATCAGATACGGATATTCCTACCTTATTGGCTGGGCAGGCCTTCTCCTAACATTCATGGCAGGAATTGTTGCTCTTGTTCTACACAGAAGAGAATAAAGGGTATCGTAATGGGGGAATGGCAGAGGATACATTTTCTTGGTGCAGCTGGAAAAACACTGGCATTTGTTTCAATTTTTCTCATAGGGAAATTTTTGTTCGTTTTATATAAGTTGTTCTTTTGCTCAATCTCGATGTTCTTGGCAGTCAAATATAAAAACATTGTTTTGATACTGTGGTTTATTCTTCAGCAACAGTTTTAGCATGTGAAGCTAGATTTTAATTATGAATAAACCTATGCCAGGGTTAAAATACACTTGGCATTACTGGACTTATTTATTCTTTTAATATGCCTCTTTGTGATTGAGTCAAAGAATATATACTATGCTTTCTTTTGTTATTCAGGAAATGCACACAAATCTTTCCCACGTGAGTGAATTTGAAACTTTATTTCATAAAAATGTCTTTGCGGGCATTTGCCAGATCAAGATTGGAAACTTCTTTGAGGTATTCCTCGCACTACTATTAGAAGACACTTTAGGAAAAAGGACATTATTTAAAGTAATTTTGATTCTGTGTAAATATTACAATATCACCTAGTGTTGAAAAGACCCATTTAAAGCTTCAAAGAACGAGGTACAAGAGTGCTTGATTCCCACTAGGCATTAACTTGACAGTTACCTACTCTAATGCCCCATTCACACAATGCAAGTTAAACCAGCTTAAACTAAACCAGGTTTTTTAATAAGGCCCTCTGATTGGTCGATCCAACAAATCCAGTCATTTGATTGGTTGAGATTTAAACTGGTGTAGATAACGCTGGCTTAGTTGTGTCAGTGTGAATGCAGTATAAGTGAGATACATAACTGCATTTAATTCTTAACTTTTATTGGACAGCGATGTTCTATATCAAACCTCTTTAGTGCCAAATAAGCCTGAATTATCTTTTGTTCATTTGGCATTAATTTGGAAGCTGAAATCAAAACGTTTTGTTTTTAAATTTTAGATCTTATGGAGCAGAGTTGGTGGCAGTAAAGCCGTTTGCCATGATCTAGAAGGAGGCCACTCCCATTATGGTTAATAGCTATGCAATTTATCTAGCCTCCGTTATCCAAAATTGGCACCTTAATTCTTGAAGCAAGCTAGCTTTTCAAAGTTGCATTTTTAGTTGATGGCAGCCCTCTTTTTATATTGGATCTATAAAGTACTTTTGTTGGCTCTTTTTAAGTTGAATATTGTCTCACTCAGCTAAATCTTTACTTGATCTCGAAGTAGCAGTTATGCCTCCAGGTGATAATGCATTACAGAAGATAATATATCTACGTGACACTGTCAACATTCAGAAACCTTTAATGGCAGCCTGCGGTGATTTATATTGGATCTGTGAAATGCTGCTGTGGGCTGTTGAGATTCAACACTGTATCATTAGGCGAACTCTTATTTGGGAAATTATAGATACATTTGTAGCAGGTGAGGACTTGGTAGCATTATGCCGTCTCTTCCAGTGCGACACGACCTAGTTGATAATTTTACCGTAATAGAACTCAGAAAACACTCAGACGGCATTACTTCTCCGGATGTCAACTGTTAACAGCAGGTGTGGGGCATCGATTCGAATAGGTTATTTTTGGATATTTTGGCGCTTTGCAAATGCAAACTTGTAACCTTGCGAAAGCCCTTTGGAGAGCTTGCTTCCATTCCTGATGTTGAATGCCTTCCGTAGTTAAAAGCCGAGATAACTGTTCCAGAATAATTGGAGACAGTTCTTGCCCGTCGTTGCACTTTTCTATGCTTGTTGCACCTTTGATCTATGTAGTAGTGTAGCGACTTTTAGATACAGTTTGGAAAAGTAAATAATTTGAATTTTCGTACTCTAACATTGTGTAATACTGTAGTGTATTCTGCTTTCTTTCTGTAGCCATATGCGATACGGTATGATATGGAAATTATGTTAATTGAGTAACAAGCAACGGGATATTTCTTTGTGATTTATCTTTCATTGGCCACATTTGGATATTTATCAGTCTGTTTCATGCTAGGAGAACATTCTCAAATCAAAAGGGGTATAGAAGGCTCTCAAGAATGGGCATGGTGTCTCAGGGGAATTAAAACATCTTACACAAAACGACAAAACTAAATATTTTTGTTTCGCTGAAAGTTTACCGCTTTGATCCTTTGTCTGTAGACTCATAAATAGATTTGACACATGTCTTGCACAAACTTTTGTTGCTTTGTTGTTTTGTCTAAGATCTATTCATTGGTGAACCAAACAGCCAAAAAATATTTATCCTTTTTTCCATTTGAATGAATTGAGCAAAATCAGGTATGCCATATCTATTCATGAGTGTATGAACTATATCGAATCGCATTATCCGTAGCACAAAGCCTATCGAAGCGACGTTTTTAAGGAGATTACTGGCGTTTGCAGAGAAATATGGAACGAGACAAATTTGCAAGAAGTTGCTCAAGACTGGATGTTTTAACCGAAATTTGGAGACATTTAAAAATCGATGTTCGAACGATTGTCAATATTCTTCGACCGGAAAATGACTGTAATTTCGGCTCCAAATAAGATTTTTTTTCCAAGCACGCTACAAACTGTAGAGGGGCATCCCTTCTACTGATTTATCAAAGAAAATTCCATGTAATTATTGTAACTCAGTAGCCATTTCAACTTTCGTGAGGGTACTCAAGAATTCACTTTGAGCGGTATCACGTGGCTGGAAAGGGGCTATTTGATTGGCTGAATACCGTGAAATTGGATGATTTCCGCGTGCTTCAGCAACCAGTAAGGATTCGAGCCGTATGCTAGTCTCAATAGACATCCTTGGAGCGCTTGTGAAAGTATCATTTCTTGAATGTTCCAGCAATTTTACAACCTTCCTTTTCGTGTCCTTGAGTCCTTGAGCATTCATAAAATATCAATTTCTCCAGGAAAACACAATGAACACAGGTCTGAAAGTATTCAGCTCTTTCTCATTTGCTAATCAGTTGACTAAGATTTCTACCCTTCGCTGTCGAAAGTAAATAGAAATATAAAATTCTATTGCGTCAAATCTATCCTAGCTTTTTTAATCAGACTTGGTAAAATTGTAGATCAACAACCCTAGCTATAGCTAGAGGTACGCTGTAAGAAAACCAAAAAATTTTCGAGTAGTTATGGAGATAAGTCCACTTTTCTGAAATAAAAAATAAGTTTTGAAGAATGATTTGCGCAGCCAGCCTTATAAGAAACATTGCAATTTATGCATCTCTCGATTGCCAAGACTGTGTAGAAAAACTTCCTTTTTACAGCTTTTAGATGGACCGAATAGTATTGGAGAAATTAACTATTTTCTTTTGAGAGTGGTTTTGCAAAAACGGTACCCTGGGTACCAGAGCCTCAAAAGAAATAGAAGGAGAAAGAAAAATGAGGCTCTGGAACCATCCAAACATAGCCTCTTTCTGAACTTTGAATCACTTCAAATCTAATCATATCGAATCATCGGAATCGCTTAACCAAAACAACGCAAAATGGCATTTTTCGTTCTTCTATGTTATTTTTTTACGCTTTGGTACCCAGGGGAGCAAAATGGCAAAACACTGCTCATTAGAGCGGAAAGCGGAGTTACGTTAACACGACCAACATACAAAAAACAGGCCCTTGTTACCAAGCTGGCAAGGAAGCCTATTGTTTATCAGCTTGATCAACATTTTCAATTTGAGGCCTTTTTTGAGGTCTGTCTGTGTTTTGGTTTTTGGAAACATTGCAATCCTGCAATTCGCTTTGCTCTAAATAGCCTTGAGTGTTTGTTAGCCTTGAGAGAACTTGAGTGTTTCTCGATTTTTGAAATTCTTAAATTGAGATATAAACTTCAAATTAAGGAAAAGTTTCCTAAGTTTCTTTATAGAAAATCATGTACTATCAATGAACTTCTCGAGCGCAAGCTCTATGATGGTGATGCAAAACGCACTATTTTGATTTGTATTTGTAAATTTTCACTTCCAAGAAAAGCTACGGTTGATCCTTCAAGCTGCTTTTTGCTTCATCTGCAAGCAAAACGTTTGTTTCCATTTTGAATAGATACATTTTGACTCCATTGGAAAGCTGAAAATATAAACCATTTTTTTGATGTCAATAATTTTTAAATAAAACACGCGTTTTTCAGACCCGAGGCTGTTTATTATCAAATAGGGTATTGTTTTGAAATTTAGGCCCTGTTTATGTGAGGAAAAACACCTCACCTGCCAGACCCGGGGCTGAGAGGCGAGGTAAATTTCAGCCACCGTTTATATGAGCTATTTCACCTCACCTGTCAGCCCCGGGGCTGAGAGGCGATGTGGAGTAAAGTCTCTCTTCCGTGAAATCAGATCGAACTGACCAATAAGAATCAACGAATAATTTCAATTTACCTCACCATACCGGTGGTGTTTCGTTTATATGGAAAAATTTCACCTCACCCAGGTGAGATCCCACCTCTGGTGAGGGGGGATTTCACTATACCGGTGGTGTTGCGTTCGTCATGTAAACGCGAAATGAAAATACAAAGGATTCTATGGGAAGGTGGAATCTCACCTCTCAGTCCCGGGTCTGGCAGGTGAGGTGTTTTTCCTCATATAAACAGGCCCTTAAGGTTTCCCAATCAAGCACAAAATTCTTCAAAGCGGCAGGTTTCAGATTCATCTTGAAGAGAGCGAGGTTTCCAGTTGAAAAACACGATTATGAGTCTGGTGCTTGCCAACAAAGATTAAAGTTACCAATGACCATAGCAATGCAAGCAATCGCCTCTTTTTCAGAGTTTTGCAAATGAGAACGAGAATCTCTCCGAAGTCTGCCAAACCTTCTGCCTTTCGGAGCAGAAGGTTCAGCAGGCCTTCCAAACCTGCCAAACCTGCCGTTTTCGGAATGTGGAAGTCAATCAAAGACGAATTTTGAGTCTGCCAAGTCTACCGTTTTCAGAATAGGTACCAATCAAACACACCCTGAGGTTGCAAGGTTAGGATGCATAGTCTTGCCATAACAGCTAACTCTGTAATGTATTTCATTCAAACAAACCTCATCCACTACTGAATAAACTTGTAGGAACCAAATTCACAAGCTTACAAAAGGAGATAAAACAAAACATTAAGGCGGGTTTGGGTTTTCATAAGACGATTCACAAACAATCTTCATTTTGACATGGCACAACATTTATTTATTTACTGTTGGAGAGAATCAATTACAGTTCGAACATACAAAGCGATTTTAAGCACTTCTATCTTTCTCTTCTTGAGTCTAAGCGAGCAATAATGTATCTCAAGAAATCGTTTCCAAAAAAAAACTCGCTATCTCTTATTGGTCAACTGAGGTAGGTGTCGACTTTATACGACTATCATGTATTGCAAAGAGATCTCTTGGTATTGGTGGTCTCCTTGGCTTGTCCATGTATTCCAAACTGACACAAAGTTAAGGCAATAGCAAATGCATTATGTACGATTTTCTATATGACTATTTGCATTACAATAAAGACATTCTACTAAATAATACACTAAAATTAGCGTCAAAGCTCTATTAAGATCCTCCCCTCTTGAGCCAAAATTTTAAATAAGCCCCCTCCTTTCTATTAAACCCCCTTTTATATCAAATTCCAGAAATTACCAACGACTTCCCATAAATTTCGCCAGACAAGCTTGCACTTCAGCTTTGATCGTGTTTAGGATGGAGAATGTGTTGAATATATGTATTTGACTCGTTAAATTGTACGTTGAATTCACACAATGCGACAAGACAACGGTACCAAAGATGACTCATCTAGAAACAATTACCATGTGCCCTCATGCACCTCGAGCTACAAAGACTTACAGCGAAATGGTTACGAAATACATCGAACACGTTGTTTTAATTTTAAAACCAGAAAGAGGATTCACTGATAAGCAAAGCTCTAAAACCAGGCCCAACCAGCATTTTCCTTCGGCCAACAGATAGTTTGATTAAAATGTGATATTCTGATTGCTTCGTCCACAACTAAACATTTGCATACAGGTAAGTTAAAAAAAAAAACGCACGGTGTTTGAAAAAATACTGATCTCTGAATATCCGGGCTTGTTTCAAAGCCAATATGTTCATATCCTGCCTTTCATTGGTCGTTCCTCCGTGTGGCGATAGAAGATTTCTGCTCAAAACCCCCCTCCAAAACGTGCAAAACGAGTGAAAACAACAGTCAAAATTTCGTTGAGTTTCCTTCCCAACAGCAATAAAATATTCACAAGTTATCCTGCTGGTAGAATGGAACCCCACTTAATAACTTTCTTGCGATTCTAAGCAACTTTTGAAAGTTTTTTGAGAGGGCTGTTCATTGAAAATGCCCCACATTTTGGGAAGAGCGTAGCCAATTTCAGCTACAAGGATCCCTAAAATTCATCAAAATTCAGCTATTCGACAAAATAATGACAAAAATCAACACCGTGCCTTTTTTCCAACTCACCAACTAGATACTCTAAATCTAACTTTACGTCTGTTGGATAAAGTACTAAAATCTACCGAATTGCACGTGTTTTTCTTGTTCGCACTTCTGCCATTTTTTCAAGTAGAAAAGGATACTTCGCTATAGAGATCTTTTGCATACATCGCAGATGATCATCTCTGAACTTTATGAGGTCCTCTTTCTTTTCCATATGGCGACGGATCAGTCGAGTGAAGAAGGGCTAAAAAGCAAATTCGTTTTAAACAACAGCACGCACAAAGTCTCTCATTTAAACAAATTTTGCTATGCTTGTCTCTATCGTGCAAAGTAGCGTCGAGCTGAGTAACATCAAAGCAAGATATCAGCGAAAAATAGCATACAGTAAAAACCCGCGTATAAGAACCTACAATTTTGCGAGTCAGCCTGATTAGGTTCTTATGTATTGAGTATTTGGTAGGAAATAAGGCTGTTCAAGTTCTTAAATTGGTTCTTATTTCATTGAGGGCTTCCAGGTATTTCTTTTTTTCACGTTGAAACTTCAAGCCCATTATTTGCTTTCAGTTCATGAGGTATTATTCAAAACATCAGTTCGTGGAAGAATCAGAAATTTTACAGAATATGATGAAAAGCTTTCAAAGCATCTTTAGAGCTCTTTGCAATTTGCACATGTGGCAGAATAAGTACGTATAGGCTCAATGACAAAGCAACTAGAGTTTAATTTATTTTGTTGATCTCCACGAATAAGAACCTATTTCAAACTTCAGGCTGAATGGGTTCTTATCTATTGGGGGTCTAATGTCAGAATTTTGAGCCTGTAGGTTCTTAATCACTAGGTTCTTATACGCGAGTTTTTACTGTATTATCAGCAACAACGTGTTTTCCATACTAGTCGAGTCAGTAAAAAGGATCCCCGTTTTAGAAGTCAATATTGCCTGTACATCAAGATGATGATCTTGGGAAACATGCCATTTAACAGCAGACATGTTCATATAGACCCACAAAATTACCCAGACCAAGAAATCGATCACTCCGTTTTGAAATTATGATGGATTTTCTCCACAAAGTACTTTCAGGAAGTCTTCAAGACAGGCTCAAACAACAAAGAAGACTTCTCGAATTTTCCACCTTAATGAGTTCACCACCCTCTTAAATGTTTTATCCCCTTAGGAATATGAAATCATCTGGAATAGAGTTGAACACCTAGATATTTCATAGTGTTAACGAGATTTGTGTCAGAGCCTCCCATAGAAAAGTTACAGCACCTACTTTCTTTTCGGCAATCTACTCACAATATAATATACTCACAAATGGGTGGAAGGGTTGGAAAATGCCTAAATAATCCAGATAGAACAATTACTATGCAAAACAAGTATAAATCCAAATAGTTCAAGTTTGCAGGGAGATGCGGCCGAGGCACAAGCCATAAGTTTATCACCGAAGTGGCGCGGATTCTGCTAATGTTCTACTGTTGCCAAGGCTGTCAGCATGGGCAATGCAGGATTTTTGTATTTAAAAAAAATACCTTCATTCAAAAAAGTCTACTCAAGAAGCAGGATTTTTTCACATGCCAGGCTTTGTTACTGACTCACCTGGTAGGTTGATCGGAATGAAATCTATTACTTACAGCACAAGTGAATGTTGAAAAACACTTCAGTTTTGTTTTCTAGATAGCAATGTTGATAGGTTCTCGTTTTGTGATGACAGTATAAAGATTCAGCCTTTTTTCAGAAATTTTCTTGAGCATAGGAGGCTTGCCAAAAATTTACTGGGAACAGCGATCTCCTGTTCCCACACTTCTTATCCTCTGCAATCTCTAAAACGCAGATCAGAGGGTTATTGATAAAAACGTACTGTACCTCTTCTGCCACATGTGCATGCTCTTCGTCTTCTTCATCAAATACAGTATCTGGACCAACATTGTACTTTTCATTATGGAATAAAGATTTGTCACCATCACCCCATGGGAATGGCTAGAAAATATTGATTTAAGAATATAAGTATTTTGGCAAAAACGAAGCATAAGGCAATATAAAATTAATTTGTTGATTCTCATCAGCACCTGTATCATAGTTTGATGCCGCCCCAACTTTTTTTATATTTTACATTTTATTTAGAAGTTCCACCAGTCTAAGATTCATGGAAATTCACAAATATATATATTTAGCATTGCACAATTTTAAGAAACTTTAATAATCGACCCTTCCCTACATTGTTATTTACAACATATAACAACACAACAGGCAATGTTTACCTCCTAAGGAAGTGAGGAAGACTGCTTCTTATTCTCCGATCTTCCGCAAAAAGCTCTCCAAAAACTGAAAGTAGCATATATGACAGCAACAACATTCCACAGTACAAGAAGCAATGAAAAGGTGAACTTCTTCTTGGAACACCTAGTGCATATTTCATGTTGTGCAACATGAAATGTGCTACAGAAGACATACACACTATATATAATGCATAATATGAATTTAAACCATAAAACTCTTACATAAATCAGAGAAATATAAGTTGACAAGCAAGAAGCTTACCTTTCTCCTTATCCTGATATGCTCATAAGGAATGAATTCTTTAGGAGGTTCCATGTGTTCACCAACTGGAAGAGAAAATGTAGGTCTCTTTGTGCAGTTGTTGTAATTAGGTATTAGAATATCATATACTAGTATATACTTGGCAAACAGAGAAAAGAACCACAAGTCTGAAAAGTTCTTTAAAACCTCCTGAATCTAAGAACTTGAACAATTCAGAACAAAGAAATTAATGTTCAAACAGGAAGCCTTGACAATTTCACAACAATTCTGTGGCAGGAAAATGATGTCCATACCCAAGGTCTTGCATCCAAACATGATTCTCCCACCTTAAGAATTCTTGCTTTGGAAAATTTCAAGTCTCTCATACAGGTCAATAATTCTTATCATAAAGAAAAGAATTCTTGCTATGTAAATGAGCACAGTACAGTACTTATATATACTGTAGAAGAGGAATCATTATGAATGAGACTTTGAAGTGTCTCCAAACTAATAAAATAGTATATATAGTATATATAGATATATATAAAAACTTACCAATCATGTGCTTGTAGAACAAGTAAGAGCAAACTGGCACAGCAATGAAGAGTGACTGAAAAGAAATGTTTTATACAAACTTCAATCATTTCTTTCCTCTACTAAAGGCTGATTCTCACAGTGTGATGATTTATCATCACTCAATTCTCTTCACCAATTTTTCAAATAGGATGAAAGTTCATCTTGGATTGCGGATGGTATTGACTGTAAAGCTCGATCTCCACTGGTGGTAAAAATAAAGCTTTCATTGTTTTCCATCCTTGGTTAACGTTTGCCACATGTGAGAAAATTTTGATGAAGTAGGCAATGATAGTTCATCACATCAGAGCCAATCTTTATACATATGTAGATGAGCTTTTCAGATACTTTTCACTCTGAGTGTTGTTTGCCTTAATGGAGTACTCCAGGGCCAGTATGATTGATGATAAAATACAAGATTAATGTTGCTATGAATGGTGTATTGTGCTTTCCCCACTATTTTTCACATTTTCCTTGTGAAATTACATATTCAATAAGCAATGTGTGCAAAGTAACACAAAAAAGAATCTGTCTTCTTCTGACATCACTTTCAACAAGAACATGGATGTCTTGTTCTTTTCTCACATCTTAGCAGTTGCTAGCCTTTTTATTGTGTGCTCATGCAAGAAAATGGTAACACCTAAACTACCAAAACCTTTAATGAATTCACAATCAGGAACCTCAAAACCTGGAGTAAGGCGAGGACTGTTTCAGCAGGTGGCATTTGTTTTGAGGCATCAAATTTTACCAACTCTGGACTCACCCTTTACAGAAATTGAAATTTTTGCAATGAGTTACAACTGTCCATGAACCAATAGTTTACTATTTGATTTATTGCATCCATAGTTTTTGATTGATTGATTAGTTGAAGGCCTCAGCTCAACAATGACATCACAGGCATGTACAAACAATAGTAGCAATAGATCATTTAGCTATTCTAAGAAATTCTGAGCTGAATGATGTTTTGATGCATTTTGAAGAATTTTTGAATGTGCACAATAGTGCGCATTGTACAAAATAATTTTTGATCTAGTGAAGAAAACTGTATCAAACAAAACAGAGCACTCATTTTCATGGCTCTACCAAAGCTGATTGAGGAATTGAAAAAAAGACTGACCACACTTCTCCAATTCATCCATGTCTCTTGTGCATGCTTTTCAGCTGCCAATAACTCATCTTTGTATTTTGATAAATTTCTTTTTAATACTTGATCTAAAAGTTAAATTAATTGTCAAATTGTCTTCCAAATTGTCTTGCAAATTGCAAATTCACAATAAATTGATGAATCAAAAAACAGCAAGTTTCAAGAAAATTACAACTACATCTGCATAGCAAAGTGTATGTTGTGCATGCTTGTACAAACCTCTAACACTATTGATTTTGTGAAAAGATTCTCTCCATCGGTAATATAAACTCTAAAAATGGCTTCTTCCAACGTTTTTATACTCACTATTCTTCATAAAAACTGAAAGCATGACAGCAGGCTGCTGTACTGCATGTATCATGGTCTCAAAGTAGGCTGCCACGTTTTCAATTTACAGAGTGTTGATTCCAATGTTTCTATCTAGATATCAGCTTCAAAGATATGCCATCAAAGCAAATGGGGAGAGAGAAAATCATCAAGAACAAACCCTTTTGAAACGGTTGCCTTATTTATTCGTGAAGATGAAAATACAGTAAATGGGCATATCAAGGGAGAAGGTGTATTAAAGTAGTTAATTAATCATCAAACTCCTTAATTTAGGTTTCCTCCTGCAGAGACATAATAATCATGGCTTTCAAATCCTTACAGCGGTCCGAAGTGGTCCACAACCAAAAATTAGAAAAACTAAAACAAGAATACCTTAGCAATGGTATTGACCCCGATAAAGTCATCTTCAATCATTGCACCCTCTCCCCCATCATCACGGTCATAAGGGACGATGATGAAAGGACGAATATGTTGTTGATGCCCCCCTCTTGAAATATAAATTCTGGTCATTGCTGAATGATTCAGAAATCTGCTAACACGACAACGAGGACTGAACGACTGCACTTTATCGAATCACGTTTTAGGTCGACTAATAAAGTGTACGATAAATCCCACCGCTAGCGCTAATAATTTTTGGCCTTATATTATTATTTTCTTCTTGGCGACATCAAATTTCCCTAAACCAAGACGCTGACTGATCAAGGTAAAATACAAATAAACTATTACTTTAAAATAAGGTTGATAAAATAATTGCTACCTGTACTTCTTCTGTAGAAATTTGGGGCACATATTTGCAGGAGATTTCCTCTCGAACGAACGAGCATCTTGCTCGCCATCTTTGAAAACTTGGTGCATGGAAACGAGGTCGTGAACGGTGGAATGGAACAATGGAATTGAATAAAAAAAATGGAATTTTGATCCTTTGGCCATGGAGGGAGCTATCAATAATCCGTAAGTAAGTACCCATAATTCTCTGACTTTCATAGCTCTCACAGTGGCCCATATCAGAGGTGAAGGTGAAGTTGCGGTTTTCAGTGCCAAGCGCTGGGATCGCTGAAGTAGCGAAGCTCTAATCGAGTCGGCGACCCCTTGTCATAGCCCTCAGCTCAAATGGTGGGGTCCTACGGGGAATCGATCCCACTCCGCCTGACTATTTTGATTGCAAAGTCAGAGGTTTACACCACTGTGCCATATCACCTTAAATGGTAAGTGCTCATAGAGCACCTTGCACCTAAAGTATCTAGTTTCTTGTGATCGAATAATTGTCTTGCACTGCAGTTAAGAGCATTCTGAAGCTGTTTCAGTATATTTTCAGGTATCCGTATCGTGATTTCCAACAATAGAGATATTGTTCTGACTTAATAATATTTGAAATCAGCTCTGTGACGTACAAGTGGACCAAAGGCTTTCAATTTCAGTGAGTGCTCAGATCTTACACCAGGTTTTTTAAACTGGATCACATTTCATCTTTCTATCTTTCCACAGTGCATTATTATGTTGGGTCAAAGCATTCTTCCTGTAGCCTGTGTTCCAGACCCCAGTTCCGGAACACAGGCTATCTTCCTGGCGTATTTAGATTTTATAGGGTAATTACGTAACTTTTCTGTCATAAGTACGTTGAGCGAAAGCAACAAAGAGACAACGGTGTATCTTTTTCAATCTTTTTATCGCAAAATGCCACAAGCAGAACATTACCAAATACCGGTGAGAAGGAAAAATTCCCACTTTAAAAAATTCGTAGCACCAAGAGTACTTCACATAGTTGAATGATTCAAATTTCAGTTAAGAGCGGAAAGAGTGAAGTATTTTTATGATTTTTTGCTGTCTTACCAGCACTAGAAATATCGACAAATTTACCATTATGAAAATTTCATGGTTGCAAAATGACTGAAAAAGGGACAAACATTGATAAAATTGTAAGAACTCTCCTTTCTCAGAACAACCCAATGGGCGCTTCACCTTACTCGAGAGTTATAAGACATCAGTTTTCAAACCAATACTATAGATTTTCAGTCCCAGAGAAATACATGGGCAGTGGATAGGATAGCTCTCACTCGTGAAGAAATGCATTTTCCTTATTGATCTGTGCGAGGAGTTCTTTGTGATTTAATCAGGCAAATTTTCAGTCATTTTGCAACCATGAAAATTTTTGTAAAGTTGAATATACCTACATTTCTAGCGCTAGGCAACGAAAACAATCACAAAAATACTTTAATCTTTCGGCTTTTAATTAAAATTTGAATCATTCAAATATGTGAGGTACTGTTGGTACTATGAATTTTCAAAAGTGGAAACTTTTTTCTGGCTCACCTGGTGTAGTCCTTGTGATAGATAGTGTAGACCCTGCGCTTAGAGAAAGGTACCCTCTTCTAATTACCGAAACCTGTCGTCATACCCACTTTTATGATGCATTTTGGCGAAAAACGACCCATTTTTGACTATTTTTCGCATGGACAACCCACCCATGTGACAGGTTTGCAACGAAAGCGAGGACAGGTTTGTAACAAAAGAACAGTTGCCTTTGATTGACACCACAGTTCAAAGTTATTGGCGAAGACAGATTCGTTTCTATTTTCTCCTTTTTAGATATTTCAACAGGTCAACAGATCTCAGTAACAACTAATTTACAAATTGACCACAGCAAAACGGAATAGCCTAAATTAAAGAGAATTACAATGTACAATAAGGTAAAAGCAAAAGAGCATAATAGCACTAAATATGAAAATAAAATGTATCTCTCATATAGATTTTTTAAAGGAAGCCGGGAACGTGATTAGTTTCGTTATTTAGCTCAATTTTGATAATTTTGCTCCACAGTAAGAAATGCGTTTTGGCCTGTGTATTTTCTTACCGGAGGTATGTGCAAATTTGTTTCGATAGAGCGAAGATTGCGATAACTGCCCGCATTGAAAAGTTCCCCTGAGCATTGAGGAACAAAGTGAGTTCAATGCTTTATATGACAGCGTTGCTGTTTCTATTTTGATAAGATGTGTCATTGATATGATGGCCAGCCAAGATTTTGGAGCAGTGAGATAGCAGAAGCATCGTAAAAAAATGCTAGCCAAGCACATTGTCAGATAATGAAGCCACTGTGTTGCCTGAAGACGCTACTACTCAATTCAAACGCAGCACTGAAATTATCAGCACATCATAGGATTTACAAATCTAGCTGTGCCCCCCCCCCCTACATCGAAACATTTAGCGGGGCCCTGGGCCTGAGCCTCTGAGTAAAAGCATCAATGCGGCTGATCAGCCGCCCGTCCAACGTGCATCAATTTTTTGAATCATTTAAAGAGAAAGATCTAGCATATTTCTTTATTTACGAAGGGAGTACGTCTGGTTCGATGGGCATCTGCCTCTAACCTTGACCCTTAAATCGTTAGGCTAGGATGTGACATTTGACCGTCCATTTATGATCACTCAGAAAGAAGCATGGCAAATCTTAAAGAAACCAAAGCAGACATGTGCAAATAAGATACAAGTAAACTCTTTTGTTGGATAGCAAAGTATGAAAATCCGCTAATGAACATATCTACAAAAAGAATTTCCCTTTGAGTGCTTCGGTTTTAAGATCTTTCTGCATTAAAGGATGAATGCGGAACCGCTTCAGAGTTAAAAAAATTGTACGCTAAAACTTCCAATACAGTATGAATACTGACTCCTCTTTGCAAAACTTCCATACAGTATGAATACTGACTCCTCTTTGCAACTAATCACATCCGCACTGCATTAGTTCAGACTGAGCTGAGCTAAACTGATTCTGCAGCCAATCTTCTTCGGGAAAAATCAGAAGCCTAAGTTGCTCTCAGACTCCAAGTTGTGGTCTTCCCTTGTTGTCCTTACGTGACCAAACAGCTCTGGCTCTTCTTCTTTCGTCCTTTTCAGTCAAACAGATTTCTGCAAGTGACAAACAGGTGGCGAGCAGAGCGAGGCAAGAACCACTTGCAAACAAGGACAATGAATGGCCTCGTACTAATGATGGTGGTGATATTGGCATATGAACGACAAACAGGCCAAATCCCATGAAGCCAGTTGCAGCTACAATGAGGAAGAAAAAAATGGAGCGTCCAGAAAAAGGTTGAACCTCCCTCCAAATAAATATATATACAGGGTGTTTCGGAAGAAACGCAACCCACTTTCATTTGAGATTCTTCAGGAAATAATGATATTTGAATGAATTTGAGAAATTGCCTCTGAAAGTACAACAATCTATCTTCTGTCCACTGATATCCAAGTTGGGTAATTGATTGATGTTTGATGTAATTGATGTAATTGATGTCTTCGTAAGTGTAGCCTATTTTAGATGCCGGCTAGTGATAGGGTACCCTGGGTACCAGGGAATTTACCGGAATTTACATAGACAATAATTCACCTTTGTAAGAGCATATTGCATCATTATCAGCAAATGCATCTCATGAGGATCAAATTGTCTCTTTCCCTCTTAAGGCATCACCTCAAGTACTTCTAGGCCTGAAATATTTTGATAAATTTTTTTTCATAATTCTTGACCAGAAAAAGGAGTTGATTTTGCTTTTGAAGGATGCCGCATTTGAAATGGTTGCAATTAAGAAAATGTTAATTTAATGATAAATAATTCCATTAATTTATCCAGACTGCATATCATCCTATCATTAGACAGAAGAAGATTTGTACTTTCAGACGGTACACATTACATCTTCTCAAACTTTGTGAACATTCTAAGATTTTAAATTATTGTTGGGGTGTGTTTTTTCTGAAACTCCCTTTATATAGAACATTCCTCATTTTTGAAAAGAGAATGGGTGTGTTTAGGGTGTGGCATAAGTTATCCCTTTGCATTACATTACATCTTCTCAAACTCTATCCCTTTGCATACATTAATCTTCTCAAACTTTGTGAATATTCGAAGATTTTGAATTATTGTTGGGCTGTGTTTTTTCTGAAACTCCCTTTATATAGAACATTCCTCATTTTTTAAAAGAGAATGGGTGTCTTTAGAGTGTGGCATAAGTTATCCCTTTGCATTACATTACATCTTCTCAAACTCTATCCCTTTGCATACATTAATCTTCTCAAACTTTGTGAATATTCGAAGATTTTAAATTATTTTTGGGTTGTGTTTTTTCTGAAACACCCTTTATATAGAACATTCCTCATTTTTGAAAAGAGAATGGGTGTGTTTAGGGTGTGGCATAAGTTATCCCTTTGCATTACATTACATCTTCTCAAACTCTATCCCTTTGCATACATTAATCTTCTCAAACTTTGTGAATATTCGAAGATTTTAAATTATTTTTGGGTTGTGTTTTTTCTGAAACACCCTTTATATAGAACATTCCTCATTTTTGAAAAGAGAATGGGTGTGTTTAGGGTGTGGCATAAGTTATCCCTTTGCATTACATTACATCTTCTCAAACTCTATCCCTTTGCATACATTAATCTTCTCAAACTTTGTGAATATTCTAAGATTCTAAATCATTCTTGGGTTGTGTTTTTTCTGAAACACCCTGTATATAGAACATTCCTCATTGTTAAAAAGAGAATGGATGTGTTTAGGGTGTGGCAAGTTATCCCTTTGTTTAACTGTTTTCTGTTCTTCAACCCAAACCGGTTTAGATATGATGAGCTGACTTACTACAACAGAAGTTGCTCTCCGGTCAAATTTTGCTACAGATTGTCTCCAATCGAACGAATTTACCGCACAGTTCCTAACAAAATGGATTAGGTGCGTTTACAAGTCACATTAACATTTTAACAAATATGTGTTTCAGTCTTCAGACAGATAGCAATGTAAATCTGATTAGCCTAGTGGAAAGCCAACTCTGGTTCTGTAACGTGATGCTACATAACATCAATTACTGTAAACAGATCCCAAGACAAAGAGCCGGTTCCATAATCCTATTTGCTGGAGACTGTCTCCTCTTGGTGGTTCTCCCAACCAGAGTCTTTTCAAAGGACTCTGTCCCAAAATTGAGGCTGAAACGTTTAACTTTGGAACTCTGCAAATGGAAGGAACTCTATTCGCTAGTTTTACAACAATAACAACAAGAATGACACTGACTATCAAAATTTCATGATGCTCCATGTTAACACTTCGTTGGTTAGATGGTTAGTTAATTAAATAGATAGTTAGCTAGCTAGCTAGTTAGTTAGCTAGCTAGCTATTTGCGTAGATAGTTGGTTAGTTAGTTTGTTATTTTATCAGATAGATTCTTATAATTTTCAACGAAAAATAGTATAAAATGCATCTCTCTTCTTAAAGGATAAGTCCAGGGTTAATAAAATTATTGTCAAAAGCAACCTTACCAACTGCTCAACACCAATCGTGAATTCTTTCAAAGTTTTGATGCTTCCAACTTTCATAAATTGGTTAATGAATCTTCGTAAGTTAGGCCAAATATCGCTGCCATTTTGCATTTTGTACGTGCACGAGTTTGCGAAGGCACAATAAGGAGGCTAGCAATGTGAGTGGTATGATATCAACACATTTGGCAGCTTCGTTCAGGTCATAAAAATGACGTCATTTCGCATTTCATAGAAGATTGAAATATGTAGTTTCGCATATCAAAGGAGAAAAAATTGAAGAAAGTACTACACAGCATTCACAACAGTGTAATCTCTTGCATAATCAACGATTATACCAATCCCGGACTTGTCCTTTAACTGAAACAGGTAGACTTCGCAGGGAAGGAAATACATTTCCTAATCAAGCACAACATGCTTCAAAACAGCAGGTTTCAGATTCATCCCGGTGAAAACGAGGTTCCACTTGTAAAATACGAAGATGAGTCTGGTACTTGGCAATTGATTCGATTACCGTAGGAACGCGAGAAAATCCACCTCATTTTAAAAGTTTCGCAGATGAAAACGAGAGTCTCTCCAAAGTCTACCAAACCTTCTGCCTCATGAACCAGAAGATCAAGTAGGCCTTCCGAACATGCCAAACCTGCCGTCTTCGGAATTTGGGTGTCAATCAAACAAGAATTGCCGATTGCATGTCTATGACGTCTACCGTTTTCAGAATTGGTATCGATCAAAAACACCGTTTATCACTCATACGGTCTCTTTGAACTCACCCTTGAACTTATCAATGCTAAGTTCAGAAAAGGAAAACAATATACTTTCTCAAATGCATGCTTCCAAATACACGTTTATTTTATAGAAAACTAGGATCAGGCCATAGTACTAAAAGTTTCTTGATTTAACATTAAATTTTTGTTCATTTTAGTACTGAAAGTTTCTTAATTGGTTGCTAATGTTTCGAATGCATGAATTGTCAATGTGGTCGCTAAAACTGCTGTAGATATTTTGCTTGACATTAAAAGCATCACATAGGAATAAACAGTGTTTTGTCATGATGAAAACACAAATGGTTAGATCATATTGCAAAATGATAAAGGTTCAACGATATGTTTGCTATAATATCTATTCTTGTAACTTTGAAAAGTTTCTCAATACTTCTCAAACATAGTATTAGAGTTTCTCAAAATTTGTGCCATCAATACAAGGAATCGATACAAATACTGCAGGAAACTTACTCATAAGAATCAGTCCTGTCTGTATAATTCTGTAGCCTCTCTTTTGGCAACATTCATAAACAGCAAACGAGATCAGTACAATGATTCCACAAAAGATTGATATGAAAGCAAACGTTTTTAGGATGATAAGCCAATCACCCCATCCCATGAATATTCCATTTCCTACAAAAGAATTGCGTTCACTATTCAAGAAAACAAGCAAACATGAGTGTAAAGTATTGAAGTTAGCTCATACTTAGACTGATTACAATGAGTCCCAGGAATCGCTATTCAAAACGAGGCTATTATACCAAACAGAGACTGCTCATCCAGGGACTCATAATATTATGTTTCAAAGCAAATTAGAAATTCAACTTTCTTCACACTTTCCAAAACTTGCACTGGAAAGTGAAAGAATGGTCTGAGAAATGAATGAATTTCCATGTTTTTGAAACTGTTTTTTCGGACAGTAAGCATATCTTAAATTGACCAAGCAGCATCTCAAAAGGCAGCGGAGCCCTTCAGCTAGCTATATGCTGATACCTTGTGTGTCTTCATAACATTTGCTTTCAAGAAAGTATTTTCGATCTGGCTCGTGAGGTTTATTTTAGCTCATCTGGTAAAAAGAAACGAAATATACAGTATAAACCAGGAGGACCCAGTGTATTGGACAAATGCCTTGTTTTTACTTCAGAGTTTCCTACATCCCGTAGTTTGATGAAGGACAATTGGTTGGAAATCCTCCATTTTGGTACGTTAAGGCATGTACATTAACGTCGAAAACTTTCGGAAGATCAACCTTTCGGACAATATTTTGTCCGAAAGCGTAATTGTCCGAAATCTAGTGATTTCCAAAAGTATTAAATTCATTGAAGGTATGAAAGCTCAAAGAAACATAACATAAAATGTTAATAAGTCGATGTTTTGACAAGACTGCTTTACTTCTTGAATTTTTTGTCTTAAAGTTTGTTCTTTGAAGCGTTTTTTGAAACTAGCTCATGCATGGCAGCACCTTTTAGTTTTTACAGCTGGTTTAACCAAGTTCAACTTCAAATTCAAGTTTCATTTTTAAAATTCCAATAATACAAATTTCATCTAATAACAACAACAACAAACAACGACAACAAACAAACAAACAACAAAAACAAACAACAAACACCATACTTCAAACCAACGAAAATTAGATTCAAATTTCCTTGCAGATGTGATGATCGCCATGTGCCTACTGTAAGTTGATATTTATAATAGTAGAATCACAATTAGTTTTACACATATTTTGGTATCATTCTTGTTTTTTAATGTTGTGTTTTTCCGAAAGTTTTTTGTCTGAAATCGTTCCGTCCGAACGTTTTCAATTTGAATGTATACCATCTTCATTCTTAGTTAGAATAACTAGTGTATTATCTAGCCAATAATTACGGCACAAGGGAAATTAGAAACAACGTAGAATTTGAACGATCAAAAAAATCCATTGTTCATTTCTGGTACAAACCGGAGTTTTTCAGCGTCGCCAAATCAACACAAGTTGCCACTCCTTTCTCATCGTATGTACAAGATTTCCACAATCCGATACTTGTCTGGACAATCTTGTCACCATCAACGGTCTGATTCCAATAATTTGTACTGACTCCAATAGCCATAAATATTGTAGCCAGAGCCACTAAACCGATAGATGCAATCTGCAGTTTTGAGAGTAACATCTCTCGAAAAATAAATATGCTGAATCTCACTTCTGAAATTGTCTAAATAAAAATGAATCTCTGCGTTGGAGGACCTGCAAGTCAGTATGAGTAAATGATATTTTGTAAATTTCTGGCACAGCAGATCAAGTTGTGTCCGTTTCGGTTATGGATTAACGAGAGTATACACCGCAGGACTCTCATTGGCTTATCACAACAAATAATGGCTTAGTGAATTGATACTGTGTGGAACTTTGTGGTGAATATCTAAGGCTTTCGTGCTTGCCATGACCAATGTTATCTTGCTATTTGCTATGACGTGCTGTGCTCCCGGGGGGGGGGGGGGGGTACTATACATATTTTGGGTACGGGGACGTGTTATTGGGAAGGGTATCAATTTTCACGAATTTGGTGTAAGGAAGGGTATCGATTTTTAC
The DNA here is from genome assembly GCA_964020215.1 of Aurelia sp. 3 sensu Dawson et al. (2005). Taxonomy (NCBI): domain Eukaryota; kingdom Metazoa; phylum Cnidaria; class Scyphozoa; order Semaeostomeae; family Ulmaridae; genus Aurelia; species Aurelia sp. 3 sensu Dawson et al. (2005). Next base: position 5,639,882 of record OZ026584.1, read on the forward strand.
AATTTTAATATAAGGAACGGCATCGATTTTCGCAATTTTCGCAATTGGTATAGGGTCAGGTGTGCATTTTCGGAAAATTGATATGAAGTCGGGTATGTATTTTTGAAAAACTGATATGAAGTCGGGTATACATTTTGGAAAAATTGGTATAAGGAGCGGGCATGTTTTTGAAACCTCGATGGCACATCCCCGTCCAAAATCTGGTCAAGTACAATAATCTAGTTCTTTAACATTATATGTGTGTGAAGTAGATGTTTTTGAGCACATTAGATTCTGTGATTAATTCTCACATGTAGTGAGCAAACTTTTTATTGCGACTGCATGTCTCCGTTAACCCTATAGTGGTTGGGCTATTTGATAGTACTATTTTGGTTGGGGGGTGGGGGCAAAAAAGCCCCCCTACCTAACTCTTGACTGGTAATAGGTAGAGCGACCGAATTTGGTGTGCTAAAAGCCTCAGGCATGTACTTTCTGCAAATATAAAAATTAACCTAAAAATAGCCACCATTTTTGCCTACGTCAGCATTTTCCTTTGTGTGGTCAAGAAAAGCGGCAAAATTGGCCAAAATCAGGAAAATCGAGATAAAATTAAATTTGGAGCATATTTTCCATCCAAACATGATATTTATGATAGAATGCATCAAATAACACAACATTACAAAAGAAATTTGCAAAAAATTCTACTTCTGCTCCTTTTTTCGCGATAATTGAGATTTGAGAATTTGCGATTTTTCCTGGGTCAGTCCCAGAAAATTGTCTCCCACCCCTCATTTTTCAAAATATTTCAATGAAACTTTTTGAGAAGTTGCACAATAAGTAGTTGCAAAAAGTCAAGAAGTTTCATGGCTATAAAATTCTCACATCTAGTGAATAGACGATTTGTGACAACTTCATCACTCTCCTGAAGTCTGTATTTGGTGAAATAGATGTTTGAAAGGATTTAAAAATCTTGTAGAATTGTCATATTTATTATCCAGTTGTAATAATCTAGTTCTTTAACATTATATGTGTGTGAAGTAGATGTTTTTGAGCATCCCAGATTCTGTGATGAATTCTCACATGTAGTGAATAAACTTTTTATTTCGAATGTAGGGCTGCGTTAAAGCCTCACATCGATGGAATAGATGTTTTATACGATTGTAACGTTCTTCTGAATTTTCAAATTTATTCTTTGATTTTCAATTATCCTTGTCTTCCGTTTAACAGGTGTGTGAAGTAGATGTTTTTGAGCATCCCAGATTCTATGATGAATTTTCACATCTACTGAATAGACGTTCTGTGTAAACTTCAACTCTCTACTGATGTCTGTCCTCGATGGAATAGATATTTGAAAGGATGTAAACGTTCTGTTCAATTTTCAAATTCATTTTGCAATTATCAACAATCTCTTTCTTCAGTTTAACAAGTCTATAAAGTAGTTGTTTTTTAGCATCCAAGATTCTGTGATGAATTCTCACATGTAGTGAATAAACGTTTTATTGCGACTGCAGGGCTCCGTTAACGTCTCACATCGATGGAATGGATGTTGTAGAGGATTTGAACGTTCCGCTGAATTGTCAATTTTTTTTTCGTTTTCAAGAACAATTTTCTTCCGTCTAACAAGTGTGTGAAGTAGATGTTTTTGAGCATCCAAAATTCTGTGATGAATTCTCACATCTAGTGTATAGACGTTATGTGGCAACTTCAACACTCTCCTGAAGTCTGAATTTGGTGAAATAGATGTTTGAAAGGATTTAAACATTTTGTAAAATGGTGATATTTATTATCCAGTTGTAATAATCAAGTTCTTTAGCATTATAACTGTGTGAAGTAAATGTTTTTGAGCATCCCAGATTCTGTGATTAATTCTCACATGTAGTGAATAAACTTTTTATTGCAACTGTAGGTCTCCGTTAAAGACTCACATCGATGGAATAGATGTTTCATGCGATTGTAACGTTCTTCTGAATTCTCAAATTTATTCTTTGATTTTCAATTATCCTTTTCTTTAGTGTAACAGTTGTGTGAAGTAGATGTTTTTGAGCATCTCAGATTCTGTGATGAATTCTCACATCTAGTGAATAGACTTTTTGCGTCAATTATAACACTCTGCTGATGTCTGTCCTCGATGGATTACATGTTTGAAAGAATGTAAACGTTCTGTTTAATTGTCATATTGATTATGCAGTTATCAACAATGTCTTTCATCCGTTTGACAAGTGTATGAAGTACATGTTTTTGAGCATCCCTGATTCTGTGATGAATTCTTACATGTAGTGAAAAAACTTTTTATTGCGACTGCAGGTCTCCGTTAAAGCCTCACATCAATGGAATAGATGTTTGATACGATTTAAACGTTCTTCAGAATTCTCAAATTTATTCTTTCGTTTTCAATTATCCTTTTCTTTAGTTTAACAAGTGTATGAAGTAGATGTTCTTGAGGATCCCAGATTCTGTGATGAATTCTCACATCTATTGAATAGACGTTTTGCGTCCACTGCAACACGCTCCTGAAGTCTGTCTTCGAAGAAATAGATGTTTGAAAGGATTTAAACATTTTGTAGAATGGCCACATTTATTATCCAGTTGTCAATAATCTATTTCTTTAGCATTATAAGTGTTCGAAGTAGGTGTTTTTGAGCATCCCAGATTCTGTGATGAATTCTCACATGTAGTGAATAAACGTTTTATTGCGACTGCAGGGCTTCGTTAACGTCTCACATCGATGGAATAGATGTCTTAGAGGATTTGAACGTTCCGCTGAATTGTCAAATGTATTTTTTCGTTTTCAAGAATAATTTTCTTCCGTTTAACAAGTGTGTGAAGTAGATGTTTTTGAGCATCAACAATTTTGTGATGAATTCTCACATCTAATGTATAGACGTTATGTGGCAACTTCAACACTCTCCTGAAGTCTGTATTTGGTGAAATAGATGTTTGAAAGGATTTAAACATTCTGTAAAATGGTCATATTTATTATCCAGTTGTAATAATCTAGTTCTTTAGCATTATAAGTGTGAGAAGTAAATGTGTTTGAGTATCCCAGATTCTGTGATTAATTCTCACATGTAGTGAATAAACCTTTTATTTCGACTGCAGGGCTGCGTCAAAGCCTCACATCGATGGAATAGATATTTTATACGATTGTAACGTTCTTCTGAATTCTAAAATTTATTCTTTGATTTTCAATTATCCTTGTCTTCCGTTTAACAGGTGAGTGAAGTAGATGTTTTTGAGCATCCCAGATTCTGTGATGAATTTTCACATCTACTGAATAGACGTTCTGTGTAAACTTCAACTCTCTACTGATGTCTGTCCTCGATGGAATAAATGTTTGAAAAGGATGTAAACGTTCTGTTTAATTGTCATATTGATTATGCAATTATCAACAATGTCTTTCTTCAGTTTATCAAGTGTATGAAGTACATGTTTTTGAGCATCCCTGATTCTGTGATGGATTCTTACATCCCGTGAATAGACGCTCCTGTGCAACTTCAACTATTTACTGAAGTCTCTCTTAGATGGAATAGATGTTTGAAAGGATTTAAACGTTCTGCTGAATTGTCCAATTCATTATGCAGTAGTCGATAATATTTTCAGCTTAACCTGTTTGTAAGGTACAGTAGATGTTTCGTAGCATTCCGGATTATGTTATGCATTCTCACAATTGCATTTCAATGAAATCTCTAACCCCTTTTTGGAAAAGGCCCATATTTCGTAAACGCAGCAGATTTTCACCGTTCACCAAATATTCTCTCGTTACCAGAGGATATGGGTAGCGAAAAATCATAGTTGTAGAAAGCTCAGAGAGTTGTTTCCCTTTCCGCATTCTTCACCTGGTCTATGAGCAGAAGCTTACAAGTTTAAGCATGCGTCGTGAAACTTATGAATGCTTCCTGTGTTTCAGAGGAAGATAAGAGAAAATTGTATATCGCTGACCTGAGTTCCTGGCCACAAAACTCCTTCGATTGGTTGTGGAGGGCAGATGCGGATGTTTTTGCGCTAAATTTGAAGCTTGTTCAATCAACAAAATTATGTTTTATGCAATCGCCCAATACGCAGCTTCTTTGAAGGGACAAACAAAGGTTTTTGATTACAACAAAGCTTTCAATTAGACCGATTAGATGTTCGTAGTTATCGCCTTATCGCTATTGATAGACTGATAGACGCTCAAAACTACGACTCAAGGACGTTCACCTTGAAAATTGGTGCGAAACTTTCCCTATCGATTTCATAAAATGATATGGAAGCCATAGCAGCACTGTGCGAACTCCAGGCAATGGTGCATGACCCTAGGTTTCTGGCTGGAACCTCCAATGTTAAAACCAGGGGTGACGCCAGAAATTTTCCAACGGAGGGGCTGGGCCATCCGACAAGGGGGCTGAAATGACTGAAAAATGGCGTTTCCGTGTGTTATTTTGCAGAATTCTTACCGACGAGACCCCTAAATTTCCTCCGACGGGGGGGGGGCTAAATGCCTCCGACGGGGCTGTAGCCCCCTTGCCCTCCCCTGGCGCCACCACTGGTTAAAACCCTCAAAGTTCAAGTTCACGGTGATATATCAGCCACGAGAAAGAGCCGCAGGTATCCAGATGAATGTTTCCTTTATCTAAGAATCAACAAAACCTTTCACTGTAAACCAGGAGACTCTATTTTCTTAAGGCATGTCCGCAATCAGGTAAACAGCCTCAATGTCCAGTTAAAAAAGGACTATTTTTCTAACAAAATTGTTTCTCAGGAGGGAAACATGAGAGAAACATGGAGAACATTAAACCAGATCTTGAATAAGAGATCTAAAAGTACTAACATAGTTTGTATCAAGGACCAAGACAAAGAATTGGTTGGCAAAAACGAAATTGCTGAAAGCATGAATCAATTTTTCTGCTCTGTGGGTAAGGATCTTGCAAGTGAAATTGATGATGCCCCCAACCCCCTTTTGTCCGGGGACTACACAATTAACTTTCAGGAAAAGAGATTTGAGTTTCGTGCTATCCAAGATCAGGAGCTCAGAGATGCAGTTGGGAAACTAAAAAACTCAAAAAGTTTTGGTGATGATAACATCTCAAGTTTCTTTCTGAAACTTGCATTGCCGTTTGTTGCAAAGTCCCTCCTAAAGATATTTAATACTTCTTTGGAGACTAGCAAGTTTCCTGATACTTGGAAAACTGCAAGAGTTGCTCCAATTTTTAAAGATGGAGACAAGTCCATACGGTCAAGTTACCGACCAATTTCTGTGCTGCCTGTTGCTTCAAGGTTGTTTGAGAAGCTTGTATTCAATCAGTTGTACAAATATTTAGACTCGAATCGACTTCTTTCGAATGGTCAGTCGGGATTTAGATTGTTATTTTCCACTTTGACATGTCTGCTCAAAACAACTGATGAATGGTATGATGGTTTTGACAATGGCTATATGATAGGATCAGTTTTTATCGACCTAAGAAAGGCCTTTGATACAGTCAATCATGAGATTCTATGCAAAAAACTCGAGCACTATGGAGTTTGTGATAGAAATCTCTCTTGGTTTCAGTCCTATTTGTCTAACAGGAAACAGTTATGTAGGGTTAATGGTATAGACTCTGAAACGGAGAGAATAGAGGTTGGGGTTCCACAAGGCTCATGTCTGGGGCCTCTACTTTTCTTGGTCTATATCAATGATCTCCCCTGTGCAGTAAAAAATTCAACTACTTCCATGTATGCTGATGATACGACTCTATTCTTTCGTTCTAAGAATATTGAGGACCTGAATGAGGCGATCAATAGCGATCTTAGGGATTTGGATTCGTGGTTAAGTGGTAACAAATTATCTCTTAATGTAGCAAAGACACAGGGAATGCTAATTTGCACAAAAAATAAACAAAGGTCACTAGAATGTACTAGTGAAAGTCTATGTTTAAAAGTAAGAGATAACGATTTGGCTTTAGTTGAGAAAACAAAATATCTTGGTGTTCAGGTAGACAATAGTCTTGATTGGAAAGAGCACATAAAAAGTGTCTCTGCCAAGGTATCTAGAGCAGTTGGTCTCTTAAAGTATGCAAAAAGATTTCTCCCCCAGAATTCCTTGACAACACTATACACTAGCATCGTTGAACCCCACTTCCGCTACTGCTGCGCTGTATGGGGATGCTGTGGCACTACTGAAATCTCGAAACTTCAGAAGCTTCAAAACAGAGCAGCTAGGATCATCACTAATAGCAGCTTTGATGCCTCTAGCAAACCACTTATCCAGAATCTAGGTTGGAAAACAGTGAATGACATGATTAAACACGAAAGCAGGACAATGGTATATAAGTCTATCAACAATATAGCTCCCCCATATATGAATGATATGTTCACAAGAAATTCACAAGATGTAACACGGCAGCTACGCAATACAAACACTGATTTAAAGCTGCCAAAGAAAAGGACATGTAATGGGCAGAAGTCATTTTCGTTTAGAGGTGCTAAACTTTGGAATAGCCTAGATACCGAAGCTAAGCGGGCAACCTCTTTAAATCGATTCAAATCTTTGATTTAAACTTTTCCGTTATGATTTCAAATTTATCTTATATGACTTGTAAACTTATGTAAACAGATAAAGGTAAAGAAAAGACAAAGTAATGTAATAGGGTATCCAAATTAACCTGATAGGGTAGGGTAGGGTAGGGTAGGGTAGGGTAGGGTAGGGTAGGGTAGGGTAGGGTAGGGTAGGGTAGGGTAGGAGTAGAGTATTGTAGGGCAGGGTAGGGTATGGTATTGTAGTGTAGGTAGGGTAGATTAGGGTATGGTATGGTGAGGTAGGGTAGGGCGAGGTAGGGTAAGGCAGGGTAGAGGAATGTAATGGTTGGGTAGAGGAGTAGAGTATGATAAAATGTTCTTTTTCTTTATCTAGATTTGTTGTATTATATTTTTTTCAAATTTTTTGCTTTTTGTAGTATTTTAGATGCATGGCCCCTTGTAAACCAACTTAGTTGAATGGGCTACCATGCTTAAATAACTGATGATATGATATGATATCTATATATATAAGCGATGAAGAGTTTTGTTACGCACATTCCTGTTTGTGACACTTTCCCGCACGCAGCTCCTCACGCCTACTGCTTACCTCCAAAAATGTGAGAAAAACAATGAAAAATAGCTGACGATAATGGCTTTCTTGTGGTCCAATACTTTTCTTCGTACAATATCTTGGGGTAATGTGAGGAGGGGTTTTGTACCCAAATTTTAGCAATTCAATTCAACAATAGGCCTTAACCTTCGACCTTTCTTTGTGGATGCTGATGGCAGCCATAGAAATGTGTTGGTAGCGTTCAATCTTAGCTAAAAACAAGTTTTGCAGTTGCTTTTTCCAAACACCGAGGGAGTAAAAGCTTGCAAATAGCTGATATTCTGTTAGCTGCATTATCTATCTGGCTCGTGGCAAAGTATTTTGATGCTCAGGTTGGATGTAGCGAAGTTATTGCCCTATTTTGCAAAGGCTCTCCTCTTGGCTTTGTTGCAGTGTTACAAACTCAGAGTTTGCTCCTGTAGTTTTTCAAGTATTCTGCTCATAAATTTACTGATTACAACATATAGATTCTTTACTCAATTCTTAGGGAAGATTTAGCTCAAGTTACAAAGTGATTACACTTGAAACTGATTTTTGACGATTTTAAGGCCATACGCATAGCTTGAGTTTCTCGACTTCGGCCAAAATGGCATACCGTAAAAATCAGACCTGTGACCCTAGAAACACAGAGTCATCATTTCCAAATGTTAACACGATGACTGGCTCAAGGCCACAACCAAAAATCCTGTTTACCCGTACATAGGATGTTTGATTGCAAGTAGAAAGCTTGACTGTTCTTTAACCAAGCTATGTTACCAAAGCAGAGTATGATTAAAGTATGTTATGCAATGTTTTCCAGAATTCCAAATATAAATTTATCGCAGCAAGGGAAAGTCCTCGGTTATTACAAAAGGGGTGACTTGGAAATAACCTCAATAACAGTTCAACAATTCACTCACCGCTGGGGCCAAGCTAAGTAACATAACTGAGGTGTGCAGAGTCCGAATTTGGCAAAACAAGTGCCATTTGGTGACGAAATGGCTATTTCTTGGGTTCTGTTGTCGGATGAAAATAATGCAATCCAGTAACTGCCTTTGCTACTCCCATGATTCATCGCTTTTCCACGATTTCAAATTTATGTAGATATCCGTAAATAATGATGAAAGGCAAGCCAAACCTGCTTTAACGTCGATGACCATGTTATGTTACCAGATTTGAAATTATTGGTCATCGGTCCTAGGTCTATTTTTCAACGAGTTAGTAAATGACTGCATAACTAATTTCTTTCTAGCAGTATCATCTTTTGTAGTACGTTGTTTACGAACTCTGAAAGAGAATTCAGCACAAAAAGGTCAAATAATGGACAGACTTTCTCCTGTAAGATCATTTCTAAGGTCTTTTTTCTTGTATCATGCGTGCAACCGTTAGCTTGCCAACTCGCAATACTGAAAATCTGCCCGATCATCTAATGTGTGCATCATTCGCACAAAAAGATGAGACGTTCTTTTGACCGGACCCGGGGACTGTGCGACCCGGGACTTACAACACAAGATCATTACGACAATATGACCCCAGGCCCAAGCTTTATGCATTTGGTTAACAAGACTTTGTTATGATGTATTAATACTTCCATTGTCTTCAATGTCAACAGAGGTGCTCATGAGTGACTGGGATCTGGATAGAATGAAGAAAAGTTTGTATTTAAGATATAACTTTCCAACATCTTTGTTATCGTTCTAAAAAAATTAGAAAGGCTAGAAAGACTGGAGTGACCCTAATCAAGCAAAGAAGTGCATATTTGTGGATACACAACATAGATATTCATCAATTTTATTTGCATTCAGAGGGGCCAGTTTTGCTTACAACAACTGGCTTTCGAATTTCTTGCTTCGTTCTTTGCTCAGTATGAATACACGGAATTCTACGTGACAATGAAAACTGTGACACGTACTGGTGTCTTGCGTGGTCACTAAACCATCGGTTGTGAAAAAATGTTGTAAGCTAGATGTATCAAACTTTGGACCGGGGTGGTATGGTTGAATGTTCGTATGATCGTGTGGTCTTGGGTCGTAGGGTCCAGTGTCATAAGATCCGGGGTGGTGCGGTCGTACGGTCCGATTACAAGGACATATTCCATGCCACTGAATCCTCCATTTGAGGCTAAAGGTAACGTATGGGAGCCAACAAGACATTCTATATTTCAATAAAATCGAAGTTTATCCATGTGAAAGCTGAATTCTAGCATACCATAGTATTTTCTCGCAGAACACCTTATTTTTAATTCCTTACATATCAATGCACACATCATGCATAAATGTACAGTTGTACACGAATGTTTCTTTCATAAAAACTGCTTATAAGAAACTCCATTCTTTGATCATCACAAATTCAGAATCTCCAGTGCAAGGAAATATAACTTAGAAGCTATTCATTTCATTTAAGGAAAGCCTTGGCACAGTTTTACTTATTTTCACCTATTTCCTGTATCTTACTATGCAGGAAACAAGTATTACTACTGCCTTCGCAGCTTCCTGCATTGCTACGAAGGCCCTAGAGCAATTTTAAAATTGGTAGGCTCCTACAACAGTGGCAGAAATTGTTGGGGATTGGACAACACTGCCCCCAAATTCCGAGGGGCATTTCACTCCAAAACTCTGGTACATCCTTCATAAAAACGGCTTATAAGAAACTCCATTCTTTGATCATCAAAGATTAAGAATCTCCAGTGCAAGGAAATATAACTTAGAAGCTATTCATTTCATTCAAGGAAAGCCTTGGCACAGTTTTACTTATTTTCACTTATTTCCTGTATCATACTATGCAGGAAACAAGTATTACTACTACCTTCGCAGTTTCCTGTATTGCTGCGAAGGCCCTAGAGCAATTTTAAAGATTGGTAGGCTCCTACAACAGTGGCAGAAATTGTGGGGGATTGGAGAACACTGGCCCCAAATTCCGAGGGGCATGTAACTCCAAAAATTCTGGTACATCTTTGGCAAAATCCTTTTGTTTCCTATTAATGTTCCACCAAAATTCATATAAATCCTTCTGTTCTGAAAAAAATCATGCACGCGTGTTCGAATGAGTGAAATACCACTTGCCAAATTCGAAAAGACTAGGAAATTTTACTGAAAAGTCAGAAATCCTTGGGAAGAATCGAAACTGCAATGAAAAGACGAGTCACTATCTGATAAAAGCAAATAAAAAGAATATGCTCAAAGCATCTTGTTCAGCTTTATCTACGCTTGGACTTCTTTCAAATTTGAGAAGAGAGTGGTCAGGAAGGATAGCAACATTTTGAAGTGATTTTGGAGCGGGGAAGGGAGAGGTTTTCCACTAGAAATCTGACCATTCAAAGAAGCACCCTGGGAGCAACTTTTTTGATATTTGAAACGAATCTATGTATGGCATGTATTTATCAATAGGCTTCAAGCTTGACCTAATTGTATTAAGGGAAACAACCATCTGACCCCCCTTTCCAATTACTGCGTATGTCGCTGGTTCAGAGACTGATGTATCTATCGATAGTAGATTTGGAGCATCAATAGTCAGCAATTTTTTTTATTTATTTTATTTTCTTTTTTTATTTAAATTCATATTTTTACACGATATCTCATCAGCTTTAAATAATATAAAACATGTAATAATTTTATAAATAGAAAAGAAAAGATGGAAAAAGAATTCAAATAGCTGTTAAAAGTTGGACTGAGTTCAGTCTGATGTCTGATCTTCCAGAGAGTCGTGTTTTAGTTAGGGGTTTGCTGAGCTCTTTAAATGCGTTTTTAATTTTCTTTTAAACTGACAGAGTGAGGGGGTTTACCTTATTTCAATAGGTATTTCATTCCAGCTTTCAGCGAGGGGCATTTCACTCCCAAAAATCTCGTACACCTTCGGCAAAAATCCTTTTGTTTTCAAGAAAAATCCATCAAAAATCAGTGTAAATCCTTTTGTTCTGAAAAAATCTCGTACGCTTCTTCCATTGAGTGAAGTGCCCCTCGGCTTTCAGCCCAGAGAGGTGGAAACCTCTTTTTGTACATTCAAGCTTAAACTTTGGAATGTCGAGATCTCTATTGTTTCTTGTGTTATACCTAGAGATTTCATTCCGCTGAGTATACTTGTCCCAGAGGCTCTCGGGGCATTGTTTATTGATTATTTTGTGTGTCATGACAGATCGATCAAAATGGATGATTTGATCAACGTTCAGCCCATTATTGGTCCAGAGGTCTTTTAGTCTAGCATCAAATAAGGAGCCATTGTCACCCAGGGTCCTTTGTAGGCATGTTGCAATGTCAGATTATTTGAAAATCAAATTTGGCCTAAGTAGGCGGAAATATGTACCCACTTTGCAGTAGATGAAGTGATGGAAATGTCATCTAAAGTCAAATTTTCATCATCAGTTCAACTACTACCATGGAGACTCATATTTTGTGCAGGAAAAATTTGGTTTTCAGACTTTCTGAAGATGCAGCCTGTACACAAAGGACTCTAGGTGACAATGGTTCGTTAGCAAATCATACTTAGCATAGAGCAATCAAAGGATATCTCAGTTTAGAGAAAAATTGCACGGACGAACATTAACATTTGAATGAATTTCAAAAAGAGGCCGGGGGTGAAGGGCAAAATTGTCTCATTGCGAGGGAACTCTGAAGCATCTGCTACTGGATTCATGTGTTGAAAACATAACACTTTTTTTAAGGTTTATGTGAGGCTTATTTGGTGGTACAGGGATATTATAGAAAGGGGCATGTCCGAGTTTCTCATTTCCTCGCGTTATAATGATCATAACTGCTCTGATTTCAAGCAGGGTTGGTAACTTGGCTTTTTTAAGCCAAATTTTGGAAATTTGGCTTTTTTCCTTCATCTTTGGATTCATAGATTAAGTTTGGCTTTTGGCTTAATTTTGGCTTCTTTTGATAAGTTTGTCAATTTTCATTCAATTCTCTTCAAACTGGACTACATTTCTAACCTGATTGTGTGCAAATGTTGTGTGACGATCAGAATCTGGAACATTTTTCTTTGCAAGACGACATCAAAGACAATGGGTTTTCATCCGGAGCTGCACAACATAGTATGTGAAAACAATGGAATGCAAGTGTTCAATGTTTAAAATAACAATATAACAATAGGTGGAACAACAATAAATTATTGTTTTGAAAGGTTTGGCTTTTCCCGACCTCGGTTTGGCTTTGGGGCGATCCAGTGATCTACCAACCCTGAATTCAGCTGAATTTGAATGGTGGTCACTGAAAGAGTATAGCAACCTTAAAAGCACTCCGCAGGAGCTAGGAATGTTAAAGCGCGAGCGAAGCGAGCGCTTTTACTTCCTAGTGATATGATATGATATGATAAGGCCAGTTAGCTTCCGAACGAACTTCAACGCAGCAATGAGAACTCAAACTGTTGAGGATGGCTCGCCTCGCTCCTGAGACTCCTGAGCCTCCTCGGAAAACTCGTTTCAGAGCGTACACCAAACCAAATTAAGGAGTGTTTACTCGAGATTTGCCTTAAGATGATAGAAAACTGCTATAAAATGCAGAAGATCAAATTCTAGTTCTGACAAAATTGGATCAGGAGAGGCATTCTAGTGGGGCATTCTGTCCCAACCGCTTTTGTGCCATCGAGACGAACAAAGTATGTGCTGAATTCAAAGAAAGACATATTTTATCTTTTTTTACCTTAGTTAGCCATGATATTCCAAATCGCTTAAAAATTACTCAAGCTTGAAGTTTTAGCCCGCCCTATGCAGTTGTAAAGGAAACGACACGATGGACTGGATTTTATGGTCCCTTCAAAAGAGCTGCACAAGCAGGACGAAGTATTTAGGGACATCTCATGGGAGCTTTGTTTTATAGAGCTTGATAATTATATAATGTATGTCCACAACCGTAAATGAGGTTTTTTTATAAAACGATGTCCTTATTATTTACGCTGTGCTCTAAAGGAGAGTAAGTGGATGAAAGCTAGAAAAATAGTTTAAAAAAGGAGGGGCTCGGCCGGGAATCGAACCCGGAGCCTCTCGCACCCAAAGCGAGAATCATACCATTAGACCACCGAGCCGGCCATGCTTTGCAACCAGTTCATATCATACTTATTTCTATTTCAATACCTGCAAAAATGTTTCTAACTGGTAACTGGTTACTATCCCCTGGGTACCAGACTGGTACCAAGAGTATGGTTACTATAGCAACAGTGCAAAAAATTGAGTTCCTCGGAAACTCCTTAGAGGTGACCTGTCAGCAGCAATAAAGCTGTATCCGGCACAGAATTAAGAGTGCAATTTAACCGAAGAACTAGACTTGCCCAAAGTCTATTTCGTCAATGAAGAAGGCTTGTTCATTTTCTTTTCCCTTTTCTTACCGCTGCGGGGCGCAGGATAAGTAGCAACTGCAAGTTCGAAGAGCAGCCAGTGAGATAAGAGCTGTCACATAGCAAAGACTTTTTCTGCCGTAACACTAATCGTTTGTTGTGAGGATGTTCAAAGTATTCAATGTTTCATAGAAAATTGCAAAAAGTCAACTTGCATGTCACGAGATACAAAATTTTGTCAACTGCTCACGTCTAATTGCGCTTCATAAGACATAGGGCAACAAGGGCAACAAGGGCAACAACAGCATCATTAGAATAACTACTTCAGCCCCAGTTTCCGCTTTATTTATTGAAATAGGTGATGGCACAGCGAAACTACGACGATTTTCATCAGTCTACAGCATGATTTTGACAAAGATAAAAGAGCACGGACTTCGTATTTTCAAAATCAAGTTAAGATGTCGATCAGGAAACGTAGCTGTAATAGTTGCAACGGATGACCCAAAAGAAAACTTCACGAGGAAGATTGCAAATAGCTTTCTGAACGCAAACGTTATGAGCACAGCACAAACGAGGTGTCATGCAGCTGAAGGGCTTAGCTTTTGAAATGTTTCTTCGTAGTCTATTGATTCGATAGTTCAAGTTATGATCACCTTCCGAAAAGCCAGTTTCAAAAATAAGGCATTTCATAAATTTCTCCGGCTGTCCATAGGCTGATTGCATATTCATGGTTATTGCTTTTTGAATGCCCCGCAGCTTTATGCCCATAGCGGCAGCGTCAGCAAGGACCGAGATGCAATTTTTTGCTTCAGGGGGCCATAGGCAAACCAGGCGAGCGAACAGGGTTAAAATCTTTGGGGGGCCTGGGGGTACTCCTCTAGAAAAATTTGAGACCAAGCTGTCCAGACTGGGTTGAAAGATCCTAGTCTTTGTCTCTCAATACAGACTGACTATACAGGTAAATCTATGTTAGGATGGATATTGTAAACATTCCCCAAACAACCCAAATTTGCCTAAAAGATTTTGTAGAGTTATAGCATTGTGTTCCTGTTGTGAGACAAGTTTGTTCTTGCACATGTAGCCTAAAGGTCTTCCTAGACGAAAAGAGAAAGATATTGAATGTCATGTAAATAAGCACATTGAATGTCATATAAACGTGCACATGTGGAGTATAACTATCGTATATTCTGACAAACAAAGATAATAAAAAAAGTAAAGTTATACTTTAGAAATTACTGAAAATTTTGAGGGAGCCATGGCCCCCCTGGACCCCCCTCTAGCTCTTCCTTGCGGCAGCAACAGATTTATCAACTCTCGTTATCTTATACTGTTTAGTTATTTCATAAATTGTATATCGTGGAATTTAAAATATATGAAACTGAAAATGAAACTGGAAAGGCCCCTTTAACAAACCACGGGTTTTAGGAGAAGTTTAGAAGAGACTAAAATTATTATGACATGAAGAATATAAATTACCTTGCTTCCTTCTTCTGTTTGTCTTTCTCTCTACCTTCTGGGGCAGCAAATAAGCTTCATTCAGGTCCAAAATGACAACAAGAGCGTGCAGTTAGGCCTTCGTGGTGGTTGTATCACCTAAGGCCTAACTGCACGCTCTTATTGTCATTTTGGACCTGAATGAAGCTTATTTGCTGCCCTAGAAGGCAGAAAGAAAGACAAACACAAGAAGGAGGCAAGGTAATATATATTCTTTATGTCATGATAATTCTACTTTCTTCTAAAAATATCCTAAAACCCGTGAACAGACCACTATTTCCTTATTGAATTGGATCTGGGTACTTGGCTACTAGAATTATGACGATGAGTCTCTTGCCTCCCTTTGCGCGTTGACTTGATGATGGCTCTTCGGTCAACAGTGACTCATAATATTACTCCGAAAACCCTGGCCCTATTTAGGCCCAAACTTAATTCAGTTTTATTCACAAAATGCAAGTTTTTACAATGCACGAGAAATCTATGAAAAAAGTACTTGCATTCTACGCGACCCAAGTAGAACATTGCTTATCTAGCTTGGGCCGCTAAAAAAAAATTCGGAAAAAAAGGACAAATGAGGATAAAAAAATAAGATGATGCGAATGAAAATTAAAATAAGTACAATCGTATACTATCATATGATGAGAATATGAGGATGCAATTCCTTGAGTACCAATCAAATTGCGAGATCTGTGGATTACTTTTGTTACGGTGTAAATGTGATGGAATTTTAGATTCGATTGAAGAATTGAAAGCACTCCCACGGGATTGAGATTCGAAGCCGTGATTCCATCATAATTCCATTGATAATTGCTGAAAATAGGGCCAGGTTTTTCTTTTATCATTATGAGTCCCTGTTAAGCTAGGTTTACCGTAAGGATACAAGGGAACAAGGGCAGATTTTGTAATACACTTACCTCACGTAAGTATTGCACCACCGCATCCAAAATGGCGGCCAAAAATGTCATGTAACTCAAGCAACAGAATTTGCATGACAAAAGCATCAGCATTTTAAGGGTTTCCCTGCGGGGTGTTTTGGCGGGAAAATAATTGTCTGTTTGTCTACTTTTCATTTAACAGTAAAATGAAATGTTGTTTTGTTGCTTTCCTTGATAAATTAACAAAAACCTGAGGACAACATTGAACAAGATTTTGGCTGGATAACTGGAGAACTAGGCCATAACAAAACGAAGAATGAATAGATTTCTTAGAGCAAAGATAACAAAACTTTGTAATTTTCAAATCTGGATTCTGCAAACTATTTCGCTATGACAAAAGTTTTCCGTGAGGAATGCGACCTGGCTATAAAACGGAGGCGAAACTGAAAGAAGCCATTCCAAGGTAAGAATATGCTTGACACTATTTTTATCACATTAGCATTAATTTTGTTCATGGGAAACTTTAGGTAGGTGGTTGACAATTAAATATCTTGATTTGGATATACCTCACAATATCCTCTCGCTCGAATTTAGTTTGAAGGTGATTAAAAGCTTGAAAGTGACTGGAGCTTGGTTTTTTCAACATGACTTCTCCTAAGATTGATTCAAGTTCATTAAACCTTGAATGACTTCCTCCTTGTTTACTTAAATTTTATTCTTTTACCCTATTCAAAGAGGGAAACTTTTTTCATGGCAATGAAGTTTGCAGAGTCCAGATTTGAAAACAACGAGATTTTGTTACCTTTGCTCTAAGAAATCTGTTCATTCTTCGTTTCGACATGGCCTACTCTTCTAGATTTTTTACTAAAATCTTGTTCGATGTTGTTCTAAAGTTTTTGCTAATTCATCGAAGAAATCAACAAAATAACACTTCATTTTACCTTAATTAAAGAGAAGATGGATAAGCAATTACTTTCTGTCCAAAAACACCCAGTGGAGAAACCTGTAAATGCTGATACTTTATTACACAAAGTTTGTTGATTGAGTTGCAAGAAACTTTAGGCAGCCATTTTGTTTTCAATGGTGCAATACTTATGTGAGGTAAGTGTACAATAGCATCAGTCGCTTTGGTTCACACCTCAATTCAAAGCGAATAGCAAATGTAGACAAAAGAAATTCTCTCAAGCAGAAATTGAAAACAAACGAAGCCGCAAAGTTTCCCTAAAACCAGTACGGCAAACTCTCGTTTGGTGCGGGTGAAGGGAAGTTTTTAAGAGAAGGTATGTGCTTATAACGACAGAAGAAGGGTAAATCTAAAGTTTTGTCTCGCGGATTTTGTTTATTTGATTCAGAAACCGAGCAGAGGGCATTGCAATTTTTGCATATTTGTTGCTCAGATGTACGCAGTCACTCCTCAGCTCCTGAATCAAATAAACAAAATCCGCGAGACAGAACTTTAAATTTACCCTTCTTCTGTCGTTATAAGCACATACCTTCTCTTAAAAACCTCCCTTCGCCCGCACCAAATGAGAGTTTGCCGTACTGGTCTCAGGGCAACTTTGCGGCTTCTTTTGTTTTCAATTTCTGCTTGAGAGAATTTCTTTTGTCTGCATTCGCTTATCGCTTTGTTTTGAGGTGTGAACCAAAACGACTGATGCTATTGTATTACAAAATCTGCCCTTGTTATACAAGGGACTTATCGTCATAAGTCTACCAGGCTACTGACTCACCTGCCAGAACAGGGTCAACATGGCTCCCCTGCAACTCTCTGTATATCTTTAATTCCGTACACAATAGCAGCAAGAGCGACAACAAAAGCCGTCCATCCAAGGTAATATGACCAGGCAAAGCTAATCACTTTTGTATTAGCATGTTTGTAGATTTCTACAGTAAAAGCAGCCATACCAATCAATCCACAGAAGACTGCAAGAAAAGACGAATCTGCACTTCATTCAACAACTTGATATGATTGAAAAACAGATTAGCTACCGGGTGTCTCAAAAAAGTACCCCCTTTTGACTGGAAATAGGAACGAAACGATAAGATGTCATTACTCTCCGAGTGGACAGCTATATTTATCAATCTTCAACTTAGATCCACATACCTTGCATTTAAAAATTGGCCACCAAACACTGGAGATACAAGCTTGCAAAGTCAGAATTTACAGTGCACCCGAAACCAGAGATTTTGTGAAAGGTCCTAGCCATGATTTGCTATCACAGGCAAGTTGCACAGGAATTTCGACTTTGACCTTTAGCTTTCTCTATTGAAAAGAATTATACCTTGAAATGCGTCAATCGTTTTACAAATAATTATTCCTTTGAGGAATCAATCCGTGCATTGCATTCCACTCCAATGCTCATTTGAGAGATGTTGCACGACTTCATCATTCTTACCACATATTTGTTATATTTGTTTAATGAAGGCGATGTCCACGAGTCTTATATTCTTTTCAAAAGCAAAAAACTGAAAGTTAAAGTTTACAGGTGCTTTGGAAAAGATCCATCATACAAATCATGGCTAGGCCCTTTTTCACAACCTCTGGTTTTGGGTGTACTGTAAATTTTGTCTTTGCAAGCTTGTATCTCTGGTGTTTGGAGAACGATTTTTAAATGCAAGGTATGTGGTTCTAAGTTGAAGATTGATAAATTTAGCTAGCTACTCGGACAGTAATGATATCTTATCGCTTCGTTCCTATTTCCAGTCAAAAGGGGGTACTGTTTTATGAGACACCGCTAGAAATAACTAAAAGTTATTAACTGCCCACACTCTAAGATATTTCTGAACTCAAATAAAGCCACACTAAATTTGTAAATGACTCTTTTGCTGTTCCCTTTTAATCCTATTGACGAGCATTTATTTGCTCGATTTGCTCCGTCGTCGCCAATCATTGCAAGTGACCAGGAAAGTCGTGGGTATGTGAAAGTTTTGAACAGCGGCAATGAAACAATATAAAAAACAAATATGCGTGGCTAGCAAAGGAAAACTCACTATCTCGCAATTAGTAAGCACGCTCCTTCGTCAGGCACAACAAGGCGTTATATACTCTACCGATTCCTTGAAGAGAAGTGAGGTAGAGGAGCCTCACTTCTCTTCAGGGAATCGGTAGAGTCTATACGCAGGCTAAACTGCGGCTTGTGCCCTCAGAGTTGCCTCTGAGTACTCATTTACCGACCTCGGAAGGATGAACAGCTGACTTGGCTGCTTTTTTGTGGTTTGTGGTGTCAGCAACGGGATTCGAACACACGCGGGTAGACTCTACTGGATTCCAAAAACTGTGCCTTACTTGGCCACACCACCATTCATAAGCCTTATCCTTATCCGCTAGCTTGCAGTTGCCTTGACATATATCATGATAATGCTTTGATAACCTTTGGAAACTTACACGGCAAAAGGGATACCAGGGCAGGCACTCTGTAGCTTTGTACGAATCTCTTCTCCACTAGGTAGACCACTATCAGAGACAGAGCAAGTCCAGCAGTTGCCAGAATGAGTGATGCTCTTGCCACATGAACTGCAACTAAGTTGAAAAAGAAACACACTTTATCTACCGTAGAGTTGATTGTCTCGAGATTTGAATGTCTCTAAATGTCGCCTGTTCATGCCGACGTCGTGGCAGCGCGGAAAACAATGCACCATCCTTTTTGGGGCCTTTTGGAGTAACTCTTGACACGATTTGTACAAGTTTGAATAAAAAATAAATGCAAGAATGCTTATAAATTTGGTGTTGTGTTCTCCCTTCCAAAGGGCGGGGGGAGGCAGCAATTGTCAGTCAGACCAATGAAATAATCGAACGAACAAGCTATTCTGGAAAACATACTTAAAGCTTAGATTTAGTTAAGACTTTTATCTAGGTCGAGACTTACAAGAAGAGACTTCTTTCGCGATGATGATTTTAACCCTATCGTGGTTGGGCTATTTGATAGTACTATTTTGGTTGGGGGCAAAAAAGCCCCCCTACCTAACTCTTGACTGGCAATGGGTAGAGCGACCAAATTTGGTGTACTAAAAGCCTCAGACATGTACTTTCTGTAAATATAAAAATTAACCTAAAAATAGCCACCATTTTTGCTTACGTCAGCATTTTCCCTTGTGTGGTCAAGAAAAGCGGCAAAATTGGCCAAAATCAGGAAAATCGAGATGAAATTAAATTTGGAGCATATTTTCCATCCAAACATGATATTTGTGATAGAATGCATCAAATAACACAACATTACAAAAGAAATTTGCAAAATATTCCACTTCTGCTCCCTTCTCCGCGATAATTGAGATTTGAAAATTTGCGATTTTTCCTGGGTCAGTCCCAGAAGGTTGTCTCCCGCCCCCTCATTTTTCAAAATATTTCAATGGAACTTTTTGAGAAGTTGCACAATAAGTAGTTGCATAATGTCAAGAAGTTTCATGGATATAAAATTCTTCCTCGCAGAGTTATTCAAAAAAATCTACTACAGAGCAAATTTGCCCCCCCCCCCAACCAAAATAGGGTTAAACAGCGCCACAAACTCCATCAGCTACAAAAAATGCTCAATTCATCTCAGAAATCAGTATCTCTCAGATTCTCACCTGTTTATCCGTTAAAGTTTGGAATTACTTGAGCAGAGTCCAAGTTTTCAGAATTGATTTATATTTTATAAATGAATGAGGAAATGATACACTTAAAATCCCAAGCCGATTTGCTATGGCTTCACATACTCAAATCTGACTTTCGAGCGCAGATTGATAAAGTCACGTGACATGTCGTCTCTATGGAGCGCCATGAAGATACGAAGATTATCGATAAAGTTTTCTACAAAATTTCAAGCAAGACCTTCATCAGGTGTGAAGAGAAATGTCTTCTTTTAATTGCAGTTAGTTATGGATTTGTTTTGTTTTATATTCGATAGAGTGATAAGACATTTCGTGCCACACAATCGAAACTGCACTTTTTTCAGTAACATACTCGAACATACCACTTACAGCACCAGGAGTTACGCAGAGTGTCGTCTGGGTTCTTCCAAAATAGTAACAAATCTTCCATAATCCTTGGTTGATTGTTTCAAAACTGTGAGCCTCAATAAACCAATGATCAGTCGATTCTGCAATAACCAGCAACAGTAGGGCCACAATTATCATAGAAGCAAACACTATATTGTGTATATTAAACCTTTGTGCCATTATCCTACCAGGCCACGTTTGTGTGCATCTTTGTTTTGTTAGCATTCGATCAAAGTAAAGGCCTAATCGACTTTGGAATTCCAATACAGTATCAAAATTCGATTGATTGAGTGAGGAATATTTGCTTCGTTAGTTGTGGCATTGTGGGCTAAGGAGAAACATTTGTCATGCTTCCGCTTGGCAAGCAAGGGAAGGGAGAACAAAGTCCAATGGATTCGATTAGGTTTCAGGAGCCTTACAGTCGATTTATCAACACTTTCCTCAAGAATACGAACAGATTGCTAGAGGTAGGACCGGGGAGGGGGTGAGGTCACTGTGGGCACTTGCCCCAAAGGCTTTGAAAAAAAAGAAATGCTCTTTTTATTGTTAGAAAATGCCAGGAACGCCAGAGCCCCTTTCCAGAGCCAGGAACGCCAGGAGGGGGCAAGCACCCATCCTGCCCTTTTCTAAGAGGGGCAAGGGGGCAATAGTGCCATTTTAATGGAGCTATATATTTCTTTAACAACGTTCAATTTGATATTATGACAACCATGAATTTAACCCTTAAGTTTAAGAATCTTCGCAACTTGCATTGGCCATACCCAAATATGCATAAGAGAGCATCATTTACATCAGTTAGGATATCATTGAAAGCATCTTAAGCGAATCTAAAGGGTGTGGTAACAAAAAATTTTCTGCGGAAGGACCCCAGGTCCACACCCCAGATCCACCCAAATTTCGGTTCGCTTCCCTCGTCATCGGTCTGGAGTGCCCTTGCGTTCCCCTTTGACCCCCTTGCCCTACCATCGCTCCGGCGTCCCTGGAAAATGCCCCCTTTTGCTAAAGGAAAAAGTGCCCTCACAGTGCCGTACCCCGAGAGTTTGAGATGCTTCCCACGTCCCTGAACAGATCGCCTACACGAGTTTCGAGGCTCTGGTACCCAGGGTAGGATAAGTCGTGCAAAACAAATCGTCTTAACTGTTGTCAGACGAGCTTCCTCTCTTTCTTTTTCTACAGTGAAATAAGTCATCTTGAGTAGGATGTACCCATCGCTGGTTTTGCTTTGTGGCAACGTTAGTCATGCTTCCTCTAATCAAAGGCGAAGCTTGGTACAGTTGGTTGGGGGGAGGGAGTACGTAACCTTGAGATGTAAGGGGGTCTGCTACCTGGCTTTCAAGGCAGCTCACCTATAACTGGCAAGTTTGCCTTCGTCCCTAACAAACGAGTTTGTACCAAAACACAACCATTTTGGCGGCACATACTCTTACCCTGAACATGTTATGTACGGCCCGGGGAGGGGGGTACTCCCATACTTGACTTGACGGGATGTGCCGCTCAACAGGGTGTCCCTTTACGGTTAAAATTATGCGACAGGGTGTCCTTTTCTGATAAAAATTATGCGACAGGGTATTACAATTGATAAGAAAATTATGCGACAGGGTATCACGTGGAAGCACATCTTTTAGAGTTATCATAAAACAATGGATTTTGGTAAAATTTTTTGCGACAGAGTAAACTTTTGGGCAATTTCATTATGCGACAGGGTATAGGGCGTTGAGCGGTTTGCCACACCCCCCGTCACTTCCCTAGTCAAGTACCCCCCCCCCCGGGTGTACGCCCCGCCCTGGCTAAATACACGTATCTATATCAGAAGCTCAACTCTCAGATCACTAGAAAATGAAGAAACTCCATGACTGGGAAAACTTCATTCTTTTCAAGAACATCTAAATTGAATAGACAATGCATAAACTTTGTTGTTATAGCTTTAGTCAATAAAATACACAGTTTTACACGCTAAAAACCACTAGTCTAAGGCACAAGTTACACTCTAACTTGGGACACTCTGTATTCCGGGTGTACTTAGTCCAGTTTGTAGGAATTTCAAAATTCTTAAGACTGTTTCATTGATCGCCCATAGATATGGAGGGGATACTGATGTGTCACTGTGGAAAAGATACATCAGTTGAAGCCTGATCACAACTTCGAGCGATAAAAAGTATAGATAGTCGATTGCGCTAAAGATGGCGGCAAGGAATTTTTTACCAAGATGGCATTGGGTTCTTTAATTGAATTCCTAAAGAACTGTTAAAGATTCGCGATTCGAACTCAATGCAAATCGGTAAAAGGTTCCTCGCCCCCATCTTTAGCGTAATCGGCTGTTGTAAAGTTACCGTTGATACCAGCTTACCAGCAAACAACCATACTTTGTGAGCCAAAAAACTCTATGCTTCTGAAAATCGTGGTACGTGGATGGATTGGAATGAATTGAAAATCACTTGAGAAGAGATGAACTGAAGATTCCTTGATCTTTCTGACATTTTCATAACAATGAAAAACAAAGGTGAAGTTTACCATGGACCTCAAGAGACTTACTGAAATTTGTTTGTTGCTAAATGGCCGCAGAAGGGCCTAAGACACTAAATAGAATTGCAGGGTTCTCTGATATTAAACAGTACTCCAGGTCTTTAATCTCTCTCGTATGTGCAAGAAGTGAATTTTTTAGATACACATTGTAGTTTTTTGATGTCAGGGTAATAATGATGCCCACCATTGAAATAATGTGCATATGCGTTGCTCTGTTAAAACACATCTTTATAATTTAATAAGGTGTTGCCGTTCTCGGGCACTTTGCAACAAAGACACTTCACTTTTATCACGTACAAAAATTGAAAAATGTCGAAAAAATACTTCTGTCTTTCCGGCTATCAGACAAGGAAAGGGCTCAAATCTTTTCGAAAGTTTCAAATCATTCGTGTAAAGAGTTATTGCCCCTTTCTTTCAACTGTATTGATAAAGGGGAACTCCATGTAATTTACCATAATTCCAGGGAGAGCAGTTTGCTTGTGACCATTATTTTCATAATTACATCACTCATTGACTAGACCTTTTAGCTATTCAGCAAAAGAGCCTGGATCGAGCGTTATTTTTATGCATTTTTATGCACGAGGTTCG
This sequence comes from Aurelia sp. 3 sensu Dawson et al. (2005), assembly GCA_964020215.1. NCBI lineage: Eukaryota > Metazoa > Cnidaria > Scyphozoa > Semaeostomeae > Ulmaridae > Aurelia > Aurelia sp. 3 sensu Dawson et al. (2005). The sequence goes on from OZ026584.1 coordinate 5,663,645, forward strand.
ATCGAGTGGCGTTAGAACTTCTATCACTATTGTGCACATACGAAAATTCTAGTAGCAAAGTATCGTCTATTCTGATTGTTTGAAGTTGTGACGTCGTCAAATTGCTAAATTGTAAACCAAACAATAGAAGCAACAGAATTTTACTTGGTACTATCTTGTAGACCCAAGAAATAAGCATTTCTAGTGTTGGTCATATTCATTTTCCTCACTTTTACTGCTTGTCAAGGCATCAGGTCCCGGGGGGAGGGTACCTTGAGTTTCCGAGAAACGGTGTTGTGCCAATCAAATGGTAAAAGTACCACCCATAAATCCGGAGAAATTTCTCAAAAATTTCCCATAAATCTGGAGAATTTTCTGAAAATCATTACCCATAAGTCTGGAAATGCCAAAACAGCTCACCAATAAATGAATTCTTATAGACGATATCCATAAATCCGGAAAACGCAAAAACTTGTTCTTGACTTCAATATATTCAACGGTGTTCCTGGAGAACCTTGTTGAACAGAAAGCGCGGAATTTGCATGCATGGTAGCTTTAAGATAGATCATTCACTGTCTCAAATATTGCAATGTTGGAAATAGATACGGGATTTAAAGTAAATATTGACATATAAACCTGAAATATCATGGGAATACTCAAATGAAAAGCTGGTTCCAATATTCAACTGTCAAGGTGTCACCTCAGTGTCATACATAAAACAGACTTCAGAATGGTATCGAAATCAGAATGAAAGACTGCAAGTTAAATATAAAATGAAAGAATGAAAGACTAAAGTTGAAGTTCTTTATTTTTAAATCCTCCAACAAAAAGCGGAAAATATTGGGATTTCAAGAATATATGGTAGCTATGTCAGGATCATGTTGATCTTAAGAAGGTGCTTGTATATTTAAAACTTAAAATAAATCATATTTCTCATATGTTGCTTTTTTATCTCAGACAGAAAGGTACCGCAGCAGACTTTCAACTGCTACAGATATGGAAACATTATGATGCTCCCCAAAGGCTGTTACTTGCTCGGTGGTGGTTTTTAACTTGAACCATCATCCCACGGAAAAATTACTAAATATTTTTTCACCATTTATTGGCTAACAATAAACTTCGAGTAGAGGCGAGAACTTAGTACTAACAGCAAAATTTATTTTTTTTAGTGAAATCATGATAATCACCTCCGTGTCTTACAAGGATAATGTTTTATAAGTGAACAATGCTTCAGTAAGAATTTAGGCTAAATTTCGTTAAAATTAGTCGTCAGTCGCCATTTCCTCCATGAGACGACGACACAGGGCAAAAAACACCTCGAATGTGACGTCATAACTGTATGACTGCTTGGTTAAGGCGTTTTCTCTTGCATGCCTCAACTTCCTGGTTCCACAACATGTTATATTTCATTTCCAGCTTCTACTAAGTGACGAAGCGTCTCGAAAAAAGCAACACAAATGTCGATACCCCCGGCAAAAATGCTTGTCTGAGTTTGTTTTCCTTTCTTCACTGGATGTATTATTATCGATAAACGTAGTCCTAACGGTGACCATGGGACTTGGCCGTTTCAAAACATTCCCGCTAATTCTTTGTATTCTCTCTTGCATTGCGCTGACGATCAGCACTGCCACAAACCATTGGTATCTCATAGAAGTATCACCTAAAGTCAAAAGTCATGAGGGATTATGGTATAAATGTACTGTGAAATGCAGAGGATTTACAAGTCCAGGTATGTCTATGCTATGGGGTTACAACTTTCTCACATTGACCAGAACATAACAATATTTTTGTTCACTGTTTGATCTTTCTTTATCTCCGATAATGAGCAACGATCATGATAAAATTAAATGTATCTAATAGCCCAAAAAAACGTATGAATACCTTACTTGATTGAATACTTACATCGTTATACCCAAATATTACCCGGGTGAGGGGGCGGCTACTAGATTGTGACTATGATTCGACTTCATGCTAGGTTTTGACAAAAAGGCCCGTTTATATCACATAATTTTTCAAGAATTTCGGACACTTTTGCATGAATTTTAAGCAGTTTCGTAACCATGTCTATGAATTTTGTCGATTTGAGGATGCAACGTCTATTCAAATTTCTTCAATTGTAATAAAAAATTCCGAAAAAGCTACCAATCTATCAGAATTAAGGTTAAAACAGACCCATCCGTAGGGAAGTTCAGGTGAAAAAGCCACCCATATGAGCGGCACATCCAGTATCATGTAACAATAAAGTGCCCCCCTCCCCCTCCCCCTCATCGAGAATTACACCGAATGAGTAAAAAACGTCCGATGTATATGGAAATGCTTCTCCCTAAATATCAAAGTAGTGAAAGCTGTTTTCTCTCATTTTCCACGGAAATTTCCTTTCAAAAATATAAATATGTCAAGGTAATTCAAAACGACGAGTAAATTTCTTAGCTTTCCTTTAAAAAATTATGACATCTTGCATCTTGTTCATCTCGGGAGAATGGAATACCCAAAAATGGCATACGTTTCTGAACATTTCAAGGGATAAATCATCTTTGTGACAATGCCAGTTCTGTGAAACTTGGTTGATGGCATTAAGTCAGATATTGCCGTAAGCTAGCTGGCTTGAATTGTTGTGTAAATTGAAAGAATATGAGAAAAAAGACTGCACACAAGTAAACAATTTCTGCGCATTTTGTTGGGTTTATTCATTGTAATATTAGCCAATTAGAGCCAGGTTAGAAATTTTCCGAGACACAACGCAGTCATCTTTCGTAGCGTCTTTGTTTTTAAAGGGAGTACAAAGACCAGCAGCCTTTGCAACCGCTTGCTTTTGTTTTTTTTAATTTCGTACAGTCAGATATTCTGGAAGCTGTGGAGAGCAAGTCGTTGACTTCACGCAAAGCATGCTGGTCTTCGTGCTCCCTTTATTTTGAAATTGAAAAGTGCGATAGAATCATAAAACAGATTACATTCATTGCATTGCTTTCAAACTTTCCATTCCTTCAGTCTTACAAAAGAAAGACCCAACGCAGGATCGCTACAGCCTTGCATTTTAGCTGAAATCGGCTGGTTTTCGTAAACCTCAATTTGTACCATAAAGTAAAGCAACAGAGCGACCTCATTGGCTAGAATCAGCTACATTGCAAGAGATCGTATAAGACAAAATATTAAGGCTATAGCCTTCGGAGCTTGTAAACTGCATCGATTACTCACTGACCGAAACCTGATCACTTTCTCTTAAGCATCCTATGCAAAATTTAGAATCTTATCTGAAGATTTCTCGAAAACAGTTCCAGGTGAAATGCTTACTAAATAGTCTCCTTACTGAAAGGCATGTTAGGAAGGGTAAACCTCCTCACGGCGATCCCTCAGACTGCATTAAATTTGCTTCATACAAAGTAAAGCAAGTCTGCTACTTACGCCTTACGTACGATTTTGTGCTAAAAACCAACAGCGATGCGAATGAGATAAGGATATCACTTCTTTTGAAATTTGCATCACTTTAGTCCTGAATGTTTTCAGAATCATGTAGATTATCTGTACCGAGTGCTACAATATTTATCGTATCACACTTGGTCATATATCAGATCAGCATGTAAATTGGTTTGAGTAAAGAGATGATTCCTGTGAGAAGTGGGTCCATTAAAGAGTGCTTGATATCCGCATAACCGCGCCTTTTTGCTCTGATATCCATTAACCGAGCTATTTTGTCGGCCATAACCGTAACCGTAGCGATTCTGCAACAATCTGTAACCGTTAACCGCACCAAAATGTGGAGGATATCCGCTAACTGCACTTAAATTTAGGCCAAATCCGCATATTCGCTAAGCCTATGATGGACCATTTGAGAACACTTCACAAGTATTCTGCACACCATCTTCATTATTGACGGTACTGCTATTTACATACAATTTCCCCTCAACTCTTTACCTTGGCCTTACTTGTTTGGGATCTAGGCTGCATAGTCAGTGTTATCTATAGCTAACAGTAAAATTCATAATGGCTGCTAATCTGTTAAATTCATTCAGCAGATAAGTGAAAAGTGTATCAGCGTTGACAAATCTGTCCTTTTTCATGCAGTTGTTCTGTCTAAATTTCAGTTGTACTTTCTTTTTCAGAAGTGCAAACATGGTTCAAAGCAGTTAGAGCCTTCATGGTACTGTCCGTTGCAGCTGCCGTGTGTGCAATAATTTGCTTTTTTCTTTATGTGTTCAAATTTGACAGACTCAAAATAGTTTTTCCGATTGCAATACTTGCAATGAGTGAGTATCGATGTTCCTTTTTGTCATTTATTGTTACATGAATTTTGATGACCAAAAGTTGATAGGGCAATGAAAAGTTTTCTAATCCATATTTTTTGGTCTAAAGGGCATTTTAAAGTTTGCTTATGATTGTAACGCGAAGGTTGATTAGTGCCCATTGGTTAATGGAAATAGTGAAGGAGATATCAATTTCAAGGCAACTATCTGCAAGGCCATAACCTTGAGTAAAATTGGCCATTAACACCAACTGTTACAAGATTATTTAATCTATACTTCCTCTGTTGGTGTAACAAGATAATGATCAACCTTTCCAGACTAAAGACCAACGCAGAAGCTGGAATTTGCTCGATTTTCATAGTTTTCTCTCGTGCTCATATCTTCCTACAAACTTAAAGACAAAGTGGTGGTTATTGGCTATTGGTAGTGATAGGCCTTATAACTTTATATTCTTTTTGCACGTTCTGTTTATGCCCCTTTTTCCTTTCTTGCCTTTTTAAACATTTATCTTCATTTTCATTTCTGACCATGTACTAAATTACAGGGTGTTCAAAACCTGGGGGGGGGGGTACATAGCATGTTGAGGGTACGGGTATGTGCCGCCCATATGGGTGGGTTTTTGGGCCCCAGATTCCCTAAACAAGGGTCCTTTTTTCGTCAGATTTTCCTTAAACAAGGGTGGGTTATCCAGAAATTGGCGAAAAATAGCAAAAAATGGGTGGTTTTCTGCCAAAATTCATCATAAAAATGGGTATCACCGCAAGTTTCGGTAATTAGAAGAGGGTACCTTTCTGAAAACCGGGCGGCAGACCCCCGTCCATCCGCAAGTCATGTACCCCCCCCCCGGGGTTCAAAAAACATTATGCCCATTTTTGTGGCTGTTGTGAAGGAGCTGTAGATTCATTCATCTCGATTTGACACAGCTGCCTAGGTCAGGCTTCAACTTAGAGTTTGAGACCGCGTATGAGTCAATCTTACCAGTGGCTGCTGATTTATGGCAGAGCAATGGCAAAATAAGTGGTTGCTTCCCAACAGCACTTCTATTGTTCTCTAGCGATGTCAAAATAAAGTAAGTGTTTTGAAAGGAAGGGTTCTAGCGTTAGCGTTACAATAAAATTTTGCTAAATCTTTTAAAGGGTAAGCAGTGTTGTCTATTAATAAGAGAGCATTTTCTACCTTTTAAAAATGTAATGAAAATTTTAATGTGATTCCAGAGCTCTTTCTTTGAAAATTTACTTTATTCGGACATTACTGCAGAACAATAGAAATTCTGTTTTTGGAGCAACCACTTATTTTGCCTTTTCTTTGCCATCAATTTGCAACCCCATGTCATATTGACTCAAGCAAGGTACCCAACTCTATATTGAAGCTTTTAGAAGTTGAAGATGTTTTAATGTCAGATAGACATAAAATCGTGGGCTTTTATGTAAAAAATAAACAAAATTGTATGTCATGACTACTCCATTGGACAGATTTCTGCTCCAATCTTTTGAAAAAATTGTTTTAATTTCTTTAATGTATTTCGTAAAGAGCTGTGCCTTCAATGCAAATAGTAAAATTGCACAGTACGTAGTATAGCACGAAACTTTGCAAGAGTATGTACACAAAGATAATTAATGTATATGTAAGTTATAGCCTCACTGGTGAAATTTTATGCCCGAAACTTCTAATAATACTCGTAGCTGCACACTAGACTTATGACGACGAGTTCCTTGTATCCCCGCGGTAAACTTTGCTCAAGAGGGACTCATAATGAAAGAGTAAAAGACTTGGCCCTATTTTCTTCAATCATCAATAGAATTACGAAAACATCACGGCTTCAAATCTCCATCCCGTGGGAGGATTGCGCAATAGTTGGGTTGACAACATGAGGGGGCTGGAATGGGTTCTCCCAAAGAAAGGGTACCTGGAGATGCGCCGCTTCCAGTCTAACCAAGAGAATAGTTTTTGACAATTTTATTCGAGCTTAGTCTAAGCAACGGCATCCTTTTTGGCAATTTTGGTCAAAGAAATGTGAAAATTCAGTAATTCTTGTAAAAAAACCCCAATTTGTTAAAAATTTCGGTCCAGAGAATGCAAAGATTTGGCAAGTTTTGTGTAGAAAATGCCAACTGAGGGCACTTTTGATGGGAAAATTAGTCTAGCCAAGGGTATCATTTTAACGTAAATTGGTCTAGCCAACGGTTCCATTTTAAAATTGTGGGAGGCACGGCACACCCCTACTCGAAATTTAGCTGAGAGCCCTCATGGGGTTGACAGACTGTAAATCTGCTTTGCAACATCTTACCCCAATATATATCTCCTTTCCATCCATAGGTCTTCTTGCTATCTTCTCACTTACTGTGTATGGTATAAAGAAGAAAACAATTGGGACAAGAAAATTTACAGTGGAATATGGTTGGTCATATATAGCAGGCTGGGGAGGAGCAACTGTCAGCTTATTAGCATCTATTACTGGATTTTTTATTGCAAATAGAACAAGTTCTTGAGATCAGCAAATGAATAAAGATAATTTGAGTATTTCTCCTTTTGCATTTTGCGCATACTAACTGGTTTTGTGTTGTACATGTTTTGTGTTGCTTTGTGTTTTGTGTGGTTTATGTTTTGTGTTTTATATATAAAGCCAGAGGACTTAAAAGTACAGAGCGAGCTTGCGAGGCCTGTGCATTAAGACCGAGGGGTTTATATTTTCCTGTACAACGACAAAACCGGTTAGTATGAGTTTTATTACCTGACATCTTCTAATCTTGACTCGAATTTCATCAAACAAATTTTGTTACAGTCATGTCGTTTGAGTTCACTGCAAATCTCACAGGCCTAGGCCTAAAGCAGTTGCCGTGGCGACAAAAACACGTCCTTGTATCGTATTATACAAGGCTACGGGAAACCCGCGGGAAATGTGTGACTAACAAATAGGAATGTTGGGATTCTGTATTGCCTCGTTTCTGAAACTTCAATCAGGTAATAATAGGCTGTACTAGCCTAGCATGGGTACGAGGAATCACGTTGTCAGTCTACTCTTTCTTGTCCAGCTCTAAAAGTTCAAAGCCAACAAAGAATAAGATTATTTTTCAGTATATTATCTATAAAGAACAAGTTACGGTAAGTACATATGTGCTAAAACTATTAAATTCACCAGCGCTAAATTGACATAGCTTCATATGTTCTCAAAGTTTGAGTATGTACTAGGTGCTAATGCGACGCTTAAATCATTGTTCTGCTTAACTTCAGGATGACTTTATCCTTTCAGCATTGCAGTGAATTCTGTAGAAAAACAATATTATTACATTAAGAAAAGAAACGTGATGCTGAAAGAAATATGATTGATTCATAATCAATGAATTTGGTTTTGCTTTAATTTGCAATCGAGGATCCACTCAGGTTTAATACGAGAAAGAATGACAAGATGCTTCATCTTTCAACATCCATTGATAAAAATTCACATGAATGAATTTCATCAATGGATTTTGAAGCATGAAGCATTTCGTTATTCTTTTACTTTTAAACTCTACGCCTGTTGCAACATCTTCGATCTCCTCAGGTGCTCCGTTTTTTCCTTCTGGTTAACAAAAGCAGGGTGACTTTTCACAACGTAACAATCAAACCAAACAAAATCGTACAAGATTTCCTGAAACTGGCGTTGAAGGTTTGACCTAAGGGAGAGAATAGACCATGGACAATTCGGACACTATTGTTGTGCTGTCTGAACTAACCATGAAAAAATAATGATTCAATGCTCACCCAAGCCAAGCAATGTTGTATTCCGTTAGAGCATCGTACTTTGGTCAGGGCCTGCGGCTTCAAATCTGAATCCCAATTGCAGCAAAATTTCGCATCCCAAACTTGCCCTAACTAAATGCCCTCGCTGCGAAGAGCCCTTGACAAAAATGTTGTCAACATTTCGTTAGGGTAAGTTTGGGGAGGCGGAATGTTGTTGTAATTGGGATTCAAAATTTGAAGGTCGGGCCTAACCAAAATACGATGTTGTAACGGAATACAAACATTGCTTGGCTTGGATGAATACTGAATCATTATTGTTTCATGGGTAGTTCAGATAGCACAAACGATAGTGTCCGAACTGCCCATGATCTATGTTTATCTTTGTAGCAATTTGTGTAGAAATCATATTACCATCATTATTACTATTTGATTATAGACTGATATTTAACAAAGCAGCCATGATAACCTACCGGGTGAGTAAAAAAAAGCCCGGCCTTTGAAAGGCTACTGCTCCCTGAATATACAAGCAATGATACTTTGCAATGTTTGATTAAATAGCTAACATGTTCAATTATTTTTAGAAATTTTTCTGGCTAAAGTCGGTCACTCCGTTCAGATTCTGTAGGCAATTTTCCAAAATGAGTCCCTTTGAGAAACCTTAAAAACGTGCTAAAATTACAAGCAAATGTCCCTAATGTGTTTATCTCACAGCGATGACTTTCAGCATACTTTAGCGCGTGCTTACGCTTTGGCGGGTTAAAAGTCTTCCCCCAAGTGTGAATAACTTATTCAGGGGGATTCCATTCTCCCATGAGGACAAAATACATGAGCACGTCTAAGAGTCATCATTGCTAGGAAGGAGAACAAAGGGAAATTTTGCACGCTGTTTTCGCTCGTTTTTGCAGGTTATCGAAATGGGCTTTATGCAGAAAATCTCCTATTTCGACGGGAAGGAATGACCGATTAAAGCCGCGTAAGTTACTGAACCTAATTTGACATATCGGGGATAAAACAATACCATTTCAACATCATTGCTTTGATAACGCCGGGCGTTTTTATTGACTCACCCGGTATATGTTACGATGATGATGATAGATGGAATTTCTACAGAAATTGCATTCTTTGCATGAATGGTGTTTTGGAATTCATTGTTTCTACCTCTTAAAGTAACAGAGACTCTATTGCCCTTTTCAGGTAGTTGACTAGTTTGCTTTGACTTACCTATGTTTGCTTTGACTTACCTTTGTAGCTAACTTTACCATCATTGTTAACATCGGCGACAGAAAGCATGTCATCAACACTAGCATCACTAAATGGTTCTCCACATTGTTGCAATCCACCTTTTATTTCATCTTTTGTTAAAAACCCGTCGCCATTTTTATCCATCATTGCAAATGTTGCATGTAACTCGTCGCTCGACGGGGGTGCGAGTGAGGATTCGAATGATTCCAAGAACTCGTCAAATTCAATGGCTCCACTTCCTGTAACAATAAATCAGTCTTCCTAAAACTGCTACTGACATGTTTAACTAGTGCCTTCATAAATCGGTATTGGCGAGTATTTTGGGGGAGGGGTGGCGTGGGTGGCTGTCTTCAGATGGTTATTGCGCTGTCCTTTCGTAGACATGAGATGTGGCGCATTTGTTACATAAATCAGGCACAATGGGACCATATAGTGCAACGTAAAGTGCTAGATTCTAACTGTTCCTAGACAGCTTAGGTCATGTTTGTTTTTGCTATGGACGGTACAGAGTACTGTAGTCCTTTATTGGTTTTTTAGTGTTAACTGTGACAGTAAGGATGAATGTGGTGATAGATCTGCGAATTGATTTTTGGGAAGATACAGGATGTTCAAAAATATTTGTGCCTCGTTTGTGTGGCTACTTTGGAGACTTAAATTATCTCGATTTTGACGCAGATGCATGTCATATCATATCATATCATATCATATCATCAGTTATTTAAGCATGGTAGCCCATTCAACAAAGCTGGTTTACAAGGGGCCATGCATCTAAAATACTACAAAAGCAAAAAATTTGAAAAAAAAACAAAATACAACAAGTCGAGATAAAGAAAAAGAACATAATATCATACTCTACTCCTCTACCCAACCATTACATTACTCTACCCTGCCTTACCCTACCTCACCCTACCCTACCTCACAATACCCTACCCTAATCTACCCTACCTACCCTACCATACCATACCCTACCCTGCCCTACAATACCCTACTCCTACCCTACCCTACCCTACCCTACCCTACCCTACCCTACCCTACCCTACCCTACCCTATCAGGTTAATTTGGATACCCTATTACATTACTTTGTCGTTTCTTTACCTTCATCTGTTTACATAAGTTTACAAGTCATATACACAGTGCAAAACAGGACTGTCAGATAAATTTAAAATCAAAACGGAAAAGTTTAAATCAATGCATAGGTCAAGCTTCAAAATAGCGTTTTAGTCATTGTATGAGTTGAGTCAATCTGACAAGTGATTGCTGATTTATGGCAAAGAAAATATAAATTGAGTGGTTGCCTCAAAAACAGCACTTTCGTTGTTCTCCAGCAATGTCACAATAGAGTAAGTTTTCAAAGAAAGGGTTCCGGAGTTGTATCAAAATTTTTGCTAAATCCTTAGGAGGTTAGCGCTTGCTAGGAAATAAATAAATGTCTTTTGAAGTGATGTTTTGAAGCATCCATTTTGCCTTTTCTCTGCCATAAATCAGCAACCGCTTGTCAGACTGACTCCAACAAAGTCTCAAGCTCCACGTTGTTGAACCTGACCTAGGTAGCAGTGTAACAACCGACATGATTGAATCTACAGCTCCTCCACAGCAGACACACAAACATGGCATAGTTTTTTAGGACACCCTGTACTGATCCTCACTGTTCCAAACCATCATAATCAAGATTCAGTCACAATACAATATGACTGACATATCTGGCGGGATATAAGATCAAATTATGAGTCTGATCGGTTATAATTCAAAAACTTCTTTTAGTCGATGAATTTTACGTTTAATCCTATGTGTTTTCCGAAAACTTTCAACATGCTATCATATTTTTGCAAGGTTGCGATATCTCCCTCGAATAACAAAGATAGTAGGGGCTAAGCCTGTTTGTATCTTTTATTTCAGTCAGTTGCTCAATTCTGAAAACATTTTTCTCGGTTCATTATTCTTGGTCACCTGGTAGCCGTATCGAATAGCAAGTTCATTCCATTGCTAGTTTGCTCGATCGTAAGTAGCTGCATGCAGACTCTAATGATTTCCTTTCAGTGGAGGTTTGCCCCCAGTAGGTTCTGTGCATGTTTGTTTTTTCCTGTTTGCATTTTTCTTTGTTTAAATTTTTTTTCAGTGGGCTTGTCAGGATTTCTAGCTACTGAAAGCTAATTCAGGCCCACTGTGCAAGCCACATCCAGTCATGGGATCCCTAGTTTAACGTCCATTCCGAAGGACGACGAGGTGAGTTGTGAGGTCAGGCCTCCAAGGTCACCCGGCCGGAGTTTGCCCTCACTCCACTGAGCTTAACTTCAGTTACCTAATGAAGTTTGTCTAAGTCACTCGGCCAATCACCCAGCAAGCCAGCGACCAAATCCTTGTTCTAGGTCATGTGTGGTCCCCAAGAATTGAGGAACCAGATCATTGCATCGAACAGGATACAGTAGCTGCTCACAGGAAGAAGATAGGCTTCAGCTAGTGAAAAAAAAAACTTTAGCACTGAGACCACAGATTTAGTTGATGCGTAGAAGGAAGAGAAGCCTCTTTAAACAGGAGATCAGTAGCGTCTACATGCAGACTAGGTTGTAGGACAATGGCTATTGATATTATTACCATCTTTGTCTGCTATCTGAAACATTTTGTTGAGCTCAGTCTTGGTTGCATTTTTGTTCAGCTTAACAAGGAGACGTTCTAGTTCATTTTTGGTGATCTTTCCATTTCCATCCTCATCAATTGCATCAAACACCTTTCTAATTTCTGGAAAGAGAATATTACAGGGTGTGTCAGAAGAATGCAGCCCAATTTTTATTGAAGAATTTGAAAATAATGATGAGATTTGAATAGCTGTCATGTATGTCATTTGAAAGAAAAGTGTATTCCCTATCGAATGACATCCAGCTTAAAGGGGCAGGGTCACGTAACCGTAAACAAACCTGATATCCCTATAATCTATATTGTTGCCCACACATGTCCATTGTGTTCTGCTCAGATTTTGGTGGATGGGGTGAATTCATGATAAAATTACTTTTAAAAATTCACCAATATCTCTGCAATCGTAAAACATATGAGTGTTTCGTTTACTTCTCTGCGAAGTACAAGAGTCCATCTTCAAAATAATACCTTTATTTTGAGAAAAGTAGTGGAGAATTTCTGTGATATGGACTATCAAAGTACTACAAAATCATCGTTTCGGAAGAAAAAGTTTACATTACATTACCCAACCCCTTTGCATTTGCGTTGGCAAAAGTTCGTCTCCTCGAGAGCTTTCTTCATCAGCTTTAAATTTCAAGAGCGAAAACTTGTAAGTTTCCAACAGAGGCATACTACCTCAAGTGTTATCTAGGCCTGAAACGTTTCCACTAAGTCTTCTTTGCGACTTTTTACGATAAAAATGTCTTGATTTTGCTGTTACAAAAACATGTAATTGGAACTTACTTACAACATTCATACTAAGCACATCAATGAAATGATGAGTAATTCGATTGTTGCATATAAACTACATATCTTTGGAAAAACGAAAGTTTTTGCTTTCAGAAAGTATACGTTAGGCCCATCAGATGTTATAATCTTCTGAAAATTTACAGTTGTAGGTTGGATTCGTTTGCTCTGATACACCCAGCATTAAGGAAAGCGGAAATAACGTATTTCCGAAAACTACCGGGTGAGCCAGGAAAAAGTTCCCACTTTAAAAAGTTCATAGCACCAAGAGTACTTCACAGATTCGAATGATTCAGATTCCAGTAAAAAGCCGACAGATCCGACTACTTTTATGATTTTTGTCACTGTCTTACCAGCACTAGAAGTATCGGTGAATTCAGCCTTACAAGGATTTCATGGCTGCAAAATTATTGAGAAAAGGCCGAGAACATTGATCAAATTGTGAGGAAATTCCTTACACAGAACACTGCACAATGGGCGTTTCACATCTCTCAAGAGTTATATGACATCAGTTTTCGATCAAAACTAAGGACTTTCAGTCCCATGGCAATAAATGAGCAGTGGATATATCTCATCCATGAACGATTGCACTTTCTGATTTGATCACTGTTTTATGACATTTCTCAGTCATTTTGCATCTATGAAGTTTTTGTAATGTTAAACTTACTTCCCGGGTGACCCAAAAAAGTGACCCGACGCAAGCTGTTATAGAAAAATAAGTAAGAAGCCGACGTGAATGCTTCAAACGTTGTTCTCTCGCTAACAAATTAGCCTACGTTATGAGTATTTTTTGCAATTTTTTTCTGCTCGGTAAATTTTGCAAATGAAGGATTTTGAGGAAAAGGGCATACCAGGAATACTCAAAGAGTCGTCAAAAACAGGGGATCGATTACAGTCATTTCAGATCTTCCAAAACAATGAGGAGCATGCTTTATTTCGGGCTGGGAATAGGCAAGTCAGTCAAAAGTTCCTAGGCAAGTTTATAGTCCCCAGGTACATAAAAATTGGAAATAAATTCCCTGTAAACTCAGTGAATTTCAAAGGACTTCAACTTTCCATACAATTCAAGAATTCTTTACAGAAAAGCAGCAGTATCCTTGTCCCTTGGTGCTAGAACACTTTAGGTATCTAGGGGATATAAAATTGCTCTGGAAACTTTCGACTGAGTTGCCTATTCCCAGCCCGAAATAAAACATGCTCCTCATTGTTTTTAAGATCTGAAATGGCTGTAAATCGATCCCCTGTTTTTGACGACTTTTTGAGGATTTCTGGCATGCCCTTTTCCACAAAATCCTGGATTTGCAAAATTCACCAGGCTGAAAAACGTTGCAAAAATACTCATAATGTAGGCTAGTCTTTTAGCAACAGAACTACGTTTAAAGCATTCCCATCGGCTTCTTACTTATTTTTCTATGACAAGTTGCGTCGGGTCATTTTTTTTTGGGTCACCCGGTATATTTCTTGTGCTTGTGAGACAGCGAGAAAAATCACAAATATACTTCAATCTTTCAGCTTTTACATAAAATTTCAATCATTCAAATCTGTGAAGTACTGTTGGTGCTATGAATGTTCAAATGTGGGAACTTTTTTCTGGCTTACCCTTTTTATCCTGGTTACTCCATGAAAGAGTTCAGATCGGGGATACCCTCATACATTTCTATTGGGAAGGCGTTAAAATTTCTATCAATACTACAGGCATGAACATGTTTAAAGATTTGATTTAACATGAATATTTAGTTTGTTACAACCCTTCGAGCTTAACTCTTACAACCTTGCTGAAAGAGAATACTTTACAATTTAATGCTCGTGCTAGGTAGGATTGAGAAGTGTGCAGAGAACGATACATGACAAGAACAAAATAGTAAACTCCTTGTATAGTCAGGCTACCGAGAAAAGATCAGTCTCGATTTAGATTAGCCGTATATGTATATATGTGTATATGAATATCTACTCATAAGCTCTTTCGTTAAATTGTATTAAGAAATAAATATAGACTCAGAAAATACAACTTCGTTTGAACGTTTCGACTTGCGTTTTCATCAGTAATGCTCCTCAAATCCAAAAGAGCGTACATATAAGCAAAAATACAATAGATTTACGAAACAATAGCTTCAGACGAATCCTACCTAGTACAAGGTGTGAACGAGGCGTAAACTTTTTTTGTGGCAGAGGAATGATCAAAGGAAGCGCGGAAATAGAAGCTTGTGTATATAAATATATATATAGCTAGACAAAAAATCGAAGTAAAATAAGATTACAAACAAACAAACAAACAAACAAAAAGGAAAGCTTTTAAATGATAATTACCAGCTCTCTCAACTTCGCTCAAGGTAGCCTAGAAGAGAATTTTTAAGTCATAAAAACTTTGCAATACCGATTGTTTATAACTGTACAGAGGAGGCTGATGAATGCTCTTACTACTCACATATCAAGGCAACTTTGGACTTAACAATCGCTGCTCTGGAGCATTGTTATGGAAATGGAAGCAATCAGAAAACCCAACAACCCATGTTTGCCCTTGCCACGATACCGGGTGACCCAAAAAACACTTCACGAGCTAGATCATAGCTGGCTCCCTGAAATAAAATGGTTTTGCCAAATGCATTCTATCACAGTTTAGTTGAAAGACGTGGCTACCTTCTGAGATGCTGCATGGTTATTTTAAGCAATGACTACTATCCAAAAAACCAGATTGAAAGAAATTTCGCATTCCGGATTCCTCATTTTGAGTGAAATAATCAGAACCATTTTCCAGTCAACATTTTGTGAGAACTCGACCTAGCGGTGGATTAGAAGTTGTCTGGGGAAATTTTTTGTTTGCAAAATGATATACCTCTTTTCCTCATTTAAATTTCATGCTCCAAAGCAAATTCGGAATTCAGCTTTTTTCACACTTTCCAAAACTTGGACTGGAAAATGAAAGAATGATCCGAGAAAGGAATGAATATCTATGTTTTTGAAACTATTTTCTCGGATAGTAAGCATATCTTAAATAGACCAAGCAACAAATATCTTTTTGTTTCCAAAATTCTCCCCTGCTGTCTAAGACGATCTGCAATGAGCTTCCAGAAATATATGCACACAGGCTCACTTTAAAATCAGTTTGATGCTCAAAATATGTGCAATCTTATTGAATACTCGCACAAACAAAGTCCTTGTAGGTAGAGCTTACAAGTTGAATTTGTGAATGCATGCACATGCAAAGTGTCAATACAATTCAAAATTAAGAATAATAGTATGCGCACAGCTTTAAATCATGCAACCTGTTTGCATTGAAATAGATTGAATAAAGATGCATTTGTTGAGAGAAGGAACCCTGATGCGTCTATCTTTGCTTTGATAACGAACTAGTACTCCTTTATATAATTAGAAATCCTGCAATTAAAAAACAGCATGCCAGAGAGGTGAAATTCAACACAAACCTATTTCAATAGCAAGATGGCTTGCCTGATTACCCTAAGAAAGCCCTTCAAAGTGATATGAAATTTTTTAAGTCACGATCAAGAAATAGTAGGATTTCTGCCTCATAATGATGAATACATAAGAATCATTAGTGGACAGTACCAGGGTGATTGAAAATTATCCTTTGACATTTCATTCATTCCCCTAAGTTTGATTTCCCGTCAGGGATACTTTTTGATTACGTGGAATATTGAACAATGAATGAACACTCCTCGGTAATTTTTCTATCCAACTAAAGAGAAACGTTTTCTTTCGCAAGCAGCATAATAGAATTTCTGTCCACTCGACGAAATTGAGTAACGGTAAATCAACATAGGAGGATAACTTGTCCTAGAATGTAAATTTGCATTAAGGTGGACGTGCTGACTGACCTGAATTCTATCAAGTGTTTTAGTCATTATGAAAAAGTTTTTCAGACAGCCTTCATCTGAAAATCTTCAATATTTTCGGAAAATAATGAAATACTAATAATGATAAAATCAAGTTGTGCACTTAATGCATCAAATCTGCTAATAAACAAGATGGCGACCAGTAATATCATTGATCTTCTGGAAACGGTAGCTTTGCAAACCTCGGACATTTGCCTTACTAAGCGAGCTGACATTTTCAAAAACTTTTGACCAACTCATCTTTTTTGAAATGGAATCAAAGTTTCCGTACAAAACTTCTGTAGCAAGCAAATTCATGCGAGTTCCATTTTTCAACGAGACAATGTTGCCTCTGCAGTGCCAACTAATTGAATAAGTGTCCTTTCCTTCTGTTAATGGGGCCAGCAATGCAATGTGTAGGTGTGAGTGTTAGGTTTCAGTTGACAAATAAGCATCGCTTTCATCAAAAGCATGGTGTGTTTTGTATGCAATGCCGATAAAATCCTATGTTCATGGAAAGGCAATCCATGCAATACAAGCAAGCAAGCAGGCAAGCAAGCAAGCAAGCAAGCAAGCAAGCAAGCAAGCAAGCAAGCAAGCAAGCAAGCAAGCAAGCAAGCAAGTAAGCAAGCAAGCAATCAAGCAAGCAAGCAAGCAAGTAAGCAAGCAAGCAAGCAAGCAAACAAGCATTTATTTGTTAACCTAGACTAGGTTTTTGGCCTCTATGTAGCTAATGTAGGTCTGAGGCTTTAAGGCTACTGCTTACAAATTGTGCGGAGATGTGTCAGTCTCTAGTTTCAACTTCATCCCAATTTGACAGCTCTTATCTATGTTTTCACATAAATCTGAAAAAGTGACTAGCTGTAGCGATAAACTCAAACAACAACTATAAAAAAGAGAAGTTGCTCAATCACACAGAGTTGTTGTTACAAAAAGTAAGAGATTTAAGTAAAAGACTTTTGGAAGCAATGATTTTGGAGACCAAATCAAACCATAAAACGTTTAAGCGTAATTCACATTGTTAATCTGTCTAGAAAGGACCAGATATCCAGAAAGATTTAGCAAATTTAGTGGAGCTTATCGCTTATTCTAGGGAATAATCTCTGACATCACCTGCGTAGACAGCTCTTATTCCATTTGCAGATTTATCCTGTCTTATATAATGATCTCTATTATGTTCAGTATGACTTTGCTGCAAAAAGAACCGCTCTTCTTTGACAGCCAATTGCAAGTAAATGTTCGATGTGATGCATTTCCTTTGATTTTTAAAGGCCAAGTCAAACATAAAGAGAGAGAAATATAGCTCGATGCTTTGTCCTACCTTCCAGATATTGCCAAATGATCCAGCAAGATAATTTTTTTTTAAGGAAGCAATTTCGTTATAATTGATTTCCAAAAGAAAAAATTTCATGTTAGCTTTCCGTATATAGCTATGTGTGCTTTTCTGGATATATTGCAAGACCAGTGCTAGAAATTGGTGCATGGACGGGAAAGCGAAGTTCAGCGAGGAAATGAAGAACAAGAATTGCGACGATAATCATTTCCTATATTAATATTTCATTCCAAAGACAAATCCAAGTCATTAAGATAAATCCACGTAATTCCTACCGTGTGAGTCAATAACAACGCCCGGCGTTTGAAAAATTCCTGCTCCCCTAGTATCAAAGCTATGATATTGAAAACTTGTTTCAAATCACAGTCCTTTGTCTCAAGCCTGAACTGTTTACTGAACTGGATAATATATCACCCCCAATTAGGCAGGTATGTTTGGTTTAATCTTGATTTCTACTGAATCGTCTATTATGATTCAAACTAGACTTGGAAACATTTTTGATTGAAGTGTCCATTTTGATCAAGTCAAGAATTGACACTTTTTATCACGAATGTGGGTATGGGTCTTTGCAGGTAAGTCTTGTTTGAATGAAAGTGCTACAGCTAGATTCCATCTTATAAGAGTTTTCAAATGATCCATAGCGTTTGGATTTTAACAAGATAAGCAAATCTTTATGACTTCATTAATTATATGATGTCATAATCGTGCTATCTTTAGAATATGTTCAGCTCAAACTTTCGTCTTCATTTCAACCAATTCGACCATGCAGATTCCAAATCTGCTGGCAGAAAATATCTGTCTTAGTCAGGAATAGGGATTCTGACCATATTGGGTCAATGGAATAGTTCAAATCCTTATGTTTGAGAAACACGTATGTTTTCTGACAGCAGATTTGGAATATGCATGAACAAAATTAGTTAAGATCAAGAAAAATTCTGAGATTTAAGTCAATCTAAAGATAGCTCAATAATGGCATCATAGAATTGATGACGTCATCTAATCAAAATCCAAAAAACAATAGATCATTCTAAAGCTCTGATCAAACTCTACTGCAAAGAGCTATGTCCACATTATTTATGAAAATCAAAGGCTAGGCAGATCCTCAGGTCACTTGACAGATCCCTCCCTTAATTAATAAAAACTTCATTCGAAGATCTTTGCCGTCACACAAAGCTTTAATAAACCACGACAAAGATATTTTACAAATCACGTTTCAGCAAACCAAAACTTACTATTTCTTTGTGTTTCCATTTTGAAAGGTTATTTGTTAACATCGCTCTAGCTTTGATTAAGTTATAAAGTTTTTTCACAGACTGTCAGCAGCTGGTCAAAAATGTCTCATTTTTCAGTGTAAGACAACGCCCTTCTTCCCTTTGCCGTCTAGTTAGTACTTACATATATCATTGGGTGCAGTCGTGGCATAATGATCCAACATTTCACCCCTAACAGTCACATTGTTTAATTTTTGATAGCTGACCCCTAAATGTTCCTTTTCTCTCACAACAAAGACCAAAAGCTATTGGCGGATAATGCCAAGTGATCATCGAATGCAATTCAACAACTTTTAATGAGTGATGGGAAGTCCCATTAGAAATTCCTATATTTTTGGTGGCTATCAAAGCTCTATCCAAACAATTGTTGGACATGCGAGCAATTTGTTCCGTCGATCCAACATTGTGAGTCAACAGTTCTTGGTTGTGTAGTGAAGCTGTTGGTTGGAGTTGAGGCATTTCATGAATTTATCAAGCTCTTCCTGAGTACCGTAGGGTCATTTTATTGAGCGCTTCAGTAGCTGACACATGTCAAATAATCTGTGCACTTATAACTTTAGATCAATGAATAAACAGATCGCTAGCTGTACAAACTATTAAAAGTAATTACTTTAATACCGGTTATTGTGTCCAAACAATCAAAGGGAAAGATCAAAAGAGAAAAGACTTTGATATGTTTCACTTTGATACCTGTTCAAAATGAGCACAACAATTGAAAATAAACGGCTGATAAAATTTAGGCCCCGTTCACACGGAACACAATCGTTCCGTTCCATCTTCGTTCCAGTTTCTGGAACGCAAAAATAGACTGTTCACACGGGAACGGAACGATTGCGTATCGGTTTTTGTTTCTGTTCACACGGGAACGCAATCGTTCCGTTCCACAGTTTTCTCTTAAGTCCTTGCTAGTTTTTCCAGCAACAACTACATTCACACATGCGTTTAGGGCAAAAATCTTATCGTTCCGTTTTTTGGACCAGTCTTGCACCTCATTGCCTGTTCACACGGGAACGGAACGGAACGATTGCGTATCGTTCCACTTTCCGTATCACTTATTTTATCGTTCCACTTTATGGAACGGAACGATGTTATTTCAAGCGTTCCCGTGTGAACGCAACCCCTGAGCGTTCCACTTTTCGGAACGGAACGATATGGAACGGAACGATTGCGTTCCCGTGTGAACGGGGCCTTAGCTATCTCAAAGCCAGCTTCCTAATCACTAGAAGCTGTTCATTGGTGAAGGTGAAGGTGAAGCTGCTGTTTTTAGCGCCAAGTGCGGGGATCGCAGAAGTAGCTAAGCGCTAATCAAGCCTGCGAATCCTTGTCATGAAGCTCAGGTGGTGGGGCGATGCCGGGTTTCGAGCCCACTCCGTCTGACTGTTTTGGCACCAAAGTCAGAGGATTACACCACTGAGCCACAACACCTGTGCCACAATTCATCAAACAAAAAAGAGAGAAGATTCAAAGAAAAGAGCCAAATGATGTAGAATATTTTGATGAGAAGCTAAATAAGCGCATCTATTGACCAGTTGTAGATTATCAAGTCTTACTTTCAGAAGAGCCACCATATGCCTTATTATGTCGATGAGTTCATTTCAGCCAGGAGATTTTTTTAAACTTCGAATGCTTCTATCTTCAGTTCAAAAGACGCTATTTTTTCAACCGAATATGGAAGTACTTGCAAAGGTTCTAAATCTATAAAATCTACAATGTTTATTCAAAAAGAATAGAATTCGACAAAATCTTTGCGTGCAGCAGAGTTCTTCTAAGCTCACGAGGAGCTCAAGATTTGTAGGTATCTTCTACGTAACATTTGAAAGAACCTACGCAACCCCCATACAACCATGTCGAAGATCTTTGCCTTAGGCACTTTTCAAAAAAATCTATTCAATAAGACAATCGAAAGATTGTATAGATTTATGATATTTTCTTGCACTGAGGATCGGAGATCATTTAGTCCAAGAAAGAGCATAGGTTTTGGAGGATTTTTCCAGGAAGATTCGAAAACACCAAGGGCAACCATGGAGAATCTAAACATGAATCTAAACATGCTATAGATATCCATGCAAATCCGAATTAAGGGCTTGTACATTGGTGATTATCTTGTAATGCATCTCAGAGTTCACATACTAATGAATTGCTCACATTTAGGACTTATTACATCCTGGCAAGATTCTATTGTGCTTGCAAAAGCCCTTGTAGACCTAAATAGAGAAGCGTGTAGGTAAATGCTTCACCAGTAAAGAACATCCATATTTACTTGTGCTGCAGCGCTTCACTTAAACGCAACAAGCATGCAATTTGATGCTTGTTTTCCAGGCAAGATTCAAAATGATATGAAAGCATTTGAATATGAAGTAACTGCAAAGCTTAATGTAAATCGACATGAAGAAGCTTGTGGATGAAATCATATAGAAAGCCATCAGCAGATCATCTATATTTTTTCTCTGCAGAAATCATTTAATACTCAAAAGCATGGCATCTGAGGAAGATTTAGTAACCGCCATGAAACAATTACACATTTGAACATGATGTTTCTGCGAAGATGCATGTAATTCTAAATCAAGGAATTTTTAGATTAATACTTTTCTTGCTTCTGATGAAAATAAGACCCGAGTTACATTTTTCTTTACCTCAGCTGAATAAACCTATAAATCTCTCTTGTTATAGCCCTTTTAATCTCTTTAACTGGCAAAACGAAGCAACTATGTTGTTAGAATAACATAACGATGTGATTTCATGTATCAAACAAAATGTGAAATGAATTCCTCACCATTTGGATTTTTTGAAATTTACGGCTCTCAAGATGTTGCTCTGGCTGTCAGCTAGGTTCTTTTGCAATGGAAGCTTTCCAAATTTCACAGTCGAGTCTACTCGCTAATCAAAAACAGGTGATTTTTGCACCTGCCACGAAACTAACCAGTGAAAATGCCGATGTATACCCGCTGGTGTGTTTACTGAAGCAGTCTGAATGGACAGACATCTAAGAGTCCAATTGTGCTTTCCACTCTATGGCTTCTTATTCATTCGTTGTAAATAAGAATGATTTCT
This sequence comes from Aurelia sp. 3 sensu Dawson et al. (2005), assembly GCA_964020215.1. Classification (NCBI taxonomy): domain Eukaryota; kingdom Metazoa; phylum Cnidaria; class Scyphozoa; order Semaeostomeae; family Ulmaridae; genus Aurelia; species Aurelia sp. 3 sensu Dawson et al. (2005). The sequence goes on from OZ026584.1 coordinate 5,685,730, forward strand.
AGTCAATGAAAATCTCTTTGTTGCTCTTAAAGGGACATTCCGCGAAAATCAAATGCATGCAAATGCTCATATCGTTATCTGGGGGGGGCCCTTATCCCGATCGAAAAGCAGATTTTGTCAGCCCTCAGAAATCTTTTTCCTTTCCTCAATCGCACTTCTCAAAGGGAAAATATGGAGAAAGACATTTGGACAGATTTCAATTTTAATACCCTACTATTTTTATGCTTCGTTGTTGGCGAACAAAGGTTGCAAATTTTCGTAATTGTCCTCCGGTTAGTCGTAGGCGAGCATTGATGGATTTGTTGTGTGTTGCTCTTAGAATTGAGTTTGAACATCCTGTTGTATTGGTTCATTCACGTGTCCGCGATCGACTACGACCAAGAGAAATGATCGGCTTAACGACAATTCTCGGTATCTGTCTCGGATTCAAATGCGAGGTTATGGCTGAGTTCTCGGTCCGTCGTTTGTGCCCGGTTTGGGCTTTATACACGATACAGTTCGCCGATGTCCAGTTTTTTCCCGCGGAATGCCCCATTAAAGGTGGTCCAAAGAGAACATTTTTATTGATTCTAATGAAAAGTGCTCAGAAGCACCGTTTCAATTTTTTTTGCTATCTCATTAGGTTTTCAAGTTATCCACTGATTTTTAAGGCAGTCTGTCACGTCTCTGATTGGCAGCGACAAAGTCGGCGCTCAACACATCAGATTTATTTGTGAATCTGTGAACTTGAAACAAGGGAGGGCTAACTGTCTTGACTTTCTATGGCCGTAGAAAGTCAGAGGATTAGCAGCCGTTAAAATTTCCTATTCTTTGTATTTTCCTATATCCGTGTTATCTGTTTTCTCGAGGTTGCTAGAAAAACTAGGGCATGATCAAGTTTCAAATTGCTTGAAGGTGCATAAGAAATTTTCAAAATGTCAACACGCATTCTTAAAGATGCATAGCACTTTAACGTCACTACTTAACGTAACAGATGCGTGGTTTTCTAACACTGACAAACGCAAAATTAACATAAGCGTATTTCTAGACCTCAAAAAGGCTTTCGATACGGTGGACCACGGCATTCTCCTCTCAAAGCTTACTAAGTACGGCGTTGTAGGGACACCTCTTCGGTGGTTCACATCGTACTTGACGAATAGAAAACAATACTGTCAAGTGAATGGCCACAAATCCAGCCTAAAAACTGTTCACTGCGGTATTCCTCAGGGTTCGTGCTTGGGGCCTCTCCTCTTCATTCTGTATGTCAATGACTTTGAGCAGTGCCTCAATAAATGCACCACAAACATGTATGCGGACGACACCAGCGTAACTTGCTCTGCTGAAGATATTGACGAAGTCTGCAATGATCTAAGAACTGAGGTTGATAATATTGCAGAATGGTTACGGGAGAATAAGCTCAGTCTGAACACTGATAAAACAGAATACATGGTTGTTGGTCACAAAAGACAAACTAACCGTATCCAAGGTCCATTAGAGGTAAACATAAATGGAGGACCAATCAAACGGGTCAAAAAAGTCAAATACCTTGGAATTACAGTGGACGAAAACCTTACATGGAACGAGCAATATAAAAAACCTCAGAGGTAAAATTAAAAATGCTCTCTCGTCCCTGCGGAAATTAAAGAACATACTAGAGCCCCATCGCCCCTTTCCGATCACAGGCTGCTGTGAGCGCTTTTTGAGTACAATCGCGCGACGTTTGTTTACAAGAGGACTGGGGCTTCTAATTAAGAAAGTGCGCGAAAAAATACTTTGCTGACACCATGAGTTTCATGTTCATACATTGTTTACTTTTTTCTGGTGTGTGAATCCAAAGATATGAGAAGTTGAAAAAGGCCTACCTGTGATGGAATCGTAAGTAGTCGCCATTTTTCCCTTCGTGTTTCCTTGTCGCAATTATGTTTTCCCTTGTTCCTCTACTGCTGTTCATCAGAACCGCAGTCAAAACATTTCAACCTTTACTCCAACCCTCTAAACGGATATTTACAAAAAAATTTCGAACATAATATCTCCGGCTTCCCAGCCGGGGGTAAATTTCTAACTGCAGTCAGATAGGCTACATATCCAATGATATAGAAGCGCCTTCGGCGCTTCCATATCATTGTACATATCGCCCTTTTCCGATCACGAGGTTTGGCTTCGAATCATAAGCGTACGTGGCAGGGGGGGGGGGGGGGCGGTAGTCCCCCAAACTTTGGAAAGACTTTCAAAAGTCAGCCCCACTCGAGCAAAACTTATCCCCTAGTAGGGCAAAATATTAGTAAACGATGGGCTTTGTGTCGGGCAGCCCCCTAGATCTTTTCTTCCCGTACGCTTATGCTTCGAATCCTGTGAATGGTTGCTAGTGAATGGATTCTCTCTCAATGAAGAGATGGGGTGGAAGGTGAAATAAACAAAGAAACCTCATCGGGGGGTTCCATTGATTTTGGATGTGCGTGAGGTAGGGTCTGAATTAATTCCAGGGGCCGTTGAAGAATGGGAGGGGGGCCAAAGAGAATTGATGTTTTCATGGGCAAAAGAGAGCAGCCGAAAAATAATTTGCTGCTTTTCAAATCCAGCTTAGATATTCAAAGACCCCAAATGTACATTTGATCGAAATTTCAGATCCAACGTATCAAATATCTTCGCACTTCCTAGAAAGATAAAAAATTTTGCGGTGCTGCTATGCTAGAGTTTTGCCAGTTATCTTGTAAAAGCCTGTAATTTTCAATAGTAGATTCGACTATGGTGTTATTGAACGAATAAAGCGGCAAAATGTCACTTACCAAATGATAACGTGAACTAAACATCTCCTGCTATCTGTATAGCACCCATTTCATCTGGAAACTGCGCTTTCTTGAGCCCTCTGCGGTGGTGCTGCTCGAAATTCATGCGTAAACTTGCGTGATCGGAAAAGGGCGATGAAATGAATATATCGCGATTTTACCGCTGTGTCTTTCGACGACGATTTTACGGAAGAGGGTGGCTGAAGTTATAATAAGTGGTTCTCACATTTTAAACTATTAAATTAGGAATAATTCAACAGCAAGAACTTTTCCCCTAAAATTTTTCTAAGCCAATTAATACAAGGTTTCTTTTTCAGTGATCGGAAAAGGGCGATGGGGCTCTACCGCAATCAAAATTGGATCAGGTGTACAAGGCACTGCTTGAGAGTCATCTGAGATACAGTGATGAACTATGGTGCAGTTTGTCAAACACAAAGCTTGATCATCTTCAGCGTCTGCAAACTAGAGCAAGAACGCTAATAGAAGGCTCTAGATTAAAGGATGGATGGAGATGCAATTGGCTTTCAGTCCAAAACTTGATAAAATTTGACAGGGCCGTGATGATCTATAAAATAATGAATGGCCTCTGCCCGGACAACTTAAGAGGGAGACTTGTTACCAGATCTCAAATATCTAGTTATCAAACAAGAAATCAGTTAGATATTGACACTCCAAGGCAGAACCTAGAATTCTCCAAAAGCAGTTTTTTCTATTCTGGTGCAAAGACGTGGAATGAAATCCCATTAGAAATCAGAACAAGTTCCACTATCACCCTATTCAAAAGGAAACTGAAGGAATTCCTACAAAATTAGCATCCTTCCCGAAGCACGATCCCTAGGAAGACCAGCAAAATTGTAAGATTTTATATATATGTAAATAGACATTTGTATAGTTTCTCTTTTCTTTTTTAGCTGATGGGGTTTTGTGTTTAAATATGATAAAATGAAATGAAATGAAAATGAATGAAATTTTCCAAATCACCCAATCAAGTTCATGATAGACTGCCTTTAAATCATCAGCTCGTGACGTTATTTTGTTTGCAAATTGCCAGAAAGATCGATAGAAATTTAGTTTCACAGTGTGCTATCTCTGAAAGGTCACTGTTGCAAGGAGCATATTAACTGAGCCACATATAACGAATATAAATTGTATCTCGAATCAACTTCGTGTTTAGAAAGGAATGGTAATCGAAGAAATAGAAAAGTTTTTTGATTAGGCCTCTCTTCAGCAGCCTTGTGTACTTTCTTTTTCTTGTGCAAAATAAATGGGGTCATAGGCCAATCGCACAAACTAGAGGAAAGCTTGAAAATGAAACAAGCTATCAAAATATTTTTGATAGATATCTTTGTCATTCAATGATATTATGAATTTGCATGAATAAGCATTTTTGATTCAAACCACATTTAAAGCTGCATCCTTCTCTTACTCTCCTCCGTGAGGTTTCTTAAAACAAAATAAAATCACGGACCACGGAACCGTGCACTACCAACGGAACTATGGAACTAATGGGGGAAACATTTAAGTCAGGCCTATTGATCGGTTGGGCCTAAGCTGAGCCTCGTAATAGCCAAGGGAAGTGCCTGAGGCCAAATGCCTGCGATGAAGTGGCTCAAAATACACTCACAAATGGTTGAAAGGATGACCAGATGGCTAAATAATCCAGAAAAAACACTTACTAGACTATACAAGTGTCGTGCAACTCTTGAAAAGTCCAAGGAATGCAAAGTAACTCGATTTGGCAGGAAGATGAAACCATTCACGAGGAGGGGATCCACCAGATATCCCAATGTTGCCAAGGCTGTTAGAATGGGCCTTGCTCTCCTCTGTCTCTTTTTATAGAGCGGAAACATCAATGAACTTTTCTATCCTTTATTTGGAAATTATATTTCATTCTTTACATTGTCATGGCTTAAGTTACGTAATCAGAAGGTGTCCATATTTAGATGTATGGATTTTGGATCGAGAGTAGTTACAAGTAAAATTATAGGGGCCCATTCAGAAAGCTAATTATAGTGTTGGAGAAAATTTGGGGAGCATTTTTGTCCTCCTCCACGCTGTTGTCAGACCCAAATCGCCAGGGTGTAATGGGCATCTTGAAACACAAAGTTGAGTGTAAAACCTTACAGGGACAGGGTCACGTAACCGTAAACAAACCTGTTATCTCTATATTCTATATTGTTGCCCACACGTGGCCATTGTGTTCTGCACAGATTCTGGTGGATGGGGTGAATCCACAAGAAAATTACTTCCAAAAATCCACCAATACCTCTGCAATCATACAACATATGAATGTTTTGTTTGTTTCTCTTCGAAGTTCAAGAGTCCATCTTCAAAATAACACCATCATTTTGAGAAAAACAGGAGAAAGTCTCTGTGATATGGCCGATCAAAAGTATTGCAAAATTTTCATTTCGAAAGAAATTTGTTTACATTACGTGATCGTGCCACTTTAAATCAAAGTTATGAAGATTCCTTATGCAAACAACTTAGGGCTACGGGATTACAATCATATACAGTGGTGTCCCGCATATAAGAAACAACATTTTCAATTTGAGGTCTGATATGTTTCTTATAAGATGAGATATAAACTTCAAATCAGGGTAATGTTTCTTAAGTTTCTTATTAGAAACATCATGTACTATCAGTGAACTAATCAGACACGAGCTTTATGATTGACATACACAATATTACCAAAAAAGGTTACATTTATTCCAGGAAGGTGATTTTTGCTTCATTTGCATGCAAATTTCTTGTTTTCATTTGAATAGGTAAAGGCTGATTCAAATGCAAAGCTGAATTTGTCATGTTTTTCAATTTTCTTATGAAAACATAGTCTTTTGAATAAGAAACAAGCCATTTTCAGGCCTGCACCAGTTTCTTATAGGAGGGGATATTATTTTGACGATCAAGGTCTGATGTTTCTTAAATTCATGTTTCTTATATGCGGGACACTACTGTATGCGGGACACTACTGTATCAAACAGCAGCACTCCAGGGAGGATTAAAATATCACGGATCATCGAGTTTGATTTGATTTTGAATTTTGATACGCTCTCTTTGTGTTGTAATGTTAACGATGAGGTTACGGAGATTCCGAAATCTTTTAAGCTTTTTGATGAGTGAAACCGCCATGGGAAACTCTGCTTTTACCTCCAAGCCTCCACTTTTGTTGATGGTATGCTCCCACATTACCTCGAACCCCTCTCCAATTTGCTGATGATATCTCTCAACAACAATGATATCATCCCGGCAGAATGAAGATAACCCGCCGCCTTACTCCACATTACTTTGCACCTTCCATATAAATGATGGTATTTCTTTCCCTTTTTTGCACCTTCCACCTTTACTCAAGGTATCTCTCCACCTTACTGATAGTATCCCTCCGTATTACTTCACCACCTTCCCTGTTCTCAACTCATTCCCCGATTTACTTATGGTGTCCTTTCACAAGAAACTTGTATCCCTCCGCTTTTATTAATGGCATCCTTCAGCTGTACTTTGCACCCCTTATTTACTAATGACATCCATCCGATTTACTGATGGCGTCCCCCACCATAATTTGCACCCCCATATTACTGATAGTACCCCTCCACATCAAAGTTGGTGTTCGTCCGCCTTACTTTGCATCTACTGGGCACCCTCCGCCATGCTGCACTGCATGAACCTTTGCTGCGCATGCGTTCTCCTGGGTGGAAATTTAACTACAATGCATAGAATAATTGCGAGATCCAAATAATTCTCTTTGCGTTTAGTCAAAGTCGCAACTTATTTCTTTGGAATGAATACAGTTGAATGCAATGCAGTACAATAACAGTAAGCAGGATTTTTAAGACAAATGCTGTGGTAGTTTTTTGGAAAATCCAAACCGGCAGATTTGGTTTTCTCATGGTAAAATCATAAAGCCTCTTTTATCTTATGATGTCTGGGTCAAGGTTGTTTTGATCACTTTTGAGCGGGTGAAGCAGCGGTGCGGACGTGTGGGCTTGGATGTGTGCACATATGGTTGGGATGGGTTTGCGTTGGGGGTGTGCGTTCCTGTACGCCTGCTACTGGGGTGCGCTGCTCATTTGATGGGAAAGGCACATTGTGATTTCCTTCCAATCTATTCTCAGGGTCAGTTTCCTTTGATATCTTGGAGTTCAAGTTAGAGGAATTTAGGAATGGTGGTATCTAGACATTTGACCTAGAGTCTCTTGTCTCCCTGTGCTCTTTGACTAGATGATGACACCTCGGTCAACAGAGACTCACAATGTTAATTTGAAAACCTGACCCTATTCAGGCCCAAACTCGTCGATTCCTTGAGTACCAATCAGATAGCGAGATTTGGCAAGGAACGATGCTGTAGAGTTTTCACTTCGAATGATGTAATTGAGTAGATTTTGAACGAAGATGCTGCGGCAGATAGTTGAAGATTTCTCTGGCTAGTTATTGCCTTTTAAAAACAAGGAAAGTATAGCGTTGAAAGACTCATTTTGCATTCACCAGGTCGATCGATCGAATGCAGAAAATAGGGCAAAATCTTTCACTGTTTCATTATAGATCCCTGTTGAGTAAGGTATACCAAGGGATCTCATAAAAAAGATCATCCACACTGTAGTTGAGGACATTCTTCAATTTGATGAAAAATATGTCTTTATTGCAGAGTACTAAGAGCTTAGGAAAGATGAATTTAGACTGTCGTGATTGGCTGTTAAAATTTGAATCTCCTCCCTCTGCGGCTTGTCTGTCTATGGTTAGTTGTAACGTCTATGATAACTTTGCCAAATAAGTTGAAGGCTTAAACATCTTTGGTTAACCCTATTTTAACAGGGTGAAAAAAGTGATTTTCTACCGGGGGGGGGGCGTTTTTCGTCCCCCCTAATTATCTTCGGAACTATAATAGCTATGACAATGAAACTTGCACTGTGTTATAATTAAACAAAGGAAAATCCAAAAATAGCATCAATTAATTTTTCATCATGTGATTGGTTGCTAGGCAACCAAAAATAATGCAAATTTTGACGAAGTTGAGCTATCAGGGGAAAAAGTAGATTTACATTAAATAACTGGCTAAAATAGGCTAAAAACTATCCAAATACTTACTTGATAGCCTTAGTTTGAAATTTCATTCAGTTTTGTATGAATATTTGTTGTTCCTAATTAATTACCTAAATAAATAACGGTAATTTGATTCAATGCAAAATTGTTTCCTCAATGATAATGTTTAAACATCATCAATTTCACATAATTTGGGTGAAATCAAATAGTTTTATCAATGCTTCAAGTCATTACGTGATTTTACATATAAAAGTTGCTAATTCATTAGAAATATGTCGTCATAAAGGTGTATGACGTCATAGAAATTACAAATTGCTGACGTCAGCAAACATAGATAAATTTTATATCAAATGAAAGTACGCATCAAGAAAAATTGAATGGTATATATATTGATGAGATTCAGCACAAAATAAAGAAACTAGAGCAGTTTTCATGATTGAAATTTTTACTTTCTGATTGCCAGTTAAATTATAGGAAAAGCCAGCAAGTTTCAGTGCTATAGCTATCATCGTTTAGGAGCTATTTAGGAGCTAGAAATCATGCATGGAAGATCAGCAAAAAATATTTGAATGGCAACAAAAATATTTCATAATCCCAGCCATAGTTAGATCACCCCATGGAAAAATAGCATGCTGATGATACTATAACGTATCGAGGGTTCAAAAGTAATGTATCAGCGTTTGCCACAGTTTGCTATCTTAGATCATGGGCCAGTTTAAATGAAACACAAATCATTTTGTAACTTAGAAGTAGAAACTCATTTCACTAAAGTCGACCATACCAAACCAGAGCTATCGCTATCGGTTATTTTGCTTGAGCAGAAGTCTCTACAATGTTTCTTTCATGTTTCAGCTTCAAAAATGAATGCTAGCATGCTATTCTTCTAAGTAGTAAACCGTGATGGCAAATACTTATTTCTTGCACTTCAATGTACATGGGTTAAGCTTAGTTCAGTTTCTTGAAAGATGATGAATGCAACTTTCACCTCATCAAACATAAAAATCGAGTGAGATTTGATTAAGATCTTTTGGCGTTTCTAGTGACTTACCAAAAGAAGCTTCCATGTACAATTATTGCACAGGACTGTAAAGCCCTTTGACCGATTTTAGTGAAATAAATTCCTACATCTAAGGTAGCCTTTGGGCTTTAAAATGAGAGGAGAGTCCACGGGGGGGGGAGGGTTCTTCCATAGTAAAGGTACCTGGGCAGGGGCGGCGCCAGCCATCATAAAGTGGAGTGGACAAGAGGACGTAGCGAAAGCAAAATGGGGGTCTTGGGGCTTGCCCCGAGGAAAATTTTTAGGACCACGCCCTCTAGAACGTCGGAAAACGCCCTTTTGCAAGATAGGATAAAATTTCTGTTCATCATTGATTTAATGTGATAGACGTTATTTGCAAGCCCTAATTCACTTGAACGAGAAAGCAGAACGAGAAACCATGAACGAGAAAGCAGAAAAGTTCGATTTGACACCTATCTTAATTACCTTCACACATATATAGGTGAACATTTTAATTATCTAAGAAATAAAGTCCCATATGGTTGGTTGCAAGCTACACAAACCAAATGACTAGGACTGATAACTGAATTGTAAAGGAAGGGAAACGAGTACCGATCCGTGATAAGCCAAAAACGACCCCCCCCCCTAACTTGTTTTCATCGAATTTAGACGAGTTAGAAAATCAGTCTTCAAAGAAAGTGGGGTGGACATGTCCACCCCAGTCCACCCCGTGGCGCCGTCCCTGTACCTGGGGATGTGCCGCTCACGGGGGTATACTTTTTTGGACCTCTAGCCTAGCCAAGGGTGTACTTTTTGGCAATTTTAGTCGAGTTTAGTCTAGGCAATGGTATGCCTTTTGGCAATTTTGGTCAAAGAACTGTAAAAGTTCGGTAATTTCTGTAACAAAACCAAATTCAAAAAAATTTCTGTCCTATGAATGCGAAAATGTGGCAAGTTTTGTCTTGAAAACGCCAATTCAGGGCACTTTTAATGGAGAAATTAGTCTAGCCAAGGGTATCATTTTCACAAAAATTGGTCTAGCCAACGGTCACATTTTGAAACTGTGGGCGGCACACCTCCACCCGAAATTTAGCTGAGAACCCCCCCCCCGTGGGAGAGTCATTGAAATCAGTGCATATTCCATCATTATACAGCCCTGCAAACGATGCTTCACTATTCTAGGAAACCCGGTAGTTGATATTCTAATGGCGGAAAGCTGATTTTTCTCATATATGTCCCTTTGTACGTGGCAACTTACTTTATCAGATCTTGTAGGAACCAAAATGTCAACCCACAAATGGGAATAAAATATCAAACCAAAGCCATACTATTGCAACAAGATTTCCGAATACAGCTCCAAACTATGTTTTGATTTTCTAATCCATCTTGCAGACAGAATTAACAAAAGAGAGTAAAACAGTGTGCTTGAATAAATCATTGATGACTAACAAATGTGTACACAGTTTCAAATTGATTAAGCAATGAAACGGGCCGCCTCTGGCTGGAATTAGATGCTAAAATTGATTAAAATCAGTGCTCTTTTCTATGGTTTCATTTTGTACAGAAGCCGCTAAGATTAGGAGCAGGTGAGTCTTAAACTCAGTTTTCTCCTAATACTTTATCTCATCATTAATCTTGCCATTGCCAAGAACGAAATTGAACTAAATCAATTTTTAATCCTAGTCTTTACTATACGATAAATTCCGTCAAAATTTTGAGCTTCAAAGAAGATTGGCAAGCCACAGAAGTTGAAGTATGTTCGGGTATGATCCATCAAAGATTCCCTTAAGGGTTAATTGTTGATGAAGTTACTTGTCTTCAAATCAATTTTCATTATCATCTTATTTCCGAGGCTGCATGATCGTCTGAACGTAGACTCGCTCCAAGTTTATTTCGTCAATCACGTTCACTGTTTCAGGCAGACTCATTACAGATGACGAAGATAGACTGGCAAGTCTATGTCTATCTGAACGTCGTCTAGCTCCAGTCTGCTTTGAGGTGAATTCTTGCTTGCTTGCTTGCTTGCTTGTTTGCTTGCTTTCTTTCCTACCTGCTTGCTTGCTACCAGAGATCGAATCTTCGTGGGTCTACTCCCGATTTTGCCCGTTTAAATATTTTGCTTACATGCAGGAGCTCACAGATCCGATTCTATTTGAATCTGCTATCCAAATCCAAACTGGGTAGCTTTCGAAACTGGCCCTGCTTCGATCTGATCCCAAAACGATCTTTTGCAGATGGCTGAGATTGGATCCACTTTTGTCAATTCAATTTTAATGTCGTATCTGATTACGGACATAAACAAGTAAACAACATAAGATATAAGCATTTTGCTGCGAATTGAAGAAAGAGACAGACGTTTCGAGCATAGCCTGTTATCTAGCATAGCATAGCATAGCCCGTTCATAGTTTCATAGTTTCATAGTTTCATAGTTCATAGTTTCATAGTTTCATAGTGTCATAGTTTCATAGTTTCATAGTTTCATAGTGTCATAGTTTCATAGTTTCATAGTTTCATAGTTTCATAGTTTCATAGTTTCATAGTTCATAGTTTCATAGTTTCATAGTTCATAGTTTTATAGTTTCATAGTTTCATAGTTTTATGGTTTCATAGTTTCATAGTTTCGAGCATAGCCCGTTCTGATTGTAGACGTGGACGATCAGTGTCTTCCGATTTCCCTGTCGTCAGCTTTTTGAAACAAAGTTCCAGGGTTCCTCTCATTGGTCAGCAGCTTCAAACTATCCCTGTGCGTTTTTTTTGCCTCCCCCTGCCTCATTTATCTTCAATTTTTCCCGTCAATAGCCGATGTTCCAACCCTTTCTTTTTCCACAAATGTCCCAAAAACTCAAGTTGCTTCCGTCTAATTGCTTCTATCATGTTCTTTTGATTTGTGCTCTGACCAGTTCATCTTTATTGCTGACTTTATGCGTCCAGGATATCTTCAAAATTCTTCTCCAGAACCACATCTCTGCAGCTTCTAGTTTGTTCTGCAGTTCCCTTGTAATTGTCCAGCATTCCAATCCATATATATGTATTGACCACCCATAGCACCTTAACACACGTAACTTTGTCTCACAGCTAATACTGTTATTTGTAAGTAGTGGAGATAGCTTTCTGAAGGTATTTTTTGCTAATGCTATTCGCTTGATGATTTCAATGTGCCATCTACCATCTGATGTTATTTCACATCCTAGATATTTACATTTATTCGGACTTTCTTTATCCTTTATCAAATTCTTGAATTAAATTTTACTAGGAACAATATATAATTTTGTTTAACAACAGTGTAGGCTGGACAGAAAGAAAAATCTTTGCTGGTGACAAGAACTTTGAAAAAAGTTTACTTTGTGTCGTCTTTACTGTGGTAGTTTCGGTCGGCAACCAGCAGGTTGATCTAGTGTGCATGCTATCTAACAGCAAAGCATGCACCCTGGACAACATGCTAGTGCCAACTACTTAAAGTGGAGGTTGACCATAAGAATGGTAAGCTATGCTTACCCTCACTCCATTAGGACCCTCAAGTCAAGGGCCGAAAATATGGAATAGTCTTCCATTTGACTTAAAATCAGCTAACAATCCGAATACATTCAAACATAAGATCAAAGAAAATTTTTTCCAAAAAAAAAAAAAAGAGGAAGATGACACATACGTCTTCTACTAAGACCCTTCCTCATCTCTCCCAACCATGTTTCTTTCGCACAAACCGTGTTTTGTACTGATAACAACTACAGTACTTTCCTGGTTTTTTCATCTTTTTTCTGTTATGCCAGCACCTCTAAGGGGACCATTATGGAAATAAGGTCAGTATGACCCTTTAATGCTATCCCTGCCACTGTAATTAGGTGTGTTTTCCTTCTATGTTTTTAACCTTAAAGTATTTGTATTGTATCTTTTTTATTATGTTTATTCTAATAGCTTGTATATTTTTTTATGTGGCAAATGATACATGCATACATATGCTGTTGTTGTCGCTCCACTGAGGGCCTTATTTCCCTAGAGCTGTAAAAGCGTGGCAAAAATTGTGAATTGGTGACTGGTTTCCGCCACCATATCTTCTGCTGGTCAGAATATCGATTAAAGGAAACCACTTTTTGCTCTTATGGCAAGAATGAACGTTTGCCGAACTACTTATACTTATTTTTAGGGTATTTATACTTATTCTTCGGGATAATACCGGGTGAATAAAAAAAGACGCCTGGCGTTTGAAAGGCTACTGCCCCCTGAATATATAAGCATCAATACTTCGCAATATCTGATTAAATAGCTAACATGTTCAATTATTTTTAGAAATTTTCTTGGCTAAAATCGGTCACTCCGTTCAGATTCTGTAGGCAATTTTCGAAAATTAATCCCTTTGAGAAACCTTAAAAACGTGCTAAAATTACAAGCAAAAATCCCTAATGTGTTTACCTCACAGCGATGACTTTCAGCACGCTTTGGCACGTGCTTTCATTTTGCGTGGTTGGAAAGTCCTCCTCCTAGTGTGAATAACTTATTCAGGGGGATTCTCTTCTCCCATGAGGACAAAATACATGAGCACATCCAAGAGTCATTTTTGCTACGGAGGAGAACAAAGGGAAATTTTGCTTGCTGTTTTCGCTCGCTTTTGCAGGTTTTCGAATGGGAGCTTTCTGCAGAATGTCTCCTATTTCGACGGGAAGGAATGACCGATTAAAGCCGGGTAAATTACTGAACCTTATAAAACAAGACAGTTTTCAACATCATTGTTGTGATATTCAGGGATCAGGATTTTTTCAAACGCTGGGCGTTTTTATTGACTCACCCGGCATCAGTGAAAGTCTTTAGGGTTCTCTCTAGGAGAGCCAGACGCCCGTCGAAGCGCTTTGGAGTCTGCGCAGTATCGATCTCAGGGTCATCGCCCTTAAACCTTCCTTTTTGAACTGCCACATGCGCCAAAATGCTTCGCTCGTCCCATTGATCGATCAGAGTTAACGTCTCTTCCTTTGTGATTTACAACAGGGGAATTCGTCTAACCAATCAGAGTTTACGTCTTTTCCTTTGTGAATTACAACAGAGGAATTCGTCTAACCAATCAGAGTTTACGTCTCTTCCTTTGTGATTTACAACAGGGGAATTCGTCTAACCAATCAGAGTTTACGTCTCTTCCTTTGTGATTTACAACAGGGGAATTCGTCTAACCAATCAGAGTTTACGTCTTTCCTTTGTGATTTACAACAGGAGAATTCGTCTAACCAATCAGAGTTTACGTCTTTCCTTTGTGATTTACAACAGGAGAATTCGTCTAACCAATCAGAATTTACGTCTTTTCCTTTGTGATTTACAAAAGGGGAATTCGCAGCATCCCAATCAAATACACAGTAGTCGATAGAAGCTCCAAAAGAAATTAAACACAGCTTAAAAGAAATTTGTGTATTGCAGCTGAAAGGTTTCAGAAGGAATCAGTGCAGAACTTTACCATTTCTACAAGCGTATGAAAATAATTCGTAGTTGAAGAATTATCAATTCAGGCTAAAAGCGAGACTATGACATGTAATCGAATCTAATAAGCTATGCTAGTAACTTCAAATTGTGCAATTAGTAATAGTTTGCCTTGAACAAGGTCCACCTTTGATAACAGAGGTATCTTCATTTTTTCAACATACGTGTAAACTCTACAAGAGAAAAAAAAACAAATTTGAAGTAATTGCTCTGATAAAATGTTGACTTCCTAGCTAAAAGCATTTCATTTCATATTTCTTCATAGATCATGCTCATAATTATTTTGTAATATATAGTTAATTGACGGGGATAAATGGCCATCAAAGATCTGCATTTACAAGTCTAGAATGAAGCGTTCTTTCTTTAACCTCCAAGCACGGGTTTTAGGAGAAATTTGGAAGAAAATAAAATCATTATGACATGAAGGATATACATCACCTTGCCTCTTTCTTGTGTTTATCTTTCTCTTTACCTTCTGGGGCAGCAAATAAGCTTCTTTCAGGTCCAAAATAACAGCGAGAGTGTGCAGTTTAGGCCACGATGTCAACTCCACTCAAAGCAGGGTCAAATTACAAAACCACATTTTCGATTTTTGCTCCATCTTGACCCTGCTTTGAGTGGAGTTGACATCGTGGCCTAAACTGCACACTCTCGCTGTTATTTTGGACCTGAAAGAAGCTTATTTGCTGCCTCAGAAGGTAAAGAGAAAGACAAACACAAGAAAGAGGCAAGGTAATGTATATTCTTCATGTCATAATGATTTTATTTTCTTCCAAATTTCTCCTAAAACCCGTGCTCCAAGCCATAGACTGTTCTAAAGTCATCCTATGTATACATCTTTTATTAGAGCTGCACGTACAAACAAACAAATGAAGTCTGAAATTGACCTGTTGTATTAAAGATGTCAGCATATATGAGTGGAGAATTTAGCAAGAGGAAAAAGAGCGTGCACAGGAGTTTTCTATCCCTTTCTTAGAACATTTTACTTACAATTTTCAATTGGTTTTAAATTAGACAGCGTTACAACAACTGCCGGTTTTTGACCATAGCAACCAATCAAATCAGCTTTTGAAAGCTTGAGCGGAAATTTTCATGATTTGTTCATTTAGCTGTAACAAACAATGCAGGGTTAAAGGACCTTGTTTGTTCTCAAGTTATCAGATCTCAAGTGCTACACAGATTCTTTCAAATTTGACTTTTTGTTGTCCAAATTCTATATCAATTATAGCAATAGACCTTATAGCTATTCTACAACAGAGCCTGGATCGAGCGTTATTTTTATGTAATTCTTTATGAGACGTTTGGTTGAGTGGCGTGAGAGCTTCTATCATCATTTCGCAATTTACAAATTCTACAAAATGTAGCAAAATATCGTTCGATTCTAATTTTTTCAGAATAGCTAAAGGTCTATTAATTCATTGAAGCCAAAAGCAAGCTTAAGATCTTAAGGATTCTGTTTTAAATATTTGTAGATAAGCTATACCAGCTCTGCTGGCAGTAAATACCCCCTCCCCCCGGGGGTGGGTAACTTGAGGTTCCAAGATACGGGGCTATGCCATTCAAATTGTAAAAATACCACCGATAAATCTTGAGAAATTTCTCAAAAGGAGAATGTTCTGAACATCATACCCATAAATTTGGAAATGCCAAAACAGCTCACTGATGAATAAATTTTTGCAGAAAACCATACCCATAAATCCGGAAAATGCAAAAAGTTGTTGAAAACCCATACCTATAAATCCGGAATCTATCATGAAAACGGTACTTTAAAAGATGGCACAACCCCGTACCATGGACAAGTTAAGTTACCCCCGGGTAATTACCCTCATAATTAATTTTCCCATCACGGTCAACATCGATGCTTTTGAGCAAATCATCAATTCCAGCATCACTCATCGGCTCGCCAGCTGTCTTCATTGCTTCTTTCACTTCTTCCTTAGACAGAAACCCATCACCATTCTTATCCATTGCCTTGAACGCATCAGACAGTTCTTCACTTGAAGGTGGTTGGAAGGATGACAGGAAGACTTTCATAAACTCTCCAAACTCAATTGCTCCACTTCCTGATAATGAAATTATGTTAAAAGCAGTTGATGCTCATTTAAGGCATATTCTTTTTGGCATCTGAAGTCTCGAAATGAAAATGGTAGACCTCACAGAGAAAAATGTTGAAATCTTAAAATTATCAAAATTTTAGTACTCGGAGTTTCTTCTGTGACAGCTCATCATTGTAAAACAACGTTGAACAATTGTGATTGAACAATCGACCTTATGGATGAATGACTTAGTTGGACAGACAACATTTTTTCTGTCAGTGCAGTAGCAGAACATCATTTGGGCTGCTTGTTACAATACAGGGGCATCAGTTTCAACATTTTGTAAAAATTCTCAATATTTTTCTTCTTCTCATTTCTGATGGGCAGCAAATACTTTGGGCGAGACGAATGAATAGCCTCACGATCGAAGAAGCTATCTCAATTTATTTCAACTGGACATTTTTGGGGGGAAGGGGGTTGGGACTGGTGTTAACCCTATTTTGGTTGGGGGGCAAATTTGCCCCCCCTTAGTAGATTTTTTTAAATAACTCTGCGAAGAAGAATTTTATAGCCATGAAACTTCTTGACTTTTTGCAACTACTTATTGTGCAACTTCTCAAAAAGTTTCATTGAAATATTTTGAAAAATGAGGGGGCGGGAGACAATTTTCTGGGACTGACCCAGGAAAAATCGCAAATTCTCAAATCTCAATTATCGCGGAAAATGGAGCAGAAGTGGAATATTTTGCAAATTTCTTTTTTAATGTTGTGTTATTTGATGCATTCTATCATAAATACCATGTTTGGATGGAAAATATGCTCCAAATTTAATTTTACCTCGATTTTCCTGATTTTGGCCAATTTTGCCGCTTTTCTTGACCACACAAAGGAAAATGCTGACGTAAGCAAAAATGGTGGCTATTTTTAAGTTAATTTTTATATTTACAGAAAGTACATGCCTGAGGCTTTTAGCACACCAAATTTGGTTGCTCTATCTATTACCAGTAAAGAGTTAGGTGGGGGGGGGCTTTTTTGCCCCCCAACCAAAATAGTACTATCAAATAGCCCAACCACTATAGGGTTAAAGATTGCAATGGATGCTTTGCGTAAAAGAATGGAGGGTGTACAGCCCACGAGGAGGTATAACTGCAAAAATAGAGAAATTTTTCCATGCGCTTTGTGTTGGAAATTTTGGAGAAATGGACACCTTCCCAGCAGTTTTGTAGGCGAGAAATGGATATGTCCGTTTCCCTTCCAATTCCAAGAAAAAAAACTGTCCGTTTCCCCAAAATTTCCATTCAAAAACTATTGGAAAATGGGTTCAAATAAATTGTTGAAAAAGTATCGGTTTTTTAAACATTAATAGATGTCTTAAAAGCGCAAATTCATGTGAATCGTTGTCAGGCTTATCTATTCCAGTCAACGTCCATAGATAGGGGGGGGGGGGGGGCGCTCGGGATTTTCCCAGTAGACCATGTTGCATGGATGGGTTTCTAGAACTGCTTGAATTTTGTGTCCGTGATTGTGTACAATGGGCAAAACGGATGAGGTTGAAAACTGAATGGGCGGGCAAAAGACTTAAAGATTTTGCCAGTATAACATCGTTCAGGGAGAGATATTATACGAGCGGAAGAATTTTTGTTCTCACATGGGGAGAAGTCACCGAAATGGAATTTTGATTAGCGGAGAATCAAATATCTTTTTCTCACATAGGACAAAAGAGCCGGATTGCAATTTTACATTAAGCACCTCTGTCTCTGCGTCCTCCCAGGGAGAACTATTGAATTGCTTTCCCAATTATACATCCAATGGATTGATTGTTCAAATACAATGGCTCATATTTATTATACAAAGAATGATTATTTAATTGACAATTGCTGACAAAAGATGAATGCTAATGGGATTATAACATTTACGTTCCCTATACATAAAAATAATAGATTTATAAACTGGATATTGCATAGAATGTAATAATTGTTTTAACCCTATCAGGCCTAGGGTATTTGATGCTCTAGGAAGCCTAGGGGGGGGCTGATTCGGCCCTCACTAATTTACTTCTGCTCTGGACAGCCTAGAGCCTTTAAACTTTGCATGTATGCAAAGAATACGCGCATGCGTAGTGCCAAAATTTTCAAAACCATACGTTCAAATTAAAAATTAGCTAATTATTTGGATAGAGCATCAAAAGTAGTATGCATTCCTATCTTTTCATCATTTTATCACATTAGCTGTAGACTTTATTAGGAATTATTCAACATTTTACACATATATCTCTTAAAAACTGGTCGCATTTACCCTTTGGAATGAATTTGATTTTTTCAAAAAATTAATTTTACATCGTAACAAGGATAAAAACTAGAAGTCAGAAAGTTTCAGTGTTGTAAGTGCACTTGGTAAAAATCTACAGACAAAAAACCACTAGGGGGCTAATTCGGCCCCCTAGGCTTGATAGGGTTAAATGGGGCTCAGTCTTAGTTTCCACCATGTTCTTGCTGTTGAGCCGACAATGCCTTCTACACAAGCGCCATCATTCAACTTTGTTATTTACAACTGCTTTGTTCAGTTGAACTTTACAAGAACCCAACTTAAGAAGCTGGAATCGATTGAGACACGATACTTCTCTATATTGAATTCAAAGACATGCGACTTAAAACACTAAATTAAATCGTTAAGCATGCTATTTTACTAGTGAGAAAGTGTCTAAATGGAAATGTGTGTACACACTTTAAAATTTTTGTGATCAATCAACAAAATGTGAGGACAAGGTACAGAATATTTTTTTCACAATTTCCCAAAGTTAAACTAAAGTTTGCTAAGAATGGTTTATTCGTTGTGGTTGCATGGTTGTGCAACTCACGTTCTTAAAGATATCAGAGAAAGTGCAGATTACTTCGAGGACAAAATAAATTAGCTCTTTAAGCAAATTTTTGATTGCAAGTGATCTCAAAGGCTTGGCTTTGATTGAATTGTAAGTCTGCCTTAACTTATTAACTCATTCACTTGTTCATATATGTACTTTCTCTTTTTAAAGGACAAGTCCGGGGTTTATATAAATATTGATTATTCAAGAGATTACACTGTTGTGAATGGTTTGTAGTACTTTTTTCAATTGTTTTATATCTTAATCTGCAAAACTACATATCTCAATCTGCTAAGAAGCATGAGATGACGTCATTTTATATGACGTCACTTCACGTTGACCTGAACGAGGCTGCCAAATGTGTTGATATTATACCACCCATATGCTAGCCTCCTTCTCGTTGCTTCGCACACTCGCACAGAATACAAAATGGTGACGATATTTGGCCTAACTTACGAAGATTAGTCGTCAAATTTATGAATTTTCAAGGCACGAAAACTTGGAAAGAACTCATGACTGGTGTTCAGCAGTTGGTAAGGTTGCTTTTTAACAATAATTTTATCAACCTCGGACTTGTCCTTTAAGGTCTGAATGGATATATGTTGACAGCAGTTTTTATCAAGCTGAAAAGTGCATATTATTTTAAAATATTCATAATACATAGATATGCAACCAATGTAACAATTGATGTATCAGATTCTATACTCGCTTAGACTAGTTTAGAAGCCAGAGTGAACTTGAAATTGAAATAAGATGACAGAATAAAACAAATGTATTTAAAGGACAAGTCCAGAGTTGATAAACTTATTATTAAAAAGCAACCTTACCAACTGCTGAACACCAATCGTGAGTTCCTTACAAGTTTTGATGACTCCAATTTTCATAAATTGGTTAATGAATTTTCGTAAGTTAGGCCAAACATCGTCACCATTTCGTGGTTTGTACGAGTGTGCGAAGGCGCGATAAGGAGGCTGAAAATGTGAGTGATATGATATCAATGCATTTTACAGCCTCGTTCAGGTCAACATGAAGTGACGTCATAGAAAATGACGTCATTTCGTACTTCTTAGCAGATTGAAATATGTAGTTTCGTAGATTAACAGACACAAAAATTGAAAATACGTACTACACACTATTTATAACAGTGTAATCTCTTGAATAATCAACAATTATGCCAACCCCGGACATGTCCTTTAAGCACATTTTTCAATAATAACTGAAGCTGATACATCATTATGGGACATCCCGGTATGTGATAAGCCTAATCAGGAGCTCGGGGCGTGTAAATGATATTTATACCGTCCGTGTCTGCAGCTTTCATCATCATCTCAATATCTCCTTCACTTGCTTGCATGTTCAAATCATTCATTAGACGTTGCAGCTCATCTTTATTGATCTTTCCATTTTTGTTTGTATCAATGTGATCAAACGTGTTCTTCATTTCTAGGAAGTGAAAAAGTAAATGCCAAGCAATGATATATGTTACTCCATAAGGTAGATCCTTTTTATATGAGGAAAATATCTCACCTACCGGAATCAAGTCCGAGAGAAGAGATTCTATCTCGTTGTAGAATCTTCTGTATTGCTCATGCCTCGTTTATGTGACAACCGCAACGCCACTGGAATGATGAAATCCTAGCTTACCAGAGGCAAGACCTCACCAAGGTTAAAGCGAAATGTTTGCATATAAGGGAAATACCGACATTCTCGTGGTGTGTGGCTCTTAGCAGTCAGTTCTTCTATTCTTTACGAAAATGAGAATTTACTCTATCTTATCTCACAGCGGTGCCAGCAGATGAGGTTGAATCTACTTCGCCTGTAAGCCCCGGGTCTGGCATGTGAGGTCCATTGCTAATACATACAGGTTAAAGTGAAAAACATACTTTCCTGGCAAAATTGTACTGGGCAAGAAGAACGATGCACGTAATGAAGAGAAAAAATAAATAACTGACGCGTATAAATCATACATTCACACCGCTAGAATTGAAACATTCCTAAAATACACCTATTTAGTGATTGCTGTTGACAGAAACTCTGACATTTAAGCGCTCTCTTCTAATGCATTTTCAATGCATTCCTCATAAGATTTACGGTAGAGTGGGCCATATGGTTTATTAAAGTTGTCCTTTCCTTGCCAATATCTTGCAAAGAAGCCTCAAGAAGCTAAGGCATGATAATATTCTAAATTAAATATCATAGAATATAAATCTAAACTA
This sequence comes from Aurelia sp. 3 sensu Dawson et al. (2005), assembly GCA_964020215.1. NCBI lineage: Eukaryota > Metazoa > Cnidaria > Scyphozoa > Semaeostomeae > Ulmaridae > Aurelia > Aurelia sp. 3 sensu Dawson et al. (2005). The sequence continues at coordinate 5,707,098 of OZ026584.1, forward strand.
AATAAAGTTGATGTTGTGATAAGAAAATTGCTCTACTTACGGGCCTTTTCAACTTCACTCATCGCAGCCTGGAAATCAAAAAGGGTAGAAGTCGTTATTTTCACAAGACTGGTATTGAAGAATGTGAAAAGTTCATCTCTAGTCAGGAGCTAGGAACAATAAAATGCGAGCGAAGCAAGCGCTTTTCATCCTACAGTGTGCCCCAAAATATTGTGCCCTGCTTGTTTGACTGCTGTGGAGGACCTTGGTGTTTTAATGCCCCACTGTTGGTACAGTTGCATTGGATATGCTTCAAGTGAGCATTTGAGACCTGGTATTAGCCAATCGGACAGGCTGTTGCTTATTTATGGCATATCAGAGGAGAAGTAGTGATTGCATAAAGAAAGACACCTTCTTTGTTATCTGAAATTGCTTCGTCAGCAAATACTGCAGTGGGTTCCTTTGCTGTTTTAAGTTCTTTCTACAGTTTCAAAGTGAATCAATGGTGTTGTTTATTGACAGCAAATAGCAGTGAGCCATTTTCAACCGCAGAAAAATGCAACTACAACGCCAACCAAAACTTTCCAAAATTTAATTGATTTTGATATTTCTAGAGGGCAGAGAAGGTTCTGTTTTTGATGCAACCATGCCTGCCATATATCAGCAATCACTACTCCAAGGGGCTAAAACTACAATTCTGGAAAAGATTGCTGAGAAAACTGACAAGGCTTCATATATTTATGCTTTGAAGACGACCTATAACATAAAGCATACAACACAATTTACCAAACGATTTACCAAACAATTTACCGCTGTTTTTCTGTCGTTTCCAATACACGTAATTTATTTGAGTGATCGGGCCGAAGCTACTCTCGTGGTGATTTGACTGACGTAGTTAATCCAGTTTGCAATTAACAAGTAGTGATGTAATGAATAACGTTCCTAACGTTCCAATTACTGCCAAATGCAGCCAGTACCTATGGTGGCATGCTTTTTATGTCTATCATATCATTTACATATACCAGGTGAGTCAATAAAAACGCCTAGCGTTTGAAAAATCCTGCGCCCTGAATATCAGAGCTATGATATTGAAAACTGTCTTGTTTTATCCCCGATATGTAAAATTAGATTCAGTAATTTACCCGGCTTTAATCGGTCATTCCTTTCCGTCGAAATAGGAGATTTTCTGCAGAAAGCCTTTTCGAAAAACCTGCAAAAACGAGTGAAAACATCGAGCAAAATTTTCCTTTGTTCTCCTTCCTAGCAATAATGACTCTTGGATGTCTTCATGCATTTTGTCCTCATGGGAGAATGGAATCTTCCTGAATAAGTTATTCACACTTTGACGGGAGGACTTTTTAACCCGTCAAAAGGAAAGCAAGTGCTAAAGCACGCTGAAAGTCATCGCTGTGAGGTTAACAGATAAGGAATTTTTGCTTGTAAATTCAACACGTTTTTGAAGGTTCCTCAGAGGGGTTCATTTTAGAAAATCTCTTAAAGAATCTGAACGGAGTGACCGATTCTAGTCAGAAAAATTTCTGAAAGTATTTGAGCATGTTAGCTAGTAAATCTGGTATTACAAAACATCATTGCTTATATACTCAGGGAGCAGTGGCCTTTCAAACGCCGGGCGCTTTTTTCTTTTTGTGACTCACCCGGTATATTTTAATGATTCAAATTTTAATCAAAGGCACATTGTCGTGGAGCCGATTGGGTAAACAACACAACCAAGAAGAAAAGAATTAGGCAAGGTCCAGTAATTTCGCTGTACAGTGAAATTCACAAAGATGATAATGATCTGATTCCCTTTGTTCTCAAATCAAAGTATGATCCGAGAGCATAAATGCTTGGTAATTACTCAAAGGCCAGAGCTTTGTTATTGATTTCAACATCACAACTAGCCAATCACAACCACGACAGTGTGCCTTTAAAAGCCAAAAGATCGAAGAATCTTTGTAATTTTTTTTAAGAATCTTTAACTGGAATTTTAATCATTCAATTATGCGTAGTACTCTTGGTGCTACGAATTTTGAAGAGTGGGAACTGTCCTCTGGCTCGTCACGTATACATTAGTATGTTGTAATAGTGATGTTGCAACAGGGTCGAAAAGGGTGTGGTTTGTCCCTTTCAAGGCATGATTGTGGGTCGTGTCCATGTATTCATTGCTACAGCAGCTTAAATTGGTCGTTAAACATGAGAATCATGTAAAACTGATGATTGTATCGGCAGAACAACTTTACGAGAATGTCTTTGCATGTAGCGTCCTTATTCTATTTTTAGCTAGAACCATGCTGCTTTTTTTATCAAAACATTTTGCTCATTGTATTTATCATCCCTGACATCAAATAAGAACATTGCTCATAAGAATAAAAGAGATCAAAAGCTGTGAAGATAGAATGTTTCATTTTTTTGTTGCCTGGCCTTGTAAAATATACTTTCTGTCATTAATTCATTTGAAACCAAAGATCTGCAAAGCTTTCAAAACTGTCCTTGTTATTGACTGTGTAAAGACGTCATATCATTGATAGAATTCAATAGAGTTAGAATTTTTAGTCAGAAAAGGTGCCAAAATATAACATGCAATCATTCTTTTTCCTCTCGCAATTTATTCCACGATTTCCAGACAATCCTGGACAAAATTGTTGAGCAAAATTGATGTTGTCATGGAGTTTGAACGCCTTGTGACCCCACCTTGAGACAATGCCCTGCTGTTGACCTCCCTCCCCCATTCAACTTTGGATAATGTTGCAGGAATGCAACAAACATCAGCTCATAATTACCAACATTGAGCGAGAAGCAGAGGGACTCAGGTTTTCCCAACTTATTATGTCCAGGATTGTATATCTCAAACTCTGCCAGGTGAGTCAAAAGAAACGCACGGGTTTTAAAAGGCAACTGCTCCCTGAATATATAAGCAATGATATTTTGCAATATTTCATTGAATAGCTAACACGTTCAATTATTTTTAGAAATTTTTTGGCTAAAATTGGTCATTCCGTTCAGACTCTGTAAGCGATTTTCTAACATGAATCCCTGTGAGAAACCTGAAAACAATGTGCTAAAATTTCAAGCAAGAATTCCTTTTGCGTTTACCTCACAGCGATGACTTTCAGCACGCTTTAGCACGTGCTTTCCTTTTGGTGGGTTGAAAGTCTTCCCCCTAGTGTGCATAACTCATTCAGGGGGATTCTTCCTTGAGGACAAAATACATGAACACATCCAAGAGTCATTATTTCTAATAACGGGAACAAAGTAAAATCTTACTTGGTATTTTCCCTCGTTTTTGCAGGTCTCAGAAATGGGCTCTCTGCAGAAATCTCCTATTTCGACCGTAAGGCACGACCGATTAAAGCCAGGTAAATTGCTTGACCTAATTTGACATATCGAGGATAACAAGACAGTTATCCTGCTTAGAATATCACTGCTTTGATATTCAGGGAGCAGGATTTTTTCAAACGTTGTGTGTTTTTATTGACTCACCCGGTAGGCCCAAGGCCTATCGATGCAACTGTATAAACAAAGTGACAGTATAGCATCATGCTCTTCAACACCAGCCACATAAATGTGGCGCAATTGTTAATAGGAAAATATTAACGATGTAGTTGGAGTCGAGTGAAAGCTGTTGGATTCGTGCCAAGTAAAAAATCTGGTTGAAGTCAAGACTTTGAACGTTTCAACCAGTTCGATGCAACTGTATGAACAAAGTGACAGCATAGCATCATGCTCTTCAACACCAGCCACATAAATGTGGCGCAATTGTTAATAGGAAAATATTAACGAGTAGTTGGAGTCGAGTGAAAGCTGTTGGATTCGTGCCAAGTAAAAAATCTGGTTGAAGTCAAGACTTTGAACATTTTAAATTTCTGAAAAGGCAATGGACCTTTACACAAAATCGCAACAATCCATTGAAATATTGACTTGCCGGCATGCAATTTGTTAGCAATGTTTAGACTTGGAGACAGAGTGCCTTGTTGCAGCAATGACATTTACTTCCTTTTGGATTGCAGGCTTCACCTCGATTTGAAGTTTACTTTGCGTAAAGGTCTATTGCTCGAATTTTTCCCTCTGATACATGAAGGTTTCTTCTACCACCATGAATCCATCGTGTTGAAAACAATGATTGATGAAAACTTACGGTTTTTGACGCATGCACTTTTAGCTTTGGGTTTGATTATGAAAAGTGAGAATTAAAGCACAAGTATTTATAATGTTGCATTAAATTTTCCATAAGCAATACTCAGCAGGGTGTGCATATGGCATGCTGCTAGATGCGGTTAATCAAATAAACATGACATTCTCAAATTGAACAACCCGCGAACCTGCTCATAAACTGTTCAGAAAGGTATGGAATACAATGAATTACTTAAATGGAGAACAATTTCAGGTTAGCAGGCAGACTCCAAACTGAAAGCGTGGTGAAAGAATGAGGATATTTGAAGTTGGTTGTCGGTTTTAATGTCAAAACTTGGAATTACAAAATTAGCTGAATAGCTTTCAAATTTTGTTTGCAGCCTGAATGTCTCAGATCTGCTTCTGCCCACATTCTAAAAGCAATGGCACCCTCCAGACTATGAGCAGTCATATGGTGTTGCTAAGATGAATTTAGTTAAATAAAAATTTAAGCTAATCAACACTGCCACCACATTTCTTTTTAATGCAAACCTTTCGTGATCAAGAAATTTCGTCTTCAAACAGTGGAAGTGTTTTCTTGTGAGTTTCCTATGCTGCTAACAACTTCAAACATTGAATATTCCAAACAGCCACAAATTTTGGACATTGACACTTCTCCACACTTTCTGGTGCATAAAGTGGCCGAAATTTATCAATGTCCGAGATTTTAGGCTCTTAATGTAGGAAAAACTGCATTCTATCCACCAGCTTTGTATCTCACCTCTGAGCTCATAATTTTAGATCTAACAATAACGTTTTATCAATTTTGCACCAGCAATGATAAACTTTTCTGTTGTTTTCATTTTGGCATATGTGCAGACTGGGTTCCAATTCTACCCTACCTTCCAATTATAATCTCGCCGCCAATCGGTTATAAAGAAAACTCATCGCACCATGTTAAAGGAACTGTTTCATCCAGCATTCCTTGCACGTGTCGTCTTTTGGCTGGCATTTGTTTGTCGCCATTTTCATGGCCCATGAAAATGGCGACAACAAAGGCAAACCAAGAAACGACACGTGCAAGGCATGCTGGATGAAACAGACCCTTTAAGTCCTCAACTATGCGAGATTTCATCTCACAATACTGGGATTTCTCGCTTTCTATATAGAAAAGAGATTAGAACCACAAACGATTGTATAGGAGGATGGTACCACTTCTCACAGCCTGGAATGCGGCACGCTTCTCCTCACATAACCAAGCCTTAACCTGACAAAATTAATAATTAACATTTACCTGCCTACAGGCTTTGTTTTATTATCGATTTGCAGATCTCCGCTTTTCAGATTGTATAATAAAATAAAACAAGCACAAAGCTGTCAAAGATACCAGTCTTCATTGCATTGGCCTTGTGCAGCTATTGTCGAGGATGAGAATGGAATTGTGTCTGCTTGTAGGCTAAATAGACGATTACGCTAAAGATGGCGGCGATGAACTTTTTACCAAGATGGATTGCGTTCTAATTACGAATCCTTAACGATTCTATAGGAATTTGATTAAAGAACGCAATGCATCTTGGTAAAAAGTTCCTCTCCGCCATCTTTAGCGTAATCGTCTATTCAGAACTGCTATTACAAATTCATTATTAAGTAGCTACCTTTTAACTAAACTGCAACTGCTTTGAATGTATCTGAGACATATGAATGCCTCATTTTATTTTGACTTGAATTGTATGAAAAACATTTGCCTCAAGTCAGCTTGAAGGGCAAACATTTTAAAGCACATTGCATACCCTAAAATGTGAAAAGTTGCTCTGGAGACCAATGATTGCTTTGAAAAGTCAAAAGTAGCGAAGCAAACACAATCTTATGTTTCCTAGCAACATATGAAATGATTGTGTTAGAAATACAATGGAAAAGGTGTTGAAGAATTTGCCAAAGGCGTTCTTCAATTGCTGAATCTTAAAGAAATCATTTCGAAGGAAATCTAAACCGCAACTTTTCAGCAAACTGAACAGAAACTCGAAACAGTATTGTAATATTATTGAAGTAACTCATGAGTCAAAATTTACAAGATAATTCCAGGTCTCATCGACGACAGATAACAATCAAATTGATTTGCCATGTTTTCCTCTCTAAATCTCCGTGTTCTTTCTACGCGAGGTGACCAAAAATGGACAACGCTCGAGAAACCTCTTGTGATTTTATAGCATGTTTCGGAATCACAAAGCTTTTAATTACGCAAGTGGCATCAAGGCAACAGATCATCTAGCTATTCCATAAAAGACTCTTCATCGAGCGATGCTTTATGCATTTATCTATGGGAGTTTTGATTGAGTGGTGTTAGATCGTCCATCGCCTTTGTGCACATTCGATAATTTGACAAAGTGTATCACAATATTATTCAACTCCGATACTTTTTTAGAACATTTGGCGGTTTATTGCACGAGGAGAGGCCTTAAGGATAAACAAACTAGTCTTAATTTCGTAAATTTGCAGTGCTTGGTCACCAAGCAGTTTGCATAGCTTCCTCAGAGCAGAAATGTGAAATCTTCAATACTATGTAATTCAGTATAATCATCGAATGGATTTGCAATTCTTGCAATGCATACTTAATAATGGTATTCTTTGGTATGGAATGGAAAATTGATTTTTTAAAAGCATTTACTTCGGAGCGATAGTCTTGCACTCATTTTTGCTTTTACTTCTTAGCCTGAGAAAATGAACATTCATTAGATACAGTGACAGCTAGATAGCTAGAGCACAAAACAAGGCAAAATATGATTATTTTTCGCAACAAATTGTGAAGAGGAAAATTGCTTACCATTCTTATTTTCTGAATTGGGCGTCAATTGTATCTTTACGATGCACAGCTTCTTCGTTCTTTATGATGAGAATGCTCTTAAGTCTGTATTTTAACACAGTTTCTTTAGGTAAACCTGCTACCTATCTAGCCAATTACGATGCTGATTACCAATTGGTCTTTGTTCATTCACGATTTTGGACAGGAAGTTGAGTTACAGCAATATAACTCATTACCATAAATGCTTATTGCATCCTTCAATAATTAAATGGTTGAAAGAAACTTAAAGTAGCGTCCAAACTAAGTAAGGTATGTTTGTTGGCATATTCGTAGAAATTTCGTAGAACTTCAAGAAAGGCATAGTAGATTCTCAAAGCTCGGTGGTAAATAATCCTTGCATTTCTGGTTTGATATTTAGCAACTCAATTGCGTAATATTCTCATAAAAATGAAATATAAACATTTCAAAGAGCTACTTATGGGCAAAATAATAAATTCTAAAGCTGCTAGCAGAAGTTGAACTACTGGGTGTCCCAAAAAAACTTTTCCCGTTTGAACAGTTCCACAAGAACAACCACTTCTCGTATTTAGAGACGTAAAGGGCAATCTCTTGCTTACAGGCTCACTTGGATCTATATAATTTTACGCGATATTTTTGCTCGTCAAATACCTCCAAAATATGGATATCTCGCAAATCGTATGCTGGAGAAATCCTTGAAAAGGTGGGAAATCTAGCGATGGAGATTTGCTCCATTCCTTCCATGTTTAACATCATAGGTGTGAAGGCATACAACCACTTGTCAATTTCTTAAATTGGTATTCAATTTCGGTAATGCGCTAAGGTGCGGACCACGGGACCTCGTCGTGTGTACTAAGCTTTTTCTTCGAACATGAAGCGCAATCGTGTTTTTGCGGACAAAAGAGACAAATATGATTTTTCTTGGGTCCCTTTATGGAGTTCAAGCTTCGCAATGCTGGAATTCAGTTGAAAAACAGAATTTCCGTCGATTTTGAGGTGAAGATTTAACGATTCCATTGATAAACCGTTTTAAGCTCTTTCTTGAGCATTTCAGGAATTCTGTTTTTCGGGGAAACAATTATCAAAAATTAATGCGCGTAGATACAGAAATGGAACAAATACTCAAATCTAAGTTGAGCATTGTATAACAGATTTCTTTTAAGACCCTTATAAAATAAAACACTCTTTTACTAAAATAGCAGCTCAAACAGGGAAAGTTTGTTTTGGACACCCGGTATTTTGAAACAATCAAGACAGTTCTTTAGACAATCAAAAATTACTTCAGAGACAGGTATAAGATCAAAGTGCATCAATAAGCCTTACATTGAAACTTGCAATGATAGCAGTTGATGTAAAATTTTTAAGATGACTTGCAAGTGTATTACTCTCACTTCTTAAAATCTGTTGATATTATTTAGACTCCTTAGCAAACCAAAGCTCATTAGTCTTAACAGTTGTTGAAAATCATATGCAATATTGTCCAAAATGTTTTTGAATTATATTATATCGAAATTCCTTTTTCATGACAATTTTAAGCGCTTTCAAGTGATACAGGATGACTTTCTCTAGCCAAGTCTATGAACATTTTAATCAAGATTTGAAGTATCTTTAAGTGATGTGCACTTGTCAAAGAATAAGGAAGCAGTTGATTTATAAATTGAAGTGGAGCAAAAACTGTCCAAAGAGCATTGCAACAAAAATAGTTTCTGATCTGACCAGGGTGATGCATCTGACACACAACAATTTTGATATATTGCACTACTCAGGCATTTCATAACTATTATTTAGCTTCTATCTCGAGAATCTAAAGCTAACAGACGGTTCAGCTATTCCAAAAAGTTTCTATATCGAGCAACGCTTCTATGCACACAATGCTCGATTAAATTGCGCTATAGCTTCAATCACTGTTTTGAACATTCGAAAATTCGTCAGCTTTCTGCAAAATTGTATAAACATACCATTTGATCAAGAATATTTTGTGGGATAACTGAACAATCTATTGAAGATGAAGTTTAATACAAGACCGAAGCCAGCAGAGGACCCCACCATAAGGAGACTATTTGCAGGAATTTTTTGTTCTTGTCGGCAATATGACAATGTGATTAACAATAACTTTTGGTAGAGTTTGAGGAAGAAGTGATGGATAGAACATGAATGTTTTAACGTTAAGAAATAAATTCGAACAGGCATTATTGAATTTAAGGCATATTTTTCAAAACTTTTTGCTAACTGTGTGGGTCATGAGGTTGGAATTTCGAAAAAAAACATTTGCTCAGGTATATCAAGTATTAATGCAGCGTATGTTGTTAAAACTGTTATTGTTGCTGTTGTAGTTAACGATTTTGCTCTTGGAAAATTTTGGCTCTGTGCCTCTTTTACCGTGCCGTCGTGTTTGATATTGGCCCTTGATGAACATTGGTACCACCCTCCAAGGTTGCATGAGATGAGACTGAGGCTTGCAATGGCATTGGGGAAAGATTTTGGAAGATTGTGATGTTGACCAGGGCAGACTTTGCAACACAATGGCATCAAGTGCCGATTGGCGATTGCAGACAAAAAATTATCTCAACCAGAAGTCCAAAACAAGCAATGCCAAAGTTACCTGAAACCAGGAAGAGAAACTGTCGTCTTGTGCACGCGAAAGGTGGTTCAAGAGAAGTTATGAATTTCTAACGAGACAAGGGGGACAAGGGCGGCGCCACGGGGTGGACTGGGGTGGACATGTCCACCCCACTTTCCTCAGGTCGGTATTCATTCCTTTGCAAAAACGACATAAAATCATTAGGTATACCTTCTGGCCATCAATGCTATCTCTTTTCCATCCCACTTTTCTGGGCTGGCGCCGCCCCTGAAGGGGGATAACTCTATAGATCTGCCAGGTGGGTTTTGTTTGACGAAATCTGATTAAAGGAAAGATGTGACGGAATTTTTCCCATCCACTTTTTTAAGGATTTAAAAGATTTGAGCCCTATGCTGCAAAGTACTTCTGGTAGAAGGAAAACAGAACCACTAGATAGACTATGTAAAATGGACTGCTGCTCATTGGCATACATTGAAAAAACCCCTCGCATGCTTTTCATGACATCCTATAGTTTTGCTTACATTGAATCAACAAGTACACTGCAAATAGCAGCTTGTAAATCATTTGATAAAATTCTTCTTATTTTGTAATACATTCTTCAGTCATTCATATTTCTTCTCATATGATCCATACTTTAGTCTTTCATCATCTTGATGAATTCTGAAGAAGAAAATAGCACTGTAAGCAATTAGAGGCTTTTCAAAAATGAGACAAATAAGGTTCAATACCCAGTTGGTGCTAGTAGTCCACGAAATTGCCTATTGTTCTTTCGATCAATGGAAACGACCACAAAAAGTTATAGTGAGACTAAACTCGGTCTTAACTGTTGTTTAGTCAAGCTACAACAATAGATCAATCAAACGGTTATGTGTTTTTCCCTTTAACCCTATCTGGACCGGGCTTGTCTGAGCATCCTCAGGCCGAGGGAGGGCTAAAATAGCCCCTCAGAACTCCGAATTGATAAGGACTAGAAAGATGAAACTTGGCTGTCTAGTGTAACTTGATGTGAAAAGTCCGATAATCTAATTTATTTTACAGTAATTGTTGTACTTTCGATGACGTCATCAATTTTCTTTGTTTCTGGTCAAAAACAGTAGTCTTACTGACTTGACGGTAGAAACTTATTCAGAGGGAATATTTCTCTTGTTTTAAGTTTGAATAACAGATAAAGCATCAACTTATTATAAAAATATAACTTTTTGAAAAAAACAATAAAATTTGTTATTTTAAATTTATTACCTAAAAATTCGTTAGATATATGACGTCATGAATTACGTCATCAATAAGAAAATAAAAAAGTGAGCATTGTTCACATTCTCTTGTTAATTGAGGGCTGCACAGAAAGTTTCATTGAATTATCTTCATTCTGTAAAGAATTATCTTAGTTTAAAGTTATAAAGGGTTTGGCCGTAAAACAAACAAAAATTAAAACTACTCTCTCAAAAAATTATTGTATTTCCAGAAATAAATAAGATATCATGACGAAATTCGTAGAGAAGATGTGAAAAAGATAGTTAGGAAAAGTCACGAAAAAGAAATAGCCTACGAACTATCAAAAAAAGTTATCCAAACAAAACTGGGAGGGGGGCTATTTTAGCCCCCCTCGGTCCAGATAGGGTTAATCTACGGAGTATCACAAAAAGGTAGTCTTGCTTGGAAATTGCCAAACATGTATCATAAGGCCGCCTTATTATCTTAAAGTTTCCTTTTTTGGCAAGTACATCAATGATAAAATTGTTTTTCTAGGCATGAGTGATCTTGTGATTAGTTTAGAAATTTAGTAAATACAACTCCTTTATATCTGCCTCCTTTGAAAAATACTGCAAAAAGCACTGATTATGATTACCATATCAAATTCTTTTGAATATTAAGCATCCAGTTTTGTCACACACGTCAGAATGAAAAGGCCCTGCAATCATCAAGGAACCAAGTTTTCAGGTCTCCGCCTAAAACTTTAGTTATATCAAGCCTATATGCATTTTACTTTTTCATTTTTCAAGTTAAGAGTTTCTTAGTTTTCTAATTTTTCAAGGAATGTCCTGGAAAATAGTTTAAACAGAATCGAATTGTTTATGGACATGATATCCCTTAGCGTATATCATCGATTTCTGTCAAAAAAATCAGTTTAGATTTGCGTAAAAATATGTAAAATCTCATGGACGAAGGAAGCATCGCAAAATTTGCGGGCATCACACTTCGAGGACACTTTTTCCTTAAGGAAAGGGGCCACCTTCTAAAAATGAAAATTGCACTCCTTTGTTTATTGCAAATCTTGGGAGCACACGTGCCCTCAGTGCCCCCCGGTTCCTAAGTATATGTAAAAATATAATATATAGTAGTAGCAATTTCTTTTGAACTCTGCATGAATTGGAATTTCAACAGACCACTAGACTAGGATCTAAAGTATTAATCAAAAAGAAAGAAGCCTCATTTAACATGTGAGCCTCGAGTGTTTGTTATAGGTTTGAGTGTTTCTTAGTGGCTTAATATTTAGCTTGATATTTTTCAGGAGCCTATAAGTTTTTTTTAGGTAGTTTCTCAAATGTTGGGGCTCACTGCATTATCGTCGACTTGATGTGTAATGAAAAGCAAGATCCTATTTCAAAATCTTTGATTCATATAGTTTAAATCAATATTTCATAAGATTCAATTGATTGAAAAAATACGTCAAAGCGAAAATTTTAAGAGAGGTTACAGAATCAAATTGGGTGATTTTTCAAATGGAAGTATTTTTTGGGAAACCTTTTTATGGATGTCTAGTATAACGCTTAGGCCACGTGAAGCCTATTAGTCAGTGGTTTTTGTTTCAAAAATGAGCAACGCAAGTAGCAATTTTCAGAAAAAGTTTAGATTTTTCTTTGATGATACTTCTACACACCAATGCACTTCATATATAGGGCCACAAGTTTCTATTTCTATGATCAATTCAGAAAATGTAACTACTGTTGCTGTCAAGTTGGGAATAGAATTGGTCATTGGAGTTCCCACCATGAAAAGCACTTTCAATTCGAAAATGATAATACACTAGAGAGGTAAAAAACGGGACACTGTGAAGAAAAATTGAATTTCTGTCTCACACCTGATGTGAGGTCATAATAGCTTTGAGAAAGTATCCGTTCGCTTACCCTCGTAACTTATTGTGCCATCTCTGTTCATATCGACTCCAGCAAACATCAGATCAATAATATCTTCATTCATTGGTGCTCTCATCTTTTTTAATGCTTCTTTCAGCTCTATTTTTGAAAGCACTCCATCACCATTTATATCAAATGATCGAAAGAATGATCTCATCACTACATCCGTCGGTATCTCAAAATTAGCTTGATAGAATTTCACGAATTCTTCAAAGTCGATAGAATGGTTTCCTGGAAAGGATAGCGAATTTTCTGTTAACAATTCATCAACCAGAAGAATGGTTTGAACAGCCAAGCTATAAATGAGATAATTTTTAAAACTGAATTGTTTAAATTTCATTGAAATTCATTTCTGTCCAGATTTGTGTTATTTTTTGTATAATAAGTACCTAGGCCAAGGCAGCCTCTAGCCCAAATACAACTAAATACGAAAGAAACTTGACTATAAGATCAGCTAAGCTACTAGGGTATATCATTAGTTACATCAAAATATCAATTGCCCTTGTAGATAAATATAGCATCAATCTAATTTACGAGGTGTTAATTATGATGATAAATATCAAATGGTGTACGTTTTTTGGAAGCAAGATTCAGATTTCAGTTTGAAACATTTCAATAAGAAAGATGCTATTAAATTTTCTTAGGCTGTCTTGGCCTAGATCCATCTGTACATTGTCATTTAAGTATCAACTGAAACAAAGCTTTCTTTTGATGATGGAGTATGTAGCAACGATGTATGAAAGTCACCGCATGAAGTTGAAGGACAGAGAAGGTCATTGAACAATAGCCCTCAATTACCATCTTTGTCAAGGAATTTGAATACTCCATCAAGCAGATCTTCTCCTCCTGTTTGGTTCATTGAAGATATGAGATACTTAATTTCTGCTTTGTTGATCTTCCCATCCTTATCTTTATCGACTTCATCAAACATCTTCTTCACAACTAAAGTGATATAATGATGATAACCAAAAATAAAATTATTCATTGAGAGGTTGTTTTGGGAATTGAAAACTAACTGAACCAACAACATGGAAATTACCAATAAATTTTCTGAAAATAAAGCTTCGGAAATAAGAGGAACACAATTTCACAACAGTGCTTTCTCACTTTACTAGCATTACGAGATCCAAGAATCGATGCCTGCCTGGCAACCACTCGTTCTTCCAGCAGTCAGTTCTGCAAGATATCCATGTCCGTCTCTACCTTTCTCTTCTCAATGACCATGGATCTTTTCTACTTCTTAAAAAGAGGCTTGAGTTAAAAAAAGCATCCAATTCAAAGCACACTAATCGCAAAATTTGGCAAAATATGATACCAGATGAAGGAACCTACGTTTTTTCTCAGTTGGACTTAATGTTGCCTGCAAAAGATACAATGTAACTGTTAGTTGAATACGATAGAAAAGGAAGTAAATGGAACAACATGATATGGAGATTATGCCAGAGGTAACCTCACAATCATTGATTTCGAAAATATGCTGAAAAAGGTTGAAACCTATGATGTTGGCCCTTTTGAAACATTGCGGTACCAGGAGGGGTACAACGCTCCCCCTCCATGAAATTGCCGATATTGCAGACAAGATGCACACAATAGGCTTCTTTTTAGTTCCTCATTACATCAATGAAGTTACTATGACATCATAATTGATAAAAATGACATTATTTGCTTGTTATTGGTAGTATACTGGGAATGCTAATGTTTTTAATCAATAATTTCTTTCATAATACCATCAGAATGCATCACAAAGCATGAAATCTGCAAAGTGTTATCCATCTAAGCTCTATATTTATGTCATATGTTCATATTGCTAAGGCAGCTGTCTTGGCTTTGACTGGCTGGCCAAAATGTTAAAGTAACCAAGAAAGAAAGTGCTCTCTTTGACCATTAATCTGTCTTGGCTTTGTTGTTTTGCTGTATGTTTAGCATATTGTATCTTAGTTTTATTGTTTTGTTCTTCGTTTTGCATATTGACAATTAATTCATTTTGTAAGTGTCATCCATAGTCAGGGACGTAAGAAGCATCTCAAACTTGGGGGAGGGGCACGACGCTTCAAGGGCACTATTTCCTTAAGAAATACGGGACATTTTCAAAAACAGAAAGTGCACTTCTTTGTTTATTGCAAAATCGTGGGGGCACGTGCCCCCAATGCTCCCCGGTTCCTAAATCTATGGAGCATAGTGAAGATCCAATGCCTTTACGTCTTTTTCACTATGGATGGTACATTGTAATATAAAGTTATTAATTGTAACTTTGATCTTGATAAAAAACAACCTAGTTACTGAATAGTTACCAAAGATTTCTGCTGTTGGATCATACATAGCTTCAAGAAGAAAGGGAATCAGATTATTACCTTCAAAAATTTCAAGGTACATTGTAATTACTGACTGTCTTATAGACCTTTTAGCTATGCCAAAAAAGAGCCTGAAGCGTTGTTTTATACATTTTCATACACGAGGCTCAATCGAGTGGCGTTAGAGCTTGTATCCTTGCTGTACAATTTGGAAAATTCTACAAAATGAATCTAAATGTCATTCGATTCAAGTTCTTTTCAGAACAGCTAAAAGGTCTATTCGTTTCTTTTCACTGCCTCATTCATCCAATCAACTTCCCAACCGTGTGCTTTTCAATTTCAATGAATTCTACTTGGATAGAAGTATGCCAATTGCATGAATTTATCATACCCTGCTGTAAGTACAAAGTACATTTCCCCCCTATCACAGGGCTCTCTGCACGTTTTTATCGTTTTTGGTCGCCTTTGTACTACCATGTCTAATGACAGTTAACACCCTACTTTTCATGCTGATGATATCTTAGAGTGAATCCGAAACAACCAAGCTAATCATATTTCTTGGATCTGTCAAATGGATTCACCATGATTAATATTATAACACGTGGATTTGTTTTAATTATATTGTCTTAATTGCGGTGGATTAGTCAAAGTCATCTTTGAATATATTGTGCTCACATTACTAAAGAACATGAATCAGTTTTGGAATCATGCTTGCCCTCCGAATTTCTTTTGATCTTTCTTTTATTGATTGTATACCTTTGAGCATCAGACTTTTTGTTCAGTATGCTCATAGCTATTATTTTTATTATTATTGTTTATCATCAATTTGTTTTTCATTGGTTGAAATAACAGATAGCTAAAAATATTTAGCTAATTAAACCCAGCGCTAAAATATATGTTACAAGTGTAGATAAAATGTACAAAAAGTCTAAACTATTTACAATTCATCAAAGTATATAATGAAAACAAATCTCTGAAAACATTACAAAAAGCCCAAATTCGGAATAAAAGTGCGACACAGCTTGCAAGGACAATTTTCTCCCTTCCAATGTTTTATATTTGCTTTAAACTGAGCAAGGGATCCTGAGTTTCGTATTGTTTTCGGTAATATTTGCCATAGTAGTGGACCTTTAAATCTGACGCTTTCTGTGCCATTTCCGAACGATCTCACCCTAGGTCGAATGAATTCGTTATTGTTACGCAAATTATAATGACTTTCATTTTCAAAGAAAATTTCCTGCATGAAAGAAGGATTCAGGTCATTTCTGGTTTTGGATATCTCAGTAATTAGTAATTGAAGGCTCTTTGTATGAATAGTCACGGCACAGTCTTTCTCTAATAATTCATTATAGGTAGATTCGGCATCCTTGTAAGTTATTCACAAAGCCCTTCCTTGTAGTTTGTTAATTCGTTTTTGCTGTTGATTATTCTAACTTAAATATTTGCCATTAGTGCATGGTTAGAAACCTTCATATTGAATGCCATGCAATTTTATCAAGAGCTTGTTATGCATAAGCCCTGCTTAAAGATTAATATCGTGTTGCATGTGAATGTAAATGATAAATAAGGAATTGCGTCAAGCTAATTTGAAGAAAGCGTCCTCCTTGCGGAACACTCCCGAAAGCTGTCTTCAATATCGTTTCTTCATTCAATTAATTTCAATGCAACTAAATAATGCAGCATTTCATTTCCACATTTCCCGAGGGATCCTTGCAGGAGATTAGAACATGTTTCAACAGGGCAGATTTGTAATACAATAGCATCAGTCGCTTTGGTTCACAACTCAATACAAAGCGATTAGTGAATGCAGACAAACGAAATTCTCTCAAGCAGAAATTGAAAACAAACAAAGCCGCAAAGTTCCCCTGAAGCCAGTACGGCAAACTCTCGTTTGGTGCGGGCAAAGGGAGGTTTTTAAGAGAAGGTATGTGCTTATATCGACAGAAGAAGGGTAAATCTAAAGTTCTGTCTGCGGATTTTGTTTACTTGATTCAGAAACCGAGCAGTACAATTTTTGCATATTTGTTGCTCAGATGTACGCAGTCACTCCTCAGCTCATGAATCAAATAAACAAAATCCGCGAGACAGAACTTTAGATATACCCTTCTTCTGTCGTTATAAGCACATACCTTCTCTTAAAAATCTCCCTTCGCCCGCACCAAACGAGAGTTTGCCATACTGGTTTCAGGGTAACTTTGAGGCTTCGTTTGTTTTGAAATTCTGCTTGAGAGAATTTCTTTTGTCTGCA
The DNA here is from genome assembly GCA_964020215.1 of Aurelia sp. 3 sensu Dawson et al. (2005). NCBI lineage: Eukaryota > Metazoa > Cnidaria > Scyphozoa > Semaeostomeae > Ulmaridae > Aurelia > Aurelia sp. 3 sensu Dawson et al. (2005). Next base: position 5,724,259 of record OZ026584.1, read on the forward strand.
TTCGCTAATCGCTTTGAATTGAGGTGTGAACCAAAGCGACTGATGCTATTGTATTACAAAATCTGCCCTTGTCACATGTTTCAGATTCCCAAGCTGGGTGACAAAAATTGTTTACTTGTTCACAAGGGGGTTTTGTGATGGTTTCAAAACATACACATCCGCATCAAAATTACCATATAAATTTGAGTAATTGGAAGCAGAAAAGCAAAGATCTGAGCCAGATTAGAAACGCCAATGCCTCGAGTTAAATTTTCTTTGACTAATTGACTTTTGTGCATGGTTATGGCATTCTACGGCTATGAAGATATTGACGAAACTGTTTGTCTTATTACAGTTAGCTGCGCTCTTGCCGTGGATGATTATCCAAGACACTCATAGCAACAAGGGCATGCTGACGATATTCAAGTGGCCTAAGCACTTGATCGTCCTAAATTTTGTTAATTCGGGTATCACAATAAACAAGATGGCTAAAGTGTTCATTACCTTGATTAGTTGAGCAAGTTGATGGTGTTTTCTCTGCTTCTTCTTCTCTGTTCTCCTCGATACAAGCAGTTTATCACTACTGCCACAACGTTTTGACTGACCGCAGGCTATCACATGACATATTCGAGTGAAACTGCAATGGCGGTCAGTCAAAACGTTGTGGCAGTAGTGATAAACTGCTTGTATCGAGGAGAACAGAGAAGAAGAAGCAGAGAAAACACCATCAACTTGCTCAACTAATCAAGGTAATGAACACTTTAGCCATCTTGTTTATTGTGATACCCGAATTACAAAATTTAGGACGATCAAGTGCTTAGGCCAATTGAATATCGTCAGCATGCCCTTGATAGCAATTGATAAAGAAAAAACAAACAAGCAAACAAACAAAAAAAACAGCAAATTTATGCACAGAATAAAAAGATAAATGTACTTATACACAATTATACTCATTTCACTCATTTCGATTTCATGCAAACAGTTGTTTTACGATCCTAAGAATAAATCTTATTGCTCAATGAAGGCTTTGGCTCTTGTCAATATAAAGGGTTCAAAAGTCATTAGGATGATAGATTCAAAATGAAGTCGAAAATTTCCTGTCACTCAATGGCCTAGTAGCAAAAGAAAAATTTCTTTCCGAACCAGAACTCAAATAAAACATATTTGGGGATAAGATATTCGTCGTTTCTTTGTCTGTGTACCAGAATCCATGGTTGGTTGATACTTGATATCAATGTTTTCTGACTTTGTCAAATGAAAAGTTCGGAGTGGTGGCATAATTTGCGAAGGAAGCTAAGCTTATCATATGCCCAGGCAAAGTTTGGAAGCGAAATTGTTTTCACAGGAGGAATTATTGATTAAATAACGTTATTTTATACAATTTGTGTCGGAATTTTTACTTTTGGAAGAAGATTCGAAAGACAATCTACGAATCTGGAAAATGAGCTAGGAAACCTAAATATCCTTCAAAAAGTTTTGTTCTTGGCGGTTAAAAAGTGTATAAGTTACTGTTCCTATAGAACGAAAGTCTAACCTACCATTTTCGCTTCTTGAAAAGTAGATGAAATGAAGCACTGCTCTGCCTTTCACTTCAGCTGGACTATTAGCCAGTAGTCGCTTTCCAATAAGACTGCAGTCTTGTACGTTCCAAAAAAGTTGCACCTGTTGATTCTGGAACCAGTCAGCACCCTGATGCTTATCAAGCCATTTCTTATTGTTTGCAGAATTTGACTCATAAGATTTGTTTGTTTTCTTTGGCAATGGTACCAGTAACATAAAGTGCTCTCTTCGCTCGTGGTTTTTCAAGACAAGTTCTTACAAAGAGGTGATTGGAGCATAAAACATACAAATTTGTAAAGATTATTGTCTTCAGCTCTTAGCTATTAAGGAGTATCTTATTAACTTTTCGTACAAGAAACATTGTCTCTAAATCTTTTAAATTCCAAAGTCTAGGTTTATCATGTTAATGCAATTTGAATACGCACAATAGACAAAATCAACTAAGGTTTGTTTACACCCATTTCAAGTCATGTGATCAATCTCTTGACAAAACATATTTTGATTTCTCCAACATATTTCATGCCATACAAAGTTGTGGCATGAATGCAACAAGTAGCATAGTACCAAAATTCCCATGGGCATGGTCGCATGACTTGAAATGGGTAAAACAAACGTTATGTCTCGTTCAATTCTTACCCTGACCATCCCCCCGGGCATCCCGGGGGTCAACGAAATTTTTGTGCACAAATGCCCGGGGGCCGGGAAAAAATTGACTGTCAAATGCCCGGGGGCGGGCAATTTTGCTTTCAACCTTGCCATTGAAATATAAAAGTTATAGTCAGCGATGTTGTTAAATGTTTCAATATTCGGTATTCTAGAGGAACACGAAGGATTTCTGATATCTTTAACACTTTCTAAAATATTGCTGATTCAAACGACGCAATAGAAGATCCACATTCAGAAATATAATACAATCTAAATTTGTCAAGAATGTGTTTCAGAGAAATAAACTCACAGGGTATAACAACTGGAGCAGAACTGTAACAATTAAAGACACTTCCAAAAGAACAAAACTGAACTTCTTGTTCAATACCAACTGGGTAATTCAAAAGGATCTTCTTGAGCCTATTGCATTCCAAATACTACCCTAGACGCAAACTGAAGTCTGGGATGTCGTTTAACAAACATTAACGGCTCCTAAACCCTGTATCATTCAGGATATCAAGTAAGCTTCCGAAGACCATGTTTCGATGCCGAAATTGGAAACCAAAAATGCCGAGATCTCCCGTGTTCGAATTCCGAAATGTTTTTCCAAAAATAGCGAAACCTGAAAGCTGAAACTACTGTAATGCAAGTTTCATGCTCCTATACAGTAAATACTGTACACATTTTGAATATCCCTGGGTTTGTCAAATGCCCGGGGGCCGGGAAAAAATTGACTGTCAAATGCCCGGGGGCTGGGAATTTTTTCTGTGCAAATGTCTGAGGGTGTCCCTGGGGGGGATGGTCAGGGTAGGAATTGAACGAGACACAGTCGATTAAGTCTATGCCACTGGTGATATCCATGTTCCAATGATCAATATTTGCAGTGGGCAGGAAGAGGGAAGCTGTATTGTTTCAAGTTGGAATGAATTGCTTTGGGTTTTGATGTCAAACTTGAACCACATTCCTTGCGTGCAGAACCTCGATAAGAAATTGAAGAGAAGGAGAAAAGGTTACACGAAGGCCAGAAACACCACACTCCTTTAGCATCATTAGAAGTAGGTTGAAAGGTAATTAGCCTTTCTCAACCTAACTCTGCTTATTTTTCATTTTATTAAGCAAGCATAGGTGTGATCTTTATTCAATTTATTTAGTAAAGTTGTGCAATTACGAAATCCATTTGAAAATATATTTCTTCGAAGCAGGGTGTGTATACCATGGTGTAACATACAATTGTATATTCCAAAAATCTGTCAACATTATTTAGTAAGCACTTTTGAAATATGCACAGCTGTATCAGATACTAGCAGTATGGTTTAAGATTTTCATCCTCATTGCTAAAGAACTTAGACATATTGGAGACATATCCACCTTGCCATTTAAAATTACTATGTACTATTGTAGAATAAACAGAGCATTGATCAGCCTTGGCAGCTCCTCGTAGAAAGGGGCTGTATTCAGCGAAATCATCCATAAGGTTCTCATACTGCAGTGTCTTGAAGAAGGGACTTTTGGACATGGTTCCCTATAAAACAATGTATAGATGATGAGTGAACAAAACTAGAATGAGTTTCCATCGTCATTTACTCTTGGTGGAAATTATTCACTGCAAATGCGACTCATGATCGAAAAATTCGAAAACCGTGCTTAGATGAGCCACACAAAGTTTAAAACAATGCAGTTTCTATAGGGTGTCCAAACATATGTACGCAATTTGAATGGTTACTGTGGAGGAGCCAAAAATTCAACCTTGCCATTTTCACATGTTTGAATAGGACGGATTTGGACTTGGAATTTGGCACCGGCTTCGGGCAAATCTGACAACACAGTTGCTGATTTATTAAGAAAGGAAGTCCAAGTCACTGGTTGTTTGAAAGCAACACATTTTATCTCCGTATTTGACCTTCTGACATTAATTTTAACATTATTGGTACGTTAGGAAATACATTTGGGAGTAATCAACCATCACATGACCGAAGAATACAAACTTTTTCATTTATATCTATCTAGGCATGGTAGTCCCGTCATTCAACGAGAACTGCTTTTCAAAGTGAAAAAGCAGAGTGACTTCATCGCGGGGGGGGGGGGGCTGGCAAAAGAACTGGTTTAAAGTGACTTCATCAGTTTTGAGAAATTAAATAACTGATGGATGCATGCTATGGCCTGCAGCACTCTCGTAGCAAATCACTATTTCTGGCAAGCCTTAATGTGTTCAATATTCTTTTTTATCAGTAATTTCAATTCATGACTATCGGTTTTACCTATGAACATAAGAAAACCAGGCTAGGTATGTCTCTTGAATCAATTTCTTTGATTTTAGCATAACGGAGAATAACGAATCCTCTGGTTCTGAAGCACCGAATGAATTTGAATGTCTCACTCCCTAAATCGGCAACTACTGATCACATTTACTCAAACTTGGTTTCTGCCCTTAAGTTGAAGTCTCTTCAAAACAAAATCTTTCAAACGATTGCTCTCCCGCATCAGCCATTCAAACAGCCCACATGCTTTTGACACCCTGAATCCTAAAGCGCTTCAAAATGGTGCTTAATTTAAGGTTGTAGAGAAGGGAAACCCTATCAATGCACAGAAAAGCACTTCTTCAGGGAACTGCTCAAGGATTCTTCATATTAATACTGAAAACCTTGCTCATAAGAGCCACACGTTTTTCAAATTTCACGACAGCAGTCGTCGCACCTTTTTGGGCATTTATTAAGGGAGGCTTATCCTTGGACCAACTTGAAGGTATTAATTTCATTTTCATTTCATTTTATCATTATCTATACACGATATACCTTTCAGTATTAAAATTACCTACTGACATTCAATACTATAAAGTATAGTATGAAGAGCAAGGGTCCCAAACACGGGCCATGAGGCAATACCCTATAACTTAGTACCCTATCGGTTAGCTTGCACATAGTCAGCTATATTTTGGAAGACTGCAATCTGATTAATTTCCAGGCCATTTTGACAGCCTTTTCAGTCGCAATTTAGGCGATGTGCATTCATAAAAGTCAACAAGAATTCATCAAATGAAGCTGGACTTGGTTATGAGGCAGTTGGTTTAGTTTTTTCAGAATCATTTTAATACGATCCCAGAAAGCTGTAAAAATTCAATAATACACATGCGACAAGACGGGAAAGGATTTCCTGTAAAAGTAGCCAAGATAGGAAACTTCTATTTTCTCGAAGCTGCTTGTGAATTAACTTGTGAAGACTCCTTGGGTTATTCGACAAAATCTAAAATGATCTGCTTATACCAACACAAAGGATCGTTGATGTCACGATACTCTTGTGCAGCATCTAGCTAAAAAACCAATAGTATTTTGTCTTGTGTGATCGTTCGGTTTGCTTTTCGAGAAAACTAGAAGCAAATTAAGTCCTTTATGATTGACTACTTTATTGATAATCAACGTGAGACCAGGAAACAAAATCATGCTTCAATAAAGATCAATAAGAGAGCAGGAAATACATTGTTCAAAAAGAATAAACAACAAGATCTATTGGATAATTTGTGTAAACAATAAACAATGGACTGGTTCCAGAAGCAGCAGGTGTGGGACTTTGCAAAGTACAAGACTATAGTCTTATTGGAAAACAATCGCTGACTAAAAGTCTTGCTGAAGTAAGAAGCAAAGCAGGCAGTATTTCAATTCATTTGCTTTTCCAGAAACAGAAATGGTAGGTTACTCTTGCTATCTTCCTTGACCTGTCATAGATAAAAAAATCATATTTTTATGTTCTTTTGGAGTTTGAAGAAGCAGATAAGTTTTTTTTCTGAGCTATAATTCATTATTACGTTTTGCAAACGAGATGATAATGGCAGAAAGTTGTACGAACAAAACATTTTGTAAGTCACACTCTGATCAAGAAACAAGTCAGAAAGGCGTTAATGTGCTAAGTATATTGTCTTTATAGCTTTGCTGCAAAGAGATTTCTAGGAAAAATCCCTTTTCCACAGCTAATTTGATAAATGCTTTATGTATGTATGCCTGTCGCAGCAAACAGACCTGTCTGATCGTTTATTCTCCTTTGTACGTTGTGACACACCGTGCAACTACTTTCAGAGAGATTTTAAGAGCCTTGATGTAAATAGTTTCTGGATGAAGGTTAAAGGCACACTACTGAAGGTTGCCAAATTCTATTCTTTTTTATTGTCTTATTCACTCAATCAGCACCACGACAGTGTGCCTTTAATATTCCATCTTAGTCACATTAATTGCTCAGATCTATGTCATCAATAAAAAAAGTGTAATGAAGTCGAGTGCAGCTTTCCAGACCAGTCAGTTTGTTGGTGAGGTATACAATCTGGCTTCGACCTTTTCCGTACGTTGAAGGAAGTACAAAGACCAGCAGCCTTTGCCATCGTTTGCGTTTTTATGTGAATTTCGTACGGTCAGTTAGAGAGCAAGTCGCTGACTTCACGCAAAGCATGCTGGTCTTTGTGCTTCCTTTGATTTGAACACTATATTTAATTAAAAATTAGCTGGAGTGATCTCGGACTGAAATTTGAAAAACAAAATTGGAAGATTCTTTTGTTGATAGCTAATTGCATTGTAATCAAGATAATCAGGAACCCAGCTGTCGCAAAAGTTCAGCAGGGATGATATTCATCTCCAATGTGCTTGACGCATTTCCTTATTGACTATTTACATTGAAAGTAAATATGTTGTTCTCCAGTAAGCAGATCACATACATTTGAAATTTTTTGTAAGCTTTTTTACCATTCTACTCTAAGTGCATTGCGCAGCTTGAAGACTAACTCTAAACTTATTATTTATGCAAGAATAAACAAAATCCAAGAGGGGAGCGAGGAACTAGATGCAATTCAAAATTCAAAATGACACGATCATGGGGTATTTTTTAGTGATTTTGGCATGGGGGGCGTTTTTCGCCCCCTAATTATCTCTTAAACTATAAAAGATACGACATTGAAACTTGTTGGTAGTTATTATCAACTAATGGAAAATCTATTTATAGTATCAATTTTTAACTAGTCACGTGACCCGTTGCTAGGCAACTGGTTTTCTGAAGGTAGGCATGAGAAAATTGAGCTTCTTTCTTGACAAAACTTGTAATTATCAATGTCAAGTCTGAAATGGTCAATTATCTTCTTAAAGCATTAAGCTACTATATTTTGATAATTTCTTAAATGCATTTTTGACGAATTATAAGAATTTATAGCTAGAAAACAACATTGTGCAGCTATGGAACTTGAAGCTACATACACTGAAAACGGGATATAATATGCACCAGCAAAATAATGCTTTACAACATTAGAAATTAATCTTTCTTTGCATATCTGAACTGTTTATTCGTTATTTTATACAAAAAAACTTGTTTCCCAAAATTTTTTGAATTTCCAATATTGAAGTGTGACGTCATAGTTCAGAAAAACTACAAATGAACAATAATTTGAACAAAACATATATCAAATGAAAGGTCTTGATGAGAGGAATTCAATGATATATAATTTATAGGAGAATTGGTTGGAAATTGCAAGAGCTACAGCCAAATTCGTGTTTTCTTTTGTGACTACTCTCCAAATATGGGCATTCTGTGGTCATGTGACCAATTAGAGCTAATTAAAAATTTCATTATCTGGTAGCGCATAATTTTTAGGAAAAGTCAATGAGTCCCAGCCTCTTCGGGCCTGTCGCCTAACTGCTACAATGAATTGTTCAGTTGGGGGGGGGGCGAAAAATGCCCGCCCATATGAAACAGGGTCAATTGTCCTACAAGAGATTCTGGACGGAGCAAAAGTTATACATCCTTTGATACGAAAGGTTCAATTGACATTAGAGCTTCTTTTACTGTTGGATACGAAAATTCTGGAAATGAATCACAGCATAGTTCTTTTAAGCCCTTCTACAAAACCAACTAAGTTATGAATCATTCTTTTGAAATGTCTACCATCTTTGATAGCATTATTCCTCTTGCGAAAACGGTGTCTCCTTTACCTTGTTGTTGGAGGATTCTAGGCGGCAGTTTTAATCTGCTCTGAATAGTAAGCAAAGCTCTATGCCGCCCCTTCTTTTGCTTGCCTTTCAAAAACAACTTGCAACAAAAATATTTTTTTTTTTTTTTTTTTTTATACTCAATGCAAAAATTTACAATAACATTTTACCTATAACACTACCTACGAAACTACTATACGACACTACAAAGACGCTACCAGGAGGAGCAATATGTCATGACTACCCCCTGGCATTTAACATAAATCTAAAAAAAGGAGAAAAAAAAAATACATCTAAATATACCACTAAATATTTCCATCATACTAGCTGTTATATGGCATTTAAAACTAAAAAGCTTTCAGTTCTTTGTTATTTTTTGACTTTCGACGATCTGCGACTCTGCTGGAATGCTGGGACAATAACCCATTAAATCAAAATTGTTTCGCGAGTTGGAGGGGGGGGGGATATTTTAACCTGATGGCTATGGTTAGAAATGAGGATTATGAAGAGATGGCATAAGTGTTCCAAGGGCTTTTGACAGCCATTGTATGTTTTATGTATGATGTTAGTCTAGTTCACAAAGATCTGATAAAGAGTTGATATTTACTTGATTTTTCAATTCAAATCGTTCGTACAACTTATGTTTTTAACCAACAGTTACCTATATATTTTGCAGGCAACACTAAGTGCATCTGAGAAGAAACGTAAGTTATTTTATCTGGATTCCTACCTGGTATGGTTTCATAATGTAGTTTCAATGTATTTTCAATGCAATTCTTACTTACTTTGGGGTGGATTAGGAGCCCCTCGTTTTGCAACAGTTGATTTCCAAGATTTGCAAGCAAGTGGGGTAAAGGGCTCATCACCCTTGCATTATGCTGTAATACATGGCATTACAACCTTATTTTGCAAAGTTGGCTTAATTTCATGCTGCATGAAAAGAATTTCATGATGTCATTCACCTTCAAGGGGTCTGCTCAGGGGTGGTGTACTTAGGATAGGGGCGTTCAGGCTAGGGTACAAATCATTAACGTATGGCATCAACCTAAAAAATCATTTCTGGCATGAAAATAGACCTAAAAGAATAATTCTTTCTGATCCATAATTCCCAAAGGTCATGAAGTCAGTATCTTAACCCTATCTGACCTGGGCGATTTGTAGCCTGTGTTCCAGACCACTTGAAAAAGTAAGTGGTCTGTGCAACTGAGCGCAAATCTGTGTTCAGACGATGAATTGAATTGCGAAATAATTAAAGGCAATGTCTTTATGAATCTATGTGTTTGAAACAATACGAGCCGGTCGTTATAGCTCACTGCAGACGTAAAAATCAATAGGATTAGCAGACATTGAAATATCCTATTCTTTGTATTGTGATATGAGTTTCCTGTAGCTATTCGCAAGAGACAGGCTTTTCTATCCCATAACAAAACAAATGATCATTATGCAAATTATTCATTACATATACTAATTTTTCCTCAGATTCTGGGAAAATTTCTGTACACGAATTTGCGCTCAGTTGCACAGACCACTTACTTTTCAAGTGGTCTGGAACACAGGCTAGGCGATTTGAAGCACTCAATGCCTGGGGGGGGGGCGGATTCCGCCCCCCTGTTTATCTTTGTTGTTGCTTGAGATATGGCAACCAAACTTGGCACAAAGGTTGTTCATTATATAAACAATGAATTTTTGAAACAATAGTTTAATTAGCGTTGTTGTTGTTGTTGCTAGAGCATAATTAATATTATAATGTCATATGACGTCATAAAAATGAAAGTGTGTTAAAAGGTCGTAAAGCTTTACTTTTCATAAAGAAATGAAATATATAGATCAAAATAGATGTAAATTCATAGTTTAGACTTAATTGGGCCAATTAAAAAGGATTAAGAGAGATACAATGTATGTTTTTCACAGAGTGTGGCATGAAAACTTGGTTACCATGGAGACAAGGCTAAAAATAGAACATCAAAATTGTTACAGTTTGATTGCTGTATGGCAGAAAGTTAAACTTGCTAAATCTCAGAGGCATTTAGCAAACACAGAAAAACGTATAAATGAAAATGTACGAGGGGGGCCGAATCCGCCCCCCCCCCAGGTCAGATAGGGTTGAATTTATGGAAAGTGCCCTAACTAAGTAGAATTCTAAGAATCTATTAGGATATTCAAGTATTTAGACTTTAGTGATGATACCTGATTTTAAATTTTGTTTGTAAGATATGCTTTTATCAATTTTTCCTACTTTAACCCATATTTCAGATCCAAAAAAGTAATACAGAACTTCAGGAGGGCAAATAAATACCTGTAAAAGTGATTGACGCAAAAAGTAAGCTCTGCCCACATTTTAGAACCAACAAAACAAACCGGAGTATCCCTATCCAATTTATACCCGAGTACTCCCCTGGGCACTCAACACTGATTTACCATAGTTAAAGCTCCATATATGGCCACATTTTTCAAAACTTTTGCTATGCATGGAACTTGAACGTAATGGTATTTATGAAGTTCACCAGCAGCAGCATGTTGGTTTGTTTCTATGAACCTTGTAAAATCAGTTAATCTGGAAGATGTGAAGAGCAAGCCATTGATTTTACGCAAAGTATGTTGGTCTTAAGCCCTTTAAATTTACTTCTCATGAGAGTTACGAAAGATCATGTGTCTTTGCCATGTAATCTTATGATCTACTAAGTAAATAAAGACAAAATCTAATGTCACTATATTTTAAAGTTGTGACCAATTCTTAAAAGCATTTGATTGATGTGTTTATTAAAGATGCTTTCACCATGACCCATTTACTTCTCAAGCGCAGAATCAAATTCTTAGTGGACAGCTTAGTAATGCACGAAACTGCAAACAATAACACCTCTGGGGCTTACAAATTAATTTCAAAGATACTGAAGGTGCAGAGAACCTTTTGTGATTTTAAGAGCTAGTATTACTAGATCTATCCTTATGATTCCTTTTGACTAATGTATTTTGCAAACTTTGCAAAATTCATTTGAAAGCCAAGTGGTAAATGATTTTATGAGGACGATTCATCTAAAACATCTCTAAATTTTGATTCACCTGATACTGGCAAAGAGATATGAAAAAGTTATATTTTTCTTTCAAGCATTCCTGGTGGCATACGGAAATAACAGTCTGTTTATCTAAGTGGTACGGTAAACCACATACATGTTCAGAACGAAACAACGTTCTAAATAAAGAGTGCCCCAAAAAGATTGTGCCCCATTTCTGTGGCTGCTGAGGAGGAGCTGTACATGTATTCATCTCGAATTTCAAACAGGTATATAGGTCAGGCTTCAACTAAGAGTTTAAGACCACGTATGAGTCAATTTGACAAGTGGTTGTTGATTTATGGCAGAGAACAGGCAAAATAAGTGGTTGCTTCAAAAACAGCACTTCTATTGACCTCCAGCAATGTCAAAATAAAATATCGTTTTCGAAGAAAGAGTCATAGTGTCGTATCAAGATGTTTGCTACATCTTTTAATGGATTACCAGTGTTGTCTATTCATAAGAGAGCAATTTCTACTTTTTAATAAAATGTAACGAAAATTTTAATACCATCCTTAGAACCCATTCTTTGAAAACTTACTTTATTTTGTCATTGCTTGAGAACAACAGAAGCACTGCTTTGAAGCAACCACTAATTTTGCCTTTTCACTGCCATAAATCGACAACCACGTGTCATATTGACTCAAACAAGGTCTCAACCTTTAAGTTGAAGCTTTCCTATGCAACTGTGTAAGCATGGATATCATTGAGTTTGCTTCTCTTCCACAGCAGTCACACAAACAGGACACAATGCTTTGGGACACCTCGTATGTATTTTGTCTCAATGTAATCTTGGAGCAAAATAGCAAAGCGTGCGCTACTCTCAGCAATTCATGGCATTTTTCTTACTCGTATTGATTCCTGGTTGGCTAGGATTTGTTGCCATTGTCGGCAGTGTCTGCAAACTTCGGAGTTGATTTTTCTTATTTTTATCAATCGACTTTTAGTTGTGAAGCAAATGTTTGATGAGCTTGATAAAGATAAAGATGGGAAGATCAACAAATCTGAAATCCAGTCCCTCCTTACTTTGATGAATCAAGCTGCAGGAGATACAGTGCTTGATGGAGTATTCAAGTTCCTTGATAAAGACGGTAATTCATAGTTTCTTGTTGAATAATCATTTGCCTCTCTTCAAGTAAAGGCGGGTTTCCACTCGTGCGAATTTGGTCGCATGACCCGTGCGATCGCTCGAAGGCAGTAGCACGAACTGGTCATGCAACTGTGCGACCAATAGTCTGGGCATGCGTATCAAGTAATCATTCCAAAATTAAAGCAATTTGATTGGCTCTGCTCGTGCTGGTTGCAAAATAGTTGAAGTCAATCCAACTTCCAAAATCAGTCGTGTGATCGCCGATGACTGGGGAATCTTCGTCATTGAAACGAACAACGCATGCCCAGACAACTGGTCTTCATCGCTCACTATACATGACTGATCCTTAAGTATAGTTAACACTTCTTCTGAGGTAAAAAATAAATTAGAATTTCCAACTACGTTGTTATAAAATTATATAGCAATCGCAGTCTCTAGTATTCCTGGTCTCTAAAGTTCTAACTTGTTTCCTTCGACAAGTGACGTTAGGTCTTATAGTTCAAAACAATTCGTTAAGATTTCTTTTGTCATAACTTTTTGGCAACGAATGACTCAAACATCACACAAGACTAAGTCGGAACCAGAAACCGATAGTGAGTGGTTTTCATCATTAGCATAAAAACTGGTTCTGTTGTAGCAAATCAGTCACTATGGGTCATAAGGGTCGTCAATATATCTACTTTGTGAGTTCAAAGCAAAGTCTTTGGACCTTTTGGGTTATTGCAGTCCTTTGTGGCACGAGTCCAGTGACAATAATAGCCTTGACTTAGAAAAAAAATTAATTTCAGCACGCACGGTTGATTTTTTATGGGAACTAAATAGCTTTTTCGAGCAAGAAACGCTGTTTTGGGCAAAGTCAAGATTTTCTGTTCAAAGGTAAGGATTTGCATTTCCTAGTCCGTACTCCTTCACCTGGATAAAAATTTATTGTCCACTGTGGTAAAGTCTATACAATGTTGAATTTTGATAGATATCAAGAAATACAATTTCGTAAATGGGTCTTTCAAAACCTTTTTTAAGTTCTATCGTTTTATTGGCTGATAAATTCGTTCTAAAAATCATCTTTCATTAACAGGAGATCAGGCCATTGACTTCGAAGAGTTCGTCAAGTTCTACCAATCAAATTTTGAAATACCAACAGATGTAATGATGAAGTCATTCTTTCAGTCTTATGACAAAAACGGTGATGGAGTCTTGTCAAAGGCAGAAATGAAGGAGGTAATGAAAAAAATGGGAGCACCAGTGAGTGGAAATATTCTTGACGTAATGCTAGCTGACGTTGATGTGAATAAAGATGGAAAAATAAGCTATGAAGGTAAGTTAAAGGATCCAAAAAATCTTCTTGCTGCTTGTGGTGCCACAATACAAAGATAAACAAGTAAATAACATGAAATATAAGCACTTTGATGCGAATTGAAATAGCGACGTTTTGAGCATAGCCCGTTATCAAGCCTGTTATTATACTTGAAATACTTGACATAGCTCGTTATGAAGTTTGCTTTGATAACGGGCTATGCTCGAAACGTCACTATTTTCAATTCTCATCAAAGTACATATGTTTCATGTTATTTACTTGTAATTTAAAGGAGCCGGGTCACGTTGCTATAAGCACACCCGCAATCTCTAAAGATATATGGCTTTGGTGCTTGTCTATTGTTGTTTGCACATAGTTTTGAAGATGGGTTTTGATAGCAAACAAAATTTGTACAATTTGAGGTTTCATAGCATGCATAAAGTTTGTTTTTACTTGCTTGCATAAGAGTTACTCAGTATATCGAGATATCACAGTCTCAAATGACAACTTCAGGATTATTAATTTATAGGATGCCCCAAGAAAACGCACAAGCACTTAAATTGCATTTGCAGAAGACCCTTACTTTCAAAATAACATGTTCAACCATTTAGATGTAGATCAATCTGAATTTGCAGTTTGTGACCTTGAATGTACAAATCGGCTGTGTATTAGCGGAGAAATTCTTTTATCCAATACAAAAATTGACAATAGCGAAATTACATAGAACAGCACTCATAAACTACTTTACTACACTACAAGAACGATGCCACGAGGAGCAGAAGACCATGACTACATGGCCATAACATAGAGACAGGTATGTACAGTTAGGCTAAATCTAAATGAACAATCAAATATTAATACAAAAGGCTACGCACAAACAATTTCTACTGATAAATACAAAAGTCGGGTTCACATTGGATGTCAGGCAATTGCTGTGTTTTGGATATATCCGTTTAGTGCTACGTGGGATGGACGCTAAGTTTTTCTGTAAATTGAAATTAAAGTGAGCAATGCACTTAAACATGCAGCATTTCTGGTGTAATTTGACAGAGTTCTTGGTAAACACAGCCATTAATCATTATCACAATTTGATCTATCAAAACAAAATTCCTTTCTCACTAATTCAAATGCTTGAATGTTTCTTTTTTGCCTGAATACTCACAATTGAAACGTTATTTGAATCAGAAAGTTTCCTTTCTGTGGTAGAAGACAGAACTCGAAAAAAAGTTAATTCAGTCCAAGAAAGTTTCTCTGTGAACTGTGTAAATGTGACTGCATCTTTCTCAATGTTATCCCAAATTAATATAATAGTCTAGTTGATCAACACACTTTTAAGAAAAAGGAATTTTAAAGGTGGATCTCTCTCAATACTATTTCAGGTAACGTGTACATAACATGGTTAGCAACATAGTTCAACGACCATCTGTCTTAGCCCGCTGTAGAAATCTTGCGTGCTTAAGTAGGTGGACAACTCTGCTAATATGTAGCCGAACTGGACTTACAAGGTCACATATTTTAATCAAAAAACCTCACCTACCAAATCACATTCAAGTGAGATTTTTCGAAATGAGGCTCCTCCGCAGGAATTGTTTACACACTTGCATTTTGATTGGGATGCCGAGTATATCACTGCACACTATGCTTATGCTCGATCAGTAAACAAAAACTTTACCAAAAAATATTATGCAAAATCATGCATAATAAGTCGGTTATGAGGTAAGGGTTACGAAAATTTAATAATTCAGCATGTGTCAACTTTTGGTCTCAAAGAAGTTACAAACGGAAACATTATGCTCGACTTCTTGCCTTTATGTCTAGTACATAGCTGTTTTCGTTATTAACGAAGAAGATGAATCCCCTTGTAAATGGTGGTAAATGGTGATAAGTGGTGGTAAATTGTGGTAAATGGTGGTAAATGGTGGTAAATGGTGGTAAATGGTGGCAAATGGTGGTAAATGGTGGTAAATGGTGGTAATGGTGGTAAATGGTGGTAAATGGTGGTAAATGGTGGTAAATGGTGGTAAATGGTGGTTAGGCCTCTGCCATTCTAATTAAGATATATTACATCGATATTAAACGTTTTGATTGTTTGTGTTAAATGGCAGTCAAACGAAGGACGTCGGCATTTCTGTTGGACCACACAGCATTGATTGACGATTAAATTTTGATCAATGGTTATTGGAAAGGATTCTAAATATGCCAATTTTCATGGTGATATTTTCTTTTTCAGAGTTCGTAAAAATGATGAAAGAATGAAGTATTCAGTGCAAAAATGAGAACTATTTCTAACGATAGATAAACATTATTTTCTTGCAATGTATCTGGTGATCTAAAGTGTGATAGCAAAGTTGAGGTATAATCAATTACGTGAAAGTTTGTTTCAGTATATGATAATGAGAAGCAATCTACCGTTTTATGATCTGTTTTCTTCCGACAAGCTATTTGCCTAAATGTACCAATTGTGGCAAAAGCACTCCAGTCTAATGAATCATCAAAATTTGATAATATGGTTGATCTTTAAATTGATTTGCTCGGCAAGTAGACAAAAGATAAAATTATTTTGCCAGGTGTACCTAATCGTTTGTTTGGTTCTGAACTCATTAAATCTTACTTCGCAATTGAGCTGCATGGTTTTGAATCATGCTGCACAAGGCACTCGCGATTACCGAATTAATATTTTGTGTGTGTTGAGCGTATACCTTTTGACATGGATGTCACAAAGAAGTGCAAATCATTCTTGTAAACTTGTTTATAATCATTCTTGTTTATACGAGGAAAAACACCTCACTTGCCAGGCCCGGTGCTGAGAGGTGAGATTCCACCTTCCAATAAAATCCTTTGTTCTTTCATTTCGTGTTTACATGAGGAACGCAACACCACCGGTATAGTGAAGTCCCACCTCACTAGAGGTGGAATCTCACCTAGGTGAGGTGAAATTTTTCCATATAAAGGAAACACCACCGGTATGGTGAGGTGAATTGAATTTATTCATTGATTCTCATTGGTCAGTTCATCCTGATTTCACGGAAGAGAGACTTTACTCCACCTCACCTCTCAGCTCCGCGGCTGACAGGTGAGGTGAAAAATCTCATATAAACAGTGACTGAAATCTACCTCGCCTCTCAGCCCCGGGTCTGGCAGGTGAGGTGTTTTTCCTCATATAAACAGGGCCTTAAAAAATAATGCAAAATATCGATATATGGCTCTTTAGCAAGAATTCTCATCTTCCAGAAAGAGTAAAGATCAAAATAAGGTCTTTCGGCGAGTTATTTCATGCTCTTCGAGCAATGAAAGTTAAAATTTCATTATCTTTAACTATAATCATAATAATCAGACCAAAATGAACTTTAAAGACAGGTTTGATAATCACATTTTAATGACTTTTCAAACGGGAGTGCTCTCTGCGGGGGCAGCCAGCAGCAAGGGCATAAAATCTAAAAAAAAATTGTCCAAGCATGGGTAGCAGGAAACGAAGTTATAGTTAAAAATATAAACGCAAATATACCTGTGCCTTTATAATGGTTTCTTCTGCCTTTCTTAGCCTTCCTTTGCTTCCCTGTCTCAGCTCAATTCCACTCAATTCATTGATTCAAGTTAATGTAATGTAATGGCCTAATGTGGCCTAATTCAGTTTCTCTGCAAAAGCGTCTGTGGTTTTGTGATTCAGCGGTGGGAAAATACGAATCACAAAACCGCAAACGAGGGCAGCCTGGCTTTTGCAGAGAAGCTGAATTAGGCCATATAAGGCCATTACAAAACTTAAATCAATGAATTGAGCTGAGGCAGGGAAGCAAAGGCAGGCCAAGAAAGGCAGTAGAAACCATGATAAAGACACAAGTATGTTTGCGTTTACATTTTTAGCTATTACTTCGTTTCCTGCGACCCATGGTTTAAGTGGCTATCGCATCTTTCTCGAGATCATTATCATGTTTGATGCAATTTTTATTTTCCAAACATTTTGTTTTTTTGGAACTTTGAAGTTGTGAAGTAATCAAGTTGCTAATCGCAAAACAAAAACGTGCAATGTTTACTTTTACCACCATTTGTTAACCCCCAGAAACTAATATTTTCGCATCAATTTTCTTTTGATAATTTGGAAGCCTTGGTAAATTGATGCTTGTCAGAACTGGACTGGAATCATTTTGGTAAGTATAAAATGCTGTAATTCTGAAAGTCTTCAAGACATCGAAAAACACATTGGAGAATCAAAACAAAGAATCTAAAGCATTTTTCTTGCCATTAGATCAGAAGCAATCTGTGACAGCCATTCCTGTAGTCCCTTGAAGGTTGCGCCTGCGCTTCTAAATATGGCATAGTCATAATTCCCGATACAACAATGGATCATCTAGGTACTGTCAGTAGAAGGAATCTAAATGGAACGACATTTTGATGCTTTTTAAAGAATGTTCTATTGTTTGTTATGGTAATAAGAGCTCCAGTGCCACTTCGTTGAGCCCTGCACATGAAAATGAATAAGATATCGCTCGATCCAGGCTCTTTCATTGAATAACTAAAGGTCTATTTGAATACAGTAGAAATTTCAAGCCGAGTGATCAGAGGCGCCGAAAGCAAGAAGAAATGGAGGGGGCAGTCAATCAAAAGGAGCACTGCAAAAATGGAGAACTGACACACAATTCCCCCAGCCACAGCCAGCAACTTTTACCATAGAAAGCCAGCAGCTTTTCTACAAAGAGTCTGGATCGAGCGATATTTTTATACATTTTTATACACGAGATTTGATTGAGTGGCCTTAGAGCTTCTATCAGTATTGTGCACATTCGAAAATTTCACAAAATGTAATGAAATATCGTTCGATCCATATTCTTTTTTAGAATAGCTAAGAGGTCTATTGGGAAAATTCTCAACCTAAGAAATTACTGCATAGGCCCGCTAATCAACTCTGTCTTCTTGTTTTTCAAAAAAAAACAATCATTTGACAGAGGCGGAGGTCATTTGAAGGAGCTCAATAGGTCAAAAGCTTCAGATGTAGCGGATATTCGAGAACAGTTTTCTTTTTTTGAAAAAGGCACTACTTGCCCCCTTGCTGCCTCTCTGCTTCTGACGCCCTTGGGAGTGATATCTTAGATCTTGATATCTATTATTTTGTACCGCTGCAAGTTATGTTTGCTCTACTTTCCTAAGAAGACGTTCTTGTAAGGGGACTGTTCTTTCCGCTAGATTTGCTTCTGATTCACAATTGCACATGAAACAACGATACTGGTTTGACTCCACCGATTCATATGATAAAAGTACTACTAGGAATTTTCAATCTCAAATACATAAATCCCGCGGGAGGGGTATTTCACTAGGGATGTGGCATGGGTATGCAAAGAAGCTCTTCAGACAATTATACCCTGTCGCACAAAAAGCTCCAAAACTATACCCTGTCGCATACAAATTTTGCCAAAAGTATGCACGATCAGTCGTTCTAAGAGACCTCTGAGGATTTTCCGCTCTATACCTACCTTGTCGCCTAATTTCTCATTAATTATGATTTCCTGTCCCATAATGTTTGCCTGCAAAAGGACACTCTATCCTATACTTTTAACAACAAAGGCACACCCTATTGAGTGGCACATCCCGTCAGGTCAAGTATGGGAGTGCCCCCTCCACCCTAGGAGGAAACGCATTCAAGAAAAAGGTTGTCTTTCTCATTAGTCATAAAAACAATTTGAAAATGAATTATTTATTGCAAAATATGTAGCAATTTACAATATCTACACTACAAAAAACAATATAATCACTTGATTTAACGTAAATCATTTAGAGATAGTAATGGGTGAACAAAGACTAACAGTATTGGATATCAGCAAAGGATTCTGATGTATTGCGTTCTAGCTCGGTTGCCTCGATAATGTGATGTAAACAGATTTGGTAAATTTAGAAATAGGACACTTTCATTTCAGTCTACTTTTAAACAATGGCTAGATAGGATCAACTTTCTAAAAAGTACCTTGCGCTTCCTTATTACTCAAGATGGGTTGAACTTATTGTAGGGGGACTAACTTCCAAAGCCACATCTGGATTAGGTTTTTGGACCTTTTTTGGGGGGCCATCTTATAATTCAACACTTAGAGATGAAGGAAAGAGACTTGGCCCCAGGGACGTAGGAAGCGTCTCAAACATTGGGGGGGGGGGGAAGTGGATGTCAGCGTGCCGAGTATAATTTGACAGTGTGCTGTATAATTCGTTACTTGATCTACGGATATCGTCTCAATTAATTATCAAGACAGGTGAAATAGGACAAACTAATTATCGATCACTGCTTTAGAATCAAACTCCGAATGTATCCAAAAGTCTTTTTCCAAACCAATGTCAATAATAATTGTGCCGTTTGAGTACAATGGTTGATATATGTAGAAAACATGATATTTTCTTACACTAATGTTGACGGTAGAAGGATTTGTTTACCTCCTCAAAATCTATGAAAACACTTGAGCTCATATTGTCAGATGTCCCAGGAAAAATTTTCTAAAGTAAGGAGCTGTCAGTTCGATCCTAGTTACTTTGCAGTAACAGCTGTGAAAGCATGGCTTCAAGGACCACTCCATCATTGCCAGACATGATTAATAAACTTAGTTTATCAGGAAAGAATTTTCTTGAATTCTGTATCTACATGACGTTTTAGCGCTCATAACTTAATGTTCAGATTACTAATATCTTCCTACGATATGCTAAAAAGTATGTTGAAATGACTAGCATGTATACAACAAGAACGCAAGGAATTTGTCAGACTCATAACATTGTAAAACTTCATAACCTGGAAGGATGATGCCTAAAACGTCTAGCTATTTGTAACATTCTACCGGGTAACCCAAAAAACTTCACGAGCTAGATCATAACTAGCTCCATGAAATCAAAAGCTATTGCCAGATGCTTTCCATCATTGTTTAGTTGAAAGGCTTAGCTATCTTTTGATCAGATTTAATGAAAATTTTGAATCTAGGATTCCTCAATTTGAGTGAAATAATCACCATCATTTTCCAGTAAACATTCTGTGAAAACTCGACATAGCGACGCATTAGAAGTCGTCTGGGGAAAATTTTTTGTTAGCAAAATGAGTGACCTGAATTTCTCATTCAAATTTCATGCTCCAAAGCAACGTTTGAATTCAGGTCTTGTCACACTTTCCAAACAATGGACTGGAAAGCAAGGGAATGGTTCAAGAAATGAATTTCTATATTTTTGAAACTATTTCTTCGGACAGTATGCATATCTTAAACTGACCAAGCAACATCTTAACCCTTTTTTGGTTGGGGGGCAAACTTGCCCCTCCCCCCTAGTAGATTTTTTAAATAACTCTGCGAGGAAGAATTTTATAGCCATGAAACTTCTTGACTTTTTGTAAGTACTTATTGTGCAACTTCTCAAAAGTTTCATTCAAATAATTTGAAAAATGAGGGAGCGGGAGACAATTTTCGGGGACTGACCCAGGAAAAATCGCAAATTCTCAAATCTCAATTATCGCGAAAAAGGAGCAGAAGTGGAATATTTTGCAAATTTCTTTTGTAATGTTGTGTTATTTGACTATCATAAATATCATGTTTGGATGGAACATATGCTCCAAATTTAATTTCATCTCGATTTTCCTGATTTTGGGCAATTTTGCCGCTTTTCTTGACCACACAAAGGAAAATGCTAAGGTAAGCAAAAATGGTGGCCATTTTTAGGTTAACTTTTACATTTACAGAAAGTACATGCCTGAGGCTTTTAGCACACCTAATTTGGTCACTCTATCTATTACCAGTCAAGAGTTAGGTAGGGGGGGGGCTTTTTTGCCCCCCAACCAAAATAGTACTATCAAATAGCCCAACCACTATGGGGTTAAAAGATAGCGGAGCCTTTCAGCTACATGCTGACACCTTGTTTGTCTTGATAACGTTTAATGTCAAGGAGACATAGGCGATCTAGCTCGTGAAGCTTTTTTTGGGTCACCCAGTAGGATATTTGCGCTATCTATAATTAAACCTTCGTGTAAATCATAACCTTTTTCTCCGCGTTCAATAAAACGCCGGAACTTCTCCTTGGGACAACTGGCATAAACCAACATTCAAATGAAAGGCCCATATAAACATTAACTGCTTGTTTGACAAAACCTATGATGAAATTTCCGTTTTCGTCATGACCAGCCATGAAAGAAAACTTCCGAAAATATACCAACGATAACACTGACCATTCTCTTCAGATCATTGTTATCTTATGTGCTTGCTTGGAGATGAGGGGGGGGGGGCGAGTTGTTTACTTAGTAAAGGGTCATAAGATGATGTGCTTTCCTTATGGGTGTATTTGTTGGGACTTCGGTCCTAGAGGTCCAAGCTTTAGCAGTTTTGGTCCAGCAAGAGCCCAATTTGGGCACTTTCAGTCCAAAGATTAGTCCAGCCAAGCAAGGGTGGTGCCACGGGGTGGACTAGGGTGGACATGCCCACCCAACTTTCCTCAGGTCGGCATTTATTCCTAAGCAAAAATTATATAAAAACATTAGGTATACCTTCTGGGAATCAATTTTACCTCTTGTCCATCCTCCTTTCTCGAAGCTGGCGCCGCCTCTGCAGCCAAGGGTATCAATTTCATAAGAATCAGTCTAGCAAACGGTACAATTTGCAATTCTTGTTGTACGCACCTAACCGATATTTGGTAGAGAATTCTTCCAACATATGTTATATCATTGAAATGCTACAAAACTGTTGTTAATAGTACCGTGGATGAAATTTGACGACTTGTCATCGTAGGATATCCACAGCAAACGCAGCCATTCACCATTCGCAAAGATAAACTCTGTGAGTATGATGAAAATAAGCTACTACGTTGTTCGTTGACAGTCTCTAACATCAGACTACCTAACATCTGTTAGGGGTTGAGGATACTCTGTCCATGGATGATCAAAGGAAGGAGCGATTCTCTCCTCCTTAGTGGCCAATGCGAACGCTCCAGCACCTGCAACAATTACTAATCCTGCCCATCCAACGAAATATGATGCTCCCATGCTGCCTTTGGAGGAAATGTTCACCTCAGCAAGGTAAAGAATCAGAGCTACCGCAGTAAATATTGCTAAATGAAAACAGATGCCTATGTTAGTCCTCTAATGCTTAAGAAATTAATGTCACATTTGGACAAATATTTTGTGGCACTAAAAATGGTTCTCGCCTTCGTTGAAGTGCCAAAGTGGGTTTGTTGAAGGGGCTGATGGGTCAAGCAATGTAAGCAAAATTCTTTCAAAGCGATGATTTTGCAGTACTTTGATAGGCCATATCACATACATTTTCCACTAGTTTTCTCCAAATGAAGGTGTTATTTGAAGATGGGCTTCTGAATATTGCAGAGAAAGAAGGAAACATTCATACGTTGCACTATTGCACAGATATTGACGGATTTTTGGAAGTAACTTTATTGTGGACTCACCTAATCCACCAAATCTGTGCAGAACACAATAACCACGTGTGGGCAACATTACATATTATAGAGATAACACGTTTGTTTACAGCTACGTGGCCCAGCCCCTTTAAGAGACATTGTAAAGAAATTGATTTGGCCTGAAAGGAAATGCTGCACTAAAGGAAGGTTGCTAAGACTCATAGCTAGTTCATGGATGTCTCTAAGACCTGCAGTAGAGTTAATAGGCTGATGTTTCCTCCACCCATTTCAAGTCATATTACAATACTTGTTGAAAGTATTAGCATTGTTGTACCCTTTGTTCCATGGCACAAGGTCTCATGGCACAAAATGTGTTCCAAAAATCAAAAGATGTCTTAGCTCCGTTACTGTAGGGTCAATCGGCAGCTCACATTCCTGTAAGGGGGGGGGGGGGAGATTCACAGTAAATCAAGCTGTAATTCAATAAATTTTTGGATAATGGCAAAGTTATTGATGAAATCACGTCGCATGTAGTTGAACATATTAGTACCTTGTGGACTTCACCTCATTTTTAACCAAATTTTTCGCATGTATCCAATGGCCTCATGATTCACTCATACGTGACAAAAATGGACTTAACCCTATCTCATCTGTTACTTTTGAAGCGATCAATACCTGGGGGTGGATTCCAACCCCCCCCCTGTTTTTCTTAGCCGTTCTTAGAGATATGGGGCCAAAAATTGGCACAAATGTTAATTATCATGTAAACAATGAAACTAAATCATCAAAATCTAATCATCGATGTTGTTGTTGTTGCTAAAGCATCATAAGCAACAGCTAACCATATGACGTCATATTTATGAAAGCATGTTAAAAGTAAATATAACAAAGTTTTTTCACAAATATCAAAAGTAGATATCAAAGTGAATATTCACTGCAAATTTGGGCTCAATCAGAGCAATGATGAAAGCACAGTTGTATCTCACAACAAAGTTGCATCTCACAGAGTACATAGCAAAGCATCGGTTACCATGGAAACAGTTCTAAAATTAGAACGGAAATTTTTTACATTTTGAATGCAATTTGATAAAGGATCAAAGTGGGGAGATCTCAGGATCATTCCGCACATACTGAACAAGTCGTAGCCAAAAATACAGCTGGGGGGGGGGGGTTGGATTCCACCCCCCCCAGGTGAGATAGGGTTAACTCCTGTAAAAACAGCTGCTAAGGCTAGATTCTTAGCTTACCTTAGTCCTCTTTCTATCAGCTTTCGAATGCTAAACGACACAACGGAATCAACAGATTTTTTCCCCGAAGATAAGGGTCACTTGAGCGATGACGTCATATTTATGTCACCAGTCCCTGTCCCACAATTTTTTTCTTCTAACAATAATAATGAGGACCGATGAATTTTAGTAATAGATCTATTATGATTTATTAATAAAAAATTGCCTTTTATATCAAAACTGAAATACCTTTGAGGGTGGGGAAAATCCCCCCCCCCCTCCTACAGGAATAGGGTTAACAAGCAATTGTTCACCTGGGTTAAATCGAATGCTAATAACCAACCTAGTCCGAGCAGTTCAAGTCTCCTTTCTGGTTATTTGCAAACTCTCTTTGACAGTAGTGTCCCGCATATAAGAAACATTGATTTAAGAAACACCAGACCTTGATTTTCAAAATAATATCCCCTCTTATAAGAAACTGCCACATGTCTAAAAAAAGACTTCTTTCTTATTCAAAAAGAATATCTATACATTAGAAATTTGAAGAAAATGACAAATCCAGCCTTGCATTTGAATCAGCCGGTACCTTCAAATGAAAACAAGAGATTTGTGTGCAAACGGAGCAAAAATCACCTTCCTGGGATGAATTTAACTTTTCTTGGTAGCGAAGATTCACAAATGCAAAAGAAAATGCTTTTTTTTGTATGACAATCATAAAGCTCGTGTCTGATTAGTTCATTGATAGTACATGACTTTTTTTAATGAGAAGGCTAAGAAACTTTACCCTGATTTGAAGTTTATATCTCATTTCATAAGAAACATATCAGACCTCAAATTGAAAATGTTGTTTCTTATACGCGAGACACTACCGCATCTTATGTTACTCGCTGAGCAATTTTTCATCAAAAGGTTCCTAAATTAGAATCGCATCAAACTGTAAACAGTTATCCACAGTTAGGATGATATTTCTGTGAAAAGGTCGCCAAAGAGGCATCAATAAATGTATGCCTTTAAGTTTACTCATATATCCTTTCAATTTTGAAAGTCCACTTTTCTTTTGAGTCAATTATCATCACTCTTTGATCGATCCAATAGACCGTTTCGAAAAATGAAAAAGGGGTCTGGGAAGAGTGATTTGGTTTGGTAAATGGCGGACACAGATCTGGTGCATGGCTGCAATGGAGCTTCTATGAGCGCAGCATACAGCTCAAATCCTTACTGGTTGCTGAAGCACGCGGAAATCATCCAATTTCACAGTATTCAGCCAATCAAATAGCCACTTTCCAACCACGTGATACCAAATTGGCCGTTCGAAGTGAATTATTGAGCACCCTCACGAAAGCTGAAATAGCTGCTAAGTTACAATAATTACATGGAAGTTTCTTCGATAAATCAGTAGAAGGAATGCCCCTCTACAGTTTTTAGCGTGCTTGGAAAAATATCTCATTTAGAGCCAAAATTACAGTCATTTTCCGGTCGATGAACATTAACATTCGCTCAAAAATCGATAAAAGTCGCTGCCAATGAGATATAAGGATAAAAATCTCAGCGATTGTGGATATTGTCCTGAGCAATAACCCAAGCATTGTCACTTTGATTACATCTCAAAATCGCAAGTGATTTTCACTGATTTCTGCCAGAAATGTGATCTGGACCTAACCTTCTTACCGATTAAACATCATTCGTTGCCTACCAGAAGAGCTTAGTTTGTATTCTTGAGCTAAATGATTCACTTACCAACGACTCAATGATCTATTTGACTTTATTTTTCATTTAAATGTCTCCAAATTTCGGTTAAAGCATCTAGTTTCGAGTAACTTCTTGCAAATTTGTCTCGTTCATTATTTTCTCTGCAAGTGTCAGTAATCTCTTCAAAAAACGTCGCATCGATAGGCTTGGTATCACGTGGTTGGAGAGGGGCTATTTGATTGGCTTAATATCGTGAAACTGGATATAATTTCAGCGTGCTTCAGCAACCAGTGAGGATTTGAGCTGTATGCTTATGAGCGATGAACTGTCCTCTATCTAACTATTGATTTGAGTTCATTGTTCTCAAAGGTTTAACTTTCAACAAGCAGTTGGGTGGCGAGAAACTGATATTCGCAGAAGCTCCTTCGTAGCAGTTTATTTGATTTGTGACGTGACAGCCATTTACCAGAACCAAGCTGTCTCCAAATCTCATTTCTTCATTTTTCAAGTTGTCTATTCTTTACTCATTACCTGTTATCATTATTCCAGTTGAAATTGATTTAGCACTTCTGTCAGTTAGAAAGATGATTGCAAATCCAATGAATGTGAATAGGTCTGCAATGATTGAAATGAACATACATGCGATAACTCCAGTTCTCCAAGCTGCGGAAAGAGAATACATGTCTATGAAAGCTGTAAAAATAAAGTAGTGTACTGGGTGAGCCAGAAAAAAGTTCCCACATTTGAAAATTCATGGCACCATAAGTACTTTACAGATTGAATGATTCCAATTCTATATAAAATCCGAAAGATTGAAGTTTGGATTGTTCTTGTTGCCTCACGAGAACTAGGAGTGTCAGTAAACTGAACTTTGTAAAAATGTTATTGTTACAAATGATTGAAATAAGGGCTAAAACGATGATCAAATTTGTAAGGACTCTACTTATTCAGTACGATACACAATTGGCTTTTCACCGCTCTTAAGAGTTATAAGTCACCAGCTTTCCAACAAATTCCAACGATTTTCAGTCCTATGTTGATAAATGTACAGTGGATATCTCTCACCCATGAACAATTGACTTTTCTTTATTGATCTGTGCTAAGGATTTTTTATGATTTCATCGATGTTTTAGGCCCTTTTTCAGTCATTTTGCAACCTTGTAATTTTTGTAAAGTTGAATTTGCCTATATTTATAGTGCTCGTGAGAAAGCGAGAATAATCACGAAAATACTTCGGTCTTTTGGCTTTTTACTAGAATTTGAATTATTCAATCTGTGAAGCACTTTTGGTGCCATTAACTTTCAAATGTGGGAGCTTCTTTCTGGCTCACCTGGTTCACTACTTTATTTCTACAGTTTTAAGCTTTATTCTGGCTCAATCTGTATGAATATGCATTTCATCAGTATGGCAGTCACACCATCATCGAATTACTCAACCTTCAATCAGCGTTTGCAAGAGTGAGCATAGCTTCCGAATCTTTAACCCTATCTGGACCGGGGGGGGGGCTAAATTAGCCCCCCCTCCAGGTTTTTTCTATGTAACTTTTTTTCGCTAAATCCCAGGCCAATAATTTTTTTTGACTTTTCCTAAATATCTTTGTCACATCTTCTGCCAAAATTTTGTCAAGATATCTCATGTATTTTTTTAAATATAATAATTTTTTCAGAGAGTAGTTTTAATTTCTTGTTTGTTTTACGGTCAAACCCTTTAAAACTTCAAACTAAGATAATTCTTAACATAAGTGAGATAACTGGATGAAATTTTCTGTGCAACCATTAATCAATAAGGGAATATCAAAAATACCTACTATTTTCGTTTTATTTTCACATTACGTCATTGATGACGTCATATATGTAATGAATTTAGGTAATAAATATAAGATTGCAAATTTCATAATTTTTTCGAAAATTCGTGTTTTTATGATATTTTGATGTTTTATCTGTTAATTAAACTTCAAGCAAGCATAATATTTCACGCGAGTGAGTTTTTACAGTAAAATTCGTAGGAGTACTGTTTTTGGCCAAAAACAAAGAAAATTGATGACGTCATCAAAAATATAACAATTAGAGTAAAATAAACACAATATTCAGACTTTTCAGATCAAGTTACATAAGATAGCCAAGTTTCATCTTTATAGCCCGTGTCAATTTGGAGCTCTGAGGGGGGGCTAATTTAGCCCCCCCCTCGGCCTGAGGATGCTCAGAAAAGCCCGGTCCAGATAGGGTTAACTCGGTGCAAAAGGGTGGGTGCAAAATCCTATGACCTATTTCTTCCTACTGAATGGCTTAAAAGAAGCTTTAGCTCCCTATCCATAATTCTGCCGCTCCATGAAATAGCTGCTAAAATTTCTTTGAAGCCATTCAGTTCAAGAAATAGGTCACTGAATATTACGCTCACATCTTTGATGATCTGAAACATATGCTGTAGTAGCGTCCCTAGCTCTAAGCAACAGTGAGTGCTGAAATCGCAGGAGATTGATTTTTAAAATGCATACCCAGCTCCATTTAGCGCTATCTTTATCTAGGAATTATGCATATGGAAACATAAATGGATATCTTTGCCCTTTGATGATAGCGATGATAGCATGTCATGCTAAAATGAAAAAGTCAATAGTTTTCAATGCCCCCCCTGGTTTGAACATAGTGAATAAATGACATAGCTGATAAGCAGTATTTTCAAACACACCCACGGTATAATGTTAAGTTGCAGATATCAAAAGAGGAGCTTAATGAATATGATACTTCATACCTAAGAATCTAGATGCCACGATAAAGTAAAGATAAAATAGCATAGAAACTGAACGTCTTGAATTACATTTGTTTGGAGGGTGTGATGAAGAAGCATCGATAGCACCAATAAGAAGCTGCTATGCTGAGAAATTAAATTGCTTTTAAAGCATTATTGTAGATGCTCTCTTCTACTGTTTTGTTATGAAATCTCATAGCTATTAGCGGGTGAGTTCAAAGATCAAATTTCTTTCAATAGGTGACAGTCACTCGACGACTGTGGCTTCAAGCTCTTCAACTGCTCTATCCATATATTTTTATTCGTCTATCCATAGATTTTTATTGAGCTTTAAAAATGTAGACCATGGTTTCAAATATATGCATTGTTGGATTGGCTGGCTTGTTTTGGACGCAGTTTCCTTATTAAAAACTGTCTATTTTGATAAACACACACCACTAAGACCAAAGCATTGTTTACTGTATGACGAGAGATACTCATAGTTTGAGTGGTAGGCTCTCCTAATCTTGTATGATTAATAATAATGCTATGCTAATCCTGTAATTCCTGAAATATTAATACCAGCATAAGAATATTTCTCTCATAAAGTTTTTACATTTTCTCTCTCCCCTCGAATTCTAATAACGCAAACATCTGAAAACTGACAATGCAATCAATGACCCGATGAGCTGGTAACAGCTATGTTCTTGTGATGCAAAAATAAAAGAGGATTTTGTGATTTAAGACCATCATTCTTATTCCTTCAAACAGAAAACAAAAACTTTTTGCATTGTTTTGACTTCTATTGTATTCTACGTAAGGTCTGGATAATCGTCGAAGATTTTTATGGAGTAAAGGTCATACTGAAAGTCGTTGGTTGCCGAATCTTTTACCGCAAACCAAATCAAATACTTTATTTTTCTACATCGTCATTTTAAAATCAATCATGACATTCTCATTACAGTACGCCATCTTGCATGCTGAGAGCTTTACTATGATCTTCACATGACTTCAAAACATCGTAACTTTTTTTCAAATTCGGGTTTGAAAGCTGAAGGCTCTGACCAATGACCTTAGCCTTGTTTATCTTGTTGTCTGTTTGGCGTCATGTATCTTAACTTTGTTGTTTTGTTCTCTGTTTTGTGTGTTGATAATGAGTTTGAGTATATAAGTGCCTTTGACAGAGAATACCATCTGACTTTGTGTCTTTTTTTACAATGGATGGCAATGGTGCACTGTAAGACCAGGTTATCAGGTCATCCAAGGATTTTTTGACACTGCACAGTAAAAGCACCTGTTTCGTCATTGTTTTGAGCCATCACTTGCTTTGAGATCACAATGAATAATTTGACAGAACTTCTTGCAAAATAAGCTTTACTTTATACTTCAGGCAATGAAACTACAAGAAACTCATTTAGAGCCTTTTGGTGGTAAAAGTATCCTAAAATCTAAGAAGCTACCTGCCACCCCGACCCTTTGTTTCTTATAAAAATGGGTGCATTTAGTGAGATTGGGGCACATCGTCGTCATAAAAAGAAATTTGGAGGTTTTTTCCTTCAAGGTAGAAAGCAGAAGTTTTTTGACAACGAAGCATTGTACTTTCCAATTGTCTTATATACCATATATGAGAATAGTGACAGTAGGCATTGATGGTATTGGGTACTGGTCCCTATGGTACCTGGCACTGATACCCTTGGTGCTGGGTGCTGGCTGAAACTACTGCATTACCGACGAAATCGTTTTTGAGACGAAAATGTTGGGAGCAAGGTAACTGTCAATTTTTTGATCCCAGCTTCTTCTCTGCATTTTCCCGTCATTTTCAAGTTAAAGTGCTACTGCCTTCCTGCTCCGATGGCCCTAAGTACTTGGAATTGGATGTTTTGTTACCTGGTACTGCCCCTGCGGTACTGTGGTATCACCGGCTTCTCGTGGAATCGCCTCCGTAGTTTTGGATAGGGTTGTATAGTTGTAATGAGGAAGATTGTGGTCAGAAAAAGATTATATTGTGAATTTCATATAGATGTAAATGTAGCTTTATCAAAAGAGCGCTGCTTTAGCATTTTTTTCAGAATTATGCACTAATATTCAATCAATGCTTGTGACGTAGCACTATTGCTTTCAAAGTTATTTGGGGGGTCTTGAGCCCTACCTGTCCCCCAGTTTCGTAAGGGCATGTTCAGTCAATTTCATCTAAAAGCTATGATCTACCGAATTGGGAGGGAGAAGGGTAACTTATCACGCGAAACGTTTAAAGGCAAAGTCATGTTAAACAAAGCAGTTTGGACGGGAGCTAGCTGCTGATAGAGTCTTAAATCTTACCTTCATGTGTCTCGAGCGTTTTGCAGTCTCCATTCGTACAATTCTTAAATAATCCATAAGACACTTCAGTTTCCTTTGATGTGAATGAGGACTTGATTGTAATAGTGTGCCATTGATTGGTTGCTATTGAAATGACAATGCACAAAGATCCAATACACATTAGTATCAACGTTAGAATTCGCAGCTGGGTTATTCGCATTATCTTGACACCTATTTTGGAGAGAGATAATGGTGTTAAGTAGGTAATTTTGTATCAATTGCTCGCTTTTTGCATGAAACAAACTGACGAGTGTGTGACGATATGCATTTTCGGTTATTCGACACTTCTTCCTTTCCCAATTATTAGTATATTCATCTTGTTTCATGGTTTCCGGCTAATTTGATTATTCTCTTGTAGTATTTGACAGCTTTCTCCTTAGTTACAAGTTGATTTGCTCGTGGTTCTTTTGCAGTAGTCACTGTAATAGTTTTATTTCCACGGATTATTTAGTCTGATATCTGCATTTTGTAGGTAAATTACTTTGAGTCCGTTAAACAAGCATGTTTTTAGAAATAATATAAAGAACTGTAGTTACATTTTTGTTTGTTTGCTATATATTTCAAAACACTCGCAATTACATTGTTTTAATCGTCGGAGCTTTCGCCTCACTGAGGCCTCAGAGGTGAGGCGAGAGCCTCGACAATTAAAACAATGTAAGTGCGAGTGTTCTGAAATATATGGCAAACAAACAAAAACACAAGTACAGTCTTGGATTCAACACTCGGAATCAAATTAAAGCTTTAGCAGGTTCTGCTAAAAGAAGAAATACAATATAAAGAACGTTTTGCTGAAATGCAAAATTTATGGAGGAATATACTGAACTTTGCTCCTGTAAAACTTACCATTGCAGGTTTCCTACCTTCTCTATAGCTGAAAATTAAATTCATGAATGTTGAATAGCCTTGCTAAGTATCAATCGCTTCCCAACCCTAGCATTGATCATCACTTTACGAGCTCGATTTGATCTGGAGACTTACACAAAATTTTTGAATACGAACAAACCAAACGCATCTGCATGACAAGTCCAAGAGAATAGCATTGGCCATCGACGCTGCAATATTCAAAGTGAAAACAAAATGCAAAATGATAATGAAACCGTAAAATGACTGCAAAAGGTCACATGACCAATGGGAACCCCTTTTGTATGACAGCAGAAATTGGGATTTCAAATTGGCTTTCATTCCCATTTCCAATGTTAGAGAATATACCAAATTTTCTGTACACCAAATGTAAGTCAAGTGATTAATTTCTTGGTAAACTATCTTTTGATTCCATTGTTTCAACATATCTCTTGATACCCTGTGATTTGAATGTATAAGTCAGAATGACAACATGGTCACTATATGTATATGTACTATATGTATTACTATTACTATACTATATGTATATTTTACCTTAGATTTTGCAGCACTTGTCACCTTTCAATGCAATGAACAGGGTGAAAAGAAGACTACCGGCCGAAAAATTCAAAATTCTCTGCAGCAAACGTCTGACATAAATGAAATAGTGATCTTCTGAAAGCCTGACTCATTTGCTTTTATTTGATATATAAATTTTGCAAGGTAGGTCTCAAGGAATTCGAAATCAAAAAGAAAATATTCATATGTCCAATTGAGATGGCACTTTTTCTATTGTTTTAATTGTATCTTTGTTGGAATTAGCAGCTAACATTGCAAGTCTTTTAATTTTTCTAATAGTGCAATCAACACGAGGAGCTTGCACTCCAACACTTGTACATGATTTGATTTTATAGTGACAAAATCAGTACTGTTATTAATAAAAAAGTCTCTTTGTGGAATAGCTTTAGCTACACCCCGATCTTGCAAGAAAAATTGCTACAGTTAAAAAGTTCAGCTTATCTGAGAGATTTGCTAAGGAAGAGCTCTGTTATTCTCAAATAGCTTTTTGATACACCCCGTACATCTGCTTGCAGCCAGTTGATGACGGCCGTTATCAAGGATTTGCTTTTGCTTGCGTAATGTTACAATGTTTGCTTTTGGAAAAGTCGGGCTCAATTTGATGATAATGATTTTCAGCGATTTTGATCCAAAAATCAAATAAAACTCTGCAACAATCCTGCATCATTTTAGCTAAGTGCATGCTCACCAGGACTTCTTTCTACAGTGAATGCTAACAGACTGTGAATCTGGCATCTCAGTCCATGATAATCATTTCCATAATTGTCGCTCGATTCAAATAATATTTGCTGCATGCAGCAGTCTTCGTCAGTCTTTATCTCCGTCAGAGCAGATCTTGATGCTCCTCATGCATATTTCACAGACTCTCAAGACGTAAAAAGAGCCGCCAAAAAGTCCGACTTTGAAGGATGCTCAAACAGGCCTGTTCAACGAGTGCTAATCCTATTGCAATTGACCTAGGCAAACAAAATGAATTCAACTGAAACTATTACTTGTATTGTATGTACCTGCCAATCGTTGGGTAAAACAGTTCAATCATATGACGAAGGACCTGCCAATCAGCTTTTCGATTGGTGTTTGAACGTCATTTCTATTTCAAAACACCTTTTATGTGCGAATGTCAAAATAATGATATTTGTAAACACTAGTTTCTGTTTCCTTGTGTTTTTTCATTGTGAGTATCACTGCTGGTCCTTGTTTATTGCGTAAAGCTAGCAGAACAAATAATAATATAAATCATTCAAGGACTGTGGTTTGCTAATCTGCGTCACTTATACATCAAATAAATGGATTTTACAAAAAGATTGCTGCTGTAGCATTCAGGGACCGCGGAGCCGGGGGGGCTGGGGGGGCTTTAGCCCCCCCAATCATTTTCAAGAGATAGTTTTTAGCTTTTTCTCAAATTTTGTTTTTATGATTAAATATCGCCATTTGCTTTATCAAATTGTTAACACCCTTATTTGCGAGTGTCTGTATACCCCACAGTACCGTTTCTCATGCATTTATCAGAAATCCTGCTGAGCAGGATGTTTTAAAAGGTTTTTGTCTCAAATGAAATGTGTCCAATAGCATTATGCCAAGATATAACAGTTTCATCATGGTAAGCACAGCTTCAAAACCCAAAGTTTTAGCAAGCGATAAGTGAAATGCTTTCATGATGTGCGGATATTTTTAAAGCGAATTTCAGTTCTTGAAAGATTGCTGATGAGGGCAGTTCTCCAAACATGTAAATCGCAGAATGTTAACCAGGCAACGAGCAGCGAGCTTGAGAGACGATAATTTTTTTGGCAAGACGTCTACCGATTAAGCTTCGCTCTCTGTAATGTATAATTTAGCAATTCTTAATACTCATATGAAGAGCACAGAAAATATAAACTCTATCGACGTTCCAACTAATTTTTTATCAAGAGACCCAACAACGGAAAACAAAACTTTCGAAAATTTGAAAAAAATCATTGGATTTTTTAATGCTACAAAATTAAAACAGTGTTTGCTTTACTAGGTTCTCTATGTTTAAAATGTTTGCTTCTGAAAGTAGAGACACAGACACTGTGTTTCCATATCATTATTTTTCGGAGATAATAATTCCACGAGATTGTGAAAGCTTTTTTAACTTTAGTCCTTTCATTCTAAGCTGAGCCTTTTCGCTATGAAATATAAACAAAGTAATACAATACACCTCTATAAATGATGCTTTTTAATGTGATTTAGTGATTGGATATGCTGATGATAACTGTCATTTCTAAGGCGAGTTTGCCTATGGAAAGGGGCGTTGGTCGCATTTATAGCCAAAGTAGAGGGCGTGGTCATAGAAACTTGTTCTGGGGGCTTCGCCCCCAGACCCCCTCAGCTTCCCCATTACTTTATAGCCCCCCCAATCCAAAATGTGCTCCGCGGTCCTTGGTAGCATTCTTAATCAGATTCATGGACTGATACATTCTTTTCACTCCAGACTCAACTGAGCATCCAATTTGCTAAATATAAGATTTAATATCATCGTTTGTTTAGCAATACAGTAAAAACCCGCGTATAAGAACCTAGTGATTAAGAACCTACAGGCTGAAAATTCTGAAATTAGACCCCCAATGTATAAGAACCAATTCAGCCTGAAATTTGAAATAGGCTCTTATTTGTGGAGATCATCAAACTAAATCAAACTCTAGTTGCTTTGTCATTGAGCCTATACGTACTGATTCTGCCACATGTGCAAGTTGCAAAGAGCTCTAAAGATGCTTTGAACGCTTTTCATTGTATTCTGTAATATTTCTGGTTCCTCCATGAACTGATGTTTTGAATAAGGCCTTGTGAACTCAGGTGTCTCGCAACTGACAGTAAATAATGGGCTTGAAGTTTCAATCTGAACAAAAGAAATACCTGGAAGCCATGAATGAAATAAGAACCAATTTAAGAACCTGAACAGCCTTATTTCCTACTAAATACTCAATGCATAAGAACCTAATCAGGCTGACTTGCAAAATTTAGCTTCAATCATTCATTTGTACAGTAATTACTTGGTTGCAAGGTAACGTAACTCGTAGCTGAACTCGTAGCTTAACTTGTATGTTGCTTTTCCACATTTTTGTTTCATCCTTGTTTTCTTTGAGTAATTTTCTTTCATTGTCCTCGTTCTGCCTCATGTAACCATGGGGGAAGTTGTGTCATCCGCTCCTCGAGGTATCGCCTCCGTAGTGTGGTATATTTGTAATTAGAGGGATTGTAGTAGGATGAAGATTATGTTGCAAATTTCATATTGATATAAAAGTATTATATCAATATAAATATAAAGTATGTATATAAAAACATAAATCATATATGTAGAAAGTATGTATGTATGAAGTATTTAAACATAAAGTATTTACGTATAAAGTATTATCTAAATGATATAAACATTATAGATATAAAAGTAGCTTTATCAAAACTGCGCTACTTCAGCATCTTAATCAGAATTATGTACTGATATATACATTACGCTTACGCTCCAAACTCGATCGATTTCCTATTTCCTCCAACTACCGCCACATAACCAGACGCTCCTCAAACCTCGAAAAGTAACTGAAAGTATTGAAAAGCAGCCCTAATTTTGTACATGGCGATAACTTCGATATAAAAAGAGATATGTTAAATTGGTATATATTTGATGTATTCAAATGAATCGTTTATGTACTTTAAAGATTAAAATTAACAGAGAACTTTTTCTCGAAAAATTATTGTGCATAACTTTCCTACAAATAAGAGTTACATGATGCATATAAATTGTTTTTTTGGGCTTCCATTTGGATTATCAAAGCCGACGATAATTGCTTACATTCGAATAAGACATCAACAGACAGGCATGTCTCTCTGTAGGCTGTTCAATTCAGTTTAATTCAAAATTGCACAACCTACGGACTTTTGAAAAGGTGGGTGTAAAATTCTATTACATTTTTCTTTGAATTAAAGTTCTTGAAAGGAACTTCAGGTTTTTCGCGATAAATTTGCCGTGGCAATTTCTTCATACCTTGACTACTTTCAAAATGGTGGCATTCATTAATTTCGAGGATATGATGTCATCAAATTTCTAAATCCTTAACCAGAAGAGCAATAGATTTCCGCTTGCAACCATGTTGTAGACCTTCATAAACTATGGTTATCTTGAAGATTGTATCAAGTTCTCTCGATTAATTTAGGATTTACGATGATTTTAATTTCTTCAACATTTTCGATGAATTGTTGCAAAATAAGTCAAAATGCCACCATTTTGAAATTAATCAATGTATCAAAAGATTGCTAAGGTAGATTTACAGCAAATTACCCAAAGTTTCTTTCAAGCACTTTAATTCAAAGAAAAATGTCATACAATTTTACACCCACCTTTTTAAAGATTGAAAGATTTGAGCCGTATGCTGGGTGCATGACACTTTGAATGGACTTTTCAACTTAACAAAAAGGGGTTATTTTCTACGAAGAAAAGAGCACTTTTTTGTTTATTGCAATGTCTTTGGTGGCATGTACGGGGTAAGTGGTCGAGTGGCTTAAACAGTTCTCATCAGGTAACTGAAGTTAAGCTTGGTCGAGTGAGGTCAAACTCCGGATGGGTGACCTCGGAGGCCTGACCTCGCGACTACCTCGCTGTCCTTCGGAAGGGACGTTAAACAACGGGTCCCATGCGCTAGAAATCCTGACAAGCCCACTCAAAACAAATTGAAAGAAAGCAAAAATGTACCCCCAATGCCCCGAGTCCTACGTGTATGGAATATAGCTCACATTCAACTGAAGAAAGCTTGATAGTATGTCCTTGAAAAGATGTCAAATTTCAAGTTAGAGCTCAATTATGGTATTGAGAGATTGTACCCTAAATGCTGAATGATAAAGCTTTTATTTCTTATGTTCTAACGGCAACATCACTCCGAGAACGATGTACAGTATGTGACATTTATGTAAAATACCCCTTTTGAAAAGATACTCACACTGGAAAATTAACAACAAAGATGTAATACCAATTCCTTTGCTTGTTTGCTGTTCAGGCAGACATAGCATCAGAGCCTGGAGACTTTCTGAAAATATTGTTTATTTAAAATTCTTACTTTTTGATCAGATTGTTTGTTAAAACCCTGATTCTTTAAGCATCATGAGTTGAAAATAACCATTCCACAATCCCTTGCAAAGTCAACAACAGCAAAGTATGACCACTAAAAGCTTTTTTGATTTGTTACTAAGACTGTCATGCATTAGTCAAATTCTAAAGAATTATTTACATTAATCTAAATGGGCTTTATAGTTATACATTTAGTCAAAATAGAATAATCTTTTTATAGAATCTCTGGGAACTTCTATGAATAATACAATATATGATAATGGGATTTCGTATCACGTGACGTTTTGTCGACTCTGGTTTTTCAATTGAAACTGTGTCAACTCTTAAGAAGATTGATGAGCACAGTTTCTCGTTGTATATACTTTCTGGGATGAACAAGTTTAGACCCAGTTCACACTGCACCGTTTTCATATGAAGACGGAGGAAAACTTCTCCGTTTTTGCTTTACGTTCACATTGCTCCGCTGTAAAAATGGAGCTTTTCGAAACCACTAATGAAAACGCATACTGATATATCTGAGAACGGTGCGTTTTGAAAACGATCCGTTTTCAGTGTGAGCGCCAAAACGGATAGATTTGAAAACGCTGCACATTCCTTTGCTAATAGACTGTTGATTACAATGGCACTCAAAGTCGCCATCTGCGCCTTTATAACAACTATTAACAAAGGCATTATTAACAAAGGGGAATAACAACACAGCTTTGCTGGAGCAATGTAAATGCCTATCATTTTCATAGCGTATTTACTTAAAAACTGAGCAATGTGAACGGGCAGCGTTCTCATCAACAAAAAGTTGATAGATATGAAAACGGAGCAGTGTGAATGTAGCCTTAGACTGCGTTCAAACGATGCCGGCCAGATTTTGAAAATGGTAGATTTTGAGAACGGAACTCTAACTGACACATTTTGGAAACGGCATCGTGTAAACACCTAAAAATGATGAAAAGAGAAAATTTTTAGACACTTTTGGAACGAGACTGATCGAATCTCAGAGTGTAGATAAGCTTCTTTGGCATCAAAATGTTGCAAAGAGTTTTGCCGTCTAAGTTCCTACCCTTTTCAAAATTTTCCGGTATCGTGTGAACGTTAGCTCATCTTTTGCAGCCATCACATTTTTCACCGTTTTCAAAATGTGCCGGCATCGTGTGAACGCAGTCTTAGACAAAATCAAACTTTACATGTTATATGAACTTGACAACTTTGCACGATTTTGCGAGGTCTGTCCTTGAATTCTGGGTCTCGTTCAAATCAAATCATTCAAATGCAAAGGAGCATGGTATTTGTTGACGATCTTTTTGCATACAGATTTTTCGGGGCTTAATACAAGCGTTTTGTCTTTTCTAATCGACTTTCAAACTACCTAAATCATAAATATACAGAAATATACATGGTTAAATGAGAATGACATAGGTAAATTGGGCATTTACCCCCGAACTATTTTGCGAGGCATTGAAATTACTGACATTGGCACGCCGGAAGGAGGCAAAGCATGCGTTGGTACTTTTGTCCTCTATATAAACCGATGTATTTACTGTGCCTTTTGCACTGTAACTTGAAATTTTACAGATTGTCCGCACATAACATATTTGGTTTATAAGACGACGCAGATTTTTTAAATACTCTGGATGCATCAAGAGCTGTAAAAGCACTGGACTGTTATTGCAATAGAACAGACTCCATAACTGTAGGGGGGGATACCTAAGGGGCTGCCCGACGCAAAGCCCATCACTTGCCAACATTTTTGTCCAAGTAAGAGTGGAATTTCGCCCTGATTTTCGAAAATTTTCCCAACGTTGGAAGCTCAAGCGAGCGCTGCGAGAGGATGGTTGGTGGCATGGAATTTTGTGCAAAGCAATAATATTTGCTTTGCGAGTCAAGTGAATTTCTAGATCTTTCCAAATGGTCATAAAAATTCTAAGTTTTCAAATGGGCAAAGTCAAAGGTGGGGCTATTTCTCCTTAGTGGCGGGACAGCAAGAAGGCTACCCTGGGTACCAGACTCTCCCAAGAAAGAAATTGATTTCTTTTTTTGGGAGAGTCTGGTACCCAGGGTACAAGAAGGCCTGCTGGGGAAAATGCCCCAATAGTACATATGTTAAACTTGCCGTGTTTAGCCATGTATATCTTGCCACGTAAACTTTGCCATGCATTTGTTGGCTTTTATTAGCTATACTTGTAAATATTTTTTATGCATGTGTAGCTATCTTATACCTTTTTTATGCCAACATTGTAAATAAAGTGTTGATAATAATAATGTCTTACATTCTCATACAAACAACCTGCACATATCAGTTTCTTCTAGCTTAGCTTTAGAGGGCCCACAGCTGCATGATATTTGGGGGCCAACGGGACAAAATAACTCGATTTCTCAGTGGGCCACGCCGCCCCTGTTGGAGGGGGCTGCCAGCCCCGGCGCCACAGCTCGTACGATTATGGTGTGTTCTGGAACGGAATAGCCAAGCTGCTTACGGAAACAATTTTGCGTCGCAGTTTCTCCTACTTCTACTTCTACTGACTAATGACTACCTTGTAAAAAGAAGTTTAGCATCAGTCTTTAAATATCAAAAAGGAAAGATCTCTATCATTCTTTGTGTTTTCCTATTCTTTAAGTTAAAGGGAATCTGGGCATATGTAAGCTTTCAGTGAAATTACCGTAATATATTGCAATTGAAATGGATGAAACTGGGACAATTATATATGCTTAATTTCCTTTGAGGCTATAATACAGTAAGATAAGACTTTTATCCAACATATCTAGGTATGTCATTGAACAAAATTTTTGTGTTTCATATCCTTCACTCTGCTCTTAAAAATTTCTAGAGTTTGACTGTCAGACTGCGCTCACACGATGCCGGCAGATTTTGAAAACGGTGAAAAATGTGACGGATAGGCCTCCTGTTCACACGAAAACGGCACATTTTTTGCCGGCAGATTTCGAAAACGGTAGATTTTGAAAACGGAACCCTAACCGGCATAAATTTGAAACAGCATCGTAAACAGAGCATTTTTTGACGCTTTTGGATCGAGACTGGTCGATTCTTACGGTGTAGGTACTTTTCTTTAGCATCAAAGTCCAGGAACGAGTTTTTACTGTCAAATTTCCTACCGTTTTCAAATTGTGCCGGCATCGTGTGAACGCTAGCTCAGATTTTGCTACCGTCACATTTTTCACCGTTTTCAAAATGTGCCGGCATCGTGTGAACGCAGTCTCAGTCACATTTGAATGTAAGCCTCCGCATTGTATGACAACATAAAATAATCTTTTTTCATTTGAAACTGTTTTAGTTTTCCATTTCTAACAGAATATTATAGTTGATCTTTATCATTGGAAACCATTCCATGTATGATCTTAATCTACTAAGTTTCCACCAAATTACATTGCTTTTTCTGCACTGATTATTCTTCAGAGATTAATGTTTCTTATGTACTCAAGGAATATCACATGACAACATTCATTGAATAGCGTAGAGAGCAAATCCTCCAAGTGTGCTGAATTAGAAATCTTTTTTGTAGGTTTTTAACATCAATAAAAGAAACTCAAGGCTGAGATGTTTTTCGAGCAGCTGTGTCACTAAAATGGTCTCTTAACCCTATCAAGCCTAGGGGGGGGGCTGAATCAGGCCCCCCCTAGCGGTTTTTTGTCTGCAGATTTTTACCAAGTGCACTTATAACACTGAAACTTTCTGACTTTTAGTTTTTTTCCTTGTTATGATGTAAAATTAATTTTTTGAAAAAATCAAATTCATTCCAGGGGGTAAACACGACCAGTTTTCAAGAGATGTATGTTTAAAATTTTGAATAATTCCTAATAAAATCTACAGCTAATGTGATAAAATGATGAAAAGATAGGAATACATACTACTTTTGGTGCTCTATCCAACGAATTAGCTAATTTTTAATTTGAACGTATGGTTTTGCGGATTTTGGCACTACGCATGCGCACATTCTTTGCATTCCTGTGTGATGACATCATCACTTTTTGTTAATTTTTTTTCACAGAGCAGATACTATTTAGACATAGAATACAGTGAAATTGGACTGATGTCCTTAATGCTTTTTGTTTTCTCACAATCAACGATTTAAAATTTTTAGTACTGAACCCTATTGACTTTGAAAATTGAATAATGTGACATCATGGAAAGGTCACGTGACATATCTAAAAATAGATTTCATTTTTGGGTTCATCATAAGTTGGTCTATACACATGCAAAGTTTCAAGGCTCTAGGTTGTCCAGAACAGAAGTAAATTAGGGTGGGCCGAATCAGCCCCCCCCCCTAGGCTTCCTAGAGCATCAAATACCCTAGGCCTGATAGGGTTAAGTTCTAGGAAAAATATATTAAAAGTCATGTTAATGTGGAATTCTGCCAAAGAAATTGAAACTGCCTTTTTAACTTTTGAGCTACAGGCCAAAGATCGGACCTTTATGCGTTAATTCATTCAAGCCCTCTTGAGCTTGACATTAAACTTGAAGGAAATCTCATCAACGAGAAACTTGATTCTTTAAGTGACGTTCAACACTCATTTAAATAAACTTTGGACCACCCTTTTTGACCTGGTCAGTAAGAAAGCTATAAATTTAAAGGTTAAAAAGTTTTATACATGATACATTTATGAGTATTAAATTTCATGGACCATAGCTTACTACTAATGCAGTAGTTAGGTTAACTCTAAGGACTCATACGACACTTAAATTATTTGAAATCTGGAGATTTTCAGGAAGTAACATTGTTGGGGAGATGAACGTCAGCCTGAAATGTTCAAGAAATCAAAAATCACGTAAATCCTGGTCCCGTCCTGGCGAATAAAAATTTATGTAATTGGATCATGCGCAGGACGCTGTATTTCAAAGACCAATTACTTGATTCTAAGTTTCGTTTCTGCGCAGAAGTGACAAATTGGCAGTAGCTTTTTGAAGGAGCGATCATATGGTTTTTTGGTAAAATCACAGCCATCACAGAATGAGTATCGTCGTACGTAAATTCTATGGCCTAATTCAGCTGGCAAAGATAAATTGGATATTGTTTTCTTTGCATGACGAAGTCCCCTGAATGTCCGTATTAAATGTGGCTTCATAGGAGGAAAGAACTCCTATTGTAACCAATTATCAAAATCCATTAAACTGAGCGGCAGCACAATTCAAATATAACTGATCAAATGACAAAAGCAAC
The DNA here is from genome assembly GCA_964020215.1 of Aurelia sp. 3 sensu Dawson et al. (2005). Classification (NCBI taxonomy): domain Eukaryota; kingdom Metazoa; phylum Cnidaria; class Scyphozoa; order Semaeostomeae; family Ulmaridae; genus Aurelia; species Aurelia sp. 3 sensu Dawson et al. (2005). The sequence goes on from OZ026584.1 coordinate 5,766,844, forward strand.
ATTCAAATAGTCACGAATTTTCATGAAAACGGTCAAAAAAGTCTATTTTCAAATAGTCTTCGAATGTACATGATACTACTCTTCCTTAGCCGCAAAATACTTACTATAGACTCAACCGCAAAAGACCCATCAGGCAAAACTGCAAGCTTGATGGCCTAATCCCTTGCCGTCACACAATGCTCTATGTCTTCTTTATATTTACATAAAACACAGAGCTTGCTGGTAAATCGAGGTATAATTCATTAGTATCAAGACCATGACAAGTAAAAAAGCACAAAGGCAGCATTCATACAATCCCTTTGCCAGTTTGTGTGATGTATCTGCACAGCATCTCTCTCATTCCTTGGCACCATTTCTCCAACGTTTATTTCTGAGCTTTTAATTTTGAAATTCCCGCGCTTTATAAGATCCTATTACGCAGGTGCCGATGACTGAAGAAAGACGTTACACCAAATTCAACAGCTTTACTGAGGCTCCATCTCCCCAACAAGATAGATATCATCAAAGCCCGAAGAGATGCATTTGTGCAAATGAGTTTCAGTCATATTTTGTTCAAGTTTGGAAAGCTGAGAATTTGAATAAAAATGAGCGAATTTAACTCCTTTAAAGGCTGCCTCGTTTTGCAGCATACCAGGGCCGTCGAGAGCCAGCTCGGGCCCTGGAGTGATCCATAAGATCGGGCCCTAGAGGGGGTTTGGGGGCGAAGCCCCCAAGAAAATTTTCTGTGACCACGCCCTTCAGAGTCTCGGAAAATAAGGGTTACACCCTTTTTAAGGAAATTAATTCAGAAAAGTAGTTGGATTATTTCATGGCAAATTCATCGAAAAAACGGTATGGATGTATAAAGGACATCGTTTGTGTTTGTAAAATAAAAGATAGAATTGAAGTATTAATACCAAAGTTTCAAACTCTTAAAACAATACTTTACGGGCTTTCATGTTTGCAAAGTCGCGAATGATGTCATGAAAGTCAACAGTCTTTGCAATTTCGCTTTCGATGCTCAAAACTGCGAGATCATTCAGCCTGGCCTGAGTCATTGTACTTCGCATGAAGCTCTTGATTAGCTTGAGCTTGCTGAAGGAACGCTCTGCAGATGCAACAGTCACAGGTAAGGTACAGAATATTCTGAGGGCAGTGCAGACATTGTAGAAGATCTCTTCGAGTTGGAACTTTGTTATCTGATTTAGCAGAGAATGCGGATCCAGTGCTTTTTCCCCAAAATTAGCGATATGCACTGTCTTCAAGTGCAAAAGTTCCTCTTCAAGTACCACTGTACTGATGTCATCTCCGTAGGTTGTACCAAATTGAACGCATGCATCGTGGATCATCTCATCAGTACACTCCAGATATTCCCAAAGGAAAGAAAACAGACCATTTATATGATATGCAGCTTCGTAGCGTGTAGTTATACCTGCAACAACAGAATCTACAGCAACGTAAAATACTTCACGTTTGAAAGCAATTTCATCACTTCTTGACTGGCTTTCATCGGGATCATCTAGTAATTGTCGCTTATTTTTGCGCTTCGTTGGAAATTCTGTTGCAATGCTCATCGCAGAGGCAACAAGAACGCTCTCCTGGACAATTTGAGGCCACTTCTCACGGAGCTCCTTCAGATCAGCCACAAGACTGCGGAGATTGGCAACTTCGACATCGATGGTAGCCTTTCTTGCTTGAATGACTTGGTTCCTTTGATCGATAGCAACAAGAATCTTCAGCCAGATCGCTGACATCACAATGCATACAAAGGAAGATACATTTGATGGCCCTCTTGACTTCTGTTGTTGTTTTTGGTGTCAGGTTTAATGCAAGAAGTTGCTGGAGTGCGGCTTTGATACCTGGAAGGTGAGCAGCAAAAGGGCGCACACTTGCAACACGATCGGTCCACCTTGTTCCAGACAAACCATGCAGTGATGAGCCAATGTTGCTTTGCAGAATCTTCCATCGCTGAGGGCTGCAGGAGAACAGATTGTAGACGGTTTGCACCATTCCGAAAATGGTTACAGCTTCCGCGCATGACTTTGCAGAGTCTGCTCCACAGAGATTGAGGGAATGGCAAGCACAAGGAGAATACTGGCTCAATGGATTGATGGACTTGATGTGACTTTGAGCACCATTATACTTTCCAGACATGTTGGCTGCATTATCATACCCTTGGCCCCGACAATCAGCAATTGGTATGTCATACTTTTGAAGCGTATCCAGAATCAATGATGCAATTTCCACTCCAGTTTTGTTACAGCAATCAACAAACACCAGAAATCGCTCTTGTACGGAAAAAACGTCACCATCTCTTTTCATATATCGGAGAATGAACGTTGTTTGTTCCGTATGACTTGAATCTGGAGTTCCGTCCACCATGATTGAAAAATATTTTGCATTTTCGGTTCTTTTAAAATGCAATCCCTGACCCTTGCAGCACAAACCTTAATAAATTCATTTTGTGACTGCGGGGAAAGGTAGTGTGCCTGAAGCCGTTCACCTTTTTGCTGGGAGGTCTTCACCTTTGAAATGTGTTCTTGAAGAAGTGGATCATAATGAGCCAACAGTTCCAAGATTCCTAGAAAATTTCCATTGTGAACATCTCCGATTCGAAGCGATGAGCCACGAAATGCAAGACCCCTCTCTCCAAGAAATATGGTCACATCGATTATTCTGCTGAGTAGCTTCTTCCACTGCTCTATCTCAGACAACATTCTCTCTTCAACCATCACATCTACCCCAGTATTCATTTGCAATCGTGTCTGAAGCTCACGCCAAGAGAGGTAGCATTCTCTGTGTGGTGAGCTTTTCTCATGGCTTGGAACTCTCGCCCATAACTTCTTCCACCTTGTGTCCTTGCCCCAACCACTTTCTGTAGCTAATGCTGATTGCGAAGGTTTCTTTATTGAATGGGAAAATAATCTACATGGAAAGCAATACAGAGCTTCCTTGGAAGCACTAAACACCAGCCACTTTCTTTCACTTTTTTCCCCATTCTCATGGTTGCAAAGTAGAACAGAAATCGGGAATTATTGACCATCTGCATCTCTCGGGAACTGTTTTGGGAATGGAGCGGGACCAGCTCGTATTATATTTTCAAGCTCATTGGTCGTTGGAGAGCCACTCAAAGTTCCAATATCGAAGGGTGAAAGTTTTCTTACATCATCTATCGCGACATTTCCTTCTGTGTAGACTTCTGCATCTACATCACTCCTAGCATCAAGTGCTTCCACTGCAGGGTCGCGTTGAAGCCTCGTTTGGGCATCTTCAGCGTGTTCTTTTTGTCTGCCTTCTTCGGTTGCTTTCCTAACTCCAACTTCAAATAATGTGCGAGCATTCTTCTTCGTTTCTTGATCTCTTTTTTCTCTCTCACTCCTCTTCTGCGCACCGGATTTGTGTTTGTATGAAGCCATAGTATTGTTCGCTTTTTCACATATCTGTTATTTGGTTGTAAACTAGTTTCAAAATTCTCAAGATCTCTCTGATGAAAGCAAAATGTTCATTGATAGATTTATCTGACGGTAAAATGAACTCATGCACGAGATATGTGAGAGGACTCATTAAAATTAGATAATAACTCTTGTTCGTGCATACTTTCAATTCTGACAATAGTTTGACGTCGTTAAGGGATATTCAACGACTTTTTAACGAGCTTTTATTATCTTTTGTGAGTCGAGTATTTAGTACGTGAACAATCAAGAGATTAAAGACTGCAGCTTTTACGAGGTGACTAACTTTTCGAAGGAATACACGGTAAAGATACTTTTGAAGGCAGATACATAGTCATACAAAGTTACTGTAATGAGATTTTACCACAATGATAAATTTCTATGGACCTATATTTTTACGGGCCCCTTCGGGGCCCGGGCCCTGGACCTTTTACCCCCCCTACCCCCCCCTCTCGACGGTCCTGCAGCATACTGCAAAAAGCATCGATGATTGACACATACATATCTTTGTGCAAATAAATAGCTGACATAAGCACGCACCACATTGGGGACTCCAAGGATAGTTCAAAATCAGAAGTTTAACTCTTAGGCAAGATTAAGACTAATTTACTTTGAAAGTATCGCTCAAAACAAGGTTTTCAAGCGTGCAATTGTTACCTTGCAATATCAAAAGCAAAAACATCTTAATCAATAAATATCTTTAGCCCTATTTTGGTTGGGGGGGGGGCAAATTTGCCCCCACCCGAGTAGATTTTTTTAAATAACTCTTCGAGGAAGAATTGTATAGCCATGAAGCTTATTGACTTTTTGCAGCTACTTATTGTGCAACTTCTCAAAAGGTTTCATTGAAATATTTTGAAAAATGAGGGGGCGGGAGACAATTTTCTGGGACTGACCCAGGAAAAATTGCAAATTCTCAAATCTCAATTATCGCGAAAAAAGGTGCGTAAGTGGAATATTTTGCAACTTTCTTTTGTAAGGTTGTGTTACTTGATGCATTCTATCATAAATATCATGTTTGGATGGAAAATATGCTCCAAATTTAATTTTACCTCGATTTTCCTGATTTTGGCCAATTTTGCCGCATTTCTTGACCACACAAAGGAAAATGCTGACGTAAGCAAAAATGGTGGCTATTTTTAGGTTAATTTTTATATTTACAGAAAGTACATGCCTGAGGATTTTAGCACACCACGTTTGGTCACTCTACCTATTACCAGTCAAGAGTTAGGTAGGGTGGGGCTTTTTTGCCCCCCAACCAAAATAGTACTATCAAATAGCCAAACCACTATAGGGTTAAGCCCCGGAGGGGGTAACATAATATGTTGAGGGTACGGGTATGTGCCGCTCATATGGGTGCGCTTTTAGGTCCAAAATCCTCTAAACAAAACAAAGCAAGAAGAATTTTTTGAACAAGAAACTAGGATATCGAAAGAACTTTTTCTGGAAGTACACTAGTTCTACGGAACTTGTCAAGCTCTACACACAATGTCTCGAGGAGGAACGAAAATACATTCCAAAAATTTGTAGAGAAGAAAACGCCAGCACACTTTCACAGGAACAACAAGCCATTTATGACAACCTGTCCGAGCACAAACTGAAGGCTGAAATTGAAGTGCTACAAATTCGTTCCAAATTAAACTACTGCACAATACTTCTCTTGAGTCGCAACACTACTGCCTCGAGTGATTGTCAACAGTGGAGGAGAGTTGTTGCGTTTTTCGACATAACATGGAACGTTGAAGCTTCTTAAAATTCGCACGAAACTGTTTGCTTTCTGTCGATATTAGCCCCAATATGATGGATAAATGAGCTCCAATGGTTGCTGGAGTCAACGGTGAGTGAATTATCTTGCTCAGGGGTGTATAATTGGCCGATTCCAGACCCAAGAATGGCTTTCTACCCAGGATAAGCGTAGGCCCATTTGCCTTGCCTGTTGGAAATCACAAAATTTGTCAAATATTTTGAGATCTTAGGAAACCAAATGCATCTGGGTTATTGCCCAGGTTAATGTATATGTTCTGTGAAATTTGCAACTATATATCTCTATTCTAACAATTTATATGAATTTTCGAAGAAAGGTCAATTTTTCTTGGCCGGAAAACGCTCGTAGCTCCGGCCCCAAATAAGATATTTGCCTAAACATGTAAACAACTCTGGACGGATATCTCTGCAAACGATTTATCAAAAAACATTTCAAATAACTGCAACATTTTAGCATCCATTTCAGTTTTTGTGAGGGTACTAGAAACTTCACCTCAAACGACTGAGTTTGTCTCAAGGGGCTAGAAGCGGCGATGCCATTGGCTGATTTTCGTAAGGTTGGATGATTTTCGCGTGTTAGGAGAACCAGTAAGGATTTGAGCCTTATCTTATGCCGCGGCCGTTTGCCACGCGAGAAACGAAGTTACGGTTCAAAATGGCGAACAGCCAATCAGATTGCCGAACAGCCTCTTGTATCCCTGTATCCCAGAGTAGAGGTAGAGCAACGAACTCACTCTGGGGACGAGATTGCCTTTTAGCTATTCTGGAAAGAATCAGAATCGAACGATATTTTGCTACGTTCGGCAGAATTTTCGAATGTGCAGAATAGTAATAGAAGCTCTAGCACCACTCGATCGAACGTCTTGTATAAACATGTACAAAAATAACGGACGATCTATAGGTCTATTCAGTATTCCGACGGTAAATGAGAGCCATTACGAGAACTCCGGTCGTTTTCGAATGTCAAACTATTGCAACAGACGATTAGCATTCTGTATTTCTTTCCAAAATGTTTACAAAAAATAAATACCTGTTTTGAAAGATTTATAAAGTCATTTGCCAACTTCTATCTTCGCATCAGGCATGAAAAGGATGCTCCGGCTTGGAGAACGTCTGGAGGCTCTGATAAATTGATAAAACCAAAACGATTATAGTTACGCTTATCGCTTGATAGAATTTCATGTTATTGACAGAAATAAATTAAAAGAAGTTAGTTGTATTTACAATTTCCGCGTGCTGAAAACCAAATCATCAAGTGGCATCTACATCGTAAATTTGCAATAAGGATAACTTTCATCATAGTTCTTGAGTATTACACCATATTGATAGAATTTTGTATTCGATAGATGTAAGAAGAGAATACTGCGTTCCAGGTTGATGGAGTGCCCTATTCCTTTAGATCTTTTTAACCTTTAGATATATTGATAGAATTATCTTTAGCGACTGAAGCAGACAAAAGGAACATCAAAAGTATGTTTGCAAAAATCGTCTTGTTTTTCTCTTGCTGTTAAATGAAAAAAATATTTGCAAAATAAAACCCTTTTTATGAATATTTAATGTTGAAAGGAAGAGACTATATTAATCGTCGAGTTTTTCAAAGTTATCCAACTGCTATCCAAAGTTCAGCGTGATAAAACATAGATCAGATATCAAAATGATCTGATCAAGAGTTTAGCTGATCGTATTGCAGTGTTGTCGACAGGAAGAGTTAGTGTCCGAGCCAAAGTTAATGGAGTAATTGTTATGATTTCTTATGTAAATTGTCAAGCCAAGACAATAAATTGTACAGAAATGCGACCTATCATGTGGCATACAAACTAGAACTATCAGATTTTTCAGTTTAATTCTATTTCAGTGTGTACGAATGAATTATTGTTGCATTCAAATTTGCTGAAATAACTTTGCAGATTCGTCCTACAACATCAAAATGTTAAATTGCAGCTCAGTAAGTTTCAATGTGTGGTCTGATTGGCGGCTCCAGTTTTACTAAACCTACCGTCACGAGAATTTTAAGGCAATTAACAAAAACTTCGGAGAATGCCAAGTCTACTTTCTTCAGAACTTGTACAAATCAGACACACCAAGCTTTTCAAAAATTAATGACATATTCATGTCGCATTGTTATGTTTTATTGCATCAGTGATGAAAGAAAAGCAATCATTTGCTGATATACTCGTTTCAACCGACACAAGTGATTTAAAAAGTTGGAAGAATACCCGTTCCTTGAAAGGAAATGTTACATATCTATTAATAATAATAATAATAATAATGATAATAATATAAATAATAATAATGATGCATATTTATACAGGATAAGCCTTTTCAGTACATGTAACATACTGCTATTAATAAGGGTCCTGTATTAGTGAGACAAAGCCAGAAGATGGTTTCAGCAATATCCAACATGCACTATTTCAGTATGAAGCTGCTTCACACATCGCCTTCCTAGTAGTAACAATGCAGTATAGTCAGTTCTTCCTGAAACTTTACCTGGTTTTGCGGAGGAATGTCTCATGTTTTGAATGCTTTAATTTTTAGAAACTTGTTTGGTTAACCAGGTACATGATAAATTGAGTTTTTTTTTCTATATTCAATCAAAAATTTTACGTACATATTACTAATTACTATACCTACAAAGTACGTTACAATTACTAATACGATGCCACAGGGAGAGAAGTACTATGTGTACCCTGCGGCCATTCTAAAAGTAGTTAAAAGCTACATAAAACTACATATAACTATTACAGAAAAAGGAATTATAAAAATACAAACTGAACCTAAGGATATTTGTGAAGGTAGCCTGCAAGCAAATAAAGTAATTGCATGGGTGGATTTGTAGATTAATGGAGTAATTGCACCTCTGAAGTGATCTTAAAGTTATCAAAACACAAAACAAACCAACCTTTCATAGGAAATAATATCACTTATCTGGTAGTTAGAAAGACAACCTTCAACGCTGCTGATTCTTCATTCAAAAATATTCTGCAATGCTTTGTGTTAGCGAAAACACGTGAAAAATGCATCCAGACTTGCAGAATTACTGACATTTGTAAATAGAAAAACCCAAAATAATGATTAAAGATGTGAACATTACCAGCAACGGCATGCTTTAGTTGCGACTTGAATTGGATAGAAAACTACATAGATTTTTGTCAGGCTCTTGCATCATCAAAACTTCATAGTTGTATTCTATCATTCCTTTGGTGAGTGAATTAGACAGTTACTCTTCCATTTTTAACTGTGACCTAAACTGCATGTTTCCTAGATAGTTATCGGATTAGCGAGGCTGTTACCAAGGAGCTGAAAACGTAACATAGAAAACAGAGATCTTGAAAAATTAAAACTGTTCTTGTCTCCTGCTATTTTGATCTTGATTCTCAGTTATTGGCTATGTGATCATCATTCTTCACATGTTTCCAGCTCGATAAAGGTCAGTTTTCAGTTAGTCGAACTTTTTAAGTGTGGTGAAATTTCATTTAATGCTGATGTGTCGTTCAAAAGAAAATTACTGCTAAAAGACATATGATTGCGTAAAACTCTGGCCGCTAGGACAATTCAACTGACTTGCAGTCAGTCTTAAGTAGAAACAATGCATTTGCTGGTATGGCTAAATACATAACTTCTAACAAACTCATTGCTAGACATTGATTTCATAAAAATATCGAAGAGGAGAACTGAAAGAATGAGCTTATTGTGAGATTCTCTAGGGGCGAGCGTTTGGATAGGGAATTTGCATTTCACTGTCAAGAAATAAGTGAAAAAAACTCTCATGAAATTGCTTGTAATCTTTGAAAAGTGTTGATTTTGATGGAGTCTGCTCTCGTGATTCGTCAAAGTTCTTAAAATTCAACAAGGTTACCAATCAAGTTGCAGTATAGAAATAAAATAAGCCTTCATAGAGAAGGCGTTTTTGACTTACTGTTTTTGCACTTTAAGATAAAGAATTGCTTATTCTTGGATAGTTCTACAGTCATCTTTAGGTACTAACAATGCGAACAAAATAAAGAGGACTAAAGTCCTCCTCTTTTTCTGTCAATAGAATTTTCAATATCAAGCTCTTTTTCAGACTGGTTGCACAGATTTGAATTAAAAATGAGAGTCAGACGCATTGCATCATTACCCATGTGTACGTAAGGACAAGAATTGAGATGAATTTATTTTGTTATCAGAGTTGAATGGTTTGTATTTCAGTACCTGTAAACAATTCTTAACTGCTTTGAATCACACCCATAATCAGTTAAGTTTGCTTTATAATGTCTAAGGCAAAGGAAGCAATCTGGTGAGTCAATAAAAAGGTCCACCGTTGACAAGATGCTTCTCCCTGAATATCAAATCAATGATATCAAAAAAGGTCTCGTTCTAATCCCGATATGTTCAATTAGGTTTTGTGATCCACCCGGCTTTAATCGGCCTTTCCTTCTGGTCGAAATGGGGGGATTTCCGTAGAAATCCTTTTCGACAAACTTCAAAATCAAGTGAAAACAACAAGCAAGATTTCCCTTTGCTCCCCTTCCTAACTATGATAACACTTGGATGTGTTCATGTATTTTGTCAAATTGAAAGAATGACCCCCCCCCCCCCTGAAAAATTTATTCATAATAGTGGGAAGACTTCCCATTTCCCCAAGAGAATAGTACGTGCTAAAGTGTACTGAAGTCATCGTTGTGTGGTAAAAAGATCAAAGAAAGCTTAGCTATTCAATCGGATATTGCAAAACATCATTGCTGGTTTACCCAGTAAGCAGCAGTAGTTTAAATATCGGTCCTTGTTTTGACTCACCTGGTGGAAGGAATGTTATTCTGGTTGGTCAAAACGATAACACAGAAAGCTGCCGCAACCAAACTTATAAGCGAATGGAATGGGAAATAAATGATAAGTGTAAGTTATTTGCCTTCTTTGGCACCGCTCAAAGGCAGTCCAAGCAAGACCTTGCGACATAGCTTGTTTAAACAATATGAAATGTAATTAGTCACCAACCAAGCGTGGCAAGGATGATCATTCATGTAAGGAGTCTAGTGTACTAATTCATTTTAGACTGTCATGCCGGAGGCTTACGAGTTATCAAGCCGACAAACTGCCGGCGATCCTTTCGGATGTATTTTACAGTCAGGATGATGTATGGTCTAGGCCTGGGCCTTCAACTGAGGCCTGGGCATAATTTTGTAATAGCCTCTTTAATGCATCGTAAATTCGCAATGAATTGTGCGAGTCGGTCGGTGGCCCTTGGGTGCGACTTTGGGGGCGGGCGGTACATCTTTCCTGATTCACCCGGTAGTTTTTATTTCTTTCTATGTTAATTGCCATGGGGTTGTTATAGTCTATTGCTCCCCGTGGTATTATCGTCCTTGTAGTGTTTCGTAGAGTAATTAGTAGGTATTGTAATAGGTAATTCATCTCGTAAAATTTTTAATGCAATATAAAAAAAAAATTTATGGTCCGCGGAGCATCCAGTAATGTTACCGCAAAGGAGCAAGTATTTTAGAGAGGTATACATTCTTACAAGGCAGAATCTTTGCGATTACCTGTCTGCTGGTAGTTTCTTTACAGAGAAAAGATCACTCCATATCCTTTAGGAATCGTTGTCTCTTCGAACAAAGCTCCATAATAATTAATCGGCTAAGAATTTTATATCTTTCAAATCAGAGTAAATTCTTGCAGTGTTAAACATGCTTCGCACTCTTGATTCTTTTCCATAAACATATCTGGCAAGGTCATTCTATTGCATGTATGATGTTTTACAAAACAATGTGGCTATAACAATGCTTTATATAAGGAGCAATTAGCCAAGAACAATAAAATAATCTTTATTTCAATGAAAGTACGTTCCTTATTCATCTAAATCGTTTCTGCACCGTCGCAGGAGAGTCTAATAGTTGCCTCTTCATTAGAGATTTCTCAAGCTCACGCAGATTTATGAGAACTTTAGGCGGGTTGTTATATTGAGCTTAAAAGCAAGCGGAATCTCAAATAAAAATGCTTCAGAATAATACGACGTTGTTTGAAAATATGCAACCAAGCTGACATTGAACATTTTGGAATCACAAATCTAGAACAGCGTGAAATCTATATACAATGCTGGTAGCGGTTGACGTGAGCTATTGTATACAAAGAAGCCGAGTTGATGGCACCAGCTGGCACTGGGCAGGTTAAATGAAATCTAGACATTGGTAGATTCTGCTTTATTGGTAAACAAGTTTCAACATCTTCTTTCATGACAAAATCATTAAGCAAATGCCAATTCAAATGAACTAAAGGGCATTCCCGATAAAAAGTTAATCTTTTTTGAAGAATTATAAGATTTGAATAGATTTATGTAATGCATATCATTTCAAAGCACAATCATATGAATTATTGATGTGCCGAAAAGCCAGACTAATTTACTAAAATTGTAGAATGTTTCAGAAAAAACAAACCCAACTATAGTTCAAAGTCTCAAAAATTGACAAAACTTGTGTAGATGTAATATATACCATCTAAAAGTACAATATTCCTTCTTTCTAATGATATTAGTTTGGATATATTAATGGAATTTTTATCATTAAATTTATGTTTTCTTGAGTATGGCCGATTTCAAATTCAGCATGCTGCAAAAGTAAAGTGAACTCCTTTTCTCCAGTGGAAAATTATGAAAAATGTTTTGTCAAAGTATTTCAGGTCTAAAAGCACTTGAGGTGATGCATTGACGAGGATAAAAGGCAATTTCATCCTCATGAGATGCATTTGTAGATAATGATAAAATATGCTCTCACAAAGATGGATTATCGTCTATTTAAATGCCGTATCACTTTTCGGCATCTAGAATTGGCCATACTTGCAAAAACGGTAATTAAGCAACGAAAAATTCAATTAATCCACCCAACCTGGATATCATTGAAAAGAAGATAAATTGTACTTTTAGCTGGTATGCCTCAAATTGATTCAAGTCTTCTTATTTCCTGAAGAATCTCGAAGGAAAGTGAGTTGTTTTTTTTCTGAAACAACTTAAAGAGGCATAGAAGTGATGAAGTCAACCATCGCAAAGACGGGTATATACCAATTTCGATGTCATGTCAATTGAAACCAGTCGTTTGGCTTAAAATTTAGACTCTTCATCAGTTTGCAGTTACCTGGTTGCAAGCCACCCTAAACCATGGCTTATTTTATTTACTTGTATGTTGTTTGTCTATGTTTTTGTTCCATCACTGGTTCCTTTGCGTAATCCTCTTCTATTGTCGTTGTTTCATTTTATGTATCCATGGAGTAGCCGTGTCATCTCGTTCCTCATGGTATCGTCCCCATAAAGTAGTACAGTTGCAATTAGAAATTATAGTAGGAGTTTAAATTGCATTGTAAATTTGTATATGAATTTGAAATTCACAATCAGAAGGTTTTCTCCATAGAAGTAGGAGGTGTGTACAAAGACTTAGAGTCCAATTATTCATCAGTTGCCTGATTGTATCGTAAGTATAGACTGTCCCCGATTCCGAGAGCTGTGAGAGCAAAACCAAGGCTTTCTATGATCAATGATGTTGCGAAACACATTTGTGAAATATTTCAGGCCTCGAAGCACTTCAGGTGCTGGTCTGTAGAAAAATCTCACTAATGTACTCAAACTAGAGGTATTAAGTAGAAGTGATAAAACCGGTCGTCGCCAAGGTAGGATTTCACCTGTTTGAATGTCCTGTCACTTGCTGGACCTAAAATAGGCATCTGTTAGTGAAACGTGGTATGACTCATGAATGATTAATAGATTTGCCCAAAATGCACATCATTAGACTTGAGATGGCTTATACTTCTTCCACATGACATGCATCAATTAGTCTAGCTATCATTGGCTTCTGAAAAATTTCGAATACAGTGGGATTATGTTTTTTGAAAGAAAATTCCAGTTTCTGAAAAATGTGGCCCAAAAGTTCAGATTAAAAAACTTAGCATACCTACTAGGGTTCTTTGTAATGGGTAGTTGCATACCTGGTATGAAATTCAAATAACTATAATAAAAATACACTTACACTCTCTTTCTTTGTAATGATTCTAGCAAAATAGCAAATTTGACGCTACATTATCATCAAGGTACGGTGGCCCACAAGTGTCAAGGCGAAACTCATTTCCTCAAGGCAAAATTTTCTTTCTCAAGGCAAAACTTTATAATCAACTCTATTGCATAGAAGTTTACAAAAAAATGTGATCGGTATTCTTTGTGGCTTTGCAAGATTCCTCGAGGACTTTTCTGAAAAAGTTCTCCCATAATTTTTGAACAGGCTGCCTGACCATAGTTTGGTAAATGCTTTCTTTTCTTGAAGCATGTGCGCAAAAAGAGAAACAGCCAATGTGATTGCTTTCCCTGGCAATTAAACGAAACAGCTGCCATTTACCAACAAGGATTGTCTTATGCATTGAAATTAATGTTAACTGCGTAAAGATTTGCCATTATTACTTGACTGCAATTTAAAAAACGAGGCAATACAGAATCCTGCCACCCCTATTGGTTAATCGCACATTTCCCTCGGGTTTCCTATAGTCTTGTATAACACAGTACAAGTACGCTTTATTGTCACCACAGCAATTGCTTTAGGCTAGTGAGGTTGACAGTAAACTCAAACACATGACTGCAACAAAATGTGTTTGATTAAATGATACAAGTCAACATTGGAAGCTATCAGGTAATAAAACTCATACTAACCGGTTTTGTCGTTGTACAGGAAAATACAAAGCCCTCATCCTCAAAGCACAGACCTCACAACTTCGGTCAGTACTTTAAAGACGTTGGGCTTTATATTTTCCTGTACAGCACAAAACCGGTTAGTATGCGCATAATATAAACTTACAACAAGGCCTGGAAGCTTGCTCTTTTCATCATATTGGATATTTCTAGTCGTATAAGCAGAAACATACTGTACAGCTATTTCGTAGCAAAACGCTATTGTTGTTCGCTAAAGACCTAAACACAAATTCTCGTGGAAATTCATTTCGATGACTTTGCAAAAATTTAGAGATGAATTGCAAAATGCCATTTGAATTCGTAAGAGTACTGATGAATTCATAATTCATAACAGTGTTGTGATACAGAAAGCTATAAGAAACGTACCTAGTTCCTAAGTGCCTTGCAAGGTCATAGAACTGTTAAAAAATTCATAAAAGCCGCTAAAAATACTCATGAAATAGTATGAATACACAAACGAATCCCTAAACTCGTAGATGTTAAGTTATGAGCAAACTGTACTGTATACTTACCTTACTCTGTAGTGTACTACACTGTAATGCATTGCATTGTACTGTACTATGATGCACTATAATCTACTTCACTGTACAAAACTGTATTGTAGTGTATTGCAATGCACTGTACTGTACTGTACTGTACTGTACTGTACTGTACTGTACTGTACTGTACTGTACTGTACTGTACTGTTCTGTACTATACTGTACTGTATTGTACTTCACTGTATTATACTGTACTGTATACCTATCATTTCCTTACGATACTCAGTATTGAGTTCCACACTCTAATCAATTGTATACTACATGCTTACCTTCTAAACATGTCTCTTTCTTGAAAAAACTGCACGGCATCAAATGAACAATATCACAACTTACTTGCTATTCGATTTCATCTTGTTGTTTAGATTTCATTGCTGCAAATCATTCAGTTGCACAACGTCTTAAGTTCCACGAGCAACGTATGTAACGCAATGGTGCTAGTTCCCACCTACCCACGCACCAGAGAAGCGCAGCTTAAGAGATTAGAAATGATATTTTCGAAACCTTTTTGTCAACTCAAAGTTGCATGAGTCGGCTTCACATTAGTCGGATATTCTATAAGTCTGACAGAAAATGTAATTCCCAAACCTATTGGTAAGAATCTTTTGAACTATTTTCACGTCAGTGGGATTTTTGTGTCGGATGTTCAGACACACTTTTGCCCGTCCCTTGAGTAAGTAGCACCATCTATGGATATAACTGTAGATGATTGAAGCTACGTTCTTAAAATGAGTAGTTGCGATCAGGGACGTAGGAAGCATCTCAAACTTGGGGGGTACGACGCATCGAGGGCACTTTTTCCTTAAGAAAAAAGGGGCATTTTTTCAAATGAAGAGGGCATTTTTTGTTTATTGCAAGATCTTGGGGGGCACGTGTCCCCAGTGCCCCCCCGGTTCCTACGTCTATTGCGATATGCCTTACTTGTAAAAGAAATATGCATATGGTGAAGCTAATCAATTCCATGGCACCTCAATGAAAAAGATAAAAAGCTCTCAAATAACTAATCAATGTAGATACTTCAGAAATATAGGATAGTGTTTTTATCGATGAACATTTTCTGTCTAGTTTCATTGCAATTCTAGAAATCTGCTAGTTGAAGAGCTGTAGGAAGCAATTTAAACTTGGAGAGGCGCGATACTTCAAGGGTAATTTTTCATCAGAGGGCAACTGACATGCACCCGATTCTAACAGTGAGAATGCGAAGTATAGAGGAGAATGTTAGAATCCTGATAGATCAGCGATTTCCTTCACAACAGAATGTAGCAGAAGGGGAAGGAAACGTAGCTAAATCACGAAGTAGAAATTAGCAAATCTAAACGACATTCTGCCCACATCGGTTTTGACAAGGAGTCCTCTTTAATCATTAAGGCACTTTTTGATTTGCTACAAAATCTTGGGGAACACGTACCCTCAATACCTCAACTTCATATGTCTCTGGTCAGCTGGGTTATATTACTCAGTGTTAATATATCAATGTGTTGGACTCATGTCTTCTGTTGTGAATTTGTGACAGTTAAAAAAAATGTTAATCAAGTCATTCTAATCGCACTGGACAACACTGTTTAGCATATCAGTGAAGCTTGTATAAAGTAAATTATTAACCCTATAGTGGTTGGGCTATCTGATACGTCCTATTTTGGTTGGAGGGTGGGGGGGCAAAAGTCTTGACTAGTAATAGATAGAGCAACCAAATTTTGTGTGCTAATAGCCTCAGGCATGTAAGTTTTGAAAATGTAAAAATTAACCTTGAATTAGCCATCATTGTTGCTCACATCAGCATTTTCCTTTGAGTGGTCTAGAAAAGTGACAAAATTGGCCAAAATCAGGAAAATTTCGATAAAATTAAATTTGGAGCACAATATGATAGAATACGCCAAATAACACTACATCACAAAAGAAATTTGCAAGATATTCAAATTCTGCTACTTTTTTGCGACAATTGAGATTTAGAAGTTGCGATTTTTTTAGGGTCAGTCGCAGACAATTGCCTCCTGACCCCTGTTTTCAAGATATTTCAGTAAAACTTTCTGACAGGCTGCATAATAGGTAGTTGCAAAAAGTCAAGAAGTTTCATGGCTATAATATGTTTTTTTAAGAGAGTAATTTAAAAACTCTTCTAGGGGAAAATAGGGCTCAGCAATAAGAATTTTGATAGCTCATTGCTGACTCCAGTTTAGAAACTTTTTGAAGATTCTCGTGATTTTCCCGTATTTATGAAATGTTTTTGAATTTTTGATTTGAGACATATTTAATTTTTCATGCAATATTTTTATTTTCATTGTGTTGGAACTTATTTCTTTGATAAACATTCTCCAGCTGGTGCGTATGATAAACGATTCTCTTTCTTTTCAAAGTAACTGTCCGTTAGCTCTTATACCAAAATGCCAAAATGTATTCAAGGAGAGGAATAAAAAATAAATCTTGACCTAACCAATCTAAGATGAAGCAAAAAGGGCGTTCTCACCTTTCCCAAGAGCCCGAAGGGCATGCCAAGGAAAGATTTCCTGTTGGCTGTGCCCCCGGACAGCCATGTGTCTTCCATATTTGCTCTCCTCAATCTCCAAGGTTGGATCCGCTCCCGATTTATGTACAAAGAAGGCACAGGGATCAAATCTTTGCAAAGCTTTAAATTCAAATGTGTCGATTGTTATTGCCTAATTCTTTTCATTGAATAGATAGAATTGAACTTTTCGTCGTTTGCTATCCTTCCAGAAGAGAAATTTTTTATATCATTTTGATTTTTAGAATTCGAGTGTATCTAAGGCCCCGTTCACACTATTCCGTTTTTGTTAGTATCCGTTTTTGTTGCATCGAAGCTACCCGTTCACACTACTCCGTTCTTGTACAAAAACGGTGAGAAAAACCTCCTTTTTTGTGCGTTCACACTGATCTGCCCGATAACAAAAACGCAGCGAAAAACATCCGTTTTGTGCGTTCACATTACTCCGTTTTTGTAAAACCCATTGTTGCATATTGGAGCGTTTTCAAAAACCTCCGTTTTTGTGCGTTCACATTATCAAATGCGTTTTCAAAAACCTCCGTTTTTGTGGATATCCACTATTGATAGCGTTTTCGAAAACCTCCGTTTTTGTGGCATTTTTGTGCGGATCAGTGTGAACACTTTCACAAAAACGGAGGTTTTTCTCCCCGTTTTTGTACAAAAACGGAGTAGTGTGAACGGGGCCTAAGTTCTATAAAAGGATGTACTAAGGGAGGTACTTGAAGATTTACAAAACAATTAAGAACACTACAATTGACTGAAGAAAGTCAAAGAGACCAAATCAAGAAATATTCAGTTTTTGGAGGTCTGCAAGATGCTTAAGAAGCAAAGGTCTATAGCTTTTGTATTTTACTCTTAAGCAAATTTGATGACGTTACAGCTTTAAAGACAAATGACGCGTACATAGCGTCTGTTTTGAAAATAGAACAAAAGATGGGTGCCTGCCATCATTTGTCCAATTGTTTTGAATCTCTCCAGATCATCAAATACAATGGATTATAATAGACTATATTTAGATTGCCAAGGCCCCTTGATTTAAGTTGCCTTATATCTCCGTAAGCTATTGATATTTTTGATAGGGCTTTTCCCATCACCTTGCTGCATTTTTCAATCTGAAGAGGTACTTTCCATCTACTAGTTGTCCCTGGTACTGACTTTATCGATACTGGGTATCGGAAATTTCGGTAGGTGGTACTGGCCCCTTGGTACTGTGACACATTTGACTTGTCATATTCACGATTTTCTGATATGAGATAGAGGAAAGCAACGAGCTTGTACTAAATATCACATTTTAGGTCTTTATAAACAACAATATTAAGTGCTAAGGCAGTTAGCTAAAAACACTCTTTGCGAATTGATAGGCATCAACTAAGATCCCTTTTTAACTGGCAATGAAAGATTGTACACTTCACTATTTTCAAAGATTTGTGACTTAATCTATAGCTAAGATCCACAATTGAGTTGTAGAACTGTTTGTATATTTTTTCACATATTTTTTAGGTATCAGCGAGTTTCTTAAAACCTTAGTTCTCTGTTTATCAATTTATAATTATTTTTCGGTATCTCTCGTTTACCTTTGAGGTTGTTGATCTGAGAACATCAAAGGACAGAAAGAATCAGTTCTCAGCTCACAAAATTGCCGAAACAAGATTTATCTAGCTTCCAGACGCACAACTAAGATCATCCTATGGCTCAGTCGTGGCCTGCGTATGATACTCTGAAATCCTTATTCAATAAAGATGAGACTGTAAGTTATGGATTACTTTCCCGGCGTTGCCTTTGTGAATCTAAGTCCAAGGAACGCCGCGTTTATTGAAAAGAAATTGATATTAAACTTTGTTGCTTTTGTATGGGTGTATCCATAGTTTGACCCACAGTACGTTTTGTGATGCTATAGAAAGGCAGTTTGGGGTGTCCCATAGGTCAGAAGACTGTTAAAGATGTCATAAGAGGAATCTTTTTCGGGAATCTTTTATCTATTCCGCAGGAGCCTGGACCGAGGGACACCTTCGTACGAAAGAATCTACTGAGTTGCGTTGGAGCTTCTAACACTTAATTTACACATAGGAAAATCCTTCAATATATATAGAAGTAGCATTCTATTGAGAATCTTTTTCATATTATTTTCACGGACTTAACCCATTTTATCCCAGAGTGTCAAATACCTATTAGAAATGTGCTCCGCTCACATAAGTAACAACTTTCGTGTAACTGATCATAAGAAAAAATCTTTTTTACAATTTCATACATTTTTATGGAAATTACGGCTATGTTCCCATTGGGAACAATGGAAAGATACGTAGATATTTTCAAACATAAAATTTTTCATGTTACAGTAACTTTGCAGTGTAAACATAAATGTAACAATTCTGAAGTGGAGGAAACATCTCAAATACAATCAGATGATATAAGTCATGCTTGAAATCAATCAAAACTGACAATACTTTGATCCAATAAAAAGTAAAAAACTAAACGATTTGTTCAAATTTTTTTCTATCTTGACAAAATCTGCAACGAACTTGCGTCTTGGGTGGGTTAGGAAAGTGATCTATGATTGCACATGCGGCACTACGTGGGTATTTCCTCCATTAGCAATAGCTGTCGCTGATTCTGGGACAGAATTCTGAGTAATGGAATGGAGAAATTCGTTTTCAATTGTTTTGTCATGCCTTGTAACAACGTATGCCAAAAGCACAACATTTTGTAAAGGCGGAGCAAGTTTGCCGAAGGTTTCTTACTTGATATGAAAGTTTGAAGAGGAGAGTTATTTGAAGCAATTTTAGCAAGTTCATCATCACGGCAAGGTGAAACACACAGTTCCTTTGTGCTATTTGACTAAGAAATCAAAGATGTAGGTTTTCTGTATCCTTTGCTGTATTGATACCATTCGGCAATCTTGGAGGCAATTTCTTCAAAGACTGACTGATGCATTTATACTCAGGTATCGAAGCCTACAAGATATTCGAATGGGAGGCAAAGCTGATTATGTCTTTTTATTTTTTTGGTGACATTGAACATTTTTTATCCCTGCAGTAGTTTCTGTAATCTTGGCTTTATGGTTCATCTTCCCTTTTCTTACAGCTGAGCTCCAGCAACCTCGAGGGTGCCACTTACATCTTTTGAGAATACTAAAGCATCCCATCCAACCTCAATCTCTTCTTCATCAGTGATTTTCTTATGCTCAGACGACAATCACGATTGTATCAATTTCACAACGTTCCTTGTTGCTCAGCTTGACTACTTTAGGGGCTTCTTAGAGTGTAAGATGCGTATATATGTTATCATCTTTTGCATAGATACGGTATGGTTGCAGAAGATGTTTGATTACATGACAATTCAACAATGAAATGAAATAAGCCAAGTTTCAAAGTCATTCCTTTTTAGGATTGTGTAGCATCTCATAACAAGGAATCTAATATAGAGTTGCCTTCAAACAATTTTAACCCATTTCTGCCCATTGTTCCCTTTGGGAACATCAGGTACAATTGTTGCTTACAGTGAATTTATCAAGCCTTTTGCTATTATTAACAAATTTATAAGTAAATGGGAGGTTTGTTATTCACATAAAAACAGGTTCACACATAATTTAGTGTTTTAGTCATTTTCATGGATGTTGCAAAATGCTGCATTTCGCAGTTGTCTACCTGTCAATCAAAGGCATTGACAACCGTTGCCAAGAGCCACGCCCTTTTGAAAACCATCATGCCTATAGACAGTTGAATAGTCATACTTTGTATCAAAATATAAATTTTCTGTATTCATCCTGAAATAAGAAGGAGCGGCCTGGTTATTCCTTACTTGTTCCCAATTGGAACAATGGGCAGATCCGCAGTTTTTCCTTTCTTGCCCATGAAATATAATTTAGCAGCTACTCACTCTCAAATGTACAAAGGTGTGATAAGTTTTTGTTTGGCATGGCTCTGCTTTGGAATTTAAAGATCGAAATGCTAGAATTGAGTTGAAACAGCGCTATTTTGTGATTTCAGGATTAACATACAGTGGTTGTCTTCCTTCTGCTACTGTAGCAGAAGGAAGACAACCACTGTATGTTAATCCTGAAATCACAAAATAGCGCTGTTTCAACTCAATTCTAGCATTTCGATCTTTAAATTCCAAAGCAGAGCCATGCCAAACAAAAACTTATCACACCTTTGTACATTTGAGAGCGAGTAGCTGCTAAATTATATTTCATGGGCAAGAAAGGAAAAACTGCGGATCTGCCCATTGTTCCAATTGGGAACAAGTAAGGAATAACCAGGCCGCTCCTTCTTATTTCAGGATGAATACAGAAAATTTATATTTTGATACAAAGTATGACTATTCAACTGTCTATAGGCATGATGGTTTTCAAAAGGGCGTGGCTCTTGGCAACGGTTGTCAAGTAGACAACTGCGAAATGCAGCATTTTGCGACATCCATGAAAATGACTAAAACACTAAATTATGTGTGAACCTGTTTTTATGTGAATAACAAACCTCCCATTTACTTATAAATTTGTTAATAATAGCAAAAGGCTTGATAAATTCACTGTAAGCAACAATTGTACCTGATGTTCCCAAAGGGAACAATGGGCAGAAATGGGTTAAAATTGTTTGAAGGCAACTCTATATTAGATTCCTTGTTATGAGAGACGTTTGCTTTCATTTAACCCTTTCTGGCCTGTGGGGGTGGATTCGGCCCCCCTCGTATATTTTCATTTATACGTTTTCCGTGTTTGCTGAATGCCTCTGAGATTTAGCAAGTTTAACCTTCTAATCATACAGCAATGAAACTGTAACAATTTTGGTGTTCTATTCCTAGCCTTGTCTCCATGGTAACCAAGTTTTCGTGCCACGCTCTGTGAAAAATGTACATTGTATCTCTCTTAATTCTTTTTAATTGGTCTAATTAAGTCTAAACTACGAATTTGCACCTAGTTTGATCTATATATTTCATTTCTTTACGAAAAGTAAAGTTTTACGACCTTTTAACACACTTTCCTTTTTATGACGTCATATGACGTCATGATATTAATTATGCTCTAGCAACAACAACAACAATGCTAATAAAACCATTGTTTCAAAAATTAATTGCTTATATAATGAACAATCATTATGCTAAATTTGGTTGCCATATCTCAAGCAACAGCAGAGATAAACAGGGGCGGAAGCCGCCCCCCAGGCATTGAGTGTTTCAAATAACCCAGGTCAGATAGGATTAATTCAAGATCTTTCAACTTTCAAAGAAAACACAAATAGAACAACAGGTTTTCTTCAAGTCATAAACAAATTTTATGAAAACTTCCAGCTTTGAATTACAGATCTAACGAAAATCTACATTAGGAGCCACAAACATACCGACTTCCCCCCTACAATGTCGTCTGGACGTTTTCGTGTGGACCCCCCTTACCCCTTACAAAATGGCCGGAACCTCAATTCCGATATAAGCGACATTTGTGCATTTGCTTCCTGCTTGGTTATAGGACAACCTTTCTGAAGTAAAGATTTAAGGATCTCACTTTATTTATTTAGAGAGTTCAAATTGACGGTAAGAGACAGTTAACAAAGACAACGTTCGGATTTCACAGGTTATGATTCGGTTTTAAAAAACTTTTTCGATGTAAAATCTCAATTGTAGAACGTCTTGTGCAAAACACTTCCATCCAAAACGGTCAAACGACGGTGCTGGGGAAAATATCGATATGTTTGCAGTCCTTCATATACGTCAAAAATTGAATGAATTTCCAAAATGCCATTAAATTTTAAGGTCATACTAAAAATGCAAAACAAGAACTACTTATGATAAAAGAGAAATCATTTTTATCAATATCTTTATCCTAGAAACACCTACTTTTTACTTACGTGTCTAAAACCTAGATTTTGAAGAACTTTCTTATGACTATGAAAGGATTAAGGTATGATCAAAAGAAGTCAAAGAAATGTATGGAAATCAAATGGAATTAGTAAGAGAAGGCAAAGATAGAGCTGAAAGATGAGAGTTACATTTCTATGGATACTTCAAGAATCTTATAACTTATCAAGATATAGAGGAAAGACATTGATAGTTGATCATGAGAGCTATATCACAATTTTTCTAGAAGTACGTTTGGGAAGAAGATGAATATCGAAATATGTTAATCAAAGGCATTCAGTCCTTCTAAGA
Organism: Aurelia sp. 3 sensu Dawson et al. (2005); assembly: GCA_964020215.1. NCBI lineage: Eukaryota > Metazoa > Cnidaria > Scyphozoa > Semaeostomeae > Ulmaridae > Aurelia > Aurelia sp. 3 sensu Dawson et al. (2005). Next base: position 5,789,917 of record OZ026584.1, read on the forward strand.
AACGCTCTCATAACCAATGTCTACTTCTTTTCAATCATAAAACAAAAGTTGTCATTTAATCCCTATTGAAATTAAACCAGAAAGATTTCTCAGGATAATGCAAGGATTAAGAAGTCTTCCATCTCCACTGCTAATGACTTTAGCACTTTTGTGCGATAACAAATGACCGTCAGCAGTCTGTCAGCAAAAATTCAGGACTGCGTTAACGCTCAACCATCTATATGGACTCAATGCCTTTAAGTGTTAATTCACACTGCACAAAATGTTTGACACAATTACTATGAAGCAGCAAAATGTTCTCTCGCATTAGCTCTAACCGATGATTCTGTTCCTGTTAGCATGTCTGTTTGTCTGTTTCAACAATTTGTGCAAACCTGATTGTAGCTCAGATGATATAACTGTACGTCTCCTCATACATAAGCACATATTCAGCATCGAAAGTACGATAAGACTTTATTGTCACATAGCAAAAGCAGCATTCCATTTTTAATGACTCGTACCTCGTTCCGTTTTTGTTTGGCACTGCCCCATTTGTTGATTGATATTTGAACTTTCGATTGAAATCGTTACAGTTGCTGATATGCGTAAGTTTTTGTATTTTTTTTAGATATCACATGCCTTCGCCACAAAATGGGTCAACAAAATCTAGATACGGTTTGGATACGGTGAATTTTAGGCCAAGGTTGGTTTTGAGATGAGCCACCATGATAGCATGCATGATTAATTTGTTCAACTGAAAGGCAGTATTCTGACTAATTTATCATGCAACGGTATAACTATTTTCTGACTTTAATGACCTCAGGTCTTTCGAGGATTCTAGCATGAAGCCATTGTCTGCCCAAGTTTTTCTTTGTTGACCACAGTCTTAGTTTGTCGACCACAGTCAGCAAACTAAGACTGTGGCATAGCACGTTCTACGCAACACTCCCGAATATTTTCAATGCTAGTTCTATATTCAATAAGGATAAAACAGGAATGCATTCGTATCTAGTGAAAATAAAGGGAAAATTGCTTCTTGAGAAAAATCAAGAGAGGCGAACTTGCTCGTAACAAATCTTTGATTAAATCACTGCTAATATCTTACTCTCAGTACTTTGTTAAAACGTCAAATGAGTAACAGGCTTGATAACGGGCTATTATGGTTGAAGTGTCTTGCTTATTTCACTTCGCATCAAAGTGCTTAAATTTTACTTCACTTACTTGTCAAATAAATAGATTACAGTTAAATCTGTCCTACAGAAAGACAGACGTTGTAGATCAATAAAAGTTACAAAGTTGTCAAAATATTCCACTTTGTCCAAAGATAATAAGTTAATAACGACGTTTCGAGCTTAACTCTTCATTTGGTTGATAAAAGGTTGATTAGGTATAAAGAAGATACACGTGACCTTGTGTGTCTTGAAATCTCTTCAATGTGTACAACGACTTCACAGAAATCTAGAACTTTCGGTTTTCAAAATCTACGATATCTAATTTGACTAGAATCTTTAGATCCACTTTTTATAAGAATGAAATAAATTGAAAGGGATTCTTTTCGTGGAGTATGAATAGATTGAAGCAAGATAAAACATTAGCTTTTATTAATTTTCAAAGAATTGAAATAAATTGAAAGGCATTATTTTCGTGGAGTATGAATTCATTGAAGTAAAATAAAACATTAGTGTCACATGTCATCTTAATCCTTTAACGGTCACCTTTACTCACCAAGTGCCATCATTATGGTTTTACTAGTTTTTAACATCATTCACATTCGTATTTTTAAATATTCCAGCATTGCTGTATTTCGATTTATAAGACTACACTATTATTATTTATCAAGTTAACCTCCTTTAATGGTGGCCAGATTTATTGCTTGCGATCCCCAGGGTGGTAACTTCCACTTGTAGGGCAACGGATACGTACCGCCCATACGGATGGGTTTGAACTGCCAAATCCCTAAATATGGGTCCCAACATGTAAATGTTTGACTAGAAATAGGTAGCTCTTTGAATCGACACGAAAATGTTTTCAACATTTTTATTCTTTTTTCATTTCATTTCCCCTTTTATCTATTTACACACGGTAAAGCTATCAACTTTACCGTGTGTAAATTACCGTGGTACAGAGGGGCTAGGGTCTGGAGTGATCTAGATAGTGTTGTCAAAGCGTCCGAATCATTCAGCTCCTTTCGAAGAAATTAAAAAACCAAACTATGACTCATCTCGTTTTCTTTTCCTTTTTTTGCCTTAGATTATTGTAAATAGGGTTTTATATTTTAGTTATTATTAGGTTTTTTTGCATGGCTCCCTAAAAACCGTTTAACTGAGTGGATTACCATGGATAAAAAAGTTAAAATGAAAATGAAATGAATCATATTTACATAGATTGCTTTCCAAGCTACCCTGGGTATGAAAATCGACCAAAAGTCTTTAAAAATTGGTCCTCCTTTATTATTTAGGGCGGAAAGTCTCCGTCCTTCCAAGACTTGAGTAACCCCTCCCCCTTCCTCTTGCTGCGATCATAATGGCCAGATCTCGCGCGCAACGCATACAATTAATAAACGTTAAATTCTAGAGAATTAAATTCGGATGATAAGGGTGACTAAGGACCGTAAAGATTCCTTGAGTTGCGATGCATTAAAATTGTTAAGAATTAATCAGCTAAGAATTAAGAAAAATCGTCAGAAAAGACGTTAGATAAAACGCAATACAACAATAGAAAGATGATCTATGCCTGGATGGTTTTAGTGCCTTGGAGCTTCTCAAACGTGTCTGGCACAAGAAAGCACATAATTGCCACGATTACATTCAGCACCCAACCAACCCATGCAAGTATGAACGACCAGGAGTACACCGACGTGTATTGGAAAGTGTTTGCAGGGACTCCAGATTTGCCAGTGTAAACTGCCAGTGCCAGAATACCAAACAATGCTGCAGAAAAAAGGTGTGCATATTGGGTGAGATTATAGAAGACGGAAACCATGAGGATGTCAACTAATACCCCATTCACACTGGAGAGCTAAACCAACTTTATCTAAGGGAGGTTAGATTTCAACCAATCAAATGCATTCAATTTGCTGGACTGACCAATGAGAAGGCTCCATTCGACAACCTGATTTAGTTTCAGCTGGTTTTGCGTGCCACTGTGAATACGGCATTAAGCAGCAAAAAGCAACTAATACATTTACAAAGGTCAAACTTAAATCCAATATTGCTCAAACATGTTTTGTACGTTTGGCCATCATCCATTGCATTTTTGGATGATAACGTCAAATTCTTGTGTTCCAGAAATATTGTCCAACTAGCAATAAATGAACGGACCACAAGTTAAGCCTGTCTCTAACAACCTAAATCCATTTTTCACACCTAAATTGAATGTTCAAATTTTTTCTGAACATTCTTTAAGTTACGCACCTTTAATGGTCATGTTTGTGCAAACCTGGAACCAGAGACCTCCAACTGAACTGTTGTGCATAAAAGCTCTAAAATCATCCAAATTTAAGGCAAAGAGATTATCCAATGTCATACCCCTTATCAATATCAGAGCTAGTCAGATCGGAAATCAAGCCGCACCCAGTTCCTTTATCCAAAGTCAAAGTTACTTCAGAAATAGGAAAGTTAACAAAATCTCTGAATGCATCTATGCTTTTGAATTAGTGCTTGATAAACCTAGATTACTCAACACTCTTTCCAAATCCGATTTGACTTGATTCGAAGTAAGCGAGAAACAAGTCTGAAGTAAGCGAGAAACAAGATAAACGATCGTCCCATGGGACATTCAATATGACTGCTACCGAGGGGCCTTTAGTTCCTGCTTTAGCTCAAACTTGAGCCTCATAAGCTTGTAACTCTGCAGACATTTGCCAAATTTGTAAGGTTCTGGTGTCTAAAACTGGTGTAGTATCTCAGAAAAGGAGTATAAAAGAGAGTAAGTTTTTTTACCATCATTTTTTTGCAAATTTAGTCATACGTTTCAAGACTTCTCTGGACGCAGTGTGTTGTGCATGCGTGAGTCAGACATTGCTAGACAGAGTTACAAAATGAGCGTAATGCTTGCGATCAAGCACGAGAAAACGGATGTTTTTAGGAATCTTTGATATGAGCCAAACTTTAGAGAATGTAGCAGAGCATCATCTAACTATGAAAACAATGTTGGCCAGTGAATCAAACATGTTTGATGCAAAATGTCTGATAGTATTCAATAGTGATGCTTGATCAAAATTGAGCTGGTGGTTAAAGAATAATCTTAATGAAACTTTCGATTTGCATAGAAATTCACAAACATGAACGATGTTGGGAAAGAAAGGACCAGCATTGATGAATATGACCTTTTTGTCCCTTGAATATGAGGTGACCAGCCGTCAAGTGGTCCAAAATCGCAACATTTATGAAAGATGATATGTAAACTGAATGCCAAAAATGCAAAATAGGAATTTTTGAGACTTGAAAGAAAAATCAGCATTCAAACGTTACTCAGTATGCAGAAGTTTGTAAACTTTGGAGTCAACTTTTGAATTCTTTGCAACAGTAATAAAGAAAGACAAAATTTGGAGAAAAATACAAATTTTTTTGAGTCAAATGCAAATGGATATCCCTTTCAAGACTTGGACCTTGATGAGCAATTTTCAAAATTGGAAAAATATCAGCTTTACGTCTTACATGATTTTGGCATAAGTTATGCAAGCAAGGAAGACTAATGGTCAACCAAGGACAATAAAGAATTGACTACAGAGGCGTACGCAGCACTGAAAAGGTGAGGGGGTCTGGGGCGTAGCCCCAGAAAATTTCAATGACCACGCCCTCCAAACGCTCGGAAAGTGAGGGAAACGCCCTTTTTAGCTATACTTTGCATTTCATGCACGTTATGGTACAGACTCTTCAAATCGTTTTAATGAGATTGTTTCAACAGTGGCAGCAAACAGGAATCCCTATAGCCAGCGCCATATTCAAGCTGAGATAACAAGGGATATTGAAATATGATTGGGTCTGGGGGCAAGACCCCAGGAAAATGTTTTCTTTTTTTACATTCAATCTAAAAAGTTACAAAACATAATACATAACTGCACTACTTGCAACAGTTCAGGAAAATGTTTGAAGATATGCATTCACCTTTGGCTTAGAATGCCTCTTCCAGCAGTGTTCAAACATTTCTTAGAGACCAAAACCTTGCTACCAACCCTTGAAGAACCAATCTTTGGTTGCTTTTCAAGAAACTCAGAGACCACTTCTTTACAGATTTGCCTGACCCCCCTCCACCAATTTTTTATAACATTTTTGTGCGAATCTCGAGGACCAACTTTTTTGAAAAGTGGGGGGTCCGGACCCCCCCCCATTCCCCCCTTGGGTACACCACTGATTGACTAGTCATGCGTAGATGTCCCTTTGCTTGCAATTACTTATGATAGAGTTGTACAAAACTAAAAACGGGCTTAACCCTTCATTCATACAGGAAATATTCTGTGAAAACGCAGCTCACTACAATTTACGTAATAATAACGAATTTGTTCAACCCAGAAGGAAATCTGTTAGCAACGGGACAGAAAGCGTCCGATTTAAAGGTCCGCAGTTGTGGCAAATGTTACCAACAAAGATACAAAATTCGGAATCTCTTGGTCAGTTTAAAACAAAGATCAAAAATTGGTACGGGGAAAATTGCCCATGCAGATTGTGTCGAGCTTTTATTCCGAATTTGGGCTTTCTATGATAAACAAATTTTAGATTTCTGCTTTTATACTGTATATTCTTAATGGCATGTAAATATTTCATCCACGTTTTTATTGAGTATGTAATATTTGTATTTTAACCCTAATCCTACCGGGGGGGTGTTTTCCAACCCCCCTCATGGTTTTCTAATCGCTACTTCTTTGTTTCATGAAAGATTATCCCCAAACTCACTGATTTTTAGTTTTTATATGTTTGCCACATATTTTTGGAAAAAATTTTCAGAATGGTAGCCAAATGTCACGTGACAACACCATATTTGGAGAGTGGTCGATGGAAGTTAGGTTTACTTAGTCATTTCTATCAGTAAAACTAATGAAAATGGGTTAATTCTTTGTGAGCTAATGGAACTTATTAATCAAATTCGAAATTTGTAGTTATTTTTATAATTTGATGACGTCAGTATCCTCTATTTTGTGTGACGTCATTGATGACGTCATTACTGATGATGTCATCAGATATTTTCAAAAATATTTTTTTGAATTCTCCATTCAAAACTTGATCGTTTTCTGATATTTTTGTACCTTTAACAAGCTTTACACATTCTTTTCTGCGCTTCTGAAGTTCTTGGTTTGCCGAAAGGTTAGCATTGGTTTTGATTTTTGAAAAATTCTGACCATTTTTTGATACTCTGTGCAATTATTGGTATGTTTATGTGATCGAAATTAATGGAGAATCATATTCAATGTATTTTGAGACCATTTGCATTAAAACAACGTTTTGTGCTTGCTTCTGATGGATTTTAATCTAAGAAAATGAGAAGAGTGTAATTTTTCTGGAGTGTGTCTTCGTTATGACGTCCTTGTGACGTCACAATGGGTGTTGGAAACACCCAAATCACCATAATTGTTAACAAAGCATTGTTGAATGCCTCTGCCAAGTCTTGCAGCGATAGCTATTTGGGAAGCACTTAACCCCCCCCCCCCCCCGGCTGTGTTAGATCAAAAAAAGCCCGGTAGGATTAGGGTTAAAGGCTTATTTTGTATTCTAAAGTTTTAGATTTGGAATTAATTAGCTATCTACAGTAGCTATATTAAACTGTCCAACAATAAATAAATGAAAAATAATAATAATAATAACAATAATTGTTGATCTATCATTTCTACCATTTCAATTGAAAATGTCAAAACAGTACAAGAAGCAGTTCCTATTTCTACCAAATTTGAATTTGCTTAATTGACGAAGGAACTAGGTAGTAAACTAGCTTTTAAAGTGGAAAGAAAATCCACCTACCTGAAACCATCGACATAACTCCAGGAAACTTAAACACCAAATCTATTCGGAAAAATGTAGCAATGACGAAGACGACTACCACAGTAATTGAAATTATTGCCAATGCCATGAATGCTCGAACGGCTCGAAGCCAGGCTAGAGATTAAACAAATGTGATTATCAAAAAGTGTTTCATTTATGGGAATAATCATCATTATGTTGATAAATTTTCTTGAAAAAGATACAATCAAAGACTGAATATTGCACATTAGCCTCATCTTCACCTGGACAGGACCGGCTTGTTTGCTGCATTTTAGGTATTGGATGCCGGACATAAATTGAGGTAAGCAAATCAGGTCAATGATTTCGTTGCAAATCCATGAGGCAAGCCAAATTAGAGTGCCAATAATGATGAAAATAAAAGTGATTGATGCACGAACTTTCAGATACATTCTCATCGCCAGAGTTAACGTTTTGTTTTGTCTCTTTTTCATCTTTCTTTGTTTGACTAGGACGATAATCATTACGTTTTCGTGGGACTACCCTGTTACATTATGTTATATCATTGATTTGTTTAACTCGTCATTTTATAAAACAACAGTACTTATACTGAAGCCTTTTACGTGTTAGAATAATATGAAATGAAGACTTCTTTGAAAATCATTATCTTTGTATTATTTATGAGTTTTTTCTCATGTCGAGTTGAACGGTAATTTGAATTGTAAAGATTGAGACAAGATATGACAAGAACAGTACAGTTCTCATATATAATTGCATGTACTGCCATTCGAATCATGTCCTTCTGATTAGAGAGATATCATTTCTAAGGCTGGGTACAGGAGTGAGAGAATGTTTGGAGGGGTACCAAACTAAAACCAAACCAAACCAAACCAAACCAAACTAGGCCGCTATTTCAAGTAAATCGATTATCCATCTGGAGTCTAAATCTGCAATTCAAAGCAATTGGCCCTCTCAGATTATGAAAATTATACCGTGTCTTCTTTTTCTGTTAATTAAATTTCATCTCCAAATTTGTTAGAAAACTTTTAAGCAAGTTACTAGCAAAACCTGCTCGTATTATTCTATTCCGACAGACAAAGCTTATATTTTGGAGACGAAATGCTACATATGCAAACACATGTTTTGATTCGAAGACTTCTATTAGCTGCGGACATTAATCTGAGTCTAAGCTTGGTTAATACATCTTATCTCATTTGCATCAACGACGAAGGATTGTTTTAACAAATGTCTTGGAAATACGTCAGTTAAAGTAATGTGATAATACGCAAAATCAAGAATATGTATTGAATATGAATGTGAAGCCTAACAAAAATAATTTTACTTCTACAGGGTGTCTCAAAATGATTGTGCCCTGTTGTGTGGCTAGTGCGGAGGAGCTGTAGATTCAATTATCTCCATATTTACATATTTGCATAGGTCAGACTTCAACTTAGAGCTCGAGACCATGTTTGAGTCAATCTGACCAAAACCATTTCTTTGGAAAATCACTTGATTTTGACATAGCTGGAGAACAAAAGAAGCCTTGCTGTTGAAGCAACCACTTAACCCTATCTGACCTGGGGGGGGGGTGGATTCCGCCCCCTCGTACATTTTCATTTATACGTTTTTCCGTGTTTGCTGAATGCCTCTGAGATTTAGCAAGTTTAACTTTCTATCATACAGCAATCAAACTGTAACAATTTTGATGTTCTATTTTTAGCCTTGTCTCCATGGTAACCAAGTTTTCATGCCACACTCTGTGAAAAATATACATTGTATCTCTCTTAATTCTTTTTAATTGGTCCAATTAAGTCTAAACTATGAATTTACATCTGTTTTGATCTATATATTTCATTTCTTTACGAAAAGTAAAGTTTTACGAACGTTTAACACACTTTCATTTTGATGACGTCATATGACATCATATTGTTGATTATGCTCTAGCAACAACAACAACAACGCTAATTAAATTATTGTTCCAAAAATTCATTGTTTATATTATGAACAACCTTTGTACCAAATTTGGTTGCCATATCTCAAGCAACAACAAAGATAAACAGGGGGGCGGAATCGGTCCCCCCCTAGGCATTGAGTGTTTCAAATCACCCACGTCAGATAGGGTTAATTTGCTTTGTCTCTGCCATAAATAAGCAACTACTTGTCAGAATAACAAAAACAAGGTATATTAACAAGTTGCCAATGTGACATATGTCATTTAAGAAAGCTTTAACAGTGGGCATTTCAAGCAATCAAAACCACCAATCTCCTCCCAGAGTGAGTTCATTGCTCTACCTCTACTCTGGGACACAAGAATTCGGCGATCGCACTGACTGTAACTCCGTCTTGCACGGTAAATCCGTTTGCACGGGGCAAACGGCCGTGGAATGTTAAAATTTGACGGGAAACCACATCCTTTACACATGTTGACCATAATTTGCTTCCTATCTCCGAAATTTGAAGAATAAGGAGCCATTTCATTATCGAAGCTGCGGCAAAAGTCTCTCCAATTTGCAGCTTAGGCCCATTTCCACTCCAAACAGACCTAACCTACTTCCACATTAAACAAACATGCCAACCCCAGATTATTGTTCAAATACCTTAAGAAATGTTGAAATAATGTCCTGAATGTGTTTGTTTTTAGTTTCTCAATTTATCTTCTGTAGAATTAGCGCTAGAGCAACTGCCATTTTCCGTCGATTAGCGTTGCCTAGCAAACCGTGAAATCTACAATGGCTGCTAATACAACTAAAATCTGGTTGCATTTGATCCAAGTGTACCAGGGTGTTCATTGTGCACCTTGGGAACGAGGTTGTAAAGCCACATTTTAGTGCATTTTGGTATATTCTTTGGTATCCATATTCACTGCATATTATTGATTTTGTATGTGTGAATTTTTGGCCCCAGTTGCATAGTGGTAAAGTGTCGGGCTCACGATCCAAGGGTGCTGGGTTCAATTCCAGCTCTGGCCACATTTGAGGAAGGCATCCTTAGGCAAGGTGTTAACACAAATTGTGTCTCTCCACTAAGGGGCATAAACGAGTACCTGGTCCGTAGTTAAGAGCACTGTCTGTGGCTGCAGCCTGCTATATGCTGATAATCGTAGTGACCAGGGGGTAAGGTTGTTTGTTTTTAATCAGCTGGTTTTGAGTGGGCTTGTCAGGATTTCTAGCTACTGAAAGCTAATTTAAGCCCACTGTGCATGCCGCATCCAGGCACGGGATACCTAGTTTAAAGTCCCTTCCGATAACGACGAGGTGAGTTGTGAGGTCAGGCCTCTTAGGTCACCCATCCGGTGTTTGACCTCACTCGACCGAGCTTGACTTCAGTCACCTAACGAAGACTGTATAAGCCACTCAGCCACTCACTCTGCAAAGGTGTAAAATCTGTTAGTAGCATTTGGCTAGATATAAGACTCTAAAACTGTTGTCATGCTTTGACTTATCTTACGTTGTTCAGTTCCTCTGTTAGCTCAAAATTGAGCGCGTTGCTCTACACAGTCATTGATATCATAGCGGTCAAGTGTATACAATGGAATATAGAGCTCTTGGTCGCCACGGTAAAGTTAGCACCATATTTAGGCAGAAAACTGGCTTATAGTAAATGTTATAAATCAATCGCTCAAGCAAATTTTACGAAGTTGCAGGAGGGATTTTAGCTTCAATTGAAACAGAATGCTACCTCAAAGTAGTTTACGGCAAAGACACTATTTCCCCCCGGGGGGGTACTTGACCAGATTTTGGACGGGGACGTGCCATCGAGGTTTCAAAAACATACCCGTTCCTTATACCAATTTTTCCAAAATTCATACCCGACTTTATACCAATTTTTCAAAAATATATACCCGACTTTACACCAATTTTCCGAAAATGCATACCCGACCCTATACCAATTGCGAAATTGCGAAAATTGATACCGTTCCTTATACCAAAATCGTGAAATTCGATACCATTCCTTATACCAAAATCGTGAAAATCGATACCCTTCCCGATGGCACGTCCCCGTACCCAAAATATGTATAGTACCCCCCCCCCCCGGGACTATTTCACTAATCAAAGTAAAGTAATCTCAAAGAGTGAACTTTTATAATTTAAGTAGATGTAACTTAGATTTTGTCGGTCTATTTATGAAGAAATACGTCTTAAGGTAACTGGAATGGAGGAAAATATTGCATTAATGAAGCGCCAGTGGATCTAATAAGAGAATGTCGTGTTATCTAAGTAATCGCTCGCTCTTATTTTTCTTATTTCTTTTTTTATATCTTAACCCTATCTGACCTGAGGGCGGATTCCAAGCCCTAGTGCATTTTTAATCACACTTTGTTTGGTATATGAAGAAGGCCACTGAGACTTAGTAAGTTTAACTTTCTATCATTTAACTATAAAGCTGTAAGAATTTGGACATTCTATTTTTAGCGTTGTCTCCAGAGTAACCAAGTTGTCATGGAACATTTGTGCAAAAATCATACTTTGTATCTCTCTAAATCTCTCTAAATTGCCTAAAGTTTCGAATTAGACATATCTCGATGCTTAATTTGTATTTTTACATTCAAAGAAGTTTGATGAGCTTTTAACATGGCTTCATTTATATGACGTCATACATCATTATAGTGATTATTACGCTCTGACAACTACGTAACATAGCTAATGGAATTATTGTTTCAAATGTTTATTGTTTGATGAACTGTTTCAAATAAGTGTTTCAAATATGATGAGCAGCTATCATGCCAAATTTAGTTGCCATATCTAACATGACAATGGAATTAAGAAAGGGGCGGAATACGCCCCCAGGCATTGAGAGTTTGAAAACGCCCAGGCCAGACAGGGTTGAAAATTAGTCCTAGTGAAGAACATCTTAAGGTAGCTGACACGAAAGAAACATGTCCAGTAAGATACCAGTAAGTCTAAAAAGCCTAGAATTATATTGTCAATCCCTCATTCATCCATCTTAGGCCAGAGCTCTTTTGTTAAGAGCATAACTTGATCTGACAAATTTGCTCTTCAGGAATAATTATATTGTCTGCTTCACAGTTTGGTTAAGTTGGGAATATACGCAAATGGCTCGAGAGGTACTTGACCAACATTTTTACTGGGCTTTACCAAAGAGAAAAAACTTTTATCGGGCTCATGAATGGCAAATTCTTGCTAAAATCTGTAAAAAATATACCACTGTAAAGCACAGAAATTTGACATGGTTCCCCTTCTGACATTCTTTGAAAACAGGCTTATTTTGATACCCCCAATGAATAAGAAATTGACGAAAACAGTACCTTGAGAGACAGCACGTCCCAATGGAAAAATATAGTATGTATCCCCCAGCCCCTCCTTTCCGAGTTATGTGGTAACACGCAATCAATATGTTTGCAACCATTGTAGGAATTGACCAATGAGAAGCCTACCGGGTGAGCCAGAAAAAAGTTCCCACTTTTGAAAATCCATAACACCAAGACTACTTCACGGATTTGAATCATTCAAATTCTAGTTAAAAGCCGAAAGATCAAAGTATTTTTGTGATTTTTCTCGCTGTCCTACCTGCACTAGAAATGTTGGCAAATTCAGCTTTATAGAAATATCATGGTTGCAAAATCACGGAAAAAGAGCCTAAAACATTGATCAAATCGTAAAGATTCTATTCAAATCGAACAATAGGCCATGAGCGTTTCACCTCCCTCAAGAGTTATAAGACATCGGTTTTCAAACACATACGAAAGATTTTCAGTGCCAAGGAAATTAATGCCTGGAGGATATATCTCGCCCATGAGAAATTGCATTTCCTTCATTATTCTGTGCGCGAGGTCATTTATGCATTGATCGATGTTTTGGGCCATTTTTCAGTAATCAATGAACCATGAAATTTTTGTAAAGTTGAATTTACCTATATTTGTAGTGCTGACAGGACAGCAAGAAAAATGACAAAATTACTTTGATCTTTCGGCTTTTAACTAGAATTTGAATGATTCAAATCTGTGAAGTAGCCTTGGTGTTATGAATTTTTAAAAGTGGGAACTTTTTTCTGGCTCACCCGGTATATACCCAATCGGGTATATAGATTCTGTGAGACTTGATTGGATAGCGTTAGTCACATAACAAGACTTCGACTGTGATCAGAAAAATTGATCCAGAAGTTTGTGATCACGTTTGCTTTCACAACAATAGCGAATGTTTTGAGGCGAGCTGTGGAGTTTTATTATTATTATTATTAAATTCTTTATAGTTGGTATTTACAATAGCTTAAATACAATTAGCTAATTCAAACCAACTATCTACAAAGGAAAAATTTACAATAATATAAAGAAAATAAGTATATTTACATCGATTTACATGATTTACATAATTACTGTTTGCGGAGGGATTTCCAAGATGTTGTTCTCAACAGCAGTTTTTGCATGTACAATTTTCACCCTTCCATTCTTTTATCGATCTTTTGAAATATACAACAGATGGTGAGCTTTTTATAGCGTCAGGTAGGCTGTTCCAGAGAATGCTACCTCTAAAGGTCAACGAACCGGTTCCATAAGTTGTCGTTTTTGCTTGTGGCAGCATTAGCAGTGAACCTGATCTTAGATTATACCCAAGCTCTTTTCGCTGGAAAATATTCCACATAAAGGAGGGATTTTCGCACGATAAGCACTTGTATATTTCTACCATCAAGTTTCGTAGATTTTTTACATGGACCCTAGTGTCATCAATCTTTTGAAGAAGCTCATCGAAGCTCGATGTATAGTCTTCAAGAAGTATTCTCAAGGCTCTTTTGTGAACTCTGTCTATTTCTTTGTTTTGCGTTTTACCGCAAAACATCCAGACAAGTGGACAATAATTGAAATTTGACATTATGAATGTATTGTACAGGATCTTCCCTTTCTTTTCGTCGATGTAAGGCGCGACCCTTGAGAACGCACTGACTTTTCTGCTAACTTTTTGGCACAGTGTTTTCACGTGCTTGTCAAATTTCAGCTCATCGTCAACACTTATCCCAAGTAGTTTGACAGACCTTGTCACATCAATTGATTTGTTTTCTATTTCTAAGAAAAATTCTTGATGCTGCTTTAGGCCAAGAAACATTACTTGAAATTTTTTGGGATTTGCCACCATTCTGTTATCTTTGAACCAGTCAAGAGCTCTAGAGATGTCATCCTAAAGTCTCATTGCCACTGACTCGACATCTTTGTCACATGCATACACGGTATTATCATCTGCAAAATTGCAGACATGGGAGGACTTCATAGCGAAGATGAAGTCATTGACAAAGATATTGAAGAACAGTGGACCGAGAACTGAGCCCTGTGGAACTCCTGACACTATTTCTTGCCATTCACTGAATGTTGAACCTACTTTCACGCACTGTTTTCTTTGTGAGAGATAGTTTGAGATTAGTGCAAGACTGTTTGGCCCAAACCCATAGGCTGCAAGTTTGGCTATGAGTAAATCATGTGGAAGACAATCATATGCCTTAGACAAGTCCATTAGCACCATCCCCACTACCCCTTTTTCATCAAGTGTCTTTCGACAAGTCTCAATAACTCGGAAAAGCGCATGCTGTGTACTGTGCCCATTTCGAAAAGCGCATAGCAAACTAGAAAGGAACTGAGAAGTAAATCGCTGTATCTGTTTAGACATGATGCGCTCAAACACTTTGGAAAGTGCCGACAGGACACTTATTGGCCGAAAGTTTGCCTTCTGTGTACTCTCACCACATTTAAAGATCGGGGAGACATCAGCCAGTTTAAGTTTCCCGGGGAATTCATTACTTGAGAACATCTTATTTATGAAATAAGTTATATGTTCTAAGGAACACCCTGATATCAATTTAACAACATCAGTGGAAATCTCGCCGCTGGTCTTTTTGGATTTATCTAATTTATTGATTTCCTCCCAAACCTCCAAGGGACTGACACTCTTGAATTCGAATACTTCATTTCCAGTCAAGTGTTGTTTTATTTTAGTAATACAAGGATGATTTCCGTATTTTTTGATCGCATCTGCCACTATATCATTTGAAGCATTGGGGGCTTCAAGTAAAGACACCGTTCTTTCAATGGGCAAAGTATCAATTATGTTCACGAAATAAGTGTTAAAGAGATTGCTTATTTCAGTTTCATCATCTATGATAATTTCATTCTCGACAAGTATTATTTTTTGGCTGCCATTGCTAGACTTTTCTGAGAAAAGGGGCTTGAAAGTTTTCCAAAAGGATTTTTCCTTTCCAACAGTGACAGGGTCGAGGTTGGCAAAGAAATTTCTTTTTTCTTTCCTATTCAGTTTAACTACTAGATTTCGTTGAGCCTTGTATCTGTCTATATCCTCCGGTCGTTTGGTTTTATTTGCAATGTTTTTTAGCCTTGTCCTATTCATCATGGCTTTCTTCAGCGCCTTAGTCATGTGAGGCTTATTGTTTCCTCTGACTACAGCCGTTTTTATGGGAGCATGTTTATCTAGGATTTTTACTATGATCTCTTCGAATTCATCGTAGCTTTCTGGTTTATTCGTTTGGAGGCTATTATTGACTTCAGCTAGAAACTCTTCATGAGAAAATTTTTCATAATTTCTATATTTGATAATTTTTGGTTCTTTCTTAACATAAGTTGTTTTCAGAATTGTGTAAATCACATGATGAAAATGGCTGAAACCTGTCTCAAAAGACTGACTTTTTTGGAAACTGTATTTCGAATTTGTTAGCAATAAATCAATACATCTACCGTGGACGCTTTTGAAACAGGTAGGTGTTTTTATCATACTATGTAGCTCCCGTTCTTCGATAAATGTTTTCAACGAAGATTCATGTACTTCCATGTTCAAGTCACCGAGTATCAATAGTTTCCCTGAAGATTCGGAATGGAAATCAATCAATGTCTCCATATTATCTAAGAAGTATTTTTGATTTTGAAACGGAGGCCGATAGGACGCGAGCAACAACCATTTTTCTTTCCTAAAGTTTAACTCAACAGGAATCACCTGGATATCACCCTGGACTGGTGCACCCCAGAGCCCACTGGAGACAATCCGGTCTGTAACGTAGACCAAAAGTCCCCCTGAGCTCGAGGATACATCCAGTCTGTACGGTGTTTTAAACCCCGGTATTTCAAATTGAGACGTTGGAAAGGAAGCATCCAATTTCGTTTCAGCAATCACCAAAACATCAACCGAGTTCTGTATGAGACTGGCAAAGTTTGTGAATTTGTTCCTAATGGAGTTCATATTGATGTAGCTTATAATAATATTTTTGGGATGCTTATTCCTTAATGCTTTTAACTTTTGGAATGGATCATTGTCCTCATAGGTAGGGCTGTCTGTCTTCGCCACCTCAGAGGTTTCTGTTTGGTCATTTGCCCCTGCCCCATGGTCATGCGTGTCATAGTTATATTTCGATAAAAATGTCCGGGTGTGGTCCCTTCAAAAGTTGTTGATATAATTAAGTAGATTTCTTGCAAAGAGTGCATTACCTTTCCGGTTTAGGTGTAGCTTTTCATGATTTAGACACGATTCATCAATATTTGAGTTGTCAATCAATCATTTCAAGTCTGTAACTGGAAAGCTTTGCAGCAAAAATAGAAACTTAACTCCACAACAGTTGGGACCATAACTTCATGATCACGGAAAAGTCGCTTCTGTTTGAAGTTTAGCTTTCATTCGCCTGGTGAACTTGGTTGAGGGTTTAGGCCCAGTTGAGGCTAGGGACAAGAAGAGGAGAGCAGTTTCGAAAATTTAGCCGTGATATTGTGATTGTCACGCTATCATTGAAAATCATGGACACACTTGCAGAATTGTTGCTGATGAGGAATGCATTCCAAACTGTCAGGAACGTTATTATCTTTCTTATTGTATGTGATCTAATTGGATGTTTGGAAAACTAAGACCCCAAAAACGAAGACCTACGCATTGATTCATAATCACGCTGATCAGCTCCAAAACGAGCATGTGTTATCTTTTGACCAGAGCCTCCTTTCTTCCTTCCTTCTGTTCCTCTTACCAATCTCCTTTCATTTAAATTTTGAGGCTCTGGTACCTAGGGTACAAGATCCTTTGTGTTTGGAGGAAATCTTAAGGTTACGGTAAACGTTTGTGACACGAAATTTGGTTTTCGCTCCCTAAAAGCCGAACTGTTGACGGAATATAGGTAAACTATACATCATTCGATGCACAAGGAAGTGGGGATTTTAACCATATTAACCCTATTTTGGTTGGGGGGGCAAATTTGCCCCCCCTAGTAGATTTTTTTAAATAACTCTGCGAGGAAGAACTTTATAGCCATGAAACTTCTTGACTTTTTGCAACTACTTATTTTGCAACTTCTCAAAAAGTTTCATTGAAATATTTTGAAAAATGAGGGGGCGGGAGATAATTTTCTGGGACTGACCCAGGAAAAATCGCAAATTCTCAAATCTCAATTATCGCGAAAAAAGGAGCAGAAGTGGAATATTTTGCAAATTTCTTTTTTAATGTTGTGTTATTTGATGCATTCTATCATGAATACCATGTTTGGATGGAAAATATGCTCCAAATTTAATTTTAACTCGATTTTCCTGATTTTTGCCAATTTTGCCGCTTTTCTTGACCACACAAAGGAAAATGCTGACGTAAGCAAAAATGGTGGCTATTTTTAAGTTAATTTTTATATTTACAGAAAGTACATGCCTGAGGCTTTTAGCACACCAAATTTGGTCGCTCTACCTATTACCAGTAAAGAGTTAGGTAGGGGGGGCTTTTTTGCCCCCCCAACCAAAATAGTACTATCAAATAGCCCAACCACTATAGGGTTAAAATTATTGGCAAATACTGTAAAAATGATATTTTCCAGGCAAATTTATTGCATAAAAGAGTGTACCACCTTCAAAAGCTATTTTGTACCCTTGCGTTTGAGGTAACAGAATCTGACTTACATCAGCAGGAAGTTCAGACCCGAAGCTTTTAAAGTGTGTCTGGGATTTTTCAAATTCCTTCTCCCTTTGAAACTACATGCTGTCAAAAATTAGCAAATGATTTTTCTGCCCTCCCACAGTTGCATTTGGCTATAAAAGACGGACCAGGACACATGCAAAAAATTTGGGACACTCGTTCCAAGCTCCAAGTCTGTCCTGGCCATGTGCAAATTTTCGAGCCATTCGATTGGCTCAAAGGGTACAAAATAGCTTTTTCGTACCTGTACCTCGTCGATTTGTGAGTCCTGAGAAAAATGGATTTTCCGTAAAGCACTGGTAAAGTACACAACGGGACCATACAAACCACACTAATCCGGATCAAGCCATTTAGGCTTAAAAATCAATTAGAGTCCTCAAATAATTACCCGATAAACACAAGCATACAAGGACGAGCGAGCAATACTATTTCACACAAACCACAAGGACTTAGGGATTATCGGCTTAGCAGGTCAAGCATTTAGGTATGGATTTTGAAGACCACGAAAAGAAAACTTTGATTAAGGAGCTATGGAAGACTTCGTTGACATGAAATTTCTTCCATTTTCAAAACTTCTGTTGGCTTCAAGCAAGGTATCATTGTGTGCCTTGAAAGTTCGGCTAACAGAATATGAAAAAATCGAAAAATGGATATTTTCATCCAGAAAACGTTTACCGTAACCTTAATTGCTATGTTAGGCTTGCTCATTCATTATGGGATGCTAAAATTAAACTGATCAACTTCAAATATGTCCGAACAACATTGTTGAATCCAAATTAAATTTTGGCACCTAATTGCAAAAAACCAACCTGAAGCTTTGTGATTTCATGCAGATTCCCCTAGTTGATTCACCCTCTTAATTGAAATGTTTTTCTCCTTACCCTCGTTTTTGCACGTTTTTGTCCTTTTTTGGTACCTTTCGGTACCCTATTTAATGGCTGCTTACGCCCTTTTTCACACAATGAGGATGGACCTTGGAATTCGTCCGAAACGCTCGTTTAACTAATTTGGCTTAGCCACTCACTAATAACATGGATTTGCCGTTTAACTTTTTATTCTTGATCACATGGACTTGTCTTTGAAGTATATTATTGTCAAATCTTGGAAAATCGGAAAATTGAGAAGTTGAAAATTGACATGCTGAGAATACCACAACTATGATTTTGTTGGTCGTCGTTCTTGCCCTCCGTTTCATGCAGATTCTCTGACACTTGCAACTCAAAACTTGCCCCCGGTCTCATTGGGCAAGGTGAGTATTTTAGGGAGTAAAAGTTGCCGCTATCATAAACACAAAGAGTAGGGCAATGCCCAGATCCAATGTTTTCAATCTTTTATCCTCTGATCGCTTACTAGGTAATTCAAATCCAAGATTAGAGCTTTGGAATTGGATTTTGTTATTACTAGCTTATCATAGATCGTTTATTGTGAAAGCGGGTTATCGATCCTGATTGTCTCTTGCTAAGTTCCTGCTATTGTAGACCAACAAATACAGATTCATAATCAAGTCCCGATAGTTTATTTGAAGAAAGAGAGTCACATATGCCGTCTTACTGCAGCCTTTACAATGATTTAGATGTTCTAAACTTTGCTGCGAATGCGGCAGCTGATCTGCAGCTTTCATAAAACGATAGATAATGATTATAACAAAAATTTTATTTACATTGGCAGGTTAATAAGCCTTTGATCTCTAGCTGTGGCACTGCAATCTTGTTTGCACAGTATGAGACCAAAGGTTTGCTTATGTCAAGCTTAAAGGATTTATCAATGAAATATCCGAAATACAATTCAAGGTATTTCTCCAATGATATACAGGTCAAGATCTGGTTGTTGTTGATCATTAGAAAGCAAAAGCAAGAAAACTGTGCAGCCGTTCAATTTTTAACCCTATTACTGTAGGGTCAATCGGTAGCTCACATTCCTGTAAAGGGGGGGGGGGGGGGATTTTGCCCACAGTAAATCATGCTCTAATTCAATAAATGTTTGGATAGTGGCAAAGCTGTTGATGAAATCACGTCACATGTAGTTGAAATATTAGTACTATGTGGACTTTACATCATTTGTAACCACATTTTTCGCATGTATACAATGGCCTCATGATTAAGTCGCACTTGACGAAATGGACTTAACTCCTAAAAGCAGCTGCTGATGCTAAATTTTTTGCTTATCGTAGTCACCTTTCTATTGGCTTTCGAATGCTATACCACACAACAAAACGGAATAAAACAAATTTTTTTCCAAGAGCGATGACGTCATAATTATATCACGTGTTCCAAATTTTTTTTCTCACCATAATAATGAAGACCAATAAGTTGTAGCCGCATATCTATGAGGATTTATTAATAGCAAATTGTCTTGTATATCAAAACTGAAAAAGGTTTGAGAGTTGGGAAAATTTCCTCCCCCTCCCCCTACAGGAATAGGGTTAAGCAAAGCAAATCAAGTGGTTAATCCTACGTGACCTTGGCGTTTTTAGACACTCCATGCATGGGGAGGGGAGGGTTCCATCCACGTGCATATTTCTGTTGTTACATGAGATATGACGACCTAATTTGGCAAGAGCCTAGTTCATTATATAAACAATTAAAATATAGAACAATAAGCCAATAAGTAATATTGTAGTTGTTGTTAGAGCATCATAATCATCATAAGGCTATGATGTCATATAAATGAGCACATCAAAAGTGAATCAAAGATGACTTGTCATGAAGAATTGAAAAATATACATAAAAATATCTGTTTAATTCCAACCTAAGGTTTAATTGGATCAGTTTAGAATGATTAAGAGAGATATAAAGCATATTTTCTCACAATGAAGCTTGACAACTTGGATGCCATGGAGACAAGGCTAAAAGTAGGATTTCCAAAATTGATACAGTTTTATTGGTAAAGGATAGAAAGCTAGGCTTACTAAATTTCGGCAGTCTTCTGCATATAAAATGCGAACAAAGATATGCGAAGGGGTGGAAGCCGCCTCCCCAGGTCAAATATGGTTTAGGTATCCACTAGGAGTCAACTGAAAACTGGCAACTTGCCACAAGGACTTAACGAACAAAAAGTTTTAGGCTGAGCTTCGCCAGGCGGCCAGCCAAGGGGTCGAATTTTGTCAAGTCAAATCATATTCACTGTTAAGCCCTGGCAAAACGACTGGACATTTGCACTGGACATTGACTGGACATTGCTCACCGTGTCCAGTGTTTGAACACATGAAAAGTTTTTGGGGGTGGCAAAACGACTAAACATTGTCCAGTAAACATTTTCTCTGCGATAAAGGGAGCGCTATTTTTGGGGTCTGGACTTTTGCTTTAGGAGCCCGGGGTAAACTGATCACAGGATGCCAAGGAGATGAAAACATAAAATCTGCCGCCAAAATTGTGACATCAATGATCATCGATTTTAAGAGAAAAGTTGAAGATCGATTAGGCCTACTGCTTGTCCCATCAATATTATCGTATCCTCGTTCTCTGTGATCGCTCTTGTCATCAGAACTGCAATTGATCTTGTCAGAGGAATCCTCGTTACTGCCTCAATACCATTCCCTGCTGTTCATAGAACTAATTGATGCTGATGACTCCATTTCTTCCCCGTCATGACGAAACTCCCCTCTCTTGCATTTGTAACGCGCTTGCGCAAACTGGACAATGTTCAGTGGTGTGGCAAAACGACTGAACATTTTCTTCAAGCAAAAGAAATTTAATCTTGTCCACTGAACATTTTTGACTGCCTTCAAAATCGACTTAGCATCTCTCAACATCGATGAACACGACTGACAAGATTGGACAAGGTGGCAAAACGATACAGCATTTTGCACTGGACATTTGTCCAGTGCATGTTCAGTGCAAATGTCCAGTCGTTTTGCCAGGGCTTTATAGCATCATAACGAGCCGAGCACAATGAATGCAGATTGGTTGATTGTTCAATTATTGGACTTAACCGTTGTCCCAAAAGGATAAGATATATTTGCGGCGTTAGCCACAAAGTATTTCAAAAGAATCAACAAGCTGCGATATATCTCTTTCTTTCTTTTTCCTTCTTTCTTTCGGTTAGTGGAAATATGGCAAGCATGATGAATTCTATGGAGTGAATGAGTGTTTGTCTGACTTCGTTATGGCACAGTGTAAGGGGATACAAGCAGTGATTGTGTGATGCAATGCCAGTAGAACTGAACTGACTGCAAGAATGAGGGGTTGCAAGACAAGTATAGTGCTCAAATTATGCTTGGAACTTCGTGTATTCAACGTATGGTCGCTATCTTAGCTCCTCGTGTGCAAGTCCCCTGCCTAAAGGGGCTGGGTCCTAGTGACCGCAAAACTGGTGCCATTTGCTGCCGGATATTTTCCTCAGTGGTGGAGCAAAGGGGAGGAGGCTACAGTCCGCTGTCGGAAGCAGTTCCTATCGGAGGAAATTTGGCAAAATGATGTACAATACTACATATTTTAGCCATTGTAGCCTTCCGTCGGAAGATTTCTGGCGCCACCCCTGATCCTCCCATCTAGTCGAAGTCTACAGGCAAAATCGGGCTAATCGTGACAGAATTCCTTTAAGTTGTTATTGCATTTGTTTCACCTTTTAATAAATGAGTTTTCCATTCGCTTTTTCTCGGTCACACAAATTGTATTTTTGTATGAGTGACTTCTATTAGCGGACTCTGTGTGAAAGAAACCCAACGAAACTACCAAGCTAAGATAGCCTCAAATTTGCGAGTTGAGAGAAATTTATTCTTTGTTTCGATTGCCAGCCCAAAAGATTGTTCCTGTTGTTCCAGTTTGCATTCTTAGGGTCTCTTTGTAGTGCAAAGCAGAGCTTCCCTGCGCCACTTTCACTGCTTCCAGCAGCAGCGGCGCCATAACCCTGTAATAACACCGTTTGTTTGTGGCAGTTTCTTCAAGCTGAGATACAGTACCTGACCACACAACTGACTTTAGGGAGCAGTCATAAAGTATTTGCTATTTGGGGGTGGATGATATTTGCATGGACAATGAAAAATTCTGCCATGACTTTTTGGGGCTATGAAAATAATCAGATGTACCTCATGGGGCCATGATCATAAAATGTTATTTCTAAAGTTTGGTAATGTCTGCAAATGCTGCAAACATTGTTTTTCTGTTACTTTTTCCCACTTGACACTTGCTTTTCTGTTCATTTCTTTCCTTCTCCTTCTCTTGTTTAGTTCAGTGGCTACCCAGTGCTTCATTGCTAGGTTATAATTCTGGAATTACACTGCCTGTAAACGGAGCCTGTATTCTTAAAAATTAAATTATTTTATGGGGTCATAAAAGATATCCTAATTCTTGCTACTGGGCCATATATAAGTGAATAGGAATCTAGGAGTGGGCCATTAATTTTTTGCTAGACTTTTGGAAAATCATCCACCCCCATATTTCAGATACTTTATGGCCGCTCCCTTACTCAATCCTATGGAATTCTCCTTGTAAAAGCATACGGATGGAAGAATTATAGCAACAATATCTTAACAAGTTGAATTGAATTGAACTTGATTTATGAGAAAACTCAACAGCCAATCAGATTGCTTATGTACCAGCATATCCAACGGCCTTTTCGCCTCCGTCCCGATATGACAAAGGCCATGGGGATGTGGTTGCTTGTCCTGCATAAACTCTGATTTTTTTCATATGTGAGTAGATATCAAATAGGTTCAAGACGAAGCCAGAATGCTTTTAGTTTCCTCGCCGCATTCATGGGCCACTTGCCATCTCAGACAGCGAGCTTACTTCAAGAAATGTTGGAGCAGGTGCATCTATGTGGACCTGCAGAATGTAAATTATTTCCTCCTTGTCAGGAGAGAATTAGTCAAAGTTACAAAAAAAACCTGCTTTGCTGAACACCTGTCGTCAAAGCACTTCATTACCATTTAAAGAACATTTTAATTGCAGTTTACAAGAATATGTAAATCTCCTAAATCTTGCTACAGAATGATTTGATATTCAATTACATTGCAGTATTTATCGTTTTGGTGCAATTTTTATGAATAGCTTAGGATTTGAGCATGTACCGAAAGTATTTTTAAATTATCAGTTCTTGAAAAGTTCAAGTATCCTACTAGTTTCTTCTTTCTTTCTCCAACGCTCCATAACAAGGTTCGTAACCAGTGAGATGGAGCTGGGGACAGGGCCGCCGAGAGCTTTTGGAGGCCCAGGGACAAAACAATGAAATGAGGCCCCTTGCAAGCGAAGCAAGCAGAAAATGTTTTTGATCATGCCCTTTAGATTGGCTTAAAGTGCATTTCACAGCATTTCCTGCAGTGAAAATGTTAAAAATCTTAAATTATGAGCCCCCTTAGACCCTGAAGCCCGGGGGCACCTTGCCCCTCCTGCTCCCCCCTCTCGGCCTCGACAGCCCAGGCTGGAGAGGGGGTGGATCACCGCCCAGGGCCTTTTACTCTAACTGTCGGATTTTCTTTGTGATTTACAACCACATACTATAATATTCTATTGGCAAAATGACGAATTGAAATGAATCCATTGACTTTCAAGGATAAATTCTGACTAGGATCTATCATCTACAGCGGATTTTTTGCTTCATATCCACTAATTTTGAATTCCCTAACATTGAAACTACTCAATAATTCCAAAACCTAATCATTAAGGCACGTAAATCAGTCATTTCATGCAATGTTCTAACGCATATACCAAAAAAACGGTTGTTGTTGCTGCTCTTGCTGTTTATTTCTTCGTCGGAAAAGTTTCATTCTTTACCCCCCCCCCTCCCCCCATTATCAATTCATGGCTGGTATCGGACCTGTCCATAACAAACTTCAACTTACTCCTCGTGCTACAGTCAACATTTCAAAAACAAGTTTTATTAGGGCTGCCATGCAGGACTTCTTCATAACAACAATAATGAAGTTCTGCATGGCAGGACGAACTCGTGGCATATCACATAATCATAATTCATCGTACATGTTGGATGTTGTTGTTGTTGTTGTTTTGAAGTATTCATGGCCTTTACTTCTTTCTACACTTACAATATCGCAACAATCCTATTCTTTTCAGGCTTCACAAGTGCTTTCGATAAAGTGGCCTGTCCTATAACAATACATTGTCATAACTATAATTTGCTGACCGATAATTTCTTGTTCTTGAGATTCCTTAATGGATATAACTAAAAGAACAATAAAAGCAGGACCAAGATAATCTCTAGTTTCTTTAAGCACTTAGGCCCCTGCAACTGTACACTGTATACAATTTGCTGACAAATATAACCAGGAATGCATATGTGAGTTCAAGCTGTCGAAGAGGTATTTTTAAATGATTGATATCAATTGATATGAAGCTTCTATAGAGAAGGCTTCTCTTGCCATCGAAATGATTTACTGAAGCATCCACCATGTAAGTTAAGTAAGTGACACTTCTTCAGAAATAATCAGAACTTGATTGTGCTATGTCTATCGGTCATGAATTGCTTCTTGTACATTTAGGCCAGGACCAAGTTAGAGCTTAGCATATTTCAACATGTCCAAATGGATTTTAATCCAAAGGAATTTGCTACTTTAATAAATTCTTCGTTTGAAGTCATCTGCTACTAGAAATTTTTGATACTGTCCTAAATAGGGATCTCACTTATATATGTCTGTATGTATGTCTCAGTTTGCAACAATAAGTATTTAGAAATTTATGATATAAAAAACGTATGATACAGTATTTAATGTTTTAAGCGAAAAGAAAACACCCACTTATTACAGTGGCAGGAATAGCATTAAACGGTCCAGTTGACCTTATTTCAATTGTGGTCCCTTTAGTGGTGCTGAATTACGGTAACACGTGGAAAAAGGGATCTAAACTTGTGTATCAAATCAAGAGAGTTTCAGCATTTGATTTCAAAATGCAATACTTTATGAAATACTATTGCTGAAAAATGGCCGTTTTGGTCATTAGTTGATCGTCTCCTAAATAATGAATGAGATATTGGCAATCTTATATTGCTTTAGTCTTTGCAGCTAATGCAGCAAAGACTAATTTAACAGCATTAATGTAATCAAAGTTTGATTATTTTTGAAAGGTTTCAGCGTTCTTTGTGCAACCTGATATTTTGTATAAACTCACCAAACAAAACCCTGAGGCTATCACAATACTTCTTGTTATTCAATGTAGCGCATCCTCTCCACAATCCACTATGTGATGACGTAAATCTGTATAAATCCTTTATAACTCTGCTATCCTCCTTTTGCGAATGGCTCCCAGTAAGAATCTCGACACTGTGAAGTTTCACTTTGTATTTTGTTTCTTGCCAATATTCGCTAGCTGTAGATATTATGTAGAAGATGAATACAGTAGAGACAAGAACCATAATGACGATTTTCATAAAAATTGCCCCCTTTGAATTCATGTTTGGCTGTGTATGTTATACTGAAATAGAATGTTGAATTGTTCTGGTGCTTGCGATCTAATTGTCAATCGCTGTGAAGAACTTCTTAGAATCAACGTATTTTTCAATGATAGGGAGAAGAATGTTCTGTCATTGCCTTGCTCTCTTATCTCCAGGTTTGAGTGAAGCTGTATGAATACTCTAGGCTTCTTTCTTGAAACATCTGGCGAAACAAACTTCAAACGATATTCTTGTCTCCTTGTATCTAGTGAATGACTAGTAGTAACTGTTTGCCTTCGTAAATGGGCAACCAAAATCTCATCAATTCAAACGATTCTCGAATGTTTATAAAAGTAAAGCTAGATCAGTGCCTCTTGTACCCTTCGAGTAATCTTTATCAGTTGCTTTGGCTGAGCGCAGTCTGGATAGCAAGCTTTGAAGTTCACTAATTTTTCCCAATGTTCTCTAAAAACTCTCAAACTTCTCAATTTCTGCTCACAAGAAGGAGTGCTCCTTTTTCCTAGTTCACTTTTTCAATTTATAGTTGTGTTAGCTGCAATTAACTTCTAAATATTTTGCAATATTTATGCTAATTGCTACTCAAAAACATAACAGTTGACGTAGTCAGCCATTCTAAGCTACTGTTGGCCATTTCGCCAGCTGCTCTGCAATTTGCAGCCTGAGTTCCTCATAAGATAATCGCTTCAAACAAATTAAGTACACCAGAGCAATGACCTGTTAAATTGTAAACACAGCGAAATCGAGACTAAGTGTTGTAAGCTCAGATTCATAGGACTTATTCTAGGAGGGCTATGATTCCGACCGTCTTAGCTTTTTCTTTCCTGAGATTTTTTCGAAAATCCTACATTTTGAAGCTACCTACAGTAGTATTGATAACGGGCTATGCTCGAAACGTCACTTATATCAATTTCCATCAAAGGCATTAATGTTATTTGCTTTTTTACCTACAGTAGAATCTTTTAAGATGAAAAGCAGAATTACCAATATATGGATCGATCTTAGACACATTTTCACATGTATTTTCATTCGTGAAACTGGTCGGTTTGATTGAGATCTATTCTATTGAAGCTTCAGCTTGTGTGCAAAGCAACCAATAAGTAGTCTACCCTTTACGTTAATGTTCTTGTTTATTCCTTTGTAAATTCTGTTTTATCTTAGATGTCAGATCTTTTTATTCACCAAAATCAAGGACGAGTTTCTGCTCGTGACTTTCCACATTTTTCAACCAAATCCCTGATCCAACATCTAATCTGAGGCAGAATCTAATAGTGTATCCTGTAGTTTTAGCTAAATGTTGTGTGCCTTTATGTGTTTGGCCTTGGGGTAGTCGTTGCTTTTTCTCTCCCCTCAGTATTGTCCCTTTGGTATTGTCTAGTAGCTTTGGATAGGTATAGTAGAACGTAAGAATTGTTGTAAATTACTTTATATGAATAAAAAAGTGACATTTTCAAAAGTTTCTCCCTACGCTTACTGCCTTTTATAGTGTTCAGTTCTGGTGCATTTTTTTAGATTTCTCAGCACTCCTTTACTAGGTTACGGTGGGTAATGTGGGTATACTGGGTAACGTGGGTTAATTTGCTACACAAATCCTTCCTTGTAAAATCAAAAGAAGGCTGGCTATTTTCATTGTAATGTCTACATAATAAAATACCTTTTGGCATCAAAACATTCATCTTAGATTTATATTAATTCATTTTAAATAATCCTTTCACTGAACAGCCTACTGTGGAAAAATTTCACAGGCTAGAAAAGATTTCTCCTGCCACTGTTAATTTGGCTGTCTGAACCATTAAATGAACATGACCTGAGAGTTTGGTCTTTTAAGTAGGAGCATGGTCGAAATTCCCGATCTGACCTCAAGCTTTTACTTCTGCGTCTTTACCTCATTCAAAGGGAAAAGTAGTGAACAACAAAACTTTAATAATAGAATATAGAAATGAGTTGAGGAAAACAGCAGATTTTGAATTTTTGTTGGGACAGGTCGTGCCGTCTTTCAGAAGATGTGTAGTATTTTCATGGCTCTTTTTGCGAATTTTCTTGACCGTCGCAACAGCGTTCCTTGTCGACACCACAAACTGTTCGGAAATTCTTATTGTCCTCTCCAAATTTGGCGTCACCTTTGTTGTAGATCAAACCATTCTTTTACATAATCCAGTCTTGAAATAGCAATCTAGCAAAGGCTTCCTAGCAACTGAATAAACATTCTGGGCGGGGAGACAGGCTGTCATTTTGCCATGCAATGCCGACAGAACTGAACCGACTGCAACAATGAGGAGTTGCGAGAAATGAGAGGGTGCGGGAGTCATCTGTAATAGACCTGTTGGCTATTATGAAAAGAATCCGAATCGAACGAAATTTTGCTACATTCTGTAGAATTTTTGAATTTGCACAATACTCATAGAAGCTCTAACGCCACTCAATCGAAGCTAGCATATAAAATTGTATAAAAATAACGCTCGATCCAGGCCCTTTTGTAGAATAGCTAAGAGGTCTATTTCAACAGAATAAGAAGGTCTATTACTTTTATTCCATTCAATACGTTGTTGCAGTTTGTTCCCATTTTCCAAATCGCTGCACTCTCTAACTAATGTCGTTGATACAGTAAAAAACCCGCATAAGAGAACCTTGGTTTTTTTTTGGACAGCCTGGATGGGTTCTTATTTAGAAACATTGTGCAACTTGCTTCTTTATGGCAGTTCTAATATGAATATGATTGACAACATGATAATAATTGAAGCAACGATTAAGTATATCGAAAAAACAAACAGGTTAAATTGATTGTGGGTGCTGGCGTTTTGCCTAGGTGAAGGGATGGGGTTTCTTTGTCCTGTTGCTTGGGTAGCATGTTAGTATCTGTGGATCAGCACGAAATAAATTTGGCATAACACAATCATCTAGAAGCTCTTCTTTCTATCTTTTATACAGTTCCACTCCAAACCACCCAAATGCTCCCATAGTGCTTTACTGCCATCTTCATTGTACCATCAGTTTTCGATGTGATGGTACAAAACTGATGTTAGACCTACGATACAAGGGTTAGACACATAGCATGGTTTGAGTTTGGTGAGGAACTGCCAGTCCCTTTATCTCCTTTAATTCTTTGCTTCGTATTCATGTTTTCTTTTCCTGTTCCCAGTAGTTTCCTTTCGTTTTTGAAGCTGTATTTGAAAGTTGTAAGTGCCGTTCTTGGTGTAGGCCGATGACCTTGTGTCTTCTTACACCAAGAGCGGTACAGTATTAATGTATTTCAGTTTCTTCTAATGTTGATTTATTATGAATAGAAAAAAAATAGGTTCTTAACGAAGGGTTCGTAAAGAGGTTCTTATTTACAGCACTCACCTTGCACACATAGATACTGCTTTTAGCACAAAAATTCAAAGACTTTTTGAGAATTCCTTGAGAATTCTTGAAAACATTTTCAGGTTCGAATTATCGTTAAAAATTTAGCCTTTGATAAATAATAGTCTTTTGTACCACTGAACAATTCCGATCAGAATGTCAAAAATTCTTGAAAGTTCTGAGGAATTCTGAAGACATGAAACCTGTTATATAAGAACCTCCCCCAGAGTCAGTCTCTGAGAGATTCTTATTTAAGATGTTAACATATTGAATTTCAGCCTCAAGGTTCCTATAAAATTAGGTTATTTTATGCGGGTTTCTACTGCAGTTCGTTAATTCAAAGATAATGGAATTCCATTATCTTTGGTTAATTAGTAACCTTTCTTAGAGAGATATACGAGTTTAACCCTATTTGGACCAAAAGGCGTTTTTCGTCCCCCTACCAACATTCACAGCTATCTCCGACGCTAGTTTAAATATTTCTTTTTTTTTTTATATTCATCTAAAATAATTTACAAACAATTTATACGTTCTACTATACCTATCCAAAACTACTAGACGACACCACAGAGACGATACCAAGGGGAGCGGAAAAAAAACAACGACTACCCCAAGGCCAAAAACATAGAGACACACAACATTAAGCTAAGACTACAGGATACACTACTAGGGTTCTGTCTCATATTAAATGTTGGATCAGGGTTCGGATGAGAAAATATGGAAAAGTCGCGAGCGGAAGCTCGTCATGGTTTTAGATGACTAAGGGATCTGACATCTAATATGAAACAGAATTTACAAGGGAAGTAACAAGAACATTTACGCAAAGGAACTTGGTGGTTGCTTTGTACACAGCTGAAGCTTCAATAAGATCTCAATCAAACCGACCAGTTTCACGAATGAAATGTATAGTCAATCTAAGAATGTCACTGTTCATTTCATAAGAAAGGTCTTTATCGCCATATAGCAAGAGCTGTGTCAAAGCATCATTTGAAAGGTTAGCGATTTGCACAAAAGGTCGTAATAATTCTTCAATTCCAGCGAGAAGATCTCTTCGTTGATCATCAAAAGACGGGCAGAGCAACAAAAAGTGTTCTGTATCCTCAACACCATCATTTGTTGGGCACATTGGGTTTATGGTATCCCTGAAATTATGCTTGAATTTGTGAAAATTTAGCTTACTGAGACCAACCCTAAGTTGAGTAAGAAGGGACAACCCCATTGGATCGTAAATTCCAAAAACAGTTTAAATATGACCCTGCAACGTACTAAATTTTAGTAGAAATTAATTGGCTACAAAATTTTTAAAATTTGGAAGCCTATTGTTGTGCCACGTGACCACCAGATAACCTTATTTGGAGATAGGTCACAAAGAAAATCATTAAAAGCTTTCTAATTTTGCACAACTAACTAAAATCATAAAGTTATCTACACCATTAGATTTTGTCATGAAGATTACTTTCATTTGATATGTGATTTGTTTAAATTCGCTTACATTAGCGAATTCTAATGTTCATGACTTCATTCACTTTATGACGCCATCTGTTGTAGTTTCGGAAATAAAGAGGGGGGCGAAAAACACACCCTCCCGGTAAAAAGTGCACAAATTTCATCCCGGTCCAAATAGGGTTGAATTTTCTCTCCGATGATTGCCTTAATCTCCTAGCTTGCATAATAATATAAGCTTTTACAATAGACGATTGCGCTAAGGATGGCGGCGAAGACTTTTTTACCGAGACGCACTGCGTTCTTTAATCGAATTCCTATGGATTCGTTAAAGATTTGTAATTTCAACGCAATGGTTCTCGGTAAAAAATTCCTCGCCACCATCTTTAGCACGATTCTCTATTCCAGTTTGAGTCTCCTTTTGTATATGATCCCTTGTGGCTGGTAGGACATAACTGAAATTGAAGTTGAAGAGGGCTGAGTGATCAAAGCACTTCCCTTACTAAATTTACAGTACATACTTTGAATTCAAGGGAGTGTGAAATACCATCATTTGTATACTTAAAGATTTTTTTATATCCTAAGTATTAATCTTTCTTAACAGCTCGAAAGACAACAAGTATTAGCACAGTATATTTTCCATAATGTTCCTGTTTTCACTGCTTTAATCTATCTTTGTGCACAGTCTCAACTGCTTTAGTTGAGGCTTGGATAGATATACTATTGTAAGATTTCCTTCGTACTTGCTGTACATCAATACTGATTAAGATGAAAATTAGGCAGCACTTCATTTTTTAAGCATTCTATTAATGCAACTCATTCATAATCTTAGATGTTGGTTCGATACATACTTTGCTAGGTATTTCCTCTTTTTTAATATTAGACGATTTCAGAGGAAAATGCTGTCGTGGCCCACATTCTGAGCTATCTCGTATACCATAAAATAACATCGTCATTCCAAGATACCTTCAGGTGTTTTCATGGATTCATTAATACTTCGTAATCACCCGCTGTAAGATGGAAAGGGCTTTCTTTATTAGATGCATGCCCGTTCGAGTTGTTGTTTTTTTATCTATATAAGTTTAGATATAGAAAAGAATATTAAACTTTGAGTTGTTGTTGTTGTTGTTTAGTTGCTGTTGTTTTTGTTGTTGTTGAGTTGTTGTTGCTGGTGATAAGGACGTTTATTGCATAAAAGACTCTCCTGAAACATTCTCCATCTAAATTTGATTGAAAGAGCGCATAAAGTTGCAGCTTCTTGCAATTAAAGGATGGTATTTGCTCATGACCTGGAATTCCCATATGATTTTAGCGAGCTTACTGTGCGATAGAACTAATGCTCGATGGCATTCATTGGTTTCTTAACTTAAACTTTTATGCCTCCATGACTTTACCCTGGGTACTAGCTACTAGAGCTTTAAAACTTAACCCTATCAAGCTTAGGGGGTCAGCCCCCCTAGTGGTATTTCGTCTGTAGATTTTTACCAAGTGCACTTACAATGCTGAAACTTTCTGACTTTTAGTTTTTATCCTTCTCACAATCAAAAATTAATTTTTCGAACAAATTAAGATCTTACCAGGGGGTAAGCGTGATCAATTTTCGAGAGATGTTTGTGCAAAGTTTTGATTAATTGCTAATAAAATCTACAGCTGATTACCCTGGGTACCAGAGCCTCAAAATTTAAATGAAAGGAAATTGGTCAGAGGAAAAGAGACAAGGAAGAAAGGAGGCTCTGGTCAAATGATAACACAACCTCGTTTTGGTGCTGATCAGCGTGATTATGAATCAATTCGATCACCTTTTGCGCAATGATTTTAATCAATAAACACCTTCATTCATACTATTAATCACATACATATTTTGTTGTTATCTGAGCTTTATTGTTTTCCTAAACAATTGATGATCTGATTGTGATTCGAATGGCGAGAAAAGTTTCATTGTTGTGGAGCTGGATGTTTACTGAAGACTTCCCGTAATGCTAAATTCGTCTAACCACAATAACTGATTTCAACTGCTTCCAGCCTTTTGTAACTATCAACATGGAACTGAACTCTTTCTCGCGCGATTCAGGCAAAACATCCTAAATTCAGAACTACAGTACGAGTGATTTGACGCTTTTCGAAATAAGTATTTATCATAAAATATTGCATCGTACCGTCTGCGGTTGTCAATACACTTATGGGAAAACCAAGGTCAAGTCACTTATTGGATACCCTGGGTACCAGATACGGGGAAACCAAGGCCAAATCCAAATGTCATGTTGTGTTGGTATTTCTAAATCATATGATTGACAAATGTCTTTGCTCAAACAAACTTTTGAACAACTAAAGGCCTTGCCACAACAAAAATCAGTTTCGCTGCGAAATGATCGATACAGGAAGTATTTCTTGGGTACCAGTAGGAAAAGTTTATCACAAGAAACTGGTTGAAATGTCACATTTCGAGAGGAATCAATCTGAAATCCAATTATTATCCTCGATATTTCAAGTAAACACAAATCATATCACATACAATAAGAAAGATAATAACGTTCCTACCAGTTTGGAATGCAGTCCTCATCAGCAAGGATTACTCTTTCGCCAGTGTGTCTATGATTTTCAGTGATAGCAATATCACGGCTAAATTCTCGAAACTGCTCTCCACGTCCCTAGCCTCAACTGGGCCTAAACCTTCAACCAAGTTCACTGGGCGAATGAAAGCTCAACTGCAAACAGCAACGACTCTTCAGTGATCATGAAGTTATTGTCTCAAACTGTTGTGGAGTTAGGCTCCTATCTTTGCTGAAAAGCTTTCTAGTTCTCCACAGCTCCGTTCCCCTCAAAACATTCGCCATTGTTGTGAAGGCAAACTTGATCACAACCGTCTGAATCAATTTTTCTGACCACAATCGTAGTCTTGTCATGTGACTCACGCTATCCAATCAATTCTCACAGAATCCATATACCCGATCGGGTATATGGGCTTCTCATTGGTCAATTCCTACAATGGATGTCACCATTTGACCAGAGCCAACTTTCTTTCCTTCCTTATTTTTGTCTTTTTATTATTTTTTGGCTCTGGTACCCAGGGTAACAGCTGATGTGATAAAATGATGAAGGGAGAGTAGTACATACTACTTTTGATGCTCTATCCAACCAAATAGGTATTTTTCAATTTGCGTGTATGGTTCTGCGGATTTTTGCATTACGCATGCACACATTCTTTGCATTCCTGTGTGATGATGTCATAGCATTTTATCATTTTTTCTTCACAGAGCAAATGCTATTTAGGCATAGAATGCAATGAAATTGGAATTGGTCTAATGTCCTTAATGCTTTTCGTTTTCCCAAAATCAACGATTGAAAATTTTTAGTACTGAACCTATTGACTTTGAAAATTGAAGTATGTGACGTCATGGAAAGGTCACGTGACGTATCTAAAAATAGATTTCATTTTTGAGTTCACCACACAGTGATCCAGAGCATGGAATAAATGTCAAAACAAAAAACCTTTCAAATGCAAAAACCGTTAAGCTCATCTTACAGAGGACACTCTGAGCTATTCAGAACAAAAATCCGTATTTAAATCGGACCAACGAGTGGAGAGAAATTGCAGTTTGAAGTTGACCAAAATTGTTAGGTCATGTTTTTGTTTACATTTCCGGTCTATCACTTTTGAAATGGGCCTAAACCAAATATTTCAAATTTTCATTTCTCCAGTTGTATTCATCCGATTTCGATAAACTTTTTTTTAGATTAAACCTCATTGTCTGCACAATTAAACAACTTATGAGTTTTATGAATTTACGTCGATTTATGTCTTTATTTGGCACACATTTTTCAAGGAGTGTTTTTAGCAGTAAAACAACACGAGACCCGTAAAATTCTTCTTTCCTAGTGCAAACAAAAAAAGTGAGGAAAAAAGAGTCTTAGAAACTCATTTCCTACTAAACTTTAGGTATCGATGAAGATTTCTGCCAAAGGGTTCGTTCAGATTCGTTCAGGTAAAAATTTTATAGCAAATATAAAAAATTGTGTCATTTAGGCCCATTTGTGGTATTTTCTGTGATTTTCCGTTATGGAATGTACATTTTGTTTCTAGGTGCTCCTACTGCATAATTTTTGGCTTTCATTGCACGGTTGTAATAGCAAAGGTTTAAATCGTAAATAAAAAGAGGAGTTATTTCATTATTTAACAAGCACATTAAGATTTCAGTGACTTGAATCGTACATGGGTTTAATTTCGGTTTGGACAGCCAAGCTTGACGTCTATGACTTTTGGGATACAAAGCTCCAGCTGGAAGTACAATTTCCGATCGTGGAAACTGCACTATCAGGTTATAGTAGGTGTGGTGAGTGGCAGAAGGATTTCAGTTATGATTAAGTCCCAGAATTTGTCGAAGATTTTGACACCCAATCCTTGAGTACAAATTATGTTTCCAGTAACAATTTTTACTGCGAAACCGCTGAAGTATTTTTTGTTTACCATAAAACAAAGCATTGCTAAGACTCATTGCCTAACATCAAAGTCACATAAAAAGAACAGTATCAGAATTTTCAGAATTATAGTAGAACAGTGCCTCAATGAATGATGACCCTTGGTGCCAGAAAATTCACAATAGAATTATAAAAGTTTAACCCGTTCCCTGAATGTTCTGACAAAACCTACCATGAAAGCCAATATGACCAGATATTGGAGCACCCCTTCCCCTGGCTTTTTGGTCTATCAACTAAATTTCTGTTCCACAAGTCATCAAAAAGGAGCAGTCTTAGTTTGATTTATAAGAGATCTCGGAAGCCTCAAATTTTTGCTTCATGACATGTTGGGGGCAGTCACAAAAAATACATGGTTATCATAAATCGTTTGAATTTATAGAGACTACATAGGCTTTATGTTTATCACATCAATTTTTCTTTAGTTTGTGCCTGCTGCTAAATATAAGATTCCAAGAAAATTCACATTTATTTTTGGTTAACGTTGAAACTGATTACAGGGTCGCACATGCTGAGAAACATCGTCTGAAAACTACCTGCAACCGACAAGATTAAAACTGCGACTTAAAAAGCAAACCTTTTTGATAAACATCAAACTTAGAGTTTGTGGAACAAGTTCATTGGAAACTTTGAAAAAAGTAATCTTCACAAACGCAACAAACATTGTTGTCATCAAATGTCAATGGCATCTTTGTCTGAATGTTCATCAAATTTGTACCAACCTTAGTCGAAGCTATACTGAATGCATTGTGAAGTGTCAAGTTCAGGGTTGTAAGAGTCAGACTATCTATGTACCAAACCAAGAAGAAGCTCTTGTTCCAAACATAAGCAAATGGACTATAGTTAATAGATCGAATGGTGAGTTTGGACTAGGGCCTAGTGTACCCAAAGTGATAGATATAAAATGCTAGTCGGCTTGATTTTCATAAACCACGTTGGATCAACTTAAATCTTAATGTGCTTGTTAAATAATGAAATAATTCCTATTTTTTTACAATTCAAACCTTTGCTATTACAACTGTGCAATGAAAACCAAAAGCTACGCAGTAGAAGCACCTAGAAACAAAATATACATTCCATAACGGAAAATCAAAAAAAATACCACAAATGGGCCTAAATGACACAATTTTTTATATCTGCTATGAAATTTTTACCTGAACGAATCTGAACGAACCCTTTGGCAGAAATCTTCATCGATACCTAAAGTTTAGTGGGAAATGAGTTTCTAACACTCTTTTTTCCTCACTTTTTTTGTTTGCACTAGGAAAGAAGAATTTTACGGGTCTCGTGCTGTTTTACTGCTAAAAACACTCCTTGAAAAATGTGTGCCAAATAAAGACATAAATCGACATAAATTCATAAAACTCATAAGTTGTTTAATTGTGCAGACAATGAGGTTTAATCTAAAAAAAAGTTTATCGAAATCGGATGAATACAACTGGAGAAATGAAAATTTGAAATATTTGGTTTAGGCCCATTTCAAAAGTGATAGACCGGAAATGTAAACAAAAACATGACCTAACAATTTTGGTCAACTTCAAACTGCAATTTCTCTCCACTCGTTGGTCCGATTTAAATACGGATTTTTGTTCTGAATAGCTCAGAGTGTCCTCTGTAAGATGAGCTTAACGGTTTTTGCATTTGAAAGGTTTTGTGTTTTGACATTTATTCCATGATTTCTAAAGAGCTGGATCACAGTGCACCATATGCTGGTCTACGCACATGCAAAGTTTCATGGCTCTAGGTTGTCTAGAACAGAAATGAATTAGGGGGCTGAATCAGCCGCCCCCTAGGTTTCCTAGAGCATTAAATACCCGAGGCCTGATAGGGTTAAAATAATGAACAGAAAATGAGAAAAAGAGATAGGAAAACGACCTTCATGAAGAGGTTGGTTATTTGCTTCATGAAAAGGTGGTAATTTTGAAGCAGAGACATAGGAACCGGGAGCACCGTGGACACACACTCCACAACATTTTGCAATTATGATAAAAATTGCCCTTAAAGTGACATGTCTTCAATGTTTAAGGTGGTTCCTGCAGCCTTGGCTTGGACGAGTACTCTGTAGCAGTTTACTGGCTCCTTAAAAGAATGATATCCTATAATTTTGAAAACAGGCACAATTAGGAACCTCTGAAGAAGTTCGCAAGAGAGTCTACCACAACAGGATTCCATTGCTCTTAGGAGCCAATCAGCTGTGTGACAGTGCATCTTGATACCAACCAATTAAAGCATTTTGGGTTTCAACCAGTTGCTGAGGTAGGGAGTAAAGGGTGCAGCTGTCCCCTTCAAGAAGAGAGCTATGCTTTCTGCTTGGTTACTCAATTTTTGCAGGAAATGCACTCAGGATGGTGATAGTAACCAACTTTTTAAATCTACTTCAGACAAAATGAAGGGGAATAATGCAATACAAGCACTATTTAGTAGATAAACCTGATTCACGGATTGAACCTAGTCAATTCACTTTGTGGCTCTTCGAGTTTGGTCTGCATCAACCACTGTCCTAGATGTTTCTGATCGAATTTAAAAGGGCGAAGGATGGGAGCTAAAAGGACTGATAACAGTGCCGTGATAATGACGTTATCACTTTCCCTCATATCCATGCAAGGCACTCCTGCACGCCCATAAAATGTAAATCTGCCCTTTGCTCTATCGTATACTTTCATTTAATATTAATGAAATTGAGGTGTGGTCTGTTTTTAGACTTTATCCCGTTCCAATTGTCTCTAATTATCCCTCGTCATTTTGCTATGATTAATCATTGATGTAATGATAATGATTAATTGATGAAATTATCTCTTGGGGCAAATCTTTAAT
This sequence comes from Aurelia sp. 3 sensu Dawson et al. (2005), assembly GCA_964020215.1. Classification (NCBI taxonomy): domain Eukaryota; kingdom Metazoa; phylum Cnidaria; class Scyphozoa; order Semaeostomeae; family Ulmaridae; genus Aurelia; species Aurelia sp. 3 sensu Dawson et al. (2005). Next base: position 5,828,129 of record OZ026584.1, read on the forward strand.
TTGTGGTAGTCTTAAAGTTATTCTGATTCATGCTGCAATGAAGAGTGAGCTGCTACTTTACAAAACCACCCTCCTCAATAATTAGCTATTTTTTCTTGATTATAATTAGTCTTATAGAAAAGCGGCGAAAAGATGTTGCTGTTTCGTATTTTTGACAATCAAGGGATACATTCATTCGAATGTTTTCATCCACGCTACCTTCTCAAACTCTCTTTCAAAACTTGTTCTTGGTCTCTAAACAGCAGGTGCGCAACTGGAAATTGTACAAGAGGCAGGTGTCCAAACCGGAAATCGGGCACACTCCAGATTATTTCATAAAAAGAATGATTAATTTTTGGCACGAAACATTCTGATATCCAGGTTTTAAAAAATTCTTAGGCACGAAAAATTCAAAAGAATTCCTCCAACCCCCCTCCAACCCCCCTGTTTTCACGATAATCATAGGGATTGTTTTCCTTGCAGCTAAGGAATTTGAGCTCGTTTAAATTTTATTGGGTATTTTTAAAGCAGTACATCATTGGCGAAGCCAAAAAACTTTAAAAGCAGTCTTTAAAAACAGCTGCAAAATGGAACAAAATGCGTCATCAAACGTTCCCGAACACTTAAGCTCTATTTAAAATCCTATTGAGAGTTAGCCTGACAAATATACTGAGGAACAACAATTAAGGTCTTACCCATCGCTTTGAAAAAGGATTATTGAATACAGTAAGAATGACTTGCGTTTTGTTCCTTCTAGATGCTCCTAATAATGAGCTTTTAGGCCAAGTTCTAGATGTAGTGCAAGTTTCTTGGATCTCTCGAAAATCTACCGGTTGAGTCAAAAAAGTTTACGCGTGAGATAAAAAGTATGACGTCGATATTCAAAACTAAAATATTAATCTATCAGTCAAATGTTAACTTAGATGGAAAAATTTTGTTTGGTAAAATCCAAAACCTCTGACGCCCAAAAATTAGAAGAATGCTTGTAAATGTCTTGTATGAGAATAAAAAATCCGCGTTCCATTCTGGTCCATGACTTATGTGGCATCAACCCTATTTTGGTTGGGGGGCAAATTTGCCCCCCCCCCTAGTAGATTTTTTTAAATAACTCTGCGAGGAAGAGTTTTATAGCCATAAAACTTCTTGACTTTTTGCAACTACTTATTTTGCAACTTCTCAAAAAGTTTCATTGAAATATTTTAAAAAATGAGGGGGCGGGAGACAATTTTCTGGGACTGACCGAGGAAAAATCGCAAATTCACAAATCTCAATTATCGCGAAAAAAGGAGCAGAAGTGGAATATTTTGCAAATTTCTTTCGTAGTTTTGTGTTATTTGATGCATTCTATCATAAATATCATGTTTGGATGGAAAATATGCTCCAAATTTAATTTTATCTTGATTTTCCTGATTTTGGCCAATTTTGCCGCTTTTCTTGAACACACAAAGGAAAATGCTTATGTGAGCAAAAACGATGGCTATTTTTAGGTTAATTTTTATATTTACAGAAAGTACATGCCTGAGGCTTTTAGCACACCAAATTTGGTCTCTCTACCTACTACCAGTCAAGAGTAAAGAGTTAGGTAGGGGGGGCTTTTTTGCCCCCCCCAACCAAAATAGTACTATCAAATAGCCCAACCACTATAGGGTTAAAAAAGTTCATACTGCAAGTTTCAGAAATAGAATTTTATAACTTCAAAAGCAGGTAAGTTATGGACCACAATGGAATGAGGAATCCTTGTTTCAAACATACCCCTTGCCAGTATTTTTTTCTATTTATGGGTCTAAAGGATGAGTAGTTACCAAAAAAACGTTCCAATCTAAGTTTGCCCTTAATTTTGAAAATCTGTCACATACTTTTTATTCAATTTCCCACCAAACGTGTAAAATTTTTTTGCCTCACCCTGTAAAAAAGATATTTCAAACGTGTGAATTCAAGTGAAAATAAAAACATTAGATTAAAGGTGCTGAACAAATACAAGGAATCACGTTGTCAGTCTAGAGCTGCATACGAACCTTCGTCTTAGAGCTTGAGCCTCTTTTTCATGCTCAAACTTAGTTCGAGCACCCGTTGTTCGTAATGAAAAACGTTGTTTGGAGGCTCAAAGACGGGTATTTACTTATTAAGCTCTTTTGCAAGCTGCTCGATTTTGGGTTGCGAATTTTGAATGCGAAACCAAGACCCAAGATGCTCGTACAGAAAGAGGCTGGTTGAAAAGCAATTGGCAATGACTAGCCCTTGCTTTCGCACAAATCTTTCTTTTTCCTAAGGGTAACTTCAACTAATTATGCTTCAGTTTGTAAGGAAACACACGAGCTTCATATTGATGTGTGATAAAGGTGCACTTTGAGCATCCATTCGATAGATCTTGACGAGAGCTTTCAGATGATATATAGTTTTATTCATTTTTGATGACGTCAGCAATTATAAACTTATTACGTCATCAATGCTTATGAGTTCCTATGAATAATAACAAATAATAACAAATGTATTAGAAAAAAATTAATAACTAAAATTGGTCCTCTTAATTATTATGCATTGTTTTCAGGCAATTCAGAGTATTTGCATTTGCAATTAAGGGTTTAAATTAAATAATGACAAACTTGTGTGTATAAATAATGAGTGTAAGATATAAATAATGAGCTTGAATCGATTTTACCGCGGATTTTACTTGTTGACGCTTTTTGATACATTCTAGTTCATTTAAAAAAGGAATAGTCAAATAAAAACTTAAACATTGTCAATATTACCAACAGCAAGCAAACACTGCAATTTTCCTCAATTATGACGTCATTGTAACGTCAAAGATATAATGAAAAATGAAAAAGTAGCCTGTTGTGTAGACTTTATTACTTTACACCATTGTACCAAGTTTCGCCCTCACATCTGCAACATTGGTGACTTTACGGAGCCCCCCCACCCCCCCGGCTCTACAAGGGTCCAAAAAGCCCGGTATTTAATAGGGTTAACGTAAGATCTGCCCGTATCTGGATAAGGACCTTTTCTTTTGCAGTAGTTTTTTACGAAGGAAAGTATACGTATTTCTTATCCAGCCCCTTTAATGACAGGAAGGAAAAATTTCAACGTGAAATTCATTTGTCTCAACAACGTTTGGCCGAGACTGTTGGCTGTTCATCTACAACTTTTGCCAAATGAGTTTACAGGGTTTGCACAAGGTAAAAGCCTGCATTTGTAGAGAGCAGACATTCTAAAAATATCTCATTCAAATCGAACTTTCACACAGAGTCAACAAAGGATATTGTCACAAAAATATTTTATCTCGCCACGAAACACTGCTGTGCTCGAAATGATTTTTTTGTTCTATTTGTAGAGGAGCCTTTCTACCATTGCAAATTAGCTTTAAAAGCTACTGTAAACTTCTTGTCATCAGATTTTACATATCTGCTTGCTTCTCGAAAAGGAAAGATGTAGCAATTCATTTCACTTGGTCGGTATTAATGCTTTGGGGTCATTGGAAAATTGCTAGAGAACTGCTTTCGGCAGAGCTTACTAGAGGACTTCACAATGGAATCAAACCTTTGGAGTTCTTATGCCTTCAAAAGATCACATTAGCATCGAATTCTCCTTAGAAGCATAAATAAGCTGAGGAATTGTCAGAGATGTATTTTTATCATTTGTCTTCAGGAACTTATGTGTAGCCTTGTTTTATTCGTTTGTATGCTAAAGCTCGGAGAATATTTGATCAAGACTTCTAGTCCTTTATACAATGTAGTCTAGAGGAAAAAGACCCAAGACAAAATTGGTGACAACTACAGCAGAGCCCCGCAAACAAGAACACACCTTTTCAGAAAAACAGACTGACCATGTTCTTATGAACGAAGTACTCTTCCTGCATACAGAGTGAGGTTCTTATTTCAAAGCCCTCATGACTAAGGAAGACTAAGAACCTATACTATGTATATCTGATGAACTTAGAAAGGGTATGACTTGATGTTAACCCCACCTTGGTTGGGAGGCTCATTTGCCCCCCCTCCCCAAGTAGATTTCTTTTAATAACTCTGTCAGCAAGGATTTTATAGCCACGAAACTTCTTGACGTTTTGCAACCACTTATTGTACAGCTTGTCAAAAAGTTTCGTCGAAATTGAGGGGGCGGGAGACGATTTTCTGGGAATGACCTTAAAAATCGCAAATTCTCAAATCTCAACTATCGCGAAAAAAGGTGCATAAGTGGAATTTTTCAAATTTCCTTTCTAATGTAGTGTTAATTGATGCATTCTATCACAATCATCATGTTTGAATGGAAAATGTGCCCCAAATTTAATTTCCTTTATTTTCCTGATTTTGGTCAATTTGCCACTGTCTTGACCACACAACGGGAAATACTGACGTGATGACGTGAACGAGGACTAAAATTTTGTGATGACGTTATGAAAAAATTAGAAAAAACACAACACAACGAATGTATGGTAGGCGTGTAGAACATTACCTGAGAGAAACTGAGATGGAAAGAAAGTGAATCAATAAACCCCATTTGATGATCAACCATTGAAGTTGCATCTCCATTCCATCACAGTAACGACATAACGGGGCACCAATTTGTTGGGATGATACCATCTTTGGAAATGAGTTTTACTGCAATAGTAATGCCTAAACTTCATAAATGAAAACGAATGGTGACTGTGCATGTCAGATCTTTTAAAAAGGTACTTATATTGAGAAATTGTCCACGTGAACGTGATATGGAAAATATTTTCGGCGTGATGGCGTGAAATGGCAAAAAGATTGACTTGATGGCGTGATGAGAGGCCCCGCTTGGGGGGCCACACCATACTTGGTGGCTCTACCTATTACCAGACAAGAGTTAGCTAGGGGGGGGGACCTTTTTGCCCCCAACCAAAATCGGACTATCAAATAGCCCAACCACTATAGGGCTCAATTGTTGTTGTTGTAGTTGTCCTTCAGGTTGTTCGACCCCTGGTGATGTTATGAACCTGCCGTCTCCATCCAGCTCTATCTTTAGTGTCTTTGTTGAGCTGGTAAACACTTCTTGTTGTCATTGTCTTAATGTTGTCAACCACTTTGTTGCAGGTCTTCCTCTACCTCTTTTCCCTTCAATTTTACCTTGCATTATCAATTTTTCTAAACTGTTGTCTGCTCTATTTATGTGGCCATAATAGGTCAATTGCCTCTTTCTGATGGTGTTCAATAACGATCTTTCTGTTTTTATTTGGCCTAATACCCATTCATTCGTTCTTCTCGATGTCCACGGCACCCTTAGGAGTCTTCTCCATACCCAAAGTTCAAAGGCTTCAATCTTTTTCATTTCTGCTTTTCTTATTACCCATGTCTCACTTCCATATGTAACAACAGGAAATACCAATGCTTCGGTTATTCTTATCTTAGTATTCTTATCTTAGGGCTCAATATAGAAGGGAATTCATAAAACTTTGAATGCTACTGTGGTCAGATTTTTCCGAAAATACTCTCTTAGGAACCAGATTCTATGTTTGCAAACTTAATTGTTTTTGTCCACATTTTTCATTATCATTGTGATTGGAATTTGGTCTTTGAGGCCTCAAGTTTCATTTCTCTTAATAATGATAAGAATATGGATAGAAACCAATGTTTTTGGTTGTTATCTGTGGATTTCTTTTTTTCAAAAATCAGTCTATAGGCTCTTATTTTCCTATATGTTCTTGTTTGCGGGGTTCTACTGTAAACAACAGAATGAGCCATTTCATAAGTCGTGCATGGCAGGACAAAATATTTGTATGCTAATGTTCTTTGAGTTAATGTAATTTTGCAGTCGTTTCTTTGTCATGTTGCGATGTTTCCGCCTGCAAATGTATGCTTCTTGGTCTAGAATATGTGGCGAGTGGAGAGTCTGTTGACCTTGACTTTATCTAGAGAAAAGGAGATTGTTAGAGATTATCTAGTCTGGTCTCTTATTCAACTGATCAAAAATTCTCAAGCTGTGCAAAATTTGTTTCTAACTTTCCAAGATTTATGACCGCTTTTGACAGCAGCCATACACTTATCAGAGTATAATACTTAACTTGAAGATCTCAAAAGGGAATATAGATTACAAAGCACTGATAAGATTCTCCAGAAGTAATTTGCATAATTCGCATAATTATCTATTCGTGCACTTGTTAGTTGTTTTGAAGAATAGACCTATTAGCCATTCTGAAAAGAGAATCTAGATCGAACGATATCTTGACACATTTTGTAGAATTTTCGAATCTGCACAATAGTGATAGAGGCTGTAACATCACTCAATCAAACCTCATGTATAAATAGGTGTTTGTATATTGCTCTATCCGGACTTTTCACAGAATAGCTAAAAGGATCTATTAGGATCAATTTTGCGAGTGCCACTCAATTGCCATGCTGTCAACTAATTGCAACCAAACTCTGTCACAGCTGATAGTCAGATAGCTACTCAACACCGTAGTTTCTTGAAGTTTGATGCAATAAAATTACATTGTGTATAAAGCTTCATGCACTTTCTATAAACATTTTGCGTGTGATGCTCATTCACACTTGCAACCCACCATCGCCTGCCATTTTTCACGTGTATCCTGGCAACTAACAGTTTTCTATCATATATTGATAAGATCGCTGCGCTCCTGTTGTGGAGAATGTCTTGTGAAAACCAGATGTTCGTCATTTCTTATTGCGCGATGGCCTGTTTTGATTGAGATCAGGTTTTCAAGCAAACAAAAAGGCCGAGAATAATTACGAATTCTTCGAAACGTATGCTGTCCATAGCAGGTAGATTTCGAGGCTGTACTTTAGCTGTGAGTGAATGGCGCTACCAAACGAGCGTTTCAGCTGAAATTATCATAACACAAGTCTGCTTCTCTCATTTGGCTACACTGAATAACTATCAAGTGATACGAGAAGCTTGGATAGAACAGATTGCAGGTATTAGCCTACATTTTCAGATTACCGACGAGATAACGAACACTTATACATGAATTTTGTTGACTGTTCATACAAATCTAGTGAACTGTTCATGGCACATGCTTCGCTTTGTGTTTCTTTATCAATGAAATTGTCAGGCAATCTTCTGAATTAGGATAACAGTGATTACAAGCATAAAATTTGAATTCAATGATACAACGTGACTTGAGATGAGTGGAAAATCTAGCAGCAGATTGTTGTTGATTGTGCATAAAACGAAACTTAATACAATTCAACATTTAGAACAATGGTCTGGCAATCATTGTGCATACGGATCATATTAATTTTAGACATTAGCCTGCGGCTACCCAAAGGTTAGCAAACTTTAAGAAGTTTGCTAACTTTCCTTACCTTTTTAGTGAACTATTCATTCAACGGACACTTCTCCAGAGATATTTTTGTATTTAGAGCAATAGTGAGGCAATACTTTAAACGATGGTAATAATATTCACAAGCATAACGTCAGAATTGAAGATATAGCATAAGAGAAAAGAAAATTCTAACATAAAATAATTGTGGTTTGCTCATAATGCGACATTCGACATTGCTATTTTGCCTTCAGAGCAACGGTCTTGTGATCATCAAACATACAGAGCATGTCAATAGCCGATTACACTAAAGATGGCGGCGAGGAACTTGTTACCAAAATGCGTTTGGGTTCGGCGTTCGAGTTACGAATTTTTAACGATTCTGCATCGGAAAAGACCAGGATAGGATTTGTAACATTTCCCTCACAGCTAGCTATAGCAACTTGCGCATGCTCTGTTTGCTTTCTACTGTCCTCATGTGATACGCGATCATGATCCTTGAAAGCTCTCACACAGCTTCAAGTGATCCAAAGGCGAAAAAGTGGATACTGGAAATTCGCGTTTTTATGCCTCGAATTTTTCAAACAGATAAGTTTATTTGGTACCCTATGGTAGATGAAACAATAGCGATCTCGGATCAGCCTGTATGTTTTTGATATCAAGTCCGAGGCTAAAGCAACAGGGCATTTTCAAATCACAACACATGACCTACGTACAAATCTCCTATTGCTTGGAGCCAAAGTGGAAAATTTCATCTTCATTCTTATGCCTCGAATGTTGAAGAAAATCAGTTTGTTTGTGTCTCAAAGTGTCAGAAGAGAGTTGAATTATTGGAATCCACCTGTATGTTTTTGAATAATGCGATGGATTTTTGCAGAGAGATGGAAACGTGCCATTTTTGGCCCATTTTTGAGGAGATTTGGCAGACCGCAGTACGCGGAAGTAAGTGCTTAAGCAAATGTTACAAATCTTTTGGTATGAAGAATTCGCAGTCTCGTCCCAAGAGTGAATTCGTTGCTCTCCCTCTACTCTGGGATGCAAGAGGCCATTCGGCAATTTGATTGGCTGTAACTCAATTTTGCACAGTAACTCCGTTTTGCGCGGGGTGAACGGCCGGCATGTCAAGATTCGACGGGATAATAATAATAATAATAATAATAATAATAATAATAATAATAATAATAATAATGATAATAATGATAATAATAATGATAATAATAATAATAATAACAATACATGAAACAGTGAAGGAAATGAAGGAAACAGTGAAACAATATAAAGATCGACGAGCAAAGGAGCGCAAAGAAAACTGGAAGGAGAAAGTCTTACATGGCCAATTCATTAGACAAACTGAGGGGATTGCTGGAGAGGAAAGGTGGAAATGGTTGAAAAATAGTGGCATTAAGAGGGAGACCGAGACTCTCATCCTAGCAGCTCAAGAGCAAGCCATTAGGACGAACCTCATCAAAGCCAAAATCGACAAAACGCAGGAGGACAGTAGATGTAGAATGTGCGGTAAGGTTGATGAAACTATTAATCATCTCATCAGCGAATGCAGCAAAATGGCGCAAAAGGAGTATAAGAACAGACATGATTGGGTCGGGAGAAGAATCCACTGGGACATATGCAGGAAGTTTGGGGTAAATGTAAGCGAGAAGTGGTACAACCATGAGCCAGAAAGTGTGGTTGAAAATGATACTTGCAAGGTACTGTGGGACTTTACCATCCAGACCGACCATGTAATTGAAGCTAGAAGGCCAGACTTAATTTTGATCAAGAAGGAGGAAAACAACTGCATTATCGTTGACTTTGCCATCCCATATGATACCCGGATAGAGCAAAAGGAGAAAGAGAAAGTTGAGAAATACCAGGATTTAAAGAGAGAACTCCAGAAACTGTGGAATATGAAAGTAAAAGTAGTACCCATAGTCATTGGGGCATTAGGAACACCACCAAAAGACATCAAAAGGAGAGTAGAAGAACTGGGAATTGAGACCAGGATTGAAGAGATGCAGAAGACTGTAATCCTGCAATCTGCACGGATCCTAAGAAAAGTCCTTGAAAATTGAGGAGACTTGCTGTTACCAATATCAAGGAACCGTTACCGCTGAATGAAATGACATTTTATCAGTGTGCGATAATTCAATAATAACAATAATAATAATAATGATAATAATAACAATAATAATAATAATAATGATGCATTTATATATAGTTGGCTAAAAAAGGAATAGTTAAACAAACTAATAAATGCCAACTGGTCGTACCTATTTACAATTTCTTTCATCTACATATCAAACAATTACATTTGGATCCCGTCCAGTCTTCGATATTATTTTTAAAATGACTGACGCTATTTGCAGATTTTATTTTGTCAGGGAGTGTGTTCCAAAGTATGCTTCCTCTAAATGCCAATGAATCATTCCAGTATCTCAAAGTCCTCGCATCTGGAAGTTGGACGAGATCCTTTACTCTGAGATTATACTTTATGGGGTTTACGTTTGAAGAAGTCCCACAAGAAGGTGGGATTGCCAGAGGTTAAGCACTTGTAGACCTCCAGCATTTAGCTTTTGCAAGTTTCTTGTATGTATCGTGCATTCACCTCTCTTATGAAGGAGTTCCTCAAACGTAGACTCATAGTCATCTAACAGCACTCTCAGGGCACTCTCAGGATACCACATTCTTTACCCATTTCAACCATAATTTGCTACTTATCTCGGAATTTCGGAGAATAACGAGCCATTTCATTTTCGAAGCTGCGGTGAAAGTTTCTTGAATTTGCAACTTAGGCACATTTTCCCTCCAAACAAACCGAGCTTATTTTTAAATCAAAGACACTTGCCAACCTCCGATTATTATTCAAATACCTTCAAAAAGGTTGAAATAAGGTCATTAAAGTGCCTGTTTTTAGTTTCTCAGTTTATATTATACAGAATCAGAGCTAAAGCAACAATCGTCTTCCGTCGATTACCATTGCCTAGCAAACCGAGAAATCCATAATGGCTGCTAATGCACCCACTTTCTTGGTGCATTTGATCAAAGTGTACCAGGGTGTTCATTCGGCTTCGTGATCAGCGTTGTCAGTGAAGAACATAACAACACCCTAGGAACGAGGTTTTAGGAATTCGATTAAGAACGTAATGCATCTTGGCGAAGAGTTCCTCGCCGCCATCTTTAGCGTAATCGTCTACTGTAGGTATTAGCCAAAAATTTTGAGATTACCCAGACAAAGACACCGCAGCATGTATCTTTTTGACTGTTGATACAAATATTGTGAACTGTTCATCCTGAGAACCATTTTCCCTTTTATACTTTTGTGTTTAGAGGAACTAGCAAACAATATTTTAACATATTATGATTAAAAGAAACTGAGGATTGCTGCTCAAGGTTTTGAGCAGTAGTCCGGCCATTGTTAAGCCTTCAGATCATGCCAGGTAGGTGTAGGTATAAATTCTATCCGTTCAGGTCAATTCATTTCATGTTAAGGTTCCACTACATGCAAATGCCATTAAAGTAATTATATTTTCTCTGCAAACGCCAGTAATCTCCTCAAAAACGTCACATCGATAGGCTTGCGGTTCGATACAGTTCATACACTCGTGAATAGATATGGCATGCCTGATTTTGCTCAATTCATTCAAATTGAAACAAAACGGATAAGACGTTTTTTTGGCTGTTTGCTTCACCAATGAATAGATTTTACACAAAGCAACAAAACTAAATTTTTTGTTGCTCTCAAAGTTTACCACTTTGCTCCCATGTTTGATTGTATTGACCAATCAAAAGTCCGGTAGCAAAGGGATTCGATTGTACGGTTGTCTTGATTCTATCCCTTAGTTACCGGCATGGTAACCGAGTAACCGGTATCTTACGGCACTTCAGCAACGATGGTTTGGGCACAGTATTTAGACGTTTGAACCTACTTTCCACTAGACGGAAAATTCCTTTCGCAAAAATCTTCCTTTGTTTGCAAGCACGATTCCGCTCGAAAGTTGAATGGGTTTCTACTTTTGAGCGACGTCTCTTCTCTGCGAGCCAATCAGATGGCTGGAGAAGTTCTCTGCGAGCGGAATATTCCGCCTAGTGGAAATCAGGCCTTAGACACCAACTGCGGTACCTGGGGCATGGCAGATGGAAGATGGCAGAAGACTGCCGGCGGCAACCTTACGGCACCTAACGGATATGTAACCAGGCTTATAAAATAGTTGAAAATTTACGGCGAGGAAGAAAACTTACTGGGAATGAATTTTATCGAGAAAAAGCCACGATGGCAGGCTATTCGTTGGATCTTCCTTGAATGAAAGATGCTTGCAGCGAAGAAAAAGTGAAAATATTCGAAGGCAGGAACACCACAACACAACACAAAAGAAATGACGACTATTATTTTGATTAAATATTGATTATATAGCTATGGTATACAAGAGCTGATATTTCGCCTCGACATTGCTAGGCTTCCTCAGAGCTAAACTAACGTAATCACAAATGTACAATAATTTGAGTACTGTAAACTGTAACATGATTGGCTAAGGTTTGCTACATCGCAGGGGTGAATGTTGGTGGATATTGGGGATAAGTATGTGTTAGTATAAGATGCTGATGTCAAAAATAATGAAGCTAATCGTGGGTTCATTGTTATATTTTCAAAACTTACATGCCTTGAGCTATTAGCACACCTAATCTGGTTGGTTGCTCTACCTATTGACATCTAAGAATTATGTAAGTTGTTGTTGTTGTTGTCTTCTTATTTATTCTCGATCATGTTAATCTTGCTTTCTACATATATGCAATATATACATGGCAAACTAACCCAAATCGATAAATTAATAGATAAATAAATAATAAATAAATATATGTTTCCATGGTCTTAAGAACGTTTGGCTAATTCTCTGTCACATGCTGACAAGCACTGCATTTGCAGTTAAGCCCATCCCATTGTTTTATCAAACGTTTTAAAGAATTTAAGTAATGTAGGGGGAGCTTTTTGTTCCGCACAACCAATATATGATTTGTTAGCTAACAGGACGAAAAAGGGTTGAAAAGTATAAAGGATATGAAATTCTGCCAGAGTGCTTAATAGATCTGTCTTGCTTCACACGTTTTATTTCTTTGCTAAAGCCATTATTGCGAGACATGGAAACACCAAAAACAAAGCTTAATGAGGAAGAGATATCACGCGCCAAGCATGTTTGTAGAAGCCAGATTAGCTATAACAGACCAATTATTCGCCATTGACGCTTACAAATCTAGCCAGCTTTAAAAGGAAAAGATTAGGTCGAATCTTGCATTGTAACTGGGCAATCTAAACATAGGAGAATATTGCTTTTATCCAATCAGCCGATTTGTTATGGTGCGATTCGGCCAATCAGATCGCTAGAAATGACAATGGAATGTGCGGGCGTCAGCGTTATTTTACAAAAGTAAACAAACAAAGCTGTGGGAAGATGCCAAAAACCAGGACCCTTTCAAAGTGTGCGATGCAGTTGTTTTTTGGCCGATTTCATCAGCTTAAAAACTCTTTCGTAGAGAACAGGAGTTTCTCTTAAATGTTACCGCGTAGATTTTCAATATCTATCTGCATTGGTTCGTCGTAAATCAAAGCTTCGAGGCGGGGCTTTCCCTGTATATCAGCGTACGTATTATGACACTCAAATTGCATGAACAGACGAGGAGACAGCACGAAAAAGAAGACTTGAAATATATAGGAACACTTCAGATGCAATACCTATTCGGTTAAAGCCGATGTTGTCTTTCAGTAAAGCCATCTGAATGCACATGCTACTGATATTATCGTCATCGCTGTTATGGTTTGGTTTGCTTCATCCGTTCAAGATCAAAATCGCCATTTTATCGTCGATGGCTAGGCCTTACCTTCCTTGGATTCGTGGTTTTCGTCTTCCTTGATAAAAATTTGTTTCTACAACACAGTTTTCAACGCAATGGAAACTAATATTTGGAAATGCTTTTAAACTTTTCTTGATTTAGCAACACTGCACAATTGTACTGGAAAGCTCAAGGCTACCTCAACTGTTAGATTCTGGATCATAGATCGTTATTGAACTAAGTGAGATTGCTTGTGATCCCTCTTCATTTCGAGTTTTAATTTACTACGTCAGAAATAATGCGATGGAAAAGGAATGAAGGAAATAAAACAAATTCAAGGCACAAAAGATTGCAGCGAAGTGTAGATCTTTTCTGTACTCGCAAGTATGTCTAGAAAATCAAATGTACCCAGGAATTACTTGACTAGTTGAGAATTCTGCCTGACCTCTGGTTGACCTCATAGTCTCATCAGATTGGCCTTAGTCCGAAAACCGAAAGTTAAAGTAATTCTGAAATAAGTAATAACTTACCAAATCCAGCTTTCTTTCACTGAGACCAAGCAATATTGAATAAACAAAAGTCCACTTGCCTAATCCTGAACAGAGCAAATTCGCAGCGATAAAATGAAACTGTTTTCACAAGCGAAGTTTGACCAACATATCCTTGACCGTACTCTCGCAATAAGTTGACGAATGTGAAATGTACATCGATCCCGAATCAAGGAAGAAATGGCGCGCGAAAACAATCTTGTCTCCAGTCTCAAAAAATATTTCCATTTTATGAAATGTACAAATTTGCTTGATAACAGTAAAAAATTCTGGCTTTATAAAAAATCAAACTGTCAGATTACACAAAAACTAAGAACTTGAATGCTTGAACATTATCTACGGAACAGCTTTTATAGGGGGCAGACTTCAACAATTGAGCTTGTTCAATTCTCACTAAGTTGTCAAAAAATCAGTCTCATTTCAAAAAGACACTCATTTTGAAATCCTTTGCAGGGACGTAGGAAGTATCTCCAACCTATGGGGCGCGACACCTCGGGGGCACTTTTTTCCTAAAGAAAAGGGGGCAGTTCCTAAAAATATAAAAGGTACTTCTTTGTTTGTTGCAAATTTGGGGAGCACGTATCCCCAGTGGCCCCCGGTTCCTACGTCCATGATCCTACGCCTGAAACATATAGTTCCGTGACCAGTAGGTATATGTATTTTGTATAAGAAACTACTTATGCTAAGAAATTCAACTCTCAGATCACCAAAAAAATTAAGAAACTCCAGTAGAGACAAAATGAAAATTAAGAAACGATCTATTTTTGACAAAGGAAATCCTTGACATATTTTTGTCTTATTTCAGTTGTTTTCTATCACATTACGGCACTTGAGCAGCAACCTAAACATTAGAGAAGCTTCAAAACATTGTTTGAACTTTTCACGAGGGCACATAGGTAGTAAATATGAAAATTGCTATGGCTATTCTTGAGTAGATACTCAAAATCTGATAGTTTTAAGAAATTTACTAGCCTAAATTCTTTGTTTCTTAAAAGCTACCTGTAGAGTGCTAAATTTTGGAACTGTATATGACTTTCTTCATATAAAGAATTGAAGAATTCTGGAATTCTTATATGCAAAGTTTGGAGATGTCAGGAGCTATCTTTTGTTCTTAGAAAAGTTTCCAACTTACTTCAGTAAAGTCTAATCAAAACATCGACGATCAAACACATCTACTCGTCAGTTTCTTAGCTCTGAGCTGAAAATGACTGCCCTACAACGCTAGAATGAAGTTTGTTATGGAAACATCTTATATTTTTTGAGACTGGAGACAAGAGTGTTTTCGCGCCATTTCTTCCTTGATTCGGGATCGATGTACATTTCACATTCGTCAACTTATTGTGAGAGTACGGTCAAGGCTGTGTTGGTCAAACTTGGCTTGTGAAAACAGTTTCATGTTATCGCTGAGAATTTGCTCTGTTCAAGATTAGGCAAGTGGACTTTGTTTATTCAATATTGCTTGGTCTCAGTGAATGAAACCTGGATTTGGGTAAGTTATTACTTATTTCAGAATTACTTTAACTTTCGGTTTTCTGACTAAGGCCAATCTGATGAGACTTTGAGATCGATCAGAGGTCAGGCAGAATTCTCAACTAGTCAAGTAATTCCTGGGTACATTTGATTTTCTAGACATACTTGCGAGTACAGAAAAGATCTACACTTCGCTGCAATCTTTTGTGCCTTGAAGTTGTTTTATTCCCTTCATTCTTTTTCCATCGCATTATTTCTGATGTAGCAAACAGTAAAATTAAAATCAAAATGAAGAGGTATCACAAGCAATCTCACTTACTTCAATAACGATCTATGATATAGAATCTAACAGTTGAGGTAGCCTTGAGCTTTCCAGTACAATTGTGCAGTGTTGCTAAATCAGGAAAAGTTGAAAAGCATTTCCAAATGTTAGTTTCCATTGCGTTGAAAACTGTGTTGTAGAAACAAATTTTTATCAAGGAAGACGAAAACCACGAAATCCAAGGAAGGCAAGGCCTAGCCATCGACGATAAAGTGGCGATTTTGATCTTGAACGGATGAAGCAAACCAAACCATAACAGCGATGATGATAATATCAGTAGCATGTGCATTCAGATGGCTATCCTGAAAGACAACATCGGCTTTGACCAAATAGGTATTGCATCCGAAGTGTTCCTATGTATTTTCAGTCTTCTTTTTCATGCTGTCTCCTCGTCTGTTCATGCAATTTGAGTGTCATAATACGTACGCTGATATACAGGGAAAGCCCCGCCTCGAAGCTTTGATTTACGACGAACCAATGCAGATAGATATTGAAAATCTACGCGGTAACATTTAAGAGAAACTCCTGTTCTCTACGAAAGAGTTTGTAAGCTGATGAAATCGGCCAAAAAACAACTGCATCGCACACTTTGAAAGGGTCATTGTTTTTGGCATCTTCCCACAGCTTTGTTTGTTTATTTTTGTAAAATAACGCTGACGCCCGCATATTCCATTGTCATTTCTAGCGATCTAATTGGCCAAAGCGGATCATAACAAATCCGCTGATTGGATAAAAACAAAATTCTCCTATTTTGGCAATCTAACGATATGATTGCATTTGTTTGCTGAAATTTAGCCTGGTTTGCATAAAGCTGATTTAACGGTGTCAATATAAGTGAGATGTTTGTTATAGTTGAGATCAAGCCTGGAAATATTCACAGCTGGTTATGTTAAGCTTACGTCTTGAATGTATTTAGGCCTTAGTGATGTGTTATGATATCATATGATGAAGTGTTAATTCATTAAACTTGTCCATGAGTGGTAGGAATTAGAAAATTCCGCCAATCGAGATCTTTGAAGCGTCATTACAAATTAGCCAAGTGTCTGTAAGAGATTTCAGGGAAAACATAGTCTGCTTAGAGCAAACCTCGCAAATGTCTTGCTATCATTTGAACATGTCTTACTTCTTTTTGTTTATATCCTCTTGATGAATTTTTGCAGTTTCTTTCTAACTTCAGTAAAAAATGCATGTTAACCGTTCATTGTATAATTGTAACTGAGATATAGTTGAATCTGAGTTTGCTAGAAAACGAATGGTAATGAGAGGCATGGAGCAACTGCCCTGGCTGAGTACGAAATTCAATTGCCATTGTTAAGAGCTTTAATGCTTCACTATCACTATAATGGCATTCCCAGCCTCGCTTTATCAGTTGTCTTCTAACGCTATAGGAGATTGTCTTCAGATCCCTTCGTTTTCCTTGCAATGGGAAGTTACACCTTGTTGATCTTCAAAGAGCTTCAAAGGGAAACCGCCTTAATCCCCATGACCAAACGATACATACGAGACTGGAAACAGAATCATTGGCTGCCAATAATTCAGGTGCGCTTTATATGGCGATGATAAAGCTCTAAAACGTACTCAACCTGAGACAAAGTTCGACAGCTAAGGCAATATCTGAGATAGTAGGTTGCCCTCAGAAGAAGGCAAAAACTGCTTGCACTTTTCCACTCTACCACCTTGAGTCAGAGTAGCAAAAGTTCAAGCAAAGCATGCCACTGAAGTAGCTAATAGGAGCATGAAAGAACGAGCACAAGGATGAGCATGAGTAATGTAATTTTGACAAGAATCAAAAAAGTTTCCTCAAAAATTTCTACCCGAAGCCTCTTAGCTTATAGTACATGTATGCGTAGTTTTCTTTATCTCCAGTGTACAGGGTGAGGCAGAGGAAAGTTCCCACTTTATTAAAAATTTATAACACGATGGGGACGTCACAGATTTGAATGATTCAAATTCAGTTAAGAGCCGAAAGAATGAAGTATTTTTTGTGATTTTTACACTCTGTCTTACCAGCACTAAAAGTATCGGTAAATTTAACTTCATAAAAATTCCATGGTTGCAAAATGACTGAAAAATGGCCTAAAACATCAATCAAATCGTTGGGCCTTTCACCACTCTCAACACTAACAAGACGTAGGTTTTCAAACAAATAATATGGATTTTTAATCCCATGGCAATAGATGTACCGAGGATAGCTCTCAACCATGAGAAACTGCATTTTCTCCATTGTTCTGTGCGAGGATTCCTTTATGATTTGATCAATGTTTTAAGCCCTTTTTCATTCATTTTGCAAGCATGAAATTCTTAAAATGTTAAATTTACCAATATTTCCAGCGCTCGCAAGATACCAAGAAAAATTATAAAAATACTTCGATCTTTTTTTGGCTTTTAACTAGAGTTTGAATCATTTAGATCTGTGAAGAACTCTTGATACTTTGAATTGTCATAAGCGGGAACGTTTTCAGGCTCACCCAGTAGTCGAACATTGATTGAAAATATGTACATTTAAATAAATTACCTTTTAGGATCGAAGAACTACTAGCAGAGTGCCGGCAAAGAAGATGTTCCCACTTCGAGCTATATCAATGGGAATAATGACACTTGCACTCCTGGTTCTCTTCACCTCAATTTGCACCGATGAGTGGTACCAAGTAAAAACAAAGAATACGAGAAAATTTAATGGCTTGTGGAATCATTGTGTGGAAAACAATGGACAAAGTATTTGTGGCTTCCTGAACGGATGGGAAGCAATATCAATGCGTGAGTTTGCAGTAAATGTTTTTTGTCCTGTTTTCGCTGCTTGTGTATTTTGAGTTGATATTCACGTAGCTAATAACATATCCAGTACATACAGAGTCAACGTTTTGTTTTTGTTTTTTGTTAGTTGTTGTTAGTTGCTTTTTGTTTTTCGTTTTTTATTTTTTGCTTATTGTTCCTCGTTTTTTTTGTTTTCGTTTTTTGTTTTTTGCTCGTTGATTATGACCACATAAGTTGTCCCAAACATGGCCAGCTTTTCCTTCTCACCTATTGACAAATCAAAGCGGGCTTTGATCGTTTTTATCACTTGAACTTCATGAGTATTATATGAGCAAATTTTTAGTTAATTAGATGTACCAGTGGCATATTTTCAATGAGTTGTTAAATGGGTAAGTAATGATTAAAAAGTGTTCACATAGCAAGAAATATGTAAATTTCCCGATAGTATTTGCTTGGAAATTGAGAGGAAACTGACAGGTTTCTCTGGGAAATTGAATCGAAACGGAAATTTCCATTTTGCTCCTATACTAGGAAACTGAGGGGAAAATTTCCGTTTCTCCAAAATTTCCAACGCAAAGAATATGGGAAATTTTTACAATTTTTCAAAACAGATCGATAAATGGCTACCAAACAAATAGATTGATGACTCAATGGTAAAGTGTTTTAACTTTTTCCACCAATCTAAGAGTTGCTGGTTTGTGTCTCTGCCTTGTCAAACCTGCCACGTTGTATAAGGAGGGTCAGAAGCTCTCTGCAATTACAGACCAAAGGGATCGTGAGGTGTAGTCACACTGGGGAGGAGGATCTGAACACCGTTTCGATCACTTATTTCATCTAGTGTCCTAAGGCTAAGGCTACTTTCAGGTGCTTGGTGAAGATGGATAAAAGCATGCTTCGTTATTACGTTATACACATTCTTGGGCTATGTCCATTCTGCTCCCTTTTTCATTTCAATTTGTTTGGTTCACAAAAACACTGCCGGTTCACTTCGCTTCGTTTCTAGATGAATACGCTGTGACTGTGATAAGCACTCACACTGCTCCAGCAAGACGGTGTTGTTAATTCTCTTTTTCAGAGCAAAGCCTTTGTTAGCAAATATCAAACAGGGTTGTGGGAAACATCTCAAACTTTTTAGGGAGGGGGCACGACACTTTGAGGGCATCTTTTACCGCAAGATAAAAGGGGAATTTTCTACAAATAAAAGCGGACTTCTTTCTTTATTGCAAAATCTTGAGGAGGCACGTGCCCCCAATGCCCCCGGTTCATACGTCTATGCTATCAAAAATGGCGCCAGTCCCAGGGTTGAATACTGTTGTGACCAACAGCCTATACGACGTTATGTGAAAAGATATAAAATGTCACTCTCTTGCCGTTAACACTGAAAATGAATCCTTCGGCGTGTTTGAAAAGCTCCGCTGAGGGCACAAGGCAAAGCAGATAAGCTTTGCACCGTTTTATATGAAACGTGTGCATGGGCCTAAAGCACTAGACTAGAAACTAAACTTGATCAGCTTCCTCATTCACATCCGGTAGTGAAAGGCATGATCTGTCTCATCAGATGAAATATTTTATGGCAAATAAATACGTGAAGCTAAACAAAATTTTGATGTAATTCTATCATAGAGACGATGACAGCCGTTCGAGGATTCTTCGCCTTGGCAGTTTTATTCCAACTTGGTGCCATCATTTACCCTCCTTTCTACAAGCAGATGGCTAGTGGTATTGTCAAGCTTGAATTCATGGCAATATTATGCTTAATAGCGAGTAAGTGATGACTCTGTTTTCTTGCCTATTATGATCTGACTATGATCACAGATCGGCTGATTGGCAGCTAATAGCGACTGCGTATGTAACGGTCAAGTATGACAGCGAGGAACAGTTTTACCCTTGTGATAAATTTGAGAGAATGGCTTGAAATAAAGCTGAAAGGAATCTAAGCATATGTAAGCCTGTGGTAAAAATAGCAGTGCGAAGATAGAACATGACAAGATTCGCACCAGCACATGTTTCGAATCTTCGAAGGGCTGGGTGTAAAATTCTATGACCTATTTCTTTGAATTCAACGGCTTCAAAGATACGTAAACTGTTTTACAGTGAATCCGCCGTTAGACTTTTCTGAGATCTTCAATATTTTCAGAAATGCAGTGTTTTCCTTATATTTTCAATAATTCAGGAACATTTTCGAAAAGAAATTCAAACTATCGTAATTTCTAAACCTGTTGATGAAAAGTCAAATAATTTTCAAGAAAACCATAGTTTATGGAAGCCTACAATATGGTATCAAGCAAAACTCTTTCACTCTTCTGGTTTGTGATTTATAAATTTGATGACGTCCATCATAAAATGAGCTGAGATATTAAATAGGCTGTGATTTCGACGAATATTCAAGATTTCTGAATAGTCCATAGAATCATAGAAAAGTGGCTAAAGTTTCATTCAAGTCATTCAGTTTAAAGAAATAGGTCATTGAATTTTACACTCGCTTTTTCAAACCAATTAAAAGAGTTGGAACCTACGCTGTGTCACACCATATTTCGGAAACTAATCTACGTTAGCCAGCTAATAACTGCGTCTGCTTAGATTTCCTTTATGTTAAATTACCCTTATTTTGCATAGTCAATCTTTTTTGGAATGTGCTCAAGAAGTCGCAGTCTGGTGATGAATTTTATTATCAGTGTTACAACGAATAATTTCGTATTTGTTCTCCAAGATGACAAGATAAAATCTATCTATCTGATTGATCTATCTGTCCTACTGTTTTCAAATTCTTTCCACTAAACCAACAAATCAATATCCTCTTCCTCACTAATGAAAAATAAGATAAATAAGAAATAGAAACATTCAAGAAAAATACAGAATAGAAAAAATTTCTCCTTGAGACATTTAAAGCTGTTGACTCCATTTCTTGTGCAAAATTTGTTTGAGTATTAAGCACTAAAATTGTTCTATCATTCTGTGCCTCTTACAAGATCTTTATTTTTGCCATAATATGAAACCCTCTCGATTTTTTACCCTAGACTGCATACATGCATAGATGCTACCCGTTCACATTACTCCGTTTCTGTACAAAGAAGGAAAGAAAAAACATCCGTTTTTGTCCGTTCACATTGATCCTTCTGATAACAAATATGGAGCCAAAGATATCCGTTTTTGTGCGTTCACATTGCTCCGGTTCTGTGAAGCCCATTATTCCATTGTAAATGGGTTCACATTGCTCCGGTTCTGTGAAGCCCATTGTAAAGAGCCACAGGGTAGTCATTGCCCTTTGCTTCTTGTGGTCACGTCCCTGTAGTGTTTGTATAGTTTGTGTAGTAATTAGGAAGTATAGTAGGATGTAGGTGTGACATGTATTGTGAAATTTTAGGTGGATATAAACGAAAGCCCATTATGGAATATTGGAGTGATTTCAAAAAGTTCCGTAGCGTTCACATTGATTCAGAGCGTTTTCAAAACCGCCGTTCTTTCGATAACGTTTCGAAAACCTCCGTTTTTGTGGCGTTTTTGTGCAGATCAATGTGAATACTTTCACAAAAACGGAGGCTTTTCTCTCCGTTTTTGTACAAAAACGGTGCAGTGTGAACAAGGCCTGTAGCTCTATCGATATGAATAAATTAAAATGATAATCAATCACTGCAATGAGTATCGATAAACTAACAACTGATTAATACAACTATTTCTCGGATATTGTAAATTTACCAATAGAATAATGCAACCTACTTTTTGTATTTCAGCTGCATTCTCGTTTCTTGGAATGATCATAATGACGCATGAAGTAGCAAACAAGATCAACAATTCTAAATTTGGCTGGTCCTATTACCTTGGTTGGGCTGGCACAGGCGTATCGGCTCTTGGAGCTGCACTCGGAGCAATATCAACGAGAGATGATACTTATATGGAACAAGGCATGTGACCATCTTGATTTGCAGTTTCAAAGTATCTGAACTCTGCAGTTATCATGTTGCTTGAACCGAAGACTGAAGAATCTGTAGATCAGAATAAAAGCTTCTCAGGACCAGAGGACTTTGCTGTATATTTTGGAACAAACTTCCAGGAGCTGGAGAACGAATTAAGTCGAACCATCCAAAAATATAGATGAGACTTTTTGCTATCTCGGACATTTCTTGAACTCAGGAATAATCTATTGGTATTGTTGCTCAAGATAACGTGATCAGTAGCAAATTTGTCATAGCATAGGTTCTTTGATAAGAATCTATCTGAACCAATGACAAGATATTTAACAAGTGATATCCTTGAGGTCAGAACCATTTACAAGCAAACTCCCCAAGGACTAAAAGATTAACTTAATTGCAAAGAAAATAATCATTGTTGTTCTATCGACTCCATTTGTGAATGACATGGCAGATCATTCACTATTATCAGAAAAGTAAGAGCTGTAAATATAGTTATATTTGTATTTCAAGCAACTCTGTTTGTGTTGTTATGAATACTTCAAAAGGAGAAGTTAGGTCTGAAATTGAATCTCCAATTGAACTTCTTTTGGTTAAGAATGTTATGAAGCAAAATCAACACTTACTTGCGATCTTATGCCATCATTCCGCCGTTCTTTACCTCCAAATCTTGCTGATTTGCCACTGCCATCTTGCCTGCCAAAAAGACTGGAGCGAGTGATGTTGCTTGACGTCATCACGCGCAGGAAAGTCACAGGAAGCACACTGCATCGCAAGGAACCCAGACATAAAAATCTTGCATAGATATGGGCATGAAAATTGGTAGAGAGGAGCAGTATGATATGCTGAAAATGAGAGGGTGTGAATCGAACCCAAAAATTTCCCCGGGGGTTACTCTTAGATAGTGGGGCGATTGCCCTACCACCGTGAAACTTAGTTTTTTAGGAGTCTAGGACTCGATTTTAGAATCGGACAAGAGGAATTTTGAAATTTAGATCTACACTCTATCTTTTTCAACTTATCAACGTACCTCTGACAACCAAATTTCCCGACTGCACTACCATAATCTGCAACAAATATATTTAAAAGAACCCCTAGACACCTGGAGCCTAGTACCCCAGTGTAAAAATAGCAATAGGGGTATTTTGCAATCTGACTTCATACCTGTTCTTCTCAGCGTATCGACTTTCCTTAGAAAACCAAGTTTCATGTTGGTACCATATGTCGGTACGTTATTGCAATAACCAATTTCTCGATTGGGACCAACATTTCGTCCCTATCTAACAATAGCCTCAGGGTTCGTTTTCGAATTTGATTTACGTTCTGTCATTTACAGCAAGTCAAACCGACCCTCTCTACCAATTTTCATGCCTGTAACTGAGTTCGCTGGTTTTTATGATTGGGTCCCTTGCCATGGAATGTGCTTCCGATGTCTTTTTGCACACCAGGATGCCAAACAGCAAACCTCGTTCCAGTATTTTCGTCGATTAAGGTCGCAGCTGTGAAGAAGCAAGATTTTAAGGTAAGAAACGGTGGAATGACGGCGTAAGATTGCAGGTAAACATTAGTTTTGACTGCATAACACTGTTTTAACCACAAAGTAAGGTAAGAAACGGTGGAATGACGGCGTAAGATTGCAGGTAAACATTAGTTTTGACTGCATAACACTGTTTTAACCACAAAGCAAGCTATATTTGAGATATCAACTTTTGATCGAACTTCCCTGTTAATGTAATAAGAATTCCATTGAGTAAAGCGCAAAGTGTAAGGCTTTTGTAAGCCTTATTTTCACCGTACGATGAACATTTATCTCAAGCAACGAACCTTCGTCCAATGAATTTTCATCGCTTTTCTCGTGCCATTTTCTTCCCTGCTCAGGCGTTTCTACCTCAAGATAAACAGTTATCGACTTCATCATCTGATATTCCTCATCTCATGAAAGTTTGCCTATCAGAAGAAGCGAAATGACGATTGACAATGATGATTCAAGTTTCATCTCTAAACGCTGGTTCCTAATGTTCTACTAAGTCACTTATACTTTGATCTATTAGCTTAGGATTGGACGAGTTTGAAGGCAGAGACGTTATCCATGGGGTGTTTGAATTGTTTTGTACTCACTTGCTCTTGTCCAGATGTCTTCACTGACAAGTTATGCCGGTTTCATAATCAATGCTATATACACAGCGTTTATATTTTAAATGATCTATTGGGTCTCAGGATGGCACAAGTTTGAGTGCCGAAACGTTATCCCTGGGGTATTTGACTTGTTTACTACTCACTTGCTCTTTTCCAAAAGTCTTGACTGACAAGTTATGCCGGTTTCATAATCAGTGCTATATACACAGCGTGTATATTTCAAATGATCTATTCGGTCTCAGGATGGCACATGTTTGAGTGCCGAAACGTTATCCCTGGGGTTTTTGACTTGTTTACTACTCACGTGCTCTTTTCCAAATGTCTTGACTGACAAGTTATGCCGGTTTCATAATCAGTACTATATATACAGCGTGTATATTTTAAATGATCTATTGGGTCTCAGGATGGCACTAGTTTGAGTGCCGAAACGTTATCCCTGGGGCATTTGACTTGTTTACTACTCACTTGCTCTTTTCCAAAAGTCTTGACTGACAAGTTATGCCGGTTTCATAATCAGTGCTATGTACACAGCGTGTATATTTTAAATGATCTATTCGGTCTCAGGATGGCACATGTTTGAGTGCCGAAACGTTATCCCTGGGGTATTTGACTTGTTTACTACTCACTTGCTCTTTTCCAAATGTCTTGACTGACAAGTTATGCCGGTTTCATAATCAGTACTATATATACAGCGTGTATATTTTAAATGATCTATTGGGTCTCAGGATGGCACAAGTTTGAGTGCCGAAACGTTATCCCTGGGGTATTTGACTTGTTTACTACTCACTTGCTCTTTTCCAAAAGTCTTGACTGACAAGTTATGCCGGTTTCATAATCAGTGCTATATACACAGCGTGTATATTTTAAATGATCTATTCGGTCTCAGGATGGCACATGTTTGAGTGCCGAAACGTTATCCCTGGGGTATTTGACTTGTTTACTACTCACTTGCTCTTTTCCAAATGTCTTGACTGACAAGTTATGCCGGTTTCATAATCAGTACTATATATACAGCGTGTATATTTTAAATGATCTATTCGGTCTCAGGATGGCACAAGTTTGAGTGCCGAAACGTTATCCCTGGGGTATTTGACTTGTTTACTACTCACTTGCTCTTTTCCAAAAGTCTTGACTGACAAGTTATGCCGGTTTCATAATCAGTGCTATATACACAGCATGTATATTTCAAATGATCTATTCGGTCTCAGGATGGCACAAGTTTGAGTGCCGAAACGTTATCCCTGGGGTTTTTGACTTGTTTACTACTCACTTGCTCTTTTCCAAATGTCTTGACTGACAAGTTATGCCGGTTTCATAATCAGTACTATATATACAGCGTGTATATTTTAAATGATCTATTGGGTCTCAGGATGGCACAAGTTTGAGTTCCGAAACGTTATCCCTGGGGTATTTGACTTGTTTACTACTCACTTGCTCTTTTCCAAAATTCTTGACTGAGAAGTTACGCCGGTTTCATAATCAGTGCTATATACACAGCGTGTATATTTCAAATGATCTATTCGGTCTCAGGATGGCACAAGTTTGAGTGCCGAAACGTTATCCCTGGGGTTTTTGACTTGTTTACTACTCACTTGCTCTTTTCCAAATGTCTTGACTGACAAGTTATGCCGGTTTCATAATCAGTGCTATATACACAGCGTGTATATTTTAAATGATCTATTCGGTCTCATGATGGCACATGTTTGAGTCCCGAAACGTTATCCCTGGGGTTTTTGACTTGTTTACTACTCACTTGCTCTTTTCCAAATGTCTTGACTGACAAGTTATGCCGGTTTCATAATCAGTACTATGTATACAGCGTGTATATTTTAAATGATCTATTGGGTCTCAGGATGGCACAAGTTTGAGTGCCGAAACGTTATCACTGGGATATTTGACTTGTTTACTACTCACTTGCTCTTTTCCAAATGTCTTGACTGACAAGTTATGCCGGTTTTATAATCAGTACTATATATACAGCGTGTATATTCTAAATGATCTATTGGGTCTCATGATGGCACACGTTTGAGTGCCGAAACGTTATCCCTGGGGTATTTGACTTGTTTACTACTCACTTGCTCTTTTTTTCCAAAAGTCTTGACTGACAAGTTACGCCGGTTTCATAATCAGTACTATATACGCAGCGTGTATATTTTAAATGATCCATTCGTCTCAGAATGGCACAAGTTTGAGTGCCGAAACGTTATCCCTGGAGTATTTGACATGTTTACTACTCACTTGCTCTTTTCCAAAAGTCTTGTCTGACAAGTTACGCCGGTTTCATAATCAGTACTATAAACAAAGCGCTTATATTTTAAATGATCTATTGGGCTCAGGATGGCACAAGTTTGAATTCCGAAACATTGTCTCTGGGGTTTTGACTTGTTTACTATTCACTCGTTTCTTTCAACGTTGTTTTGACTGACCAGTTAAACCGGTTTCATAATCGATGCTGCATAAAGAGCATCTGTATTTTGACCCATTAGCTGAGGATTACACGAGCTTTAGTGCCTAAACGTTATCCCTGGGGTATTTGAGCTAAAGAGTGAAATTGCTCTCCTCATGGTCAAACTTTTGACTGCGATAAAGTTTCAAGAAGAACTTCTAACAGTCATTATCTCATTATTGCTTTAATTTCACTGGAATGAGAGTCTACCACTAGAACGGGATATATTTCATCATTGTCTATCTCACTGCACAATGGTCGTTCATCGCATATGTAGCATTTTCGATGAGGAATGTAGTTCACCACACCTTGGGAATCAGTTTCCATAGACGCTGAGTCTTTCTTAAACTTTGAAACTAGTCATATAGAATGTTATTGCCAGATTCGTTCAAATAAATTGTTGGAACAGAGCTTTAGGTAATTTCCTTTGAAGAGAGAGCAATTATATCACACTTTTTTCAAAATCACACCATTTTCTAAATGTTTGCTAGTTTTAAATTCTTGTTGTAATCAAAACTATCAACCATAAAAGTTAAAAAAGTGATGCCTATGCAAGCCAGCCATCAAATCAAAATCCTGGCAAAAGATTTTGGTTATCTTGAAGCTTCGCTTGATGCGTAATTGTCAATGCCTTGCATGTGGTATCTCAATGAAAATGCACGGTATATGAAAGGAGTTTCATTGCATGAAGATCATGGCTTTTACTCGTCACATAGCATTTGATATGTTACCGTGTTAGTGACAGTACACTGGATACGAAGCTAAATCTGATACTATACTGTTAGTGGCTTGCATTTGGTATCTAAGTGACAGGGCACAAGAAATGAGAAACGTGTGATGACATAAAGGCCGTAGCTTGTATTTGGTAGATAACATGTCAAATTTTACATCCTTAGTAACAGTGCATGTGATACAAGGCTCGTATTGATACTTCAAAATTAGTGGCGTGCATTTGATATCTTTCTTATTGACAATGCACGTCACACGAAAAGGGTTTGAAGGCATCAAGACCTTTACTTGTATTTGCTAGAAAATATTTGAAGTGATACAATATTAGTGACAGTATAAACTTAGATTGAAACAATGATGTCGTTAGCTTGAGTTTATTGTCTTAATGACAATGCCCAGTGAATGTTGATGACCTCAAGTCCGTGGCTTGAATTCGTCAGATAACATTTCAAATCTCATCATCTTAGCGCCAATGTACGGGATATGAAGCCTGATTTGATACTTTGTAGCAGAGAGATATGGACTATTTCTCCCTGCTTTGTAGTTTGTGGCTTGCACTGGACATCTCAATAACAATGCTCAGCAAATGAAGAATTGCAGCGTCAAAGGGGTAAACTAGGGTGGAATGGTCACCTTTCTCAGGCCAAGATTCGTTCTTTAGCAAAAGCGACACAAAAACTGTGTCCTCTGCCAATCAGTTCTATCTCGTGTTGATCCCACTTTTTCAGGGCTTGCTCCACTCGTCGCCAGAATAGCATGCAATTTCACAAAAAATGCGATCCAAGGCAACTGATTGTAAAGCACTTGCACCTAACAGTTCATCCTATTGCACAGAGATAGCCCTGTTCATGTCATCAAACCCTAAGTTGTCAATGAGAACGATAACACCTGACTAATCCAAAGCTAAAAATGTTCTGATTTAATCTTCTTTGCTATACTTGCAGGTGATAACAACCAAAGCAAGATAAAATGCTTCTTCATAAATTCTTATGTTACCATTGTCTTTCAAGATGTTTTTCTCTCCTGGTTTAGTCTGCATTTTCAATTTCAATTGCAATATATTACTGCACCTAATTAATTCTTTGTTCTCATTCTAAAACCATTTTCTAGACAAAGGCATTGAAAAGCAGCTTGCAATGTTCATACTGTGCCATTTCAAGTAAATTTCATTGATAGCAGGTCTTCTCGGTGATAATTAGAATGCTTATCTAGTCATCCTTCAGTTACCTCAAGACAAGTACGAAAATCAAAGTTTGATCCTGTGAAGAAATTTATCACAATGCAGTTGAATTTTAATGGAGTATCCGCGAAGATCCTCACAATAACTGGCCTGCTGGTTTTTCTTCTTGCCACTGTCACAAATCACTGGAGAAAAAAAACGCTACAAGGAAACGTTGTGAGCGAAGGAATTTGGCAAGACTGCGCAAAGATGAAACCAGGAGAGAAATGTTATCTATCTCAAAGAGAAATTGGTAAGTAATTGGATAATATGGTCAGATCTTGTGAAGCAAAGGATGAAAGTATAGTAGTAATCTTTGCAGAAAAAAGGTTACAATGGGAAGAATCCGGCTAGTTTGCGCAAGACTGAGGCAGGAGAAAGAGTTATCTTACTCAGAGAGAAACTGGTAAGTAATTTGATAAGAAGACCAGATTTTGTACAGCAAAAAGATTAAGGTATGAATGTAGTCACTGGAGAAAGAAAGTGCTACAAGGAAAATTTGAGTGAAAGAATTTGGCAAGATTGTGCAAAGTTAAGGATAGGGAAGATGTGATCTTTCTCTGAAAGAAATTGGTTGAATAACTTGATAAGCAAAACAAAATTCAGTAAAACAAAGGATTAAGTTATGAATTCAATCACTGGAGAAAGAAAGCTCTGCAAGGGAAAGTTGTAAGTAAAGGACTTCAGCAAGACTCCATTAAGCTAAGTCCAAGAATGAACTACTATCTTTCTCTGAATGAAATTGGTAAGTAGCGCTGACATCTTCAACCAATGGCAGTAAAGTAATGGAAATAAGAAGGAAAATAGCTATTGATTCAAACAGGCTATATGCTCTCACTGATAAAAAGACGCATTTCTAAACTCATTTCAAACCAACTCTTGGAAATCTTTTTTAATCTATTCATGATAAATTAACATTAAAAGAAACTGAAATACATTAATACTGTACCGCTCTTGGTGTAAGAAGACACAAGGTCATCTGGCCTACACCAAGAACGGCACTTACAACTTTCAAATAGAACTTCAAAACCAAAGAAACTACCGGGAACGGGAAAAGAAAACAAGAGTACTACAAAGCAAAAATTAAAGGAGATAAAGGGACTGGCAGTTCCACACCAAACTCAAACCATGCTATGTGTCTAACCCTTGTGTCGTAGGTCTAACATCAGTTTTGTGCCATCACATCGAAAGCTAATGGTACAATGAAGATGGCAGTAAAGCAGTATGGGAGCACTTGGATGGTTTGGTTTGGAACTGTATAGAAGATAGAAAGAAGAGCTGCTAGATGATTGTGTATTGGAAATCTGTTGCTCCAAAAAAGAATCAAAGTTCTTTATTCAATTCAAGTATGTTTTGGCACCTTTAAAAGTGGCGAACTGAAGTAAAACACATTCTTACGCTTCTTTCTATGGAACTCTTGATACATTTCTTACTTGATTTTTCTGCAATGTGGACCGTCTGAAATTTTACAAGAATCGCATTTCATCGATTCTAAACCCAGAGAACATCAAGCAGTCAAAAGCATATTTCGTGACATCATTCATTTGTGACTTCACTTCAAGTATTGAGTCATGAATCTAGTATCTTGCTTCTTTTGAGCTCACAAAAATTGATTATGAAAAAGGACAGACAGATGGTGTCGAGCTGCCATTTTCCTAAGATGCATCACAAACCAATGTTGATTCTTTAAGCTAAAGCCTCAATGGAGCGACGAACGTTATGGATAATGCCCCCCCCCCCCCATAGCAATCTTTCTGTAACCCTCAATAGGATGCATGTACTCTGTTAATTTTGTTGGTATCACACAGTTGTAATTTTGATCAGTTTCAACAGCTTTGAAATTCTAATCGATGCTCTATAGCGTTTCAATCGTCACTCTATTTAATGAAGCAGTTTCATTGAATTACCGTCACAATCAAATACAGTCTCAAATATATTGAAAATATACTTTGCTAAAGCCGCTTCTACTGGTATGTTTATACCTTGGGCTAGATCTAAAAGCATGCCGAAACTGCTTAATCTCACATCTAATTACAGGAATGCAGTCAATCATGACAACGAAGTCAGTAATGCACCTTGGCTATCATAATTTGCTGTCATAGCATGTTAATTCAGGCACAACATTCATCAACTGAAAAAATACTTCCATGGTAGAGCCGTATACCTTTTGCAGTGGTGCTGTATCGTGTGCACCAATGTATTAGTTTATCTTTGCATTTTAAAAAGCACAAGGGGTAACTAAGGGAATGAGCAGTTAGAAAGCCCACAGTTTCCTAGATCGTTTCCCAGACTGTTTCCTAAATGAAACTAATGGCAATACGTTATTCAGTGAAAACAACAAATTCTTTAAAGATATGACAAGGTACTATGAAAACTATAAAACAAAACTCCTTGAGCTGAACTCTTCATCAGGAGGCATTTATATAAATTTCATAGTACATTGTCGTATCTTCAAAGAATTACTTGTCTACAAATGCCAAAAAATGTCCTAAACGCAAAACGAGAGGCTTCTTCTTGAATATCATTCGATGGTCGATATGTTAGAATAGATTTTAGACATTCACCTGAGGTCAATATTGTCCACTAAATTATAAAGGAATTTTCTCGAGATATCCCACGGAAGACCCCTTCAAAACAGATCAAAGCCAAGGCTAGATATTTGCAATACTTCTGCCTTACGCCATTGACTTCAAAACGTTTCGGCACATGTTGAAGAGCCATTCTTACCAAGGATCCTTCGTGCACCGAGGGCAGGAAAACATAGCAACACAGCTTTTTTGTTGAAAGAGGCAAATAGTTTTGGAGTGAAACTTTCATTGATCATTGGAAAGGGAAATGAAAACGAAAGTAATATTCCAGATTCTATATGAAAAGATTCTTAGAAATCCTTGTGGAGTATTTGCATCTAGCTTCGGAGCCACATCATATTCATGTAAACAACTGTGTTTGGTCCGTCTTTTGTCCTCTCCGTTGTGTGGTGCATCTGTAAAGGCAGACTCCCTCGCTTTGATCAATACAAATCCAGTGAATGAGTCCTTACGCATTGCATGACATCAGGTTCAGTGGTTGTTCATATTAGGAAGGTGGAACTGATGGCTACTGCAGTAAGGATTCATATTTTCTACTTAGGCCAGTCTTTTTTAAAGTCGATGTAAACGTTTACAATTACGAATTACCTAAGACACTAACCACGAACAACTATACCACACTACAAGGACGATACAAGGAGGAGCAAAATATCATGAATACCCCCTGGCATTTAACAAAGAACATAGAGGGCCTAAGATACAACTAATTATTTGACACAAGATGCTATTTAGCCTGAAAAAAAACACAAAACAATCTTATTGTAAGCGTGTTGCACGATGTAGACCTTGATATTAACATAAAATAATAAAAAATAGTTGTACTTTGAGCAGAGTTTTTTTGTACAACACATTTCAACACACTTTTTGAAATGAAACACACTTCTTATTGTTTTGTAGATCTGAAATGGCTGTAAATCGATCCCCTGTTTTTGACGACTTTTTGAGGATTTCAGGCTTGTCATTTTCCTCAAAATCCTCAATTCGCAAAATTTACCGTGCAGAAAAAAGTTCCAAAAAAGTCTCACCGTGTAGAGTACCCATTTAGCTACTGAACAACTTTTGAAGCATTTCCATAAACATCTTACTTATGTTCTTGTAACCAATTGCATCGGGTCACCATTTTTTTGGTCACCTGATGATGATGAGATGATGATGAGCCTGGCTGTAATAGCATCATTTCACATGTTTTATGTAATTATTCAGGATAAGGAGGTTGAGAGATATTTCAGTTCATAACTGGAAAGATTATTTTTGAAAGGAAACCCTATATAAACCGGGTAGGCCAGAAAAAGTTCCCACATTTGAAAATTCATCGCATCAAGAGTACATCACGGATTTGAGCGATTTGAATTCCAGTTAAAAGCCAGAAGATTGAAGTACTTTTGTGATATTTCTCGCTTTCTCTAGATTTTTAAGGCCATAGGTCGATTCAACTTTACAAAATCTTCATGGTTGCAAAACCACTGAAAAATGGCCTAAAGCATTTATGAAATCATAATGGACTCCTTGTACAGATCAATAAAGAAGAAGCAATTTGTCATTGTTGAGAGATATCCACTCTACATTTTTTGCCATAGGACTGATTGTTTGAAAACTGATTTTGTATAACTGTTGAGAGAAGTGGAACAGACATTGCGTATTGTTTTGTGTAAGGAGAGTCCTTACAAGATCGATGCTTTGGACCCTTTTTTAATCACTTTGGAACCATGAAACTGTTATCAAGGAAAATTTACCAATACTCCTAGTGCCGGGAAAACAGCGAGAAAGACTAAATAAATACTTCAATTTTTAGGCTTTTAATTGGATATTGAATCATTCAGATCTGTGCAGCACTCATGGTGCTATGAATTTTGAAATGTGGAAACTATCTTCTGGCTCACCCGGTATTTTGGAAAGATCATTGTTTCAACAGGAACTTTCAACTTTGTAACAATGACAGTTTACTAAATAGTCCTACCCGGATAAACAACAAGTAACATTAATTTTTTTCTTGTTTGCTCCAACACCATCATCCGTTCTTTTGAATTTTTCATAGTTAGCTATTCTTTTGCCATGGTTTTTGAATTTAATCAGGCATGAGTATAAATATAACTTAAGGCCTATTTCCGGGATTTTGATAAAAACAGTGTTGCTAATATCAATCGTAGCCATGGAAAGAAAGGACCAATTTCGCCCAAATATCTATGCAATTCTGCATCTTTAACTCAAAGAATCGTTCAATTTGTGGCTTTCTATGGATACTGAATGTTTCAGGTGAATTTGTTTTTCCTTGTTTTTTATTTATGCTGTTGCAATTTTCAGATAGGCTGAGTGGAGTTCAAGCACTGGTTCTTCTCGCTGCTGTGTTTGACTTCAGCAATCTCTTGATAAGTGGATTCATTTATTGTTTGAAAACAGCCTTGAAACCATTCCTCATCATTATTGAGACATTTTCAGGTAAATATATAATTTTCTTATGTCATTTCTATTCAGTTAACAGTAATTTCGATACTCGATGAGCAACCTTCACTTGGGCAGTTGGAAGTGACGCTGCACGGGACATTTCTACTGATTTCCACGAAATGTGCTTATGCTTGCTCGTCAACTGATATTTTCAACAGGATCATTGCATATCCAATGCGTGCGTTTTGTTTTTAATTATCCCGCAGGTTAAAGTTTGGCAGCTCTGAGGAGCTGATGTGGACTAAATCTGTCTGCATCAAAATAGCTGTTGGCAGTCTTGCGAGTTGTTGAAATATAGTGTTCAATTATGTCGATTTCATGCATTCGCAAACTTAGTTTTTTGATCACGTATTCCTGAAAGTCGTAAACAGCGATCTTGTTTGAGCAACTCTGAAGCAGAGGAATTGTGGAAGATTAGTAAAAAAAACCGAGTACTTCTCTTGTACTTTTTGCCGATTTTGTCTAAATTAGGCCAACCATGATGATGTTTGCATTTTCATTTTTTTCATTTTTTCATTTCATTTTCATTTTATCAAGGAAGGTAGCCCTTCAACCAGAGTTGTTTTACAAGGGGCCCTCCACTTAAAAACCTTAATATACAATTACATACTAAAAAGAATAATTACAATAGAAAAACCATAATATAAAAACCTAATACAATATTTACAAAATCTAACATAAAAGAAAGGGAAAAGGAAAAATTCCTAAATAGATTTTTTAAAACTATTCAGGGAAGATGCCTGTTTGGTATCGGCAGGAAGTTCATTCCACACTTTTGCTCCACGATAGGAAAAGCATTTTTGCCCATTACTTGACTTTTTCATGGGTAATCTTAAATCTGTCTCAGAATTACGCAGGACATACGAAGAACACTTTGAGTTTCGGGTGAAAAGGTCACACAAGTATTGGGGAGCCAGTTCATGCAGGGACTTGAAGACCATTATTTTAGATTCACTAGCGATGAGTTGTTCAATGGTCTTCCAGCCCAGCTGATCGATAAGTGGTCTGCTTGGGGTATCAAAGCTGCTTTTGGTTATAATCCTTGCAGCTCGGTTTTGAAGTTTTTGCAGCTGATTAAGCTCAGTCGAACCGGAACAACCCCAAACAGAGCAACAATATCGAAGGTGTGGCTCGACAATAGCTGTGTAAAGAGTCTTCAATGTTTCCTTCGGTAGGAACGTCTTGGCATGTTTTAAAAAGCCAATAGCTCTAGAAACTTTGGAAGAGACAGTCTTGATGTGTTCCTTCCAGTTAAGAGAGTTGTCGATCTGCACACCAAGATATTTTGTTTTTTGGATTATTTCGAGCTCATTGTCGCGAATTTTCATATCCAAGTCTTCATTTCGATTTTTAAGGATATTACGCCTTTGCTTGGTGGAGACAAGCATGGAATTTGTTTTTGCAACGTTTAAGGAGAGCTTGTTGCCTTGAAGCCAAGTATCCAGTTGTTTGAGGTCGTTATTAATGGCCTCGTTCAACACATTTATGTCCGAAGACTGGTAGCACAGACTTGTGTCATCAGCATACATGGAAACAGCTGAATTTTGGACAGCTTGTGGCAGATCATTGATGCAAATAAGGAAAAGAAGGGGACCCAGACATGAGCCTTGGGGAACACCAACATCTATACCCTCAATTTTTGAGCTGACACCGTTGACCCGACAGAATTGTTTTCGATTGCACAGGTATGATCTGAACCATGCGAGTTCCCGCTGTTGAACTCCGTAGTGCACCAATTTCTGGCAGAGAATCTCATGGTCAACAGTGTCAAAAGCTTTTTTAAGATCAATGAAAACAAGGCCTACAAGCTTACCAAGATCCAGCCCATTGTACCAGTCATCTGTATTTTTAAGTAAGTGTGTTACAGTAGAATGGAGGCGTAAGTAGGCAGATTGGCCAGATGAAAACAAACCATTATCTTCCATATGCTGGTACACCTGATTGGTTACAAGTTTTTCAAAGAGCCTTGAAATGACAGGTAAGACTGATATAGGGTGATAATTTGACTTTTCAGCCCTATCTCCATTTTTGTAAATAGGAGTAACCCTAGCAATTTTCCATGAGTCAGGAAAAATACTTGTTTCAATTGATGTATTAAACACGAAAGCAAGGGAATTTTCAATGAAGGGTAAAGCTTGCAATACAAACGATTCGGGGTTTTACTCAAAAAGAAATACTGTTTCAAGATTAGAACGTTTCTGTCGGCAATCACAGCGTCCTTCGGCTTTTTTGCCTTGTTTTGCAGTCTGTATGCTAGTATTCCATCAGCAGTCCATCTCCTAGTATTCCTTTCACACTTGGCCTCAAAATGTTTGCCCATGACTCATATACACGGCTGTGGATTTCAAATTGAACTTCGCTCTTCGCGTTGACGATACGAAATGAAAATATCTTGGCCACTACAATCAACTGCCGCTCTTCCAAGATGGAGGAACATTGCCGGTCTATTTTTGCGCAGGATCATTCCTTAGGCTCCGTTCACACTGCTACGTTTGTGAAATGAGAATAATAACCCCCGTTTTTGTGAAATGTTCACACTGATCTACACAAAAACGCCACTAAAACGGAGGTTATTGAAAAATTTCCAATATTCAACAACGAGCTTCACACGACCGGCGCAATGTGAGCGCACAAAAACGAATATCTTTGGTTCCGTAATTGTTATCATGCAGATCCATGTGGAAAGACAAAAGTGGATGTTTTTCTCTCCGTTTTTGTACAAAAATGTAGTAATGTGAACGGGCAGCTTCCATTCACCGAAAACGGATCATAACAAATACGGATGTGTGTGAACGGGGCCTTAAACAATGATTTCCCGTCGCACTGGAGGCATGAATATTGTTTTATTGGCCGTTAACTTTTCTCCATCATTGGCAGAATGGTGGTGCACTTCGGTGAACAATATGTTTTATTTCATATCGTGAGCACGGTGAACCAAGTTCAATTTGAAATCAACCGCCGCATAGAGGAGTCATGGGCGAACGTTTTGAGGCCAATTGTGAAAGGAATGCTAGCCAATGGACTACAGAACAAGGCAAATAAGTTTCAATGTTATAGCTGATATAGCAATTTCATAGCTTTATAGATATCACACATTGTCATTGTTATAGCTTTTGTAGTCTCAGAGAAAAAATGGGAGGGGAGCAAATATGCCCCCATGCCAAAATATCAAAAAGTAACACATGTGAAATAAGGTTAAGCAAAATGCAAGGAAATGTTCGGTTTTTTGGTGTGGATAATCATTATAAGACGCATTAAAATGACAATTTTGAAAAACATACCCATCTACCAGAGCTAAGGCTAATTACCATCTGTGTTAAAGGAATTTCAGACGAGAAAACTCAACAAAATATGCAGCACGTCCAGTATCACTTAACCCTATTTTGGTTGGGGGGGGGCAAATTTGCCCCCCTAGTAGATTTTTTTGAATAACTCTGCAAGGAAGAATTTTATAGCCATGAAACTTCTTGACTACTTATCGTGCAACTTCTCAAAAAGTTTCATTGAAATATTTTGAAAGTGAGGGGGCGGGAGACAATTTTCTGGGACTGACCCAGGAAAAATCGCAAATTCTCAAATCTCAATTATCGCGAAAAAAGGAGCAGAAGTGGAATATTTTGCAAATTTCTTTTGTAATTTTGTGTTATTTGATGCATTCTATCATAAATATCATGCTTGGATGGAAAATTTGCTCC
This sequence comes from Aurelia sp. 3 sensu Dawson et al. (2005), assembly GCA_964020215.1. Classification (NCBI taxonomy): domain Eukaryota; kingdom Metazoa; phylum Cnidaria; class Scyphozoa; order Semaeostomeae; family Ulmaridae; genus Aurelia; species Aurelia sp. 3 sensu Dawson et al. (2005). Next base: position 5,865,422 of record OZ026584.1, read on the forward strand.
AAATTTAATTTTATCTCGATTTTCCTGATTTTGGCCAATTTTGCCGCTTTTCTTGACCACACAAAGGAAAATGCTGACGTAAGCAAAAATGGTGGTTATTTTTAGGTTAATTTTTATATTTACAGAAATTAAAAGCCTGAGGCGTTTAGCACACCAAATTTGGTCGCTCTACCTATTACCAAAGAAGAGTTAGGTAGGGGGGGCTTTTTTGCCCCCCAACCAAAATAGTACAATCAAATAGCCCAACCACTATAGGGTTAACAAAAGATACTCCTCTCCCCTCCTGTACCAAAATGATAATCTGAAAGGAAGAAATTGATGTTTACTTGGAGACAATGGTCTCATTTTAATATCATTCCTTTTCTTATATTTCAGTAATATTTGCTGTCACTGCAATCATTTTATATCTGCATTACTTCATTGTGAAAGCAAAGTGGAGCGTAGATTGGTCTCTGATCTTGGCAGCTGTTGGAGCGACATTAATTACGGTTGGTGACATTCAAGGAATTGTTCATTTCTCAAGAACAAAGAAGGCAAAGGCTTTAGAAAGGCTGAAAAAGTATCGTCCAATGGAAAGTGCTCCAATAACTGCGGAAAGTGTAGCATAACACTTGCCAATCTTTGGCATATTTATGAGTGTTAAGCACAGGCCAAAATGACCAGTACTGTATTGCAAGCATTGCTTGGAAATAATGCTACTAATACTCTTGAGCTTCTTCAAAGACATTACCAATTAAACCTTGCTTAACCCTATTTTGGTTGGCGGGGGGCAACTTTGCCCCACCTAGTAGATTTTTTTGAATACCTCTGTCAGGAAGAATGTCATAGCCATCAAACTTCTTGGCTTTTCGCAACAACTTTTTGCGCAACTTCTCAAAAAATTTCATTGAAATATTTTGAAAAATAAGGGGGCAGGATACAATTTTCTGGGACTGACCCAGGAAAAATTGCAAATTCTCAAATCTCAATTATCGCGAAAAAAGGAGCAGAAGTCGAATATTTTGCAAATTTCTTTTGTAATGTAGTGTTAGTTGATGCATTCTATCACAAGTATCATGTTTAGATGGAAAATGTGCTCCAAATTTAATTTTATCACGATTTTCCTGATTTTGGCCAATGTTGCCGCTTTTCTTGACCACACAAAGGAAAATGCTGATGTGAGCAAAAACGATGGCTATTTTTAGGCTAATTTTTACATTTACAGAAAGTACATGCCTGAGGCTTTTAGCACACCAAATTTGGTCGCTCTACCTATTACCAGTCAAGAGTTAGGTAGGAGGGCTTATTCCCCCTCCCCAACCAAAAAGGATTATCAAATAGCCCAACCACTATAGGCTTGATTTCAACTGAAGAAATTTATTTCATTGTAATTTAATGGAAGTCTTTGCATGGCGAGCCTCGAATACTTTTAAAGGGAATCGACATCGTTAAATGCTGGCCCGGGTCAGGTCAAAATACAATCTATGTTGTACTCGACAGCTTCCACACATCCGGTTTCATTGTGTAGCTAAAAAAACAACAGGTTTATGGGCGTTTTTGTTGCCTATTCATAACGGCTATGAGATATAACTATGTCTATTCCCATTAGGTAGTCATAGATCTTTGAAAAATAAGGATTTGATAGGGTAGTCACAGCTCTTTTTCATTTGATTTCCCTCCAGGGGGGGGGGGGTACTTGACTGTTAACGTGACTTGATATGAATCTAGACTTTGACAAAAGGATCCATTTGCATGATAGAATTTTTCAAGAATTTCGAACCTTTTTGCATGAATTTCAGGAAGTTTTCTTACCATGTCTATGGATTTCGCCGATTTGAGGATGCAAGCTCTATTCAAATTGCTTCAGTTGTTGCGATAAAAATTCTGAAAACGCTACCTATCTGCCAGAAAATTCTTAGTATCTTATCTTATAAAGAAGCTACATATAGCCAAATTACTAAGGACCCCGAGCTGCTCCATTATCCCACTGCCTAAGTTCTTCGTTGCTCATGTCAAAAATCCAAATGTGTGTAAATGTAGTTTTGGATAGCAAATAGATTGGATCCTATTGGTGATAATTCTTGTGTCCTTCTTAGCTTTGTACTGTGAAATTTTATCACCACTGCCAACGTATTTTAAAAGTTTAAAATTTCTTTCCAGTAATTCGAAATGACGTCATCTGAGGTTTCAAATCTTACGTAGCATCTACTTATTGTTATTTATTATAAATGATGATAAAATGGACATTCACCAAGAAAAGCTGAAAGATGAATTTAAAAGGCGATTAAAGATCATGTGCACGTATTTTCTTATAAGAAACTGCTTATAAGAAATTCAACTCTCACACACCAAAGAATTAAGAAACTTCAGTACAAGGAAATTATAACTGAAGAAACTATTTATCTTTATATAACAAAGGTAATCCTTAAAAGATAAGATTTTAAGTTTTTTTCTTCTTTCTTGCATCATTTTACTTATAACTTATTTGAGTGCTGTCTAAACACCGGAAAGTTGTCTCGAAAATCTCAGGTAAGTGAACATGAAGATTGTTATGGAACCTTTAAGAAACTCCTGAGAAACCCTGAGGACTCAAAATTGGATAATTGTAAGATATTTTCAGTGCTGACCCATATTCTTAATTTCTTATAAAAAATTCATGTATACTTTGTGAGCAATTCAAAAATTTATTGCTTCGTTTCTGAATTCAATAGAAGTGTTAGGGTTGATCTCCACTCAGTCAAAGTTTCTGAATAGACTCGAAATCATTTGTTTACTAGAGAAAATGTCGCTTTAAATTTGAATAGAATGTTACGTGTGACAACCATCTAATTGTTCAAAATTCAGTCCGCTCAGAAGATTCTACTGAGTGAAAATCAGTCTTTATACCGTAGAATGAAGATCAAGAAGAAGACAAACAAGCTTAGTTGATTTTGGTCATTCTGCAAATTATGAATAAAGCACCACTGTAATTTACAGTAAAACACTGAAAAAAGAACATACTTTTCTAAAAAACATACCGAGACTAGGTTCTTATAAAGGAGGTACTTATGATGACATTTTCAGGGTGTGATTCTTATCACAAGGACACATTTGACTATGATGAATACATAGCTATACAGTTTGTGTTAAATAAACTTGAGGGTAGGATGACTGCTTTTAAATAGTGGAGGGTGTGGTATTTTGTTGTTGACAAAGCATTTTATATCATACAGCTTCATAAAACAATTTATATATCCCGAAAACTGCTGAAGAAGTGTTCAGCTATCAATATTTGGGAGTTTGTTTAGACTGATATGATTAAATTCCTCAATTCAGCGTATCATCCCATCAGAACATTGGAGTAAATTAGTCTGTTTTTGGTTCTTATCTTTGGGTGTCTTCATCAGAAAACCAGTCTGCATAGGTTCTTACTTTGCTTTGTTCTCGTTCACGGAGTTTTACTGTATTAGCCTTAAAGTCCTAAAATAAGACTCAAGTCTCATTTTCTGAGGCTCTGATAGGGGGGGATGGTTGCTCCCTTGCTCCCCTCTTAAAAAGTAGCATGCTCCCTTGCTCCTGTCAAAATTCGCTTTATGCTCCTAGTGATTTCGATAAGTGATGTCTTTATGGTTACGATGTTTATTTATTCCTGTGGCAAATATTTCATGATCCATCGAGCCAAGAAGTCCCGTCATTGGATACTGTTCCTTCAGAAGTTTATACGATTGAGTTGATGATTTCACGTACTGTTTTACACAAGCCTCGTAAGAGGCTAGTACATTCGCTCATGGCGCAATGAAAATTGGACAGATGGTTTGGGCAAGGATAACAGAGAAATCTCAAGGCCGCGCCCTTTAACTTGCCATAGAACGCTTTTCCCGCCCTCGTTTTGCCACTGTTAGAGTCAAACTTTGTGCAATGTTTTATACATATTCGTACCTGGAAAATCTAGCAAAAAATGCCTCCTTCAGTGCAATATTTACAAAGTGCAAGCAAAAAATTCCGACCATTTTGCAATTTTCACTCCGTCCTCAACATCCGTAGTCATCTATGTATGTTTCCTTGGTTCTGCTCATTTTGGAAAGTGTCCAAAGGAAAAGAATCATGGGATTTAATGCCAGCTAAAGCTGAACCCGACAAGTGAGTGCATTGCTTCAGTTTTTGTTCGAAAAAAATTTGCAATTAGCTACCACATTGCAAAAGTCTCGATCTTTACTTTACGTTGGCTTTATTTTGGTACAGCTGCACCTGATGAAGCTTGTTTGATATACAAAAGGTTAACTTTCGAAAATTCAATCTTGGAGTGGCTTCGTATTTCCTTCAGGCACTTCAAGTAAAAACATGAAAATTCAACTCTTGGGAATTGTTGAGAGATCAAGACCCACCCTTACTAGCCTGTGTCTGGGATCTGGGACACAGGCTAACCCTTACGCTATGGACCAGTTGTAGATGGTCATATTCAAAAAAGCTCTCCAACGATGCCGTTTTTAGAGTGCACTCCATGTGTACTTGCAAATTTTAAGCAACTCTCGTGCAAAAAATTGAAGTAAGATGCTTCAGACAGGCTTGCCTGCTGCAAGATAGAACACAGGAAAGTTGCTAAAATCCGCAAGTAGGCAACCCTGGGTATCAGACTCTCCAAGGAAATTGATTTTTCTAGAGAGTGAGGTACCAGGGTACAAATGGGCCTGCGAGCTGAATAAATTCACTTTTTGGATCATGATTGTTGCCTTTCCCTCGATAAATGGTGCCTTGGTCGTAAAATTCGCACTCTTTTTTAACTTTCCAAAACCAGGTTATTTCTCATTGTTCTTCAGTTCTCCAGCCCTATGGGAGCCCTTCCCCAACTAGTAGACATTACTGGAATAGATCGCATTGATAGTTAGAAATGGGGAATCTTTACAGTCATTAGAGAGTGCAAGGAACTTAACTGAAAGGCATAAAATCTTCAAAATGATTTCCCAAAAAAGATTCATGTGCTCCCAAGCTCCCAAACTTTTCATTCATGCTCCCTTGCTCCCGGCCCTTTTTAGGCCATGCTCCCTTGCTCCCAAAAACCCCTATCAGAGCCTCTTTTCTGTGCATTTCGAATCGTTTCCGATTCATCATCAATCTATAAAATTAAGGCAAAAAGCTACCTCTAATCCACATGTCACTATTAAAATAGAAATAGAGAACGCTTCTAAATAATGTAATGCTTTTATATTTATAAAGTGAGCTTCATCCTGCAAGAGTGCTATTCATTTGCGCCTATAACAATCGCTCACTGCAGGTTTCCATTTATCTAATGACGGCTCCAATTACGAACGACTTAAATTGTTGTTCTAACCATCAAAACAAATAGTTTTAGGTGCATCACAAGTAACGAGGAAAACTGGTAAAAATAACAGGCATCTTGTTACTTTAATGATTTCTAAATCCACCAACTTCGTCTAGATTAGGCCAGCCACGACGATAGAGTGGAAACTGCAACTGTTTGTATCTCAAACGTCATCGTCGTTGGCCTAATCTAACGCAAATTTGGCGAATTTGGCAACACTTATCTACAACAGCTGTTCTAAGGAAATTTTTTAACACAAATAAGAACGAACGGCATTTCAATTATTATCATGCTTTAATAGATAGCCTTCTTCAAGGTGCTGTATTAGATTGATCGAAGGCAAGGACGCAAAAAAGACTGTCATATGAGAAACAGACAAGAAAGTCTGATTTGAAAGCACTTTCACCAAGATGATTTATCGAAACAAAGAAAAGATCTTGGTAAGTTATGCGCTAAGATATTCGAGGGCCCCCTCACTAAGCTATGTTGGGCCTTCTTGGAATGCACCCACAGGTAATGGGAGAAAGTTAGTAAAATTAACAAATACTTCCCTTTTTATTTTTGTATAGTTACAAAACAAGGAGCGCAAGTTATTCCAAACGGATCAGCAACGACTGCTTTCTTTTTACCAGCGTTGCATCAATATTTTTCTCCTAAACATGCAAGACAAAATATCAAAACGTTGCTCATTTATCAGGCAACAGTCTTGATAAGTTTCTGCTCGAATGTTTTGTTAAAACTCAACTGCCATGGCTCATGCAGTCGGCCTTATTTATCTTTCTCGGTAGGCTCTGTGACTTTCTCTAAGTCCAAAATTCGACAAAATTTGTCACAGAAATTTGAATCAACCCCCGTCATCTGCAAGTACAAGCTAGATTGCGCAGATAAACGGAGGTTGACTTGCACTTAAAGCATTTACTGCCAACATTTTTGTAAACTCGCACTTGAGGTATTCATAGCTAACAATACGCAAAGTTATAGAGTCGTTCGGCCATAGGGCCAGGGCCAATAATTGGTAAACCCATGATGATAAAATTAGGTTCGAATTAGATTTTAATTAGAGTGAGCAATATTATTCAGTTCTATTTAGAAAACTTCAGATCATAAAAATTATGAAGATTAGACTCATCATTTAGCAAGCTTTGAAAGTGTTGCGGTGCAGCGGTAATCCTCTTGACTTTAGGCCAAAACAGTAAAGATCACTGTAAAGATCTCCAGATCCCTAGATATAGAACTGAATTTGCCAAGAAAGGCTTTCATTACGCAGCTCTCACATCATGGAATGATACACCTGCTGAAATTCGTCAGCTACCGACATTAGATCGTTTCAAAAAACAGCTTAAAACGCATCTAAAGAGCTAGACTCTAAAACACAACTCCCTGGAAGAACAGCAACGATTAGGTTTCATAGGGCTGTAGGTTTTTATTCTTGGTTTTTATCATTGTAAATAGATTTATGTATTTTGATTTGCTGAAGGGTTTCTTTGTGTATAAATAATATAAAATGAAATGAAATGAAAAGTAAGGCGGAGTGGGTTCGAAACCCGGTAGGACCCCGCCACTTAAGCGTCATGGCAAGGGGTCATGGACTCGATTAGGCCTGATCTATTTCTGTGATCCCATGGCTTGGCGCTGAAAGCCCCAACTTCACCTTCACATTCACCGGTTAAATCATGAGCGATATGACATCCAGTGTGTAGCAGTTTGAAATTTATATCAGAAGTGAGCCACCTTAACTTAGTGTTCTTTTGTGTTTTGAATTTATTTTTACTCGATCCGACCTCGCTCTATTTCATAATTCTGAAATTTTCGGCAGTGAGCCACCTTAAGTGCTGACGAGGCAGTGAAAGGTAGCTGTATACCAAGTAAAAATAAGTTCATAAGACTAAAGAAACTACGTTTAGGTGGCTCGCTTCTGACATAAATGTCAAACTGCTATTCACTGGCTGTCCTATTGCTCATGCTTAAGTAGGGTTAAATGATATCTTCAATGCACATATCAAAACTTCGTCAATCAAAGCATTCTAATCTTCCTATTGTGTGCTTTGCTTCTTCATTTGCACTACCTGTATCACCGAATCTGACTTCAGTGATAGGCAATCGAGACTTTTCAGTGACGTACCCTTCATCAAATCTCCAGACATCATCATTCATATCACAGTTGCATTTCTTCGTGATGTCACTACAGTTTCCGTCGATTCCACAACGACAACCTGAAAAAAACAAGAAGATGAGAGCTCAAAGCGTTGATTAACGTTGAGCTAGCGTTTATCTTCGATTGTAGAATCAGTGGATAAGGGGTACTAGGAAGAAATATTTTACTTATCTACCGCGTGATTTTCCACTTTCAAAAATTCATAGCACCAACAGTACCGAACAGTACTGAATGATTTAGGGTCATGATTCCAGTCTGCGGACAGCTCCAGTCTGCGGACAACAAGCAATAACTCTGGTTTTTGACAATAGAAAGACAGTAAGTCCTCGCACTTTCTGGTCATTTAAACTTTGTTTTGTACTCATTCGAAAATTTCTGTCGAGAATTTCATCGGGCAACGCTGATCATCTCCTGAGCAAATTTTAATTGATAGCCAAGAATCCTACCCTGGGTACCAGTATCCAGGGTACAAGAATCCCTTCTATTGCCAGCATCCGTCAACAAACTTGTAAATTTCAACTTTGCACTGTAAATATTTGTAAAATATTCCGTTGAGACTTTCCTCGCGCTTCAATTGTTTGACCGTGCTTTGTTTTCAAATTCCCTTGGAAGCGCTGATGAACTCGCCTCGTATTCAGGCTCCAGGGGGTTAAAGTTCAACCTGGTGCTGACACGCCCCGACTCCAGTCTACGGACACATGTTTTTCTTGTTTGTTTGTCATCTTGTTTCAATTGAATTTTCTATTGAAACTAATCTAAATCGAATAACTAGCAAAGTAAATTACTAAGTTTCTAAATAAATTTCTATTTATTTCTTCTGCACTTTGATGCCCTGTGGAAATGTGACAATTTATGTCATATTTTTACGGGAAGTTATGATCGATTTCCTTCGTTAATTTTGTCTTGAACGCCGAGCTTATTTGAATCAATGTAATTTGCCAAGTATGGCTACGTGATAGCAATGGTTAAATTGTTGGAAACATCCTGAAATAATGCACTTCGAGGCAAATGTGTGGTGAATTTATTACTTGTCAGCAGACAGGAGGTCATGGCCGCCAACTGGAAAGAGACAATAATACAAAGAAGAGCCGAGAAATCGGGTTTGGGGATATCAATAAAATTTCGCTTAGATATTCTGATAGCACATGTTTTAAACTACTAATTTTGCGATTCAAAAGTTTGTATGCCATTTCTAAGCGATGATAATTACCAATTAAATTATACTGTCCGCAGACTGGAGACAGGACCCTAAATTCTAGATGATTGCTGAAAGATTGAAGTAAGTTTTGTGACTATTCCCGCCTTCCTAAAAATACAGGAAAGACAAATAGATTAGCTTTAAAAATATTTCATGGTGGCAAAATGACTGAAAACGGGCCTAAGGATTGAACAAAGTGTAAGGACTCTCTTCACACTAAACAAAGCGCAAGGAGCGCTTCACCCATCTCAAGAGGCATAAATCTTCAAACAGAAACAAAAGATTGTCAATTCCATGATGATATACGTGCAAAGGATGTCTCTTACCCTTACAAAATCGCTTTCTGTTTATTGTGCTTTGTGGGGAGTTCCTTATGATATCATCAATGTTTTAAGGTGCTTTTAGTCCCAGTCTGCGGACTGTTTTACTGATCACAAGCTATTGATTTGTAAGTGCAATATAAAGTTCTTGAGAAAGAACAGAGGCTCTAAACCACCCAGTAAACCTGATACAACCTTAAACAGAGATAAAATAGAGATAATGGAAAGATTTTTGGAAGAGAAACTGCCAGATTGTGAAGAGTCATGGGATGATTTAAAGAATCTTCTGCAATGCACAGCAAAACATGTCTTCGGGAAGAAGAAAAGGAAAGAAAACGATTGGTTTGATGACCAGGACGAAGAGATTCAGAAACTTTTGAAAGATAAGAACAAGGTCTGGCAACAACATAGCTCTTAGAGTTGCAATAAGAAAGTTGAAAAATGATTGGTTCCAGCAAAAAGCACAAGAAGCTGAGAGATATTCACAAGAAAAGAACCATAGAGAACTCTATAAAACGCTTAATGCTGTGTATGGTCATAAACCAAAAGCTTTACATCCGGTTAGGGATAAAAGGAGCGAACTTCTTTCAGCACCCGATCAGATCAAGGACAGATGGGTTGAACGCCTCAATGAATTACTTAATCGGCCAACAGTCGTTGTTTTTGACATACTGGACGACATAGAGCAACTACCAATCATGGAACATTTTGACAATCTGATCACAATGGAAGAATTGAATACAGCACTAAAGAACACAAAACTAAAGAAAAGTCCAGGACCAGACGGGTTACTGCCGGAGGTCTTCGTCCATGGAGGAAATAATCTTAGATCTATACTTTTAAAGATTTTCAATACATTTTGGGTAACGGAGAGCGTACCTTACGCAAATATTTCCATCTTATTTAAGAAAGGTAATCGAAGCCAATGTGGAAACTTCCGCGGAATTTCCTTGCTAAGTGTCGCAGGGAAAATCTTTTCTGACATCATACTACAACGTCTCAAGTCTCTAGCAGATATATACTATCCAGAGTCCCAGTCAGGTTATAGAGATGGTAGAAGTACGATTGATGGAATCTTCACATTACGACAGATTATGGAGAAATGCAGAGAACAACAAAGGGATTTGCATATTGCCTTTATTAACTTTTCCAAGGCCTTTGATTTTGTGAATCGTGAGCTCCTCTTCAAAATCTTAGGTAAGCTTGGATGTCCATCAAAATTTGTTAATTTCATCAAAAGTCTTTACTCCGACGTGCATGCTAGATTGATTATAGATGGAGAACTATCGAAGCCAATTGAATACAACAGTGGCGTAAAACAAGGTTGTAAGCTTTCTCCTACCCTCTTTGGAATCTATGCAGCTGCTCTTCTCCTGCTAGCATTCAGAAATACCAATTACGTATACAGCATCAAGGTTCGCTTCAGGTGTGATAGTGATATCTTTGATCTTCATAGATTAAAATCAAAAACGAAAACACTCACCTTATTTATTAAAGAGGCCCAATATGCAGATGACATTGCTATCTTTTGTAACAGCGCAGAAGGTCTCCAACTTCTTCTGTCTGCTTACAATGCATTATCCACAAAAATGGGCTTAAGTATCAACATAAAGAAAACTGAAACTATGAGCATTCGCACTTGTGATGACTTTAACATCGATTGAAAGATGCTTGCTAAAGTGGGTCGTTTTAATACCTAGGCAGCTATATCACCAGAGACTGTAAAATGGATGAAGAGATTAAGGCACGTATTCAGGTTGCCTCATGTGCTGTTGGTAGGCTAAGGAACAGAGTGTTTGATTGTCGGGACCTTACAACTGAGACAAAACTTAAAGTGTACAATCATTGTGTGATTCCATTGTTAATGTATGGAAGTGAGACTTGGACACTTTACCGAAAACAAGTTAGACAGCTTAGAACCATTCAGCAACGCCACTTACGATTTATCTTGAAAATCAAATGGGACGACTTTGTCACAAACGATGAAGTCCTTTGTCTCGCAAAGTTAGATGATATAGAACTTCTTCTTAACAAGAACAGATTGCGTTGGTTGGGTCATGTTGCTCGTATGCCAGAGACAAGAGCAGTTAAGGCTCTTCTTTACGGTGAGCTTGCAGAAGGGAAGAGAAAAGTAGGACGTCCTATGCTCAGATTCAAAGATACCATCAAAGATGTTCTCAAAAGAGGTGAAGTTCTTGATTCTTGGACAGAAAGTGTGGACAATCGACCTGAATGGCGCAAGTTGACCCATGAAGTGTGTAATGGAATAGATGAGAGGCGGAGATTTATTAACGAACGGATGAGGGAGAAGAGACACCAAAGAAGATAGGCAAGATCCATGGTAGTCTTCTCGAACTTTTTAGTTGTGTATTTTGGACTTAATTACTCTTCGTTGTTTTGTGTTATACTCGTATCGGGTCGTAGGTGCACACATTAGTCATTTTGCAACCAAAATCTCCTTAACTTTGAATTTACCGATACTTCTAATGCTCGCAAGACAGCGAGAAAAGTCACAGTATACTTCAATCTTTCAGCTATTCACTAGATTTTGAACTATTCGAATTCGTGATGTACTCTTGATGCTATGAATTTTCAAAAAAAGGAGCTTTTTTTGGCTCACCAGTTGAAAAACATGAAGATGAGTCTGGTGCTTGGCAGCAAAGAGTAAAGTTGCCCATTACCGTAGCAACGCGAGCAAAGTCGACTCGTTTTCAGATCTCTGCAAATGAAATCGGGAATCTCTCCAAAGTATACCAAGCACTCTGCCATTTGGAGCAGAAGGTTATGCAGGCCTGCCAAACCTGCCAAACCTGCCAAACCTGCCAAATCTGCCAAACCTGCCAAACCTGCCAAACCTGCCAAACCTGCCAAACCTGCAAAACCTGCCAAATCTACCGTTTTTGGAATTGAGGAGTCAATCAAACAGGAATTCCGAGTCTTCCTAGTCTACCGTTTTCAGAATTGGTGCCAATCAAACACACCCTAAGTTTTATAAATCTGGAATCATATCTCTGCAATTCGTTTTAGCAAGCTTTAGCTCATTGTTTCGTAGACCCTTTCTTCTTTTAAATAATGGGTCTATGCGTAGGCTACCATGTACCGCAATGTTTAGACATTTGTCCTGCTACATTAATCGTGATTCAATTTATATGTATGAAGGTGTAATGTGGAAAACTGATGAGAAGATAGGCCAGTATCAAAGCGTACGATAAAACCACCGCTTTCAACGAACCTCTACCATCAGGGGGACCTCCACCAATATATGTCATCTGATTCCCATTTCGATCAACGATGTAGCTGAAGAAAGCTTCCTCTAAAGGACCATACAGCACCATTCCATGGCAATCTATTCTTGTAAATTGCCTGCAGCTTTTTGATGAATCAACATACTCGATTATGTCTTGAAGTTTATGTGCATAGTTAATTTTGCGCCTATAGAAGAAAATAAACATTAAGAAGTTGGTGAATTTGGCAAGGTCTACGGAAAGATTTAATGCCAGAAATACGAATAAATTTTGTAATTAATGTTGGCTAGCTCCCTTAGAGGGGAGGTTAACTAAAGTTCTCCATGGTACGGGAATGTGTCTTTTTAGGTCTTATGGGTATAGATATCAACAAGTTTTTACATTTTCCAGATACATGGGTATGGTATTTTTGTAAAAGTTTTATGTACTTTTTCTGCAAACTCAAGTGGCCCCTTCTCCCCAGACTAACCGTCTTTCTACTGGCGTTCTAGATACTGCATCATTCGAAAATCTAAGTGAGATCTTTAGAAACTTACTAGGGATGAACGAGAACTTATTCCCACGGGTGATAGGAATTTTATTTCAGGGGTTCACCCTAAGTTCAAATGCAAAAAGATTAGAATCCGTGTAGCATCTCTGAATACAAAACAGAGCAATAGACGATTGCGCTAAAGATGGCGTCGAGGAATTTTTAACCAAGATCCTTTGCAATTTGGAACAGTTCAGCCAATCAAATCAATCGAGATTCAACGTGACGCAAGGCATCATGGTAAAAAATTCCTGTCCGCCATCTTTAGCGCAATCGTCTATTGATCAAATGTCATACGGGAGTAGCAAAAATGAAAGGGCAAATGAACTGTCTCAAGTGAGTCATTCATTGATTGACCACCCCTCTACCATCAAACGTAAGTATGTTTTTAAACAGCAAAGGTAGATCATTACAAGGTTCATGCAATTAGACGGTAAATGCGCATGAAGAATCAGCACCCAAAATGAGAATAGAATTCCCGAAAGCAGAATGAAGAAAAATTACATTGAAACTGCTAAACTGCTGTATAAACTATACACAACTATTATATGAACTATTATTTGACAATGAATTAGACCGTGCTCAATTTTCAAAGAGGAGAGCCTAGCATTTTTAATTAGTACCCATACACAACAACCAATTATCCATGACACATTGAAAATCACTGAAAACTGTATGAAATGAAAGCTATCCTTAGAAAGTAACTGAATGTTTGCTTCGTTGTTATAGGGCGAGTGATTCAAAAGTTATGACTGAAAATGTATTTGTTTGGCGGAGCACTTAATTTGAAATTGTGCGTTCACCCCTTGAACCAATGTCGAAGTTTTTGAAATAGAAAAAAGGTGAATGTCTTCTAAATAGAAACTGAAAATAGAAACAAGGTGATGTTTATAAATACAGTTTCATGCCTTAGGGAGGCAGGCAAACTTTCATTTGTAAATGAAATTTAAAAAGCTAGACAAAACATGGTCTCCTTCTTTGGCCTTGGCTTTTCTCCTGAAAGACTGATTATCAAATATATTTACCTGTAAGATGCAGCTTCCTCAAAACCCTTTACTCTTATTGTTGCTTCACTGTCATGGTGGAAGACAGCCATGAATTTGCTGTCATTTTTGGAGCATTTAACTGTGACAATGCCCTTCATGCTTCCTCGTCTTATTGGAAGAATGCCTTCCTTGCTGCCATAGAGTTCCAATACCTTGCGACAAGAATCGTAGCTAACTGTAAAGACAATAACTGTATAAATTTCATCATTCTACACATAGAGGTTTTCTGGCTTTGATCTGTTTTGAACTTTACCTGCATAACGAATGACTTAGAAAAAAGAGGCAGTCATCGGTATCGTTAACCCTAATCCATATGGGCTTTACGAGCTACCATTTATTGGGGTATTCTTTGCACCCATCCCCCCTCCACCTCTGAAAACTGCCTTAGACTCTTCAGAATTCAATACCAATAGGCACCGTTACAGATCAAGTAGTTTCTAACATGTAGCCACATTTAGGTATGGCTGCAACACCTTATGACGTCACAGTGACGTCATGAAGTTGAAAATCAGTAAAAATCAGACTTCCAAGTTAAATTTGAATTCATGGTGGATGAATCCCAATTTGATATGAATAGATAATTTCATCAAAATTGATGATTTTTGAGTGATATTTTGGAAGAACTTAGCTCATTTGAATGACGTCATTTGTGCAATTGATTTGTTCTCTGTAAAAATGGACAAAAAAAGTTGCAAAGTGGTAATACTCCGTTACAAGCGTTTCATTAGAGTCATTTTAATAGAAGAATTTCGAGAAAATTAAAAAAATTTGCCAATCAGCCAAAAATGGCGGCAATTATGATGTCATCATCAAAAATGCTGAAATCATCAAATTCCAGAAATTCTAGTATCAAATTAAAGCTCTTCATTTACTGATTCATTTGGTGTATGATACTTAATAATATGATCAGATCTATCCATTGAAATCATCAAAAACAATTAATTGTTTGCTACCTGCTTCCAAATATGGGCATGTCACGTGACCTGTAAGCTCTATTGTTTGAAAATTTCTCGTTCAAAATGTCGCAATAGATAATTAGTAAATGTAGGTTTGGAGGACATAGTTGATGTCTTTGAAAAACATACACGGCAAGAAAAACCTCGAGAGGGGTAGAAAACATGTGGATTAGGGTTAATAGCTATACACAGTGTCCTGAAAGAAAAGCGCTTTGTTTGTGTGGCTGCTGTGGAGGAGCTATGACCTCGATTCTCTCTATCTTTCCTTCCACACTTGCATAGGTCTGTCTTATCTTTGCTTTAACTTGAGCTTGAAAATTTTTTGGATCAACCTGACGATTGGTTGCTGGTTTATGATCAAATAATGCTTGCAAAAAGGGTTTTATCATTATATTCAAACTGCAATTTCAGATAAGATTGAAAGGTGCTTTCTTAAGCCACTTTTACACTGTCAAATTTTGTCGAATTTGATTTGTCGAATCAGTTTTTGCTTCAGATTTGTCGACCCGAATGTGAGCTTTTACATGGTCAGATTTAATCGAAATGCATTCCTTGTAAATTTAACAAAAAATGGACGAAGAAGTTGCTTCAGCAGCAATAATAATCGGTTTAGTGTTTAAAAAATGCAAACATAAAAGAAAAAATCGCACAAAATGGACAAAGGAATGGCTGCTACAACGCGCAGTCCATGGGACTTACGATGCTCTGTTAAAAGACTTGCGTTTCACGAAGAAACAAGACTATAATAATTACTTGAGGATGACATCGGAAGATTACATCAGAATTACATCGGAAGATTTTGGTGAAATCCTTCAAATTATCGAGCCAGACATCACGAAGCAAGATGGCTTATTCTTCGTTTTTCTTGCACTTAGGACGGGCGGATGCCATTTTGCTTGCGCGTGGTTTGAGAATCACAAAGAATTACATGATCTCCTAAGCATTGCAATGCCGAAGCATGACCGTCAGCGTGGGTGAGGAAAAAATTTTTGCCGTTCGATATATCGAAAGGAATAGAACATGTCCAATAGACCTTTTCACGGAAAGAAAAGCATGCTGGGAAAATGGGGGAGATTTGGAGATTTCGACACCACGCAGCTTCGAATTTCGCCAGGTTTTGCGATCCTTATTTTCGCAACAAACCTCTCTCCCTGAGCACGAACAAAGATGTAAGAAATCTTCCGTGCATATCGCTAAACTCCTTACACTTCAGAGATAACGAAATAGCAATGTGTTTGTGAATCAGATTCCTCTAAATCTTTTTATGGGACGAGAAAGAAACCGGAGGCAGCTTCGAGAATCACAGAATCATGCCTAGGCCCTTGCGACCAAACGCCACATTTAGGCACATAGTTCTGCGATCAATGGAGGAAATAAACTGAAATTCAAAATTAAAGCACTTCATTTGTGTCTGAAATCGGATATAAATTGGCAGGCTGTTGCCTCAACGCATATGAACAGAGGGAGGTCAGACAGCTCAGACCACATGTTGTTCTTCCCAATGAAAAGTTTCGACCAAAGTATCTTTGCAGAAACCGGGTTCAATTTTCTTACAAAGCAAAAGAAACCCTTTTACTGCTGATTTTTTCATCCAGTGATTATCGACAGATGTATTTTCTACCTTTTAATTGATATTTCTAGCAATCACCAATTTTGAAGTATCATCTTATCAGAAATTTATTTCGGCTTGAAAATCTAGGCCTAGCTTGAACAGCAGATGAAGAGATAAAATGATCAAAATATCTCACAAATCACATGTAGGCCTTTTGCTGCCCCTAGACGAAACGATGAAACCTTCAAGCGGCCATCTAAGATATTTTGTGAGATATTTTGATCATTTTATCTCTTCATCTGCTGTTCAAGCTAAACAAATATATTTGGTATGATATTTAGGGTTAACGTTTCCTTGACCTGCATGCCCCTCAGAAGAGGAAGATTAATTCTTGAACTCATTTTGATGCACTTTTTGCTCGCTATTTGTTATCGTGTCTCGATCTGTTTTCAAAGAGGACTTTTCATTCTGATAGCCTCTGCATCGCTTCTTTGTTTAAATGCGGGAACCAAAACAAGACATGATTCACTTCCAAGAAGTCGAGAATCGGGAATTGATGTAGATAATTAAAGATCTACCAACTTTAACAAACCTTCTTTCTTCCAGTCATTTCTAGGTATGTTTATGAGTTCTTGCACTCCCAATCAAAACACTGTTTACGGGCTTAACAAATCAGAAAAGATGAAAGAATTATTCTGGCCGTTTTCATGAACTCCGTGAACCAGTATCAACAGCGACTTGCAGCAACAAGCAATGCATTCACACGAAGCAAATTTAAAGGAAATCCAACATTTCATTCTTCGTAAGATATTGTCCTGGCTTCTTGTTGAATCTGTTCAAATCAGAATCGATTTGGAAATAACGTTTAACGCAACTCATGTCATGTGACAAATGCACTCCTTCCGGAACTTTTTGTCTTCTTTTGAGCATTGAAATCTATCTTCTCCTACTTGTTTTGGTAAATTATCTATGAAATCGATTAAAGCTGTAGGAAAAGTGTAAGGTACAAATTTTTTCTTAGGTAGCTTATTGTGGAAAGAAATGTGTCTTAAGTTTCACTTTATGAGGGTGTTTCTTAGGGGGGGGGGGTGAAAATCTGTCTGAAGCATCCATTGAAACTTTCGCAAGGGACGAGATGTCGGCCGAGAATTTGGGTGGAAACCATACAATATTCACGTAGCTAGCGATGCCTACACTGTAAGTGTCGAATCACAACTCAAAACAAATCTGGTTCGCGTTGCTATATCCGGGACAAACGATGGAACTGTCCTTCTTATCATCCAATGAAATATTTCAATCGCTGTTCCCTCCCCATATGGCTCCAACCCATTTTTCATTATGATCCTAGCCTGCTGAAAGCTCAGAGAATATGCAAAAAGTATTGTACTCCTGACCCTCATAAAAGTTACAGTAAAGCCCCGCATTTAAGAAACCACTTTTCACACCTTAGCCTAAAATATTTCTTATATCTATGATACTTCACATATTTTAGGCTCAAGTTTCTTAAATTTCTAATTTCTTTTCTGGGAAGCCCTAGACAAATAAGTTACACGAAATGATGTTGTATATTGGTATATCAGCCATGTTTTGCCATATTTGTCTGTTATCAATGATCGTTAAGGACATCAGTTAAAATTCAGGTAAAAATCTTTTAAATCCACAATATCTTGCTATCAATTTCTTAATCAATCATGTATGAAGTGCAATGCTGTCATCAGTACTTTGTTACAAGAAACTCTATTATGGGTGTGAGCCTCAAGAGTTTCCAATAGGTAGGGGGGCCAATCATTTATCAGTAGCCTAAAAGTTTCTTTTAGGTGGTTTCTTAAATGCGGGGCCTTACTGTATTAGGGAAGAATGTGCTTCCTCTAGCTCTTTGAGTCTTTTGATTTTATTAGAATATGTCTTCTCCTGTCGGTTGAAGCTGCACCGTTGGCTCGTAAGAAAGATTGTGCCTCGTGAAATTTTAACGAATAGGTTTTTTTTAACTATTAACCCGGATCTCCATTTTAGCTCAAACTGATTCATGCTCAAAGAATGCGGGATCCATAAAAATTTGGATCACCAGCGGCAGAGAAGGGCACCTTACCAGACCTCCTCAAAATATATCCATGTTTCTTTAAGCTACTGACCTGAGGACTTCACTAGAAAGAGGACTCTTCAGTGGAAAGGTCTGCATTTTTGAACTAACATCATGCAAAGGTGTGTCAAAAAAATTTATAGCCATCTCGTGTTATAACTTACACCAAATCATCACCACACAAGTCTAAATTCTGAATTACGATGAATTTCTTGTTGCTTTGATCTTCTGTTCACACTATTCATTTCATAGTTACTATTTTGCTCTATTTTATAACAATATTTTAACAAAAGTTTCTAGACTACACGTATCTTTTCTGCCAAGAAAAAAACTAAGAAGTCAAGTACTGTAAAAGTTTGTAGGAAGCAACTTACTTTACTGAAGGAAACCTTTCGTACATGTTTACTTTATTATCACTTGTTTCTTGTACCATATTATGTGAAAGGCATTTATGAATAATGTTTAAACATTGGAAAGGCTTGAATAACTTTGTTTGAGAATATTCAGGATGGCATAGGAAGCAAAAATGACGATTGTTATGGAACCTTTAAAAGAAAGTCGTAAGAAACTGTGATTACTCAAGCCCTGATAATCGTAAAAAACTTTCAGTACTGGCCTAATTTACTAGTTTCTTATGAAAATACTTGTACATTAATTAAAAATACTTCCTTTCATCAACGAATGAGACAGTGTATGACAAAAAGTTCAGGAAAGAGTGCATTTGTCACATGACATGAGTTGTGTTCCACGATATTTCCAAATCGATTCTGATTTGAACAGATTCAACAAGAAGCCAGGACAATATCTTACGAAGAATGAAATACTGGATTTCCTTTAAATTTGCTTCGTGTGAATGCATTGCTTGTTGCTGCAAGTCGCTGTTGATACTGGTTTACGGAGTTCATGAAAACGGCCAGAATAATTCTTTCATCTTTTCTGATTTGTTAGGCTTTTCTCAGAGCCCGTAAACAGTGTTTTGATTGGGAGTGCAAGAACTCATCAACATACCTAGAAATGACTGGAAGAAAGAAGGTTTGTTAAAGTTGGTAGATCTTTAATTATCTACATCTATTCCCGATTCTCGACTTCTTGGAAGTGAATCATGTCTTGTTTTGGTTACCGCATTTAAACAAAGAAGCGATGCAGAGGCTATCAGAATGAAAATTCCTCTTTGAAAACAAATCGAGACGATAACAAATAGCGAGCAAAAAGTGCATCAAAATGAGTTCAAGAATTAATCTTCTTCTTCTGAGGGGCATGCAGGTCAAGGAAACGTCAACCCTAAATAACATACCAAATATATTTGTTTAGCTTGAACAGCAGATGAAGAGATAAAATGATCAAAATATCTCACAAAATATCTTAGATGGCCGCTTGAAGGTTTCATCGTTTCGTATAGGGGCAGCAAAAGGCCTACATGTGATTTGTGAGATATTTTGATCATTTTATCTCTTCATCTGCTGTTCAAGCTAGGCCTAGATTTTCAAGCCGAAATAAATTTCTGATAAGATGATACTTCAAAATTGGTGATTGCTAGAAATATCAATTAAAAGGTAGAAAATACATCTGTCGATAATCACTGGATGAAAAACTCAGCAGTAAAAGGGTTTCTTTTGCTTTGTAAGAAAATTGAACCCGGTTTCTGCAAAGATACTTTGGTCGAAACTTTTCATTGGGAAGAACAACATGTGGTCTGAGCTGTCTGACCTCCCTCTATTCATATGCGTTGAGGCAACAGCCTGCCAATTTATATCCGATTTCAGACACAAATGAAGTGCTTTCATTTTGAATTTCAGTTTATTTCCTCCATTGATCGCAGAACTATGTGCCTAAATGTGGCGTTTGGTCGCAAGGGCCTAGGCATGATTCTGTGATTCTCGAAGCTGCCTCCGGTTTCTTTCTCGTCCCATAAAAAGATTTAGAGGAATCTGATTCACAAACACATTGCTATTTCGTTATCTCTGAAGTGTAAGGAGTTTAGCGATATGCACGGAAGATTTCTTATATCTTTGTTCGTGCTCAGGGAGAGAGGTTTGTTGCGAAAATGAGGATCGCAAAACCTGGCGAAATTCGAAGCTGCGTGGTGTCGAAATCTCCAAATCTCCCCCATTTTCCCAGCATGCTTTTCTTTCCGTGAAAAGGTCTATTCCTGAAAAATCGAATTCGACAGCCTGGTCATGGCATCAGTCATCCGATTTTGGCTTTGGCCTCTACACGGTCAGATGTTATCGAATTCGACAAATCGAATTCGACAAATCTGACAGTGTAAGAGATGCTTTAACCCTATTAGTATTGGGCGATTTTTTGCTAACTTTGTACTGGGGGCGTTTCTCGTCCCCCCTCTTTTTCTCCTAAAATACAAGAGATATAACAATAAGACTTGCTCCTATTGTTCTTTGGACAATTGGTTATTAAAATATAACAATGAAGATTAATTAGTCACGTGTTTCGTTGCTAGGCAACCAAAAAGCAAAGAAAAATTGGCAATGTTTCACCTTCTTAGCAAGAAAAATTCTATTTAATTTACCTCTCATCCAATTTTCTCCAAGTTTGTCTCAAATTGTAGGAAACAGGTTGCAGATTTAAAATACATACTTTTGAGATATTTCAAGTTGCTATTTTTAGCACAATTAGCTTTTAATTAGCTTTTTGTTCCATGTACAGATTTTCTTTGCTGTTATTTCTAAGTCTTGTCCTTTTATCTGGTAAATATGAACTCAGAAGTAATCGAATAAGTAAGTTGAAGCAAAAACAACAACAATTTTTCATATCTTACTTTTATTCATTAGAGCAATGATGTCATAAATGTCAATGACGTCATAGATATTAGAATTTGCTGATGTCAGCAAATGTGAAATGGATATATATATCAAATGAAAATACTCATCAAAAGCAATCGAATGATGCAATGTTTGAGATCAATCGGAAAAACGAGGCAGAATCTATGAAGGTGTTAAGAATTTTTTTGTTGACTGCTCTCCAAATGTGGTATTACTGTGGTCACGTGCTCAGAGTTAGAACAATTAAATTTCAAAAATTTAATTGCCAATTTAATTTGATTAATAGTCACAAAGTGTGGGGGTTAAATTACAGGCCGTTTTAGTGCAATGTAGAAAAGTGTGGTAGGGGAGGGCGAAAAACGCCCCTCCCCCAGTACTAATAGGGTTAAAGATGAAAACACAATCAACCATGTTAAATGTAGAGAAAGATTATATACAACACTAGAACCCCTTCTTTGAAATCACTTAGGCCCCATCCACACGCATCCGGATATTTTTGAAAACGCATCTTTTTTTATCCGTGTAAAAGAGATCTGCGTCCACACGAGGAGCGTTTTCGAAATTATCCCCGTCCACACGAAAACGCTGTGACATTCGAACTCCAAATGTAGATAAGCAAATGCCCTCGCGTGATCCCCAAAGATTCGAGCGCATGCTCTGGTGGGTTATAAATCGATGCTGTGACGTCAGCGTTTTCGAAAACCTTCGTTTTCACCCGTCCACACGACAACAGGAAAACGGCGTTTTCAAAAAGATCCACTCTGGAGAGCGTTTTCGAAAAGATTCGTTTTGGTGACTGAAAACGCCATCTCCGTGTGGACGCTAAACCCAAAACGGACAAAAAAGAAGCGTTTTCCAAAACATCCGGATACCTGTGGACAGGGCCTTAATCTCCTCGAGCTATTGCTTTGCAGAAACTGCTTATTTTCTACTTAAGTCGGCAACCACCAGTCAGATTCACTCATAATAAAGCCCCGTCCACACGTATCCGGATATTTTTGAAAACGCATCTTTTTTTATCCGTTTTCAAAAAAGATTCGCGTCCACACGAGGAGCGTTTTCAAAGATATCCCCGTCCACACGGAAATGCTGTGACACTCACAATTCGATATTCGATAACGAAATTCCATAATCGATAACGATATTCGGCATTCGAACTTCTATGAAAGAACACAGACAAGCAAAATGCCCTCGCGTGATCCCCAAAGAACCGAGCGCATGCTTTGATACGTCGTAAATCGATGCCTTGACGTCAGCGTTTTCGAAAAGCTCTGTTTTCACCCGTCCACACGAGAACAGGATAACGGCGTTTTCAAAAAGATCCACTCTGGAGAGCGTTTTCGAAAAGCTTCGTTTTCGGTGACTGAAAACGCCGTCTCCGTGTGGACGCTAACCCAAAACGGATAAAAAAAGATGCGTTTTCAAAAACATCCGGATACGTGTGGACAAAAAGCTACATTCTTTCCATAGTAGCGACACACTTCAAGCAATTTCTCTTGGTCCCTATGTAGTTTTGGATGTACGTCTATTCTAAAAGTAGACTGATTGCATATTCGTAGTTATCGCTATTGATAGACTGATGGACGCTCAAACTACGACTTATAGACTTTGATACTAAAATTTGGGATGAAGTTTTCCCTATCGATTTCATAACTAGATTTGGAAACCATAGCAACACTGTACGAACACCAGGCAATGGCGGATGGGCCTAAGTTGCCGGCTCGAACCTCCAATGTTAAAACAGCTCAGAATTCAAGTTTACAGTGATATTAGCCATGAACAAAGGCCACAAGTATCCATACGAATGTTTCCTCAATCCAAGAATCAACAAACCTTTCACTGTGAATCAGGAGTTCCTCAGTTTTAAGGCCAATTAGCTTCCATCAACTTCACCGCAGCATTGAGAATTTCCAACTGTCGAAGGTCACTTGCCTCACTTCCGAGACTATATTGCAGCCTCGTTCCAAAGGGCACACGTAAACGTGTGCATCTCCGTCTCAAAAATTTATATCAAAGTCCATAAGGCCCAGATTGAGCAAAAAAGGAAATGTTGCTGTTGTTGTTATAGTTGTTGTTGTCGTTGTTGCTATTTTGCGATATCTGGGACTATGTCGTGAGGCTATTCTAAAAGCAAGATACATTGCAAAATACACCACAGGGTTCGAATCTTTGTGAAACCTTGAAATGAAATGTGCAAAAAGTCATTACCAAAATCTTTGAAAGGAACTTTAGGTCGCTCACCATAATACCAGAAAGAGCATTTGAGTGTCATCATTATTTTCGGAGTTAAAGCATTTTCAAATTTGCTGCTGGTTTTAGAAGTTGTGACGTCATCAAACTGCTAAATCGTAAACCAAAAAGCCATGACTGTTGCTTGGTATCATCTTGTCGATCATAAAAAACGGAGTATCTTTGGTATTGGTCATTTTGATTTTCCTCAATCTGTTTAGAATTTATAATGCTTTTAATCTTTGTCAAAGCTTCCGATACCTCCTCCGATACACCCTATCATAGAACGTAGGAACGGTGAAATTTCAAAAATAATGATAATATCAAAATGCTCTTTCTGGAATTATGGTGAGTGACCTGAAGCTGAAGTTCCCTCTGGTCAATTCAGTTGAAAGAATTAAAGAATGACCTTTTACACCCTCAAATTCTAAAAGTTTTGCAAAGATTCGAGTCCCATTGCGCAGAATACATATTTGCCAATTGTTGATACTATTCAGGACAACATCGTTTTACGACTTGTCGATAGATAGGCTTACAGTCAGAACGGAAGTAGCGTGAACACGAGGCTCCAAAACATCCAATAAAATTTCGAATATTATTGGAATGTTGTTTTGAAAGTTTCGAAGATCTAGTTTTCTTTGCCAAAGAGCAAGTAATAAACTTTATGCACTTGCCCGCATATCCCCGTATATGGATCATAACAAACTAAGGATCTTGACGAGGGCATTTATTACCAGTCAATTTCAATACTGCCCTTTAGTTTGGATGTTCCACAACAGGCAGCTGAACCAAAAAATCAACAAAATACAGGAAAGGGCATTGAGAATAACATATAAGAACACCGAATCGACTTTTAGTGACCTATTACAGCGGGACTGTGCAGTCACTATTCATACAAAGAACTTGCAAATACTTAAGACTGAAATGTACAAAACTAGAAATGACCTAAATCCCTCATTTATGCAGGAAATTTTCTGTGAAAATATTACTCACTACAATTTGCGTAACAATAACGAATTTATTCAACCAAGAGTGAGATCAGTCAACAACGGCTCTGAAAGCGTCAGATTTAAAGGTCCGCAGCTATGGCAAACGTTACCACCAACAATACGCAATTCAGAATCCCTTTATCAGTTTAAAACAAAGATAAAGAATTGGTACGGAGAAAATTGTTCATGCAGGTTATGCCGCACATTTGTTCCCAACCTGGGCTTTTTGTAATGCACATTTTTAGATATCTGTTTTTATACTGTTTGATGTTGACAATTTGTAAATATTTTACCCACCATTTTTACGTAATGTTTGTACAGGGGCGTCGTGGCCGGGGGGCAGGGGGGCCATGGCCCACCCTAGAATTCAGATCGTCGGATTTTTCGGAAATTTTAAGGTTTCGTCGGAAAATCACTGACTTTGGGCTTGCGCTAAGTACATTTGATCAGTTTAGACTTTTTCATCGCTTTCAGTTCTTCCCACAACATTTGCTCTTTTCGTTGCTACTCCGTAGACATTTTCCAGATATTGCTTTTGTTCTTGGCAGCGTTTATACACTGTGTACCAGAGCCTCGAAAAAATTACGAAGATCTTGTACGATAAAAGGTCATTGCTTCGGGAGACATTGCTGATTTAAACAGCTAGGTCTAAATGCATATTTGAAGATAGCACTAGAAAAGTTAATTTGATAGAATACTACGGTACCTTAGCCTTTGAAACATGGAGATTTTTTCACGACTGATAGTTATTAGTTATTTTCCATCAAAAACAGAAACCATGGGTTATTAATTTTGCGTAGGATATTTTCGCTTCAGCAGCAAATTTGCTCCTCTTCACTGAAAACGTCTCTAGTCAAGAATATGGAAAAGAATACTTACAGAAATGAAGATATCATAAAGTTATCAGAGTTATCAAGCTATCTTGCTTATATCTCATTCAGCTAAAGTAAAAACCAATCTATTTCTGAATAATTTTTAAATTCTATTTTAAACATTTCCCAGGAAAGCCTTCCGTTAATCAAGTTCTACCGCTTCTTTCAATGGCGACCTCTTTACAAAAAGGGGCACTTTCCAACGATCTGAAGGGTGTGGTCGCAAAAATGTTTCCGGGGGCGAGCCCCCGGACCCCCATTTTTGCTCACTTCGCTCGCATTTAGCATCAGCATCCCGAATATGAATGTTGTCTGGAAAAGCCTGACTGCTGGGCCTCATCTCTGGAAGATTGTTCTTTTCATGGTGGTTAATATAGACCCAATCCGAACATATCACCAATAAATCCTACATTGTTCCGTTACTATATATATTTTCATATTTCATATTTAATTCTTTTAAGGAGGGTTGCCCTTCAACAAGTTGCTTTTCAAGGGGCCCTCCGATAAAAACATTAATTACAATATAATATAAAAGGAAGAAAGCTGTTAATCTTATTAAACTATAAAACCTTATTTACAATATCTAAAACCTATATACAATAATGTTCAAAATTTACAGTAAAATCGAAAGGAAAAAGTGTCTGTTTCTAAATGGTTTTTTTGAAACTATACAGAGAGGTTGCCTGCTTTGACTCGGCTGGCAGGCTATTCCATAGTTTAGCACCTCTATAGGAGAAACATTTCTGGCCATTGTTTGACCTTTTCATCGGTAACCTCAAGTCGGTCCCCGTGTTGCGAAGGCTATATGATGAGCACAGCGAATTTCGGGTGAAGAGGTCACACATGTATTGTGGAGCCAGCTCATTCAGGGACTTGAAGACCATTGTCTTAGATTCGCCCGTTATTAGTTAGTCAACGGTCTTCCATCCCAGTCCTTCGATAAGAGGTCTGCTTGGGGCATCGAAGCTGCTATTCGTTATTATCCTAGCAGCACGCTTTTGAAGATTTTGTAACTGATTAATTTCAGTTGAACCAGCGCAGCCCCAGACAGAGCAGCAGTATCGAAAATGGGGCTCCACAATACCCCTGTAAAGAGTTTGCAAAGTTTCTTTCGGAAGGAAAGATTTGGCATGTTTTAGAAATCCAACTGCCCTTGAGACCTTGGCAGAAATTGCCTTGATGTGTTCTTTCCAATCCAAAGAACAGTCAATTTGCAAACCGAGGTATTTTGTCTTTTTGACTACTTCAAGCTCATTATCACGTATTTTCAATTTCAAGTCTTCATTTTGACCCTGGAGAATGTTGTGTTTCTGCTTGGTGGAAATAAGCATAGAATGAGTTTTCGCTACATTCAGGGAAAGCTTATTGCCTTTTAGCTAAGCATCCAATTTTCTAAGATCGCTGTTGATAGCCTCATTCAGCCGAGTCATATCGTGAGACTGGTAGCACAAACTGGTATCATCAGCATACATGGAAACGTTGGAATCCAGGACTGCTTGTGGGAGATCATTGATGTAGACAAGGAAGAGAAGAGGGCCAAGACATGAACCTTGTGGAACACCAACCTCAATGTCCCCAATTTCGGAATCTACCCCATTAACTCATTACTCATTGCTAGCGTCTTGTAAAAGGAAAAAGGGTGAAAATGAAAAATATTATTTTTCGGAAATTTCGGGGCCTTGGCCCCCCTTGATAGACAGGTGCCACGACGCCCCTGTGTTTGTATTGTAATATTTTCAAGTTGAATTAATTAGCTAACTACTTTTAGCTATTTTTACTATTGTCCAACTGTAAAGAAATTGATAATAATCTATTGTAACTTCAACAGTAATGAGAAATGGCGTTCAATGCGGCAAACAGATTTTACGAGCCAGGGAAGGCAACACCATTTAAACTTAGGGAAGAAATCATACTTGCTTTAAATCAAGGTGCCAGAGTATTTGAAGTGTGCAACAGATATAAAGTTGTTGGGGTTTGAGTTGACTCCGTGGGCTTCTGTACTAGGCACGGAAGGCCCTTCTGCAACGTCGCGCACAGTGTAGGCCATCTCCTGGTTTCCACTCACAGGTATACCCTTCATAACAAATTTAAATTCATTTGGTAGCAGTTCTCCGATTTCGTCTTCGATTTGTGAACGTAGATACTCCAATGAGGAATCCTGAAACTCTTCATCTCGCTTTACAAATCCGACCAATTTGCCATCAATCTTTACCTTGTACCTGCACGCCATTTTCTTCACGCACGCATTCAAAATTGTAATGAAAGTTCGAAAATTTATGAAAAAATGCTGCGCAATGATTGGATATTTGTTCAAAGTTCATGTACATGCTACTTCCGTTTTGATTGTAATGAGTCTGGAGAAATACAACTCACTGCTTACTAGAACAGGAAGCAAACGTACCTTAACGCTACGCTCACATTGCACTATCCTTTGCAAGCTCTTGTGCAGATTTGTGCCATACTAATTCCTGAGAGTTTCGGAGTGGAAACTACTTACTTGCGGTAAAAGGCTTGCTCATTCGATAAAGCTTGTTGGTTTTCAAGCAAATTACTTACGCGCACGAGCAGGTGAGATGGCTTTTGAGCCTTTCATGGCCTTCATTCCAAGTAGCAAAATTGCCTACTTTATGTGATCCAATGGACATATCAATCACAATTGGAAAAACCGCAAACAAAAGTGCGTTTACACAGCACAATCAAAAACATGCACACAAAAACCAGCCTGTAAGAAACCCATGATGGCATTCTTCAGTAAAATGTATGAAGAATTCCGCCTATGGTACTGAGGCTCAAGAATTAAGCTTACAACTACATGCCCTGTTATAATTAAACCTAAGCCTAAAAGACGTGCAGGTGCTACCAACATATTGTACACCACAAACAGTACATCCTAACAAAAAATACACAACATTCGACGAGTCACAATAATTAAACGAATAGTTTATCCAATATTCCCGGTAATCAACATTAAAATGAAAATATTCACCATAGCCCATTACATGACACACTTGATAACGAGATTTACCACAAACGAGAACACCCCTTCTTATCAGCCCGTCCCTCCCCCCCCCATTTCCTTCATTACTCAAACTAGCCCTAACAAGTATTTACATTACTAAATACATAAAAACAATTTAAAAGCACTCCTAATCACAGCGGCAGGGATAGCATTAAAAGATCGAGTTCATCTTATTTACACAATGGGTCCCTCCTTAGAATTGGTTATCAATAATATAAACGATAACCCTTTACGTGTTTTCGCAGTGTCTTATCGTGTCTCGTGATAACATTCATTTATTGAAGAGCACGGAAAGACGATGATCAGAAACTCTCCCTTCCAGAAAAATGTCAATTGCTCAGGAACCAAAGCAAGCGATGGAAAGATCCAAGATTGGATGGTCAGAAAGAGATCCCTGAAAAATAGCGTGTGACCCTAACGAAAAGCTCAGCACTAAAATCAACACAACAACCAACATTTTCTAAGCAAGAATGAAATTTATGCATCAACCTACCTTGGGTTTAATTTAAACCCTTAGGGGCAAAACAATCCAGCCGATATTGCCAGAAGCTTTCCCGCATTCTCTTTCCCCCGTTAGGCTATCAATTATCTTTAAGCAGATATCCTTCATAAACCCATGGTGGCCTTCTACAATAAAATGTATGAAGAATTCGGGTTGGGGTACTGAGGCTCCAGAATCTGAATTGTTCTGAGGCTAAGAATCTGAATTGAGGTACTGGGGTACTGAGGCTCTGAGGTTCCTGTTTTTAAGGATCTCTGTCTGACCATCTAATCTTGGATCTTCCGTCGCTCGTTTTGTTGTAACAGATCTATCGAAATTTTGTAAAGGGTATGGTATTACTTGTATTCATGGCGATCAAGAGACACATAAACCAAAGTTTTTTGTTTTCACGCCTTTGGAGGAAGATCATTTCAAAATATTTTACTTGCCTCAAAGGAACTTTATTTTCTACCCAGCTAAACTAAAGATTTTGATCAAACTTTGTTACCACTCATACTATATGTTCATGGATATATATGACAAATGTGAATTCAAAAGCTGGGTCTATTTCTCTGCAAAATATTGCTGAAGTTTGGTGTCCTACTTAACAGCAAACACTAGAACACTTGCCAGTCAATTATGGATTCAAAAATGCGAAAGAATGAGTGAAGCTCTTGTAAGAATGTGTGAAACAATTCAGCATTCTTTCGGGACTGACAGTGTAGATATATCCTTCCTTAAAAATTATTTTCATTTGAACGAGATGTTGAATATCATGTTTGAGTCCCAAGGTGAAGGAAAACAAAATGGTTTTCAAAACTGTGTGCTTGCAAAGCAATCACAAAAGTAGAATGTATGGGACCCAAATGATTCAAAAGTATCCCCTATTAATTAAAGTACATTTGCATTAGGGGATACTTTTGAACCATTCCGGCCCCAACAAGAATGGGTTCCAATGCGGGATGAGTGGCCGAGTGGCTTATACAGTCTTCATCAGGTAACTGAAGTTAAGCTCGGTCGAGTGAAGTCAGACTCCGGATGGGTGACCTCGGAGGCCTGACCTCACAACTCACCTCGTCGTCCTTCGGAAGGGGCGTTAAACTAGGGGTCCCATGCCTGGAAATGGCATGCACAGTGGGCCTAAATTAGCTTTCAGTAGCTGTAAATCCTGACAAGCCCACTGAAAACAAATTGAGTGCATACTGCCTGGAGTACAATGTACAGCAATTTTTGGTCATTTTCAGTCACGCGTTGTTTTGCGTACTTCTCTTTCTTTACCATAGGGCTAGAACATGATATTCCATAGCCCATGCAGGCGAAGCAAATTTGAAAGACAAAAGATAGATTTGCACTTTCATTCTCAAAAGAATGCTGACTTGTTTAACACATGCTTGCAAGTGCTTCGCTGATTCTTTCATATTTTCCTCCCAAAATGGACTGAGTAGTGTTCCTAGTCTGTATTTCTCCCGTAGGATACAAAATTTTAGTACTTCTTTTCGAAGAAAAACTGGCCAAGTGTTTTACTTCAAATTTGGCATTTGTGACTTTAGACATGAAAATAATATGAGAGGCAAAAACAGTTGATCAAAATCTTTAGATTAGTGGAGCATAAAATGAAGTTCTCTGAAGCCAGTCAAACACCCCAAAAATGCCCCCCCCCTCCCAAAGCTGCGAAAGCGAGCGATTTTGGTTAATATGTCTTTCGATTGCCACGAATACGAATGATATCACACCTTTTTTGATCGACCGATTTGTTCCAGAGAAATTAACTAGTTTCTGGGGGGGGGGAATGTTCTGAAAAGCGAATTCCTGTGCTCATCAGAGCGGAAAGCAGAGCCTTCTTAAAGGCAAGGAAGACATTGCAACTTTCAAGCGGAAATCTGGCGCAAGTGTTTTCGATCTTAATGATTTAACAAGTATGTCCTTACCTTCCGTTTTCTTCCAAACAGATACCTTCTCTTTGATCTTTGCAAGTTGGTCATGCCCCAAGATGATCCCAAACTTGTTTGTTTCTTTAAATTTGACGACATGAGTACAGGTTTCTTGTTTGTCACATTGAAAATAAGCACTGCTGATCAATGGAGCTTGACCAGATTCAGATTCATCTTCACCCTGGCCATTGTGTTTTTCATTTTGAAGCACAAAGTATCTGTTTGTAGAAACAATAAAGACGCAAATACAGATCACTGCAACTGACATTTGTAGCCTCGCCATGTTGCTTGATACCTTCTGGCGAATATGATCTTCACGCCCTGAGCTTCATATGTAAATTTTCATTTTTAAAATTCACCTTGTTAGACGGGGGTATTTACAATGTAATCGAGGGGTGAACCACTCTATAATAAATTGCTCAAGATTTGCAACAGAATAACAAAACCTCAATAGGAATTCCCAGGAAGAAAAATGATCTGCGAAAAATTTGCGAGAATTCTAGCGATTGACTAACCCTCGACTAGCATAGGAATATAATTTGACAATTCAATACTTTGATATTTGTACTTTGTGTCTTGTATTTGACTATCTCATTAGCCTGTGCTCGACCTTAGCACTCCTGTCAATATTTTTTAGGATAGTCTATTTCAAAATACCACTTGTACTGGGTATCACCAAAAAGTATAGGGATTTCATCGACCTTAGCTATAAGAATATAGCGCAAATCAGTAATAACTAACTTGAACATAGGTGTTTCGATTGTTGATATCGGAGCGTTGAGAGCTAAGATATTAATCTTCAAAGGATAAATTTGCCGCCATCTCCAGACTTGGCCTTACCTTTTGGCCTAAGCAGACTCTTGAAGCATGGTGAATAAACTGAACAAAATTTGAGGCACGAGGGACAAAAAATTAAAGAATGCCACAACAGTTTTGCTTCACAAATTGGAATTTTTGTGAGACCTATCGTCAAAGGAGTTCCAAAATCAGCTTCATTCGTGTCAATATCGACAATTTAGTTTACACATAATGTTCATGAGTGAAAGTACATCTCTGCTGCAACTGTCGAATGATTCCTTTAACAGAATTTGCTATCAGATTTCTCTTCAAGGAATGATTCGACAGATCAAAGAGATGCTCAAAGGAGTACTTTCACCTATGAATAGCATAATACATTGTCGAAATTGAGATAAATGAAGCTGATTTTGGGGTTCCTTTGACCATCGGTCTCACATTAATGGTATTTTTCTTAAACACACCTGTTGTACTGTCTTTAATTTTTTTCCCTCGTGCTTCAAATTTCGTTGATTTTATCCACCGTGCTTCAAAACTTGCTTAGACAAAAACGTCAGAGCTTTGCCTTGGATGTGAAGGTAAGTTTGTCCTTCGAATATCGATATTCTTAGCTCTAAACGAACCAATATCAACAAGCGAGGTATCTATATTCAAGTAAGCTATCGAGGTATGTTTTGAAAATTATTTCGGTTCGATTGACATTGTATTCTAGCCGCTAGGGTCAACCAAATCTGCATACTCTTTTTGGTACATCCGGGACAATGCTCCTGTAGGAGTCTGTATAGAACATAGCGACATCCTGAATTTGTGATTATGAGTACACTGTTTAATGTGAATAGAAAACTCCATGTTACAAACATCATGATTAACGTTTTCAAATCATCGATGTGATTAAATTCATCATTAATTTACTTGTTTATAAGTTGTGTCGCTCTAGCAGGTAGGTCATTCAAAGAGACGAAACTACACCTGCAATCATAGCATAGACTCCAAGCCACAAATGAGACAAAAAGTATTGTCTGTACTGCATTGACACCAGGTGTGTTACAAACAATGTATATGTCTGATGCGCTATGGAAAGTATGGAATAGAAAATATGTGTCCGAAATTTGAAACTAAATTATCTATCTACCAGTAAACTTAGACGCGAAAAGTTTCTTCTTAAAATCATTCACCTTTATGACCCAGAAAATCGAAAAGATGTGACTGTAAGGGGTATGTATGAGAGTGAAAAATTCACGCGCCATTCGGATCCATGATTTACTTGCTACTGACGTTAAAATTCTATTTCTGGATTTGAGAACTGCATTGAATTTCAATTCAAACAAATCACGGATCAGAATGGAAGCTGGAAATTTCAATTCATACACCATTTGAATAAAAAAAAACGCCCGGCGTTTGACAGGCTGCTGCTTCCTGAGTATATAAGCTATGAAATTTTGCAAAATTTGATTGAATAACTAAAATTTCCAATTATTTTTAGAGATTCTTCAGGCTAAAATCGGTCACTCTGTTCAAACTCTGTAAACGATTTTCTAAAATGAATCCCTTTGAGAAACCTTAAAAAACGTGCTAAAATTACACGCATGCTAAAGTCCTTCATGTGTTTACCACACTTCGATGACTTTCAGCATCCTTTAGTACGTGCTTTCCTCTTGGAGGGTTGAAAAATCCTCCCCCTAGTGTGAATGGCTTATTCAGGGGGATTCCATTCTCCCATGAGGACAAAATACATGAACACATCAAAGAGTCATGATTGCTAGGAAGGAAAACAAAGGGAAATTTTGCTTGCTATTTTCATTCGTTTTTGCAGGCTTTCACAGGGTGCTAATCTGCAGAATATCTCCAATTTCGGCGGGAAGGAAGGACCGATTAAAGCCGGGTAACTTACTGAATCAAATTTGACATATCGAGGATGATAAAAGACAGACTTCAATATCATTGCTTTGATATTCAGGGAGCAGGATTTTCTCAAATGACAGGCGTTTTTATTGACTCAGTCGTTAGAAACTCCTTACAGGCGTTTTTTCAAATATCTACATAATAAAGATGAGTGATTTTTCCAACTACGCCTTGTCTAAGTTAAGCCAACTACACTTTGTCTAACTGAACTTTTGACTGATGGATTGATACAGTAAAAACCCGCGTATAAAAACCTGGTGATTAAGAACCTACAGGCTGAAAATTCTGAAATTAGACCCCCAATACATAAGAACCCATTTAGCCTGAAATTTGAAATAGGTTCTTATTCGTGGAGATCATCAAACTAAATCAACACCCTAGTTGCTTTGCCATTGAGCCTATATGTATATACTGACTCTGCCATATGTGCAATTTGCAAAGAGCTCTAAAGATGCTTCAAAAGCTTTTC
This sequence comes from Aurelia sp. 3 sensu Dawson et al. (2005), assembly GCA_964020215.1. Taxonomy (NCBI): domain Eukaryota; kingdom Metazoa; phylum Cnidaria; class Scyphozoa; order Semaeostomeae; family Ulmaridae; genus Aurelia; species Aurelia sp. 3 sensu Dawson et al. (2005). The sequence goes on from OZ026584.1 coordinate 5,899,248, forward strand.
ATTGTATTCTTTAAAATTTCTCATTCTTCCATGAACTGATGTTTTGTATAAGACCTCATGAACTCTGAGATGACAGTAAATAATGGGCCTGAAGTTTCAATCTGATCAAAATAAATACCTGGAAGCCCTGAATGAAATAAGAACCAATTTAAGAACCTGAACAGCCTCATTTCCTACTAAATACTCCATACATAAGAACCTTATCAGGCTGACTTGCAAAATTGTAGGTTCTTATACGCGGGTTTTTACTGTATATATACACATATTGAATATCGGTCACATACTTTTAATCCACAGCTCTCTAAAGTTGTAAACTTTCTTTTTGAGTCACTCAATATTCATGGCACATCCTTGCCAGTTGAAATTAGAAGAAGTGTGACTGGTAATTAGAAAGTGATTGACGGCAATGAGCGATGCTATTTCACGATCTATCAAGACAAAATAATTCTGGCTGATGATATCTTTACAAACATTCATTTGGTCACAACAAGAAATATCTCAATTTTCCTATGGTTTTGCATGGCAATTGAGGGGAAACGGACAGGTTTCTCTAAATTGAAAGGAAACCGACATTTCAATATCTTTCTTAGGAATCTGTTAAGAAAGTAAGAAAGTATCCATTTCCCAAAAATTTCCAACACAAACAACATGGGGAAACTCCAATATTTATTGCAGTGGGTAATGTTTTCATATATTCACTGATACTAAGCTTATTTTTAGAAGGCATTCAGTATACCGGTAGATAGATATATTCCAATCAATCTGATTTTCTTTCATATCTAAAGTTGACAAGTCTTTTTGTCGGTCTATTTATGTTTTCTTTTACCTCTTCTTTTCGCCTTTGACGTACATGGCATCTTTTGAATGTAACAAATCAAAGCAAATCAAATCAGGGATATCTCGCCTTGCAGGGAAAATTTGGGTATAGAATGGGCCTTTTTCATAACATATAGAGCACACTTGATACCTACAAAGTCAAACTTTGAAAAGAGTTGACAAGAGTTGGCATTATATCACCTGCAGTATATCTCTACCGTTTCCTTTTGATACAATATTTTGATTCTAAGAGTAGATATAAAGTTTTGGCATCTTTCCCAGAGGTTTTCCTCTTTGTTTTGTGGCATGGCTACAAATTCATTGCTTTCACTCGTAGCTTTCAATGAGTACTCTCGAGTACCGAATAAACGGGGGTGGTGGGAATAATCGGGGGGGGGGTGGAAATGGTTCGATATAGCAATAATCGGGGGGACTGGAATAATCGGGGGGGGGGGTGCTTGGAGAAATAGAAAATAGTCGTCTTCTTAGGTAAACACGTATCTTTTATATATTCATGTGAACAGTGATGTTACTGATACATTTACTTTTGAGTTCTGGTTCTGTTGAATGCACTTATTGAGACTTATTCTTGCGTTTATTCAGAAATGTTGTTTACTACCATTTCATTTTTCCAAAAATTAATAAAAAGGGGGGGTTGAAATAAGAGCAGGGGGTTGGAAAATTTTTGAAAAATTAATAAGCGGGAGGGGACGATTATTCGGTACTCGAGAGTAAATAAACAAATATCGTGCTTGCCCACCTAAAACTAGTTTCAGTTGAATGATCCATAGCTAGCAGCATCTATGACTAGCTGCATGGAGTCAAAGCCCTATTTTTCAAAAGCAATAAATTTCTTCCAATTGATTGTAACTTTGGATCTTAATCAGAACTGACGTATCTACTCATAGCACATAATCTGGCTAGTTATTCTTTTGAAGTACCGTTCATTAGGTCCTTGTGGGGAACGCGATGTAGAATAATAAGTTTTCCAAACAGCTTGTGTGGTGACGATGACCAGCAGATTCAAAGGGCGACGAAGTTGCGCCGAGGAGGTCTGGTATCTCATTTAAATGTGTTGGAGCACGTGAGTAAGGCATACTTTTAAGGGGGGGGGGGTGAATTTCATTATCAAACTCAATTGGATCTTACATTTTTTCATAAAAAGTAACCATTTCTTCATCGAATCAGCTGCTACTGGCAGGTCATTGATTATACGAGGTCAAACTTGACACGATAATGGTCTATATGAAAGAAAGCAACACCATCAATAAAAAATGACCTTCCTCACGACAAATTCAAAATTTTGCTTCACTCTAAAGAACAGATGCCAATTAAATTTGGAGCTTACCCAGGAATCTGACCAAAGACAAAGGTTCTGATGAATTTTTAACCCTATTACTACAGGGGGGCAGAAAGTGCCTGCGGCACAGATTATTTGATGCAGTGTGGTCAGTTCGAAAGATACAGAGCTGAAACGTGGTGACATTTCCTCCAATTTATTATATAAGTTTTGAAAATTTTTCAAAATGGTAGACACTGATTGCGTGACAAACGTCTTTCCAACAAAAGGGGACTCTTATTTTTTTCTAGAACGTTTCCAGATCATTGAGAACACTATCATTCGATAGATCGTCACAAGAGCTTTCAGATGATATATAGTTTTATTTATTTTGATGACGTCAGCAATTTAAAACTTAATGACGTCATCAATGTTTATAACGTCATATAAATGATAACAAATATATTAGAAAAACTTTAATAACCAAATATGGTTCTCTTAGTTACTATACGTTGTTTTTATGCATTTTAGAGTATTTGTATTTGCAATTAGGGGTTTAAATTAAACAATGACAAACTGGTGTATGTAAATAATGAATATATGACTTTTGTTTTGTTTTTCAATTTGTTTTTTTTTGAGTGGGCTTGTCAGGATTTCTACCTACTGAAAGCTAATTTAGGCCCACTGTGCATGCCGCATTGAGGCACGGGACTCCTTTTTTAACGTCCCTTCCGAAGGACGACGAGGTGAGTTGCGAGGTCAGGCCTCCGAGGTCACCCATCCGGAGTTTGACCTCACTCGACCAAGCTTAACTTCAGTCACCTGACGAAGACTGTATAAGCCACTCGGCCACTCGGCCAAGCAAACGTGAGACAAACGTAGTACAAAATGACAAAGAGAAAGAACAAAAAGACTGGCAACTTCATAGCACAAGCAACATTAAAATTGTGTTACCCTAACCGACCAGTTTTGTGAATGAAATCTATAGTCAGTTGGAATATAATTTTGCTAACGTCATCATTGAAATTCTTATCATCCATCATACAGTAAAAGTTGCATCAGAGCGTTTCTCAAGGGGCTAGAGGGGTGTCGCCCTAATTGAGGGTATTCTACATTGGTCGAATATTCCTGCTGAACAAAAAAATTTTCAGAACGAAACTTAACAATAACACTTTCGTAAACTCTTCACTGTTGATGATATAAAATATATTTGTCATTGGTGATGTTGTCTTTAAGAGCGAGCTACTCAAAAACATAGTGCTCGAGAGGGCCTAAATTTCCAACGTCGCCCTGATTGAGGGTATCCAAATTTTACATGGTTTCAGGTAAATTTAAGATAACTTGGTGTGAAAATTAGCAGCATATCCACAGATAAAGAGTTTTTGTTGTTATGAAATGTTTTCTGATTGTGTTGGCTGTGTTTCGTTATCCTAAACGCTGACCTTTGTTGCCGCTTTCGTTCAAAGACTTTTCAAGCAAGCTGACATTAAGTTTTCCTCCTTCGGTGAACTGAACGATGCTTAAATCAATTCATGACAAAACAATATTTTCTACAGTCCAACGATAGAACAAACCTGTTTTTGCATCGTAATATGTCCTTTTACAGCAAATGGTATTCGCCTGTCATGCGTTGGCAGCGCAGATTTCGTTCAAGAACCGGAAACCGAAAGATACCACAGTACCCTCAATCAGGGCGACTTTAGGCCAATCAGACGGCGTGGAAAAAAGAAGCCCGTCGTGGCGGAAGCGGATGTCATGTCTCTGAAGAAGCATGAAGTACTTATTCTGGACAAGCGGAGCTTGGCGAGAGGCCATTTGTTTGTTGTGAAAGTTTTAACAACGTCAAGAAACGAAGCAAAAAGAAAATTGTGCATCGAAACGTGAAAGGAAAAATGGCGGATACTTACAGTTACGTCTCAGGTGAACTTCGTTGCTCACTTTTCCCTCTGTTTGTGGACGGAATTTTAAGAAACACCATAAAGAAAAAATGTAGCAAATGGAGTCACCAAAATAATTTCGCCCACTCTTTGGTTTCAACTAGACCCAAACTCCTGTTATTCAGCAACATACGCAAGATAGTTAAAATCGGTCAAAATGCGTTTACCCTCAATCAGGGCGATACCCCTCTATTGACTTGAGCAAGGGGTCGTAAAAGTCCCGAAACTCCAGCGAGAAAGATCTCGTCGGGCATCACATTATGATTTGTTAGAGTACGTGGAAAGAAGCTTAATTTGATTTTACATTCCTCCTTGAAAAGTAACCACTTCTTTGCTGAAAAAACACGTAGCTAAACTATAATAGACCTTTTAAATATCCTACGAAAGAGCCTGGATCGAGCGTTATTTTGATACATTTTTATACACGAGGTTCGATAGAGTGACGTTAGAGCTTCCATCACAATCGTTCAAATTCGAAAATTCTACCGGGTGTCCCAAAAAAAAGAATCCGGATTTGGTCGACCCTAGCGATAAGAATATAGCGTGAATCAATCCGAAATGATTTTCAAAACATACCTTAATAGCCAACTTGAACATAGATGCCTCGTTTGTTGAATTCGGTGCACTGAGAGTGAAGATATCAATCTTCAAAGGACAAATTTGCCTCCACCTCCAAACCAGAGCTTTGGCGCTTTGGCCTAAGCGAATTCTTGAAGCTCTGTAAATAAAATCAACAAAATCTGAGGACGGCACAACAGATGGGTTTTACAAAATACAGTTTATGTGAGACCTATTGTCAAGGGAGCTCCGAAGTCAGCTTCATTCATCTCAATATCGACGATTTATTTTACAAATACTATTCACCGGTGATTGACACGGCAAGAAATAGGTTAATTTCAACATAATTTCTACGTTGTGGTTCGTGGAAGTTTCCTTTAGTCTCCAAAGTTGAAATTTTGCTTCCCCAATCTCACAATAGTTTCCTTCGCTGGAGATTTACACTGTAGATTTCCAAAGAGTTTCCGTAGCATAAATCAACACGCAAAGTGTCCCTCCGTAAAGATCTGTCGTTTCCCATTGATTTCCAGTATGTGAAATTGCTGTTCTTACCATTGTTATTTTAACAGAAAGTCTTATTCAAATATCATTGAAATAGATGTTAGCTAACAATAAATCATTTTCATTTCGATCAAGTCTGCTAAAACAGTGGTTGTTGAAACAGTTTCATAAAATAACCATTTGAGTATCATATTTTCTTCTATTGTTGTTCAAAGGAAAATTTTTTTCTATTGGAAGAGTAAAAACAGTGATCACACAGGTTCATAAGGATAGTGGCTCAAAAACCTTTTTTTGCTCGAATTTCTGACTTTAGAAAGCAGATAACGGAGAGCCTGTTTCTTGAAGGCGAAATTAGATACCACAAATGTTACTTACACAAGACTCTGCGTGGGTATTGAGCGATGGGTTTTTGTGGCATTTGTATGTGGTTTTTACACAATGCATGATTGAAAGGTCGCTTGAAGATCAAAAGCGCGATGACATGTCTGCGGAAAACGTGTTGGCCTTTTCTCAAGTTGGAAAATTTGATATCACGAATTTCAATTTGGGCGCCAAGAATCAGTCTTTTCACTCATATTTCAAAGCTGGAAGCATCGCAGATCCATTCACCTCAAATTTTGAAGTTCTAAATGGCTTTGAACATCCAGTCAAGTCTTTTTGTGGAAGCTGAACAGACACGTAAGTTAAATCTCTATCATAACTCTTCTAGGGAGTCTTTTCAATGAAACCTGTGGTGTTAGAAAGATAAAGATCGGCGCCAAGCCTAATATCCAGAGACAGGCTCCAGTCCTGCATACCTCGGTATGTGATGTCGTTCTGCGTGAAAATGCAAGTAACCGCACAAGAGGACGGAGAAACTGTGTCTGATATATTAGGAATTGATATTTCTACGAACCATGTTTATCGAATTCTGCTACCTTATTCACATTCGAAGAAATCTTACAGCATTCTTTCTCTTGTTGTCTTCTAAGATCTCATGAAGAAAGAAGATCAGATGGGCCTATTCTACAGAAAAGGGCAAAGGTAAGGGCATCTTTTCATTCGTTTGTTTCAGAATGAATTCTTCCTAACCTTACCTTCCAGCTTCCATTCAGTGACTACTCCAAACTTGGAATTAAGGATAAAGATTTTATTTGGTAACAGAACAGTGCAAAGTATATTCACCGTCAGACTGATGACTTTCGGCTAAGTTTTGCTCCATTGAATTGAATGTTTATTTACTGTTATAGTCATTCCGCTAAAACATTCGTTGAAGCGGAATGGGTATTGTTGGGGTGTCGTTGGAGCAAATGGAGCGAAAACAAGGGCTCATGTAATAAGTCTAATTCACCGTCACATTTGAACAAGAAGAACGCATAAAAAGGAAAATTTATGAAGCATTTGTTATGATCACTCAACTTAGTTTTATTTCTTTTATTTCCAACGGAAAGCACTTTCATGCTCAAGATCTGTGTGCCAAATGCTGAGCCAATGCCTACAGAGGGGCCTGGGTGCGACTGTCAAATTATATCCACATCATTCACACTGTGTCACTAAATGAAGCAACATTAACAGAGCAACAACCACAACAACATTATGCGTAAGCTTTGCTAGCAAGGGAGGTCAGCGCAAGTGACCCACTCTTCCAATTCAAAGAATCAAGGAACCAAATTGATTTGTCCAGCAAGATGACAAGGTGGCAGTACATCTTGAGCAGCCATAATTTACATTTTAGGATACCAAAGTGCACTGAGACTAATCAGTTTAAGAAAACTGTTCCTCAAGTTCAAGTTCAGTATAAAAAGGACACCTTCATCTTATTTCGACTTATTTCTTGTAATTTAATTTGGTCGTTTCAAAGATATTTGAGCAAAATGAACAATGAGAATGTGAGGTTACGTCCTCGAATAAGGATGCAACGGTATTCTCTATACTTGGTCAACTTGTTAGTTTCCTAGTCTTGAAAAAAAGATGAAGGAATCTTTTGGCACCATTCTTGTAGAGTTTGTAAATTGTCACAAATCTGACTAAATTTCATCAAAATTCAGCAAGGAACACAAATACATACAGCCTTTTGAGCCAACAAGAGAATAAAACATGACCAGATCATACCCTGCTTTGAGTTACTAATATCTTTTAATAAGAACGAGGTATCTGATATATTACCTACAGAAAGTTTCTTATATATCAGGCTCTAAGTGCTCAGATTGAATCGAAGTCAACAAACTATACACCATATCAAACCTTTACCCAATGAGAGCAATTCAGTGCCACAGATTAAGACAAAATCGACCACCTAATGACCAGATAGAAGCAATTTGGCATTTTCCTGACCTCTATCCTATTTCATTGATGGTCTGAAATGGGCTTTTAACTTCAATTGCTTGAATAGTATTGGTTAATATCGGTGCTTTACGCACATCGTTCACCCTTGATGCCAGTGTTCTTGAATGTCTGATAACCAGTAACTTAAAGGGGCAGGGTCACAAAACCGTAAACAAACCTGTTATCTCTAAATCTATCTTATTGCCCACAAGTGGCCATTGTGTTCTGTACAGATCTTGGTGAATGGGGTGAATCCTCACTAAAGTTACTTCTTAAACTCTACCAATATCTCTGCAATCGTACAACATATGAGTGCTTCGTTTGTTTCTCTACGAAGTACACAAATCCATCTTCAAAATAACACTTTCATTTTGAGAAAAGCAGTGGAAATCTCTCTGATATTGCCTATCAAAAAGACTGCAAAATTGTCATTTCGAAAGAAGTTTGTTTACATTACGTGACCCTGCCCCTTTAATGGTCGCTTTGCTCACAGTGGAAGGACGAAAGTAATCATCAGTATACAGTAAGAACGTTGATGGCTGGTAGAATAAAATGAGCAAATAGCCATGGCTACTAAACTGTTTATAAGGGCATCGCATCGTAGTTGCCAATGCCTTTGATTAACTGGTGGTTTCTTTTACACGGTGATTTAAAACAATTTCCCATTTATCAACATGATGCTAAGTCCTGTTAATAAGAATACACTAAGTAGGGACTTGAATCAAAAAATGTCACAACAGAAAACAGTGACCGAGGGCCATATTCGGTTTCAAACTAAGGCTGTATGCTCATAAGGGGCAAAGCCCTACCAATTGCTATCAGGCAGGGTGTGTAAAAAAACGCATTCCAACTATAAATTGAAATCTTAAAGAAATGCCAAAATTTAAGTAGATGTAATGTATACCATCTGAGAGTACAATCTTCCTTCCTCATATAGATTCAAATTCTATCATTTCCTGAAGAAACTCGAATGAAATTGGGTTGCGTTTTTTCTGAAGCACCCTGTAGATAGTAGCCATGCAGTCTGAACCGCAAAGCATTGAGATGTAGGCAAAATCCCATGTCTGATCTCTTATATAAGGCTGAACTCGAACTGAGCTCTGATGTTTCTGATTGCTTCTGAAAGAGTCTTTTCTATTTTTTGAAAAGAGCAAATAAAAGTTTTTTACCTTACTGTATGGTACCTTATAATTTAACGTTTTTACTTGCGTTTAATCACCAAACTAAGTTTGATTCGGCACTTAAGCAGCATAAACTAGCTACCAACTGCTTTACTACAGCGATTCAAGTTGTAAAGGGAGTCTCAAAAAAATTGTTCGATGTTTGATTCAATACAGTCGTGGCAAAAAGTTTAAGACAGCAATTTTGTCAACAACCTTTTTTTGGCGTAATGAAATAGAACCCAGACGCTCTGCATATTTCACTCTCTTAGAGTTCGCTTTTTGGGTCAAATTTCCATGTAGACTCTGAATTTCAATGTTGTCTTTTAGAATTTCTGCGCCATTTTGCTATGACATCACAATAAAATCTTCAGAAATTCTCGGAAATTGTAGTGGCTCTGCCAACGAGGAGTGTCACCCAAAAATTGTGTTACTCAACTGTATTTTAAATCGATCTATGCATAATTCACTTCTTTGATTTATTTACAAAATATCGAAACTGCACGAAAAATATTGCTTTACGGAATAAGGTACTGGAGGGCCTTCAGTCCACAGCTTTGGCCATACCAGCACTTTATTTCTAACATGAAGCAACAAATTGCATAGTTATTCAAATTAATTGTCAGCAATTTCTTTATTATTCTAATTATCGAATATCAAAGGCTCTTACATCTTAATCACAGAACTTCTTTCATGCTTTTCCAAGGGTGGTCCTCAACTTTTGGCCAAAAATTGGACTGAAGGCCTTCCACTACCATTTTGCATGAAGCAATATTTTTCTTAAGGTTTCAGTATTTTGCAACGATTCATAGAAATGAACTGTCCTTAATGTAAAGTGCAGCTGAATAAACAGTTTTTGGGTCACACCCCTTGTCGGCAGAACCACTACAATTTCCGAGAAGTTCTCTTGATTTCATTATGAAGTCGCATCAAAATGGCCCAAAAAAAAAACGACATCAAAATTTGAAATCTACGTGGAAAGTTGACCTCAACTAACTCTAAGCGAGCAAATCACGTAGAGCACTAGGGTTCCAATTGGTTACCCCAAGAAAAGTTGTTGAACAAAGTGCGGTCTCAAACTTTTTCACGACCGTACAAAAACAAGTAATGATAACAGGAACAATGTCATGTGACGATAACCCTGTCCGTAAGATTTTGAAATAACTTTAGAGACCAGAATCTTGCAAATCAGTTAAAGATTCACTGAGGTACATGCTTTCAAAGATGGAAAGAGGCAGATGAAACCAGAGGCCCCTAGAATCAGTCGCAAAAGTGTTGAGCCATTCCAAAAATGCTGTTTTTGAGCACTGTGCCCCCCGTCCCCCCTTTGCAATGTTGAAATCAGTCGGAAGGGTTGCAAATCACAAAAATCACAATTGTTTCCATCAACATTGCAACGGGAGGACGGGGATGGCTCAACAACTTTGCAACTGATTGCAGAGTTCTTTAATGCAAAGAAGCTCTGCAATCAAGGTAAAAGAAGGTCATCCAATGTCATAACTATTGTTAAATATCAGATGAAACCAAACAGAACATGGAAATTGACTTAGTTCTCATAATCATTGTTAAATAGCATGTGTCCAAAAACAGTAGTTTGAAGCAACGTCGACGAGATGCTGAATCTTTTTCCTCAGAGCACCCATACACTTGAAAGTAAGGTTGTGGCAAATCTTTTCAAATTCCAACTTTTTCCCTCCGAAACAAACAAGAAATAAAAGAAGCAACAGCACATGCTAACTTTACCGAAAATGCCATTTAGAGGCCTCTGGTTTCTGCATTCGCATAAACTTGAACTTCTAAAACTCCCTGAACTCCCTGAGCATTCGTCGGATTTACAAATTCTAGTGTCTACAATTGATTAAATATCTCAGGAGCAGGGTTATTTCATCATGCAGCCCTTCATTTTGAGACACCCTGCAAAGTATGAAATTTGCTAATTCCACTTTATTTCTTCTCATTTAGTAATTGGAATCAAAAGCAGACTTGTTCCTTCTGGGGAAACAAATATATGGAGCAACGTGACAAAACGGCAGGTGTGAAACGAGGCAAAGAAGGAGAATGTTTGCAAATTAGAACTCCTTATACCGGCGTAGCAAAGAGCGCACCAGCAGAATAAGAGCACGGGAGAGACAAACTTTCCGAACAAACATCTGCATCGTCTTACGTAGGATATTACTGAAAGTACAAGACTGTTATGAACCATTATTCTACCTAAGAACATTTTTTCCGTATTACTCCTATCATTGAAAGTTTAAATTATGCATTAGCATGTCAAACATTGTGTTAGAAAAACCACACCAAGGTCAGACATCTTTCAGGGACACCAAAATCACATTGTCAAAATCCATAAAACATAAGAAAGATGGGAACAAGCTTTTGAATCATATTATTGGCTACGTTTTGATGACATTGCATTTTAGAGTTTTGCAGGGTGGACCAAAAAGAACTTCAAGTGTGTTTAAAAATGGGGTGCGAATGACGTATTGGACTGGATCAAAGCCTATTTGATAGGCGAAAGTGAAATATTTTATTGTTGGTTTTCTGTTTTTCTGAGCATTAGAAATTAGCATAGCAGCTATCAATCAAACGTTCATTCATTCCACTTTTCATTTATTCCTCAGTATTCGATGCACTGCAAATTCTCGAATAGTCGAAGTCCTTTCCATTATGCTTTGTCTAGCTCAATTAACGTCTTATTCAATTCAGGGACCAAGTTTTGGTAGTTACGTCATTTAGTTCTCATTAATTTGATAGAGTTTTTAAAAAGTTGAAGGTTATGCTCTCCTTGCATTTGATCCAGAATAAACTATATGAGACTTAGCGGAGAAAGTGTTTAAATGGAATTTACCGAGCCTTCTTTGAAAGGAGCATTATTGGACATTCGTGATTTATGTGAGTAACCTAGCGGTAGAACTGTAAACTATGATTGTGAGAGCATTTTCTGCATCCTTCTTAGTTGTTCACATGCTAGCTTCCAAATCTTTAAAATTCCTTTACTCGATATTTTGAGAGCTCGTTATTTGATGGCTCGATATACATTGTAAGATTTACTTCATTATTCTGTAATATCCAGTATGTTACGATATACTTCTAGCGTATGCAAACATGGTGTATCATTGTTCAGATTCTAATGTGTCAGCAGTTTTTTTTCTGAATCCTGAAATGATCCATTGAAGACAGATTGTCTGCCATGTTATGTCCATTGGTCTTTATAATTCTATTAACGTTTGATCAATTCATCTAAATAGCCATTCCAAGTCGTGAACCATCGTAGTTGAAATGCGCAAACCGAAATATTGCAGTAATTTTGCATATATACTAAGGGGGGATCTATCAACTAGGAAAAGGGCAAAAATTCCCAAGGAAACCACGAGGAAACTATTGTGAAATTGCCAGAAACATGACGAATCTCACTTTGCGAAATGCTAAATCTCCGGAAAAATATCTTTTACACGACATGTGTGCGCTAAGGAAACTTGAGATCTCACAATGATTTAACTTGAAAACCTGTAATTTAACAAGCGTTTCCCTTGTTGGAAACGCAGAGTGTGCACATTGAGAAAATATGGGAAATGGAAACGTTCCTTTAACCATAGTTTCTCGTGTTGGAAACTAATGAGTAAATCTCACACTTCCTGTTCGTGTATTCAAGAGAAACCACAGGAAACTGGACCTTTAACAGTAGATTACGACTTAAAAAACATTGTGAAATTTGTGTATTTCTTGCCGTGTGAGCATCAATAAACTTTAGAAATCGTCGAATCATTCCTTGAAAAGAATTGTTTATTAGATCTCTCGGGGGCCACGACAGGAAGGTCTGGAGATCTTTTGGGGGCCAAAAGATATCTCCTCTCTTGATGATGACCCACCCGGGAAATCAGCTTCGAAGATACGCGATGATCAACCTGATCTCGAGAGGTCTGATAACAAATTCTTTTCAAGGAATGATTCGACGATGTCAAAAGTGTGTTGATGCTCAAGGGAGTGCTTCACCGGTAAATAGCAAAGTGTTAAATAAATTGTCGATATTGAGATGAATGAAGCTGATTTCGGGGCTCCCTTGGCGATAGGTCTCACATGAACTGTATTATGGAAAACACATCTGTTGTGCCGTCTTCAAATTTTGTTGATTTCATTCACAGAGCTTCAAGAATTTGCTTAGGCCAAAGCGCCAAAGCTCTGGTTTGGAGGTGGAGGCAAATTTGTCCTTTGAAGATTGATATCTTCACTCTCAGTGCACCGAATTTAACAAACGAGGTATCTATGTTCAAGTTGGCTATCGAGGTATGTTTTGAAAATCATTTCGGATTGATTCACGCTATATTCTTATCGCTAGGGTCGACCAAATCCGGATACTTTTTTTTGGGACACCCGGTATAGAATGTAGCAAAATATCATTCGATTCTGGTTCTTTTCAGAATAGCTAAAAGGTCTTGTTACGTGCGAAATGGACTTTTGCCTTAGAGACTTAGAAACTTTTTTTCCCGTTTTTTTTTTCAGTTCTTTTCTTTGTTTTTGTATCATTTGATTTATATTTGAAGTTGTTGTGCACGTTCCTATAATTTTTCTATTGTTTGCACCGTTTGTATTATTCTTTATTGAGAAACTCGTGGATATAAAAGATGGGCGCACGCGTTTCTCTGGGTTGCAATGTTCAGTCGCAAAACAAGAAGGACGCAGTTTGGTTATGTTTTCTTCCATGATGTTTCTTGGGGGCAGTTTTGCCCGGCCGATTTAGGCCTGCTGTTTCTTGGTGTTTCTTTATAGCTACGAGGACAAACAAATTTGTGAGTAGAACTTTCGATTTATTATCTTTACTGTACATTTCGTTGATATTCTTTGATATTTCTATTTATGTTTTGATATTTTAGTTATGCGTTTTAGAGGATTAATTTGTTGTTTATTTATTTTAGCAAACCGTTCGATATTGGAGAACCTGTGTTGTATTGCTTTGTTTGGTTCTTAACGCGCGTTTGGAGTCGAAAGGTCCCCTGTAGCCCTCAGAGTTACAGTCTATTAATTTGCATGTGGGGCTAACTTTGAGCAAGTAGGTCATTCACAAAATGGCTAAACTGGAGATTCGATCGCGGATTGGGATACTGGATTTGTGCCCAATGAGTCTAACATCCAATGCGAAACAGAATTACAAGCAAAAGAGCTATGGGTAAGGGGGCTTGGTGAGTATGAAGTGTAAAACAGCGGAACAAAGATTGAATGAAACTGTGCATTCTTTTGCATATCGTAATTCTCATTCATAATGCTCAAAATAAAAAGGTTGCATTAACTTGTTTCAGTTCTGATTGCAAATTATGAAAGAAAACATAAAACGTTTAATGAAAGTTACCCCCACCTGATAATGGTCAAATAAAGACAGATATTTCCGGATGTTTTGTTTACCATGTTCAGACTAGGCTTATTGAAACTTTGGGGGGGGGGGACTAGGGAGGGGCACAAAGTGCCCTCTCTTTTTTCTCAGAACCATAAGTGCTAAACTTTTGAAGCTTGACATAAGCAACAAACATTTATCGGACAAACAAGATGACATCTTTTGTTATTTATGTCACGTGACTAAGTTTTGAAGTCAGAAAATATTGCTAAAAGAGGAGTAAAACAACGTGGGCCTTGTCTCGTTTTATCTTCTAATTGATAAAGCATACCATGAAGAGATTTAAGGCATAGAAAGATAACATCCTTGTAATTCTTATTTTTGAATCCATGCTTCATAAGCTCATGTTCTGCTGATGTCAGCATTGATTTATTTTGTGCGCTAAGAAAAGAGCAACTTTTGTCTAAGATTTGTTATAAATTGGATCAGAAGATAGCAAAAAATGCCAAATGTAGATAAAAAGTCCTCCTGAATCATAGTTATGTCACTTACGGTTCGAAGAGTGAAGCTTTACATGGTTCTTTGTCAGTAAGCATAGGCAACAACCAATTATCTATGACACCATCAACATTAAATAAGCAATATATCAAATGAAAGCCTGTTTCAAGACAAGTTCAGCAGTGTTTGTTTTATTGCTACAGAGTGAGTGGTTCAAAAGTTATGACTGAAAAGGTATTCATCTTACAGAGGACTGTAGTTAAAATTATGCGTTGACCCCGTGAATCAGGGTCAAAAATTTTGAAATTGGCGCGATAGGATGTCACAAAGATAGAAACCAAAATTCACTGAAAATAAGACTATTCTAAGAGATAGTCAAGGAGCTGCTTGGAAAACTTCAGTAGGGAGCGTTTTGTGCCCCCGCCCCCTTCTAGTCTGGGTAGAGTTGACTTAACCCTATTTTGGTTGGGGGGCAAATTTGCCCCCCCCCCTAGTAAATTTTTTTAAATAACTCTGCGAGGAAGAATTTTATAGCCATGCAACTCCTTGACTTTCTGCAACTACTTATTGTGCAACTTCTCAAAAAGTTTCATTGAAATATTTTGAAAAATGAGGGGGTGGGAAACAATTTTCTGGGACTGACCCAGGAAAAATCGCAAATTCTCAAATCTCAATTATCGCGAAAAAAGGAACAGAAGTGGAATATTTTGCAACTTTCTTTTGTAATGTTGTGTTATTTGATGGATTCTATCATAAATATCATGTCTGGATCGAAAATATGCCCCAAGTTTAATTTTACCTCGATTTTCCTGATTTGGTCAATATTGCCACATTTCTTGACCACACAGAGGAAAATGTTGACGTAAGCAAATATGATGGCTATTTTTAGGTTCATCTTTATGTTTACATAAAGTACATGCCTCAGGCTTTTAGCACACCAATTTTGGTCGCTCTACCTATTACCAGTCAAGAGTTAGGTAGGGGGGGGGGGGCTTCTTTGCCCCCCCAACCAAAATAGTAATATCAAATAGCCCAACCACTATAGGGTTAATTGCATCCATCAATAAGTCCATAACAGTTATATTTTAAGTATAATTGTGTGCATAATTTCATCTGAAAATGCACCTGTTGGTTAATACATTCAATAGTAATGGAAGTTGTTCTCTTCAAATGTACTTATGTTGACTTTCATTGTTATGACCGTCAAAGTGCTAGTTTTAATAATCTTTTGGCTATCTATCACCATGTTGATGTCATAAATCATTTGATTCGGCATGTTGTAAAAACTGGACCCTTGATCCCTACGACATTCGGGTACTAAAGTCACATAGACCTTTCACACTCGAGGGTCATCACACCAGACCAACAATATGCCAGTGATCAAGTTAACTGGTCAAAAGAGAGGTTAGATAAACTCCTCTTTCATCCTGAAAATTTCTGTTCATTCAAACAAGCGCCAGGAAGACAGGTTCACGCAGAGAGTTTCAAACATAGCTCGGCAGGGTATATCCAAGTGGTACTTCCAGATACCAGTTAGTCTTTCTGTCATAACACTCCGGATAGTGGAAAGTGATTCAAACATACAGTTGTAAATGATAAGGAGGTAAAGCGGGATAAATACCGCCAATATGCTTAGGGTTATGGCTCACCATTCTCTGTACAAGGGTTCAAAGAAATCGTTCAAAAAGGCCAATTTTCCCAAAAATTAATCATAAAAGCGGGTTCAAAGGCATGTATGTGCAGTTAGGGGACGGTAGCATTCGAAGAGCGGGTTCTATACATCCCGTCCGTCTCCAGGGCTCTTAGCCCCCCTTTGGGTGGAAGACGCGAAGTTTACAATAACGCAAGCTCCTCCTTGGACTTGAAGATTTATTATGACCCAGCGTACCGCTCATATCCTTACCGGCTTCTGGAGCACGCAGAAACAATCCAATTTCACGGTAGTCAGCCAATAAAATGGCCTCTTTTGGAACACGTGATATCAAATTAGCTGTTCGAAGTGAATTCTTGAGTACTTTCACAAGAATTAAAATGGCTTCTATGTTACAATAATTACATCGAAAAAAATAAGTGGAAAGGATGTCCCTCCACAATTTGTAGCTTGCTTGGAAAAAATATCTCATTTTGAGCCGAAATTACAATCATATTCCGATCGAAGAATATTATTGACCTTCGTTCAAACACCGCTAAAATTCGCTACAAATATGATTTAAAGATAAAAATCTCAGCGATTATAGATATTGCCCTAAGCAATAACCCAAGAACTGTCCCTTCAATTACATCTCAAAATCGTAGGTGATTTTCAACGATTTCTGCCAGAAAAATGTGATTTGGGCCTAAACTTCTTACCGATTAAGGTTCATTCGTTGACCACAAAGGGCTTAGTTTGTATTATTGAGCTAAATGATTCACGTACCAATGACTCAAGGATCAGTTTAACTTCATTTCGCATTTAAATGTCTTCAAATTTGGTTTTAAAACATTCAGTCTCGAGCAACTTCCTTCAAATTTGTCTCTTTCCATATTTTCTCTGCAAGCGTCAGTAGTCTCCTCAAACGTCGCATCGATAGGCTTATGACACCTCTGCCAATGAAATATACTTTGAGGGCATCAGATTTTATCTCTGAAAGCAGAACGAGGGTTAGTGTTAAAAGAAGTAGAGCGCATTAACCTCAGACTGGACTTTCTTATTCTTTGAGAATTTAGCAAACCAGTACTGATTTAATGACAGCATTATTACTCTGTCAGAAAGTCTCATCTTTTTTTCGCCAAGATAAGTAGGTCAAGAGATATTTGAGCTTTAAACTGGGAAGCTTCTTACGAGACAGCCTTTTTTAAAAGTTGAAACTTGAATCTTCTTTCAGTTTATTGTGTTTAAATTACAAAGTTTTTAAGACAACACTTGGTCCTTGCAGTTAAGGAAAATTGCAATGTGTTTTAATCATTTACTCTACTAGAGTATACACTTACATTTAAGATCATGAATGTTTATTAAGGATCATGTCTGAATACACATCTTCAAGGAAATTTAACTTCTCCAAAGTTAGCCTATCCCTTGTGAAAGGTAAAATGAAGGAGCTTAATGCAACCAACATTATTATTTGACCAATCCTTGTTGACAAATAGAAACTAACGTACCACATTAACAATCACCTCGAGCTACTGTTGATTACTCCCAATGCCTCCCATCAGACTAATTTTGAGGTATGTGGTTTCTCAGATGAAATTCTGCACGTGTTCTATTTTTATCTGATTGGAAGAAATTAGCAGGCTAAGGTGAACTTCACAAAAAGCCTAGTGGAATTCACGACCCTAAAGGGTTGTTCCATCTTACTCAACTTAGAGTTGGTTTCAGCAAGTTGAATTTCCACAAATTCAAGCATAATTTTAGGGATACCATTAACCCATATTACGACCGTTTTTACAAATCACCGATCTGTCAAATGATGTCTTGGTACAGCTTTTACTATATGGTGATCAAGACCTTTCCTATGACTTAAACAGGAAAATACTCGAATTAACTTTACGCTATATCCATGAAACTGGTCGGTTTGATTAGAAGTTCTTTTTGTGACTTCAGTACTTAGCAACCACCAACCCCCTTGTTAAGTTCTTTTCCCTTGTTGATTCTTTTGCACATCAGATGTCAAGCATTTTCAACATTTGATCTACTATCAACTAAAGAGTTTCGCCTGACGTTTGATGTGGAACAGAATCTACTGCATTTTCCATCAGTTCTTAATCGTTTGTAGTGTAGATGCTAGTTTAATATTGCGCGTCTTTTTTATTGGCCATGGGGTAGTCATTGTCTTTCGCTCCTCATGGTATCGTGCCTGTAGTGTTGTATAGTGATTAGATTAGGTATAGTTAAATGTAATGATATATTGTAAATATTTATAATTGAATAATGATAGAAAAAAGGCTATTGCTTGGTACGGAAGAACTGGGAGTTCCATAGTGCTCTGTACTTGGCACATTCCAATTCAACATTTTTATAATGAAATGACATAATTGAAATCGTCGCAGCTCCAAGCTTCAACTCATGTTCTCCTGGTTACATGAAGCCAGGCCAAAAATGTTGCTTACAGATCGATGACCAGATTACCGCTGCTGCAAACAATGAAATGCTGCTAGGCCATGAATGATATCTTGAAGGTAGGTGAGCATGTCAAAGCTCATAACTTTCAAAACAATGTAAATGTAAGTATTTAAATATGAAAGGCAAACAAAATTATAATATAATTTCATAATTTATGTTATTGATTAGCCAATCACAGGCAAAAATTTTGATTGATGAGCCAGCTGGGAATTCATGCATTGTGATTGATTCATGATCTAGAGCTGCACTTCAACTTTACAAGCCTTTGCAGTTGCAAGACGCTGCAATATGTCAAGAAGAATGTCCTTAGCGATCTTATTACCTTCTATTGGCTTTTTTGAATGTTTCTTCTGAAAGTTTCTATGTTCTTAAAGCAGAAGACGTGAATGAGATTATCAATGATCGTGCCAAGAAGGGTTCATTAATCAATCGTGCATTTTTTGAATGTGATCGACACGCAAATTGCAATTATGTTTACACGTTAAAAGGTACAAAAAAGTTTGGCATCGTATTGGGAAATCACGAATTTGCAAAGCTAACAGGAAAAGTATTTATTTGGCAAAGGATCAAAGGTAAAGGAAATTATATTTGACTGCGAGATAATCAAAGGCTGCTGTCTTGCCTTTGACAAATCTTTAGTCTACTTTCAAACCTATCTGACCTGATGCAGCACAATAATCATTTCGATGTTACATGACATTATATAAGTATGTTAAAATCTCATCAAAAGCAACGCTTCAAAAAGAGATATAAAACATATATGTCGAAATATACCGGGTGAGCCAGAAAAAAGTTCCCACATTTGAAAATTCATAGCACCAAGACTACTTCACGGATTTGAATCATTCAAATTTTAGTTAAAAGCCGAAAGATCAAAGTATTTTTGTGATTTTTCTCGCTTTCCTATCAGCGCTACAAATATAGGTTGATTCAACTTTACAAAAATTTCATGGCTGCAAAATGACTGAAAAATGGCCTAAAACATCGATCAATTCATAAATGACTTCTCGCACAGAATAATGAAGGAAATGCAACTTCTCATGGGTGAAAGATATCATCTAGGCATTAATTGCCTTGGGATTGAAAATCTTTTGCAATTGTTTGGAAATCGATGTCTTATAACTCTTGAGGGAGGTGGAACGCCCATGGCCTATTGTTCGATTTGAATAGAGTCCTTACGATTTGATCAATGTTTTAGACTCTTTTTCCGTCATTTTGCAACCATGAAATTTTCATAAAGTTGAATTTACGAATTCTTCTAGTGCTGGTAGGACAGCGAGAAAAATCACAAAAATACTTTGATCTTTCGACTTTTAACTAGAATTCGAATGATTCAAATCCTAGAAATAGTCTTGGTGCTATGAATTTTCAAAAGTGGGAACTTTTTTCTGGCTCAGCCGGTACATTAAAAAATTCATTTTCAATTGAATAATGTAGCAATTAAAGAGAAATCTAAACACAAAAGTTGATTTGAACACAATATGGCACAACAACTTAGTAGCCAAGGAGGCAATTCTAAACAGAGAATGTCAAAATGACTCCAATATTTGAATTAATTTTTGGAATCTGTAAACTCTATATTATTTTTGTGTTCATGAAGTGACACCTTGACCCCAAGTTTGTTTTGCTACTAGATCTTAGAATCAATTATCATGAGGGCGTTGGTGATTTCTTTCTTGATCGTTACAGAATGCCCGGGCAGAATGCTCAATATTTCCAAACTGTGCTTCGTACAATTCTATTTCAAAGTGTGCTGTTGAAAGTAGATTGTGTCCAAGGTGACGATAATGGTGATCTATTTACCAAGATCTTTTGTGTTATAGAAGAAATCAACCAATCAGACTACTGGAAATCGAGTAGAGCTTGTGGCATAATGGTGGAATGTCCCTGTCTCGCACTTTTATTGTCTTTTGTGCCGCCATCATGTGAACATAGCATTTTTAGCGGCATTTGCTGATCCACGGCACTACGGCACCACGGCACTACGGCACTACGGCACTACGGCACCACGGCACTACGGCACTGAGTACTTTAACCAGTTTATAGAATTCCGTTGAACTAACTTCAAGAAAACTGTTCTAGCAATAATCTCATCTACCAGTTAAGTCCAAGGTACACCAGCTCGTTTGTGAACAGGCCTTTTGTTCCTTCAAGCCTGTCCGGAGGTTAAACAGTAAACACAAGCAGTGGTTTGGTTCACACAGGATGTCCTTGGAACCTTTTCTTTGTTTGCTCCCCAGCCGAAGTTGCCCCCCCCCTAAAAACAAAGCAAAGTTATGAGTTGGTACCGGTACCAAATACTTCTCCTGTCAGCCCCATCTAGGGAGATCGGATCTTTCTTGGGGATCGTTAAAGCAAAGGAATTCGTGAAAAAGGAGTCCGAGGACCATTATCACCCATCGGCAGATGTGGCCAGTTGTAGTTTTAGTAGAACTAAGAAATTTTTAAAAGTTAAAATCATGGATGTCATGGTAAATATATCATTGAACCTCTATTCTTGAGCAATATTAACTAGCCATTTGTGTTTTCAACATAACAAAACACTGTTTATTCCTATATAATGTTTTAAATATCAAGAAACATATCTGCCGCAGTGTTAGCGACAACATCGATAATTTTGCATTCAAAAAATAAGAAACAAATGAAGAAACTTTTAGTACTAGAATGGACCAAAAATCAGGTTAGATTAAGAAACTTTTAGTACTATGGTCTGATCCTAGTTTCTTATGAATAAAATATTGCTAAAGAATAGAGGTTCGAATTCCTTTGCTTTCAAGAACGATCCCCAAGAAAGATCCCATCTCCCAAGAGGGGGCTGACAGGAGAAGTCTTTGGTACCGGTACCAACTCATAACTTTATTTTGTTTGGAGGGGAGGGGGCAACTTCGGCTGAGGAGCAACCAAAGAAAAGGTTCCAAGGACATCCTATATGAACCAAACCACTGCTGGTGTTTATTGTTTAACCTCGTAACAGGCTTGAAGGAACTAAAGGCCTGTTTTGTTTGGTATACTATCAGCGAAAGTCTTTCAGATTTTCTCCTGAAGAGCCAGATTCCCGTCGAAGCGCTTTGGAGTCTGCGCAGTATCCATCTCAGGGTCATCGCCCTTCATCCTTCCTTTGTTAATTCGCGCATGCCTCAAAACGCTTCGATCGTCCCATTGACCAGCGAACCAATCAGAGTTAACGTCTTTTCCTTTGTGATTTACAAAAGGGGGAATTCGCAGTATCCCGAACAATGTTCACAAACGAGCTGGTGTACCCTGGACTTTACTGGTCGATGAGATTATTGCCAGAACAGTTTTCTTGAAGATGTTTCAACGGAATTCTATAAACTGGTTAAAGGGAATAGACATAGGTATATCTCATAATCGCTATAGATTGGCCAGAGAAACGCCCACAAATCCATTGTTTCTTTAGCTACGCAATGAAACCGGATGCGTCTGAGCTGTCGAGTACAATAGATTATATTTTTGACCTGGCCTGGGCCAGTTTTTAACCATGTCGATTCCCTTTAAAGTACTCAGTGCCAGTGCCGTAGTGCCGTAGTGCCGTAGTGCCGTAGTGCCGTGGTGCCGTAGTGCCGTGGTGCCGTGGATTAGCAAATGCCATTTTTAGCGTAGGAATCAGATCTTTTTAAAAACAGCAATGGTTACTGCATTCTTCGTCTGCTTAAATTTCTTAAAACGAACTTCCGGCATTTAGTTCCAGTTGGTTCTTGACAATATTTCATCCCTGTTTTATTTTGTGATTATTTTCAGAGTGACAGAGTCTTTTTGATTCTTGTCTGGCTTTGACGTAATCAAGTTGCACAGTTTTAGAGGGGCTGGGTCTATAAAACCTTGTTGCCTCTTTAACCTATATAGTTGCTAGACGTGCCTGTTGCCTTCTTTACAGACTGAGAAGTAAAACCGCTCGCTTCGCTCGCACTTAAGTCCTACCAGCTCCTGCAAAGAGCTTGTCGACAGGATCTCAAAATTCATCAGCAATGGTTTCCTTGAACATTGTACAATTCTTCTTCCATTACCTTAGACTTCAGGGCTACTTTAAATCTTTTCTGTTACCTAATACTCAATAGTTCGGAGTTTGTTTAACCCTATCAAGCCTACAGGGGGCTGAATCAGCCCCCCCTAGCGGCTTTTTGTCTGTAGATTTTTACCAAGTGCACTTACAACACTGAAACTTTCTGATTTTTAGTTTTTATCTTTGTTATGATGTAAAATTAATTTTTTGAAAAAGTCAAATTCATTCCAGGGGGTAAACGCGACCAGTTTTCAAGAGATGTATGTGTAAAATTTTGAATATTTCCTAATAAAATCTACAGCTAATGTGATAAAATGATGAAAAGATAGGAATACGTACTAATTTTTATGCTCTATCCAACAAATTAGCTAATTTTTAATTTGAATGTATGGTTTTGCGGATTTTGGCACTACGCATGCGCGCATTCTTTGCATTCCTGTGTGATGGCGTCATCACTTTTTGTTAATCTTTTATCACAGAGCAAATACTATTTAGACATAGAATACAGTGAAATTGGACTGATGTCCTTAATGCTTTTTGTTTTCTCACAATCAACGATTGAACATTTTTAGTACTGAACCCTATTGACTTTGAAAATTGAATAATGTGACGTCATGGAAAGATCACGTGACATATCTAAAAATAGATTTCATTTTTGGGTTCATCATAAGTCGCTCTATACATGTGCAAAGTTTCAAGGCTCTAGGTTTTCTAGAACAGAAGTAAATTAGGGGGGCCGAATCAGCCCACCCCCTACAATCTTGGACAAAATATTTGGAACAAAGTACTATCATCGCTGACTATCTCAGTTCTTCTCATCTTCGTATTTCCACCTCCCCCTTTTACCCCCAAAGCAATGTTGGTTGGCATCTTGAAGCTAAAAAACGTCTAGCAACATTGAATCGGGGGTAAAAGGGGGTGGTTCATTAGAATTGTAAATTTTTTCGTTGTTTCAATATATTTTGTCCAGGATTGTCTCTCAAAAAAATTGATTCTTTAGACCTTGCCTGCGAGCAAAAAATAAGTGAATGCCAAACAGAGCAGTTATAGTGCCACAATATGTTTCGATCAAGGATAACGACAAGGGTAACCATAAGGGTAACCAAAATTATTGGTATATTCTCAGGGGTAACCACGGGTAACTACGAGTAACCATAATGTTTTAAAAAGATATAAACAATTCCTTTTAAATATTATGGTTACTCGTGGTTACCCGTGGTTACCCGTGCTTATTCAATGAAAAATAGCCTTAAATCATGGTTACCCTTGTGGTTACCCGTGCTATTTGAATGATGTATGAACGGTCTGAATTTGTTTCTCTGTCAAACATGAATAGCAGTCAAGCATAACCATGAAAATCGTACATATCATTGTGTAGGTTTATGATATGTTTTTCTATGTCTCTGATGACATGGCTGGTCCATCGTTCCATTGTCAGTAGTGAATCGTTCCTTGTTCATTTGATCACGAGCCAAAATCCTTTTAAAAGTTTCTAGACATCACATTTTTCGCTGATCCTATCTTACTCGTAAAGATTTTAATCATTTTTTCACATTTTCCTCTTTTTATAACCAACCCTGTAACTTTCCTCGTACAGACAATCTTGGACAAAATATTTGGAACAAAGTACTATCATCGCTGACTATCTCAGTTCTTCTCATCTTCGTATTTCCACCTCCCCCTTTTACCCCCAAAGCAATGTTGGTTGGCATCTTGAAGCTAAAAAACGTCTAGCAACATTGAATCGGGGGTAAAAGGGGGTGGTTCATTAGAATTGTAAAATTTTTCATTGTTTCAATATATTTTGTCCAGGATTGTCTCTCAAAAAAATTGATTCTTCAGACCTTGCCTGCGAGCAAAAAATCAGTGAATGCCAAACAGAGCAGTTATAGCGCCACAATATGTTTCGATCAAGGATAACGACAAGGGTAACCATAAGGGTAACCAAAATTATTGGTATATTCTCAGGGGTAACCACGGGTAACTACGAGTAACCATAATGTTTTAAAAAGATATAAACAATTCCTTTTAAATATTATGGTTACTCGTGGTTACCCGTGGTTACCCGTGCTTATTCAATGAAAAATAGCCTTAAATCATGGTTACCCTTGTGGTTACCCGTGCTATTTGAATGATGTATGAACGGTCTGAATTTGTTTCTCTGTCAAACATGAATAGCAGTCAAGCATAACCATGAAAATCGTACATATCATTGTGTAGGTTTATGATATGTTTTTCTATGTCTCTGATGACATGGCTGGTCCATCGTTCCATTGTCAGTAGTGAATCGTTCCTTGTTCATTTGATCACGAGCCAAAATCCTTTTAAATGTTTCTAGACATCACATTTTTCACTGATCCTATCTTACTCGTAAAGATTTTAATCATTTTTTCACATTTTCCTCTTTTTATAACCAACCCTGTAAATTTCCTCGTACAGACAATCTTGGACAAAATATTTGGAACAAAGTACTATCATCGCTGACTATCTCAGTTCTTCTCATCTTCGTATTTCCACCTCCCCCTTTTACCCCCAAAGCAATGTTGGTTGGCATCTTGAAGCTAAAAAACGTCTAGCAACATTGAATCGGGGGTAAAAGGGGGTGGTTCATTAGAATTGTAAATTTTTTCGTTGTTTCAATATATTTTGTCCAGGATTGTAGGCTTCCTAGAGCATCAAATTCCCTAGGCCTGATAGGGTTAAACTGATATGATGGAACTCCTTTATTTGGTGTACCATTCCTTAAGAACATTGGAGTAAATTAGTCTATTTTTGGTTCTTATCTTTGGAAATCTTTTTCACAAAGTCACTCTGCATTGGTTCTTATTTTGTTCTTGCTTGCGGGGTTTTACTGTATTCGCCTTATAGTCCTAAAAAAAGACAGCGTTCAGACGATGCCGGCACGTTTTGAAAACGGTGAAAAATGTGACGGTAGCAGAATTTGAGCTAGCGTTAACACGATGCCGGAACAATTTGAAAGCGGTACGAGATTTGACGGTAAGAAACTCTTTGCAAGACTTTGATACCACATAGAGGTACCTAAACCCTAAGTATCAATCAGTCTTGTTCCAAAAGCGTCGAAAACTGTTCTACTTTCAAAATCTTCCAGTGTTTATACGATGCCGTTTCCAAATTGTCCGGTTACAGTTCAATTTTCAATATCTACTGCTTTCAAACCGTGCTGGCAAAAAATGTGCCGTTTTCGTGTGAACGGGAGGCCTATCCGTCACATTTTCACCGTTTCCAAAATATGCCGGCATCGTGTGAACGCGGTCTAAGACTCGAGTCAAATTTTCTGTGCATTTTGAATCGTTCCGATTCATCATCAATCCATACAATTAAAGCAAATAAGCTAACTCTAATCAACATGACATCAATGAAATAGAAATAGAAAACACTTCTAAATAGCGTAATGCTATTCTATTGATAAAAGTGATCTTCATCTTGCAAGCGCGCTATTCATTTGCGCCTATAACAATCGCTCACTGCAGGTTTCCATTCATCTAATAACGGCTCCAATTACAAACGACATAAATTGTTGTCCTAACCATCAAAACAAATAGTTTAAAGGGTCTGTTTCATCCAGCATTCCTTGCACGTGTCGTCCCTTGGCTAACCTTTATTTGTCGCCATTTTCATGGGCCACGAAAATGGCGACAACAAAGGCAAACCAAGAGGCGACACGTGCAAGGGATGCTGGATGAAACAGACCCTTTAAGGTGCATCACATTCGACGAGGAAAATTAGTAAAAATAACAAACTTCTCTCTTTTTACTTTAATGTTTGCTAAATTTGCTAACTTCGTCTAGATTTGGCCAGCCACGGCGATGGAGTGGAAACTGAAACTGTTTGTATCACAAACGTCGTCGTCGTTGGCCTAATCTAGGCAAAGTTGGCGAATTTGGCAATACTTATATACTACAACAGCAGTGCTAAGGAAATTTCTCTACAAGAATACGAACGAACGGCAATTCAATTATCATTACGTCTTAACCCTAATCCACATGGGGGGGGGGTGTTTTCCACCCCCCCCCTCAATGTTTTTCTTGCCGTGTTTTTCAAAGACATCAAATATGTCCCCCAAACCTACCTGACTTTTATTAATTATCTATTTGCCGCATTTTGATCAAAAAATTTTTAAACAATAGAGCTCACAGGTCACGTGACATACCCATATTTGGAAGCAGGTAGCAAACAAATCATTGTTTTTGATGATTTCAATGGAAAGGTTTGATCATATTATGAAGTATTATACAACAAATGAATCAGTAAACGAAGAGCTTTAATTTGATACCGGAATTTCTGGAATTTGATGACGTCAGCATTTTTTGATGATGACGTCATAATAGCCGCCATTTTTGGCTAATTAGCAAATTTTCTTAATCTTATCGAAGTTTTTCAATTGAGAAGACTCCAATGATACGTTTGTAATGGGTATAACCACTTTGCAGCTTATTTTTGTCTATTTTTACAGAGAACAAATCAATTGCACAAATGACGTCATACAAATTGGCTAATTTCTGCCAAAATATCACTCTAAAATCATTAATTTCTATGAAATTATATTTTAACATCAAATTTGTGGCTAAAGTGAACCAAAAACTGCAAAATGTTTGTGCCAAACGATCTTTAAATTCAAATTTAGCTTGGAAGCCTGATTTTCACTGATTTTCAACTTCATGACGTCACTGTAACGTCATAAGGTGTGGCAGCCACACCCAAATTGCGCTACAACCTAGAAATGGCTTGATCTGTAACTGTGCCAAGTTGTATTGGATTCTGAGGAGTCTAAGGTAGTTTTCAGAGGGGGGAGGAAAGAACCCCCCCCCAATAAATGGTAGCTCGAAAAAAGCCCATATGGATTAGGGTTAATAGCTAGCCTTCTTCGAGTTGCTGCATTATGATCGAGAGCAAGGACGCAAAAAAAAGACACCAATGACTGTCATATGAGAAACAGACAAGAAAATCTGATTTGAGAGCACTTTCACCGAGATGATTTATCTAAACAAAGTAAAGATCTTGGTAAGTTATGCGCTAGAATATTCGAGGGCCCCCTCATTAAAATATGTTGGGCCCTTTGTGAATGCACCGCAGGTAACGTGGAAAAATTAGTAAAATTAACAAATAACTCTATTTTTATTTTGTAAAAGTTATAAGACAAGGAACGCAAGTTATTCCAAACAGATCAGCAACAACTGCTTTCTTTTTACCAGTGTTGCATCAATATTTTTATCCAAACATGCAAAATAAAATATCAAAATGTTGCTTATTTTCAGGCAATAGTCTTAGATAAGTTTCTGTTTGAATGTTTTGTCAAAACTAAACTAATTTTGCGGCCACAGCTCATGTTGTCGGCTCATGTAGTCGACTCATGTAGTCGGCCTCATGTAGTCGGCCTTCCTCAGTAGGCTCTGTGACTTTCTCTGGGTCAAAAATTTGAAATTCGAATCGGACGGTACCTGCTGAAGTCGACAAAATTTGTCACAGAAATTTGAATCAACCCCCATCATCTGCAAGTACCAGCTGGATTGACTATCACTTGAAGCATTCATTGCCAAAATATTTTGTAAAACTCGCACTTGAGGTATTCATAGCTAACAGTACGCAAAGTTATAAGAGTCATGTGGCCATAGGGTTAGGCCAATAATTGGTAAAACCCATGGTGATAAAAGTAGGTTCGAATTGGATTTAGTTAGAGCAAGCAATACTATTAATTTCCATTCAGAGAACTGCAGATCATAAAAGTTGTGAAGATTAGATTCATCATTTAGCAAGCCTTGAAGGTGTTGTGGCGCAATGGTGTATTCACATGACTTTGAAGCCAGAACAGTCAGGCAGAGTTGGTTTGATACCCGGTAGGACTCCGCCACTTGAGCGATATGACAAGGGGTCGCGGACTCGATTAGGTCAGCCCTAGTTCTGCGATTCCAGCGCTTGGCAGTTAAATTCAACTTCACCTTCACCGGTTAAGTCATGAGCAATAGGACACCAGGAATGTAGCAGTTTGAAATTTATATCAGAGGTGAGCCACCTTAACTTAGTGCTCTGTTGTGTTCTGAACTTATTTTTACTTGGTATACAACCACCTCGAACTGTTCCATAATTCTGAAATTTTCGGTAGTGAGCCACCTCAATTACATACGAAGCAGTGAGAGGTGGTTGTACACCAAGTAAAAATAAGTTCAAAGCACAAAAAGCACTACGTTACTGTTTCTCGCTTTTGACATAAACTTCAAACTGCTACACACTGGGTGTCCTATCGCTCATGGTTAAATAGAGTTAAATGACATCCTCGATGCACATATCAAAACGTCATCAATCGAAGCATTCTAGTCTTCCTATTGTGTGTTTGGCTTCTTCACCTGCACCACCTGTATCACCGAATCTGACTTCAGTTATCGGCAATCGAGACTTTTCAGTGACGTAACCTTCATCAAATCTCCAAACATCATCATTCACATCACAGTTGCATTTCTTCGTGATGTCACTACAATCTCCATCGACTCCACAACGACAACCTTGAAAAAGCAAGAAGATGAGAGCTCGAAACGTTGATTAACGTTGAGCTTGTATCTATCTTCGATCCCGTAAATTGGTGGATAAGGGGTACTATAAAGAAATCTTTTACTTATCTACAGTGTGGGTTCCCACATTCAAAAATTAATAGCACCAACAGTACTTAACCCTATTTCACATGGGGTATTTTTTCGATATTTTGGCATGGGGGGGGGGGCGTTTTTCGCCCCCCCCCCCTCTTTTTCTCTGAAACTACAAAAGATATAACAATGAAACTTTCCTCCATTGTTCTTTGGACAATAAGCTTTCCAAATATAACAATGGTAATTGATTATTCACGTGATTTGTTGCTAGGCAACCAAAAAACAAAGGAAAACTGGCCAATTTATAGCTGCCTCGCAAGAAAAATTCTATTTAATTGAATACTCAACGGATTTCAATGAGAGTAGTCTTAAATGATAGGAAATACATTGTACAATTAAAATATGTACTTTGAAGCAATTTGAAGTGTCTAAAAATAGACCAATGAGCGCTTAATTAGCTCTTTGTTCCTTTCTACTTACTGTCACTGCAGTTTTCCGTAGTTTTCTTGCTATTTCTGACATAGATCGACTTAATATGCATGAAACAAACGAGGTTAAGCTAAATTGCAACAAAAATCTTAATTAATACATTAATTTATTCGAAAAATGACGTCATAAATATAAATGACGTCATAGATATTAAATTTTGCTGATGTCAGCAAATTAGCAAAAATTATATATCAAATGAAAGCTCTCATAAAGAGCAATCGAATGATACATGTTGCAAGTAATTCGGAGGAGAAACAAGAAACTTATGGATGTTCAAAGCCGTTTTTTGTCAACTACTCTCCAAATATGGTGCTATTGTGGTCACGTGATCAAATCTAGAACAATGAGACATTTAAACTTTGTTTGCCAATTAAATTTGAGTAAAAGTCACAAAGTTTGGTCATCATATCTTGTGTCGTTTCGGCGCAGTGTAGAAAAGTTTGGTTGGGGGGGGCGAAAAACGCCCCCCCCCATGTGAAATAGGGTTAACGGATCTCAATTATTTAAATTCTAGTTGATAGCTGAAAGATTGAAGTAATTTTTGTGATCCTTCCTACCTCCCTTCAAATACTGCAAATACAAGTAAATTCAACTTTACAAATATTTCATGGTTGCAAAATGACTGAAAAATGGCTTACACACTATCGGGTGAGCCAGAAAAAGTTTAAACTTTTGAAAATTTATATCACTAAGAGTAACTCACAGATTCAAATTATTCAAAGTCTAGTAAAAGGCCCAAAGATCAAAGTAGTTTTTTTCATTTTTTCCTTCGCTGTCTTACCATCACTAGAAGTATCTGCAAATTAACTTTGTACAAATTTCATGGTTGCAAAATTACTAAAATGGGGCCTAAAATATTGATCAATGTGTAAGGGTATGCACAAAAACAACACGCATTGGGCTCTTTACCTCCCTCAAGAGTTATAAGGCATAAGTTTTCAAACAGACACAAAAGATTTTCAACTAAGCCTGTGATAACTGTTTCCGAGGGCAATACCAGAAAATATTAACCCGAAGCCTTCAGTACAAAGCCGAGCTTGCGAGCTTGTGAAAACCCAGTTTATTACCCTATGGTCAGGGCATGGTGCATGCCTTTCATTTTAACAAAGTAAACATATGAGTTCAGAGCCATAATTATCGTTGTCCTAGCATGAAGCAATTGCAGATGAATCCGCTTTTTTTTGAAACTGTTTCTCGACATGTTCGAAGCACTGATCTAGTGTTTCGAATTCGAAGCTGAGTTCTGACGTAATGAGCGGGCATTACCGGATAATAATGCCCTACCATTACGTCACATTCGAACGTTTTCAGCCAATCAGCTTGCATAATCGAGTTGCTGCCCTGACTATAGGGTAATAACCCATGGTATTATAGGTGCAAAGGATATCTCTCACACACGAGAAATTGCATTTTGTTTATTGTTCTGTGTAACGGGTCCTCTATTCAATGTTCTAGGCGCTTTTTCAGTCACTTTGCAACCATAAGTTTTATAATTTTGAATTTACCGATGCTTCTAATGCTCGCAAGACAGCGAGAAAAATCACAAAATACTTCGATCTTTTAACTATTCACTAAATATCAAATTACTATTGCTATGGTTTTTCAAATGTGGGAACTTTCTTCTGGCTCACCCGAAAGACAAAATCTTATGAATTCTCCTTACACTTTGATGGGTGCATGACAAGAAGTTTAGCCTTCTACCCACAACTATTGTCCTTAAATCATGAGGCGTCCTTTCCCTTATAGAGCCTGTTACTGTACATTCAAGGTGGGTTATCAGATGTTGCTTGAAAGCTCTCCGCAAGAGACAGGAATGTGGAAGCGCGAGCGAAGTGAGCGCTTAACTTCCTGGTCTTATAAATTCTTCTTACACAGAGCAATACCAATTTGCGATTTACCTCTCCAAAGAGATATAAGACACAACTTTCAAATATCCATCATCCATGAGAAATTGCATTTTCTTTATTGTTCGGTTCAAGGATTTCTTTATGACTTGATGAAGTATTTTTAGTATTTTTCAGTCTTTTTCCAACCATGAAGTGTTTGTAGAGCTGAATTTTCCTATATTTTCAGAGTTCGCGTAATTTGGATCACGGATGAAGACTCTTTATTAGACTGGATTTTACATACGTAAGATTATACATTCAACCTACTTGCGTTATTCATATTGGTTATTCAAGAACTTATATTCATACTGTTCTTATTACTCTTTTATTCCAATATTTTGTTCTGTTTTACTTGGAATCAGTTATTGGAAATTGCCTTAGACTATCCAGGTAGCTCAATGTCTCGACAGTTTTCCGATTATAGTAATCATGATTCAATTAATACGTATGAAGGTGTTATGCGGAAAATTGACAAGAAGAGAGCCTCGTATCAACTCGGAAAAGAAAGTACAGCTTTGAACGAACCTCTACCATCGGGGGGATCTCCACCACCAATAAAATTCATCTGATTCCCATTTCGATCAACGATGTAGCTGAAGAAAGCTTCCTCTAAAGTACCATACAGCGCCATTCCATGGCAATCTACTCTTGTAAATTGCCTGCAGTTTTTTGACGAATCAACATACTCGATTATGTCTTGAAGTTTATGCGCGTAGTTTATTTTGCGCCTGTAGAAGAAAAATAAACATTCATAAATTGGTAAGTTGGGTAAGGTTTATGGAAAATGCTTCAATGCTAGAAATTTGAATGAATTTTATAAACAATGTTGATTAACTGCCTTCGGGGGAAATTTAAGCTCTCCATGGTACGGGGCTGTGTCATTCTGTAGGGTAATATTTTTATGATAGAGTTTGGATTTAAAGGTATAGATTTCAACAATTAACAACTTTTCACATTTCCTAGGTTTATTGACATGATTTTTTGTGAAAATTCATTTATTGGTGTGCTTGTTCTGCAGGCTCAAGTGATTTCCCCTTCCCCGGATTAATCTTCTTTCTACTGGCGATCTGGATACAACATCATTCCCAAAAAACTAGGTGAGTTTCTCTAGAAACTTACTAGGGAGGAACAAGAAATTATTGCCGTAGGTGATAACGAATTTGACTTCAGGGGTTCTCCACAAGTTCAAAAGCAAAAAGGTCAGAATCTGTGTAGCTACGCTGAACACAAAACAGAACAACTGATCAAAGGTCATACGAGAGTAGCAATAAATGAGGGGCAAATGAACTGTTTAAAGGAAGTCACTCTTTGATTGATCACTTCTCTACCAACAAACGTAAGCATGTTTTGAAACAGCAGTGGTAGATCATTTCAAGGATTATGCGATCATCATCATCATCGTCATCATCATCATCATCATCATCATCATCATCATCATCATCATCATCATCATCATCATCATCATCATCATCATCATCATCATCATCATCATCATCATCATCATCATCATCATCATCATCATCATCATCATCATTTATTTATCTTAAAGGGAATCGACATGGTTAAAAGCTGGCCCGAGCCAGGTCAAAAATATAATCTATTGTATTCGACAATTTTGTCACATCCGGTTTCATTGTGTGGCTAAAGAAACAATGGATTTGTGGGCGTTTCTCTAGCCTATTTGTAGTGGCTACGGGATGTAGCTATGTCTGTTCCCTTTAAGTAGGCTATCGTAAGATTAAAACAAAGAGCTAAGTTACAGCTAGCTAAGGCCTACTTTATACAATTTTTACAATGTCTATGTAGATTAAGAAAAAAAAAACATTTTTTTACAATGTAGATACATAAATATGTATTGCAAGATACAAGAAACTGCCCTGTTAGGAACGCAACTTGCGGAATATTTGTTTTTGCAATGTTGGGCAGGTAAATGTATGGAGAATCAACACTAAGAATGAGAATAGAATTCCCGAAGGCAGCATCTAGAAAAATTGTGTTGAAACTCCTTTTCAACAAACGACGTTTATGTCATTGACGGGACGAGCCTTTTTGAAGCTTTTTCTTAAGACCTTGGTAAAACAACAATTATTTTATGCAGTTCTCTGCCTATATGCTCGAATTCGAAAACGAAAATAGGAAAAGTGAATATGCCCCATGGCTCAATGCACTAGTATGGTTTCTGATGATGAGAAGTGATAAAGCAAAAGAGGCCGCTAGGCCGAATCCCAAACTCTTGCTTTTATATAAAAGACTCAGAAACGAAGTTACGGAGGGCGTCCAGATCACAATGCAAGACCGGTATTTAGGTCTAATTGAGCAAATTGAAACCACTCCAAAAATGCGGTGAGCCATTAACAAAGCATTAGATACCCTTGGTACCAGAGCCTTGATAATAAGATGGGCGTTATTAGCGAGGCTCTGGAACCCAGGGAAAGCATTAGACAGAGGGTCATCTAAGATACCAGTTAAAAGCTTAAACTGCGAAGGCAAACCTTTAACTAACGGCAGTGAGATTGCAAATGCGTTAAACAGACACTTTGTCTCAGTTGGTCCAAACTAGCAGAAGAAATTAGAACCGAAACCGAATGATGACCCTTTTGTCCAACTACATGGCACGAAGCCTATCAGTTTTCATTTCAAGACAGTAGATATTCAATACATGGCAAAGAGCACTAAGGGAGCTGAAATGGCATGTATCAGAGAGTATAGTTCGATGATTGTGGAACATTTTGATAGGTTGTGTTGTGAATTTGGAGCATGGATGTCAGATTACGAGGAAGGATAAAACAGTTCATTGAATTTGGCATGAAGATAAGTTTCAGTCCTTGAAACTAACTTAGAATACCAGCAAGTTACATCGTATCGAACTCTCCCATTCGAACAATTATGCAGTGCAATGCAGAAGTCAATGAAACACAACACAGCTATGGAGAGGTGCAACGCAAATAACACACACAGGTATTTTACAATTAAAGATTTCAAGATTGTAAACTTATCATCGTTCAGTTAACTGTCTGGGCTTCCTGTGGATGACATATACTTCTTCCACTAAGACCCTTCATCATCTCTCGTAACCTGTTTGGTCTTATAAATAGCGGTTTGTACTGGAAGCAACTACAGTTTCTCTCTATTTTCTTTTCCTTCATTTTTTGTTATACCAGCAACTCTAAGGGGACCCTTATGTAAATAAGGTCAGGTTGACCCTTTAAACCCTTTGTTTACTACCATTCGAAACATCCACAAACAGTCGATAAAGTTTTGAAATTAGATGGATACAGCCCTAATTAGGATAAGAATGTGGAAAAAAGATTACCGGGAGTCGTTTACATTTTATTGACTTCCCAAAACAGGCAATGCCTCGAAATCAGCTCCATGTATTCTGAACTGATTTGTTATGGTGGCCTAACGAAACCACAAGCAAAAAGCTGCAAGAAAGGCACCTAACTACCCACTATGAAAGGTTTGCTTGTGCATAAATAACATGTTTCAACTTTCTACCCATCCAAATCTTTTTGTCCCAATCAAAATTTTCAATTTGCTCTTCTAAAGCGAACGAAACATTCAGTACTCTAGGCCACGGGTACTTCATCTAACCTGAGCATTCTGGATCGAGGCCATTTTGGATGGACCTAGACGTCCCGTTGATAAACAAAGGGTTAATGCTATCCCTGCCACTATAATTAGGGGTGTTTTCCTTTTATGTTTTTAGCCTTAATGTTTATATATTGTATTGTATCTATTCTTATATGTATTTTAATAACTTGTATTAGCCCCTGCTCAATTTTCGAAAAGGAGAGCCTAGCATGGCTTTAGTTACTACCCATAGGCAACAGGCAATTATTAATGAAGTCATTGAAAATGATTAAAACGTGTTTGAAGTGAAAGCTATTTTTTAGAAAGATTTGAATGTTTGCTTCGCTGTTATAGGGCCAGCAATTCAGAAGTTATGACTGAAAAGGTATTTGTTTGGCGAAGCACTTAATTTGAAACTCTGAGTTCACCCCTTGAACCAATGTCACAGTTTTCCAAATAGAAAAGAAAGAATATATCGGGTGACCCAAAAAAAAGTGACCCGACGCAATCTGTTATAGAAAAATAAGTAAGAAACCGAAGGGAATGTTTCAAACGTTGTTCTGTCGCTAAATGACTAGCCCACATTGAGTATTTTTTGCGATTTTTTTCTGCTCGGTAAACGTTGCAAATTAAGGATTTTGAGGAAAGGAGCATTGCAGAAATCCTCAAAAAGTCATCAAAAACAGTGGATCGATTTACAGCTATTTCAGATCTTCAAAACAATGTGGAGCGCGTCTATTTCAGGCTGGGAATAGGCAACTCAGTCAAAAGTTTCCAGAAGAGAAAGTTTATAGTCCCGAGGTACCTAAGAATTGGGAATAAACGTTCCCTGTAAACTCACTGAATTTCAAAGGAATTCAACTTTCCATGCAATTCAAGAATTCTTTACAGAAAAGCAGAAGTATCCTTGTCTCTCGATGCAAGAATATGTTAGGTATCTAGGGACTCTAAACATGCTCTGAAAACTTTCGATTGAGTTGCCTATTTCCAGCCTGAAATAAAGCACGCTCCGCATTGTCTTGAAGATCTGAAATGCCTATAAACTAATCCCTTGTTTTTGACGACTTTTTGAGGATTTCAGGCATGCCATTTTCCTCAAAATCCTTAATTTGGAAAATTTTCTGTGCCGAAAAAATTTGCAGAAAATCATCCTAATGTAGGGCAGTCTTTTTGCGACAGAACGACGTTTGAGGTGTTTCAATCGGCCTCTTACTCATTTTTCTACAACAGATTCCTCCGGGTCACTTTTTTTTGGGTCACCCGGTATTTTAAATAGAAACTAAAAGTAAAGACATTTACTCTTTGTTGCAAACAACGTGATGTTTATAAGTACAGTTTCATGCCTTAGGGAGGCGAGCAAACTTTCATTTGAAAATCAAATTCCAAAGCTAGAGACAACATGGCAGGGACACCGGAGCGATTGTAGGGCAAGGGGTCGAGGGGGAACGCAAGGGCACTCCAGACTGATGACGAGGGGAGTGAACCGAAAATTGGTTGGATCTTGGGTTCTTCCTCGAAATATTTTTGCACCCACACTCTTTGGATTCGCTGCTTTCAAGAACATTCTAATTGATGTAAATGATGTTCTCATTTGCACATTTAGGTATGTTCAGTTCATTCAGTTCATTTTCATTTTAAAATTCCACTACATACAAATGCCATTAAAATAATTACAACATACTACAAAGCAACAAATTACAATAAGAAATACAAACTAACAAAATAACAAAAAAAAAACAAAAAAAAATTCATAAGGGAATTTGTATGCAGGGAATTTCTTAAGCGGAGGAGCTCTCTCAATAGGTAAACTAATCGAGGAGAGAGCACCCCCTTGGCTAAAACAAAATTTTGGAGTTTGATTGACTATAAATAAAGATTCTATTAATTCAACAATGTCATATTTTCAAATGAGACTGCTTGTGTTGGGTGGTTGTTTGAAATTCTAAGACTTGTAGTTGGTTGCGAAGAAATGGAGCTTAAGTTGATGCCGGAAACTCATTACTGTCGGAGCTTGTTTTATTACATGCGAAATGCTGTTCCAAGATTTTGCACCTGCATATCTTATGGATTTCAAACCATATTGCAACGAGTTTTTGCGTGTCAGAAGAATGTCACCTTTACGTGCCTGCCTGGTATCATGCTGATGAACTTGCGAAAGCACATCAAAAAACTCATGAAAACAAGATGGGGAAAGCTTATTAACAGCTTCGTAAACGAATGTCAGTAGTTTCATTTCAAATAGATCCTGCAGCTTGAGAAGTCGAAGAGTGAGAAAAATAGGAGCAGAAGGTGCAGAAAAATTGTTAAAAGTAATGGCTCGTACAACTTTCTTTTGAAGGATGAATATTGGTTTGATGTAAGTATCATAAGTAAGTCCCCAAACAACAATTCCATATTGAAGAAAAGAGGCAAATATAGAGTAATACAAAGAGACCAATAAATCTGTAGGAAGAAGATGTCTAACTTTAAAGAATATACCGCATGTTCTTGCTAATTTTTTCGACAGTTCACTTATGTGATGCTTCCAAGACAGATTTTCATCCAAAAGGAGGCCAAGGAATTTGACATGGTTCGCCTTTGTCACATGTTGCTGACCAAACTTTATTGTAATATTCTCGTAAAGAGGTTTTTGTGGTGAATGAAAAATGACAAAATTGGTTTTGTCAACATTCAAAGCAAGTTTATTAGCATCAAGCCACTTTTTGATATGCTTGAGCTCAGAATTAACCACCTTTTGGAGTTGCTCTAAATTTCCTGATTCAAAGTAGATACTGGTGTCATCAGCAAAGAGGTAAAATGCAAATTTAGAAGATGTATTTGGAATATCATTTATATAAATAAGAAAAAGGAGCGGACCAAGAACAGATCCCTGTGGGACACCGCATGTAACATTAAGATTTTTTGAATTGTAACCATTCACTGATACGTACTGTTCCCTATTGCTAAGATAAGAACGAAACCAGGTTAATGCTATTCCTCTAATACCATAGTGTTCAAGTTTGTTAAGAAGTATTTCATGATTTACAGTATCAAAAGCCTTTTGTAAATCAAGGAAAATACCACATCCAAATCTCTTATTGTCTAAAGTGTTTTTTATCATTTCAGTTAAACTAATGAGTGCATGATTTATGGAATGAGAAGCACGGAAACCAAATTGAAAATTGTACAGGATATTATGTAGTTCCAAGAAATCATAAAGACGCTTGTACATTACTTTCTCTATAATTTTACTAAACACAGACAAAAGGGAAATTGGCCTGTAATTGGAAGCAGTTAGAGGACAACCCTTTTTGAACAAAGGAATGACTTTTGCTAGCTGCAATTTTTCAGGAAACGTCCCGGACTGGAATGAGTCGTTGATGATATCTGACAATGGAGAGCATATGTGCAGTGAAAGAATTTTCAATAACTTTGTTGGAATGCTATTAGGACCTATAGATTTTCCAGTGTTTAGTAAACTTATTATGTCTGATACTTCCATAGGAATAACTGGGGTCATAAAAAATGAATGCTCATTCCTAGTACCAAGATAGTCCATAGGAGATTTTCTTTTCCTTGGTATACCCTTAGCAACATTTCCAGCTACATTTACAAAAAAATCATTGAAGGTGTTAGCTATCACTGCTGGATCATTTGTTAGATTTCCATTAACATCATTGAGTTTACTGATAATGTTCACTTTTGAGTTCTTATTGCTAATGATCGATTTTAAGCCTGACCAAAGAAGTTTCATATTGTTACCATTTGTATGGAAGAAATTATGGAAGTAGTTAGCTTTACTTTCTTTCAATGACACAGCAACACGATTTCTAAATTTCTTATAAAGAGCCTTTGTTGCATCATCATTCCGTTTCTTAAGTTTACTTAATACTTTGTCTCTTATGCGCATCATTTTTTTAATTTCATTGTTTATCCATGGCTTGTCCCTGAACTTGATATCCTTCTTTGTGAGCTTTTTTAAAGGTGCATGTTTATTGACTAGGTCATTTAGACTGGCCAAAAATCAGTTGAACTTGTCATTTACATCTAAGGTGCTATCATTCAGATACTCTAAACTGGTGGCATTAAAGTCGCAAATAAAATTTTCCTGATTGAACGTAGCATAGTCATGTTGGTAATATGACAGAGACCTTGCTGTGATACCAGCTTTTTTGACAATGATGAATTGAGGAAAATGATCTGAAATTTGCGTTAATATATTACCACTTATAGTGTCAAAATTGCAGGCATTTGAGAAGATGTTATCTATAATAGTTGCAGATTGATCAGAGACCCTTGTGGGATGAACAATATAAGGAAGAAAGTGCTGAGAGAGAAAAAGAATGACAAAGTTGCCAGTAGATATATGAGAATCATAGTTAAGTAAGTCAATATTAAAATCACCCAGAATGTAGACTTGCTTATTTGTGACAGAAGAATTAGATAGAAGGTCCTGCATGTAATCTGTAAATATTTCAGGATCATAGCTAGGGTGACGATATGCACAACAAATTAAGATATTTTTATCCTTAGTATTTTCAATTTCAACCCAGACTGTTTCATAGTGGTCAGTACTAGCATTCAAATCAGGTCTTGGGACTGGCCCAAGACCCGTTTTGATATATAGACCAACACCACCATTTTGACTCTTAGACTTGGTAGAAAAGAAGCTGTAACCAGAAATATTTACATTTGTACTTACAGGATTTTTGATGGAATCCCAAGTTTCTGAAACACCAACAACATCAAACTTGACATTTAGATTAACTAACAATGAGTGAAGATCATCAAAGTGACAAGAGAGACTTCTTATGTTCATATGTAATAAAGAAAAATCTTTACGAGAGATGTTGGAATTAGAAAGATCCTGGATAGTATGATAATTAGAGTTAATGGCTGAAGACAAATGCTCATCAACATCGTAATCCTGTAGGCTAGGCAAGTTGGTCAGTTGCGAGGTGACTTCAAAGGATGGCACAGAGTCCACAAATGAAGGAATATCAATGTCAAAAAGATTTGATAATACCTCATTGTCAACTGCACCAAAAGGAAACATCAAAGCGCGATCATCTATAATGCAGTTTTTGCAGAACCATGAAACACCATTGGATTGATCATTCAGCAATTTCTCATATTCCAAAACAGAGATGTCATTGCATTTAATATGCACTTTAGAATTGCATTTATTGCAAAGAAGATTCTTTTGATTGGCATTTACATTTTTACAGCAAATGCCACATGGTACTTTTGGGGATTTCATTTAATTATAATAATGAACTGAAAGTAAACATATGATGCTATCAAAACGCAACATGAACAACAGATGCTGTTTTGTTCACCAAGACCTTTGACTTACAAATCCTTATTGAAAGATACTTCCTCATCTGAAGTATGCTGTTCATGATTTTCATTGTACATATGGTTTCCTGGAGGTTTGTCTCTGATTATTAGGCGATTGACAGCAAAATAAGCAATTTTCCCTTCTTTACGTGCATTGACAAGTTCTGTCTGTTGAGCAAATCTTTTGTCAAGAGTTCTTTTGCTGAAATCATCCAAGAACTTCACTCCATCGGGCCTTAACTTTTTAGCAGCATTTGTGACCTTTTCCTTTTGCTTCCAATATTTGAATTTTGCCACAATAGGCCTTGGATTGGCTTTGACCCTTGACCCTTGACCCGTCTCTCCTTGTAAAAAACTGCCTTTTCTGCCCAACTCTATGTGCACGTTCAATATCCAGGTCTTCTGGAATTTTTAAGGCACTTTTTACCTGTGATTTGAAGATTTCTTCAGATTCATCCCATGTTTCACTTTCATTTTCTGGGATCCCAATAAGCTTCACATTGTTACGACGACTCATGTTCTCCAAATATTCAATGTTATCTTCACAAGCAACTAAGTTGTCCTGCATTTCACTGAGAGTTGATTCACGGAAGGATGTTTTCACTTCCAATTCCTGGATTGACTTCATGGTCGTATCGAGCTGACCCTGTGAGAATGACAGACTTTCCTTGAGATCCACAAGTTCTTTCTTCACATTTCTGATTTCATCTTTCATATCATCAAACATGAGCCTAAATGACTCCTTAAAGGCATTTGCTTGCACTTCCAGCAGAGCTTTCACAACCCCCAAAGTGACGAGGTCTTTGTCAGCCATGATGAACTTTCAACACGTGCAATGGCCTAGGCCTCAGCGTGTGAAACACTATGAATTGGTATATCTGCCACTTTTCGGTTACAACTGTTACAACTTTACTTAAATCATTGAACTGACTGATCCTTTTATTAAAACTACATCTTTGAGAGTGTTTATGACTTTCTATCCCAAACTATAAGCAAAAAAAGTAGCGGAGCACGTTTATCCACGTCCATACACTCCGCCATTCGTTCTTTGATTCCAATGCAAGAACAATGCAATGTATGAACAATGCAAGTTTCGATGATTATTCAAGTTAAGGGTTGAATTCATGGTTGTCATAATATCGAATTTAAAGGGAACGGTCAATGGTAAATAGGCTTCTCTATAAATAGAACAAAGAAAATGTGCAAACTTAGCATTGTTTCTTTAGCTATCAATTATTCCAAACACGTGTGGGCAATCGATTTCAATGGACTATCTTTAGATTTTTCTACTCTGTACAAATGCAGGCTTTTAGCCTTGCACAAACCCATTAATGATGCCAAAGAAGTATACTGCTCCGTTAAAAGAGCACTTCTGCCCCCTTTGCCCCTCTGAAAAAGTGCTTCCCCCTCCCACACCTCTTCTCCGGCGCTCCTGAAACATGGTCTCCTACTTTGGCCTTGGCCCTTCTCCTGCAAAGAATTATCATCAAATATAATTACCTGTAAGATGCAGCATCCTCAAAACCTTTTACCCTTATTGTTGCTTAACTGTCATGGCGGAAGACAGCCATGAATTTGCTGTCACTTCTCAAGCATTTAGCTGTGACAATTTTCTTCATGCTTCCTCGTCTTATTGGAAAAGTTCCTTCCGTGCTGCTATAGAGTTCCAATGCCTGGCGACAAGAATCGTAGCTAACTGTAAAGACAATGACTTGATCAATTTGATCATTCGACACACATAGCTTTCCTGGCTTTTAGTACTCGAACTTTCTCTGCAATTCAGATAAGACTGAAATGTGTTTTCTTATAGATATAACACATTCAACCCTGTAAAATGTAGAGAAAGATTATATACAACGTAAGAGCCCCTTCTTTGAAATTTACTTAACCTCCTTAATCTATTGCTTTGAAGCAACTGCTCATTTTCTACTATAAATCGGAAACCATTCTTCAGATTTACTCAAATAAAGTCTGAAACTCCGAGCTGAAACTTGACTTATACAACTGTGCAGCATATGAGACAAAAAGCCACATATTTCCACAGCAGCCACACAAACTTTAGGCATTTTCTCTTGGACCCCCATGTAGTTTTGAAGGTACATCTATTCTGAAATAAAGATACATTGCAAAATACAGATTTTCCTATTGTCAATACTTTTCAGAACATCACCTTTTTACCACTTTTCGATAAGTTGAATGATTCTGGAAAAAATA
Source organism: Aurelia sp. 3 sensu Dawson et al. (2005) (assembly GCA_964020215.1). Classification (NCBI taxonomy): domain Eukaryota; kingdom Metazoa; phylum Cnidaria; class Scyphozoa; order Semaeostomeae; family Ulmaridae; genus Aurelia; species Aurelia sp. 3 sensu Dawson et al. (2005). Next base: position 5,941,827 of record OZ026584.1, read on the forward strand.
CACTGATTCCTGTAGAGGGTCTCTTACAATTGTGCAACTCTTTGCTCACCAGACTAGGAAGCAAAGTTACCTTAAGACTGCGTTCACATTGACAATCTTTTGTAAGCGCTTGTGCCAGCGGCGTGACCAGACAAAAATTAGTGGGAGGGTAAAACTTAAAGTATTCTCAGACTGGGGGGGGGGCAAAAAGTATACCAAGGCATGCTTATTGGATATTTTGCCAATATTTGAGAAGTGGCAGGGCAATTGCCCCCTCGTTCCTTTAGGACTAGGCCGAATCGAGGGACACTTCACTCATTGGGAACAGCGTACGAGATTTTTTCAGAACAAAAGGATTTATACGGATTTATGATGGATTTTTCTTGAAAACAAAAGGATTTTTGCCAAAGGTGTACGAGATTTTTGGGAGTGAAATGCCCCTCGGGCCGAATAATGAGGGAAATGGGGGGACTGATAAGAAGGGATGTTCTCGCTGTGGTAAACCCCTTGTCAAGTGTATAATGTCATGAGTAATAGTGAGCATTTTCGTTCGAAGATAGATAGCCAGGAATAAATGATAAACTATTCGTTTAATTATGACTCGCCAAATATTTTGCATTTGTTAAAATGTACTGTTTGTGGTGTACAATATGTCGGTAGCACCTGCACGCCTTTTAGGCTTAGGTTTAATAATTACAAGGTGTGCAGTCGTAAGTTTAATTCGAGGGCCTCACTACCCCAGGCGGAATTCTTCAGATATTTCACTGAAGAAGGCCACCGGGGGTTTCTGAAGGATATTAGCGTGAAGATAATTGATAGGCTAACGGGGGGGGGGTAATAGCATGTGGGAAAGCTTCTGGCAATATCGGCTAGATTGCTTTGCCCCTAAAGGTTTATACACTAGGCAGGTAGATACATAGATTTCATTATTGTTTACATTTTGGTTGTTGTGTTGTTTTGATTTTAGCGCTGAGCTTTTCGTAAGGGACACACCCTCTTTTTAGTGCTTTCTGTTCTGCCAATCCACTCTTGGATCTTTCTATTGTTTGTTTTGTTGTTACAGACGATTTGTTTCAGCATCGGCGAGACAGACACAGGCGTCGACTTTAGCAGTTCTTTATTCTGCGCTTTCTTTTATCTTTGCCACTGCCACACCGGTTACCGTAATTTTAGCACCTTCGGTCTGACACATTGTTATAGGTATGATCTCCTTTAGGCTATTGTTTTGATTGTTAGAATGTTTTAGGATTGACATGTATTGCTCGGTTTGGTTATGAACAGTTACTGCTGAAGGCTTCCTCCGAAACGTTTACACAAAGTTGTATTTTTCTGAGTTTACTCATTATGGGCATTAGTCCGTGTAGTGTCATGCAATAGACAAAGTTGTTATTCAGTTGTTATCATTTTGTCATGTAATAAACAAAGTTGCTATTTAATTAGGTCGAACCAATGCCTTAAAGAAAGAGGAAACATCACTATCAACTGTGATCAACGAAGAAAGTTTAAGGTGACTTTCCTTTCCGCTCTGATGAGCACGGAACTCCCGATCTTCAGAGATGCTCCCCTCTAGAAACATATCAATTGCTCTGGAAACAATGGGTCTATCGAAATCCTGTAAAGAGTATGGTATTACTTAAATTCATGTCAATCGAACGACATATAGACCAAAATTGTTTGTTTTCACGCCTTTAGAGAAAGCTCACTTCAAAGTACTTCGCTGGCCTCAAAAGAAATTCATTTTCCACTCCGCTAATCTAAAGATGTTGATCAAACTTTTTAACCACTCACACTATGTATTCGTTGACACATATGCCAAATCTGAAATCAAAAGATTGGCCAGTTTCTCTGCAATAAGATGCTGAAGTTTTGTATTCTACTTAATAACAAACACTAGAGAAACTGGTCATTCGATTATGGATTGAAAAATGCAAAAGAATCAGTGAAGAACGTGCAAGCATGTGTGGATCAATTCAGCATTGACAATGCAGATCTATTTTTTCCTTCCACGAGATGATGAATATCATGTTTGAGTCCCAAAGCAAAGAACAACAAAGAAATGTGTTTTCAAACAATCTCAAAAGTAGAATGTGTTCGACTGCGTGGAGTACAATGTATGGAACCTTTCTGGTCATTTTCAGTCACGCGCTGCTTTGCAGACCTCTTGGCGTGGGGCTAGAACATGACATTCCATTGCTAGTATAAGCGAAGAAGATTTGTAAAAAAAATTGCTCTGTCACTATCAAAGGAAAACGGACTTGTTTCACACACGCTTGCAAGCGCTTCACTGGCTCTCTTTTGTATTTATCAATCCATAATGGACTGACCAGTTTTGCAAGTGTTTGTTGTAGCGTAGGATACCAAACTTTAGTATTTCATTGCAGTAAAACTTGTCAAGCTTTTTACTCATAAATTGGGTATGTGTATCCGTGAACATGTAATGTGAGAGGCAAAAAGTTTGATCAAAATCTTTAGATTAGCGGAGTGGAAAATGAAGTTCTTCAGAAGCCAGTGAAATACTTTGATATGAGCCTCCTCTAAAGCCATAAAAGCAATCGATTTAGGTTAATATGTCTTTCGATTGCCACGAATGCGATTAATATCATACTTTTACAGAACTTCGATAAGCCACATGGTTTCAGAGTAATTAATAAGCTTCTGAAAGGGGAAATTCTGAAAACCGGCCTTCTTTGCTAATCAGAGCAAAACGCAGAGTCACCTTAAGGGTAAGGAAGGTATTGTAACTTTCAAGCGGAAATCTGGCGCAAATGCTTTCGATGCTAATGATTCATTTAACCAGCATGTCCTTACCTTCCTTTTTCTTCCAAACAGATACCCTTTCTTTGATCTTTGCAAGTTGATCATGTCCCAAGATAATCCCAAACTTGTTTGTTTCTTTAAAATTGATGACATGAGTACACGTTGCTTGTTGGTCACATTGAAAGTATGCACTGTTGATCAACGGAGTTTGGCCAGATTCATCTTCACCCTTGCGACTGTGCTCTTCATTTTGAAGTACAAAGTATCTGTTTGTAGAACCAATAAAGAAGCAAATACAGATCACTGCAACTGACAAATGTAGCCTCGCCATGCTGCTTGATGCCGTCTGGTGAATGTGATCTTGAAGCTCTGAGCTACATATGTAGATTTTCAGTCTTTAAAAGTCACATTGTTAGACGGGGGTCAGATACAATGTAGTCTAAGAGTACACCACTCCATACAAAGGTGCAGTGGCGGCCTGGCTGGTGGGGCCAGCGTTCAATCATGTTTTTCATGACTCGATTACGTTTTTTCCAGCAACACGTAGAAGGTAACGTGGACGGTCCATACGAATCCATCTAATGCAAATGCATCAGCCACTGTCATAGATAAATCAATTCAAGTGGATGCTAAGTTTTGTAAAACTAGCACAAACTATTATTCAATTAACCACAGCTTTCATGTGAAAAGATAAACCTAGGCCAAGTAAGAAGCTCGGAGATATCTGAATTGTCGGAGCAAGTTTCTCCAACATTGCTCGACTTTAACTGTTTTACTTAACCCAATGTGCTTTGCTAAATTTCAAAGATATGTTATCTGCGAACAATTTTGATTCACTTCCAGATTTTTAAACAAAAGAAATGCATGCCTTACATCTATAAAATAATACTTCTAAAAAATAAACTTCTGTGTACATCAAGAAACGTTCTTTTTCAGTGGTGAGGCATCGCGTCGTCTTTTTTTACTCATTGTTTACATTAAGCAAGATCTGCATCTTCTTTAAAGTTTAATAATGGTTCAATATCTGTCAGGTAAACAATAAACGATACAGGTGAAAAGTGAAGTAAAAATACCGTATGAATTGCCTGAAAATTCTTTGTTTTTGGTGACCGGAGAGTTGTGTGTCCATATCTTATCAAAATCTTAGACTTGTACGTTATGATCAAAGTGATTTTGGTGCTTGAATTGATAGTTTTATGTGAGGCTTGCTAATGCATCTTTGCCAAAAAACAACTGAATTTTACGGATGTTATGCAGATCAGACATCTCCAACTTTCTCTTTAGCAGAGCATATGGAAACAAGTAAACAATTAGGAGTTGAAAAATATCGGAGAAACTTGCACATACGTCTGGACGTATCCGACATCTCCGAGCTTTTTAGCTGGAAGAGAAAATTTGCTGTGCTATAAGATCTTGGTTATTCTTTTTGCCAAACATTAGCAATGATTCTTTCCCACTGTTGGCAGTTCTCCTACGTAGCAACCTCGCAAACTTGTACTCAGGTGCAAAAGCTAGCCGAGAATTAGGCCCATTTTTATCAAAAAAATAAAGTGTCCATAACACAACTATGATCGGAGTAGGTATTACCTTAAGTAAGATATCAATATCTTACTTAATGAAATATACAACCCTCAAAGGAAGGTCTTCCTGCACCAGAAAATATCTGAATGGGCACTGCCAGCTTTTCCAAGAGTTTGAAAAACGCGGTTACAAAAAACTTCATTTACCGTAGTCACTCAAATGACTACGTCCAGCCCTGGACCAGGTCAAGGTATCGAAGACTAGGAGTAGGAAGATCAGCAAAATTGCAAGGCTGCCAATCTCGTGAGAGACTTGATAACGATGTTTGATTTGAAGGGGCGCTATTTCGCTGCCGGCCCTCCCCCAGACGGAAAAAGCCAGGCCGCTACTGCAAATGTGCAAGATATGTGCAAGAGAAAAAAAGAACCTCTATAGGAATTCTCAGAAATAAAAAGACCTGCAAAAAATTGTAAGAGAATTGTGAGAATTGTAGCGAGTGATTAGCCCCTCCACTACAATATAAATATACTTTTACAATTCAATGCTTTGATTTGTACTTTGTGCTTCATATTTTGACCTCATTGGCCTGTGCTCGACCTTAACACTCTTGTCAATATTTTTGAGTTCATCATGTTTCAAAATGCCACTTGTACCGGATTCTTTAAAAAAATTATACGGATTTCATCGACCATAGCGATAAGAATATAGCGTGAATCCATTCAAAATATTTTCAAAAAAAATCTCAATAGATTACTTGAACATAGAAACCTTGTTAATTGATTCGGTGCGTTGAGAGCTGAGGACACATTTACCGGACACATTTACCGCCACCTCCAAACCAGAGATTTAACGTTTTGGCCTAAGCAAATTCTTGAAGCACGGTGAATAAAATCAACAAAATTTGAAATACGAGGGGAAAAGCTATAGACAGAATAACAGATGTGTTTTACAAAACACAATCCATGTGAGACATATCGTCAAAGGAGCTCCGAAGTCAGCTTCATTCATGTCAATAAACACTCTTGTAATTGTCAAATCATTCCTTGAAAAGAATTGGTCATCAGATTCTTTTTCAAGAAATGATTCGACAGCTCCAAGAGTATGTTGATGTTCAAAGGAGTACTTTCAGCGATGAATAGCATGTGCAAAATAAATCGTCGGTATTGAGATGAATGGAGCTGATTTCAAAATTTCGTAAAATACGTCCGTTGTGTCGTCTTGTCTAGTTTTTCCTCTCGTGCTTCAAATTTTGTTGATTTTATTCACCGTCCTTCAAAATTTTCTTAGGTCAAAATTTCTAAGCTCTGGTTTGGATGTGGCAGTAAGTTTATCATTTGTAAGATTATTATCTTGGCTCTAAACGCACCAGTATCAACAAACCATGTATCTATGTTCAAGTTAGCTATCGAGGCATGTTTTGAAAATCGTTTCTGTTGTATTCACAACCTATGGGGTGAGTGTCCGAGTAGCTTCTACAGTCTTCGTCAGGTGACTGAAGTTAAGCTTGGTCAAGTGAGGTCAAGCTCTAGATGGGTGACCTCGGAGGTCTGACCTTACAACTCACCTCGTCGTCCTTCGGGAGGGATGTTAAACTAGGGGTCCGATGCCTGGATGCGGCATGCACAGTGGGCCTAAATTAGCTTTCAGTAGCAAGAAATCCTTACAAGCCCAATCAAAAACAAATTGAAAACAAAAAAAAAACAAGACAAATATGCATTTTGTTGTGGGAAACCCGGTACAACGCTCGCGCAGGAGTCTGTGGAGTACACAGTGATATCTTGAATCCGTGATTATGAATAAACAGCTCAATGTGAATAGATAGCCCCGCCTGACAAACATCATGATTAACGTTTCAAAACCTCGATGCAAACAAATTCATCATTAATTTCCTTGCCAAGAACTTGTGTCGTTGTAGCAGGTAGGTCATTCAAGGAGACGTAGCTACACCTGCAATTAAAACTTAGATGCAAAGCCACAAAAGAGGTGGTAAAGTATTTTTCTGTATTATCTAGGTGCTAGGAGAGTTAAAAACAATGTACACTTTTGTTGGGGTATGGAAAGTATGGAACAGAAAGTATGCATCCGCATTCAGAGCCAAAAAGTTTATCTGTCAGTCAAAGGCAAACTTAGACGTGAAAAATTTGTTCGTAAAGTCACTCATCTGTACGACCCAGTTGTAAGAAGATTATCTGTAGACCATAGCAAACAATTTTCACCTTAGCCAATCAGATGTGACCATGACGTCACGCAAGCAAAAGAATCGACGGGAGAAAGTATCATTCACATATAGCAAGTCATGCAAGCAACTACCGGGTGACCCAAAAAAACTTCCCGAGCTAGATCGCGCATATTTCCTTAAAGGCAAATGTTATGGAGATAAACAAGGTATCAGCATGTAGTTGAAAGGCTCCACTATCTTTTGAGATGTTGCTTGGTCAGTTTAAGATATGCGTACTGTCCAAAAAAAAAACAGTATGAAAATATGGAAATTTATTCACTTCTCGGACCATTCCCTCATTTTCCAGTCCATTTTTGGAAAGTTCAAAAAAAGCTGAATTTCAGCTTTGCTTTGGAGTATGAAATTTGAAGGAGGAACAGGGGTCAATCATTTTGCAAACAACAAATTTCCCCAGACAACTTCTAATCCATCGCTATATCGAGTTTTCACAAAATCTTGACTGGAAGGTGATGACGATTATTTCACTGAAAATAAGAATCTTTCATTCGAAATTCTCATTGAATCTGGTTTTTCGGATGGTAATCATTGCTTAAGATAACCATGCAGCATCTGAAAAGATAGCTAAGCCTTTCAACTAAACTGTGAATAGAATGCATTTGGCAATAGCTTTTGATTTCAAGGAACTAGTTATGATCTACCTCGTGAAGTTTTGTTGGGTCACCCGGTATAAGGAATATTCAGGAAGAATTTGTATTTTTCAATTTTGTACTAATGTGGTTAAATTTTCCTCGCGGGTTTTGCTAAAAGAATGAATCCAGAGAAAACAGATTTTGAATAAGGCCTATCGTTTGGGGTCATTGTCCTTAGCAAATAAGCCCTTCAAAAACGATGTAAACTCAAATCATCGTGATCAATTGCTTAAATATCGTTGGAAAACAGTCCGTCAGTCCGTAGCCAGGGGGCAAGGGGGGGCGGCTGCCCCCAATCATCGCCAAAGATGAGTTTTGTGATTCTTCCAAATCCGTTGAGAAACTGAAGGGGGGGGGGTAAGCTGCATTTTTCTCCAAGACTTGTGGCAGTGTAGTTTGTTAATGTTATGAAAGAAGCGGGAATGAAATTCTTGAGCTAATAAATGACATCTTGGCACGATTTAGCCAACAAAGGTATTAAAATTTTCTCCTCGCCTCCTTCTCACTTCCATACGTGCGTCACTGTATCATCTTTGTACCGCCTGGCCTGCCATCATGTCCCCGCAAGGCAAACAGCTTCATTAGTTTCTTTGAATCCGACTTAGGCACTCCTTTATTTTGATGTGTGTAAGAGTCTATTTGGCATAGAACATAAAATCGAGTCAATCAAATGTCTCGAATTTTTCTTGGTTTGCTTGCACTTCAATCAAGACTTATCAAGACTTCCTTCCCTGTGTACTCATGCAGCCATTTGCATCCTTGAACGATTTCTGCATTTTCCTATGTATCAAGCATCATAAGAATGTTTGAATCGAACTTAAACCTTAACTTTAATTGACAGTGCATCTCTTCTACAGTGATGTGACATTTCAACCATCCAGTGAAATACAATGTGTGCTTCTCAAAAATTTTCAGCTCGCCTCACTCGAATTCCTTCATGTTTCATATACCATATGATCTTCGTTGCTCCTTTTGGAGATTTTTTATCAATATTTCAAAACAACTCAAAGTTGAAATTTGTGAACTGTACTATAAATCTCATCATCCTGTAATGGTCCTTTGTGGCTCAGCTCTTCCTCAAAAAAATGTTTCTAATCGATCTGCCCAGCGTGACATGAATATTCTCATGTTTCATGTTACAGGGGACTTTCTAAATTGCTATATTTTTACTTCTTTTGTCTCAGGTTCCTATGGTACTAAATTGCGAAATTTTGGCCAGAATTGAAATTTGACTGAAAGAAAAAAGAAAAGGTTTCGTCGCTTCCATTTTAAAAACGGCATAGAAAATTTTCTCTGCTATTTAAGTTCGGGTGCATTCTTGTTTTTCCAGTGACGTACCTAAGAAGGAATGCGGCGTCCTAGGAAACTCTTGAACAATGTTGGCAGAGGCATTCTAAACCAAAGTAGAATGCATGTCATAAAAAATTTTCCTGGTGACTTGACCCTGGGCCCATCCATTTCGATCCCCTGTGACTCTTAGCCTGTACATGCCTGCCGTTGGCTGTAAGGGATCCTTATTTGCTACCACTTTGGAAAAATCTGATGAAATGATGAATTGAAAAATCTGTACGCTGAAGAAGAAGAATTTCTTTTGCAAAAGTTTCTTGCAAGAGATGCTGTAGAGTGACAAGACAATGATAAAGTAGTGAAAAGAGACAGTTCATCGAATATCAAGATCGAACGACAAGTGCCAAATCATTTTGCAGTAGAGCTAAGAAGATCCATTTCGTATTTCGTACTTGATGTGTTGGACCACTTGTAATTGCGTAAGAATTCTTTTGCTTCCTTAGTAACTTGCTATAATGAGCATAAATTCTTTATCCAAATTGAACAAAGCAGCCTGCCTATTTTGTGTTCAATGAAGTCATGTTTGTGATGCAAAATATAACTAAAAAGGGCGTTTCCCTCGTTTTCCGAGCATCTCGAGGGTGTGGCCCCCAAAAAATTTTTCCGGGGGCAAGCCCCCGGACCCCATATCTACTCCCTACTCTCGCACCTTGCCCCCTCCAAAAGTAGGGACCTGGCTATGCCACTGTTGCAAAATATATTAGCAGAGCGACAACAGCTTGCTTTTAGCGAGCCTTTATTAGAGGAAGTGGCGAAGGAAAATTTTGTATTTTGCCTACTCGAACAACATTGAATATCCTAAATCTGTGTGAAGTAGTGCGAAACGCGATAAAATATTGCATCTGAAATATCTTTAAAACTTCGATCTTTACTTTTTGCTTTTAACAGTCCTCAAAAATATCATGTCAACTGCAAGTTTTAAAAGTTATGTGGTCGGTTAAGCCAGACCTTGTGCGAAATCTCTATACAGTCCACTACCGATCGCAAACTTGCAATCGATATCAAAAAGAGGAGTAAAACCATGTGGGCTTTGTCTCGTTTTATTTCCTAATTAAAGGGGCAGCGTCACGCAAGGACCGCGGAGCACATTTTGGATTGGGGGAGGGCTAAAAAGTAATAGAGAATCCGAGGGGGGTTTTCTATGACCACGTCCTCTACTTTGGCTATAAATGCGACCAACGCCTCTTTCCAAGCCAAACTCGCCTTGGAAAGAAAGTTACCATCAGGATATCCAATACCTCAAATCACCTTAAAAAGCATCATTTATAGAGATGTACTGTATTACATTCTTAGTTTTCATAGTGAAAGGGCTCAGCCTAGAATGAAAGGACTAAAGTTAAAAAAAATCACAATCTCGTGAAATCATTATTTCCGAAAAATAATGATTCGGGAACACAGTCTCTCTACTTTCAGAAGCAAATATTTTAAACATAGAGAATCTAATAACGCAAACACTGCTTCAATTTCAAATTTTGTAGCGCTGAAAAATCCAATGATTTTTTTCAAATTTTCGAAAATTTTGTATACCGTTGTTGGGTCTTTTGATGAAAATTAGTTGGAACGTCGATAGAGTTTATAATTTCTGTGCTCTATATATGAGTATTAAGAATTGCGAAATTTTACTTATTTGGACATTCCAGAGAGCGAAGCTGAGTTGATAGACGTCTTGCTAAAGAATTTATCGTCGCACTCGTTGCTCGTTGCTTGGCTAACATTTCTCCGATTTACAGGTTTGGATAACTCCCCTCATCAATAATCTTTCAGGAACTGAAATTCGCTTTAAAAATAGCCGCATATCATGAAAGCATTTGACTTATCACTTGCTGAAACTTTGGGTACTTGAAGCTGTGCTAACGATGATGAAACTGTTGTAACTTGGCACAATGCTATTGGACGCATTTCACTTGAGACAAAACCTTTTAAAAACATTCTGCTTAGCTTGATTTCTGATAAATGCATAAGGAACGGTACTGTGGGGGTATACAGACACTCGCAAATAAGGGTGTTAACGATTTAATAAAGCAAATGGCGATATTTAATCATAAAAACAAAATTTGCGGACAAGCTAAAAACTATCTCTTGAAAATTATTGGGGGGGCTAAAGCCTCCCCAGCCCCCCCCGGCTCCGCGGTCCCTGGCGTCACGTAATGTAAACAAACTTCTTTTAAAACGATGATTTTTCAGGATTTTTGATAGTCTATATCACAGAGATTTTCCACAACTTTTCTCGAAATATAGATGTTAATTTGAAGATGGACTCTTGAATTTTCGAGGGGTGGTGGTAGCGCTAGCCAGAATATAGACAACAGAATATAGACAACAGCCAGAATATCGACAAAGTTGTTTATTTCTCCTTTGTAAACAAACAAATTCAATAACTGATGCTACCATGTTGTAGAAGACAACAAGACCTTTTCTTTTGAGCCCAAATTTATTTATTTATCTTCAACACAAGCTGATTTAGAAAAGAAATTAAATCCAGCGATTTGAAACATTGGCCTAAACAAAAGCACGTGCTTGAACTGCTCCCTCGCAATCCCCAGAATATCGGCAAAGTTAGCTATCTCTGTAAGAGGAGCTCCTCCAAAGCTACCTGAATATGGACAAAGATTGCTGCCCCGCAGTGACACCAGAATATAGGTTAATTCTCTAAAGATAAACTCCTCCGTAGCAGCCAGAATATAGACAAAGGTTGCTGCCCCGCAGTGAAGCCAGAATATAGGTTAGGGAGCGGTCATTAAGTATCTGTCATGGGGGGGCGGAGGATTTTCCAAAATTTTCAAGAAAAATTTCGCACCCCACCATGAAGTTCAGAAGTTGACTTGATACCCCCTCAAAATAATTCAAAAGTATTTCATACCCCCCCCTGGAACAAAGGTTTCATAAGCCTCAGCACATGCAGTTGTACGTTTTTTTTACATATTTGCTCCTTTTACAGTTTGTTGTGGGTCATGCCAGTCCTTTGAGAAGTGAAAACCTGAAGGGACAACAATTTCTAAATCATAGACTTACTACCTGAGTTTATGTTCTTTCTTCATCACCTTATTCAAATAGCAGGATAATATAGGACTCAGGTAGTAAGTGTAAATGGGCGCGAAAGCAACAACAACAATGATCATGGCCTAAATTGAACAACATCAAAAGACTCGTAGACGTTTAGTGACATGGTTGCTGGTTGTGGATTGTGGTAACCTGCTCAAATCGCTGTTCTCCTTAACAGCAAAGAATCAGAGCATGCAACTGAGAAGGAAGGAAAAACCAGAGAAGATTACTTCTCGAGGAGTAGGTAGCAGCGGTTGAACATCTCTGCAAACATTACTTTTGTTTTGGCAAAATGTGGGAAGTAGCAGCCGAAAACCAAGAAGAAAGCCACAAGACAAGTGAAGTTGAAAGTGACATAATCGATAAATGTCCTGCATCTTCTTGTATCGTAAGATTTATTGTTGGAATTTATTGTTGGAAGTTCATACATTTTTGAAGACGAAAAGAGATACAAAAAATGCTGAGTTCAAAGTTAGCTGTAACATGACACTGTGCTTGAAGTTTTACTTGCGGATTGGTAAAGTGTAGTTGGAATCTGCTGGAATTACTGAATGTGAAAATCTCAAAGATACTATGAACACAAATTTACCAACAAAGGGCCAATAATGGGGGAAGTGCAGTAATGATTGAAATTCAGAAAGAGAGATATTTGAACCCTGACTTAGCCATCAATCAACCCAAGATGGACCATTTATGATGAAGCTTCCTAAACCAGCCTTGTTTTTTTTTGAGAAATAAAACTCTGCTGCACTTGGCAGCAAATCTTTATGTAAAATATGTCTACGTTTTGAAAAAGATAGGGAAAGTGAGTGGGTATACCAGTTACCAAATGCTAAAGAGCTAATGTGAGGCAAATCATTTGATCTCTCTTGCCTATGGCTAAGCATAGCGATTTCAACTCTGATTACATTGTGTGTGAAAGTTTCTTACAGTGAATTGTTTCGCTTTTTATTCTCAGAGATGTTTTCCAAAGCTTCCTTTTCAAGTCTCTATTTCACCAAACCATCCTCTAAATTTTCAATGTCAATGACTGTGCATTTCTAGACCCTGCTTTCTTGCTGAGGAAAGAGTACTTGCTATGTTTTCCTGCTGGACAAAGACTACTTTTTCTACGAATACATCACTGCAATAGAATCATCAGATGATGACTGGCACTTAACTGGCACTTAATTTGACTGGTTGAATTCTATTTATCACTTTTTAACATAATTTTTGTTTCATACCCCCTCCATTTTGGTGCATTTTGTTTGAAACCCCTCCTTAAAATCATATTTTTGTTTCATACCCCTACTGAATACCCTCCGCCCCCCATGACAGATACTTAATGACCGCTCCCTTAATTCTTTTAAAAATAAACTCCTCCGTGGGAGCCAGAATATAGACAAAGGCTGCTGCCCCGCAGTGACGCCTGAAATAAGACAGAGTCACAGAAGACAGCTGCTCCTCCGTAACAGCCAGAATATGGACAAAGGTCGATGCCCCGCAGTGATGCCAGAATATAGACAAAGTCTGGGAAGACAGCTGCTCCTCCGTAACAGCCAGAATATAGACAAAAGGATGCTGCCTCGCAGCAGCGCCAGATCATAGGCAAAAGTCACTGAAGACAGCTGCTCCTCCGTAACAGCCAGAATATAGACAAAGGCTGCTTGGGGGGAGGGATCTCTCTCGATTAGTTTATCTACTAGGGAGCTCCTCCTTAGACTAATATATCTAAATACATAATGTCTTGTAATGTTTTCCTATTAAAGTTAATTTAGGGGCGACAAACATATCGATTTTCTCCCCAACAACGTCGTTTGAACGTTTTCGTTTAAACCCCCCCCTACCCCCCCCCCCCACAAAACGTCCATGACCTAAATATCGATATAAGCGAAATTTGTGCATGTCATAGGCCTGGATTTTGCAGTGCTTAGTGTGGAGACTGACCCTGCGCTCATATCAAATTTCATTGCTAAGAACAATTCTAACAACAGCAAAATAAACTGCAAAAAGTGAGAAATACACTTACTCGCAAACAATTCTGTACTTTAAATTTCTGCATATCAAAGAATAACGGCATCCTAAAGAATTTTCATCCAAGTGATGAAGAGATGAAGGCTTGAACCAGCGAATCCTCTAACGAACATACTGAATTCCTATGGAACCTAATTCGAGGGATGTTCCCTGCATACTATTGACGGGAAGTCCTTTTTACATAATTGTGAAAGTCATAATTGTCGACGTTGCCGTACCTTAGCCACCAGGATAAGGATTCAGCTGATATCTTACCATTGCTGAGTTCAATTACAAGTTGATAATAATAATAATAATAATCAATTTATTTTAAGTTGGTTACAATTCTAGTTCTACATTAATCTAATGTGAACTAATTTACACCAACTATTTACAATTTTACACAAAAAGAAACCTATAATACAATACAATAAAATGTCTGTAATCATTATCTAAATATTTTGCACTTGCATTTGTCTCTACTCCAATTTTTTATGTTTCTTTTGAATATAGCAGCTGATGAAATGCTCTTTATTAAATCAGGCATGCTGTTCCACAAGAGGCTGCCTTGAAACGTTATAGAATCAATGCCAAACATAATGCTTTTCGCTGCAGGAATTTGCAATAAATCTTTCGTCCTGAGGTCATATTTGGTGTCCTTTCTGACAAAACACTCCTGCATAAATGACGGATTAGTACAATAGACCTTTTAGCTATTCTACGAAAGAGCCTGGATCGAGCGACATTTTTATACATTTTTATACGCGAGGTTCGATTGAATGGCGTTAGAGCTTCGATCGCAATTGTGCACATTCGAAAATTCTACAAATTATAATGAAATATCGTTCGATCCACATTCTTTCTCAGAATAGCTAAAAGGTCTATTGAGTGTTTTGTATATCTCAATCATAAGTACACGAAGGTTTTGGATGTGGATAGTTGTTTCATTGTTCTTTGCAAGTAAAACTTCAAATGTGGATTCATGATCGTCAAGTAGGACCCTGAGAGCTCTTTTGTGTACTCTATCTATGCTTTCATTCGCTGTTTTTCCGCAGAAAAGCCATATCAAGGAGCAGTACTTGAACATTGATGCAACGAATGATTGGTACAATAATTTTGCTTTTTGGAGATCTAGATATCTAGCAACCCTAGCAAATGCACTCACTTTTCGATTAGTTTTCACACACAGAGCTTTGGCGTGGCTTTTAAAGTTCAATTTTGAGTCAATTGTGACACCAAGTAGTTTTGCCTCTTTGAAGGTGGTTATCGCTTCTCCATTAATTTCCAAAACCAAATTTTGGTTCTTTTTAAGACCTAGAAAAATTACCTGAAATTTTGTTGGATTTGCCACCATAAAATTTGAATCAAACCATTTTAGTATATTATAAAGATCCATTTCTAATTTGGCAATCATTGATTCAACATCATGAGATAACGCATAAATTGTATTGTCATCAGCAAAGTTACAGATCTCAGAGGCCTCTATTGCAGAGAAAATGTCATTGATGAAAACATTAAGAAGCAAAGGGCCTAATACAGATCCTTGCGGGACACGTGATTTAACATCCAGCCAGCTGCTGTATGTTGATTTTATCTTTACACGCTGTTTTCTTGATGTTAAGTAACTATTTATCATTTGGAGGCTAGATAGGCCAAAGCCATAGGCATGAAGTTTTGCCACGAGGAGATCATAAGGGAGACAGTCGTATGCCTTTGACAAGTCTGTTAGTACCATTCCTACAACGCCTTTGTCGTCTAGGCATTTTTTGCATCTTTCCACCAGCCTTAAGAGGTTGATTTCGTATCATTGTTGAGTTGAATTTAAAAAGATCTTTATGTTATGGTCTGAGTGTCTTTTTTGTAGGCCAACTTTGAAAATGAAAGAGTTTAAGATCCGAGCATATTAGAAAGCTTATTTTGACAATGACAGACAGTCAACAAAGACAACGTTCAGATTTTACAGGTTGTGATTTTTTTATCAGACCTTTTTTTCGATATAACGTCTCAATTTGAAAACGTCTTGAGCGAAACCCCTCCCCCCCAAAACGTCCAAACGACGTTGTTGGGGAAAAAATCGATATGTTTGCGGCCCCTTAGGCCAATGTTTTAAATCGCTGGATTTAATTTCTTTTGTAAATCGGCTTGTGTTGAAGATAAATAAATAAATTTGGGCTGAAATGAAAGGTCTTGTTGTCTTCTACAACATG
The DNA here is from genome assembly GCA_964020215.1 of Aurelia sp. 3 sensu Dawson et al. (2005). Lineage (NCBI taxonomy): Eukaryota > Metazoa > Cnidaria > Scyphozoa > Semaeostomeae > Ulmaridae > Aurelia > Aurelia sp. 3 sensu Dawson et al. (2005). The sequence continues at coordinate 5,957,540 of OZ026584.1, forward strand.
GTAGCATCAGTTATTGAATTTGTTTGTTTACAAAGGAGAAATAAACACATTTGTCGATATTCTGGCTGTTGTCTATATTCTGTTGTCTATATTCTGGCTAGCGCTCTGACCATGGATGGAATTTTCTACAGAAATAAACCAAACACTCATACGTTGTAGGATTGCAGAGATATTGGTGGATTTTTAGAAGTAACTTTATCAAGATTCACCCCATCCACCAAAATCTGAGCGGAACTCAATGGCCACGTGTGGGAAACAATATAGATCATGAAGCATACCGAAATGAGATTTAGTGCATAGAAAGATAACATCCTTGTAATTCTTACTTTTGAATCCATGCTTCATAAAGCTCATGTTCTGCTGATGTCAGCGTTGATTTATTTTGTGCGCTAAGAAAAGAGCAACTTTTGTCGAAGATTTGTTATAAATTGGATCAGAAGATAGCAAAAAATGCTAAATGTAGTTAAAAAGTCCTCATGAATCATAGTTATGTCAGCACGTTTCAAAAAGTGAAGCCTGACTTCGTTCTGCGTCAGTACGCATGGGCAGCAACCAATTATCTATGACACCATCAAAATTAGATAGGCCATATATGAAATGAAAGCCTGTTTCAAGACAAGTTCAGCAATGTTTGCTTTATTGCTACAGAGCGAGTGGTTCAAGAGTTATGACTGAAAATGTATTCATTTTACAGAGGACTCTATTTAAAATTAAGCGTTGATCCCCTGAATCAGGGTCAAAATTTTTTAGATTGGCGTGAAAGGATGTCTCGTAGATATAAACAAAAATTCACTGAAATTAAGACTATTCTAAGAGATAGTCAAGGAGCTGCTTGGAAAATTTCAGTAGGGGACATTTTGTGCCCCCCTCACTCTAGTCTGGATAGAGTTACTTAATTGCATCCATCAATAAGTCCATAAAAGTGGTATTTGAAGTATAACTGTGTGTATAATTTTGTCTGAAAATCCACCTGTTCGCTATAAAATTTAATAGTAACAGAAGTTGTTCTCTTCAAATGTACTTATGTTGACTTTCATTGTTATAATAATGTAATAAAAATAAGTAATTTATTTAAAGTTGGCAAGTGACAGAAAGGATGGCTAATTACAGCTAATTAAAGCCAACTATTTACCTATTTACATGACAATTTCTACAAAATACAAAATCGTTAAAATCAACTATAAATAACCCAAATCTGCGATGTATATTTTGCAAAGTCGACATTTGCAGTCCAGTCCATTCCAGCTCCTTAATTTTCTTTTAAATACTGCAAGATTTTCTGATCTTTTCAAACTTTCTGGCAATGCATGCCAAAGCAGTGAGCCTAGAAATGATACAGATTCGATTCCGTATGTTGTTGTTCTGGCTTTTGGCAACTGCAGAGTATTCCCACTTCTTAGATCATATGACCGTCGCGGTGCTAGTTTGAATAATCTTTTGGCTATCTGTCACTATATTGATGTAAAAACTAATTTAATTCAGCATGTTGTAAAAACTGGACCCTTAACGATCCTTAACCCCTATGAAATTCGGGTACTAAAGCCAAATGGACCTTCCACGCCCGACGGGTCATCACACCAGACCAACAATAGGCCGATGCCATCAAGTTAGCTTCTCAAACGAGAGATTAAATAAGCTCCTCGTTCATCCTACCAATTTCCACTCATTCAAACAAATGCCAGGAAGCCAAGATCATGCAGAGATGTACTGTAGAATCATAGATTTTACGTAGAGAATGTAAATTACATTATCAAATTATATGAATTATATTAAATTATATGAAACTGAAACTGACAGAGAGTGTCAAGCATGGCTCTACAGGGGATACCAAATGGCACTTCTAAATACCAACTAGTCTTTATATGATAACACTTCAGATAGTGGAGAGTGATTCAAACATACAGTTGTAACCAAAATACATATAAAGGGAAATTCATGTACAAATGATTAGGTAAAGCGGGATCAATACCGCCAATGGTTAGGGCTATGGCTCACAACTCTCTGAACAAGGGTCAAAAAAATCGTTCAAAAAGGCCATTTTTTCCGACAATTAATCATAAAAGTGGTTTCGAAGGTACATATTGGCAGTTAAGAAAAGACGCGAAGTTTACGACACCACAAGCTCCTTCTTGAACTTGAAGATTTATCATACCAAGCGTACCGCTCATATCCTTACTGGCTTCTGAAGCACGTGGAAATCATCCAATTTCACGGTAGTCAGCCAATAAAATAGCCTCTTTTGGACCACGTGATATCAAATCAGCTGTTCCAAGTGAATTCGTGAATATTCTCACAAAAATGGAAATGACTACTATGTTACAATAACTACTTCGAAGATTTCCTTTTGATAAATCAGTAGAAAGGATGCCCCTCCACAGTTTGTAATGTGCTTGGAAAAATATCTCATTTTGAGCCGAAGTTTCAATCATTTTCCGATCGAAGACTATTGACCTTCGTTCAAACACCGTTAAAATTTCCTACAAATATATGATTTAAGGATAAAAATCTCAACGATTATGGATATTGCCCCAAGCAATAACCCAAGAACTATCCCTTCAATTACATATCAAAATCGCAGATGATTTTCAGGGATTTCTGCCAGAAAAATGCGATCTGGACCTAAACTTCTTACCGATTAAAACTCATTCGTTGACCACGAGAGGGCTTAGTTTGTATTCTTGAGCTAAATGATTCACGCACCAATAACTCAAGGTTCAGTTTAACTTCATTTCAGATTTAAATGTCTTCAAATTTCGTTTTTAACATTCAGTCTTGAGCACCTACCTGCAAATTTGTCTCTTTCCATATTTTCTCTGCAAGCGTCAGTAGTCTCCTCAAACGCCGCATCGATAGGCTTATGACACCTCCCAATGAAATGTATTTTGAGGGCACCAGATTTTATTTCTGAAAGCAGAACGAGGGTTAGTATTTAAAGAAGTTGAGCGTATTAGCCTCAGACTGGACTCTCTTAATCCTTGAGATTTTTGCAAGCCAGGGCTGATTTAATGTCAGCATTACTACTGTCAGAAAGTCTCACCCTTTTTTCGCCAAGATAATGGTAGATACCCTGGATTTGAATGAAATCTCTCCTAATGCTAGAAATTACATTAGTTTCATAATGCTATAATAGAACAATTGAAATTATTGTAGAAAATCAACTTTGGAGTTCAAAAAGGTAGCTTTGGTTTCCATAGCAACCATTTGTATATGAAATATGATGAAAGTTGGGGCTGCAATGAAAGTAAGACTGTAAACGATATCTTAATGAAATTCATGTGGCAAATGCTTCTACATCAACTCTATGCACTGAGCCAAAATCTATTTGAATATTTCTAAGGGATTAATTGCAAAAACTAAATTGTTCTCTCGTCAATAAAAAAATTGCAGTGGTATTAATTCAAAGCTTTGGAAAAGCAACTGTGATCGCATAGAAAAGATCTGAAAAGTTCAGTGTACATGTTAAGACATATCCTTGGCATGCTCAAAATTTGAGGTTCATATCTACTGTTAGTGTGGAGAAATTAATGCTCTAATGCCAAATGATAGGTTGAAATCTACCTTTTCAGAATCAGAGATTAATGTAAGAACTGATTAAATTTTTGTCCATTGCAAATCCAAAGCTAGGAAACATAAATAATTCAAACATTTGCAAGCATGCATACCTACTTCACACAAATACTGCATCAACTTGTCCAAAATGGCTCACTTAAAATGCCTTTCAGTCCATTCAGCCAACAAAAAATTGGCATAACAACAATCGGCATTTAAAGGTTTCTCAATAGACCTTTTCGCAATTTAGAAAAGGGCCTGGAGAGAGTGCGGCCCGTTCTGACAGCCTTAGTAAAGGCGAGTTTCCACTTGTGCGAATTTGGTCGCACGATCGCGCGACTAGTTGTCTGGGCATGCGTAGCTTGTTTTACAGAAGAAGCTTCCCCAGTCATCGGCGATCGCGCGACTGATTTTGGAAGTTGGATTGATTTCAACTTTTCTACGACCAGCACGAGCAGAGCCAATCAGATTGCTTTGATTCTACAATAACTACTTAACCCTTATCCACATGGGTTTGATTTTATAATATAATTGATTGGGGGGAGGGTGTTTTCCACCCCCCTCGAGGTTTTTCTTGCCGTGTTGGTCAAAGACATCAACTATGTCCCCAAACCTACCTGACTTTTACTAATTATCTATTTGCCAAATTTCGACCAAGAAATTTTCAAACAATAGAACTCGCAGGTCACGTGGCATGCCCATATTTGGAAGCAGGTAGCAAACAAATCATTGTTTTTGATGATTTAAATGGAAATGTTTGATCATATTATGAAGCATTATACACCAAATGAATCAGTAAACGAAGAGCTTTAATTTGATACCAGAATTTCTGGAATTTGGTGACGTCAGCATTTTTTGATGATGACGTCATGATAGCCGCCATTTTGGGCTAATTAGCAAACTTTTTTAATTTTTTCGAAATTTTTCAATTGAGAAGACTTCAATGATACGTTTGTAATGGGGTATCACCACTTTGCAGCTTCTTTTTGTCTATTTTTACCGAGAACAAATTTATTGCACAAATGACGTCATACAAATTGGCTAATTTCTGCCAAAATATCACCTTAAGATCATTAATTTCCATGAAATTATATTTTCACATCAAATTTGTGGCTAAAGTGGACCAAAGACTGCAAAGTTTTCATGCCAAACCTTCTTTAAATTCAAATTTAACTTGGAAGCCCGATTGTGACGTCATAAGGCGTCATAAGGCGTGGCAGCCGCACCCAAATTTTGCTACAAGCTAGAAATGACTTGATCTGTAACTGTGCCAAGTTGTATTGAATTCTGATGAGTCTAAGGCAGTTTTCATAGGGGGGTGGAAAGAACCCCCCCCCCCCATAAATGGTAGCTCGAAAAAATCGATAATACTTATCAAGATATACTTAAACGCCATAGAATAAAGAAACTAAACGTATCGGGCCGTGCCCTTCGTCAGTAGTAAAGGAAATTAGTAGAAGCGAAGAACAAGGAAAAGGAGAGAATGTTTAATAGAACAGTAGGATCGAGCAAGTAACAGAAGAGTGTGACGAGCGAATAAAGAACGGAAGCTGTTGTTCTTCTACTAATTTCCTTTACTACTGACGAAGGGCACGGCCCAATACGCTTAGTTTCTTTATTCTATGGCGTTTAAGTATATCTTCATAAGTATTATCGATCGTTTTGCTACTAATACGTCGCCACACGCTGCACTGTTATTTGAATTGATTGTTTAGCTCGAAAAAAGCCCATATGGATTAGGGTTAATACGCATGCTCAAGACATTCGTCGCGCAGTCGTGCGACTGGTTCTCGCGACTGCCTTCGAGCGATCGCACGGGTCGCGCGACCACATTCGCACAAGTGGAAACCCGCCGTAAAGGCGGGTTTCCACTTGTGCGACTGTGGTCGCGCGACCCGTGTGATCGATCGAAAGCAGTCGCGAGAACCAGTCGCACGACTGCGCGACCAATGGCTTGAGCATGCGTATCAAGTCATTATTGTAGAATCAAAGCAATCTGATTGGCTCTGTTCATGCTGGTCGCAGAAAAGTTGAAGTCAATCCAACTACCAAAATCAGTCGCGCGATCGCGGATGACTGGGGAATCTTCTTCTGGAAAACAAACTACGCATGCCCAGACAACTGGTCGCGCGATCGCGCGACCAAATTCGCACAAGTGGAAACCCACCTTAACAAGCGGGAGACCCGGGGAATCCTCTCCCCTTCAAAATCCCTAAAGGCGGGTTTCCACTTGTGCGAATGTGGTCGCGCGACCCGTGTGATCGATCGACAGCAGTCGCGTGAGCCAGTCGCACGACTGCGCGATTATTATTATTATTATTATTATTATTATTATTATTAACACTTTATTTACAATGTTGGCATAAAAAAAGGTATCAAATAGCTACACATGCATAAAAAATATTTACAAGTATAGCTAATAAAAGCCAACTAATTCAAATAGTAAAAACAGAATGGATGAAAATATCAAACCTAAAACCTATATAAAACCTAAAAGTGGTATAAAATTTCGGCAGAGCCTACATTGGCATTGGCACTCATTTCCTTTCCAAGCTTTGATTTTGGTCTTAAATTCAATCAAGTTAGTTGAGTGTCTAATTGAAACTGGAAGTGTACACCATAACTGTGGACCCCTATATCGAACAGTTTCTGAGCCATACATTACTGATCTCACTCTTGGTAAGTTAAAATCGCGATCATTTCTGAGGCTATACTGGTTGGTTTGTGGACAAAATATTTCTTTCATAAAAGGAGGATTTAAGCCATGCTTTGTTTTGAACATTTCTATCATTAACACCTGTAAGTTCTTCTGGTGAACAGATACACTGTTATCATGTCCTAAGAGATCTTCAAAACTAGATTCCTGATCTCTATACGTTATTCTAAGGGCTCGCTCGTGCAGTTTGTTGATTTTAGTATTTAGTTTCCTACTGTGGAACATCCATGCCAAAGGACAGTATTGAAACTGGCTATTTATGAATGATGTCATCAACATCCTTAATTTAGCTTGGTCCATATAGTGTGCAATACGTGACAGAGCATATAGCTTGTTGCTGACCTTTTTACATAGATTACTTACATGTTGCTCAAAAGTAAGTTTGCTGTCTAAGGTAACTCCTAGCAATTTTTCTTCAGTACTATTAGCAATAGTAGAACTGCCAATTTTAACCGAAACAGAATCATCACTCATATTTCCAAACGTTAATAGATGACATTTGTCTTCATTAAGCTTCATATAGTTGTCAGAGAACCATTTGATTGCATGGGCGGAATCTAGTTCTAACCTAGCAACAACATTATCAGTATCAATATCACAAGCAAATAAAGTTGTGTCGTCGGCATAATTGCATACATCAGTATTGTTTAAGGAAAGAAGCAAATCGTTGATATAGATATTGAAGAGAAGAGGTCCAAGGACAGATCCTTGAGGCACTCCTAAAGTAAGTCGCTTCCATGAGCTAAAAGACCCATTGACCTTGACCCTTTGTTGTCTGTTATGCAAGTAACTATAAATTAGAGACAATGCATCGTGACTAAAGCCGTAGGCATGCAATTTGGCTATAAGGAGATCATGTCTCAGGCAGTCAAATGCCTTAGAGAGATCCATCATGACAGCACCAACTTTCCCACCTACGTCAATACAAAGTTTAGTTTTTTCCAAAAAACGTACTAAGGCTTGCTGAGTGTTACATCCTTTGCGAAATCCACATAATAGTATGGACAAATACGGTTCTATGTGTTCCTCCACTTGTTTGACTAGAAGCCTCTCGAAGACTTTTGAAACAGTTGGCAGAACACTAATTGGCCTGTAGTTTTTCTTAACTGTATTTTCTTTTTGTTTATGAAGTGAGGATACGTCTGCACACTTAAGCTCATCAGGAAAAGTGGAATGGGAAAAGTGGAAAAGTGCCCATTGGCGCGACCAATGGCTTGAGCATGCGTATTAAGTAATTATTGTAGAATCAAAGCAATCTGATTGGCTCTGTTCGTGCTGGTCGCAGAAAAGTTGAAGTCAATCCAACTACCAAAATCAGTCGCGCGAACGCCGAAGACAGGGGAATCTTCTTCTGTAAAACGAACTACGCATGCCCAGACGACTGGTCGCGCGATCGTGCGACCAAATTCGCACAAGTGGAAACCCGCCTTAAAAGCTCTCAAACTTTGAACAGCTGTGGCAGGAAGACTACAATTCTGATGGGGAAACGAATGTTAGCAACCGCCCAAATTGAGGGTTTGTAGATGTGTCGAAGCTGCCCCTCTGCGCATGCGCCTAGAATTACCCCTCTTTGGTCCCCATTTTGCAGTTTCCCATTGATTCCCATTCAAAAATTACTAATTTTCAATCGGCTATTTTAAAGAATCAAAACATGTGAGAGGCAGGTGAAGGGTTGACAAGGAGTAATGGACCATGGCGCATCCGAACTTTGGGGTTTTGAGAATTTTGGGGGTTGTTATGACGTAAAAGATGGGGGTCAAAGGAAAAAAAGTTTTTTCCACCTGAGGTAACGTTTGGAGTTGATGCTCGATTGTTACACAACCGATTTTAAAACAGAAAAAAGATTTCAAGAGACCGATTGTATGGGAATTGTTTGCCACCATTTGGAGTAAGATACTGCCCCTGGGGGCTTCGTGAGGGGGGGGGGCTCAAAAATGGGAAAAGTTTCAGCCCTCATCTTTTTGCGCGCTAACTCAGCTTTGCGCCGGGCAAACGGCCTCAGGATGTCAAAAATTGACGTAAAACCACATCCTTTACCTATTCCAACTTTAATTTGCCATTTATTTCCAAAATTCAAAGGACGACGAGCCATTTCGTTTTGGAAGCTGCAGTGAAAGTTCCTTAATTTTCCGACTTAGGCCCATTTTCACTCCAAAGACAATGGGCTTATTTTCACATTATATGGATTTGCGAACCTCATTTGATTGTCTAAATACCTTAAAAAAGGTTGAATAAAGGTCCTCCAAGTATTTGTCTTTAGTTTCACGATTTTCCACAGAATTATCAACGTAAGACGACAGGCCATTTTTCGTCGATTTTTCCTTGATTTTTCCGAGGATTCCCCGGGTCCCGGGTCCAGCTTGTTACCAAGGCTGTCAGAACGGGCCGCGCTCTCTCCAGTCCCTTTTTCTAAATTGCGAAAAGGTCTATTGGGGGTTTTGGCCAGGAAATAACTGTTAATTTCTCTGCTTTATATTCAAAAGTGATGTGATAAATAATTTTGTTGGTTTTTTTATAGTAACAAAGTCTCTGTATTGCTATTTTTTCCATAATGGTATTTAAATGATATGAAAACGCTTTAGGCCCCGATTTCGATCAGGCGGTGCAATATGTATATGGGTTAGATATCCATTAAATTAAAAAGTCCTGGTTCATAAGTTTGTCCATCGTTTCCTTTGTTTTTGCCTTCCTTAGTGTTGCACTTCCCAAGCAGAATTCGGATTCGTCTCTTTGTGTTTGCATGGTTTTGTTAGCAGCATTATGTCAGTCATTGTTCATCTTGTGACATTCAATAATGCCGATTGGTTGGATCTATTCCAAGTGCTTCATATTATTTCAAGACTGCTTTGTATCTAATGTTAAAAGTCTCAACTGCATCATATTTCCCAAGTTCTAGCTACTCAAACCATATGTAAGTGGCTTTGGCAGTCAGTTTGAAATCATACCATCAAAAGCCTCATTCTGATTCCGGGTCTTTCCATGCATGCAGACATTTCACTAAGCAGTTCATTGTCGCTTAGTTCTTTGAAAATTGGATTTACACATTTTATTACCTGTAATGGGAGGCCACTGCCAGGTTTGTATTTGTTCCATTAGCAAAAAATCCAGCAAAGGACGCCTGACAGCTCTGTGCCTAATTAACGGGAATGTTTTCATTGCTCTTCTTTCTTTCAGCTCTTTCGCAAGACTTCAATGAGTATATTTGTTTCAATGAAAGTTGCAATTTTTCTTCCTCAAAGATCAGAAATCGAAATTTTCTTCTTCCCATCACTGACATAGAATACTCTTCTGTTGCTAAAATCCTCTGCCAAAAGCAAGAAGTTGTCTGGCTTTCCCACGTGCAGAACCTTCGAGTTAAAGGTTTTCCATGTAAAGGTCACCGAATTGTGCATCCTAAAACACGAACCGTGAATATTGGACAGAAGGAGCTCTAAAGTTAGAAACAGAAGCACATGTGAAATCTTTTCACGTTGCTAAGACGTTGCTAGGCAAAAAAATCCGTAGTCTTAACCCATAAAACCGGCTTTAATTTTAAGTTCAATGCAGATAAACAAATTTACGATTTACAGAATTGTTCGCCAGTGCTTTCTGCTATAGAAAATGTAACATCACAAAATGACTGCAAAATTGTTTCTTCACTGAAAAAAATACGGGTATCTACCTTTTAAATAGTTCAAAAGATACTTGAGCTTCAAACTGGGAAGCTTTTTACGAGACATCCTTTTTTCAATGTTGAAACTTAAATCTTCTTTCAGTTTTTTTATGTTTAAATTACAAAGTTTTACGACAACACTTGGTCCACGGAGCAGTGACGGAATCCGGGTGGGTCCACTGGGTCACAGGACCCAGTCAAACCAATCAAATTTGGGCTATAAATAGATTGTCAGTCATCCTTTTAAGCAAACTTATTCAGTTATGAAAAGCCCCTCTGAGTGAAATGTGGTTTGAAAATGTGACACTGTAAATTATCTTACAGCTAGAAGTAAACAAGCAGATCAAATTCTTTCGTGTTTTTAGATTTGATACCAGAGTTGAGTCAGTGGTCCGGTGATTATGCCTGTCGGTGATTATTTTCAGCGATGATTGTCTCTGAATGGCAATATTCAGTTGCAATGGTTTCAAAGGCGATATCAGTCCCTCTGTGTTACGTGCTCATGGAATCATAACTTTGTAACTTTAATGTATTAACCTTAACCCTTTCCGCCTTTGAGGTCCACTTGTGGACCCACCAAAAAAATTTTGCGAAAAATTGAAATTTCTTAGAATTGTCTCAAAATCGGTACAGAGCCTATTTCAAACATGCTGATTCCGAATATGAGCATGATTTTTTCAAATTTTGTCTCTAAATTGGTGCACATGGCACAAAAAGTGGCACAAATGACCAAAAAATCATGTTTCATAGAATTGTCTCAAAGTTGGTACAGAGCCTATTTCAAACATGCTGATTACGAATATGGACATGACGTTTGAAGATATTGTCACCAAATTGGTCCAAATGGCACATAAAGTGGCACAAATGACTACAAATTGATGTTGCATAGAATCGCCTCAAATTTGGTATAGAGACTATTTCAAACATACTGATTACGAATATGAGCATAACTTTTTAAGATTTGTCTCTGAATTGGTGCAAATGGCACAAAAAGTGGCACAAATGACCAAAAATTGATGTTACATAGAATTGTCTCAAAATCGGTATAGTGCCAAGTTCAAGCATGCTGATTATGAATATGGACATGATTTTTGAAAGTACTGTTACCAAAGTGGTCCAAACAGCACGAAAAGTGGCACAAATGACCAAAAATTGGAATTCAATAGAATTGTCTCAAAATTGGTAGAAAGCCTCCTTCAATCATGCTGATTACGAATATGAGCATGAATTTTAAAATTATTGTCACCAAAGTGGGCCAAATGGCACATAAAGTGGCAGTAATGGCCAAAGAATCAAATTGAATAGAATTGTCTCAAAATTGGTACATGACCTAACTGGAACATGCTAGTTGCGAACATAGAAATGAATTCAGTGAACAATTTTACAACAGTGGTCCAAATGGCACGAAAAGTGGAACAAATGACCAAAATTGCAACTGCATGAAAGTTTTTCAAAATTGGTACAGAGACTATTTAAAGATTGATTACGAATTTGAATGAAAATTTTGAGAAATATGACACAAAAGTGGTCCCAATGGAACACAAAATGGCGTCAATGTGCAAAAATTTTGAAACAAGAATTCATTTTATTTTGGGTAAATTTTGCAGTAATCCATGCATTTTCTGTAGAAAATTTTCAAGTGATCATTCGTGTATCAAAGAAGTGAGAAGATAAATACAAATCAGAATTTATCGAATAAGATAATTGCGTGAACCCGCTGGGTTGAACTGCAAAGCCGAAATTTAGTCGAAGAAAGTAGTGAGAAAGTTGCCTTTTTGATAAGGATCTTGAAACAGCTCCTCCACTGTCTCCGACAATAGACAATCACGCTAAACGGGGTATCAAGGAATTTCTTAGGGTAATCCCTTGCTTTTGAAAGAGTTCCCGAAAGAGCTGACTTGAGTGGCTGATTTACCATGAAATGTAGAGGATCAAAAAAGAGTTAACCTTCATTCTCAACTTTTGAATAACTATCATTGAAAGTTTCTGCTTTGCTTTATTTAACCTTCCAGATTTCAGTATTGACTTACTTTGAAAAACGAACATCCCGTCGTGAAAAACTCCATTAGTGCTTAGCTGCTTCTATGATCGCAGCACTTTGTGCTAAAACAGCAACTTCACCTTCACCAAATTCACCAGTTTCTGAGTAACCTGCACACAGATTTGCAATACCATCTGAGTGCTACCATATCATCTCAATGGTGCGATCTACCCAGCCATTTCCTCCCTTCTAACGCTGTACCGCTTTTGAGACACAGATGATTGCTTACTCCACTTCCACTTTGACGAGTTCTTGTGGGCCCGTTCTCATTTATTAGGAGGAAGATTAAACATAATTATCAAATAAAGATGCAACACTGTTTTCATCATTCCAGTTGAAATGTATGCATGTTTTTAACCCCCCCCCCCCCAAAGAGACTGGAAACTTTCATTTGAAATGATTTTGTTTGGGCAAGAAATTCTTTACCCGAAGTGGCAACTGAGCCGAATAGGGTCTCACTATTCTGCACATTTTGCAAAAGATGGTAACTGCCAGAATAACGCGCTAAAAGCTATGTTTCATTTGACATCTCAACGTCAGTTTGAGCTGTTTGAACTTCACGACTTCATCCCTGGTTGAATTTCATGATTTCAAACCAACATTTGTGCTAAGTCAAGAAAAAAATGGCAACATATTTAGGCTTAGGCACCATTTCTGCTAAAACTTTCACAATCTTTGCCCCTTTAATCTTCTTCTATCAAGACAAGAGAGATCAAGGTGCGCTTGTTCTGGGCATGTTTGTTGGCGGCATCTGTGCACATATTTACAACCTTTTCCTCAATTCATTTCTGCTACTGGTGTCCCTAAACAATATATAAGAAAGAACTTGCCAAATTTAAGATGAACAATCAGATCAAAGTCAGTGAATTACAAATAATCGTGTGGCAGAGAGGCTCAATTAGAGCTACAAATCCACCTAGATTATTCATTCAGTTCTGGGATTATGGACCATTCTTGTACATGCACAACCAGGGCAAGAAAGTTTTGACAGAAGCATGATTATTTCCAAGAAAAGAACACGAAGAGAAACTCAGTTGCGCCTTGTTAGCACATGAATTGCTTTTAAACTTCATCTTCATCATTTAAAAGCTGAAAACTGAACAAGATTACTTCAATGTTTCCTTCAGGAAGACAGAAAACAGCTTCGACTGAATTTATTGATGTCGTCGAAGCCTGTTGATCACTGTATTTTGACTCTGTCTGAGAAACGAGGAGCTGGAAATAGCCCAAATTTAGAACTTTCCTTTGTCAATAACAATGGCTAACTAGATGAAAAGGCAAACAATGTGACATGAAAAGGGAAAGATTTGCAGTTGAAAAAGTTTAGGCTAGACATTTTCAATGCCTTGGAACAAACAGCTAAACCAAATTTGACAAGTATTTACAAGATGTCCAGAGAACCAAATGGTTCCAAAAAATGCAACTTTCAAAGCTCAAATTTCTTGCATGAGGCTATCATCCTTCTCCTTTGCTAATGATTCATTCAAAAGATTGTCAATAGGGAGACAACCTGACTTCCGATAAAACTTTTGCAAGATGAATAGAAGCACTGAAGATTGACATGCTCAAAATGGTTACAACATGCTCGTCTGTTATGTTGGCTTTCTCAGAATTAATCTCAAACATCATCATCATCATGTGCCTTGGCAGTAGGCGTTGACGATCATGACTCCAGCATCTAGCATAAGGTCATCCAGCATCTTTGTGCGCTGTCGTTGTGTCCTTGGCTCCTCTTTCCATTGATCTTTCCCGTTGTTGTTAAATGTTCTTGTCCTTTTTGTCTCATGATATATCTGAGGAGTGCTCCTTGTCCCTTTCTAATGTCATTGAGGAGTGTTCTTTTCACATTGCCTCTTTAAAACAGCTTTATAATTTTGTTAGCAAACTTCATTTAGACCTTCAAACGTTTTTTCGTTCAAAGTATTTTCAAACTTTGTGAGATAACACTTTTGTTCCAGTATTAAAGCAATGTGACGTTATATCAATTTTTGGACATCTGTGCCACTTTGCGTTCTATTTGGACCACTTGTGTGACATCCTTCTTCAAAATTATCGTTCATATTCGCAATGACCACATCTGAAGAAGTCTCTGTACCAATTATGATGGAATTTCATCGTTTCATTCTGGGTCATTTGTTTCATTTTGTGTGCCACTTAGATCACTTTTTCGATAATACTTACGAAATTCATGTTCATGTTAGTAATCAGCATGCTTGAAATAGGCCCCATACCAATTTTGAGACCATTGTATGACATTCAGATTTTTGGTGATTTGTGCCATTTTTCATGCTGTTTGGACCATTTTGGTGACAGTATTTTCAAAAATCATGCCCATATTCATAATCAGCATGTCTGAAATTGGCACTCCACCGATTTTGAGACAATTCTATATAACATCAATTTTTGGTCATTTGTGCCATTTTTCGTGCCATTTGGACCAATTTGGTGACAGTTTTTCAAAAATTATGTCCATATTCATAATCAGCATGTTTGAAATAGTCTCTATACCAATTTTGAGGCGATTCTATGCAACATCAATTCATAGTCATTTGTGCCACTTTATGTGTCATTTGGACCAATTTGGTGACAATATCTTCAAACGTCATGTCCATATTCGTAATCAGTATGTTTCAAATAGTCTCTATACCAAATTTGAGGCGATTCTATGCAACATCAATTTGTAGTCATTTATGCCACTTTATGTGCCATTTGGACCAATTTGGTGACAATATCTTCAAACGTCATGTCCATATTCGTAATCAGCATGTTTGAAATAGGCTCTCTACCAACTTTGAGACGATTCTACGAAACATATTTTTTTGGTCATTTGTGCCACTTTTTGTGCCATGTGCACCAATTTAGAGACAAAATTTGAAAAAATCATGCTCATATTCGTAATCAGAATGTTTGAAATAGGCTCTGTACCGATTTTGAGACAATTCTAAGAAATTTCAATTTTTCGCAAAATTTTTTTGGTGGGTCCACAAGTGGACCTCAAAGACGGGAAGGGTTAAGGGTGTGGTTGAAGAACCTTTTCCTTAGATGGTGTCTTAAGCCAATCTGAAGGGCGTGGTCACAAAAATTTTGCCGTTGGAATACCCCCGACCCCATCCCCCATGAGTCTTAAGCTCGCTTCGCTCGCCTTCGGATTGGATTAAGCCCAGTGAAGATTTTCTCTAGATCCGCCCCTGTGATAGAGTTGAGGCAAATTGCAATGTGTTTTGATCATTTACTCTTCTAGAGTATAGACTTACATTTGAAGATCGTGAATGTTTATTAAGGATCATGTCTGAATAAACATCGTCAAGGAAATTTACCTTCTCCAAAGTTAGCCTATTCCTCGTGAAAGGTAAAAAGAAGGAGCTTAATGCAACCAAAAATATTATTTGACCAATCCTTGTTGACAAATAGAAAATAACGTAACACATTAACAATGCTCTCGATCTACTGTTGATTACCCCCCAATTCCTTCCATCTGGCTAATTTTGAGGTATGTGGTTTCTCAGCTGAAAATCTACACGTGTTCTGCATTTATCTGATTGGAAAAAACTGGCAGGCTAAGGTGAACTTCACAAAAAGTCCATTGCTTGGTACAGAAGAGCCGGGAGTTCCATTGTGCTCCGTACTTGGCACATTCCAATTCAACATTTTTATAATAAAGTGACATGATTGAATTTGTCGCAGCTGTAAGCTTCAACTCGTGTTCTTCTGGTTAAATCAAGCCAGGCCAAAAATGCTGCTTGCAGATTGATGACTAGATTACCGCAGCTACAAATAATGCGATGCTTCTAGGCCACGAATGATAACTTGAAGTTTGGTGAGCATATCAAAGCCCTTAACTTTCAAAACGATGTAAATGTGAGTATTTAGATACCGTGTAATTAAAAAAAAACCGCCCGGCGTTTGTAAGGCTGCTGCTCCCGGAATACATAAGCTATGATAGTTTGCAATATCCGATTCACTAGCTAACATGTTCAATTATTTTTAGAAATTTTTCTGCCTGAAATCGGTCACTCCGTTTAGATTCTGTAGGCAATTTTCTAAAATGAATCCCTTTGAAAAACCTTAAAAAACGTGCTAAAATTACAAGCAAAAATCCCTAATGTGTTTACCTCACAGCGATGACTTTCAGTACGCTTTAGCTCGTGATTTCCTAATGGTGGGCTAAAAAGTCTCCCCCCTAGTGTGAATAACTTATTCAGGGGGATTCCGTTCTCCCATGAGGAAAAAATACATGAGTGCATTCAAGAGTCATTATTGCGAGGAAGGAGAACAAAGGGAAATTTTGCTTGCTGTCTTCGCTCGTTTTGCAGGTTTCCGAAAGGGTTCTTTCTGCAGAAAATCTCCTATTTCGACAGGAAGGAATGACCAATTAAAGCCGGTTAAGTTACTGAACCTATTTTGACATATCGGGAATAAAACAAGACAGTTTTCAACATCATTGCTTTGATATTCAGGGATCAGGATTTTTTCAAACGCCGGGCGTTTCTATTGACTCACCCGGTAGAAAAGGCAAACAAAATTAGAATATAGTTTCATAATTCATATTATTAATTAGCCAATCACAGGCAAAACTTTGATTGATAAGCCAGCTAGGAATTCATGCACTGTGATTGATTCATGGTCTAGGACTGCAGATTGACTATTCAAGCCTTTGCAGTTCCAGCACGCTGCAATATGCCAAGAAGAATGTTCCTAACGATCTTATTAGCCTCTATTGGCTTTTGGATTGTTTCTTCTGAAAGTTTCTACGTTCTTAAAGCAGAAGACGGGAATGAGATTATCAATGATCATGCCAAGAAGGGTTCATTAATCAATCCTGCTTTTTTTGAATGTGATCGACACGCAACTTGCAATTACGTTTACAAGTTAAAAGATACAAAAAGGTTTGGCATCATATTGGGAAATCACGAACTTGCAAAGCTAACAGGAAAAGTACTTATTTGGCAAAATATCAAAGGTAAAGGAAATTATACTTCACAGCGAGATAATCTAATGATGTTGCAGTGCCTTTAAAAAATCTTTAGTCTACTTTCAAACCACCTGACCTGATGCAGCATAGTAATCATTGCGATACTGCTTGACACAATATAAGCATGTTAAAAGCCCATCAAACGTAACGTTTCAAAAAAGATAAAGCATTTATGTCGAAATATACATCAAAAAATTCATTTTCAATTGATTAAAGTAGCAATGAAAGAGAAATCTAAATATAAAAATTGATTTCAACACACTGTGTCATAACAACTTGGTAGCCAATGAGACAATTTTAAACAGAGAATTTCAAACTGATTGTAATATTTGAATAAATGTTGGGAATCTGTAAAGTATCTTATTTTTGTGAACATGAAGCTATATTTGACCCCAAGTTTATTCTGCTAGGTCTTAGAATCAACTATCCTTGAGAACATTAATAACTTCTCTCTTGATCGTTACAGAATGCTTAACATTTTCAAACTGCGCTTCGCACATTTCTTTTTCAAATTGTGCTGTTGAAAGCGGATTGTGTCCAAGATGACGCTTATGGTGATTTTTACCAAGACATTTTTTTTGGTATAGAAGAAATCAACCAATCAAAGTACTGGAAATCGAGGCCATAATGATGAAATGTCCCTGTCTCGCTTTTATCATTGTCTCTTGTGGCGCCATCGTGTGAACATATCATTTTAGCATAAGAATCAGATCTTTAAAAACAACAATGGTTACTGCATCATTCTTTCGCTTAAATTTCTTAAAACGAACTTCCGGCATTTAGTTCCAGTTGGTCTGGACAATATTTCACCCCTGTTTGATTTCGTGATTATCTTCAGAGTGACAGCATCTTGTCCGGCTTTTACGTAATCAAGTTCCACAGTTTTAGAGGAGCTGGGTCTATAAAACCTTATTGCCTCTTTAACCTATATTGTTGCTAGACGTGCCTGTTGCCTTCTTTGCAGACTGAGAAATAAGACCGCTCGCTTCGCTCGCACTTAAGTCATACCAGATCCTGCAAAGAGCTTGTTGACAGCATCTGAAAATTCATAAGCAATGGTTTCCTTGAACATTGTACAATTCTTCTTCCATTACCTTAGACTTCAGGGCTACTTTAAATCTTTTCTGTTACCTAATACAAAGAAGGAGGCAAATAATTCTGAACATAATCAAGACATCAAAGATTGCCAATGAAAAATCATGACGCAGTACCTGAAGAGGCCCTCTTCCCCATATTACCCCGGGATAACGGATTCACGTGTTGATTTTTCGTTGTTCACACCATCACAGACTCTGAAACAGCATTTTGCAGAAATTTTAAGAATGCACCAGAACGATATTTCTATGTAAATACATAACTGGCAAAAACACAAGGAAGTGCAGGCTTGTTTTAGCATGGGGTTTAAAGTTTCGGTGGCAAGCCTGCGAGTGAAATGGGACAAATGGGGGTCTTGAGGCCTGCTTCCGGAAAAACTTTGAGATTGCCCCCTTTGCAACGTTGGAAAACAGCATTTTTTGCGAAAGTTCAAGGCTCAATCACGTCCTTTAACCCTATTAGTACTGGGCGATTTTTTACTTACTTTGTACTGGAGGGCCGTTCCTCCCCCTCTTTTCTCCAAAACCACTAAAGATATAGCAGTAAGACTTACTCCTATTGTTCTTTATACAATCGGCTATTAAAATATAACAATGACCATTAATTAGTCACCTGTTTCGTTGCTAGGCAGCCAGAAAACAAAGGGAAATTGACAATTTTTTACCTTTTTAACAAGAAAAATTCCATTTAATTTACCTCTCATCCTAATTTCTCCAAATCTGTCTCAAATTGTAGCAAACATGTTGCAGGTTTAAAATACATACTTATGAGACATTTTCAGCTTCTATTTTTGGCAAAATTAGCTTCTAATTAGCTTTTTGTTCCATGTACAGATTTTCTTTGCAGTTATTTTTACGTCTTGCCCTTTTATCTATTAAATATGGACTCAGAAGTAATCAAATAAATAAGTTGAAGCAAAAAGACAACAATTTTTCATATCTTATATTTATTCATTAGAGCAATGGCGTCAAAAATGTCAATGACGTCATAGATATTAAATTTTGCTGATGTCAGCAAACATGAAACATGTATATATCAAATAAAACTACGCATCAAATGCAATCGAATGGTGCATGTTTGAGATCAATCGGACAAACGAGACACAATCTATGGAGCTTTTAAAAATTCTTTTGTTGATTTCTCTCCAAATATGGTATTACTGTGGTCATGTGATCAGAGTTAGAACAATGAAATGTTAAAATTTAATTGCCAAAAAATTTTACTAAAGGTCACAAAGTTCGATGGTTAAATTACAGGCTGTTTTAGTGCAATGTAGAAAAGTGTGGTAGTAGGGGCGAAAAACGCCCCCCCCAAGTACTAATAGGGTTAAAAAACCCATTTCACGCAACAGCAAGAACATTTTTGGAAGATCACATTGCACGACGGAGTCTTCGATCACGAATTGACGAGTCGAAGATATCAAAATCATGAAATCATGCACTTGAATTAGCCAAATAGCACGCCACGTAGGAATATGGGGGGGGGACTCCCCGAAGTTCCTTTCAATCCATTAAACCAAGCCTTTCTTCCATTTTTTTCAAGACGAGATGTTTATTCTTTTATGAAAATGTATAAACAAACCATACCTCTGCCTCTATCGTTGTCTTTGTGTATCGAGCTTAGACTGCAATATAGAAAAGCACACAGAAACAATGATAGTGACACAGGTATGATCCGTTTATACCTTTTATCGAAGAATAAACACGTCGTTTCCTCCTACCCATGCCCAAACATAACTGCTTGCTATTTTTCTAAAGACGCTTACGTTTCCTGTCATGAAGCATTGAAGCACAATGCTGCCAAAGAGGGATATTTTCCAATAAGACATAAAGCCATGATGAGACTGGTCGTGCCCAAGTGTGTAAAACGCGGTAATGACGTCACAGCGGAGTTTGGACATGACAGTGAGGCAATCACTGATGTCAATGGCTACGACGCATGTGGATCCTACAGGTAATGAATGTTCTTTTTAATGAAAGAATGCCAACACAAACTATATAACTCGGCCAGGGCCTATGCCAGCCATGACTGCCTAGGGGAACGAGAAACCAAATATTTTTTTCCGATAGAACTATCAACAACAATAGCAACAACAACAGTTGTAGGAACATACGTTAATTTTTTCCATTATATGACCGATCTAACTCCTCAGTAACTAAAAATTGGCCACATTTCGCAATCCAACCTTGAAGTCAAAACAACTGGGGAACATCAATCAAAATTATGCCGTAGATTTAATAATTTCTGTTGGAAATTTACACTAATAACTTAATGTTTTTATGCATTATTTCTCCTCTAAATCCTCCGAAATTAGTCACTTAGATAACAAAATTCCGACAAGAGAGCAATATTTCCAACAAATGATCTCCTGCGTGGGGCACTCGGCTTCTTGGGCACCTAAAGTCGGCCAAATTAACTTTGGAGATGCTACTCAATGAATTTATCAAGCTTCGAGCATTAAGCCTTGGTTGGGCTATCTAATAAGTCCTATCTTAGTTGTGGGGACAAATGACCCCTTACATATCTCTTGATTAATGGGGAGAGCTATCCCTTCACCATTTCCTTGATTGTAAGAAGGAGAAAAACTAAAAGTCAGAAAGTTTCAGCATTGTAATTGCACTTGATAAAAGTCTACAGTCGAAAAACCGCCAGGGGGAGGCTTGATAGGGTTAACAACATTATTCCAGGTGATTTCATTCTCTCAAGAGTATGATATGTGCGTATGTGCGAAGAAAGGGTAAAGTCATTGCTGTATTGCAGAAATACTATTTTAGACATTTCTTAAAAGCCTTCTTTAGACGATACCGTTTTCATTTCAAATCGGAAAGGTTTCACATCGGATTGGCCTTCTATTTACACGACACCGTTTTCATTTCATATCGAATTGGCCTCCTATTTACACGAGTGCGTATCAATCCTATTGGCTTCATGCCGTTTTCTCATGTAAACAGACCCCAATCCCATATGAAATGAATATGGTGTCGTGTAGAGAGAACCCCAATCTGATATGAAATAAAACGGTATCGTGTAAACCTAAGATATTATAGGGCCTAAGATATTATGAGGAAGCTCTCCGTAAAATCATTAATGATTTCAGAACACAGTGATAAAGTTTAGTCAGGTACATCCTTAGATAGATTGGAACATGTCCACCATTAGATTATGTATTGGTCAATATCATCGTTTTGATCATATTGACATCCAAGAGGCAGTATCCTTTCAAACTGGAATTTTTTCCACCTGGTAGAAAGAAAACATTTGGACTAATAAAGTGCGTTTCATTTTTCATTTCATTTCATTTAAAATTATTTATACACGAAAAAAACCCTTCAGCACTCAATATAAAAAACCCACTTACAAATTTAAATCTAGAAATCAAATTCCTAAAAAGCCTAAAATCCTACATTCCTAATCTGCTGTTGTTCCAGGGAGTCGTGTTTTAAAAATGAGTCTAGCCCTTTAAATGCGTTTTTAGTCTTTGTTTAAAACGATTTAAAGTCGGTAGCTCACGAATCGTGGAAGGTGTATCATTCCAGACTTTCAGCGATGCATAGTGAAAACTCTTTTTGAAAAACTCTGTCCTGCATCTAGGGATTTGAAGATCCTGAGAATTTCTCGTATTGTATGAAGAAAAACATGATCTGGGCAAGTATTTATCAAAAAGGTTTTCAGGACATAATCTGTTTACGATCTTGTAGGTCATCACGTTCCTGTCATAACGGATAATATTTTCTACATTTAGCCAGGAACTAGACCAAAGATCTTTAATTTTTGCATTCTCTATTATTGACCATGCTCGGGATTGAAGACGTTGAAGAGCAGCTAATTTTGTTTTACACAAGCTACCCCAAATAACGTCGCCATAACGCAGATGACTCTCGACAAGAGCATAATACACACTGCAAAGCTGAGATTGTGGTAAAATATTTTTCAGTCGTTTTAGAGCTGAAAGACCAGCACTCATTTTGCCCTTTACACGCCTGTATTGCTCATCCCAGGTAAGGCTTTCGTCAATAATGATGCCAAGGGATTTCGCTTGACCAACCTTTTTTATATCAGAACCATCCAGCGTTAGAACCTCTGGAAGGTCAAGACTCCTAGTCTTGAGTGGGTGTCCTATTACCATGAATTCAGTTTTTTTGGGATTAGGACTTAGTTTATTCACTCTCATCCACTCTGAGATATTGAGAAGCTCCCGGTGTGCATCGTCGACCAACTTTACTGAATTACTAGAAGCAATTGTCAAACTAGTGTCATCAGCATAGATGCTAGCTCGTGAGAATTGCAAGCACTCTTCAAGGTCATTCAAATAAATGATGAAAAGAAGAGGGCCTAGGCATGACCCTTGTGGTATGCCACAGGTAACCTTTTTAGCTTTTGAGTGCAAACCATTTAGAGAGCAAAATTGTTTTCTGTTTGTTAGGTAGGATTCAAACCAGTCCCCAGATTTGCCTCTAACCCCATACGCGCGTAATTTTTTCATTAATACGCTATGGTCGACCGTGTCAAAAGCTTTCTTTAGGTCAAGAAATACAGTAAGGTTGACTTTGCTGTGATCTATGCTCTCATACCAATAGTCAGTGCTGCCAATCAGCGAGGTTATTGTGGAGTAATGCTTGCGAAAAGCTGCTTGGTTACTTGTTAGTCGTTTGTTTGTTTTGAGAAATTCAAACAGCTGGTCGTGGGTAAGCCGCTCTAACATCCTCGAGAATACAGAAATTACAGATATGGGCCGGTAATTGTTTGTATCACTTTTAGGGCCCGATTTGTAAATAGGGGTGACCCTCGCTAGTTTCCAAATATCTGGAAAGATGCCATTCATAAGTGATGCGTTATAAATCAGCATGAGAGGATAAGCGATGGAACTGGCCGCGTCTTTTACCAACGTTATCGTTACTTTATCGGGACCGGATGCTTTTCCTTTCTCTAGCCGATTTATTGCATTCAAGACATATTCCTCATCTACCGTTTGAAAAAGCATTTCTCTGTTTTCTGGGATGATATGCTTCAGGCAGTCATCATCAGATTTGGAACTAATCTGTTTTGCAAGATTAGGTCCAACTGAAACAAAGTGACGGTTAAGAGCCTCAAGAATATCATGTTCTTTTGTCAAAGTTTTGCCTTCACTTTCAATGGCGGAGAGGTTTGTGGATTTAACATCTTTATCCAAGACCCGATTTATTGTCTTCCACATTTTTCTCGGGTCCCCATTACTTTCATTGATTAAATTTTTATAGTGATCCTGAATAGAATTTTTGATTTCTTTTGTTACTCTATTACGTTGCTTGGTATAGAGAGACCACATTTCGGGATTCTGAGTTGCCCTTTTCTTCAGCCTATCCCGGGTTGCCATTGATTTCCTAATAATCGGGGTAAGCCAGGGTGCAAACTCGGATCGAACTCTTCTCCTTTTTATTGGAGCGTGAACGTTCAAGATTGACTCAAAAATTTCCTGAAATGTGTTCGCCATACCAGATGGATCACTGGAAAGAGGGTCAAGGATGGTTTTCCAGTCTATTTGTTGTAGGTCGTTCAGAAAGAGGGCCTTATCATATTGTTTCATATTGTTTCGTATAGTGATAAGCTTGACAAATTAATGCGTTAAAAAGTATTGAAATTATTTAATCACAACTACCTAAAATATTTATGATTTTATTGCTTTTTACAAATATTTGATTTGCAAATCTCCAATGTTTGAACTTGTTTTGAATATCAAGCTTCTTGTGGCTGCTTTGCCGGTGCCCTTTCGTGGCGATAACTTAGCAAAACTTGTGTTTTGTCGTTCATTTGGACTTCGTTTCCTTCGTCGAAAACACATAGAAAGCATTAAATTAACCCTTGCTAAATTTGTTTTGTTTTGCTGATGAATATACCGGGTGTCCCACAAAAAACTTCCCCATTTGAACTGTCATTTTCATGAACATGTGATTTGCTCAATGCAGCAGGCCTGTTTTAAATGCAGCAGGCCTGTTTTAAATGCAGCAGACTTGTTTTAAATGCAGCAGTTGTTTCTGAGATGTTGCATGCGTGGTACGTTCTGAATGCTGCAGTGGCCCTTATGGGCTTCCGTTTATGTTTGATCATATTGACATCCAAGAGGCAGTATCCTTTCAAACTGGAATTTTTT
Organism: Aurelia sp. 3 sensu Dawson et al. (2005); assembly: GCA_964020215.1. Classification (NCBI taxonomy): domain Eukaryota; kingdom Metazoa; phylum Cnidaria; class Scyphozoa; order Semaeostomeae; family Ulmaridae; genus Aurelia; species Aurelia sp. 3 sensu Dawson et al. (2005). Next base: position 5,981,692 of record OZ026584.1, read on the forward strand.
CCACCTGGTAGAAAGAAAACATTTGGACTAATAAAGTGCGTATAGTGATAAGCTTGACAAAGTAATGCGTTAAAAAGTATTGAAATTATTTAATCACAACTACCTAAAATATTTATGATTTTATTGCTTTTTACAAATATTTAATTTGCAAATCTCCAATGTTTGAACTTGTTTTGAATATCAAGCTTCTTGTAGCTGCTTTGCCGGTGCCCTTTCGTGGCGATAACTTAGCAAAACTTGTGTTTTGTCGTTCATTTGGACTTCGTTTCCTTCGTCGAAAACACATAGAAAGCATTAAATTAACCCTTGCTAAATTTGTTTTGTTTTGCTGATGAATATACCGGGTGTCCCACAAAAAACTTCCCCATTTGAACTGTCATTTTCATGAACATGTGATTTGTTCAATGCAGCAGGCCTGTTTTAAATGCAGCAGGCCTGTTTTAAATGCAGCAGACTTGTTTTAAATGCAGCAGTTGTTTCTGAGATGTTGCATGCGTGGTACGTTCTGAATGCTGCAGTGGCCCTTATGGGCTTCCGTTTATGTTTGACAAAAGTTGTGAAAGAAATCTCTCATTTGATTTGAGTATTTTTTTTTTATTTCTGTATCTGCGCACATTGATTTTCTATGATTATTTTCTGAAAATCAGAATACCTGAAGTGCTCAGGAGAGAAGCGGTTCATCCATTGAATCGTTGAAAATCCGCCTAAAAATCCACGGAAATTTTGTTTTTTAACTAAGTCCTAACAGTACGGAGCTTGAACTCCATAAAGGGGCCCAAGAAAAATCTTATTCGTCTGTTTTGTCCCTAAAAGCACGATTGTGCTTGATCTTCGAAGAAAAAGTATAATAAACAAGACAAGGTCCTGTGGTCCGCACTTTAGTGTATTGCCGACTTTGAATACCAATCTAAGAAACTGACAAGCGGTTGTATGCCTTCACACCTATGATGTAAAACATGGAAGGAATGGAACATATCTCCATCGCTAGATTACTAACCTTTTCCAGGACTTTTCCAGCATACAATTTTCGCAAAATTTGAAGTCTTTTGATGAGCGAAAAAATTGCGTAAAATAATATGGATCCATATGAGCCTCTAAGCAAGAGATTGCCGTTTACATCGCTCAAAGCGAGGCAGTTGTTGCTGTTCTGGAACTTTTCAAACGGGGAAAGTCTTTTCTGGGACACCCGGTATTTTAATCTTGCTTACACACTGACATTCATTATAAAAACTTGATTTTAGAATTCCTTTAAGTTTGCATCTCTAAATTTGGAATCACTGAATTCTAATAGACCATTTCGACAATTAAAAAAGGAGACTGGGGAGAGCGGTTTGTTCTGGTAAATGGCTGCCACGGAGCTTCAACGAATGATAGATTTCCCTCGAAAAAAACTTTTAGCTTTGAATTCACGGTTGAAACTACGAATCTTTGAGAAAGAAGTCCCTGAAAAGTAGCCGCAAGGATGTCCCATGACTCATATGCCTCGTAACGAGGGGAGACCTCGCATGAAATAGCTTTGGCAAGAAGGCGGGAAGGTATTCGTCATTTTCCTTCGAAGTTGTGCAATCAGATCAGAATTCAAGCAAGAATGTAAAAGCAAGATGAACAAACGTTTCGATATTGTTCCTGGCAATTTTGAGACTGTTCCTTATGACAAAGCTTTGCCTCTCTGAGTCCTGCAGGCTTGATGAGATAGGAATTCAAATTTAGAAATATTCTTGTGCTTGATAAAGGAAGAACATACACGAAAGGAAGTCAATTTACGCATTTGTCTTGTTTTGCTGAGACATGGTAGGCTTTGAACGAAAGTCAGCGGGATTTTCAAAAATCTAACAGATTCCAAGCCAAGGTTCGTTCGTAGAGGTAAGTTGAAATATTGATTTTAGTTGCTTGCAAGGAATATTGCTGCCTATGTCTTCCTTGCCATGCAGAAACATAGGTATGGCTAGCGCAGCAAAGCAACTGATTTCAACCACCATAAAGAAGTCTAAAAAACAATTTCAATTAAAGAAGCAACTTTTCAGCAAGAAAAACGTTGCAGAAACGACTTATTTATGCTGCTACCTTCAAGCCTAAGCAGTATTACGCCAAATCTTATGTCTTCTTTGCACACAAGATAAAATAACTGCCGAGTTCTTCTCCATATTTATCACAACAATGTTTCTTGTTTCTTGATTCGTTTCTGATCTGCTCGAGCAACTTCGAAGGAAAATGACGAATACCTTCCCGCTTTCCCGCCAAAACTGTTTTATGCGAGGTCTCCCCCTCGTTACGAGGCATATGAGTCATGGGACATCCTTGCGACTACTTTTTAGGGACTTCTTTCTCAAAGATCTGTGTTTTCAACTATGAATTTAAAACTGAAATTTTTTGTGGAGAGAAATCTATCATTCGTAGAAGCTTCGTGGCAGCCATTTACCAGAACAAACCGCTCTCCCCAGTCTCCTTTTTTAATTGTCGAAATGGTCTATTGTGTCATCGCGAAGGACCTTACAGCCTTTACTAAACGGCCGCCGCGCTGGACATCAAATTTGTTTTACAGGTGGTTTGTCAAGTGGCATGTCGAGCCCCATCCACATTCAAAAATAGCACTCCTGGATCTTCAGAGTCCATCAAGAAAGCTGAGAAGTACGTCTCTCTCTAACACTTTTATAAAAGCACTAGGAAGTAAAAGCGCTCGCTTCGCTCGCGCTTTAACATTCCTAGCTCCTGCGGAGTGCTTTCTATGGTTACCATACTCCATCAGTGACCACCATTTAAATTCAGCATGAAATCAGGGTTGGTAGATCCCCGGACCGCCCCGAAGCCAAACCATGGGTCGGAAAATGGCGAGATAAAGCCAAACCTTTCTAAACAATGACCTATTGTTGTACAACCTATTGTTCCATTGTTATTTCTAGCAATGGACACTGGCATTTCATTGTTTTCACATACTACAGGGTGTCTCAAAAAAATTGTTCGACGTTTGATTAAATATTGAAAAATAAGGACAACATGAACAGGCTCATGGAAAGGTAACTCTGTTCCTAAGATTATGAAATAATTTTAGAGACCAAAATCGTGCAAATCGGTTGAAAATTCACTGAGTTACGAGCTCTCTAAGATTAAAAATATGCGATAGCTGAGACCAGAGACCCCTCAGATTACTTGTATTGCAAAAAGCTCGAAGACGGAGGTAAGAGAAGCTTATCCAATGTCATACCTCTCGTTGATATCAGAGCAAACCAAATACGACTTCTAAAGTAAATTGTTTCTTGCGATCATTCTCAAAATTCCTTAACATTGCATTGGTCCAAAAACAGTGGTTCAAAACAAAATCGGCGAGAGACTGAATCTGTTTCCTCAAAGCATCCATATGCTTGAAAGTTAGGTTATCGAATACCTGTTTGAATCCCACTTGGTTCGCCCTGAAACAATTGAGAAATAACAGAAACGACGGCCTATGGAACGCTTATCAAAAATGCCATTTCGAGGCCTCTGGTTTCAGCTCTCGCACAAACTTGAACTTCAAAAACTTGCAACCCCATGAATTTTTATCGGATTTGCAAGATTCTTGTGTCAAAAATTAATTTAAAATCTCAAGACAAGGGTGACTTGACCAAAGGTCCATTCAGCGTATTGTCATTTTTTAGTATTTAATCAAACGTCGAACAATTTTTTTGAGACACCCTGTATATTGTGTAGCTCCGATGAAAACCCTAGATCTTTGATGTTGCCTTGCATCGAGAAATGTCCTAGATTGTGATGGTCTGCTGTACTCCAGTTTGAAGAGAATTGAATGAAAATTGACCAAGAATCTCAAAAGAAGGCAAAATTGAGCCAAACAGCCAAACTTAATTTTTGAAGCCAACAATAAAAGAAACGAGTCAAATTTTTTTTTCCAAAGTTTGGCTGAAAAAAGCCATGTTACCAACCTTGCATGAAATCGGAGCAGTGATGGTCATTCATAAGAATTCAAATAACTAAGTAAGAATGGTATGCTATACGCCAGAAAATGAGAAAACCATACATGCCCCTTTCTATAACATCCCTTTACTCCCAAATAAGCCTCACATAAACCTCAACAAAATTGTTACGTTTTCAGCACATGAATCCAGTAGCAGATGCTTTAGATTTCCCTCGAGTCTCTTAGCTTCATTCAAATGTTAAAGTTGTTCCCATCAATTTTTTTCTGAGTTCGTAAGGAGCTATTGTCACCTAGAGTTTTTTGTGTACAGGCTGCATCTTCAGAAAGTCTGTAAATCAAATTTGGCCTAGTAAAAGATACGAGTCTCCACGGTAATAGTTGAACTGATGATGAAAATTTGACTTTAGATGACTTTTGCATCAGTTCATCTGCTGCAAAGTGAATACATATTTCCGCTTACGTAGGCCAAGTTTTATTTTCAAATAGTCTGACATTGCAACATGCCTGCAAAGGGCCCTGGGTGACAACTGCTCTTTAATTGCTGCCGACTATTGATGCTCTAAATCTACTATAGATAGATGATACATCTGTCTCTGAGCCAGCGACGTACCCAGGAATTCTAACCCTAACCCTAACCCTAACCCTAGATTTATGACGATGATTTATGGACGGTTGTTTCCCTTCATATAGTTTAGTTCAAGCCTGGAGCCTATTGATAAAGACATGTCATGCATAGATTCGTTTCAAATATCTAAAAAAAGATGGCACCCAGGGTTAATCTTTGATGAATGGTCAGATTTTGAGAAGAAAGCCTCTCCCTTACTGCTACTACATTAAAACCTTTATAGCACCAAACCAAATAAAAAGCTTATTTATCTTTAGTTCCCTTCCACGCTCCAACGTCGCTTGGTAAGATTGCTAACAGACACGACCACTTTCTTCTCAAATTTGAAAGAAATGAAAGTGTAAATAAAAGCTGAACAATATGCTTTTGAGCTTATCCTCTTTATTTGCTTTTTGCAAATAGGAGCTCTTCTTTTTCTCCACGGTGAATCGTCTTTTCATTGCAGTTTCGATCTTACCTAAGGATTTCTGACTTTTCAATAAAGTTTCCCAATCTTTTCGAATTTGATAAGTGGCATTTCGCTCATTCGAAAAAGCGTGCAAGATTTTCTCAGGACGGAAGAATTTTTACGGATTTTGGTGGAACATTCGTGGAAACAAAAGGACTTTTGCGGAAGATGTAGAAGAGGTTTGAAATGCCCCTCGGAATTTGGGGGCAATGTCCCCAATCCCTACAATTTCTGCCGCTGTTACAGAAGCCTACCAATATTTAAAATTGCTCTAGTGCCTTCGCAGCAATACAGGAAACTGCGAAGGCAGTAGTAATACTTATTTCCTGTATAGTATGATACAGGAAATAAGTGAAAATAAGTCAAATTATGCCAAGACTTTCCTTGAATGAAATTAATAGCTGCTAAGTCCTAGCACTGGAGATTCTTAATCTTTGATGATCTAAGAATAGAGTTTCTTATAAGCAGTTTTTTACGAAAGAAATTTTTTGTACAACTGTACATTTATAAAATAGATGTGTGCATTGATATGTAAGGAATTAGAAATAAGGGTGCTCTGTGAGAAAATACTTTGGTATGTTAGAATTCAGCCTTTCATATGAATAAACTGCGATTTTATTGAAGTGTGGACCATACGATCATACGACCATTCAACCATACGACCCCGGTCCAAAGTTTTATATATATAGCTTACTAAGTTTTTGCTCCACCGATGGTTTAGTGTACACGTAAGGCATTAGTACGTGTCAAGGTTTTCTTGGTCACGTAGAATTCCGTGTATTCATACTGAGCTAGCGACTTGTTGTAAACAAAACCGGGCCCTCTGAATACAATTAGAATGGATGAATATCTATGTTGAATATCCACTTCTTTGCTTGATTCTAATCAGGGAAAGCAAATTTTCCATGTTTCAGTTGATAGGCAATGAAAGTAACAGACTCAGAATAGAGGGCTATAAAGCATTTCGACCGTGAGGGTTTCTCCGGTCTTTCTAGCCTCTCTAATTTTCTTAGAACAATAACAAAGAAGTAAGAAAGTTATAACTTAAATGCAAACATCTCTTCATTCTCATCCAGATCCCCTGTCACTCAGGAGCACCTCTGTTGACATTAAAAATAATGGAAGTATCAATACATCGTAACAAAGTCTTGTTAACCAAATGCATAAAACTTTAGCCTGGGCCTGGGGTAGTATTGTCGTATGATCTGGGGTTGTAAGTCCCGGGTCGCAGAGTCCTCGGGTCCGGTCAAAAGAACGTCTCAGTTTTTTGTGCGAATTATGAACACATTACGTGATAGGGCAGATTTTTAGTATTGCGAGTTGGCAAGCTAACGGCTGCATGCATGATACAAGTAAAAAGACTTTAAAAATGATCTGAAAGCAGAAAATCTGTCAATTGTTGGACCTTTTGTGCTGAATTCTCTCTCAGAGTTCGTAAACAAGTAGTACAAAAGATGATACTTATAGAAGGAAAATAGTGACGAGGTCATTTACTAACTCATTGAAAAATAGACCAAGGACCTTTCATCATTATTTACGGACATCTACATAATTTTGAAATCATGGAAAAGCGATGAATCAAGGGAGTACCAAAGGCAGTTACTGGACTCAAAAGTAAGCTTTGCTTAATTCATTACCAAACTTGCATTATTTTCATTCAACAGCAGAACCCAAGAAATAGCTATTTCGTCATCAAGTAAGAAAATTGTTTTGCCAAATTCAGACTCTGCACACCTCAGTTATGTTACTTAGCTTAGCCCCAGCGATGACTGAATTGCTGAACTGTTATTGAGGTTATTTCCAAGTCACCCCTTTTGTAATAACCAAGGACTCTCCCTCGCTGTGAAACTTTAATCATACTCTACTTTGGTTTAAAAGCTTGGTTAAGGAACAGGTTGCAATCAACATTCTTTATACGGGTAAACAGGATTTTTTTGGATTTGGCCTTGAGCTGGTCATCCCGTCAACATTTGGAAATGACGACTCTGTGTTCTTAGGGTCACCGGTCTGATTTGTACTGTATGCCATTTTGGCCGAAGCAGAGAAACTCATACTATGCGTATGGCCTTTAATAAAAGCGTCAAAAATCAGCTTCAAGAGAAATCACTTTATAACTTGGGCTAAATCTTCACTAAGAATTGAGTAAAGGTTTTATGCGTTGCAATCAGTAAATTTATAAGCAGAAGACCTAAAAAACTACAAGGGCAGACTCTGAATTTGTGGCACCGCGATAGAACCAAGACGAGGGTCTCTCCAAAATAGGGCAATAACTTCGTTGTATCCAACGTGAGCATCAAAATACTTTACTACAAGCCAGATAGATACTGCAGCTAACATAATATCAACTATGTGCAAGCTTTCACTCCCTTGGTGTTTGGAAAAAGCAGCTGCAAAACTTGTTTTTAGCTCAGATTGAACGCTTCCATCACATTTCTATGGTTGCCATCAGCATCCACAAAGAAAGGTCGAAGGTTAAGGCCTATTGTTGAATTGAATTGCTAAAATTTGGGTACAAAACCCCTCTTCACATTACCCCAAGATATTGTACGAAGAAAAGTATTGGACCACAGGCAAGCCTTTATCGTCAGCTATTTCTCATCGTTTTTCTGGAATTTTTGGAGGTAAGCAGTGGGCGTGAGGAGCTGCGTGCGGGAAAGTGTCACAAACAGGAATGTGCGTAACAAAACTCTTCATCGCTTATATATATAGATTGACAGCGAAACTGCTTTCCAAGTTGAGGAGATTCCCCTTTTAAATGCCATAAAAGCTAAGTTGTTCAGCACACTACATAAGTCCCTCTAACTTACGCTCGTCGATGTTGTTGTTATCGCTTCAGTTGAGGGACTTATGTTCTTACGCTTCAATACAGGGACTAATAAGGCCAAGTCCGCCGCGTTCACGGCGCGACCAATCAGATCACTACTTTCTTAATATGGTCAACCCACGTGCTTACTTTTAGCATTTAATTGGCTCATTAGTTCAATGTTAGACTTCTCGAAGCGAAACGACACTCGAAGTAACCTTCGAAGGGACGTTCGAATTTTCTTTCGACGTTCGTAGGATGGAAGATGTTCTAAGTTTCTTCTGATTTTTCGTAAGATTTTAGTCCCTGTTTAGAATCCGTCTGGTCGTGAGTCCTTCGTATGAGTGAAATTAAAACATCAGATTATAAATTTTGAACGAATGCAAGGAATCTAGCCCTGTCCACAAGTTGCTCGAAATTTCTCAAAAAGTTGCCCAAAATTACCTGAAAAGTTGCTCAAAAAGTTGCCACTTTTTCAAAAAGTTGCGCAAAAGTTGCTCATTTATTGTCATGTTTTAAGGTCATATGCTATAAACATATGAATAACTGAGATCTATGCATAAGATTAGTGGCACCAAGGATGCTCTTTGTTTCAACTACAGCAGTTTCTTGGAATCTAGAGCCTTTCATGAATTTTCAGAATCTTAGCAAGAATCATTTATTGATCATAATAAACAACAACACCAACAACAACAAAAACGACAACAACAACAATAATAATAATAACTGACGAATAATAATAATAATCAAAACCATAATCATTATCATCATCATCATCGTCATCATAGTCAGGAATCACTAATTTCAAAGACCAGCTCTTCACAAATCAAGGCGTTGAATCCCAGCCTGACTAGAAAACAAATGCTTTACATGTCTAATTTTCATTACTGTTGAATAATAATAATAATCAAAACCATAATCATTATCATCATCATCATCGTCATCATAGTCAGGAATCACTAATTTCAAAGACCAGCTCTTCACAAATCAAGGCGTTGAATCCCAGCCTGACTAGAAAACAAATGCTTTACATGTCTAATTTTCATTACTGTTGCAAAGAATAAACAAAATATCATTGAAATCCTTGTAATCTTGCTAAAATATGGAAAAGTTGCTCGATGTTACAAAAGTTGCCGAAATTCCTAGAAGTTGCCCAAAAGACTGCAAGTTGCCCGAAAGTTGCCGAGAAACTTGCGGACAGGGCCAAAGGAATCACGTCGTCAGTCTATGATGGCAAAGTGTAGACTGATGCCTTTTCGTCCCTTGTTTCCCTGCGTTCCTTGGTCAAGAGGGATTGATAAAATTGCTCTTAAATAGTGGGCCCACTTTAGGCCCGCGTAGGGTGATTCCGTATTCACCAATCAAATCGCTAGAATTCAGTTTTTAACCAATCACGGGCCGCTGTTCAGAATATTGTTGTTGTTGCTCTTAAAGAACGGTTGAAGAAGTCTGAAGTTCTCGCAGCTTTGATGGATCTATTTTGCTTCTACAGAAGAAGATTACTGTCTGAAAGGTAGGCATTTTGCGTTTTATACGTCAAAACAACATCATTCCTTGTACTAAAAGTTTCCATTTCAATTTTCGAGCTCTTTAAACCAGAGTTTGAAGCGATTTTGTTGAGTGTACGAGAACTCTCACCTATTTAGGCCATTTTGAAAAAGTGGACCCATTATATAAGCGTAATATTATGAGTCCCTATTGACCAAGTGATATCAGCAAATCAAAGAACGCAGGGAAACAAGGGACGAAAAGGCATAAGTCTAGGCAAAGTGTACATGAAAATTATCTTACCCCACCAACTTGATTCTCAACTACTGGAAGAAATATTGACTCATGTTGGTCAATGTTTTGGCTCCCCCCTTTCCAATAAGGATTTAATTTCGTGCATTCGAAAAATAATTATCTCTTGGCGTTTTCAATCCTGCGTTTTGAAAATGAGTTTGGTCATAACAGTGATTATAGGGGGTAGGAGTTTGTTCATGAGCAGATTCCTTTCTGCCTGAAAAGTAAAAATTTTGCTGCAGAGCTATCATTCTTTGAAGGGACTTTGATGCAGTGTATTATTTACCGCTACTGGACCCTTGGAAATATTTAATGATAGGGGATATTGCCTTGCACTGAATGTATGTTCAGACATGGGAATCTAAGGTAAAGCCACTAGGAAAGGCTTAGCGCAACGCCCTTGACCAAGCCTTGGAATATCATGTGATAGGAAGTTTAAAATCGCTGATAGTGAAACTAGAATAATTTCGTTAGACTTTTCATATATTAGCATTTATAGAGTCAAGTTTCTTCCTTGGCTTAAAATATATCTTTCAAAGCAACAACGTTCATCCTATGCATGTTCATATTCTGGTTTTCCAGGGGTCTTCCGATAAAACATATGAATTTAAATACATGAAAGCAGGAAATTTAGAACCCTTTAGTCAAACGAAACTTTGATACCTTATTCATAATATTTAAAGCTAATGTATAGTGGTGTCAAATTTACAGGTTAAAGAAAGCATCTCTTCGGTCTATAGCTAGGTTCCTTATTAAAGGGAGTATGGAAACCAGCGAATCTTGCCATTATCTGTTTCGTTTATGTTCGGATTATATTCGTCAAAGGTACGCTATTCTTGAAGCATTCTCTCGGTTTTCCGGGGATATCAAGCCCTGCAAGAACAATACTAGATCCCTATTGCATACATTGAAGAGACCTAGAAATAAAGGAAGAAATCGAGATAGCCTAGCACAAAGATTTATGTGGCAATTTTGTACTTTACCCCCATTTTACCTAGTTGGAACAGTCTGTTGAAGCAAAGGGTGTTTTTGTTCATCAGTCATTGTAGGACAGGATGACTGCTTGCCTCAACTGAACTGAAACCGTCCACAATTTTATACTTTCTTACCCCCATGATATCTGTAGTCAACAATTGTTTAGTATTTTCGTTCCTTTTTGAAGAATCTCAAGAAAATGGAGAGACGACGTTAACTAGAACTATGTAGATGGTAAATCCAGACATTTTATAAGAAAACATAGCTAAAAGTACCAAGATGCAGCAAATATTATGTGAAATGCAAAAGCCAAAGTATTAATGTATTTAAATCTTTTTCTATAAATATACAAAAGGATCATCAATAAGTTTTTTCACGAAATGACAGTTGAGCTTTAAAATTTTATTTTCTATCACTTATTAATGGTGCTTTTTGCATATTTGTAGAAGTAAAACCGAAATACATGAATACTTATTCCTGGCTTTTGCATTTCACATGACATTTGCTATATCTTGATACTTTTAGCTGCACTTGCAGGAATGTCTTGGAGCTTCTTGCATTCCTTCAGTATTTCCTGCTTTCAAAAAGTGAAAGAAAAGTTTTAACATTTGAAAGAAAAAATGTGAGTAGGTCTAACCAACAAGGCCCGAAGCTCTTGTCGGCTTTATTCTCGACGAGCTAAAGTGAAAAGCATTTTTGTGAATTCTTTCATACTTAAAAACGCAATTAAAAATGAAAGTACCTAAGAAGTTTCCTTCGTACTCAATATAAAATTTTACAAAAAGAAACTACTTAAGACACTACGTACGAGCTATTCTACTAAACTACTAGGACGATACCACGGAGTGCAGGAGACCATGACAACTCCGCAGTCATTAACATAGAGAACATGTAGCTAAACTAAAATTAAATTTACGGCTACGAGAAATACACATGAAATTTATTGATAATTACTAAGGTTCGTTTCGCTTTGCATGTCGGGCTAACTTTGGGACAGCAGGCCATGCACGAAATGGCTAAGCTAGAGATTCGAGTGCGGATTTCAATAACTGATTTATGCCCAATTAGCCTATCATCCAATGCAAAGAGAGTAGTTCCCCCCTACTCTGGCTAGGGTTAAGTTCTAACCCTTCTCCCCATCCAGAACCCGTGCCAGTATTAAGCAGCCAATATAAGGATGTTTCTCTGCCAAGATAGTTGAAGGCACAGTATCATTATCAATGCTGTCAAGATCAATGTCCCAGGAAGGACACTTATCACTCATACATGTGATGAAAGGGGAATCCCAGAATTTCAGCTCATCATGAGTGCAGAGAAGCATCCGCTAATTTTGTACTTACTCCAATGTTTCTGATCTAGAATATCCTCAAAAGCGATATTTTGCTGTCGAATATAGTAATCTGAAAATGCACAAACATTGCTGTTATGATATATATTTTGCTGCAATGTTTCTTTAAAAGCAATCCTGATCTCAATTCTTCATTCTGTTGCGAATATTTTACATTCATTTCAGGTTTCGCCTTGCCATAAATGCGCAAACCAATTACCACTCCCTGCCTCTTGGACTCAAATATCTTCTTCACAGTTTCAAAAGTTAGATGACGGAGCTAAAGACAACAGTATTCTAAAATAGATTCAATTCAACTAAATTGAAATTTAGTAAACAATTGAACTGGCCAATCATAGCTTGCCCTTTCATCACTCCATTGGATGACGAAGAGGGGTCCCTTAAGACGGCTGAACACATTACAAACACGACATAACAAATCAAATCGTGCTCTCTAATTACAGTTGCCCTCCTTTCATCGATCTTTCTCTTCTTACAAACGTCTTCAAGTGAATAGCCCCATCTTCCTGTTTTCATTTCTTTTTGTAAGGGAGCTGTCATAAAGTATGGAACAGATGGGAGTGGAAGGGATTTGACAGGGTCAGCAAAACTATTGAATGGAAAATTTTGGGCTAGCAAAAATACTTCAAGTGATAAGCATGGGCCATGGAGGTATTTATTTACAATATTTTACAATTGTTCTAAAGACTTTCATTATCATTTTTGCTGCTCTCTTGATCATTGGCGTTGTTTTCCCTCTCAATTATAATACAGTGTTATCTTCAAGCTCTTCCCTACCTTCTTAAATGTTTTACAGGAAAATTGAACCGTACAATGAAGAAGTTTCTAAATTTCGAAACCCTGAGGTCATCAAATTATTTTTGCTGGTATTTAGAGGCTAAATAAACAGTTCTTGTTTCTTGCATTGGGCTGCACAATTTTACGGCAAATTTTAAATCCTTTCCACCCCCTTCTGTTCCATTCTTTATGACAGCTCCCTAAATAAACTGGCAACGATCGGCAGTCGATCAGCCTAGCTCAAACTGTTTCCAAAGTCAATTTCGTTGCTTCTGCTGAAGTCTCGGCGCCTAATGACAACTGGATGTACCATTGTGCTGCTCGCAGTGCAATGTTTCTCTTCCTCGCATCCCAAAAACAATGTGCACATCTTTCCACATCGTTAAATTTGCTACTTTCTTCGAGGAGAACACTTCTGGCTTGAGTAATCATTATAGACCAGAGGCTGGAGGGGGAGCATTATCACCCGAGCTGGCAATTTACCAGACCAACTTCGTCTAGCTCAACTTTTTGCGTAGAATATGAATCCGGATGTTGCTCGGGCGATTAGGGAGGCGTTTTCAAGGTATAGGGGGTCGAAGGTCAAAATACATGACATTAGCCTGTTTCTTACGTTTTCTGCAATATTACAATTAAATGGGTGACTTGTGATGATACCTTATGCAGCTGTGAGCAATTTTCACAAGCACTGCCTGTCTCAAAAATTTGGGGGGAAGCATAATTTGCAGGGGGTCAATGGGTCAAGAAAGCGAAGAGACTATAATTGGGTGAAACTGAAACCCGAGTTGTACTTCACGACTTGTTGTTCCAAGAAGATGCTTTTTTTAGCTTGTCCATGAACGCAAAAGTTTATTTGAGATGCTTTTTGATTCGATGAAGGCATCATTCTCATTGCATAGACAAGAGGTATCAAATTAATGCTAATAAAAAATGCTTTCTGTAGTTAAAGATTATGTTTCTTGCAACATACAAGAAATGAAAGGCCGGATTCAGTTCAGTCTCTTATTTCACCTACTGCTTAGCTACAAGCTAACTTTAAAAAACAGTTTTGAATGGTTCCAGAATACCTGCCATGTTCTTATATTCAAAGGTTCCAAAATATTATAATATCATGACTGAATTCATATTGTTTGGCGGCTAAAACTGAATTAACTCAGTCTGTGACAAGAGTATTTGAAACTCGCGTTGAGAAACAAAACGAAAATTTTGCTTGGGAATCATTCATCTGGAGTATAGGACCCAAAAGATTTGAAACATGCATGTAAGGAGTAAGTTTGGGAATCGAAAATTTCAGGTTAAATTCTGGTCTATGTTTTTTCCTTGGCATTGAAATTCAAATTGAATAAAGTTGCCAACTTCAGAAATAGAATTTCATTTTCAATAGCAAGTAAATCATGGAGTAGAATAGAACGTGGAATTCTCGTTCCCACATATGGCTTTTTTCTCACAAGGATTTTTTTAAGTTTTGGGTCTTAAAGGTCATTGATTTTATCATTATCTAAGTTGGCATTTGACTGAAAGATCAACATTTTAGGTTTGATTATCGGCCGCATACTCTTTATCCTACGGCCTGCCTAATGTATCGACTTTGTTTTACCCACCCGCTAGATGTTTCAATTTTGGCAATCGCAGCCAACAGCGTCCCAATATTGTAAAACAGCAGACTTTTAAAGAAAGGAAAAGATTGTTCCATATCATCGTTTGCATAAATTTACTTTCCAAGCAAATTTCACCGATGACAGAGTCAGAGTCACTCTTCTTAGATGTGCCGATTTTCCGCGGCAACCCAAATGTGGTATCTTTTTTCCTGTAAAGGATTTCTTTTAGATCATTGCTTGCACGTGCAACTTACTTCTGTCAATATACTTTGGTACACTTTACCTATGTACGTAGCCCTATAATGGCATATGTATTCCAAAATCAGCAGACTTTGATCTGTTATAGACGTGAAATTGTTTGAGATGGACGTTTATTTGATATTAGTGTTTCAATCTGAGATAAAGATAACGGCTGCTACAAAAAATTTACGCTCTGCCTGCAGTCATTTTGATTAGAAGTCTTTCTCAAATTAGATGTCTACTGCAAATGCCCGCGAATAGCAACAATGGAATTGCTTTGCAAAGGCATTTTTCGTTATCGCAAATCTCATGTGATATCTAATTTGAGACGGGCTTCGGTAAACAGAATCTCGAGGCATAGCTGCTTTCTCTTGATTCCATTTTCGAACGTTGGAAACATTCCAATTTCCAAATCAAGTTTTGTAGGGGCACAGATGACACTAACTGTGTAGCCTAATGTTGTAAAGAAGATTCTCTTTATTAATATTTAGAGCAAAGGAGCCCAATCGACATACTTTCCGCGAAATGTTGGTCTCCTTTTCTGACGAGCAAGAAATCTAGTGTCACTTTTTCAACGTCTAGCAAGTGCTGGGAGTTCTTTTCTTCTCAAAATTGAATCTTAACGAAATTATTGGTCTTTTTGGTGTATTTTTGGCAATCAAGCAATGTTTCTTTAACTATTGTATTGCAAAATACAGCTTCCCAAAACATGTACTTGTAAGCAAATACATATGATGTAACTCCTACCGGGACCTTCAAAACCCGTGCGTTTAATTTGACAGTGCAACAAGACAACATTTGCAGATTGTACTAGATTCGTTGAAACCATCTCAAATGTCTTACGCGTGAGAATATGATCGATGAAGATTTGCTACAATCTTTGAAATCTGTTTTTGGTTACGTTAGCTTGTTTGTAAGGCAAAAGTTCGTTTAGTGATAGTATAGCAATAAAATACTCTTGAATCTTTGAATATGAGAACATGGCAGGTTCTCTGGAACCATTCAAAACCGTTTTTTAAAGTTAGCTTGTAGCTAAGCAGTAGGTGAAATAAGAGACTGAACTGAATCCGGCCTTTAATTTCTTGTATGTTGCAAGAAACTTAATCTTTAACTACATGAAGCACATTTTTATTAGCAATAACAATGATGCCTTCATCGAATCATAAAGCATCTCAAATAAACTTTTGCGTTCATGGACAAGCTAAAAAAAGCATCTTCTTGGAACAACAAGTCGTGAAATACACTCAGTTTTCAGTTTTACCCAATTATAGTCTCTTCGCTTTCTTGACCCATTGACCCCCTGCAAATTATGCTTCCCCCCAAATTTTTGAGACAGGCAGTGATTGTCAAAATAGCTCACAGCTGCATCAGGTATCATCACAAGTCGCCCATTTAATTGTAATATTGCAGAAAACGTAAGAAACAGGCAAATGTCATGTATTTTGACCTTCGACCCCCTATATCTTGAAAACGCCCCCCTAATCACCCAAGCAACATCCGGATTCGTATTCTACACAAACATTTGAGCTAGGAAAAGGTTGTCTGGTAAATTGCCAGCTCGGGTGATAATGCTTCCCCTCCAGCCTCTGGTCTATTAGTTACTTGAATTATTTGATCTCCAGAAAACCTGATCACGTGAAAACGGTGATCACCGCAAGAGTCCTCAACTTTCTTTGGCTAAGAACCAGGTCTATGTTTAGCTTGCCCCAATCCTCTGCATGTGCAAGGTACTGGACAAGCTTTGTCTCCATCAACTAACTTTCAATTTTGCGTTTGCAGGTTAATCCCAGGGGGGGCACTCATCACATACGCATATGGGGGGGTCAGTCCAAGAAATTTTCAGGCAATCCAAAAATATCACTTCAGATTCATTGCAACCCAAAAATATCAGTTCATTCTATACCTAGAAATCTGCACATAAACGTAAAATATTCCGAAACAATGCAAATAGAAGTCAGGATTGCCTCCATCGAACCAAGAAATATCAGTATAACGATGTTTGGTGTCAAAACATATCATGAACATGGTTTCAGTTTTACTTGGACCCAAAAATATCACTTTTGGCAATATTCTGACCCAAAAATATCGGACTTCCCTTCCCGTATGTGCTTGTGCTGAATGCCCCCCTGGGAGGTAAATGAAGATCATTTCACGATTGTTTGTTTGTTTGTAAAAACGTTTTCGTCTTATATGTAGCATTTTGTATTCAGTGGTATATTCATATTTATTTTTTTTTTCTTCTTTTTAGATTTATGTTAAATGCCAAGGGGTAGTCATGACATATTGCTCCTCCTGGTAGCGTCTTTGTAGTGTCGTATAGTAGTTTCGTAGGTAGTGTTACAGGTAAAATGTTATTGCAAATTTGTGCATTGAGTGTAAAAAAAATCACTTCAAGAATTAAGTTTACCTTCTTTAAAATCTTAATCAGAGGGTTGTATCACTTTTCCTAAAATACGTAGGAGATTTTTGAAAACAATTGGGTTTTTAGAGACCGTTTACAGATTTATCTTGACAACGGAACAATTTTTGCCAAGGGGTTAAAAGATTTTTGCAGAGTGATGCGTAGTATTGTACTTGAGTTTTCCTCATGTTTTGTAATTGCTTACTGCAGGAGAAAGATTCGATACACAGATGACCTTCAAGATATCATTGCATTTGCTGATTCATCAAGAAGTTGCAGGCAGTTTACAAGAATAGATTGTCACCATATGTTCTTGAATCTTATCCCTAAATGCGGCTACCTTGTGGATAGACAGGGAATTCCTCTGGATTACTTTGGAGGGGGTTCCCCGAGTAGTGGAGGTTGGTATTGAAACTTTTAACACCCTTGTAGGATTTTCTAGCTTCTTACGATGCAGTATTAGCAATGGTTAGATTTGTCTTCTGACGCCTCCCTGCTTATGATTGAGATTTTACGAAATCTGAATGGCAATGGCAACCAGAACTAGACTGATGCCTTTTCGTCCCTTGTTTCCCTGCGTTCCTTGATAAAGAGGTTTAAGAGCAATAACATTACTCTTTAATAATGGGCAAACCTTAGGTCCGGGTAGAGTGGTTTCCGTATTCACCAATCAAATTGCTAGAATTCAGATTTTAACCAATCACGGGCCACTATTCAGAATGTTGTTGTTGTTGCTCTTACTGAACGGCTGATGAAGCCTGGAGTTCTCGCAGCCTCGATGGATCTATTTTGCTTCTACAGAGGAAGATTACTGTCTGAAAGTTATGCATTTTGCGTTTTGTAGGTCAAGACAACATCATTCTTTGTACTAAAAGTTTCCTTTTCAATGTTCGAGCTCTTTAAACCAGATTTTTAAGCGATTTTGTTGAGTGTACGAGAACTCCCACCTGTTTAGGCCATTTTGAAAAAGTGGGCCCATTATGTAAGCGTAACATTATGAGTCCCTATTGACCAAGTGATATCAGCAAGTCAAAGGACGCAGGGAAACAAGCGACAAAAAGGCATAAGTCTAGACCAGAACGTCATCTTGGGTCCTGAAACCAAAGATTGCTTATGCATGATGAAACTAAATATGGAGTATAATGAAATCATTCAGGGCGATTCATCTTCCCATGAGAATAACACATACTAAGCTGTGTTTAACTCATTGCTGTCAGGCGGAAATAATACCTACTTTAACAACAAATGCAAGTGTTCTGCTTAGTGGGCATATTCAAAGTATGGTCTGAAATTCGAATCGAATAGGTGTCGGGGGAGCGCGTGGCCGAATGGTTAAGGCGTCTTACTCGTAAACCAAAAGTCAGAGCAGTCATAGGTTCAAATCCCGCGCTGGACAGTTTGGTCGCTGTCCGTAACTCTAGCCCAGGTCGACCAGAGCCATGTGAGGGAAATCTGGTAGCTGCGGCGGGTAGCTGCGGCGGGTAGCTGCGACGGGTAGCTGCGGCGGGTAGCTGCGGCGGGTAGCTGCGGCGGACTGATGGTAAAACATCCGTGGCCCCTGCTGGAAATAAGTCTCTCAGACTTTCGCAGGCTAGCCACGTTAAGTGTAAATACATACCTACCTACCTACCTACCTACCAAGTTTTTACATTTTACTACTCAATTTAATTTGCATGAAGCTGGAACAATAATATAATAGTAAATAATAACGATAATAAATAGTTGATTTCATAATGTGCCCCTATTTTATGCAATATCCTGTGGCGCGTACAATTGATAGGTACAAATAAGTTACGTTAAGTTGGAATAACTGTGTGAAAATTGCAATGAAAATACTTAGAAATTGCAGTATTTTCAAGATAAAAAGTAACTTAAAGATTAAATACTAGTTCAAAAAACTGTGTTTCCGCTGCGTCGTTGAAAATAGAGATGGTCTTTGATTGTCTAATGTGAAGTGGCAAAGAGTTCCAGGTATGAGGTGAAGCTTATTGAAATTTTCTTTTGCCAAAAGCCTCAGTTCTAACTCTTAGGATTTCAAATACGGAAAACTCTGCTGATCGAAATGCTCTGGAAGCTTTTTTATTTATCGATAGTTCCTTTAAATAAGCTAGCTGGTCCAACATTGTTCATACATTAAAACACCAGCAACGAAAGTTAATACAAGGCCCTATACCTGATTGGTAACCAGTGTGGAGTAGTTTCGGGTATTATGGAACACCTAAGTGAAAAAGTTAAATCGTCACCTGACTTCAAGACAGATTTGGCCACACTTGGTATTAGCAAATAGGCCTAAGCATGCTCCAACATCTTTCATCAATGCATCCTGTTTCTCAAACGTTGATTGTTGATCAGCGTGACAAAAGATTGTGGCCCGGTCGAGTCGGGCATTGTGGAACACTGTCGGCTGTTATGGAACAAGCTTTTTCTTTTGTTTGTCTACTGGCCTCCTTGAAACGCCACAAGAAGATGGCGACCAGAAATCAAGTTCGTCGGATGTCCTTCGTTATCAGCGATACAGAATACATTTTTTTTAATTTAATATAGAAAAAAAGAATACACCAAGTAGTGAAGCAGCCTAACTTCAACAAAAATATGGTGAAAGATGTTTGAAGAGTTGAGCCATGTGCAATTGGTGACTTTTTATCGCACTTCCAGGCCGCTAGGCTTCATTTTCTGAAAAATGTTCCACAACAACCGATGTCCTGTAATACCCGAAACCACTCTAGATCTTTCAGTATTTCCGTAGTACTGTCTCTCCGACTCCTGTTTAAAATCAGTCTTGCTGCTGCATGTTGAAGTCTCTGCAGCTTTTTAATGGTGACATCAATAAGTCCCCAAATTACATGGCATTACCATAGTCATTATGTGATGTCACAAAGGCGTGAACTAAAATTTCAAAGGTGTCACGATTGAAATATCTCCTCACTTCCCTTAGTCTATCGAGTTTATGGGATCCTTTTTTACAAACATTGACCTCTCATGGATATCTCATTGGATCTCTCATTGATTTCTCATGGATCTCTCATGGATAAGTTTTCATCAAAGATGACACACAGATTTCTTACTTCTTACTGAAATATCAACAATGCACTATTGCATGATATAGCGCGTTGTTTTTATTCCCATTTAGATCCCCAGTTGAAATAATGCAACAATAACGGCAGCAAACTGTTTTTTCCAAGACAGTCGGTGGAATTTTTCGAGAAGGTGGAAGTTTACACAATTTTCCACTATCTTCACCTATGTTAGCCCTAACGTCCAGTGTGATTACGGCTCAAGTAATTATTAGCAAAATGGATTTTGTTTTAAATATACAATTCTTTTTCATATTTAGTACTTTGTATTTAAGAGTGTACTTAGTTGTATTTCTTAGGTTTATGTTAACCCTATTACTGTAGGGTCAATTGGCAGCTCAAATTCCTTTAGGGGGGGGGGGATTTTTCCCCACAGCCAATTATGCCTCTAATTCAATAAATTTTTGGATAATTGCAAAGTTATTGATGAAATCACGTCACATGTAGTTGAAATTTTAGTACTATTTGGACTTCACCTCATTTTTAACCAAATCATCACATGTTTTCAATGGCCTCATGATACAGTCACACTTGACAAAAATAGACGTAACTCCCGTGAAAACGGCTGCTAAGGCTAAATTTTTAGTTTATCTTAGTCCTCTTCCTATTAGCTTTCGAATGCTATACGACACAACGGAATCAAACAAAATTTTTTTTTCCAGAAATTGGGTCACTTAAGCGATGATGTCATTATGTCACGTGTCCAAAAATTTTTTGTTCTAACCATAATAATGAGGACCGATAAATTTTAGTCACATATCTATGAGGATTTATTAATCAAAAGTTGCCTTGTATATCAAAACTGAACAAGTTTTGAGGGTGGAGAAAAATCCCCCGCCCTACAGGAATAGGGTTAATTGCCAGGGGATAGTCATGATGTATTGCTCCTCCTGGTACCGTATTTGTAATGTCGTTTAGTAGTTCGTAGGTAGTGTCTTAGGTAACTTCATTGTTGTAAATTTGTGTATTGAATAAAAAAATTTACACAAACAAAAATCATTTACGCCTAACTAAATTCCGTTCAGTTACCAAGCAATGCTTTCTCTTGTATCAAGCTCACGCACTATTCCATGCTTTCTTGCGGGATTGGGATTCGAAAACATCGGCATACGTTATATGGCAGAAAACAGGTGCGGGAAGGAGGGATGAAAGTACCCTATTGTGCACCCCTTGGAGTGACTCTAAATTGGCAGATTCAAAAAAACCATAATGATAACAACAATGAACAATGATAACAATAATAATAGAATTACTAAATTCACATAGGTCACCAGATTCAACTTAAAAAAAGAACTGCTATCACCCTGGGACTTAAGGTGAAAGGAAAAGTAAAAACGGATGCAACAAGTTAGACTGATTACGATGAGTCCCAAGAATCGCTATCCAAAATGAGACTATTACACCAAACCGAGACCTCTCATCTTACGACTCATAATATTACGGCATTTGCTTTGAACTGACTTTGTTGCACTTTTGCACGCCCTTTGGAACGAGGCTATTCGCGGCACATTTTTAAACAGTCTGGCGTTGAGCAGGCTTATTTGATTTGCACTGGAGGACTGTTCAGCTCTCACTGAGGAGACTGCCGAAGGTCGGCCAAAAATCAGGGAAAAATAAAAAGTGTAAGTGTGCTTATGTATGATTATGGTTTTAGAAACTAAATGTAGTTATGAAACTACCTAAATACAATTTGTGCTATAGCACACGGGAACTTATTATCATGAAATTGTTGCCATAACACACAGACGGCGAGGCCTTCACTGCAAAAACAACAACTAGAACGACGACCGCATATCAAAAGCACACTCGAAAGCAAGATTAGAAGGATACAGAAATTAACTAATCGTCTGCACCTTTTCGGGGGCATCTATGGCAACTATTTGCCCCTTTTCTTCACAGAAGAAATTCAGCATTACAGTTCACTACATAATCCATTTCATCCAACTCCACCGTCGCCATGTTCTAATTTTGATTGATTGATGACGAAATCTCCTCCGCATTGGCTTCCTCAACGAACACGAGGCAAAAACTGCGATTTCAAAATAACGGCGTGTTGGATTAGTTAGGTGCGTAGTTAGGAGCGTCCGACAGTCTTTCAATAGCTATAACTATGGCCATATAATCAGTCTAGCGACAAGTTCCAAAGCTTAACAAATATAATATTTTTATTGATTCATCGGTTAGAATGTTCTCTTAATTTAGTTTTGAAACGTAAAAATGAGTTTTAAACATTTCGATTGGCAATTTGTTGAACGACAAGGTCCCTTGGAACTGAGTGCTTTTCCCAAGGGTTTCAAATTTTGTCTTTGCAAGTCTCAAGCTAACTGCATCACCTCTGGTTCTTTTTTCAGGATTCACTCTTTCAAGTTAATCTTTAAATCTTTAAATGTACCTGATGTTAACCCATTTTACACATTTGTAAGCAAACAGTGTTGCCTTTCCGCTTCGTTCCGATTGCAATGACGGTCAAGAATTTTCCTCAGCGTTCAGTCAAACGTGGGAACTTTTTTGGGGACACCCGGTATTAATCGTAATTATTTAGTGGAACAAATCAAAAAAGCTATTTTTATCTTCTTTTAGGCTGTAAGTGTGGAGAAAAAAATAACTGTGCCGTAGCGTCGACGAAATGCAACTGTGATGCGAATGATCAGGTCTGGAGATTTGATGAGGGCTATGTCATGGAAGAGGCTCATTTGCCGATTACTGAAATCAGACTAGGTGATACTGGAGGCCAAAATGAAATGGGAAAGCACACAATTGGGAAGTTGCAGTGCATTGAATAGTGACACAAACGAGGACGAAGCCTGTCCTCTGTAGTCATTCTTATCTTTCCGCCTATTGGAACTTCGTGAAATGACTTGACCCTCAAATTTGAAGCACAAAGTCTTGTAAAATAAAGTACCGTAAAAATCAAGCCTTCTCTAATAGGCTCATTGCCTCTGAACCAAAATTCTAAATGAGCACCCTCTCTCTAGTAAGCCCCCTAGGGGAGGGGGCTTAACCCTATTCAGCCGGGGTAAAATTTTTAGTACTTTGGTCCGGCGGGTTGCTATTTTGCCCCCCCCCTTGTTTATTTCAAAAATGAGAAATCGCATGAAGATGAAACTTCGCACATTCAATAAGGGACCTGTGAAGAATCAAAAAATAATAGTAATTAGTAGTTTGTCACGTGAGTTGTTGCAAAGCAACCAAAAACAATAGCAAACCAAGCAAAAAAGTAGTCACTGTTCTTAAAAACCAGATATTTACTGATTTGTTTAAGATATATAGCTAACTATGCTGCAAAAGTGATGGTTAGGAGTCTACAAAGATAGTTTAATTGAATATTTGAATTTTGAGAATTGCCTCTGTTAATTATTGCCAATTAAGTCAAAATAACGGACACTTCAAATGATAAAAACTATTGTTACAGTTATTTATCATACATTTTGACCTCTAATAAACGAAATTAGACACCTCAGTTCATTAGCATGCCATTTCAAGCAAATTTTCATGAACGATTTGCTAATTCATTCGAAATATAACGTCATAATGTTACATGACGTCATAGATATTAAAATTTGCTGATGTAAGCAAATATTAATAAACTATATATGAAATTGATGCTCTCTTCGAGACAAAAGCCATTGGTATATATAACTTTACATTTAATCCTACTTGGAAGAAAATAACAGAGGATTTGCCATTTTCTTAGTGATTGGTCACCTATAAAAGGCATGTGGAGGTCACGTGACACAACAATGAACAATGAAGTATGGATAATTATGTAGCCTATTAAATTTAATTAAAAGTAAAGGAGCTTCAAAGTCACATTTTTCATGGCAGAGATGCTATCTAAAAAAGTTTCATAGCGGGGCCATAATGCCTCCCCGGGCTGAATAGGGTTAATAGAGAGAGTGGCCCCTCCCACCTGTATTAAATTCCAGAAATTTCCAAAAATTTTACTTTTATCTAACTAAACATACTTGCATCTTTATTTGATGTGCTTTGGGTAATAACTGTGCCGAATCTATGCATTTCACTTGTAAAATTGAATGTGGAATCTACAAAATATAGAGTGAAATGTAAAGGCACAAAATTGCTAATTGTTTTATTTTCTGCACATATCATTATTTTCTCATGGACATTTCATTTTGCTTAGGCTTTTGTTCTTAATGACGCATGCACTATTAATTAATTTGAAAATGTTTCCTGTAACTCAGCACCAATAATGTCTTTGCCTTTTAGCTGTTCCTTTTGTTTTTACTTTTGATGTTTTGATCAGTCGCACGTTTCCGCTAGTAGATCAGTTGCGATAAAGACGCTAAAACACAGACGTAATTTTAGGCCACTCTGAACCTTAGTTTTGTTTTAGGAGTTTGAGGTTCCAGATTAGTTAGACGAAAAGCCGATGAAGACGAACCGTAGTATCATTGCACCGCCGAACATAGTTGTATTGCCGAGAGACCAATCGAGACGCATAGAATTGAGTATTTGCTGAAGATCCGCCGAAGTAATGAATTGTTTTGTGCTTTATTTGTTATTGGCCTTCGAACACGCGCCTGTAGAACCAGACAGCGTGGTACGCAGTATACGTCCGATTTTCTGGTTCTACAGAAAGAACTGAAAAGCCATCATGCATTCGTATCCATGTCATTTGTTTTTGCGAATAAGCCCCTTCTCCAATAAGCCCTCCTCTCTATTAGGCCCTCTCTGCAGTGTCCGAAACTAGATAAGCCCCCGGCGGGGGCTTGACAGAGCTTTCATGGTACTTTGATAACACTGAAATATCTATATATATAAGGCAGGTAAACAATTATCCAATTAGCTTTCTTCTTTTGTTTTCAATTGTGAATTTAACAATCAACACAATAGGAAGACAAAGGGGGCATTCGATGTAATGACAAAGGGACCATTCGATGTATATCCTTGTTTATTCACTCATATTTTCATATTTTTCATATTTAATTCTTTTAAGGAGGGTTGCCCTTTTAACATGTTGGTTTTCAAGCGGCCCTCCGATAAAAACATTAGTTACATTTTCTAAGAATAAAGGGGTAATACCAACCTCGTGTCTACGTATGCTTATGGATGTTGGCGTTGACCTTGATTTTATTGAGTTGTTTGGTTTACTATTGAAATTAAGTTATGTAACTTTCGCAATAGCCTTTTTGATGTCTCTTTTGGTTGTTTTGTTTTGTTGGCAACTTTGTCAACTGTTGATCATCAGTCTTAATCCCACTTAACGTTTCTGGGCTTTAACACCCAGAAACCCAGAAACGTTAAGTGGGATTAAGACTGATGATCAACAGTTGACAAAGTTGCCAACAAAACAAAACAACCAAAAGAGACATCAAAAAGGCTATTGCGAAAGTTACATAACTTAATTTCAATAGTAAACCAAACAACTCAATAAAATCAAGGTCAACGCCAACATCCATAAGCATACGTAGACACGAGGTTGGTATTACCCCTTTATTCTTAGAAAAGGAAAAAGCTATGGATCTAATTAAACTATAAAACCTTATTTACAATATCTAAAACTTATATACAATGATGTTAAAAACTTTACAGCAAAAGTGAAAGGAAAAAGTGTCTGTTTCTAAATAGTTTTTTTGAAACTATGCAGAGAGGTTGCCTGCTTTGACTGGGCTGACAGGCTATTCCATAGTTTAGCACCTCTATAAGAGAAACATTTCTGGCCATTGTTTGACCTTTTCATCGGTAACCTCAAGTCGTTCCCCGTGTTACGAAGACTATATGATGAGAAGTGCGAATTTCGGGTGAACAACTCACACCAGATACTGTGGAGCCAGCTCATTCAGGGACTTGAAGACCATTGTCTTAGACTCGCTGGAAATCAGTTGGTCAACGGTCTGCCATCCCAGCTCTTCGATAAGAGGTCTGCTTGGGGCATCAAAGCTGCTATTCGTTATTATCCTAGCAGCACGCTTTTGAAGTTTTTGTAGCTGCTTAATTTCACTTGAACCAGCGCAGCCCCAGACAGAACAGCAGTATCGAAAGTGAGGCTCCACAATACCTGTATAGAGAGTTTGCAAAGTTTCTTTCGGAAGAAAAGACTTGGCATGTTTTAGAAATCCAACTGCCCTGGAGAGGCAGACACTGTCTTGATCTGTTCTTTCCAATCCAAAGAACAGTCAATTTGCAAACCGAGGTATTTAGTCTTTTTGACTACATCCAGCTCATTATCACGTATTTTCAATTTCAAGTGCTTATTTTGACCCTTGAGACTACTATGTTTCTCCTTGGAGGAGATAAGCATAGAATGAGTTTTTGCTACATTCAGGGAAAGCTTGTTGCCTTGTAGCCAAGTGTCCAGTTTTGTAAGATCACTGTTAATAACCTCATTCAGGCGAGTCATATCGTGAGACTGGTAGCACAAACTGGTATCATCAGCATACATGGACACGTTGGAATCTAGGACTGCTTGTGGGAGATCATTGATGTAGACAAGGAAGAGAAGAGGGCCAAGACATGAACCTTGTGGCACACCAACTTCTATGTCCCCGATTTCAGAATCAACCCCATTAACCCTACAAAATTGTTTCCGATTCGTTAGATAGGATTTGAACCAAGAAAGTTCACGATGATGTACACCGTAAAGCTCAAGCTTTTTGCAGAGAATGCTATGATCAACAGTATCGAATGCCTTTTTAAGGTCAATGAGCACCAGACCCACAAGCTTTCCAAGATCCATTCCATTGTACCAGTCGTCAGTATTTTTGAGCAAGCAAGTTACTGTTGAATGAAGATGCAAAAAGCCGGACTGGCCGCATGAAAAGTGGCCGTTATCATTCATATACTGGTACAGCTGATTTGTTACTAATTTTTCAAAGAGCCTTGAGATGACAGGCAAGACTGATATTGGTCGATAGTTGGACTTATCAGCCCTGTCTCCATCTTTGAAGATCGGAGTAACTCTAGCAACTTTCCATTAGTCGGGGAAACGACTTGTTTCAATGGATGTATTGAACAAGAAAGCAAGCGAGTTTTCAATTAAAAGCAGCGCAAGCTTCAGAAAGTAGCTAGAGATGTTGTCAGTCCCAAATGAGATGTTGTTAGTCTTTGCTGTCTTGACAGTTGCAAATGCATCCCTGATTTCCTGCACTTCAATAGTCCTGAAATGAAATGTTGCCTTATGTCAGGGGCGAAGCTAGCTGAAAACGGGTGGTCATGCTCTGCGCCGCAGGCGCATCAAAGGAAGCCCAAAGGAAGCCCAAGGAAGGAGCGCGGGGGTCCGGGGGCGGAGCCCCCGGAAAAATTTTTCAGACCACACCCTTTTTTCACCTGGAAACGCCCCTTTTTATACAAAAAGGGGCAACACCCATCCCTCTGTGCAAGTAAAATATGTAGCTGCACACAGAGGGAAACCATTTATGTTCTGAAATTTTAGACCAAAACTTGGTGTTCAAATGCTTTCGTTTTAAGTCTGAAATTTGAGGGAGACATTTTATGATTGCCATAAATTTGGCAGGCATTTATGTCAAGGATTGCATAGTTAATCTTGCTGAACAGTTGCCAGGCAAATTTAGTCCTCAATGAATGTTCAATAGTGAGTTAAGCTCAAGCCCCACGTCAAGGGATTGCCTATAGCTTGAGTTTTCCATTTTTAAGCAGAAGGAACTCAACCAGCCTATGGCAACAGTAAAACTGGGGGTAATCAAACTGCATTACAATTTATCTTGAAAGAAGATTGGCTGTTGTGGGGAGTGGCTCTTCTGATCAGCAACAAAATATGATAATACTGCAAGAACCAACAGGAAAGTTCTCTTGGAAAGTTCCTTTAATCAGCAACAAATTATGATAACACTGCAAGAACCAACAGGAAAGTTCTCTTGGAGAGTTCCTTTAATCAGCAACAAAATACATACATACATACATACATACATACATACATGCATTCTTTATTTTTTTAAGGCAGGCTGGAAAGCGCAGCTCAAGAGCTGATGTGGACCTGCCATCTAAACTATCTAAATTAACGATGTTAAAAAATGAAAGAAAAATGAATTATAAAAGCCTAATACATTTTGTGCTAAATGGGTAAAATAATTCTATTGTTCTTTCTAGAAATAAAAATAGTCACTATTTCTTTTCTTTATACAACTGGTTTCTTTTGAAAAGCTGATGTTATCAAGGTTTTTATAATGTTTCAATTTCATCTTAAAAGTATCTTAATCATGGGCTCTCTCATGTCATTTGTCAACGAGTTCCAAGCCTGTGGTCCTCTGAATCTGATGGAGTTTCTACCAATTTCTTTTCTTGGTCGTATTATTTCAAAGTTGTTCCTTGATCTTGTCTTATTATGACCGCTTTTCCTGAACAGCTCCAGTACATCAGGGTGTGTCCTTTCGTGATAGATATCATGCATGATCGAAGGTAGTCTCTTTTTATATATGTAACCTAATGATCTCCAATTCACTTGTTGCAACACTTGTTCTGCTGATAATTCTGTGTTGTGTACGTTGTAAATCAGCTTTGCTGCTCTTATTTGCTTTTTATCCATCTCCTGAAACATCACTGGTGTACACGTTCCCCAAACCGCTATACAATATGTTACAGTTGATATGATGCATTTGTAGTAGATTGTTTCTAATATGTGTCTTGGCAAATACCGTATTCTTCTCAGATGTGATAATTTTGCATTATATTGGTTTGAAACCTTAGTTATTTGATTTTTCCAAGTCATGTTATTGTCTATTGTCACTCCTAGACACTTTGCCGTTGTTACCACTCTTAATTGTTTCTCACCAAATAGAACTGGCCCCAAGGGACCAACAAATGTTGCAGCTTTGATGACCATGACCTCGGTTTTCTCTGTATTCACAGTCATTTTGTTTCTGCACAAACAGGAAAGTTAATCAGCAGCAATTTGAAACAATTAATATGATCAACAACAGGAAAGTTCTCTTGGAAAGTTCCTTTAATCAGCAACAAATTATTATAACACTGCAAGTGCAATTAAAACGTCCACCCTCTCTGTCACATCGAACGTTTTCCACATTTTATGTGCCCCCAAATGAGCACTGGCCTTCTCATGTTTTTTGCAATCAGAGAGGAACCCGTGCATATTGGTGTAACCTGTCTCTGTCCATGTTTGGGAAGCACCCGGCCTAAATAATAAACATGGCCAACAGAAAAGCCCCTTCATACCTTCACTCCTACACAGCCAATCCTTCTTTTGATACCAATCCTCCTGAAAAGCTCTCCCTCGGGTCTTCAGTAGTAATTTTGGCATCGGTCGATGTTATTGAACGATGAGCTTCTGCTCAGCAACAGTCCTCGAAGCAAAGGACTTTCTTGATAACTGAGACACAAGGTCTCGATCAGCAATAGCTCCTTGAGCATGAACTTGAGCCATAGTTCTTGTTGATTTTCGAAAGAGCGTACAAATCGGCTAGGCCTAACACACGCTTGTCATGTCACAGTGAAACTCACGAAATGACACAGGGCTGCCTTTGAATATTGCACTCATGCGGTGAGACCTTGTCATGACTTGAGGTTTAATTTCTTTGCAATGATTTTCGTGGAATAAAATATTCAGCCAATCAAAACGCACCATGGATCGAGAAGCAGGAGTGGATTATGATTATTATTATGACCTAGGTCCTGCCTTGGTTTTAATGCCCGACCAACCTTTGTTCTTCACTTTTGTGTCATAAGTGGGGTCCTTTGTTTAGCATGACTGAACATAGTGATAACAGTTATAATAGCATGACTATATTCATAGGGGGATTTCCGGCAGATCATGCTAAGATCACAACGGATGCCCTGTTTTTCTCCTGTTCTCTATCCAATCTCATTGGATGAGCTGAACTCAACAACACGGGGGACATCATCAGACCAACCTTGTTACCAGGGGGGGTTGTATTCGATCAATAATTGTATTTCTGAACTGGGTGGGCGGCAAGAAACTGCGTTTTCGCACAAAAAAAAACAATTTTTTGTGATGGAAAAAAATGTTATTTTTGAAAATGTTTTGTCATGCTCGGCATGACAAGCATGCCCTCTAATTTTGCCACTGCTTTATGTTTGTTAATTTCATAGTCACCTGCAAGAAGGGGATTTGGGGCTGGATCTATTTTTTCAGCAAGATCCTTACCTACTGAGCAAAAGAAACTGTTCATTGCATTAGAAATATCTTTTTTATGAACAGTTTCGGAACCAGACTCTTTAAGACAATCAATGTTACTGGATTTTGATCGCTTATTGAGGAGTTCATTGATTGCCTTCCATGATTCCTTCATGTTACCTTGACATGCAGAGATCTTATTAGTATAGTACTGCTTCTTTAGTTGGATATTTAGGACATTGACCTTGTTACGGACCTGTCTATAAGAGTCCATAAGGAATTGGGACTTTTTTTTGGCTGCAGCCTTTTTTAGCTTATCCCTGGTCTGCATTAGTTTCTTCAGGTCCTTGTCAATCCAGGGGCAGTACTTCTCTGAAACACGCATTACAGTCATTGGGGCATGTTTCTCTATGATCAAAGAAAAAAGGTTTGACCAATTGCTCACAAGAACATCTATGTCATCCGTTTCAGTAAGCATTTGCTCCCAACAAATTCCAGAAACATCGGCCAGGAATGGTTCTTCGTTGAAATTTTTCATCTTCCGAGTTTTGATCATTTTATGGCCTTTTTCCACTGCTCCATTGAATTTTCGAATGCAGTAAACCATACAATGGTCACTCGGGGAAACTTCATACACTCCGGATTTTACAATGTTTCTGGCATGTGTTGTAGCAATATGGTCAATTATAGAAGAAGTGGTTACAGTGACCCTAGTCGGTCCCTCAATAAGCTGTTTGAAGCTGAACAACTCATAGAGATCAAGCATGTGCTTTGAATTGTTATCTATGGGCTGCTCAGCTTGTTTTGGAGTGAGATCACAATTAGTGTCCCCTAAGAGGATTGTTTCTTTGCCCTCTTTGTCCAAAAAAGAGAGAACTTTTTCCAGCTTATTGAAAGATCCAACAGGGTCACTCGGTGGACGATACCAAGCAAGAACAAGAAATGACTTGCTGTTTGGAGGTTCTACTTCAATACAGATGAGTTCCAAGTCATCATTAGGGATATCAAGACGACGTTTGTACTTGATAGAGTCCCTAATATAAATGGAAACACCCCCACCATTGCATGTCCTCTCTAGATGTTCTTGCTGGTACCCAGACACACTAGTGAGCTCCTTTGGGAATTCTGGATCGAGCTTAGTCTCATTCAAGGCAAGAATTTGAATCCCAAGGTCCCTAATTAGTAGCTGAACCTCATCTAGGTGACTGCGAAGACCGTTGATATTCAGGGATGCAATTGCCATACCCTTTTTAAATCCTAAATGCTGATGACACCTGCCAGACGCCACAGTATCACTTGTGGGTGTCAGATTTTTAGCTGCAA
Source organism: Aurelia sp. 3 sensu Dawson et al. (2005) (assembly GCA_964020215.1). Lineage (NCBI taxonomy): Eukaryota > Metazoa > Cnidaria > Scyphozoa > Semaeostomeae > Ulmaridae > Aurelia > Aurelia sp. 3 sensu Dawson et al. (2005). The sequence goes on from OZ026584.1 coordinate 6,013,062, forward strand.
AAGCAGCATTGCAGGCAGCCTCCCTGTTAAGAGTTTGAGTCAGGGATGGGTCATGCTTTTCAATAAATGCTCCGTCAAACATATCGTAATTTGTTGATAAGATTTTGTGCAAACCTGACATTTCCGTGCTGATTTAAGTGGAGCCCTCTGCGACCAAGTTGTTCATTCATGATGTTAGTGTTGTTTATTGTGTCCAGTTTGAGTGAGATTATCTTTTCACGTACATCTGATAATATCTTATTAACCTTGGGATTGTCATTTCTGCGGATTGGTAGTGATATGATGACTTTGCACCCATGTAACATTTTTTCGATTTCATCTTTAAGATCAAGAATTCTTTTGACCAGCTTATCAGAATCTATACCATTTTCAGTAGAATCATTGGTCCCAATGTGTAAAATGACTGTGGTGGGCTCCTTCTTCAAAAGTGGCTTTAAGTAGGAATGCATGTCTTCTGTGTTAGCTCCGGAGAAAGCTCTTAATTTCACATCAAATTTCATTTGCAATTTACTTTCCTCTATACCATTTAACATGCTGTCACCCGTAATAAGCACTGTTCCGTTTTTCCAAGTGTGAGTCGCTGTTTTCTTTGCTTTCTCTGCCAGTTTATCAGCATCAGTTTCATGTACTGGCCTTGTTTGTTTCTTGTCATTAGATTCAGATTCAAGGCCAGACTTCTCACTTGTTGATTGCACGTTGTTAACCTTCTCTGGGGTTACTTTGTTTTGTTTGTTTCTTTTATTCTTTTTGTGAATCTTTCCTTTGTCAGGAATTTGTTGTGATCTCTTCAGGGAATGCATTTCTTCTGCCTTGCATTTTACTAGATGCTCTTCGTACTTTTCTCGTTTTGCTTTTACGTAGTCTTCTAATTGGGAAGCAAAGCTAGGTGTTACTTGAGTTTGCTCGATCTCTGGGACACCCCCCAGTAACGACCCCGCTGAAACATTGCCCCGCCAAGGTTGAAGGATGACCCGCCAAGAAAACTCGTTTCCCCGCTAACTTTTGAATGTAAAGAGTCTCCCCGCCTTGTTTTTGTTGTTTCCCCGCTGAAATTTTTTGCTTCCCCGTCAAAATTATGCAAGTTCCATCATAGATAACAGCCTAAAATTTCATTTCCCCGTCATGATATTTCTAATCCCCGCTGAAAATTCATGTTTTCATAATTTCCCCGCTGCATTTACAAGGTCCGGTGGGGTCGTTACTGGGGGGGTGTTCTGTTCTGGGGGCTCGCAAGCTTGTTGATCCTTGTGTGCTTTTTGTGAATTCTCTTGTTGGGCCTTGTATGCTTTTTGTGCGTTCTCTTGGGAAGGTTGTTGGCTCTTAAAATTAATGTTGACATTGTCATGAGATGGTTTGCTCATTGATTCAAGGATTGTTTCCAATTCTTTTATCCTCGTTGCTTTGTCTCCTATGTCATCTTTGAGAACGTCGATGGTGTTTCTAAGCATGCGGTTTAGAATTTTTTCGTCGCGTAGCATTTCCACTTGGCCGCTTAAAGTGTCCGCCATTTTGCCAATAACTTCAACAAGGCTATCAGAATGAGTTGCTGAGTTGGTTCTGTTGAATAGGGTGGCTTGCGGGTCTATGGACTTTGTCAAGGATGAATGGTCTTCCAGTCCTTGAGGCCAGCTATTTGGAGCACCACCGCTGACATCCGGGATCCCACGCTGGTAAAAACTCATTGAAGATTTCTCGGGCGTGCGGACACCATCGAGAAAAACAAGAAAAGAGTCTTCCAAGGTATGTCTCTCATCAACTTTTCCATGTTCATTCTCATTCACATTGTCGCCATCACTATTTTGGCCATTTTGTAACTCCAAATCGTTTACCGTATCTTCTTTGCTAATCTCATTTTCCTGCACGTGTTCGTTCTCTTCCTCCTCCTTTTCGATGTTATCTTTGCTTTGCACAATGTAGTCTTCGCAAAGCGTGTTCATTTCCTCATAATCTTTGTTGATTTTGTATGATACAGGACCACCTTTTGTATGATTCACTCTTTGATTGGTTCTGAAAACTATAGCTTTGGGGCTCACCAGGGCTCAAGTTGTCATGCGCTTCTGCGCTATTGTTTCTTGCACTTGTTCTCAATAGCCATTCTAATTTGCATATTACGTCAATGAAGTAAATCGTAAATGCGCATTCGATGTGGAGCCTTTTGGAGATTCCTGGAAGGTCACCAAAGGTCACAACTTTCCATATCGTGTTCCAAGCAAATGACGAAAAAGATGACGGGGCACAGATGATCACTGCTAAGTCGGCCTTTTTAGCAGGCCTAACTCAGATGAGAGCCTTATCAGATCAGAAGAAATTCATAAACATTGCAGATTCAAGATAATGTTAGCCAACATTTTCATAGCTTTGAATCCTCATTTGCTTAGCTTATCCTGGGCCTAGGCCCATGCTATCTTATTGCTTGGAGCCTCATTTTTGATTGTCCTTATGACATGATGGGGCCTCAAAGCAGTTGTGGCGTGGCGCCAGGGGAGGGCCAGAGGGAGCTACAGCCTCCTGTCGGAAGCCACTTACCCACCTGTGACGTAGGAAACTTTGGGTTTCTGTTGAAGGAAATTTGGCAAAATGATGTACAAAAACTGAGCATGGTGAAAATTCGTCTCAGAAACCGCTGACCACGCAAATTCATCAGTCTGAGAGCTGAGAGCTTGGTTTCAAATTTCGCGAGGCAGCGGGCCTAAATGGATTGGACAGCGGCTTCTGCATTCCAGCGTGAGCATGTCGCACGCACATAGATCGACTGATGAATTCAGATGCTGGAAAGGTTGGACAAGATGGAAAATTCATGATCAACTAAGTTTTAGCATTAAAAATAATTATTTGAAGACTTCTCGTGGTCATGGAATAACGGCCTTATTCACATGCAACTTCCGATTCGCAAAAGAGTAAATTTCTCAAAAACTACACCGAGCCACATCACGATCTTTTCAGGAGTTCTTCCCAAGTATGTCAGAAACATCGCCTATCAGATGGGTTTTTCACTGTTTTTTGCATTGGAAAGTTATTTCAGGTTTTGTGGACACTACTCTAGGACCATGTTAGCCAAGTAGCAGAGGGAGCCATTCCTGCCATATCGTTTTTCCATCGAAATACTCCAGCTGGAAGTCTGGCATTTGTTTGGGTCAATAGAACTGCTTTTTGACATGGAATATCCAAAAGCTTACGTTCGTAAGTGGTCAACAAGGTAGGTAAGTGGTTATTTATCAAAGTGCAGTCTAAAATGGTTCAACACTCGTCAGCTCAAATCGCAAATTTTCAGGTGTTCATTACTCCAAATCGGCACCGTGCCACATCACCAAACTTTGCTAATGCACTTACAAGAGCTTCAAAAACAATGTGGCAGTGTCGGCATGTCCACTGTTTTTTGCGTTCAACGTCAATATTCGTCTTTTCGAGGGAAGGTTTTGTTTACGTTGACAACAATTTGGGGAACGAAAAGCTTTGTCCTTGAACGATTACAGACAGGGCAAAAGCCACGTGTCATGTGTCACAAGAAGCAAATACTTCAGCCCTGATATTTCGAGGGCTAAGCGAGTTTCGCACTTAAAAGTCATAAGATTTGTAAATATTTCAATGCTTCAGAGCTTTGTCTGACAGAGAATGTAAGGAGTAACAAATTAATGATTTGAAGGTCAGAAATTTAGCCAATTCCTCTTTGATGTTACAGCCTTGTGCCCACAGTAAGGGTCGAGGTAGAACCGCCTATGCATCCGCTGGGTAAATTTTGCGTATGCCAAGAGATAATCTATAGTACATAGATTATAAGACTTCAAGATTTGAAGTTTTGTGTACACCGGCGTACACCAAAATGCGAGGTCTTGTCTACCATATAAATGTGATGGAAACCACCGTGATTGCATGCAGTCTGGCCTTACGCTAGTTATTTGTTGCATTATTGCTGAGAACAATGAGTCATGTTAGTTTTTAATTCCACTTTAAGTGAAGAAAGCCAGGAATGCGGGAGAGGGGGCATGGGGCTAACTGCCCCTTCTGCCCTCATAAAAATAATCTGAACATGTTATTTCCTATTGTTTTGCCTTGTGCAACTATTGGCATCCATGACAAGGTATTAATCTGAAATATAGTGACAAGTGTTTGCAAAATGGTGTATTGTTTTTGTCTTGCAGATATATGCACCTTCAATGCATACTACATTTACGAATGAGATTTCACTTGCACTGGTTCAAAATATCCTTGGCCCATCCAACTTCACTAGCTTTGATGATTTATACATAGATGCCAACGAGACTTAAAAGCAGCACTGGAACATACAGCATACGTAACCATTGCAAACAAAGTTTCAGAGCTGTAGGAAGCATTTTAAACGTGGGGACATAGCACCACAGGGACCCCAGGAAGTTGTATAGCCCAACCTCCCCCCCCCAATGATAAAGAGGCCTTCCTCTTTAGCCTCCCTTGTGATTGTGAAGCTATGACATAATGCTTTAAAAGAGAGAGATCAAAAGCAAGGGGGTGGGGTTATACAACTTCCTGAGGTCCCAGTGATGACACTGCAAGGGAGTTTTTCATTAAGCTGAAGGGACACTTCTTAAAAAGGGCACCAATATGAATATTGTAAAATCTTAAATGAGGCATGTGCCCCTCCCCATGATCCATGGCTCCTACATTTCTGAGAAGCTGGGAAGAAAGAAAATTTCAGGAACATTTTCACAACATTTCAGAACTATCCAGTATCATTGCAGGATATTTTCTTACGCTAGTTAAGTATGTTTAAATTCTGAAAGGTGTTTTCAAGTTTCGTTCACTGAATTTGTCTGTTTTTATTTGTGCATTTACCTGTCTGTTTTTATACATTCAAAGTTAATTCTGTTAATGGAAAAGAGATATTTTAGAATGATGCAGGGTCACCAGGAAAGAGTGTTGGCCTACATGAGCAAACTGGGCATGTTTCACGAGCTGTATTCAACAATAATATTATTGATCCTAAAAGAAAAATGCACCTTAAATTTCAAGGGCAAGAATTTCTGTTGCAAAATCAAAAATATTTCCACCACCAGGTCTCTGTTAATGCTTTTGATTCCACTTAGTTCATTCACATCACAAATAAAGCAAGCAGACTGAGCCAAGTTGTCTTTATTTTGAAACCACTTTGTGAGGAGTTCAGTCATATTTCAAATGAAACTAAAGGCACTTCTTGGGAATCAAGAAACTCTAGTAGACTTGATCACAATGGGCAATTTTGGGAGCTTGGGTATCTTTTAGTTCTCTTCTGGCATTTCAGCGAAGTTTAGATTAATTGGTAGACCCTCGATTGCAAAAGTAAACAACCAAATTCTTAACTATTCTCAAAAGCACTGTGGGACTTGGGTAGTAAGTCTGGTACTGCTGCCTTTCCAGTATGACACTTTGCCTCTGCCGCTTTCCTCGATATATCAACTTGCAGAAAATTAAAGTCTCTACTTGAAACCGAGTGTGCGTGCGCATAAAATACGAAAAATAACTATGCTCAAAAACTGCATTTTTCCCCATTTCAGCCCCCCTGTCGGAAGCTCCTGCCCTCCGTCTGAAGATTTCCGGCGCCACCCCTGCCTTAAGTTAGATTTATCCTTAAAATTCCAAGAAGTATTTACAACACGGAAATTTCAAACAAAGCTGTAGATGGTATGGTATTCCCATGCATGGTATCATAAAATTGTTCTAAAATTTTTTACCAAAAAAATGCATATGCAATGGTTGGTGAAAAACAAATTGAAGGTGTAAGCTGCAAGTAAACTTTTAAAGGCTGTAAGAGTAAGCATAGATCCTCTGTTATTAGATGCAAGAGCATATTGTTGTAGTGGCAAGCTGCAAAAAGTTGTATACATTATTGGTGTCGTGGCGCAGTGGTGTAATCCTCTGACATTGCAGCCAGAATAGTCAGGCGGAGTGGATTCGAGTCCCGGTAGGGCCCCACCACTTGAGCGTCATGACACGGGGTCGCGGACTCGATTAGGTCTGCTCTATTTCTGCGATCCCAGCGCTTGGCGCTGAAAAACGCAACTTCACCTTCACCTTCACCAATGGAAGTTTTCCAAGCTGGCCTGGAGTATTGGTTTCATTTTCAAAAGATTAAGATTAGGTTGTTTGATGAAAAATAGTCTTTTGATGGCAATAGTATTATGCGGGGGTATTGCAACATTGCAAACATCTTGATTCTACAAATGGGGTGCAGCTGATAAACAAACAGTTATCATTGAGATGGGATGTGTGGTGGGTGGCTATCATGAGGTCATAGGTCCATTTTCATTATCAATTTCTATATGGGATCTTGGCAGTCTAATGTGAAAGCACCATTTGCAGTTTATGCCATATGTAATGTAACAATGTATTGTGCTTCTCAATGATAAAGGAAAATTGGTGTCAAAAGTAATGTTCCATACAGTGCTTCCTTCCTTTCATTGTTGAAATTTATGGAACAAATATTTCAAGATCAGTCTAACAAAAACATGTTGCAAAGGTTTACATGCGTTATACCCTATGTATTTAAGATTCTACTTTTTTCATTTCCTTTAGGTTCCTGGAGACCAGATTGCAGTGCATGCATGATTTAGCCTCAGTGTAGTGGTGAATGAAAGAAAGTGAAAGATGCAAGCGCAATTAAAGTCTAAAGGCGGTGAGGGTAAAAATAGATCCTTAGCAGATGCAAAGAACCTTTTGTTGTAAGCTGCAAGCTGCATTCTGCAAGCTGCAAGCTGCAAAAGTTGTACACCTTATGAATGCAAGTTTTCTAAGCTGGCAAGCAGAGCAAACTGTTACCAACTCGCCAACGTTTCACGGCACCTAATCTTGAGACTCTTTGATATAAGAAACCTTAAGGAACATGGGTTCTATTTTGTAAAAGATTAACATGGTATCCTTTTTAATACAAAATAAAGTATTTTGGTGACAAAAGCGTTATGTGGGGCTTATTTTTATTGAATTAGCAAGATTTTCATGATCAAAATAAGGTGGAGATGATAAACAAGCTATTATCACTGAGAAGGGGCTTGGTTATATGATCATACTTTGGTGCAGATCTTGGCAATCTGATGGGAGTGCACAACTGCACCGCATGTTGATTGCAGTCGTGAGTCAAAAACAATGTAATGTACTGTATTTTCCTTTGATCCATTATTACAATTTATGTAACAATTATTTCTGGATCAGCCTGACAAAAATGTGATGTGAAGAAATTCTACTATATAAACTGAAACATGATATATAGTCAAGAACTCACTGCATTTCTTTTATTGTTACAATATTATAAACAAATATATCCAGGACAAGAATAAACAAATATGATGTGAGATGGGAGCTCATAGTACCCGCCACAAGCATATTGATCAACTTGATTGTCAAAAATTCTTTGAATTCTTAATATTTTTCAATAATCCTTCACTTTCTGATGGAATTCCTCAGTCAAATGAGAAAGACATGCTGGAACGTTTAACAGGAACTTTCACAGGAAATTAAGAAATTCATAAGAATTCTCTCAAGGCAAAAAAATTGTGATACTGCGCACCTGCCTACGGTCTTTCTTCTGTAAACTTTAAAGAACTGGACAGTTCTGGTGTGCATCAGAAGGAGGTTTGTTTTATGCCTATTGCAGCAAAATGAAATCAAAGTAATCTGTTTTATCAAACTGTTCAAATCCATACAAACACAAAAGAAAGATGTTATGCAAGCTGATTTTGTTTTGGTTCAGAAAAATTTCTGGCCAGGCAGTAATTAGCTCATACTACCATGGATTATTTTGTCAAATGCAAACAATTGTTCACTTGGCCAAATGGGCAGTCTTTCTACTCTCTTGTTCTTTCTACTTACACCACAGAAAGAATGCATGCAGGCTAGCACATGCCTAGCTTTGCTGATGTTTATATGCTGATAGGCAATCGAGGTGAATCACAGCCTTTTTTGGGTGTGAAATGTGGCAAGAAAATACTGTTGCTTTGTGAATGAACTTAAGAACATGAAATTAATTTTACAAACAGAAGGGGCTGTCACTGCTGTCACAATCTGCCTGCTCAACAACAGACTGCACAAAACGTTCCACTTTAGCACTTTCATGGGTGAATAGCAAGAAGTTTTAGCATTCTATCCACAACCACAACTACTTATTTTTACCATTCAAGGTGGATCATCAGATATTTTTTGAGAGCTCTCCGCAGGAGCTAGGAATGTTGAAGCGTGAGCGAAGCGAGCGCTTAACTTCCTAGTTATTTAATAAAAACAGTCCATCATGCTAGCGCTGATGGTAATTTTAGGTTTTAGTTATTGGCCCTGGTGATAACCCGGGTGATAACAAAGCTGAATTGCCGTTGTGTGAACGTGGGGACAAGTAAAGGAGCTTAGCTGAATGGGCTACCTTGCTTAAATAAATGATGATACGATATGATATGATATGTTTGATTTGATACGTAAGAGCTTTGGCCAATTTACAAACAAGCTAAAAGAGAAGGGAAAAATGCGAGATTGATAGTGGACAAACTCTATATCAATAATCAATTGGTTATCCCAAGGAATACTGCAGGGGGTCTAACTGACCCGCCCAAACTGACACCGGAAAAAGCCAGATAGCGGTATGAGGACGTCATGGAGGCGTAGACTGACAAATCACTGATAGAACAAAACATGAGTAATATTGGTAATATCCAAATTTCATTCTTAAATGTCAACGGGCTTCGTAATAAAACACGACTTCCGGAATTTCTAGAAATGATAAAGGATTATGATATTATTGCTTTTGCAGAATCAAACACAGATTATTTCGATGACTTTAATTTACCAGGATTTAGTTTTGCATACATGAAAAATGCCGGGTGAGTCAATAAAAACGCCCGACGTTAGAAAAAATCCTGATCCCTGAATATCAAAAGCAATGATGTTCAAAACCGTCTTGTTTTATCCCCGATATGTCAAATTAGGTTCAGTAATTTACCCGTCTTTAATCAGTCATTCCTTCTTGTCGAAATAGGAGATTTTCTACAGAAAGCCGCTTTCGAAAACCTGCAAAAAGGAGCGAAAACAGCAAGCAAAATTTCCCTGTGTTCTCCTTCCTAGCAATAATGACTCTTGGATGTGTGTGCATGTATTTTGTCCTCATGGGAGAATGGAATCCCCCTGAATAAGTCATGCACACTAGGGGGAAGCTTTTCAACCAGCCAAGAGGACAGCACGTGCTAAAGGATGCTGAAAGTCATCGCTGTGAGGTTAACACATGAGGGACTTTTGCTTGTAATTTTAGCATGTTTTTTAAGGTTTCTCAAAGGGATTCATTTTTGAAAATCGCTTACAGAATCTGAACGGAGTGACCGATTTTAGCAAGAAAATTTCCAAAAATAATTTAACATGTTAGCTATTCAATCGGGTATTGCAAAATATCATTGTTTACATACTCAGGGAGTAGCAGCCTTTCAAACGCCAGGCGTTTTTTTTCTTCCTCACCCGGTAGAAATAGGAACAAACAAGTGAGATCCGGAGGCATTTTTATTGCAATAAATGATAGTATTAAGGAAAACTTTGACATTGATTTGAAATTAAGCTCTGAAGTAATTATTTGGTTAAAGGAGAAGAAAAAAATATTAAAAACAAGAAACAAAATGGCTGTAGGGTTTGTTTATATCGCCCCTATTGGTCCTTTTTATTACGATGACGAGACTTTTGAAAACATAGGAAAAGATATCAGTATGTTAAAATCACAACAATTTGACATCTTACTGCTTGGAGACTTCAATGCAAGAACTAGGACAGACGATGATTATGCTGAATTCGATGAAACACTGTTGGAGCAAGTAGCTATTAGTGTTGATCAAATTTCAACTGAAACAAGCGAAAACTTCATAAAACTGAAAAATGCGAATGTACAATTGAGACGAAGTTCTCACGATTGTGCTAAAAACTCACACGGTGATGAATTAATAGAACTATGCTGCAACTGTGATATTTTTATAATGAATGGTCATATTAGGGAAGATAAAAATATCGGTGAAACTACTTGTCAGGATAAATCTTTAATTGACTACGCAATCGGCAGCTCTGACGTACTTTGTGCTTGCAATGATTTAAGAGTTGAGGATTTCAACCTTCTTTTTTCAGATGTTCATAATCCAATCTCAATTTCCCTTAAAAAAATATCCACAAAAGAAAAGATTGTAAACATAGAAGAAGACGATACAGAATATTTAGCTGAAAATATCGATAAGAGAAGCAATCTAACACAAAATTGGAATTACAGTCAGAACGGAAGTAGCGTGAACACGAGGCTCCAAAACATCCAATGAAATTTCGAATATTATTGGAATGTTGTTTTGAAAGTTTCGAAGATCTATTGTAACTTCAACAGTAATGAGAAATGGCGTTCAATGCGGCAAACAGATTTTACGAGCCAGGGAAGGCAACACCATTTAAACTTGGGGAAGAAATCATACTTGCTTTAAATCAAGGTGCCAGAGTATTTGAAGTGTGCAACAGATTTAAAGTTGTTGGAGTTGGAGTTGACTCCGTCGGCTTCTGTACTAGGAACGGAAGGCCCTTCTGCAACGTCGCGCACAGTGTAGGCCATCTCCTGCTTTCCACTCACAGGTATACCCTTCATAACAAACTTAAATTCATTTGGGAGCAGTTCTCCGATTTCGTCTTCGATTTGTGATAAGAAACCAAAACTTTTGGAGACTCGTAGTCTTAGCAAGTATGATAGGGCATTGTTTCGTAACGAGCTGCAGCAGATTGATTGGGAAACCATCCTTAGCTCTTACGCTGATAATCCTGATAATATGGCTACCACTTTTCAGGAGATCTTTGAGTCGGTTTTAGATATCCATGCACCCCTGAAAAAAAGAAGAGTAGGTAGCACCTCTACTCCTTGGATAACCCCAGAAAATTGGAAATTAATGAGGGAAAGGGATGCAGCTAAGAAAGCGACGAAAACATATCCTGAAAAGTGGAACACATACAAGCATCTCCGTAACAAGGTAACACAAAAAATACAAGATGAAATACAATCACACTATCATGGATTAATTGAAGAAAATAAAGGAGATCCAAAAAGAATGTGGAAGGTTATTAACAAGGTACTAGACAAGGCAACACCCTCAACAGAAGTTTCGACCTTAGATGTTGAGGGGAGAACAATTACAAAAGAAAAAGATATAGCTGAAGCACTTAATCATCACAGCTGAAGCAAAACAAAATGATGTTTGTACCTGTCGATGAAACGTATGTGCTAAATGCCATTAAGCAACTAAAAAATGGCAAAGCACCAGGACCAGATAAGATCTCCACTAAGCTAATTAAAGATGCAGCTGACTTCATTTGGAAGCCACTAACCATGGTTTTCAACTCATCATTGAAGTATGGCGTCTTCCCAGATATCTGGAAATTAGCAAGAGTCACACCAATTTTTAAGACAGGCTCAAAAAAAGATGCAAATAATTATAGACCCATCTCTGTCATTTCAGTCTTTTCAAGGATGTTGGAAAAAATAGTTCACGATCAGCTTATTGAATATCTTGTAACTAACAAATTATTGACGCCAAATCAATCTGCTTTTCGAAAATTATATTCCACCGTAACATCCCTGATAAATGGTACTGACTACTGGTATGACAACATGGATAAAAAGCAACTCACCTAAGCCATATTTCTTGATCTGAAGAAGGCATTTGATACCGTGGATCATAGAATATTGATAAAAAAGTTAGGTGTATACGGTATCAGGGGAATCTCGGGAGCATGGTTCTCAACTTTCTTAAGTAATAGAAAACAATTTTGTTCAGTTAATGGACAAAAGTCAGACAAAAGTCAGGGGCTAGATTGGTAACATGTGGCATACCGCAAGGGTCGTGCTTGGGACCACTCCTATTTATCATCTATCTAAATGACTTCGAAAAATGTTTAGAGTTCTCTAGGGCTAGTATGTATGCAGATGACACGCATGTCACTTTAACATCTAACAACGTTGATGATTTGATTACAAATGCCCACAGAGAATTAAGAAACATCTCGGAATGGATGAGAGTAAACAAGCTAAGTGCCAACCCTAAAAAAACCGAATACATGATTATTGGCCATCCACGGAGAATCAATGACGTTGAAGTCTCGGAACCACTGAATCTTAATGATTCAGAAATAAAGCGTGTCGCAAAGGCAAAATCACTAGGGGTTGTTGTGGATGAAGGATTACATTGGGATAACCAACTCAGCAAAGTGAAGGGGAAGATGAGTGGTGGTCTAAGGTCACTAAGAAAACTGAAATACCTCATTCCACAATCTCAGCTTGACCATGTATACCGCGCCCTTGTTGAAAGTCATCTGCGATATGCTAATGTTATTTGGGGGAGTCTTTCAAAATCAAAAATAGATACCCTCCAACGTCTGCAGGATAGAGCACGTTCGATCATTGATAACGCCAGACAAAAGGATGGCTGGTCTCATAACTGGTTGACCGTTGAACAACTGATAAAATTCGATCGATCAGTTATGACATACAAAATAATCAACAGGCAATGTCCCGAGAGCCTTTGGGATAAATACCATCAAAGGACCCAGCTCTCCAACCACATAACAAGGAATTGCAGGGACCTTCAAATCCCAAGAAACAATCTTGAATACGTCAAGAAAGGCTTTCATTATTCGGCACTGAAAGCTTGGAACGACATTCCCATTGGCATCAGAGAGCTCCCTACACTTAGTAGGTTCAAAAAGCAACTAAAATGTTATTTCAAGAGCTGAAAGAATACAAAAACACAACTCCCTGGAAGAGCAGCTGCTTCATAATAGGTTTTAGAAAGATACACTGTAAATATGTATATATTATAATGTATTATTGTAATTAGGCTTTTTTCTTTTGTTACTTTGTATTGCTGAAGGGATTTTGTGTTTAAATAATTTAAAATGAAAAAAAAATGAAAATGAAAATGAAACGTAGATATTCCAATGAGGAATCCTGAAACTCTTCATCTCGCTTTACAAATCCGACCAATTTGCCATCAATCTTTACCTTGTACCTGCACGCCATTTTCTTTACGCACGCATGCAAAATTGTAATGAAAGTTCGAAAATTTATGCAAAAATGCTGCGCAATGATTGGATATTTGTTCAAAGTTCATGTACATGCTACCTCCGTTTTGATTGTAATGAGTCTGGAGAAATACAACTCACTGCTTACTAGAACAGGAAGCAAACGTACCTTAACGCTACGCTCACATTGCACAATCCTTTGCAAGCTCTTGTGCAGATTTGCGCCATACTAATTCCTGAGAGTTTCGGAGTGCAAACTACTTACTTGCGGTAAGAGGCTTGCTCATTCGATAAAGCTTGTTGGTTTTCAAGCAAATTACTTACGCGCGCGAGCAGGCGAGATGGCTTTTGAGCCTTTCATGGCCTTTCATTCCAAGTAGCAAAATTGCCTACTTTATGTGATCCAATGGACATATCAATCACAATGGGAAAAACCGCAAACAAAAGTGCGTTTACACAACACAATCAAAAACATGCACACAAAAACCAGCCTGTAAGAAACCCATGATGGCCTTCTTCAGTAAAATGTATGAAGAATTCCGCCTATGGTACTGAGGCTCAAGATTTAAGCTTACAACTACATGCCCTGTTATAATTAAACCTAAGCCTAAAAGACGTGCAGGTGCTACCAACATATTGTACACCACAAACAGTACATCCTAACAAAAAATACACAACATTCGACGAGTCACAATAATTAAACGAATAGTTTATCCAATATTCCCGGCAATCAACATTAAAATGAAAATATTCACCATTGCCCATTACATGACACACTTGATAACGAGATTTACCACAAACGAGAACATCCCTTCTTATCAGCCGGCCCCCCCCCCCCCATTTCCTTCATTACTCAAACTAGCCCTAACAAGTATTTACATTACTAAATACATAAAAACAATTTAAAAGCACTCCTAATCATAGTGTCAGGGATAGCATTAAAAGATCGAGTTCATCTTATTTACGCAATGGGTCCCTCCTTAGAATTGGTTATAAATAATATAAACGATAACCCTTAACGTGTTTTCGCAGTGTCTTATAGTGTCTCGTGATAACATTCATTTATTGAAGAGCACGGAAAGACGATGATCAGAAACTCTCCCTTCCAGAAAAATGTCAATTGCTCAGGAACCAAAGCAAGCGATGGAAAGATCCAAGATTGGATGGTCAGAAAGAGATCCCTGAAAAATAGCGTGTGACCTAAACGAAAAGCTCAGCACTAAAATCAACACAACAACCAACATTTTCTAAGCAAGAATGAAATTTATGCATCAACCTAACTTGCGTTTAATTTAAACCCTTAGGGGCAAAGTAATCCAGCCGATATTGCCAGAAGCTTTCCCGCATTCTCTTTCCCCCGTTAGGCTATCAATTATCTTTAAGCAGATATCCTTCATAAACCCATGGTGGCCTTCTACAATAAAATGTATGAAGAATTCGGGTTGGGGTACTGAGGCTCCAGAATCTGAATTGAGGTACTGGGGTACTGAGGCTCTGAAGTTCCTATTTTTAGGGATCACTGTCTGACCATCTAATCTTGGATCTTCCATCGCTCGTTTTGTTGTAACAGATCTATTGAAATTTTGTAAAGGGTATGGTATTACTTGTGTTCATGGCGATCAAGAGACACATAAACCAAAGTTTTTTGTTTTCACGCCTTTGGAGGAAGCTCATTTCAAAATATTTTACTTGCCTCAAAGGAACTTTATTTTCTACCCAGCTAAACTAAAGATTTTGATCAAACTTTGTTACCACTCATACTATATGTTCATGGATATATATGACAAATGTGAATTCAAAAGCTTGGTCAATTTCTCTGCAAAATATTGCTGAAGTTTGGTGTCCTACTTAACAGCAAACACTAGAACACTTGCCAGTCAATTATGGATTCAAAAATGCGAAAGAATGAGTGAAGCTCTTGTAAGAATGTGTGAAACAATTCAGCATTCTTTCGGGACTGACAGTGTAGATATATCCTTTCCTTAAAAAATATCTTCATTTGAACGAGATGTTGAATATCATGTTTGAGTCCCAAGGTGAAGAAAAGCAAAAAGGTTTTCAAAACTGTGTGCTTGCAAAGCAATCACAAAAGTAGAATGTATAAGGGCCCAAATGGTTCAAAAGTATCCCCTATTAACTAAAGTACATTTGTATTAGGGGATACTTTTGAATCATTCAGGCCCCCACAAGAATGGGTTCCAATGCGGGGTGAGTGGCCGAGTGGCTTATACAGTCTTCATCAGGTGACCGAAGTTAAGCTCGGTCGAGTGAAGTCAGACTCCGGATGGGTGACCTCGGAGGCCTGACCTCACAACTCATCTCGTCGTCCTTCGGAAGGAACGTTAAACTAGGGGTCCCATGCCAGGAAATGGCATGCACAGTGGGCCTAAATTAGCTTTCAGTAGCTGTAAATACTGACAAGCCCACTGAAAACAAAATTGAGTGCATGCTGCCTGGAGTACAATGTACAGCAATTTTTGGTCATTTCAGTCACGCGTTGTATTGCGTACTTCTCTTTCTTTACCATAGGGCTAAAGCATGATATTCCATAGCTCATGCAGGCGAAGCAAATTTGAAAGACAAAAGATAGATTTGCACTTTTATTCTCAAAAGAATGCTGACTTGTTTAGCACATGCTTGCAAGTGCTTCGCTGATTCTTTCATATTTTCCTCCAAGAATGGACTGAGTAGTGTTCCTAGTTTGTATTTCTCCCGTAGGATACAAAATTTTAGTACTTCTTTTCGAAGAAAAACTGGCCAAGTGTTTTACGTCAAATTTGGCATTTGTGACTTTAGACATAACAATAATATGAGAGGCAAAAACAGTTGATCAAAATCTTTAGATTAGTGGAGCATAAAATGAAGTTTCTCTGAAGCCAGTCAAATACCCCCAAAATGCCCCCCCCCCCAAAGCCGTGAAAGCGAACGATTTTGGTTAATTTTTCTTTCGATTGCCACGAATACGAATAATATCATACCTCTTTTGATTGACCGATTTGTTCCGACGGATATATATATCATCTCGTTTGAAAGTAGAACAAAAGATGGGCGCCTGCCATCATTTGTCCTATTGTTTTGATAATCTCTAAAGATCATCAAATAGAATGGAATACAAAAGACTATATTTAGATTGCCCAGGCCCCTGATTTAAGTCACCTTTTATCTCCGTCATTTGTCTTTAAGGGCTAGGAAGATATTGCAACTTTCAAGCGGAAATCTGGCACAAGTGTTTTCGATCTTTATGATTTAACAAGTATGTCCTTACCTTCCGTTTTCTTCCAAACAGATACCTTCTCTTTGATCTTTGCAAGTTGGTCATGCCCCAAGATGATCCCAAACTTGTTTGTATCTTTAAATTTGACGACATGAGTACACGTTGCTTGTTGGTCACATTGAAAATAAGCACTGCTGATCAATGGAGCTTGACCAGATTCAGATTCATCTTCACCCTGGCCATTGTGTTTTTCATTTTGAAGCACGAAGTATCTGTTTGTAGAAACAATAAAGACGCAAATACAGATCACTGCAACTGACATTTGTAGCCTCACCATGTTGCAAGATGCCTTCTGGCGAATATCATCTTCACGCCCTGAGCTTCATATGTAAATTTTCATTTTTAAAATTCACCTTGTTAGACGGGAGTATTTACAATGTAATCGAGGGGTGAACCACTCTATAATAAATTGCTCAAGATTTGCAACAGAATAACAAAACCTCAATAGGAATTTCCAGGAAGAAAAATGATCTGCGAAAAATTTGCGAGAATTCTAGCGATTGACTAACCCTCGACTAGCATAGGAATATAATTTGAC
The DNA here is from genome assembly GCA_964020215.1 of Aurelia sp. 3 sensu Dawson et al. (2005). NCBI lineage: Eukaryota > Metazoa > Cnidaria > Scyphozoa > Semaeostomeae > Ulmaridae > Aurelia > Aurelia sp. 3 sensu Dawson et al. (2005). Next base: position 6,029,882 of record OZ026584.1, read on the forward strand.
AATTCAATACTTTGATATTTGTACTTTGTGTCTTGTATTTGACTATCTCATTAGCCTGTGCTCGACCTTAGCACTCCTGTCAATATTTTTTAGGATAGTGTATTTCAAAATACCACTTGTACTGGGTATCCCCGAAAAGTATAGGGATTTCATCGACCCTAGCTATAAGAATATAGCGCAAATCAGTAATAACTAACTTGAACATAGATGTTTCGATTGTTGATATCGGAGCGTTGAGAGCTAAGATATTAATCTTCAAAGGATAAATTTGCCGCCATCTCCAGACTTGGCCTTACCTTCTGGCCTAAGCAGACTCTTGAAGCATGGTGAATAAACTGAACAAAATTTGAGGCACGAGGGACAAAAAATTAAAGAATGCCACAACAGTTTTGCTACACAAATTGGAATTTTTGTGAGACCTATCGTCAAAGGAGTTCCAAAATCAGCTTCATTCGTGTCAATATCGACAATTTAGTTTACACATAATGTTCATGAGTGAAGGTACATCTCTGCTGCAACTGTCGAATGATTCCTTTAACAGAATTTGCTATCAGATTTCTCTTCAAGGAATGATTCGACAGATCAAAGAGTGCGTTGTGTTGATGCTCAAAGGAGTACTTTCACCTATGAATAGCATAATACATTGTCGAAATTGAGATAAATGAAGCTGATTTTGGGGTTCCTTTGACCATCGGTCTCACATTAATGGTATTTTTCTTAAACACGCCTGTTGTACTGTCTTTAATTTTCTCCCTCGTGCTTCAAATTTCGTTGATTTTATCCACCGTGCTTCAAAACTTGCTTAGACAAAAACGTCAGAGCTTTGCCTTGGATGTGAAGGTAAGTTTGTCCTTCGAATATCGATATTCTTAGCTCAAAACGAACCAACATCAACAAGCGAGGTATCTATATTCAAGTGAGCTATCGAGGTATGTTTTGAAAATTAGTTCGGTTCGATTGACATTGTATTCTAGCCGCTAGGGTCAACCAAATCTGCATACTCTTTTTGGTACATCCGGGACAATGCTCCTGTAGGAGTCTGTATAGAACATAGCGACATCCTGAATTTGTGATTATGAGTACACTGTTTAATGTGAATATAAAACTCCATGTTACAAACATCATAATTAACGTTTTCAAATCATCGATGTGATTAAATTCATCATTAATTTACTTGTTTATAAGTTGTGTCGCTCTAGCAGGTAGGTCATTCAAAGAGACGAAACTACACCTGCAATCATAGCTTAGACTCCAAGCCAAAAATGAGACAAAAAGTATTGTCTGTACTGCATTGACACCAGGTGTGTTACAAACAATGTATATGTCTGATGCGCTATGGAAAGTATGGAATAGAAAATATGTGTCCGAAAATTGAAACTAAATTATCTATCTACCAGTAAACTTAGACGCGAAAAGTTTGTTCTTAAAATCATTCACCTTTATGACCCAGAAAATCGAAAAGATGTGACTGTAAGGGGTATGTATGGGAGTAAAAAATTCACGCGTCATTCGGATCCATGATTTACTTGCTACTGAAGTTAAAATTCTATTTCTGGATTTGAGAACTGCATTGAATTTCAATTCAAACAAATCACGGATCAGAATGGAAGCTGGAAATTTCAATTCATAAACGCCCGGCGCTTGAAAGGCTGCTGCTCCCTGAGTATATAAGCTATGAAATTTTGCAAACTTTGATTGAATAGCTAAAATTTCCAATTATTTTTAGAAATTCTCCAGGCTAAAATCGGTCGCTCTGTTCAAATTCTGTAAACGATTTTCTAAAATGAATCCCTTTGAGAAACCTTAAAAAACGTGCTAAAATTACAAGCATGCTAAAGTCCTTCATGTGTTTACCTCACTTCGATGACTTTCGGCATCCTTTAGTACGTGCTTTCCTCTTGGAGGGTTGAAAAGTCTTCCCCCTAGTGTGAATGACTTATTCAGGGGGATTCCATTCTCCCATGAGGACAAAGTACATGAACACATCAAAGAGTCATGACTGCTAGGAAGGAAAACAAAGAGAAAATTTGCTTGCTGTTTTCATTCTTTTTTGCAGGCTTTCACAGGGTGCTAATCTGCAGAATATCTCTAATTTCGGCGGGAAGGAAGGACCAATTAAAGCCATAGGCGTAGTAGACAGGGGGGCTGGGGGGCTGCAGCCCTCCCAACGTTGGAAAAAATTGCAAAAATCAGCCATAATAGGGCAGAAAATCGGCCTAAAATCGGGCAAAATTTTAGTAAACAATGGATCTTCTATCGGGCAGCCCCCCTGAATTTTATTTCCCCCTAAGCTCATGATTAAAGCCGGGTAACTTACTGAATCAAATTTAACATATCGAGGATGATAAAAGACAGACTTCAATATCATTGCTTTGATATTCAGGGAGCAGGATTTTCTCAAACGCCAGGCGTTTTTATTGACTCAGCCGTTAGAAACTCCTTACAGGCGTTTCTTCAAATATCTACATAATAAAGATGAGTGATTTTTCCAACTACGCCTTGTCTAAGTTAAGCCAACCACAGTTTATCTAACTGAACTTTTGACTGATGGATTGATATACATATATTGAATATCGGTCACATACTTTCAATCCACAGCTCTCTAAAGTTGTAAATTTTCTTTTTGAGTCACTCAATATTCATGGCACATCCTTGCCAGTTGAAATTAGAAGAAGTGTGACTGGTAATTAGAAAGTGATTGACGGCAATGAGCGATGCTATTTCACGATCTATCAAGACAAAATAATTCTGGCTGATGCTATCTTTACAAACATTCATTTGGTCACAACAAGAAATATCTCAATTTTCCTATGGTTTTGCATGGCAATTGAGGGGAAACGGACAGGTTTCTCTAAATTGAAAGGAAACGGACATTTCAATATCTTTCTTAGGAATCTGTTAAGAAAGTATCCATTTCCCAAAAATTTTCCAACACAAACAACATGGGGAAACTCCAATATTTATTGCAGTGGGTAATGTTTTCATATATTCACTGATACTAAGCTTATTTTTAGAAGGCATTCAGTATACCGGTAGATAGATATATTCCAATCAATCTGATTTTCTTTCATACTAGGAAGTTAAGCGCTCGCTTCGCTCGCGCTTCAACATTCCTAGCTCCTGCGGAGAGCTCTCAAAGAATATCTGATGATCCACCTTGAATGTACAATAAGTAGTTGTGGTTGTGGATAGAATGCTAAAACTTCTTGTTATTCACCCATGAAAGTGCTAAAGTGGAATTTTGTGTTTGTATGGATCTGAACAGTTTGATACAACAGATTACCATTTTGCTGCATTAGGCATAAAACAAACCTCTTTGTGATGCACACCAGAACTGTCCAGTTCTTTAAATTTTACAAAAGAAAGACCGTAGGCAGGTGCGCAGTATCACAATTCTTTTGCCTTGAGAGAATTCTTATGAATCTCTTAATTTCCTCCGAAGAATTCCATCAGAAAGTGAAGGATTATTGAAAAATATTAAGAATTCAAAGAATTTTTGACAATCAAGTTGATCAATATGCTGAAATTCAGTGAGTTCTTGACTGTGTATCATGTTTCAGTTTATATAGTAGAACTTCTTCACAGCATATTTTGTCAGGCTGATCCTGAAATAATTGTTACATAAATTGTAACAATGGATCAAAGGAAAATACAGTACATTACATTGTTTTTGACTCATGACTGCAATCAATATGCAGTGCAGTTGTGCACTCCCATAGATTGCCAAGATCTGCACCAAAGTATGATCATATGACGAAGCCCCTTCTCAGTGATAATAGCTTCACGCTAGCGAGCCTATACGCACTACTGTGGTGGATACGCCATACAGAGGCGGGGTATTATGCTTGATGTGGTGGATACGCCATACAGAGGCGGGGTATTATGCTAACGTGGTGGGGTATTATGCTTGTTGTGGTGGATACGCCATACAGAGGCGGGGTATTATGCTAACGTGGTGGGGTATTATGCTCCGCCTCTGTATGGCGTATCCACCACATCAAGCATAATACCCCACCACGTTAGCATAATACCCCGCCTCTGTATGGCGTATCCACCACAACAAGCATAATACCCCACCACGTTAGCATAATACCCCACCTCTGTATGGCGTATCCACCACATCAAGCATAATACCCCACCACGTTAGCATAATACCCCGCCTCCGTATGGCGTATCCACCACATCAAGCATAATACCCCACCACGTTAGCATAATACCCCGCCTCCGTATGGCGTATCCACCACATCAAGCATAATACCCCGCCTCTGTATGGCGTATCCACCACAGTAGTGCGTATAGGTTCGTTAGCGTGAGCTTGTTTATCATCTCCACCTTATTTTTAACATGAAAATCTTGCTAATTCAATAACAATAAGCCCCACATAATGCTTTTGTCACCAAAATACTTTATTTTGCATTAAATGATCCCATGTTAATCTTTTGAAAAATAGAACCCAATGTTCCTTAAAGTTTCTTATATCAAAGAGTCTCAAGATTGGGTGCCATGAAACGTTTGGGAAGTTGGTAACAGTTTGCTCTGCTTGCCAGCTTAGAAAACTTGTATTCATAAGGTGTACAACTTTTGCAGCTTGCAGCTTACAACAAAAGGTTCTTTGCATCTGCTAAGGATCTATTTTTACCCTCACCGCCTTTAGACTTTAATTGCGCTTGCATCTTTCACTTTCTTTCATTCACCACTACACTGGGGCCAAATCATGCATGCATTGCAATCTGGTCTCCAGGAACCTAAAGGAAATGAAAAGAAGTAAAATCCTAAATACACAGGATATAAAGCATGTAAACCTTTGCAACATGTTTTTGTTAGACTGATCTTGAAATATTTGTTCCATAAATTTCAACAATGAATGGAAGGAAGCACTGTATGGAACGTTACTTTTGACACCAATTTTCCTTTATCATTGAGAAGCACAATACATTGTAACATTACATATGGCATAAACTGCAAATGGTGCTTTCACATTGGACTGCCAAGATCCCATATAGAAATTGATAATGACAATGGACCTATGATCTCCTGATAGCCACCACACATCCCATCTCAATAATAACTGTTTGTTTATCAGCTGCAGCCCATTTGTAGAATCAAGATAAAAATATGTTTGTGGCGTGTGGTACTAGTATGCAAATTAACCGATAATACTGTAAATTAAAGATTTAAGTACCAAATGTAGCGTAGATGTAAAAACACGACGTTTCGAGCGTATACTCGTTATCAAGCCAATCAAGATGTTTGCAATGTTCCAATATCCCCACATAATACTTTTGCCATCAAAAGACTATGTTCCATCAAAGGACCTAATCTTAATCTTTTGAAAATGAAACCAATACTCCAGGCCAGGTTGGAAAACTTCCATTAATGTGTACAACTTTTTGCAGCTTGCCACTACGACAATATGCTCTTGCATCTAATAACAGAGGATCTATGCTTACTCTTACAGCCTTTAAAAGTTTACTTGCAGCTTACACCTTCAATTTGTTTTTCACCAACCATTGCATATGCATTTTTTTGGTAAAAAATTTTAGAACAATTTTATGGGGAATACCATACCATCTACAGCTTTGTTTGAAATTTCCATGAGCAACCTGTGTTGTAAACACTTCTTGAAATTTTAGGGATAAATCTACCTTGAGGCAGGGGTGGCGCCAGCAATCTTCAGACGGAGGGCAGGAGCTTCTGACAGGGGGGCTGAAATGGGAAAAATGAAATGGGAAAAATGCAGTTTTTGTACATCATTTTGCCAAATTTCCTCCAACAGAAACCCGAAATTTCCTCCAACACAGGGGGGCAAGTGGCTTCCGACAGGGGGCTGTAGCTCCCTCTGGCCCTCCCCTGGCGCCACGCCACCACTGCTTTGAGGCTCCACCATGTCATAAGGACAATCAAAAATGAGGCTCCAACTCCATCCAAGCAATAAGATAGCATGGGCCTAGGCCTAGTAGGATAAGCCAAGCAAATGAGGATTCAAAGCTATGAAAATGTTGGCTAACATCACCTTTAATCTGCAATGTTTATGAATTTCTTCTGATCTGATAATGCTCTCATCTGAATTAGGCCTGCTAAAAAGGCCGATGTAGCAGTGATCATCTGGGCAGCACTTGGCAGCCATTGGCCCCGTCATCTTGCTCGTCATTTGCTTCACACGATACGGAAAGTTGTGACCTTTGGTGACCTTCCAGGAATCCCCAAAAGGCTCCACATCGCATGCGCATTTACGATTTACTTCACTGACGTAATATGCAAATTAGAATGGCTATTGAGAACAAGTGCAAGAAACAATAGCGCGGAAGCGCATGACAGCTTGAGCCCTGGTGAGCCCCAAAGCTATAGTTTTTAGAACCAATCAAAAAGTGAATAAACAAGGACATACATCGAATGGTCCCTTTGTCATTACATCGAATGCCCCCTTTGTCTTCCTATTGTGTTGATTGTTAAATTCACAATGGAAAACAAAAGAAGAAAGCTAATTGGATAATCGTTTACCTGCCTTATATATATAGATTTAAAGTTGACAAGTCTTTTTGTCGGTCTATTTATGTTTTCTTTTATCTCTTCTTTTCGCCTTTGACGTACATGGCATCTTTTGAATGTAACAAATCAAAGCAAATCAAATCAGGGATATCTCGCCTTGCAGGGAAGATTTGGGTATAGAATGGGCCTTTTTCATAACATATAGAGCACCCTTGATACCTACAAAGTCAAACTTTGAAAAGAGTTGACAAGAGTTGGCATTATATCATCTGCAGTATATCTCTATCGTTTCCTTTTGATACAATATTTTGATTCTTAGAGTAGATGTAAAGTTTTGACATCTTTCCCAGAGGTTTTCCTCTTTGTTTTGTCGCATGGCTACAAATTCATTGCTTTCACTCGTAGCTTTCAATGAGTACTCTCGAGTACCGAATAAACGGGGGGGTGGGAATAATCGGGGGGGTTGGAAATGGTTCGATATAGCAATAATCGGGGGGGCTGGAATGATCGGGGGGGTGCTTGGAGAAATAGAAAATAGTCGTTTTCTTAGGTAAACACATATCTTTTATATATTCATGTGAACAGTGATGTTACTGGTACATTTACTTTTGAGTTCTGGTTCTGTTGAATGCACTTATTGAGACTTTTCTTGCGTTTATTCAAAAATTTTGTTTACTACCATTTCATTTTTCCAAAAATTGATAAAAGGGGGGGTTGGAATAAGAGCGGGGGGGGTTGGAAAATTTTTGAAAAATTAATAAGCGGGGGGGACGATTATTCGGTACTCGAGAGTAAATAAACAAATATCGTGCTTGCCCACCTAAAACTAGTTTCAGTTGAATGATCCATAGCTAGCAGCATCTATGACTAGCTGCATGGAGTCAAAGCCCTATTTTTCAAAAGCAATAAATTTCTTCCAGTTGATTGTAACTTTGGATCTTAATCAGAACTGACGTGTCTACTCATAGCACATAATCTGGCTAGTTATTCTTTTGAAGTACCGTTCATTAGGTCCTTGTGGGGAACTCGATGTAGAATAATAAGTTTCCAAACAGCTTGTGTGGTGACGATGACCAGCAGATTCAAAGGGCGACGAAGTTGCGCCGAGGAGTCCTGGTATCTCATTTAAATGTGTTGGAGCACGTGAGTAAGGCATACTTTTAAGGGGGGGGGGGTGAATTTCATTATCAAACTCAATTGGATCTTACATTTTTTCATAAAAAGTAACCATTTCTTCATCGAATCAGCTGCTACTGGCAGGTCATTGATTATACGAGGTCAAACTTGACACGATGATGGTCTATATGAAAGGAAGCAACACCATCAGTAAAAAATGACCTTCCTCACGACAGATTCAAAATTTTGCTTCACTCTAAAGAACAGATGCCAATTAAATTTGGAGCTTACCCAGGAATCTGACCAAAGACAAAGGTTCTGTTGGATTTTTAACCCTATTACTACAGGGGGCAGAAAGTGCCTGCGGCACAGATTATTTGATGCAGTGTGGTCAGTTCGAAAGATACAGAGCTGAAACGTGGTGACATTTCCTCCAATTTATTATATAAGTTTTGAAAATTTTTCAAAATGGTAGACACTGATTGCGTGACAAACGTCTTTTCAACAAAAGGGGACTCTTATTTTTTTCTGGAACGTTTCCAGATCATTGAGAACACTATCACTCGATAGATCGTCACAAGAGCTTTCAGATGATATATAGGCTTATTTATTTTGATGACGTCAGCAATTTAAAACTTAATGACGTCATCAATGATTATAACGTCATATAAATGATAACAAATGTATTAGAAAAATTTTAATAACCAAATATGGTTCTCTTAGTTACTATACGTTGTTTTTATGCATTTTAGAGTATTTGTATTTGCAATTAGGGGTTTAAATTAAACAATGACAAACTGGTGTATATAAATAATGAATATATGACTTTTGTTTTGTTTTTCAATTTGTTTTTTTTTTTTGAGTGGGCTTGTCAGGATTTCTACCTACTGAAGGCTAATTTAGGCCCACTGTGCATGCCGCATCCAGGCACGGGACCCCTAGTTTAACGTCCCTTCCGAAGGACGACGAGGTGAGTTGCGAGGTCAGGCCTCCGAGGTCACCCATCCGGAGTTTGACCTCACTCGACCAAGCTTAACTTCAGCCACCTGACGAAGACTGTATAAGCCACTCGGCCACTCGGCCAAGCAAACGTGAGACAAACGTAGTACAAAATGACAAAGAGAAAGAACAAAAAGACTGGCAACTTCATAGCACAAGCAACATTAAAATTGTGTTACCCTAACCCACCAGTTTTGTGAATGAAATCTATAGTCAGTTGGAATATAATTTTGCCAACGTCATCATGGAAATTCTTATCATCCATCATACAGTAAAAGTTGCATCAGAGCGTTTCTCAAGGGGCTATTGATTTGAGCAAGGGGTCGTAAAAGTCCCGAAACTCCAGCGAGAAAGATCTCGTCGGGCATCACATTATGATTTGTTAGAGTACGTGGAAAGAAGCTTAATTTGATCTTACATTCCTCCTTGAAAAGTAACCACTTCTTTGCTGAAAAAACACGTAGCTAAACTATAATAGACCTCTTAGCTATCCTACGAAAGAGCCTGGATCGAGCGTTATTTTTATACATTTTTATACACGAGGTTCGATAGAGTGACGTTAGAGCTTCCATCACAATCGTTCAAATTCGAAAATTCTATAGAATGTAGCAAAATATCATTCGATTCTGATTCTTTTCAGAATAGCTAAAAGGTCTTGTTACGTGCGAAATGGAATTTTTCCTTAGAGACTTTAGAAACTTTTTTCCCGTTTTTTTTTCAGTTCTTTTCTTTGTTTTTGTATCATTTGATTTATATTTGAAGTTGATGTGCACGTTCCTATAATTTTTCTATTGTTTGCACCGTTTGTAGTATTCTTTATTGAGAAACTCGTGGATATAAAAGATGGGCGCACGCGTTTCTCTGGGTTGCAATATTCAGTCGCAAAACAAGAAGGACGGAGTTTGGTGATGATTTCTTCCATGATGTTTCTTGGGGGCAGTTTTGCCCGGCCGATTTAGGCCTGCTGTTTCTTGGTGTTTCTTTATAGGTACGAGGACAAACAAATTTGTGAGTAGGACTTTTGATTTATTATCTTTGCCGTACATTTCGTTGATATTCTTTGATATTTCTATTTATATTTTGATATTTTAGTTATGCGTTTTAGAGGATTAATTTGTTGTTTATTTATTTTAGCAAACCGTTCGATATTGGAGAACCTGTGTTGTATTGCTTTGTTTGGTTCTTAACGGGCGTTTGGAGTCGAAAAGTCCCCTGTAGCCCTCAGAGTTACAGTCTATTAATTTGCATGTGGGGCTAACTTTGAGCAAGTAGGTCATTCACAAAATGGCTAAACTGGAGAATCGATCGCGGATTGGGATACTGGATTTGTGCCCAATGAGTCTAACATCCAATGCGAAACAGACTTACGAGCAAAAGAGCTATGGGTAAGGGGACTTGGTGAGTATGAAGTGTAAAACAGCGGAACAAAGATTGAATGAAACTGTGCATTCTTTTGCATATCGTAATTCTCATTCATAATGCTCAAAATAAAAAGGTTGCATTAACTTGTTTCAGTTCTGATTGCAAATTATGAAAGAAAACATAAAACGTTTAATGAAAGTTACCCCAACCTGATAATGGTCAAATAAAGACAGATATTTCCGGATGTTTTGTTTACCATGTTCAGACTAGGCTTATTGAAACTTTGGGGGGGGGACTAGGGAGGGGCACAAAGTGCCCTCTCTTTTTTCTCAGAACCATAAGTGCTAAACGTTTGAAGCTTGACATAAGCAACAAACATTTATCGGACAAACAAGATGACATCTTTTGTTATTTATGTCACGTGACTAAGTTTTGAAGTCAGAAAATATTGCTAAAAGAGGAGTAAAACAACGTGGGCCTTGTCTCGTTTTATCTCCTAATTGATAAAGCATACCGTGAAGAGATTTAAGGCATAGAAAGATAACATCCTTGTAATTCTTATTTTTGAATCCATGCTTCATAAGCTCATGTTCTGCTGATGTCAGCATTGATTTATTTTGTGCGCTAAGAAAAGAGCAACTTTTGTCTAAGATTTGTTATAAATTGGATCAGAAGATAGCAAGGAATGCCAAATGTAGATAAAAAGTCCTCCTGAATCATAGTTATGTCACTTACGGTTCGAAGAGTGAAGCTTTACATGGTTCTTTGTCAGTAAGCATAGGCAACAACCAATGATCTATGACACCATCAACATTAAATAAGCCATATATCAAATGAAAGCCTGTTTCAAGACAAGTTCAGCAGTGTTTGTTTTATTGCTACAGAGTGAGTGGTTCAAAAGTTATGACTGAAAAGGTATTCATCTTACAGAGGACTGTAGTTAAAATTATGCGTTGACCCCGTGAATCAGGGTCAAAAATTTTGAAATTGGCGCGATAGGATGTCACAAAGATAGAAACCAAAATTCACTGAAAATAAGACTATTCTAAGAGATAGTCAAGGAGCTGCTTGGAAAACTTCAGTAGGGAGCGTTTTGTGCCCCCGCCCCCTTCTCGTCTGGGTAGAGTTGACTTAACCCTATTTTGGTTGGGGGGCAAATTTGCCCCCGTAGTAGAATTTTTTGAATAACTCTGCGAGGAAGAATTTTATAGCCATGCAACTCCTTGACTTTCTGCAACTACTTATTGTGCAACTTCTCAAAAAGTTTCATTGAAATATTTTGAAAAATGAGGGAGTGGGAAACAATTTTCTGGGACTGACCCAGGAAAAATCGCAAATTCTCAAATCTCAATTATCGCGAAAAAAGGAGCAGAAGTGGAATATTTTGCAACTTTCTTTTGTAATGTTGTGTTTTTTGATGCATTCTATCATAAATATCATGTCTGGATCGAAAATATGCCCCAAGTTTAATTTTACCTCGATTTTCCTGATTTGGTCAATATTGCCGCTTTTCTTGACCACACAGAGGAAAATGCTGACGTAAGCAAATATGATGGCTATTTTTAGGTTCATCTTTATGTTTACATAAAGTACATGCCTCAGGCTTTTAGCACACCAATTTTGGTCGCTCTACCTATTACCAGTCAAGAGTTAGGTAGGGGGGGGGGGGCTTCTTTGCCCCCCCCAACCAAAATAGTACTATCAAATAGCCCAACCACTATAGGGTTAATTGCATCCATCAATAAGTCCATAACAGTTATATTTTAAGTATAATTGTGTGCATAATTTCATCTGAAAATGCACCTGTTGGTTAATACATTCAATAGTAATGGAAGTTGTTCTCTTCAAATGTACTTATGTTGACTTTCATTGTTATGACCGTCAAAGTGCTAGTTTTAATAATCTTTTGGCTATCTATCACCATGTTGATGTCATAAATCATTTGATTCGGCATGTTGTAAAAACTGGACCCTTGATCCTTACGACATTCGGGTACTAAAGTCACATAGACCTTTCACACCCGAGGTTCATCACACCAGACCAACAATATGCCAGTGATCAAGTTAACTGGTCAAAAGAGAGGTTAGATAAACTCCTCTTTCATCCTGAAAATTTCTGTTCATTCAAACAAGCGCCAGGAAGACAGGTTCACGCAGAGAGTTTCAAACATAGCTCGGCAGGGTATATCCAAGTGGTACTTCCAGATACCAGTTAGTCTTTCTGTCATAACACTCCGGATAGTGGAAAGTGATTCAAACATACAGTTGTAAATGATAAGGAGGTAAAGCGGGATAAGTACCGCCAATATGCTTAGGGTTATGGCTCACCATTCTCTGTACAAGGGTTCAAAGAAATCGTTCAAAAAGGCCAATTTTCCCAAAAATTAATCATAAAAGCGGGTTCAAAGGCATGTATGTGCAGTTAGGGGACGGTAGCATTCGAAGAGCGGGTTCTATACATCCCGTCCGTCCCCAGGGCTCTTAGCCCCCCTTTGGGTGGAAGACGCGAAGTTTACAATAACGCAAGCTCCTCCTTGGACTTGAAGATTTATTATGACCCAGCGTACCGCTCATATCCTTACCGGCTTCTGGAGCACGCAGAAACAATCCAATTTCACGGTAGTCAGCCAATAAAATTGCCTCTTTTGGAACACGTGATATCAAATTAGCTGTTCGAAGTGAATTCTTGAGTACTTTCACAAGAATTAAAATGGCTACTATGTTACAATAATTACATCGAAAAAAATAAGTGGAAAGGATGTCCCTCCACAATTTGTAGCTTGCTTGGAAAAAATATCTCATTTTGAGCCGAAATTACAATCATATTCCGATCGAAGAATATTATTGACCTTCGTTCAAACACCGCTAAAATTCGCTACAAATATGATTTAAAGATAAAAATCTCAGCGATTATAGATATTGCCCTAAGCAATAACCCAAGAATTGTCCCTTCAATTACATCTCAAAATCGTAGGTGATTTTCAACGATTTCTGCCAGAAAAATGTGATTTGGGCCTAAACTTCTTACCGATTAAGGTTCATTCGTTGACCACAAAGGGCTTAGTTTGTATTATTGAGCTAAATGATTCAAGTACCAATGACTCAAGGATCAGTTTAACTTCATTTCGCATTTAAATGTCTTCAAATTTGGTTTTAAAACATTCAGTCTCGAGCAACTTCCTTCAAATTTGTCTCTTTCCATATTTTCTCTGCAAGAGTCAGTAGTCTCCTCAAACGTCGCATCGATAGGCTTATGACACCTCTGCCAATGAAATATACTTTGAGGGCATCAGATTTTATCTCTGAAAGCAGAACGAGGGTTAGTGTTAAAAGAAGTAGAGCGCATTAACCTCAGACTGGACTTTCTTATTCTTTGAGAATTTAGCAAACCAGTACTGATTTAATGACAGCATTATTACTCTGTCAGAAAGTCTCATCTTTTTTTCGCCGAGATAAGTAGGTCAAGAGATATTTGAGCTTTAAACTGGGAAGCTTCTTACAAGACAGCCTTTTTTAAAAGTTGAAACTTAAATCTTCTTTCAGTTTATTGTGTTTAAATTACAAAGTTTTAAGACAACACTTGGTCCTTGCAGTTCAGGAAAATTGCAATGTGTTTTAATCATTTACTCTACTAGAGTATACACTTACATTTTAAGATCATGAATGTTTATTAAGGATCATGTCTGAATACACATCTTCAAGGAAATTTAACTTCTCCAAAGTTAGCCTATCCCTTGTGAAAGGTAAAATGAAGGAGCTTAATGCAACCAACATTATTATTTGACCAATCCTTGTTGACAAATAGAAACTAACGTACCACATTAACAATCACCTCGAGCTACTGTTGATTACTCCCAATGCCTCCCATCAGACTAAGTTTGAGGTATGTGGTTTCTCAGATGAAATTCTGCACGTGTTCTATTTTTATCTGATTGGAAGAAATTAGCAGGCTAAGGTGAACTTCATAAAAAGCCTAGTGGAATTCACGACCCTAAAGGGTTGTTCCATCTTACTCAACTTAGAGTTGGTTTCAGCAAGTTGAATTTCCACAAATTCAAGGATAATTTTAGGGATACCATTAACCCATATTACGACCGTTTTTACAAATCTCCGATCTGTCAAATGATGTCTTGGTACAGCTTTTACTATATGGTGATCAGGCGCGGATTAGCCCATCGGGCTACCGGGCGAAAGCCCGGTGGGCCCCCTTGGAGGGGGGCCCCAATAAAGAGAGCCGTAAATTACATTATGCACTTTAATTTATCTAAGAATTACAAATAGCTACATTATTAAGAATTTAAATTATCTAAAGATGTTTTTTTATCTTAGTTTTGTTTTAGTGCCTGGGTATTTGCCCTCTAACTTCCTTGAGATTCTTTCAAATACGAGAAAGAAACGTGAGAAAAAAATTGATTAAAGATTTGGGCGTGTAGAAGTTTAGCGAAATTGCTCGAGATCTATTTGGCCAATGGGAAACAATGGATCGAGAGATGTACTCAAAACGAAAGTTGACTGTGCCCCTAAAATCGTACCTGTTGATGATATGATGATAAACAAAAATTAACTACAAAACTGTGGAAATTTTTATTTCAGCAATAGCAAATATAGAGTCGAAGAATCATTCTCAGCCAAAGTAAAAGGCGTGACATTTCAGATTCTCTCTGGGGGCTTCGCCCCCAGACCCCCATCACCATTAGTACAAGTTGAAATAACATAGGCAAGGCTCCAAAGTGTGCTTCAAATCGAGAATGAAGTTGTTGAAGACAACGTAGGCTCAGAATCCATCTTTGTTGCAACTTCCGAACTCCATACATTCCTGCTTTCATACATTTTCGCGACACAATAGAATTACTATCCATTTTCTTGAAGTGTGTGTTTTGTGCAAAGGTTCGTTTAAGTAACTAGTGTTCTTTTTGTCAACAAACATTACTTACTCTGTACTCTTCCCAAATTGGCCAATTGGTCAATTGACATTGACATGAGGGGGGCCCCTGACGGAAGAAGCCCGGCCCTTTTTTGAGAGCTAATCCGCGCCTGATGGTGATCAAGACCTTTCCTATGACTTAAACAGGAAAATACTCGAATTAACTTTACGCTATATCCATGAAACTGGTCGGTTTGATTAGAAGTTCTTTTTGTGACTTCAGTACTTAGCAACTACCAACCCCCTTGTTAAGTTCTTTTCCCTTGTTGATTCTTTTGCACATCAGATGTCAAGCATTTTCAACATTTGATCTACTATCAACTAAAGAGTTTCACCTGACGTTTGATGTGGAACAGAATCTACTGCATTTTCCATCAGTTCTTAATCGTTTGTAGTGTAGATGCTAGTTTAATATTGCGCGTCTTTTTTATTGGCCATGGGGTAGTCATTGTCTTTCGCTCCCCATGGTATCGTGCCTGTAGTGTTGTATAGTGATTAGATTAGGTATAGTTAAATGTAATGATATATTGTAAATATTTATAATTGAATAATGATAGAAAAAAGGCTATTGCTTGGTACGGAAGAACTGGGAGTTCCATAGTGCTCTGTACTTGGCACATTCCAATTTAACATTTTTATAATGAAATGACATAATTGAAATCGTCGCAGCTCCAAGCTTCAACTCATGTTCTCCTGGTTACATGAAGCCAGGCCAAAAATGTTGCTTACAGATCGATGACCAGATTACCGCTGCTGCAAACAATGAAATGCTGCTAGGCCATGAATGATATCTTGAAGGTAGGTGAGCATGTCAAAGCTCATAACTTTCAAAACAATGTAAATGTAAGTATTTAAATATGAAAGGCAAACAAAATTATAATATAATTTCATAATTTATGTTATTGATTAGCCAATCACAGGCAAAAATTTTGATTGATGAGCCAGCTGGGAATTCATGCATTGTGATTGATTCATGATCTAGAGCTGCACTTCAACTTTTCAAGCCTTTGCAGTTGCAAGACGCTGCAATATGTCAAGAAGAATGTCCTTAGCGATCTTATTACCTTCTATTGGCTTTTTGAATGTTTCTTCTGAAAGTTTCTATGTTCTTAAAGCAGAAGACGTGAATGAGATTATCAATGATCGTGCCAAGAAGGGTTCATTAATCAATCGTGCATTTTTTGAATGTGATCGACACGCAAATTGCAATTATGTTTACACGTTAAAAGGTACAAAAAAGTTTGGCATCATATTGGGAAATCACAAATTTGCAAAGCTAACAGGAAAAGTATTTATTTGGCAAAGGATCAAAGGTAAAGGAAATTATATTTGACTGCGAGATAATCAAAGGCTGCTGTCTTGCCTTTGAAAAATCTTTAGTCTACTTTCAAACCTATCTGACCTGATGCAGCACAATAATCATTTCGATGTTGCATGACATTATATAAGTATGTTAAAATCTCATCAAACGCAACGCTTCAAAAAGAGATATAAAACATATATGTCGAAATATACCGGGTGAGCCAGAAAAAAGTTCCCACTTTTGAAAATTCATAGCACCAAGACTACTTCACGGATTTGAATCATTCAAATTTTAGTTAAAAGCCGAAAGATCAAAGTATTTTTGTGATTTTTCTCGCTTTCCTACCAGCGCTACAAATATAGGTTGATTCAACTTTACAAAAATTTCATGGCTGCAAAATGACTGAAAAATGGCCTAAAACATCGATCAATTCATAAATGACTTCTCGCACAGAATAATGAAGGAAATGCAACTTCTCATGGGTGAAAGATATCCTCTAGGCATTAATTGCCTTGGGATTGAAAATCTTTTGCAATTGTTTGAAAATCGATGTCTTATAACTCTTGAGGGAGGTGGAACGCCCATGGCCTATTGTTCGATTTGAATAGAGTCCTTACGATTTGATCAATGTTTTCGACTCTTTTTCCGTCATTTTGCAACCATAAAATTTTCATAAAGTTGAATTTACGAATTCTTCTAGTGCTGGTAGGACAGCGAGAAAAATCACAAAAATACTTTGATCTTTCGACTTTTAACTAGAATTCGAATGATTCAAATCCTAGAAATAGTCTTGGTGCTATGAATTTTCAAAAGTGGGAACTTTTTTCTGGCTCAGCCGGTACATTAAAAAAATCATTTTCAATTGAATAATGTAGCAATGACAGAGAAAGCTAAACACAAAGTTGATTTTAACACAATGTGGCACAACAACTTGGTAGCCAAGGAGGCAATTCTAAACAGAGAATTTCAAAATGACTGCAATATTTGAATTAATTTTTGGAATCTGTAAACTCTATATTATTTTTGTGTTCATGAAGCGACATCTTGACCCCAAGTTTGTTTTGCTACTAGATCTTAGAATCAATTATCATGAGGGCGTTGATGATTTCTTTCTTGATCGTTACAGAATGCCCGGGCAGAATGCTCAATGTTTCCAAACTGTGCTTCATACAATTCTATTTCAAAGTGTGCCGTTGAAAGTAGATTGTGTCCAAGGTGACGATAATGGTGATCTATTTACCAAGATCTTTTGTGTTATAGAAGAAATCAACCAATCAGACTACTGGAAATCGAGTAGAGCTTGTGGCATAATGGTGGAATGTCCCTGTCTCGCACTTTTATTGTCTTTTGTGCCGCCATCATGTGAACATAACATTTTTAGCGTAGGAATCAGATCTTTTTAAAAACAGCAATGGTTACTGCATCCTTCGTCTGCTTAAATTTCTTAAAACGAACTTCCGGCATTTAGTTCCAATTGGTTCTTGACAATATTTCATCCTTGTTTTATTTCGTAATTATTTTCAGAGTGACAGAGTCTTTTTGATTCTTGTCGGCTTTGACGTAATCAAGTTGCACAGTTTTAGAGGGGCTGCGTCTATAAAGCCTTGTTGCCTCTTTAACCTAAATAGTTGCTAGAGGTGCCTGTTGCCTTCTTTACAGACTGTGAAGTAAAACCGCTCGCTTCGCTCGCACTTAAGTCCTACCAGCTCCTGCAAAGAGCTTGTCGACAGAATCTGAAAATTCATCAGCAATGGTTTCCTTGAACATTGTACAATTCTTCTTCCATTACCTTAGACTTCAGGGCTACTTCAAATCTTTTCTGTTACCTAATACTCAATATTTGGGAGTTTGTTTAAACTGATATGATGGAACTCCTTTATTTAGTGTACCATTCCATCAGAACATTAGAGTAAATTAGTCTATTTTTGGTTCTTATCTTTGGAAATCCTTTTCACAAAGTCAGTCTGCATAGGTTCTTATTTTGTTCTTGTTTGCGGGGTTTTACTGTATTCGCCTTATAGTCCTAAAATAAGACAGCGTTCACACGATGCCGGCACGTTTTGAAAACAGTGAAAAATGTGACGGTAGCAGAATTTGAGCTAGCGTTAACACGATGCCGGAACAATTTGAAAGCGGTACGAGATTTGATCGTAAGGAACTCTTTGCAAGACTTTGATGCCATAGAAAGGTACCTAGGCCCCATGTACACTGGTGCTTAAGGGTGCAATTAGCATTCGAAGAAAACCTCAAGTTTCGCGTTTCCGGCTCAAGATGCTTTGATTTCTGCTCATTTGACAGCATCGTTAAATGAATACCTGTGTGGTCACATATTAACCACCACTTGTTAAACAAATACCGAAATAGAAGTTCTCTAATTCGTTTCAACAAGATGGCGAATTTTCGAAGATCAGTAAATCAACTGGCCTACGATAATTCAAATGCCATTGATTCAACTGAGTCCAACGAAGAATCCGCTCGCCGTCGGTTTTTTCAGCCTACCATTGCTCAAACTATTCATGCACAACCAAGGACTCCAGAGCCTTGCCTTTAGCCATTACGATCAAGCACACCAACTCGACCGAGTATTGCAAATTTACAGCCCCGTTCACCGTTCTCCTTCCAGCAAACTTTACAGCATGATTTCCATCCAGTGCAAAGTTTCCTGCCAATGCAAACTTTTCAGCCTTCCTTCTTTGAACGATATCCAGAACGCAGCCAAAGCGAAAGAGAGAGACAATATTCGCCGTCGCTAGCAAGTGAAAGGGTCCCAGAAGGAAACAATAACATTCCACAGTCGATGGAAGCGACAGAACCTGCCGAAAAAGGGACATGCAGATGGTCCGCTGTACAAACGGATACCCTCGTTAATTGTTGGAGAGAATGCTTTGTAGAACTCGAAAGCCATAGAAATGCAGAAGCTTGGCGAAGGATTCTGTCAGCCGTCAATAAAAAGGGAAACAGCAAAACGATGGAACAAGCCAAAAAGAAGCTTCGAAATCTGAAAGATCGCTATAAAGAGACCAAAGAAAAGAACAAGAAAAGTGGCGAAGCCAGAAATTTACCGAAGTACTTCGACATATTTGATGATGTTCTTGGCACAAGAAGCCTAGTGCGGTTGGACGAAGTGCGGGAAACCCAACCATTTCATCGGGAGGAGCCTGAATTAGATGAAGCAGTTGGTCCAATGGCTTCACATGGTTTTGAAGATCAAGCTGGCAGAGATGAACTGCGAGAAGCAGTCCCCGAGAAGGACAAGGCGCAGCCAAAGAGAACCAAAAAGAAACGGGCAACTAAATCAGCTGCAACCAACCAACTTGTAGATTTTTTGGCTGAGACGCAGAGGCAACAACAAGAATCAATGAAGCTGTTCGTAGAGGGCATTCAAAAAATTGAAGAGAATAGCAGGAAGCATACAGAAAACACACTCGTTAAAATTGCCCAGATTTTTGCAGAAGGGAAAATGAGAAAGAAAAGGTGTAGGGGGAATTTGGAAGAATCGTCTTAAGATAGCGAATGAATTGCAGATTATAAACACTATAATTTATATTTCTCTAAATATTGCAAAACAACTGAAGAAAACAAACGATGGTAATTGAAATAAAATTACACACACACACATCAATATGATGAATTATGTTGACTACAGGATCAGATTATATGATGTTACTAGGCTTGCCGCGCGTCGCCTGCGGCGCCGCGCCGGCCCGCCGTCGTACTTTGCTTTCACTACGATTACGAAAGGAAAGAGCAACTCTGTTCAGTCCCGCGCTATAACGTCCCTTGCCTAATAAACCCCTTCCTTTCAAGGCAAAATTATAGATATACCCATTCTATTTACTCCTTCAACTCATATGAAACACAAAAGGCTATCAACCATCGCCCTAAATGTTTCCCATGTTTGTAAATTGGGTACCAGACACCCTAAGAGATAGAGTCTGGTACCCAGGGTAACATTTATTGAACTACAATAATGTCAATGTTGATGTTCATATGATCATACCAAGCTCGATTTTTTTTTTATTTGCGGAGGCTATACGGTACAGTAAAGGAAGCAAATACTATTATTCTCACCATTGACAACTGACTTGTTGGGGATATGAACAGGCTAAGTTGTCAGCCTCGATGAATCCCCCAAAAAGGGCTCCAGATCGCATGCGCACTAACGATTTACTTCAATGACGTATTATGCAATTAGCTTGACCGTTAAGAATAAAAGCAAGAAACAATAGTACCGATACCCATGATAATGTGAGCCCCAGCATTGATTCGCTATCAACAAAGCTGAAACACAATGTGACAAAACAAAAGGGTCAGCACTTTGTCTCCCCAACAATGACTCAATGGATGAGGTCCTCCTATAGAAATGCCGCTGCATTTCAAGCTTCGTTCTGTAGCCTTAGAGATGAAAGAGAGGGGGGAGGACATATAATGGGGTCTTGACATTATGTTATGTGCTTTTGTTTCTTTATTTCTGTAATGCACTGTTCTTGACAAAACAGTGTTCTACAGGATATCACTATAACGGAGAAATACTTTTAACAGGAAAGGGAAAGGTTGAAACTTTCTTATTCAAAGGTATTTATAGTTATGCATCAACCAAGTTTTTTGGCTCGTCAAATTCATCCGCTCACCAAGTAAAGGTTTCGAGAACTTTTCGGATCTTTGTATAGAATTCACTACAATCCATGGGTGAAAAGTCTAAAGGGAAAACTCAAGTAGGATCTAATAGTTCAAAGCATATACTAAGTAAAGATCGATTGCAGTCTTTGTAACATTTCCCTATTTACATGCCTCTTCCCGTTGTGCTTGCTACATTTCAAACTCAAAAGAAATCTTTTATGCCAATTTTTTTGTTCTTTTCCTTCAGTTTATTAGTACTTTCTCATATTTCATACTTAGGCTGACCTTCAAATGGCAACATTTCGCGTGCAAAATGTGCTACAATCACTAAAGTCGTGTAAACTTTTTTCTGTAGATATTCTGCTATGCCACTTCCAGGAACCCTTATTTCTCCTTTTGCGTCCTCTAACTCAGAAAGCGGTCCCTTGAAAGCAGAATTCTAAGTGTTATCTACCTCAGAAACTTAACTATCGCAACGTTTTTTAATTTTCTTCTCATCCTGCACTCACTGTGAATTGAATCATTTCCATTTCCTTCTCTACTCCTCTTATAATAGTTTTGAAATGACTCTCTTCACTCAGTTTCAGGTATCTAAACCATGGCTCTGACTGTGCTCAATTGGAGCACCGTTCTGCTACAACTTCCATTGTCTTTTAATCATAGCCACCGTTTGGCAATGGAAAAGCCAGCGGAGGGTATGAGGGGGTAAGTACACCCCCACTTTTGAAAAGGTGAGTAAAATCGCAGTTGAATAATGCAATAAAAATGTCTGGGTATACCCTTTTACCCCCCCAGTCGGAAAATTTTGGACTTTTACCCCCTCACAATTTTTCGTCTTGCTCCGCCACTGCCGTTTGGACAGGTCTTTTTCCGAGATAGCTTCATACTATTCCCGATTCCTGCTTCTCCCTCTACTGCTCGACAACCCCTTTTATAATTTCAAATATAGTTGCTCGCACAAATCCGATTAATGGACTTGTATTTTGTCTTTGATTGCTACTCCGTTATAAAAGGCAAGTGGATCTTTCATGCTTGATGCTTTCAATTATGCGAACCATTCCAGCACATGATCCATATAAATTGCATACAGGTCGCATTGCTGCTTTCATTTGATAGAAACTGTAATTTAGCTTTTTTCTGACGTCTTTCTCCCTTTACTTCCATGTACTTCACAGCATTGTCTTCTCTTGGTCGCTTTTACTATTCCATGAATTTAGTGGCGTCTACTGCGTCTCCTAACACTTGCAGCAATCTATTGAACCATATAGGAATGCTACTTTTTGCATCAAGAAATTACCTTAGTTTGCCTGTAAATATCAACTCTTTTCACTTTCTAAAATCACAGATCCTAATTTGTCTATTGGTATGCTTCTCATTTCCTCATTTAGTTATTGAATAGAGATCCAAACATTAACAAAGCCTCTTGTGAATAAGCTTTCTTGTTACTTTCTCCCCATCTTCCACATTTTTCGCACCACCAATCTGCGTAAATGAGAGGCAAATTGCACCTTAATTTCATTCTAGGATGTCATTCCAACAATTCCTGTCCTACACATGCTATTACCCCTTCCTGAAGTCGTTGTAATTCATTGACATTCATTTTGACGAAGCAGGCTATGCCCAGTAACCTTTCTATCCAGTTGCATATTTTCCTCCAAAATATAGTCTTGCCTGCTACTCTGTTTCGAAACATATGACGTTAAGCGATTAACATTGAAATAACACTTTCCTATGAATATATCCCCTTGGTGGCAAATGGTTCTAGAACAACGTGCTACTGCTACTAACACTTTGTGAGAAAATGATACCCTGAAACCTCGCAATAATGGACTCTAATGAATGAATGGACGCATATCTTGGTATAGGAAACTATATAAGAAATTCATGAACCCTTAGATGACCAAACAAATAAGAACCTTCGGACCAGGAAATTTTAAGTGACACTTCAAAGTGGAAATAAAACATCTGTGGAAAGCCTCCCCATCCTGTTTTAAATAAAAAAGCAGTTCTTTTTGACAGGGCCACCGAGAGGGGAGAGGGGCAATTTGCCCCTGGGCTTCAGGGTCTATGGGGTCCTATAATCAAAGATTTTTAACATATTGACTGCAGGAAATGTTCTGAAATGCCTTTTAGGTGAATCTAAAGGGTTTAAAATAAAGATAGAATCTGGATGGGTGAAAAAATGTAATTGTAGAATTGGTAAATACCCTAGCAATCAGGGCCGCCGAGAGCGAGGCCGGGCCCCGGGGCAACAACAGGATGCGGGCCCCTTGCTTGACACTGATACCAGAAGTGCAGAAGTGCACAATTGGGAGAATTTCGTGAATATTATGCGGCGGCGTGGCAAGGGCAAATTAAGTGGGGGTAGAAAGGTGAGGGGGTCTGGGGGCGAAGCCCCCAGGAAAATTTTTGGGACAAAGCACTTTACTTTGGCTTAGAATGCATCTCCCAACATCATGCTTGCCAAAGGAAACTTTGACGATTTTGTGACAATAATTGTATGAATCAAAGTGCGAGGACAACTTTCGAAGCAGCATCCTTCACCTTGGCTTAAAGGGCATTTCGCTACCAAAAACCTCGAACACTTTTGGCAAAAATAATTTGTAGTCAAGAAAAAACCATCAAAATCCCATAAAAGTCATTTTGTTCTGAAAACGTCTCGTACCCTCTTTCGAATAATGCCCTTTGGCTCAGAAGGCCCTGATTCTCCACGATGCATTTCATGCACTTAGGCCCGAAGATCTTTGGCGTATTCTTGACTTTCCTGTCGGCGTAGCGGCGTCATTTCTTCAATAAAATCAGTTCTTGGCGTGACGGCGTTTGAAAATCTGCCTTCCTTGACGTGAATGTGAAGTTGTCCTCGATCTTTTAGCAGTTTCTTATGACAATACTTATATTTCTGTTATAAGAAACTAAAAATTTGGACCTGTGCTTAAAATTTCTTAAAATCATCAGATAGATCTTTGGGACTCAGATATTTTAGCAGCTTCTCTATGGAATACATCCAGACTGATCCCAAATTCACCAGTGCTGAAATGGCAGTTTTTGGCAACACGGTTGAATTACGTAATCTTCTAGCATTTCTCGGAAAAATTCATGCCCATCCTATACCCCACAATCTCCCTTCGGTTTTCAAGGAATATCGCCATCTTTCAGTAAAAGTGGGGGTGCCATTGCTCCCTCGTACCCTCCATGTGGCCATGCCACTGAAACTGTGGATCGTTTTGATGAAGTTTGAGAATAAAGTGCAAAGCAATGTCTATCTTGATTGATTTCTAGCTTCAAAATAATGCAAAGCAAGAACGCGAAAAAAAATTGCTAACTTTCTGACAGAGCTTATTTATTCGAAAACACCAGCAATGGTTCTTGTCGAAAACATCATTTAAAACCATCTTTATTTGAGAACATCAACAATAGTTCTTGTCGCTTGTTCTCGAATCTCGCTATCATTTAACGAACAACGTTGGAATAAATAATGAACTGAGGCCCGTGATGATATTGCTAACTCCATTGGTCAAAAAGAAAGTTCGATTTTCCGGGCCCCTTGTGGGGCCCAGCTTGATGACATCATTACGTGAAAAACAAAGCTTCTTTTTATGGGCCCCTGGCGGGGCCCGGGCCCCGGGGCAGTTGCCCCGGCTACCCTCCCGTCTCGGCGGTCCTGCTGGCAATTACGTTATGTAGCTTGTAATATCATTTTTAGACATCCTTGTAGATTACATTGTAAATAGTTGGTATTAATTAGTTTGTCACACCAACTTTAAAGCATGATAATGATTAAATTCAATCTGATTTGATTGGCGATTAAAACATTTTCTGCTGGTGCCCTTGTAGGGGCCTCAGTCCGCATTTTTGTTCCCAGGCCTCAAAAGCCTCTCGGTGACCCTGCTTTTAGAGTGGGATTTCACCCTGGTCAACTCCTGATTCAACTGTGTGACGCAGCCATCGTACCGAGTAATTGTTTGGGGAGGGACTTGCTGCCTGTTGGCATTTTCAGCCGGAATCACTTTATCTGAGCAAAGAGACTCTGGGCTATATACCTTTCCTGTGAAATATCCCGACTGTATTCGTAAAATTTACAATGGAGCACATTTATTAATATAATGACCAAGTCCCGCAGAGATCAAGGCTCCGCGCAACTCTAACTTTATTATATATTAATCTCATGACACAATACTGTCGTACATGGTCAGCTAAGAAAAAGAACATAAATGTTTGGAACAGAGGAAATGTCAAGGAAAGGAAATTAAAAGGAAAAGTAAATGAGATACAGAAGAAAAAAAAAATGGAAGAAAATAAACAAATCTAAAACCTACCACTAACTAATGAAAGAACTACTGCATAAAGTGAACATAAATGTGTTAAAAGTTTTCTGATCTAGATATAGGCACTTGTACTATTAAATAGGCTCACAACGAAAGTTCAAGTTTATAACTCCACAGGGTTTTGTTCCCGGAGGTTCTTTGCTTTGCACAAGAATATGATCAGAGAATTCGTTTTAGGAAGTGTTCGGCACGACATGACTTCTACGAACTGGTTCGTTAGGTCCTTTTCAAGGGGAGAAATCGTGATTTCAGGAAATTTTTGCATCATTTCGTCCCTTATCTGTGCATATTTATTACATCTAAATAGGAAATGTATTTCGTCCTCAACATCTTGCGCGTCACAGTTTTTGCACAATCTTTTATCGAGGCTCAGATTCTTGTGCCTTCCCGTCTCGATGTGTAGGTCATGATCCGAACATCGTAATTTCGACAGAACCTTCCGTTTTTGAAAATCTGCCGTCTGGCTGAGGTATCCTTCTAATTTAAAATCTGCTTTAAAAAGTTTGTAAAAGCGGAGTTTCCTATTGTCTTGAGAAGTCTCAGAAGCTCTGTTTATCTTAGCTTTCCATTTTTCAATAAAAAACGATTTAAGTTTTCTCTTGACAATGTTGAAAAGCGCATTTGTAGTATATTGTTTGGCGTTGTCGTATACTGCGTCCAAAGATAAAAGTTTCAACACCGCTTTGACATTTGAGTTCCAGAGACAAATGTTGTCGGGAAGGCTTTTCATATCAAGATACGCTTCTTTTAAAATTGAATGGTCATCTAGCATTTCAAGTCTGTGCCAGTACTTTATCATCGATGCAAGATTAGCAATAATAAGTGGAAACTGACCTAGCTCCCCAAGTACAGCAAGAGATGAGCAGTTCCTCTTTAGACCCATTATTTGTTTGCAAAATTTCAAGTGAACTTTTTCAGTGTCAGTTTTTAGAGCGTACTCTACTAATGCCTCTGGGTTGTGATCAATAACGCTTAGTTGGTGGGCTGTCAATAGATTCCATATCTCGGCTCCATAGCTTAGTATTGGTGTGATGAAAGAGTGGAAAAGCTGCAGCGACTTTGGAGGTGGTAGGTTGAATTTAAAAACAGTATCAGTAAGGGGGTATAAAGCTTTGAGGCCTTTATCTTTTAATGACAGTGATGTGGATTTAAGGTTTCCAGTATTTGTAATATCAATTCCTAGATAGCAGAAACTCTTCACAGTTTCCAGGTCTGTGGTGCCAATTTTAAACATAGGACACTTTGAAACTCTACCATTTTGACTAAGAACCATAATTTTACTCTTTTCACAGTTTATATTCAATCTCCATTTAAGGCAGAAAAGGTTAAGTTTGTTCAAACAGTGTTGAAGACCAGAGGCAGACTCCGATATTAGGATCAGATCATCGGCATACATGAGGTGATTCACAGGTTTATTGTTTAGTTTCACTGGCATGCAAGTATCATCGAAAATGTGTTTTATCTCGTCTATGAAGAGGTTGAAAAGTAATGGACTAAGAACACATCCTTGTTTTAGGCCAATATGACTTGCAATGGGATCAAGGTAACTGTGTCAACTACGGAAACATGAGTCTGTCTGTGATTACAACTGCAACACGAAAAGAAAGTTATCATGAGCGAGCCTACACAGGGATTCCCAGGGTGAACATGCGAAACGTTTTGCAATGCAAATCCTACCGTAAGTCCTTGAATAAGCCCCCACCTTCAAAAAGGCGCCCCTTGAATGAGACCCCCCCCCCCATCCAAAGGTTTTTAAATTTGCACCTAGCCAGAAAGCCCCCGTGGGGAACGCTGCTGTCTGTTAAAATTGTTTCTTATTTTAGTGAATACTGTTGATTCTCTTCTTTAGCTGACTTTCTTCTTGTATTTTTTGTGTTTTATGTTCTCTCTCTTTAGAGTGGGAATCCCCTATCGTTGAGGCACGTAAGTGCCTCAGAATGGTTGGAATTCACTTTATTGGCAACAAAAGAACATTCTCTCTGTTCTCCAGTTGTTCATTGACCCAAAGCCAATACACCGATTTGTCATGCATCACAATTCAATGAGTGTAAACTGCGGAACCAGGGAATGGACCTATGCAACCAATACGTTGCGCAGCACTCACTGACAATCGTTATTTCTGGTTTTATAAGAAACTGCTTATAAGAAAGGCAATTCTCAGATCACCAAAAATGGAAAAACGCCAGTCTGGGAAAACATAGCTCAAGAATCCTTAACACCGTTTACTTTACTTTCGCTTGTTTCCTGTCTAATATTTCTCAGTAGGAAGTTGATCATAGTATCTAAACACTGGAAAAGCTTCAAAAAACATTGTCTTTAAATGTTCTTGAGAGAACAGGCAGTGAATACGAAGACTGCTATGAAACATTTGAGAAACTCACAAGAAACTTCGAGCACTAAAAATCTGATAATTTTAAGAAACTTTCAGTACTGGCCCAGATTCTTTGTTTCTCATGAAAGAGATACGTGTAGTGCTGGTAAGATTGTTGGTTGCTTCTATAAGCCCCTCTCCCTCGAATAAGCCCTCACCCCAATTTTTTTTTGCAAAATAGGCCCAAAGGGGGCTTACTTCAGGACTTAATATATGTGGAGAGTGTCACCTGGCAGTTGCCAACCCGTCTTTCTGGTGTAGCTGTAGCTGTGAAGCCTGCTTCCATTTTCAGTAACCTACCTAGGCACAGCAGCCCCGTCAGTCCATCAGAACTGTCATGGACCTTGGAAATCTGATAAGTTAAAGAAAGTTTCAGTGCAGGCTGAAAATCTCATCTTCTTACAAAGAAATTCTTGTAGCCCATGGGCCTAGGCTTTTTTGTTAACTTTGAAAAATATTTCTAAGGAATTTACCCCGAAACATTCAGTGCCCACTCAAAATACAATACCAAATCCTTATCCAAATGGGTGACGAAACAGATCGTTGATTCTTTGCAATGAATGAGTCAGTTTCCTGGCCATTCACCGCACAGTTTCTCAGATTAAAGGCAAAGCAAAGTTTTGTGTTTTGTGCTTTCTCTCTCTTTGCAGTGGAAACTCCCTATCGTTGAGGCACCTTAAGGTCTTATCTGGCCCTTTCCCCCTCCTTATGGGGAAACTATGAGAAAAAGAGTATATTTATTGAAGTATCTAGCGGGAAGAAAAAGATTTATTTAGAAAGTTTCGTAAGGATTAGTTCAGCAATATTCAAGTTATCAACTATTTCCACTAATTCCAGCAAGTCCTGTTTTATCCCGTTCCTCGCTTTCCTCGCTTTCTGTAGCCTCCATTTCGCAAGGGGAGTCCACCGATCCTTTGACTTTGCCGCTTTGCCCCATTACCCCGCTTTTAGGGTGAATTTGAAAAAACGAAATCTCTATTGCGTTAGGTACAGTGAAGACGAAGATATCTGGAAAGTTTGGCGGGGATTGGTTCAACTGTCTTCGAGTTTTACGTGCAACAAAATTTGCTTCATAAAATATTAATATAGATGTTATACATAATAATGTTATGTTACACTGATTTATGTTGAAAAGAATGGGCCTATGCTTACTCACTGACGAAACTCTTAAATTTCACAAATGTGCTTTTAATAGGCCTTACTGAAGCAAACAAACATTTGCAAGTGGGAATAACAAATATTCTATGGCCAATAAAAGTATAAGCAATTTCTCTGGCAACTATGTGACTTTTTGATGCTGTATAACATGTTATCCAGTGGCTATAGCATACGATTAATATCTTTTAACATAGTTCATACAATAAAGATATATATTTTTGTTCAATCGTTTGTAATGTCGGAGAGTTCGTTCCTTGAATTTTCTATGAATGCTAGAAGCAAGCCTCTTTTCCTTTCTCCATCAGTCTCATTCATAGCGTTACCCCCTATAGCATTTTCCATACTGGATTCATCAAGATATGGGTCCAGGATGCTCTCTTCTGGTTCATTTCTTTCCTGGCAAATATATTGTGAAGTACGGTGCAGGCAATGACCACGTCAGCTGCGTAAGAGGGTTCCAAGCACACCTTACCAGATAGTATTCTCCATCTGCCCTTTAAAACACCAAAGGCCTTTTCGATAGATACCCTTGCCTGGGACAAAGCAAAATTAAAGGCCTCTGCATTATTCTCCATCTCATTGGAAAAGGGAAAAGGCTTCATGAGCCAACTGGACAAAGGATAAGCAGCATCACCTACAAGATATGGCCCGATGGAGTTTCTGTCATCTAACTGACACAATGGCGCCCTCAAAATTTGTTCACCGTTGGCGTTTGCGAATACCCATGAGTTTCGGAGAATACGGGAGTCATGAAGAGAGCCGGAAAATCCAGCAGACATGCTGAAAAACTTCATATTTCCATCACACACTCCTTGGCAGCCAATGCTATACCGTTGCTTCCTATCAAAAAAGTCAACTGTACTCTCCTCAGGAGCAATAATCTGAATGTGCGTTCCATCAATGGCAGCGAAAACATTCGGGAGGGGCGACAGATCTTTGAACGAAGCAACGGCTGCTGAACACTCTTCAGGCGTTTGGGGCCAAGATATGAATTCGTTTCGGAGATGAACAAGGGCACCAACAAAATCCTTCGTTATGCGACCAACAATTGACGACTAGATGCCAAAAGTTTGCCCGACTGTGCGATAAGAACCACCATTTGACAGCCACCAGAGAGCCGCACTGCAACTCTTTTTGGGACAGGAATGGTTTCACGTAAATGAGATTCCTCCTTCACCAAGAAATCATGGACTGAATTACACAAAAATTGGAACGAGTCACGACTCATTCGAAAATTTGAGCGCCAGTAATCAGGGTCCAGTTCGAGATGACCATGAACATCTGCATTGTAATATTCGTCGAATTCATTGTTTCGTCTATGATATACCCAGGCTCTTCGGCTTCGATACAAACTGATGAAATGCTGAATTGCCGTTCTTTGAAGATGCAGCAGTCGTTGCCATTGGAGCATGAAGGTAAAAGCAAATAACCTTCGAAATCTAAGTTGTCTATTTTGCTGTAACAACTGCAACAGCAAAAGGAAAAATAGGAGCAGTTCTTCGTCATTCATCGTGCTTTTATACGTAGCAAAAACGCCTTGATTTCGATAGGCCATGTTTGACCTCTGGAATAAAGGTTAATCTTTGATGACCACTAATGGACTTTTTGAGAACTTTGAGCACCTCCAGAGGATGCTCAACTTGCTTAAGCGGTCTCTTTCATCTTTGCTTAACTTTTTCTCAAGAGAATTTGGCAAAAAATACCATGTACACTGAACGGAAGTCTGTAAATCCCCTAATTGCCCACAAAAACTTAAGAACAGTACTAGTGTACATGGGGCCCTACACCCTAAGTGTCAATCAGTCTTGTCCCAAAAGCGTCGAAAACTGTTCTATTTTCAAAATTTTCCAGTGTCTATACGATGCCGTTTCCAAATTGTGCCGGTTAGAGTTCAATTTTCAATATCTACTGTTTTCAAACTGTGCCGGCAAAAAATGTGCCGTTATCGTGTACACGGGAGGTCTATCCGTCACATTTTCACCGTTTTCAAAATGTGCCGGCACCGTGTGAACGCGGGCTAAGACTCGAGTCAAATTTTCCGTGCATCTTGAATCGTTCCGATTCATCATCAATCCATAAAATCAAAGCAAACAAGCTAACTCTAATCAACATGACATCATTAAGATAGAAATAGAAAACACTTCTAAATAACGTAATGCTATTATATTGATAAAAGTGATTTTCATCCTGCAAGAGCGCTATTCATTTGCGCCTATAACAATCGCTCACTGCAGGTTTCCATTTATCTAATAACGGCTCCAATTACAAACGACATAAATTGTTGTCCTAACCATCAAAACAAATAGTTTAAGGTGCATCACATTTGATGAGGAAAATTAGTAAAAATAACAAACTTCTCTCTTTTTACTTTAATGTTTGCTAAATTCGCTAACTTCGTCTAGATTTGGCCAGCCACGGCGATGGAGTGGAAACTGAAACTGTTTGTATCACAAACGTCGTCGTTCTTGGCCTAATCTAGGCAAAGTTGGCAAATTTGGCAACACTTATATACTACAACAGCAGTGCTAAGGAAATTTCCCAACACGAATACGAACTAACGGCAATTCAATTATCATTACGCCTTAATAGCTAGCCTTTTTCGAGTTGCTGCATTATGATCGAGGGCAAGGAAGCAAAAAAAGACACCAATGACTGTCATATGAGAAACAGACAAGAAAATCTGATTTGAGAGCACTTTCACCGAGATGATTTATCTAAACAAAGTAAAGATCTTGGTAAGTTATGCGTTAGAATATTCGAAGGCCCCCTCATTAAAATACGCTGGGCCCTCTGTGAATGCACCGCAGGTAACGGGGAAAAATTAGTAAAAAAAAAGCACAAAAAGCACTAAGTTACGGTTTCTCGCTTTTGACATAAACTTCAAACTGCTACACACTGGGTGTCCTATCGCTCATGGTTAAATAGAGTTAAATGACATCCTCGATGCACATATCAAAACGTCATCAATCGAAGCATTCTAGTCTTCCTATTGTGTGTTTGGCTTCTTCACCTGCACCACCTGTATCGCCGAATCTGACTTCAGTTATCGGCAATCGAGACTTTTCAGTGACGTAACCTTCATCAAATCTCCAAACATCATCATTCACATCACAGTTGCATTTCTTCGTGATGTCACTACAATCTCCATCGACTCCACAACGACAACCTTAAAAAAGCAAGAAGATGAGAGCTTGAAACGTTGATTAACGTTGAGCTTGTATCTATCTTCGATTCCGTAAATTGGTGGATAAGGGGTACTATAAAGAAATCTTTTACTTATCTACAGTGTGGGTTCCCACATTCAAAAATTAATAGCACCAACAGTACTTAACGGATCTGAATGATTTAAATTCTAGTTGATAGCTGAAAGATTGAAGTAATTTTTGTGATCCTTCCTACCTCCCTACAAATACTGCAAATACAAGTAAATTCAACTTTACAAATATTTCATGGTTGCAAAATGACTGAAAAATGGCTTACACACTATCGGGTGAGCCAGAAAAAGTTTAAACTTTTGAAAATTTATATCACTAAGAGTAACTCACAGATTCAAATTATTCAAAGTCTAGTAAAAGGCCCAAAGATCAAAGTAGTTTTTTTCATTTTTTCCTTCGCTGTCTTACCATCACTAGAAGTATCTGTAAATTTAACTTTGTACAAATTTCATGGTTGCAAAATTACTAAAGTAGGGCCTAAAATATTGATCAAAGTGTAAGGGTATGAACAAAAACAATACGCATTGGGCCCTTTACCTCCCTCAAGAGTCATAAGGCATACGTTTTGAAACAGACACAAAAGATTTTCAACTAAGCCTGTGATAACTGTTTCCGAGGGCAATACCAGAAAATATTAACCCGAAGCCGTCAGTACAAAGCCGAGCTTGCGAGCTTGTGAAAACCCAGTTTATTGCCTTATGGTCAGGGCATGGTGCATGCCTTTCATTTTAACAAAGTAAACATATGAGTTCAGAGCCATAATTATCGTTGGCCTAGCATGAAGCAATTGCAGGTGAAGCCACTTTTTACTTTTTGAAACTGTTTCTCGACATGTTCGAAGCACAGATCTGTGTTTTGAATTCGATGCTGAGTTGTGACGTAATGAGCGGGCATTAACGGATAATAATGCCCTACCATTACGTCACATTCGAACGTTTTCAGCCAATCAGCTTGCATAATCGAGTTGCTGCCCTGACTATAGGGTAATAACCCATGGTATTATAGGTGCAAAGGATATCTCTCACACACGAGAAATTGCATTTTGTTTATTGTTCTGTGTAACGGGTCCTCTATTCAATGTTCTAGGCGCTTTTTCAGTCACTTTGCAACCATAAGTTTTATAATTTTGAATTTACCGATGCTTCTAATGCTCGCAAGACAGCGAGAAAAATCACAAAAATACTTCGATCTTTTAACTATTCACTAAATATCAAATTACTATTGCTATGGTTTTTCAAATGTGGGAACTTTCTTCTGGCTCACCCGGAAGACAAAATCTTATGAATTCTCCTTACACTTTGATGGGTGCATGACAAGAAGTTTAGCCTTCTACCCACAACTATTGTCCTTAAATCATGAGGCGTCCTTTCCCTTATAGAGCCTGTTACTGTACATTCAAGGTGGGTTATCAGATGTTGCTTGAAAGCTCTCCACAAGAGACAGGAATGTGGAAGCGCGAGCGAAGTGAGCGCTTAATTTCCTGGTCTTATAAATTCTTCTTACACAGAGCAATACCAATTTGCGATTTACCTCTCCAAAGAGATATAAGACACAACTTTCAAATATCCATCATCCATGAGAAATTGCATTTTCTTTATTGTTCGGTTCAAGGATTTCTTTATGACTTGATGAAGTATTTTTAGTATTTTTCAGTCTTTTTCCAACCATGAAGTATTTGTAGAGCTGAATTTTCCTATATTTTCAGAGTTCGCGTAATTTGGATCACGGATGAAGACTCTTTATTAGACTGGATTTTACATACGTAAGATTATACATTCAACTTACTTGCGTTATTCATATTGGTTATTCAAGAACTTATATTCATACTGTTCTTAGTACTCTTTTATTCGAATATTTTGTTCTGTTTTACTTGGAATCAGTTATTCCCAGGGGGGGTACTTGTGAAAATTTTGATAGGGATGCTCGTGTCATTTTTTTGGGTTTGAAATTTACGAAAACGTCATTTTTTTGGGTTTCGCTAAGCTGTCGTCATTTTTTTGGGGTTGAAAAAATTGCCGTCATTTTTTTTGGGTTCATTGAAAATTTGCGTCATTTTTTGGGTTACTGAACTTTGTATTTAGAAAATTATAATCTCAATCAATTAATGGAAGTGCTACAAGTTGTTGAATAATTCTTATGCTGAATCAGAAGTTTTACCTACTCTATGTGTCAATTCATTGATATAGTTTTTTGGAAAGAATAGTTGGTTATTAACATGATGATTGCCAAATTCAATATCAGTTTTACTATCTTGTGTAGAATTGTAAGGTGCAATTTTCTCAATTTAACTTGTTGTACAAAAGGGATAGTTATGGGGGCTCGAGAATAATTCCGTCATTTTTTTGGGTTTGAAAATTTTGGGCCTGTCATTTTTTTGGGTAGATTAAAAATCTGTCCAAATGAGCATCCCTATCTTAGATTTTATAGAGTGCCCCCCCTGGGCAGTTATTGGAAATTGGCTTAGACTATCCAGGTAGCTCAATGTTTCGACAGTTGTCCGGTTATAGTAATCATGATTCAATTAATACGTATGAAGGTGTTATGCGGAAAATTGACAAGAAGAGAGCCTCGTATCAACTCGGAAAAGAAAGTACAGCTTTGAACGAACCTCTACCATCGGGGGGACCTCCACCAATAAAATTCATCTGATTCCCATTTCGATCAACGATGTAGCTGAAGAAAGATTCCTCTAAAGTACCATACAACGCCATTCCATGGCAATCTACTCTTGTAAATTGCCTGCAGTTTTTTGACGAATCAACATACTCGATTATGTCTTGAAGTTTATGCGCGTAGTTTATTTTGCGCCTGTAGAAGAAAAATAAACATTCATAAATTGGTAAGTTGGGTAAGGTTTATGGAAAATGCTTCAATGCTAGAAATTTGAATAAATTTTATAAACAATGTTGATTAACTGCCTTTGGGGGAAAATTTAAGCTCTCCATGGTACGGGGCTGTGTCATTCTGTAGGGTCATTTTTTTATGATAGAGTTTGGATTTAAAGGTATAGATTTCAACAATTAACAACTTTTCACATTTCCTAGGTTTATTGACATGATTTTTTGTGAAAATTCATTTATTGGTGTGCTTGTTCTGCAGGCTCAAGTGATTCCCCCTTCCCCGGATTAATCTTCTTTCTACTGGCGATCTGGATACAAAATCATTCCCAAAAAACTAGGTGAGTTTCTCTAGAAACTTACTAGGGAGGAACAAGAAATTATTGCCGTAGGTGATAACAAATTTGACTTCAGGGGTTCTCCATAAGTTCAAAAGCAAAAAGGTCAGAATCTGTATAGCTACGCTGAACACAAAACAGAACAACTGATCAAAGGTCATACGAGAGTAGCAATAAATGAGGGGCAAATGAACTGTTTAAAGGAAGTCACTCTTTGATTGATCACTTCTCTACCAACAAACGTAAGCATGTTTTGAAACAGCAGTGGTAGATCATTTCATGGATTATGCGATCATCATCATCATCGTCATCATCATCATCATCATCATCATCATCATCATTTATTTATCTTAAAGGGAATCGACATGGTTAAAAGCTGGCCCGAGCCAGGTCAAAAATATAATCTATTGTATTCGAAAATTTTGTCACATCCGGTTTCATTGTGTGGCTAAAGAAACAATGGATTTGTGGGCGTTTCTCTAGCCTATTAGCAGAGCGTCAGAATGCCTTCGGACGCTCGGACAATGTCCGCAGGAAATTTTGAATTTGGACAAAACTCACAAGAAATTCCTATGGGAAATTCACTGTCTGTAAATTACATATTCTGTCTTTGTGGTGATTTCCCAAGAAAGTTTTGAAGAATGCGTAGTGATAGCCATCTCGCTGAATGCTAACTTATTAAAAGAGGCTATCGTCTGTCCTTTTGTATCACCATTCGAGGCAGGAAAGTGATGAAATGTAATTGTTCTCGTTAACAATGGCCAGACATTCAGGACAATATTCTTCCGCTTGGCATAACGGAAAAACCAGATCCAGGACCAGTCGGACCGGACCCTAACTGACCAGACCCTGCAGAATGCCCATTTCATTTCTAATTTTCCAGATAAATGATAGGGCATATTGATAATGGGCTACCTGCTTTTCGTACACAGTGGAGCCTACTCCTTGGTTCCTAGAATCCTCCTTTAGGTGTAAACTGTAAAGTTGTATCGTCCTAAAATGTAGAAAGCTAAATCGTAGTAGGTTTACTTGGTAGTAGGTTGTAGTAGGTTTGCTTTGTATTCAATTTTGGCATTTTGTGTTATATGAATCTTTCTCTGAATGTCAATGTGAATCTTGTCATGGGAAAATGAAGTAAGCCAAAGGGCCTTGCTACACTAGGTTATCGTGACTTTCCACTGGAATTTTGCCTGTTGATTAGATGACCAGGGGATGATCAGTGTACCTGAACGTGCATTCTTGCAGTTAATGTGGTATTCACAGCTTAGCTATTTCTGTTCAGCGATGATTAATGCATTGGTCTTGTCTTCATCTGAATTGAAACTTCTGCGCCACCATTACAAACTTAAGGACGGCAAGCAATCCTAGGGGTCTGGTCCGTTAGGGTCCGGTCCTATTGGTCTTGGGTCTGGTTATTCCGTTATGCCCTTCCGCTTGCCTTCCTTCCGAATCTTGTTTGGATCTTGAAGTGAAACGAAATTCTAATCAGGAACTCAGAATTCTTCCAGTGAAGTTGTCTCGTCTTTTAGCTGTGCTACTTGTATCAGCAATGTATTTGACGGTAAGATTGTTTACTGTACTTCAGAATAACATTTTCTGCATTGAAGCTGTATAATGCGGTGTATCAGTTGCTGGAATCCTTGTTGTCAATATCCGACTAACCGACTCAACGAATTGAAATATCCAAGTTGATAATCTGATACCTGAAACTTTTTCACGAAAAGAGTACTTTCATCGTCAAATACATCTTAAACTTAAACATTCAAAAACAATGCTTTGTTTATAAAGTAGACAATTCGTTTAAATCATTATGATATTTTATATTCTATTTTTGCATACGCGTGCAGTACTTGCTAAAATTTCTCCCAAAAAACTTCTCTCATGAAAGTTCTTCCTAAAATCTGAAAACTACATTCTCTCTTCTACCATCAGTGAAAGGGTCAATATGTCCGCGAAAAAGTCATACCGCAGCAAAACACTGAGGGTGAAATGTGGCTACTGTTTTATAGATATAAAGAACGAAAATTTAACGAATCATTGCAGAAATGTACACCAACTACCACCAAGAACTAAGGGAGAAGTATCCATCGAAGATGCATTTTCTAGATCAAAAGACGAAAGCAAAAGAGCAAGGTTAGAAGATTCAGATGATGCTGCTGATGAAGGTGCTGTTGTGCTCGCAACAAGTAAAGTTATTAGTGATGAAGCCACGGAAATAGCTCAAGTGCATGAGAGTGACTGCCAGGAATCCCCGGAACCGTCCGAAGATGACAAGACGAAGGCTGAAGGAACTCCCATCGACAACAGAAATAACGAGGAATTTAGAGCAAACGCCATTGACATAATGGTAGGGCATTTTGAGGAACTGAAGAAAGAACTAGTAGGATCTACACAGCATCAACTACAAGACATTTCAAAGCGCTTGACAAATTTGACGGATGATATAAATGTAATAAAGAAGTCAATGGAGCCAACAACTTCACAAAACCAAAAACAAGAACAAGCAACTGCTGAAAGTGACTTTGAAGGAGATATGCTTTTGACTTGCAGATCAATTCACAGCATAGTGAAACTATTTCCAGAGCTAGAATATGTAGAAGAAGATGGATGCTTGTACTGTCGCATTTGTTGTCCTGGCATGAGCGGTAATCAGCCTGCGTCACGTGGTGCTACAGTACTTGGCACTTTTAACTATGATCCAAACAATGGCCTAGCCTTCAGCATGAATGAGACCTTGCCATTGCAATTTCGCCATTTGAAAAGTCATTTGAAAGATCATTTGAAAGATCAAGGACACAAGGCCAATGTGGAAACAAAGCAGAAGCAGGACGAAGACAGAGTCAAATTCCAGTTCAGAAACCAATCCATTGGAATGCGACTTGCAAGGTTCTGCTACACTGGCTACAAAAAGGGCCGATCTTATGCAGATTATGAAGATGAAATACTTCAAGCTGTAAAAAATGGCCTTGACGTTGGTGATATCAATCATAGTAAGGATTTCCCAATGCAATTTCGCCCATTTGTTGCAGCAGAGATTCACTCACGAACAACTTCATTTATGATAACAAGGAGCAAGAAGACGGGGCTCCTCCCACCATTGAATATTTGTGCAGACAAAGGAACAAATTTCCATCGGACTCGCCAGTTCATCACTGTTGTTACTGTTGTTCCTGATTCTGATGAAGTGCTTCAAGTAATTTACATCGGGCAGCCTGTTGTCGAAAACCATGATGGGAATGGGATTGCAGCTAGCATAAAAAGTGGTCTTGATCTTTTCAAGATACATCCAACTCAGATTGAAGGAGCAAGCTTTGACGGCCAGTACTTCCATCTTTCAGTACCACAGCATCTTGCAAGCCAGTATGGTTTAAACGCCAGCACATTCATAAGCACTTGGGACCCAATGCACAGAGCCGGTCTGGTGGATGCTGCGATACGAAAAGATGAAACTTTTTGCTGGCTTATCACGGTCCAAATGACCTGTCAATCAATCTTCAAAAAATTCAACTGGGGAAAGAACTATGAACTCCTGGTCAAAGCTTGCAAGATATTAGACACACCAATGGCAAGTCTTAAAAACTTTAGCGAGACACGCTTTGCGAACTATGCCCGTCGTGTTTTTATCAATTTGAGGAAAGACTACAGACCTGTCACTCTGAGCTTGAAAAAGTTATCTCTCTCGTTAAAAGATGGAAATTCGCAGGAAAAAGAAAAAGCAAGAGATGCAGACGATATGTTGAATCAAATTGGAAACATCAGGTTCTGTCTGTCGCTTTCTGGCATTACTGATCTTTATGACCGCTTTGGCTGCCTAGTAAACATTTGTCAGACCGTCAATATTTTACCCCACGAGCGGTATGATAAGTTATTGAAAGTTGTGCAAGGATTTGATGAGATGGCTAGGGCTATCGACCATTCATCATGTAATGATTCTGCTCAAGAATCACCTAGCCTGTTAGACGAAGAAGAAATGGCAGAGAAGCAGCTATGCTCCTGGCAAAACTATCACAAAGATCTCAAAAAGGTTCAAGATTCAGGAAAATATATGGGTGTGGTAATCGATCAAGAGCAATATACAAGTCAGTTCCCCTCTGAAAGCAACGATGTTATTGTGGAGGTGAAAAGAAATTTGCTGTCTTTGGCTTCACGTTTGTTTAAAGATCTGAGGAATAGCATTTACAAGAGAGAGACAATAACTGTCGTAGAGAATATAAGAATTATCTGCGACTTGAAAAGTCTTGCTGTTCAGATACATGTGAGAGGAGCTGTGGTCACTGGCTTTACAAATGGTAGAAGGTTTCTTAAGGCTGTCCGAGCAATGACAAGCTCCGTTGAAGATGTTTCTGATGTAGATATACTGGAGAACTTCAAAAAGCTTGTTGGAGTTTTAGATAGGATGACACGTGGCAAGAATCTCAAAAGAGTTACAAGTCTAGGCTTACTGAAAGAAATCTTAAGCAGCAATAATAATCTCAGCGAGGGTATCGAGCTATCCTTGCACTGCATATGCTGCGCGGCAGTGAAAGTATCCGTAGAGTCCATCGTAGAATCGATGATTTCTGTTTACGAGAATCACTTCGATAGCAAGAGACAATTAACAGAGGAACACGCCCTTGAAGAGATGCAAATCGCTCAGAACGGACCACAACTTGCAAAGGCAGATGCGTTGCTCAAAGCTGCGATGGACAGGTATTGGAAAAGCAAAGCTGGTACGAATGCGTGGCATTTTGTTCGCAGTGGAACCAGTATAAGAGACTTCTGTTCGAACCAAAGCAAAGTAGTGGCGCGAAAACTACGCCAAGCATCAAAACTACCCTTCA
Source organism: Aurelia sp. 3 sensu Dawson et al. (2005) (assembly GCA_964020215.1). Taxonomy (NCBI): domain Eukaryota; kingdom Metazoa; phylum Cnidaria; class Scyphozoa; order Semaeostomeae; family Ulmaridae; genus Aurelia; species Aurelia sp. 3 sensu Dawson et al. (2005). The sequence continues at coordinate 6,069,758 of OZ026584.1, forward strand.
TGGGATAATCCTTGCTTTCTATGGCAGTAAAATGATTGACAAATATGATAATGTTATGTAGCATCAAGATATTGAGTCTCTAGCCTACTTCCAGGTCAACATCGTATTCCGAATCAAGGAACCAAACTGATTTCCAAAGAGCCTAATGAAGCAAACTGATATGAATTGAGGCCCCCTGTTCTCACTCAAACGTGTCCGCACACAAATGTACTTTTCTTTAAGGGTATGATGTGATTAAGAGACGAAAAGACTATCTCTATTTACACAACGTGTATTTCAGTTTACTATAATTGCTAAAGTTCGTCTAAAAATTTTCATCCAGGCGTTTGATTCAATGTTTGATCGCTTTTCATTTTGATCGATTCAGTTGTTGTGATGAACTGACAGGAAATAATTTAGCAAAAAGTTTTCGTCCGCAGGAAATAAAAAATTTTCTGACGCTCTGCCTATTAGTAATGGCTACGGGATGCAGCTATGTCTGTTCCCTTTAAGTAGGCTATCGTAAGATTAAAACAAAGAGCAAAGTTACAGCTAGCTAAGGCCTACTTTATACAATTTTTACAATGTCTATGTAGATTAAGAAAAAAAAACATTTTTTTACAATGTAGATACATAAATATACATTGCAAGATACAAGAAACTGCCCTGTTAGGAACGCAACTTGCGGAATATTTGTTTTTGCAATATTGGGAAGGTAAATGTATGGAGAATCAACACTAAGAATGAGAATAGAATTCCCGAAAGCAGCATCTAGAAAAATTATGTTGAAACTCCTTTTCAACAAACGACGTTTATGTCATTGACGGGCAGAGCCTTTTTGAAGCTTTTTCTTAAGACCTTGGTAAAACAACAATTATTTTATGCAGTTCTCTGCCTATATGCTCGAATTCGAAAACGAAAATAGGAAAAGTGAATATGCCCCATGGCTCAATGCACTAGTATGGTTTCTGATGATGAGAAGTGATAAAGCAAAAGAGGCCGCTAGGCCGATTCCCGAACTCTTGCTTTTTGTATAAAAGACTCAGAAACGAAGTTACGGAGGGCGTCCAGATCACAATGCAAGACCGGTATTTAGGTCTAATTGAGCAAATTAAAACCACTCCAAAAAATGCGGTGAGCCATTAACAAAGCATTAGGTACCCTTGGTACCAGAGCCTTGATAATAAGATGAGCGTTATTAGCGAGGCTCTGGAACCCAGGGAAAGCATTAGACAGAGAGTCATCTAAGATACCAGTTAAAAGCTTGAACTGCGAAGGCAAACCTTTAACTAACGGCAGTGAGATTGCAAATGCGTTAAACAGACACTTTGTCTCAGTTGGTCCAAACTAGCAGAAGAAATTAGAACCGAAACCGAATGATGACCCTCTTGTCCAACTACATGGCACGAAGCCTATCAGTTTTTATTTCAAGACAGTAGATATTCAATACATGGCAAAGAGCACTAAGGGAGCTGAAATGGCATGTATCGGAGAGTAGTGGCCCCCCAAGCGGGGCCTCTCATCACGCCATCACGTCAATTTTTTCACCGTTTCACGCTATCACGCCGAAATATTTTCCATATCACGTTCACGTGCACACTTTCTCAGAAAAGTATCTTTTTCAAATATCTGATATGCACCATCAATGTTCATCTTCATTAATAAAGTTTGAGCATAAGTATTGCAGTAAAACTCATTCACAAACATGGTGTCCCAAAAAGGTGCCCCGTTATGTGGTTACTGTGATGGAGATGCAACTTCAGTGGTCTAGGATTTAACATAGTTTTATAGGCCAGGCTTCCAACTAAGAGTTTGAGATCTCGTATGAGTCGATCTGTTGGGCAGTTGCTAACTTTATGGCAGGGCAGACCAGAGTCTATAGAATCTGAGCTGTTCCTCTCCCATAAATCTGGAACCACTCGCCACGTTGCCTCAAACAAGGTATCAAACCCTAAGTTGAGGCCTGACCTATAACTGTGTAAACGTCGAGACAATTGAAGCTAAAGCTCCTCCACAGTTGCCTCACAATATGGGCACAACTTTTGTAGGACCCCTGTAGAGGTTCTTAACCTTGCAAAAATTCAGTTTTCCTTGTCGACTAAGGCTCGCAGAGGCTCACCAAATTTGTTGGGGAGACCAGATATGCTTTGTCCGAGGAAACTCATGTGTCCCCCGTGCAGTAGGTTATAGCTCATGCGCAGTAGCGGTTTGGGGTTGACGCTCAGACGGGCGCATGAGCTTTGACCCACTGCACGGGGGGACATATTGGTTTTATCAGTCCAGCGTACCTTGTCTCCCCAGCAAAAATGTACAGTTTTCGAGCTACAAGAATTCAAATATCAGAGTGGTCATAAGAAAACAAAAAGTTCATGGACAAAATTGTTGTTGGCGGACTGACTGCCATTTAACCTACCAGGAAAGGCAGTTGGCAGGGTGCTGATTGACGATTGCATTGCTTCACCTTAGGGTGGCAGGTCCAGTGAGGGAGGTCCAGAAAAGCTTTGGATGAGAATCGATCAGCTTCGAAACAATTTTGCAATATAAAGCGAAAAAGCAACTAGGTATCAGCGGCATCGCCAAGAAAATTGACCAGGGATATCAGAAGGCAATCTGGGAGTGAAGCCCTAGGGAAAATTCGAGGACATGTCCATTACTTTGGCTCAAAGCAGCTCTTGGGATACCAAGCTGCTATGCTGCTAAGATAGAGTTTTTGAAAATTCGTAACAGTGTTTCTGATAAATCAGCATCTCCAGTATGAATTTGATTTGCCTCCATTCGTCCCATGTTTACTTGTAAAATATTGGAAACCAAGATACTTTTGTAACAGAAAACAACCGCTACTTTGTGTTGGAAGCTAATTACAATGTAATGTTTGTCTGCACCTGAAATCGAAGCCTTGAACAATACATTCAGTGACTGTTCGTCTGGGAAAATTTTTGATGATGCTAACTTTTACTTTGGCTGAGAACGAATCTCTTAGTCAAGCTCGATACTTTTGTAAGATGATATCTTTTCCATTTTTTTAATAGCAAGGCTTTCGAAGAAGCTCGGGCAACGAATGAAAGAGCAAACCATGAAATTTCCCGGTGTGCCGGTGGGCCGCTATAACATGTTTTGGGCTGGTAAAATACGGAAATTTTTCAGAAATGATCGGCTTTAGCTTGCTAGGTTTTGTGGATTATTTGCTTATAAATTTTTTGAAAGAAGCATATAAAGAACATCATGTCGCAGTTACAGATCTTAATTGACCCTCTAACGGGGTTGATCGATTCACTTTCCTTTACATTCGTTGTGTTCTTCCCTAATTTTTTCATCACGTCATCACGAAATTTCAGTCCTCTTTCACGTCATCACGCGCTCAAAAATCAGTTTTCACGTGCACGCAAGCAACGCGAATCACGCCATAACGTGCGGAAAAAGCAGCTTTCACGCCATGACGAGCAATAAATTGGCTAATCACGCATCACGCCAGATCGCTTGGGGGGCCACAGAGTATAGTTCGATGATTATGGAACATTTCGATATGTTGTGTTGTGAATTTCGAGCATTGATGTCAGATTACGAGGAAGGATAAAACAGTTAATTGAATTTGGCATGAAGATAAGTTTCAGTCCTTGAAACTAACTTAGAATACCAGCAAGTTACATCGTATGGAACTCTCCCATTCGAACAATTATGCAGTGCAATGCAGAAGTCAATGAAACACAACACAGCTGTGGAGAGGTGCAACGCAAATAACACTCACAGGTATTTTACAATTAATGATTTCAAGATTGTAAACTTATCATCGTTCAGTTAACTGTCTGGGCTTCCTGTGGATGACATATACTTCTTCCACTAAGACCCTTCATCATCTCTCGTAACCTGTTTGGTCTTATAAATCGCGGTTTGTACTGGAAGCAACTACGGTTCCTCTCTACTTTCTTTTCCTTCATTTTTTGTTATACCAGCAACTCTAAGGGGACCCTTATGTAAATAAGGTCAGCTTGACCCTTTAAACCCTTTGTTTACTACCATTCGAAACATCCACAAACGGTCGATAAAGTTTTGAAATTAGATGGATACAGCCCTAATTAGGATAAGAATGCGGAAAAAAGATTACCGGGAGTCGTTTACATTTTATTGACTTCCCAAAACAGGCAATGCCTCGAAATCAGCTCCATGTATTCTGAACTGATTTGTTATGGTGGCCTAACGAAACCACAAGCAAAAAGCTGCAAGAAAGGCACCTAACTACCCACTATGAAAGGTTTGCTTGTGCATAAATAACATGTTTCAACTTTCTACCCATCCAAATCTTTTTGTCCCAATCAAAATTTTCAAATTGCTCTTCTAAAGCGAACGAAACATTCAGTACTCTAGGCCACGGGTACTTCATCTAACCTGAGCATTCTGGATCGAGGCCATTTTGGATGGACCCAGACGTCCCGTTGATAAACAAAGGGTTAATGCTATCCCTGCCACTATAATTAGGGGTGTTTTCCTTTTATGTTTTTAGTCTTAATGTTTATATATTGTATTGTATCTATTCTTATATGTATTTTAATAACTTGTATTAGCCCCTGCTCAATTTTCGAAAAGGAGAGCCTAGCATGGCTTTAGTTACTACCCATAGGCAACAGGCAATTATTAATGAAGTCATTGAAAATGATTAAAACGTGTTTGAAATGAAAGCTATTTTTTTAGAAAGATTTGAATGTTTGCTTCGCTGTTATAGGGCCAGCAATTCAGAAGTTATGACTGAAAAGGTATTTGTTTGGCGAAGCACTTAATTTGAAACTCCGAGTTCACCCCTTGAACCAATGTCACAGTTTTCCAAATAGAAAAGAAAGAATATATCGGGTGACCCAAAAAAAAGTGACCCGACGCAATCTGTTATAGAAAAATAAGTAAGAAACCGAAGGGAATGTTTCAAACGTTGTTCTGTCGCTAAATGACTAGTCCACATTATGAGTATTTTTTGTGATTTTTTTCTGCTCGGTAAACATTGCAAATTAAGGATTTTGAGGAAAGGAGCATGCCAGAAATCCTCAAAAAGTCATCAAAAACAGGGGATCGATTTACAGCTATTTCAGATCTTCAAAACAATGTGGAGCGCGTCTATTTCAGGCTGGGAATAGGCAACTCAGTCAAAAGTTTCCAGAAGAGAAATTTTATAGTCCCCAGGTACCTAAGAATTGGGAATAAAGGTTCCCTGTAAACTCACTGAATTTCAAAGGAATTCAACTTTCCATGCAATTCAAGAATTCTTTACAGAAAAGCAGAAGTATCCTTGACTCTTGATACAAGAACACTTTAGGTATCTAGGGGATATAAAATTGCTCTGGAAACTTTCGACTGAGTTGCCTATTCCCAGCCCGAAATAAAACATGCTCCTCATTGTTTTTAAGATCTGAAATGGCTGTAAATCGATCCCCTGTTTTTGACGATTTTTTGAGGATTTCAGGCATGCCATTTTCCACAAAATCCTTAATTTGGAAAATTTACTGTGCCGAAAAAATTTGAAAAAAATCATCCTAATGTAGGGTAGTTTTTTTGCGACAGAACAACGTTTGAGGTGTTTCAATCGGCCTCTTACTCATTTTTCTACAACAGATTCCTCCGGGTCACTTTTTTTTGGGTCACCCGGTATTTTAAATAGAAACTAAAAGTAAAGACATTTACTCTTTGTTGCAAACAACGTGATGTTTATAAGTACAGTTTCATGTCGTAGGGAGGCGAGCAAACTTTCATTTGAAAATCAAATTTCAAAGCTAGAGACAACATGGCAGGGACACCGGAGCGATTGTAGGGCAAGGGGTCAAGGGGGAACGCAAGGGCACTCCAGACTGATGACGAGGGGAGTGAACCGAAGATTGGGTGGATCTTGGGTTCTTCCTCGGAAATATTTTTGCACCCACACTCTTTGGATTCGCTGCTTTCAAGAATATTCTAATTGATGTAAATGATGTTCTCATTTGCACATTTAGGTATGAACAATGCAAGTTGTGATGATTATTCAAGTTAAGGGTTGAATTCATGGTTGTCATAATATCGAATTTAAAGGGAATGGTCCAGTGGCGGAGATAGAGGGGGGCAGGGGGGGCGGCTGCCCCCCCAAAGCGACTAAAAATTGTATAAATTTTCTGGGGATAGACCCGCGACTGGCTCACCTGTCGGGTCACTGCTGGGCTTTGCCCCCCCACCGAAAAATCCTAGCTACGCCTCTGGAATGGTCAATGGTAAATAGGCTTCTCTATAAATAGAACAAAGAAAATGTGCAAACTTAGCATTGTTTCTTTAGCTATCAATTATTCCAAACACGTGTGGGCAATCGATTTCAATGGACTATCTCTAGATTTTTCTACTCTGTACAAATGCAGGCTTTTAGCCTTGCACAAATCCATTAATGATGCAAAAGAAGTATACTGCTCCGTTAAAAGAGCACTTCTGCCCCCTTTGCCCCTCTGAAAAAGTGCTTGCCCCCCTCCCACACCTCTTCTCCGGTGCTCCTGAAACATGGTCTCCTACTTTGGCCTTGGCCCTTCTCCTGCAAAGAATTATCAATTAATATAATTACCTGTAAGATGCAGCATCCTCAAAACCCTTTACTCTTATTGTTGCTTCACTGTCATGGCGGAAGACAGCCATGAATTTGCTGTCACTTCTCAAGCATTTAGCTGTGACAATTTTCTTCATGCTTCCTCGTCTTATTGGAAAAGTTCCTTCCATGCTGCTATAGAGTTCCAATGCCTTGCGACAAGAATCGTAGCTAACTGTAAAGACAATGACTGGATCAATTTGATCATTCGACACACATAGCTTTCCTGGCTTTTAGTCCGTTTGAACTTTACCAGCATAACAAATGGCTTAGATGCAGAGGCATTCCTCGGTATCCTCAATGAATACGAAGTGTTCTGAAAACAAAGCTCTTCGTTTGCGTGGCTTCTGTGGTGAAGCTGTATGTAGCCTCAATTCTCTAGATCTTTGCACTTCTGCAAAGTTCAGTCTTCAACATGGTCTTCAACAAGAGTTTGGAAGTTTGAGACCTTGTTTGGATCAACCTGACAATTGGTTGATGGTTTATGGAAGAGGAAAGGCAACATAAGCTGCTACTTCAAAAGACAGCATTTTAAGAAATGCCAAAAGCAAATAACGTTTCCAAAAAGGATTTTGTCGTCATACTCGAACTTTCTCTGCAATTCAGATAAGACTGAAATTTGTTTTCTTATAGATATAACACATTCAACCCTGTAAAATGTAGAGAAAGATTATATACAACGTTAGAGCCTCTTCTTTGAAATTTACTTAACCTCCTTAAATCTATTGCTTTGAAGCAACTGCTCATTTTCTACTATAAATCGGAAAGCATTCTTCAGATTTACTCAAATAAAGTCTCAAACTCCGAGCTGAAACTTGACTTATACAACTGTGCAGCATATGAGACAAAAAGCCACATTTTTCCACAGCAGCGACACAAACTTTAGGCATTTTCTCTTGGACCCCCATGTAGTTTTGAAGGTACATCTATTCTGAAATAAAGATACATTGCAAAATACAGATTTTCCTATTGTCAATACTTTTCAGAACATCACCTTTTTACCACTTTTCGATAAGTTGAATGATTCTGGAAAAAATACACTGATTCCTGTAGAGGGTCCCTTACAATAATGCAACTCTTTGCTCACTAGACTAGGAAGCAAACTTACCTTAAGACTGCGTTCACATTGACAATCTTATGTAAGCGCTTGTGCCAGCGGCGTGGCCAGACAAAAATTAGTGGGAGGGTAAAACCTAAAGTATTCTCAGACTGGGGGGGGGGCAAAAAGTATACCAAGGCATGCTTATTGGATATTTTGCCAATATTTGAGAAGTGGGAGGGTAATTGCCCCCTCGTTCCTTTAGGACTAGGCCGAATAATGAGGGAAATGGGGGGACTGATAAGAAGGGATGTTCTCGCTGTGGTAAATCTCGTTGTCAAGTGTATAATGTTATGAGTAATAGTGAGCATTTTCGTTCGAAGATAGATAGCCAGGAACATATGATAAACTATTCGTTTAATTATGACTCGTCAAATATTTTACATTTGTTAAAATGTACTGTTTGTGGTGTACAATATGTCGGTAGCACCTGCACGCCTTTTAGGCTTAGGTTTAATAATTACAAGGTGTGCAGTCGTAAGTTTAATTCGGGGGCCTCACTACCCCAGGCGGAATTCTTCAGATATTTCACTGAAGAAGGCCACCGGGGGTTTCTGAAGGATATTAGCGTGAAGATAATTGATAGGCTAACGCGGGGGGGGGGGTAATAGGATGCGGGAAAGCTTCTGGCAATATCGGCTAGATTGCTTTGCCCCTAAAGGTTTATACACTAGGCAGGTAGATACATAGATTTCATTATTGTTTACATTTTGGTTGTTGTGTTGTTTTGATTTTAGCGCTGAGCTTTTCGTAAGGGACACACCCTCTTTTTAGGGCCTTCTGTTCTGCCAATCCACTCTTGGATCTTCCTACTGTTGTTTGTTTTGTTGTTACAGACGATTTGTTTCAGCATCTGCGAGACAGACACAGGCGTCGACTTTAGCAGTTCTTTATTCTGCGCTTTCTTTTACCTTTGCCACTGCCACACCGGTTACCGTAATTTTAGCACCTTCGGTCTGACACATTGTTATAGGTATGATCTTCTTTAGGCTATTGTTTTGATTGTTAGAATGTTTTAGGATTGACATGTATTGCTCGGTTTGGTTATGAACAGTTACTGCTGAAGGCTTCCTCCGAAACGTTTACACAAAGTTGTATTTTTCTGAGTTTACTCATTATGCGCATTAGCTCACTCTCAATATGTAATGAAATAGATATAGAAAATAGTCCGTGTTGTGTCATACAATAAACAAAGTTGTTATTCAGTTGTTATCATTGTGTCATGTAATAAACAAAGTTGCTATTCAAATAGGTCGAACCAATGCCTTATAGAAAGAGGAAAAATCACTATCAATTGTGATCAACGAAGAAAGTTTAAGGTGACTCTCCTTTCCGCTCTGATGAGCACGGAACTCCGGATCTTCAGAGATGCTCCCCTCTAGAAACATATCAATTGCTCTGGAAACAATCGGTCTATCGAAATCCTGTAAAGAGTATGGTATTACTTAAATTCATGTCAATCGAACGACACATAGACCAAAATTGTTTGTTTTCACGCCTTTAGAGAAAGCTCATTTCAAAGTACTTCGCTGGCCTCAAAAGAAATTCATTTTCCACTCCGCTAATCTAAAGATGTTGATCAAACTTTTTAACCACTCACACTATGTATTCGTTGACACATATGCCAAATCTGAAATCAAAAGATTGGCCAGTTTTTCTGCAATAAGATGCTGAAGTTATGTATTCTACTTAATAACAAACACTAGAGAAACTGGTCATTCGATTATGGATTGAAAAATGCGAAAGAATCAGTGAAGAACGCGCAAGCATGTTTGGATCAATTCAGCATTGACAATGCAGATCTATTTTTTCCTTCCACGAGATGATGAATATCATGTTTGAGTCCCAAAGCAAGGAACAACAAAGAAATGTGTTTTCAAACAATCTCAAAAGTAGAATGTGTTCGACTGCGTGGAGTACAATGTATGGAACCTTTCTGGTCATTTTCAGTCACGCGCTGTTTTGCAGACCTCTTGGCGTGGGGCTAGAACATGACATTCCATTGCTAGTATAAGCGAAGAAGATTTATAAAAAAAATTGCTCTGTCACTATCGAAAGAATACGGACTTGTTTCACACATGCTTGCAAGCGCTTCACTGGCTCTCTTTTGCATTTATCAATCCATAATGGACTGACCAGTTTTGCTAGTGTTTGTTGTAGCGTAGGATACCAAACTTTAGTATTTCATTGCAGCAGAACTTGTCAAGCTTTTTACTCATAAATTGGGTATGTGTATCCGTGAACATGTAATGTGAGAGGCAAAAAGTTTGATCAAAATCTTTAGATTAGCGGAGTGGTGGAAAATGAAGTTCTTCAGAAGCCAGTGAAATACTTTGATATGAGCCTCCTCGAAAGCCATAAAAGCAATCGATTTAGGTTATCGATTGCCACGAATATGAGTAATATCATACATTTACAGAACTTCGATAAACTGATTGTTTCCAGAGTTATTTAATAAGCTTCTGAACGGGGCATTTCTGAAAACCGAAGGTGTATGAAGGTGTTGTGGCGCCGTGGTGTAATCCTCTGACATTGCAGCCGGAACAGTCAGGCGAAGTGGGTTCGAGTCCCAGCAGAGCCCCGCCACTTAAGCGTCATGACAAGGGGTCGCGGACTCGATTAGGTCTACTCTATTTCTGCGATCCCAGCGCTTGGCGCTAAAAAACGCAACTTCACCTTCACTTCACTTCACTTCACCAACCGGCCTTCTTTGCTAATCAGAGCAAAACGCAGAGTCACCTTAAGGGTAAGGAAGGTATTGTAACTTTCAAGCGGAAATCTGGCGCAAATGCTTTCGATGCTAATGATTCATTTAACAAGCATGTCCTTACCTTCCTGTTTCTTCCAAACAGATATCTTTTCTTCGATATTTGCAAGTTGATCATGTCCCAAGATGATCCCAAACTTGTTTGTTTCTTTAAATTTGACGACATGAGTACACGTTGCTTTTTGGTCACATTGAAAGTATGCACTGTTGATCAACGGAGTTTGGCCAGATTCATCTTCACCCTTGCGACTGTGCTCTTCATTTTGAAGTACAAAGTATCTGTTTGTAGAGCCAATAAAGAAGCAAATACAGATCACTGCAATTGACAAATGTAGCCTCGCCATGCTGCTTGATGCCGTCTGGTGAATGTGATCTTGAAGCTCTGAGCTACATATGTAGATTTTCAGTCTTTAAAAGTCACATTGTTAGACGGGGGTCAGATACAATGTAGTCTAAGAGTACACCACTCCATACAAAGGTGCAGTGGCGGCCTGGCTGGTGGGACCAGCGTTCAATCATGTTTTTCATGACTCGATTTCGTTTTTTCCAGCAACACGTAGAAGGTAACGTGGACGGTCCATACGAATCCATCTTATGCAAATGCATCAGCCACTATCGTCACTATCATAGATAAATCAGTTAAAGTGGATGCTAAGTTTTGTAAAACTAACACAAACTATTATTCAATTAACCACAACTTTCATATGAAAAGATAAACCTAGGCCAAGTAAAAAGCTCGGAGATATCTGAATTGTCGGAGCAAGTTTCTCCAACATTGCTCGACTTTACCTGTTTTACTCAACCCAATGTGCTTTGCTAAATTTCGAAGATATGTTATCTGCGAACAATTTTGATTGACTTCCAGATTTTTAAACAAAAGAAATGAATGCCTTACATCTCTAAAATAATACATCTAAAAATAAACTTCTGTGTACATCAAGAAACGTTCTTTTTCAGTGGTGAGCCATCGCGTCGTCTTCCTTTTTTACTCATTGTTTACATTAAGCAAGATCTGCATCTTCTTTAAAGTTTAATAATGGTTCAATATCTGTCAGGTAAACAATAAACGATACAGGTGAAAAGTGAAGTAAAAATACCGTATGAATTGCCTGAAAATTCTTTGTTTTTGGTGACCGGAGAGTTGTGTGTCCATATCTTATCAAAATCTTAGACTTGTACGTTATGATCAAAGTGATTTTGGTGCTTGAATTGATAGTTTTATGTGAGGCTTGCTAATGCATCTTTGCCAACAAAACAACTGAATTTTACGGTTGTTATGCAGATCAGACATTTCCAACTTTTTCTTTAGCAGAGCATATGGAAACAAGTAAACAATTAGGAGTTGAAAAATATCGGAGAAACTTGCACATACGTCTGGACGTATCCGACATCTCCGAGCTTTTTAGCTGGAAGAGAAAATTGCTGTGCTATAAGATCTTGGTTATTCTTTTTGCCAAACATTAGCAATGATTCTTTCCCACTGTTGGCAGTTCTCCTACGTAGCAACCTCGCAAACTTGTACTCAGATGCAAAGCTAGCCGAGAATTAGGCCCATTTTTATCAAAAAAAGAAAGTTTCCATAACACAACTATGATCGGAGTAGGTATTACCTTAAGTAAGATATCAATATCTTACTTAATGAAATATACAGCCCTCAAAGGAAGGTCTTCCTGCACCAGAAAATATCTGAATGGGCACTGCCAGCTTTTCCAAGAGTTTGAAAAACGCGGTTACAAAAAACTTCATTTACCGTAGTCACTCAAATGACTACGTCCAGCCCTGGACCAGGTCCAGGTATCGAAGACTAGGAGTAGGAAGATCAGCAAAATTGCAAGGCTGCCAATCTCGTTAGAGACTTGATAACGATGTTTGATTTGAAGGGGCGCTATTTCGCTGCCTACAGGTGTCGTATGTATTTCTGCATGGCAACCATATCTGCATGGCCAACACTCGAAACCAATTTTTGCGTTTCGCATACGCAGCGCATGCGTAGTACTTGCAAACATGGCTTTCACCGCCACCTCCAAACCAGAGATTTAACGTGTTGGCCTAAGCAAATTCTTGAAGCACGGTGAATAAAATCAACAAATTTTGAAACACGAGGGGGAAAACTAAAGACAGAACAACAGATGTGTTTTACAAAATAAAATTCATGTGAGACATATCGTCAAAGGAGCTCCGAAGTCAGCTTCATTCATGTCAATACACACTCTTGTAATTGTCAAATCATTCCTTGAAAATAATTGGTCATCAGATTATTTTTCAAGAAATGATTCGACAGCTCCAAGAGTATGTTGATGTTCAAAGGACTACTTTCAGCGATGAATAGCATGTGCAAAATAAATCGTCGGTATTGAGATGAATGGAGCTGATTTCAATATTTCGTAAAATACATCTGTTGTGTTGTCTTGTTTAGTTTTTCCTCCCGTGTTTCAAATTTTGTTGATTTTATTCACCGTCCTTCAAAATTTTCTTAGGCCAAAATTTCAAAGCTCTGTTTTGGATGTGGCAGTGAGTTTATCATTTGAAGATTAATGTCTTGGCTCTAAACGCAACAGTATCAACAAACGATGTATCTATGTTGAAGTTAGTTATCGAGGCATGTTTTGAAAATCGTTTCTGTTGTATTCACAACCTATGGGGTGAGTGTCCGAGTAGCTTCTACAGTCTTCGTCAGGTGACTGAAGTTAAGCTTGGTCAAGTGAGGTCAAGCTCTAGATGGGTGACCTCGGAGGTCTGACCTTACAACTCACCTCGTCGTCCTTCGGGAGGGATGTTAAACTAGGGGTCCGATGCCTGGATGCGGCATGCACAGTGGGCGTAAATTAGCTTTCAGTAGCAAGAAATCCTTACAAGCCCACTCAAAAACAAATTGACAACAAAAAAAAAACAAGCCAAATCTGAATTTTGTTGTGGGACACCCGGTACAACGCTCGCTCAGGAGTCTGTGGAGTACACAGTGATATCTTGAATCCGTGATTATCAATAAACAGCTGAATGTGAATAGATAGCCCCGCCTGACAAACATCATAATTAACGTTTCAAAACCTCGATGCAAACAAATTCATCATTAATTTGCTTGTTAACAACTTGTGTCGTTATAGCAGGTAGGTCATTCAAGGAGAAGTAGCTACACCCAGGGACCGCGCAGCCATTGGGCTAGGGGGGCTGTAGCCCCCCACTTTTTTCAGAGATAGGTCTAAAAAACTTTTACAAATGTGGAATTTTCAAGTTCCCTCATTTAAATGTATCGATGACAGAGAAGAAAATAACTCGCAAACAAATTTACATGTCAACTGTGGTAACTTGCCCCTCTTGGAAATAGCTAACGACTTCGTTAAAAATGAAAACAGGCATCGCAAATTTGGCAAGTTTACTGAAACAGATCTTCAGTAGTAATTTTTATCGTGAGGAGAAACCCTTTGTTGTGAATTTTGTTGGTTGTTAATCTTGTTCGCTAAGGGTAATTTTCGTTATGTTTAACTTGTTTGACTTGGTTCGTACTAATACCTTTATATAACATTTCTATGACGCCTGATAGTCACGGCCGACAACCCATCATTCGACTTCCATAGCCTCGTTCTGATGATAATAGTATTTCTATAGGAGCATAATTTTTCTCGAACTTTGGCCTGATTTTTGCAAAAGAAATATATGACCTATATCAACCAACCTGAGCAAAACTTGTAGCAAATTTATCAGAGATTTTGTTCACCCCAAATTTGTTTTCATTCCAAAAGTTTTAATGACCGGGTATCAGTTGTTTTTGAAGACAGGTCATAAATTCTTCTGGTAAACCCCATATATGGTATTGGTTCACCCTTATTTGGCAAAACTTTTCCAACATCAAATAGGTCGACGAGCCGCTTCGGGAAGAAAAATTTCTTGTCATGGGACTGAATTTTACAAAATATGACACTACTACTTACACAATCTAGGAGTTTGATATTGTATATTCAGCTGTAAGATGATGGATGATATATACATGAATGGTAGACTAAGAGAACACTTCTGAGCCATGAGAGAGCATAAAATGTTGGAGCGGAGACTGACTGGCCTAACCAAAATGAAGGGAACAAGACATGAACCTGGCCAGCGCCTATTTGATAGGCTCACAAACTCCAATAATAAGCAAGTTATATTTTACATCACGAAAAAGGCAGATAATTTTTACGTGGCTTAGGACGTTTCTTTATTCTATAACTTGTCATTTCTGCAAGAAAATACACTCCTAATGAATCAGATCAATTTCTGTAAAATTTGACGAAGCGATAAGCAAATGCATGGCGTGCAAGTTGAAAGAAACCCTAGAAACAAGATAAAGCCAAAATTTCTTGGGAGAAGTGATTTTCGCATGGAAATATGGATATAATGAGATAAAAGCGAAAAAAATTGGGTACCAAGGCGGCAGAAAGCCGCAAAAACGTTGAAAAATGGAGATGGAGACAGACTGGCCTAACCAAAATAATGGGTACAAAATTCATAGTTAGTCCACGCCTTTTTTATAGGTTTCATAACAACAACAAAAGATATACCAAACTTTAGCTCAAAAGAAAGAGAAATGAATTTTGCATGGTATAGGAAGGGTTTCTTTCTCATAGGACGTAGCATTTGGAAGAAAATTGGCCTTGAATGAAAAAGTGAAATTTTGGTAAAATTCGACGAAGGGAATTGCAGCAATTCAACATGCAGGTGGAATGCAACTCTAAGTTCAGAAAAAGCTACAGAATCACAATTTAATTGGTTTTTGGAAGAAAGTATGAATGTCGTTCCAGAAAATGCCAACTTATCGATCAAATAGAGGACTTATGATTGAGAAAGAGCCAAAAAGTCTAGGTGGAGACTTGTTGGCCTAACAAAAATAATGGAATTGCAAAGCGAAGTTGATCCGCGCCTAATTCAAAGGATCTGAAACGGAAGCCAAAAAGATGCAAAGTGCCATATCAAATGAAAGAAAAATGAATTTTGCATGGTATAGAATAGTTCACTTTTCAAATAAACTCGTCACTTCTCGAGAAAACAACCCTGAATAAAAATCATGAATTTTCGTCTTACGAAACGAAAGAAAAATCTAAAGGGAGTCTTACGATTAAACACTTCCTGAAAATGGGTAATTTCATTTCCAAATAATCCCAAACAAAGAAAACTAAGTTTGTGAAGACTGTTTTTCCAAATAAAATCAAACATCTTAGGAATATCACAGCAGATGGATAAGAAATTCAAGGATTAATGTTGAGTTGCAATTCCGGGCCTACGAGATTTTCGTGAAATCGACGAGGATCTGCTTACCTGCTAGCATCCATAGCGTTTGTTTCTCTGCTTCCAAATCATCAAATTCTTCAATTTTTGCACAGTTTTTATTACTAAACACGCTCAATATCAGATCTTACAAAAATGAAATGTTTTTTTATGTGTACGCGTGATGAAATTAGGAAAAGGGCGCGCAAAAATCACATGACCTCCACCTGCCTCCACAGCTTCGAGGATTCAATGTGACGTCACACGTCAGTAGGGGTTGTCGGGCATGGATAGTTGTCACGATATGTGTCTCTTTTGATAGTTCCTTGTCTCTTTTCTGAAAGGAACTGTAACTTGATATGGACTTAAGTAAGCACATCTTTCTTTGAAAGGGGCATTTTCCGACGTTCTAAAGGGCGTGGTCTCAAAAAGGGGGGAGCCCCCGGACCCCCACCTTAGCTCGCTTCGCTCGCCGTTCAGCCCCCCACTCTTAAACCGCTGCGTGGTCCCTGGCTACACCTGCAATTAAAACTTAGATACAAAGCCACAAAAGAGATAATAAAGTATTTTTCTGTATTATCTAGGTGCTAGGAGAGTTAAGACAATGTACACTTTTGTTGGGGTATGGAAAGTATGGAACAGAAAGTATGCATCCAACATTCAGAGCCAAAATGTTTATCTGTCAGTCAAAGGCAAACTTAGACGTGAAAAATTTGTTCGTAAAGTCACTCATCTGTTCAACCCAGTTGTAAGAACATTATCTGTAGACAATAGCAAATAATTTTCACCTTAGCCAATCAGATGTGAACATGACGTCACGCAAGCAAAAGAATCGACGGGAGAAAGTATCATTCACATATAGCAAGTCGTGCAAGCAACTACCGGGTGACCCAAAAAAAGTTCACGAGCTAGATCGCACATATTTCCTTAAAGGCAAATGTTCTGGAGATAAACAAGGTACCAGCATGTAGTTGAAAGGCTCCACTATCTTTTGAGATGTTGCTTGGTCAGTTTAAGATATGCGTACTGTCCGAAAAAACAGTATAAAAATGTGGAAATTTATTCACTTCTCGGACCATTCCCTCATTTTTCAGTCCATTTTTGGAAAGTTCAAAAAAAGCTGAATTTCAGCTTTGCTTTGGAGCATGAAATTTGAAGGAGGAACAGGGGTCAATCATTTTGCAAACAAAAAATTTCCCCAGACAACTTCTAATCCATCGCTATATCGAGTTTTCACAAAATGTTGACTGGAAGGTGATGACAATTATTTCACTGAAAATGAAGAATCCTTCATTCGAAATTTTCATTGAATCTGGTTTTTTGGATGGTAATCATTGCTTAAGATAACCGTGCAGCATCTGAAAAGATAGCTAAGCCTTTCAACTAAACTGTGAAGAGAATGCATCTGGCAATAGCCTTTGATTTCAAGGAACCACACGTTTTTTTTTATAAGAAACTGGTTTATAAGAAACTAGTACTAGGATGGCCAAAATTTTAAGAAACTCTAGTACTATGTCTGAGAAGTACTAAGAAACTTTTCAAAGTTAAAAGCATGAATTTTATAGCAAATAGATCGTCGAACCTTTATTATTGGGCAATATTATCTAACCATTTGTGTTTTCAACGTAACAGAACACTGTTTATTCCTATATGATGTTTTGAATATCAAGAAACATATCTGCAGCAGTGTTAGCGACCACATCGACAATTCATGCATTCAAAAATTATGAAACCAATTAAGAAACTTTTAGTACTAAAATGGACAAAATTCCTTGTTAAATTAAGAAACTTTTAGTAATATGGCCTGATCCTAGTTTCTTATAAAAAAACGTGTAGTTATGATGTACCTCGTGAAGTTTTGTTGGGTCACCCGGTATAAGAAATATTCAGGAAAAATTTGTATTTTTCAATTTTGTACTAATGTGGTTAAATTTTCCTCGCGGGTTTTGCTAAAAGAATGAATCCAGAGAAAACAGATTTTAAATAAGGCCTATCGTTTGGGGTCATTGTCCTTACCAAATAAGCCCTTCAAAAACGATGTAAACTCAAATCATTGTGATCAATTGCTTAAATATCGTTGCAAAACAGTAGCGTAGCCAGGGGGCAAGCAAGGGGGGCGGCTGCCCCCCAATCATCGCCAAAGATGAGTTTTGTGATTCTTCCAAATCCGTTGAGAAACTGAAGGGGGGGGGGGGGTAAGCTGCATTTTTCTCCAAGACTTGTGGCAGTGTAGTTTGTCAATGTTATGAAAGAAGCGGGAATGAAATTCTTGAGCTAATAAATGACATCTTGGCACGATTTAGCCAACAAAAGCATTAAAATTTTCTCCTCGCTTCGCTCGCACTTCCATACGTGCGTCACTGTATCATCTTTGTACCGCCTGGCCTGTCATCATGTCCCCACAAGGCAAACAGCTTCATTAGTTTCTTTGAATCCGACTTAGGCACCCCTTTATTTTGATATGTGTAAGAGTCTATTTGGCATAGAACATAAAATCGAGTTAATCACATGTCTCGAATTTTTCTTGCTTCGCTTGCACTTCAATCAAGACTTATCAAGACTTCCTTCCCTGTGTACTTATGCAGCCATTTGCATCCTTGAACGATTTCTGCATTTTCCTATGTATCAAGCTTCACAGGAATGTTTGAATCCAACTTCAACCTTAACTTTAATTGACAGTGCATATCTTCTACAGTGATGTGACATTTCAACCATCCAGTGAAATTCAATGTGTGCTTCTCAAAAATTTTCGGCTCGCCTCACTCGAATTCTCTTCATGTTCCGTATACCATATGATCTTCGTTGCTCCTTTTAGAGTTTTTTTTATCAATGTTTCAAAGCAACTCAAAGTTGAAATTTGTGAACTATACCATAAATCTCATCATTCTGTAATGGTCCTTTGTGGCTCAGCTCTTCCTCATAAAATTGTTTCTAATCGATCTGCCCAGCGTGACATGAATGAGGCCCCCCAGGGGTTATGGGGAACAAGGGAACTTGCCATTTTTATTCATGGGAACAAGGGAACATCCCGAATTTTTAACGGGGATCAAGGGAACATAAGGAATTGTATTAGGGGAGCAGGGAACATATTAGAACTTCAAGTGAAAAATATCTCCTTACTTAAAAATACAGAGCCACATTCCCCATCATACCCATCATATCAGTTCTTCATTGTCCATGCATAAATCAAAGGAGCTACCTGGAAGCAACCCCCCCCCCCCAAAAAAAATTATGTAATAGTTTCTGTAGATAAATCTGTCTCTCATTTGATGTTAGGAGATTATAGCTGCAAATTTCATTTAAGGATGCAGGTGAATCAAAGAAGCAAAATCCGCCAGACGAAACTTTAGATCTACCATTCTTCTTTCGTTATAAGCATAAGCATATAACTTGTCTTACAAACCACCCTTCGCTTGCACCAAGCGAGGGTTTACCTTACTGGTTTCAGGGCAACTTTGCGCCAATGTTTGTTCTGAATTACTTGTCTAGAGGATTAATTTGACCTTCATTAGCAAATATACAGGATGGAATTGACCAAATGACCCATACCCAAGTGCTCAACTTTTCTACACCATTATGGTTGTGAATGAATGTCAACCCGGGGTGAGTTGAAAACATATCTACCGAAATCCATCCCCTGGCTCTGTCCTTGAATGTGACGGTGAAAGCAATAGTTGATCGAGCTTTCTGGCTGTGACTTCCAAACTCGTGGGAATGAAGATTAAAACTCGTATATATTCGAGGAAGCTACCAGAATCTATCAAAAATGCAATATCTTTTGATGTCATACAATTGAAAAGTTTCAAAATTTTCCTGGAAAGACTCAGTTTTGATCTGTAGCTTCTTTCAATGGCAAATTATCCAAAAATGGGGTGTTTTCCAAAGAATTGAAGGGCATGGTCATGAAAAATTTTTCCTGGAGCATGCCCCAAGACCCTCATCTTTACTGACATCGCTTGCACCCAGTTGCAGCCCCCCCCCCCCCAATATGAATTTTGTTCCGACGGTCCTGTTAAACTACAATTGTTGACTGAGTTGTCTTCTTTTAACTGCAGTTAAACTGGACTTGCTGCAAGTCTCAATATTCCTTTCAGGCCAGTCGGGAAGCGGGGTGGCTGGGGGGCTTCAGCTCCCCAAATAAATTACTGCAGTTTGTTGATTTTGTAAGTGAAAAAGGCTGTAAAAGATTTTTGAAAAAGGTCGTAAGAATGAACAAAGATTCAAACTCATTTTTATTCGAGAAAGCTACCAGAATCTATCCAAAATGCAATATCTTTTGATATCATACAAGTCAAAAAATTCAAAATTTTCATAGAAGTCCCTCATTAGTCGTGATCCTTTGCCTCCGTCAAAGGCACATTTTCCAAAACTGGGGCGTTTTCCAATGATCTATGGGGCCTCAAACATATCGATTTTTTCCCCAACAACGTCGCTTGGACGTTTTGGGGGGGAGGGGTTTCGCTCAAGACGTTTTCAAATTGAGACGTTATATCGAAAAAAAGGTCTGATAAAAAAATCACAACCTGTAAAATCTGAACGTTTGTCTCTCGTTGTCAAAATAAGCCTTCTAAGGGACCAGTCATTATTAATGGTGGGGGGTGGGGCGGAAGATATTAAGGGGGGTCACCAATAGTTTTTCTGCCTCGAAGGGGGGGCCAGATAAACAATTAGACAGCGAGAGGGGGGGCCACAAAAAATACTCAGTCAAAATTTGTAAAGTTAGCGCTTTCATTCAGAAATGAATGACAGTACAGCTTTTACTTGTATTCCCTTGAATCTGATAGCTGATCTAGCCAAAATGCAACCTGCATTGTCCGCTGCTTTCAACTCTGGATTGTCTGTTTTGCTGAACTTTGCTTTCTAGCCTCTGCCACATCTGTCATCTTTGCAATTGTATTTCGCTCCAAGTGGAAACCATGGGGGAGTTGGAGAGGTGACTGTCCTCCCTCACAATTCAGGGATACTCAGACATTTTCTTTGTACTGTAAGAAATTTGTTAGGTAGGACTGAAACTGCAATGAACGAACGGAAGGTTGCAAGAAACAAGTCAAATGGAGGAGGGGAAGAGTTTCTGTCTTGAAAAAGCAAGTAGTTGGAGCAATATTTCTCAGAGATGTTGGAATGTGACTGAGACAGGCGTTCTAAGCCAATGTAAAGGAAGTTCTTAAAAAGTTTCGTTGGGACGCTAAATTAAGGCAAAGTACCTAGGACCTTCCAAAGTTTTCATGTGAGGAAAAGGCAAAAATTGGATTGTGCTAAGCATCCTTAAGACAAAGTGGGAGTCCTTTATGCAAAAGTTTTTAAACATGTTACTCAAACAGTACATGCTACTCAATTTTTTGTTACTCATGCTTATCAAATTTCAGTGTTGGCTCTGGAAAACAAATTGAAAGAGGTCTTCCAAGCCAAAGTAAATTATATGTACTCTAAGCAGAGACTTTGTTCTAAACTTTCCTTGGGATATAGTTTATAAAGATGTTGACAAAATTTTCCAAAATTGCAATTCATGGGGTTGCGAGAGGCATTCTAAGCAAAAGTAGAAAGTGTGCCGTCAGAAATTTTCTGGAAGCTTCGCCCCCAGACTCTATAGTGCTTGGATCAGATCTTCAACTTCATCTTTTGGGTATGAAAATTGATGGAAACTAGGCTTCATAAGAGTCCGTCTGGACAGTTTTCTGTCCTAATCTCCATCTCAAATCTCTCTGTGAATAATAGTAGCATCGTGGCTCTTCGGCTTACAGCATATGAACCCTTATGATATTTTTCTACTTTATAGGGGGGGGGGGCTACAAAAACTGATACTTAGATTTAGGGGGGCAACATTTTAGCTGTATGATTTCAAGGGGAGGGGTCAAGAAAAAATCCACACTGTTCCAATGATATCTTCCGCCCCACCCCCACCATTAATAATGACTAGTCCCTAATATGCCTTATCTTAAACTCTTTCATTTTAAAAGTTGGCCTAAACAAAAAAGACACTCAGACCATAACATAAAGATCTTTTTAAATTCAACTCAACAATGATACGAAATCAACTTGTAATTGAACTCAGCAATAGTACGATATCAGCTGAATCCTTATCCTGGTGGCGAAGGTACGGCAACGTCGACATTTATGACTTTCACAATTATGTAAAAAGGACTTCCCGTCAATAGTATGCAGGGAACATCACTCAAATTAGGTTCTATAGGAATTCAGTATGTTCGTTAGAGGATTCGTTGGTTCAAGCCTTCATCTCTTCATCACTTGGATGAAAATTGTTTAGGATGCTGTTATTCTTTGATATGCAGAAATTTAAAGTACAGAATGGTTGCTAGTAAGTGTATTTCTCACTTTTTGCAGTTTGTTTGCCGTTGTTAGAATTGTTCATAGCAATTAAATTTGATATGAGCGCAGGGTCAGGCTCCAGACTAAGCACTGCAAAATCCAGGCCTATAACATGCACAAATCTCGCTTATATCGATACTTAGGTCATGGACGTTTTGTGGGGGGTAGGGGGGTCTAAGCGAAAACGTCCAAACGACGTTGTTGGGGAGAAAATTGATATGTTTGTCGCCCCTAAAGGACGTAGTCATGAAAAATTTTCCCGGGGGCAATTTTCCCCGGACCCCCATCTTTGGTCGCTTCGCTCGCACCTCGTTTCAGCCCCCAAAATCAGTTTTGTTCCGACGGGCCTGTCCTTTCAAACAACGCCCTTTATAAGAACAACTGAAACTCCTTCAGAGGAGGAAGAGCTTTCCAGAGGAGGTGCCAATGAAGCCATTGCTCTGAAGCAGTTTAAGTTGCTTTCTATGAAGGGAGTTTTGATTGCTCTTTACCAAAAGTTTTGTGATTGGCTAGATTAGCCTTGGGTTTGGGACACAGACTAGCTAGATAAGCCTTTTCGGAGATTACTGTCGTAGAGACACTTGCTGCAGGTCCCTAGGTACCTACCAAAATAAGGCTGACTTCAATCAGGGAGCATGAGCTAAATTTTTTAGGGAACAAGGGATCAAAGGACTACTTTTGGGGAACTGAGGAACAGTTCAACATTTCTTTTCAGGGAACATTTAAAAGACATTTTTGGGAACAAGGGAGATTTTTTGGAATTTTCCAGGGAACAAGGGAACACAGACCCCCCTGGGAGGCCTCTATGAATATTTTCCTGTTTCATGTTACAGGGGGCTTTCTAAATTGCTATATTTTTACTTCTTTTGTCTCAGGTACCTATGGTACTAAGTTGCGAAATTTTGGCCAGAATTGAAATATGACTGAAAGAAAAAAGAAAAGGTTTCGTCGCTTCCATTTTAAAAACGGCATAGAAAATTTTCTCTGCTATTTAAGTTCGGGTGCATTCTTGTTTTTCCAGTGGCGTACCTAAGAAGGAATGCGGCGTCCTAGGAAATTCTTGAACACTGTTGGCAGAGGCATTCTAAGCCAAAGTAGAATGCATGTCATAAAAAATTTTCCAAGTGACTTGACCCTGGACCCATCCATTTCAATCCCCTGTGACTCTTAGCCTGTACATGCCTGCCGTTGGCTGTAAGGGATCCTTATTTGCTACCACTCTGGAAAAATCTGATCAAATGATGAATTGAAGAATCTGTACGGTGAAGAAGAAGAATTTCTTTTGCAAAAGTTTCTTGCAAGAGATGCTGTAGAGTGACAAGACAATGATAAAGTAGTGAAAAGAGACAGTTCCTCGAATATCAAGATCGAACGACAAGTACCAAATCATTTTGCAGTAGAGCTAAGAAGATCCATCTCGTATTTCGTACTTGATATGTTGGACCACTTGTAATTGCGTAAGAATTCTTTTGCTTCCTTAGTAGCTTGCTATAATGAGCATAAATTCTTTATCCAAATTGAACAAAGCAGCCTGCCTATTTTGTGTTCAATGTAGTCATGTTTGTGATGCAAAATGTGACTGAAAAGGGCGTTTCCCTCGTTTTGCGAGCATCTCAAGGGTGTGGCACCCAAAAATTTTTCCGGGGGCAAGCCCCCGGACCCAATACCTACTCCCTACGCTCGCACCTTGCCCCCTCCGAAAGTAGGGACCTGTCTACGCCACTGTTGCAAAATATATTAGCAGAGCGACAGCAGCTTGCTTTGAGCAAGCCTTTATTAGAGGAAGTGACGAAAGAAAACTTTGTATTTCGCCTACACGAACAACATTGAATATCCTAAATCTGTGTGAAGTAGTGCGAAACGCGATAAAATATTGCATCTGAAATATCTTTAAAACTTTGATCTTTACTTTTTGCTGTTAACTTTCCTCAAAAATATCATGTCAACTGCAAGTTTTCAAAGTTATGTGGTCGGTTAAGGCAGACCTTGTGCAAAATCCCTATACAGTCCACTACCGATCGCAAACCTGCAATCGATATCAAAAAGAGGAGTAAAACAATGTGGGCTTTGTCTCGTTTTATCTCCTAATTAATAGAGCATACCGAAATGAGATTTAATGCATAGAAAGATAACATCCTTGTAATTCTTATTTTTGAATCCATGCTTCTTAAAGGGAATCTACATGGTTAGAAGCTGGCCCGGGCCAGGTCAAAAATATAATCTATTGTACTCGACAGCTTAGACGCATCCGGTTTCATTGTGTAGCTAAAGAAACAATGAATTTGTGGGCGTTTCTCTGGCCTATTTATAGCGATTATGAGATATACCTATGTTTATTCCCTTTAACGCTCATATTCTGCTGATGTCAGCATTGACTTATTTTGTGCGCTAAGAAAAGAGTAACTTTTGTGTAAGATTTGTTATAAATTGGATTAGAAGATAGCAAAAAACGCAAAATGTAGATAAAAAGTCTTCATGAATCATAGTTATGTCAGCACGTTTCGAAAAGTGAAGCCTAACTTGGTTCTGCGTCAGTACGCATGGGCAGCAACCAATTATCTATGACACCATCAAAATTAGATAAGCCATATATCAAATGAAAGCCTGTTTCAAGACAAATTCACCAGTGTTTGTTTTATTGCTACAGAGTGAATGGTTCAAAAGTCATGACTGAAAAGGTATTCATCTTACAAAGGATTGTAGTTAAAATTATGCGTTGACCCCGTGAATCAGGGTCAACATTTTTGAAATTGGCGCGAAAGGATGTCTCAAAGATAGAAACAAAAATTCACTGAAAATAAGACTATTCTAAGAGATAGTCAATGAGCTGCTTGGAAAACTTCAGTAGGGGGCGTTTTGTGCCCCCACCCCCTTCTAGTCTGGGTAGAGTTGACTTTATTGCATCCATCAATAAGTCCGTAACAGTTGTATTTTAAGCATAATTGTGTGCATAATTTCATCTGAAAATGCGCCTGTTGGTTAATACATTCAATAGTAATAGAAGTTGTTCTCTTCAAATGTACTTATGTTGACTTTCATTGTTATGACCGTCAAGGTGCTAGTTTTAATAATCTTTTGGCTATCTATCACCATTTTGATGTCATAAATCATTTGATTCGGCATTTTGTAAAAACTGGACCCTTGATCCCTACGACATTCGGGTACTAAAATCACATGGACCTTTCACACCCGAGGGTCATCACACCAGACCAACAATAGGCCAGTGATCAAGTTAACTGGTCAAACGAGAGGTTAAATAAACTCCTCTTTCATCCTGCAAATTTCTGTTCATTCAAACAAGCGCCAGGAAGACAGGTTCACGTAGAGAGTTTCAAACATAGCTCGGCAGGGGATATCCAAGTGGTACTTTCAGATATCAGTTAGTCTTTATGTCATAACACTCCGGATAGTGGGAAGTGATTCAAACATACAGATGTAAATGATAAGGAGGCAAAGCGGGATAAATACCGCCAATATGCTTAGGGTTATGGCTCACCATTCTCCGTACAAGGGTTCAAAAAAATCGTTCAAAAAGGCCAATTTTCCCAAAAATCAATCATAAAAGCGGGTTCAAAGGCATGTATGTGCAGTTAGGGGACGGTAGCATTCGAAGAGCGGGTTCTATATATCCAAGTCCGTCCCCAGGGCTCTTAGCTCCCCTTCGGGTGGAAGACGCGAAGTTTACGATTACACAAGCTCCTCCTTGGACTTGAAGATTTATTATGACCCAGCGTACCGCTCATATCCTTACCGGCTTCTGGAGTACGTAGAAATAATCCAATTTCACGGTAGTCAGCCAATAAAATAGCCTCTTTTGGAACACGTGGTATCAAATTAGCTGTTCGAAGTGAATTCTTGAGTACTTTCACAAGAATTAAAATGGATAGTATGTTACAATAATTACTTCGAAAAAAATCAGTGGAAAGGATGTCCCTCCACAATTTATAGCTTGCTTGGAAAAAATATCTTATTTTGAGCCGAAATTACAATCATATTCCGATCGAAGAATGTTATTGACCTTCGTTCAAACACCGCTAAAATTCGCTACAAATATGATTTCGAGATAAAAATCTCAGCGATTATAGATATTGCCCTAAGCAATAACCCAAGAACTGTCCCTTCAATTACATCTCAAAATCGCAGGTGATTTTCAACGATTTCTGCCAGAAAAATGTGATCTGGGCCTAAACTCTTTACCGATTAAGGCTCATTCGTTGACCACAAAGGGCTTAGTTTGTATTCTTGAGCTAAATGATTCAAGTATCAATGACTCAAGGATCAGTTTAACTTCATTTTGCATTTAAATGTCTTCAAATTTGGTTTTAAAACAGTCAGTCTCGAGCAACTTCCTTCAAACTTGTCTCTTTCCATATTTTCTCTGCAAGCGTCAGTAGTCTCCTCAAACGTCGCATCGATAGGCTTATGACACCTCTGCCAATGAAATATACTTTGAGGGCACCAGATTTTATCTCTGAAAGCAGAACGAGGGTTAGTGTTAAAAGAAGTAGAGCGTATTAACCTCAGACTGGACTTTCTTATTCTTTGAGAATTTAGCAAACCAGTGCTGATTTAATGACAGCATTATTACTGTGTCAGAAAGTCTCACCTTTTTTTCGCCAAGATAAGTAGGTCAAGAGATATTTGAGCTTTAAACTGGGAAGCTTCTTACGAGACAGCCTTTTTGAAAAGTTGAAACTTAAATCTTCTTTCAGTTTATTGTGTTTAAATTACAAAGTTTTAAGACAACACTTGGTCCTTGCAGTTCAGGAAAATTGCAATGTGTTTTAATCATTTACTCTACTAGAGTATAGACTTACATTTTAAGATCATGAATGTTTATTAAGGATCATGTCTGAATACACATTTTCAAGGAAATTTAACTTCTCCAAAGTTAGCCTATCCCTTGTGAAAGGTAAAATGAAGGAGCTTAATGCAACCAAAATTATTATTTGACCAATCCTTGTTGACAAATAGAAGCTAAGGTGAACTTCACAAAAAGCCTATTGGAATTCACGACCCTAAAGGGTTGTCCCATCTTACTCAACTTAGAGTTGGTTTCAGCAAGTTGATTTTCCACAAATTCAAGCATAATCTTAGGGATACCATTAACCCAATGTGCCCAACAAGTGATGGCGTTGAGGACACGGAGCACTTTTTGCTGCTCTGCATTTCTTTTTATGTTCAACGTCAAGATCTTCTCGCTGAAATTGTTGAATTATTACGACCGTTTTTACAAATCACCGATCTGTCAAATGATGTCCTGGTACAGCTTTTACTATATGGTGATCAAAACCTTTCATATGACTTAAACAGGGAAATACTCGAATTAACTTTACGCTATATCCATGAAACTGGTCGGTTTGATTAGAAGTTCTTTTTTGTGACTTGAGTACTTAGCAACCACCAACCCCCTTGTTAAGTTCTTTTCCCTTGTTGATTCTTTTGCACATCAGATGTCAAGCATTTTCAACATTTGATCTACTATCAACTAAGGAGTTTCGCCTGACGTTTGATGTGGAACAGAATCTACTGCATTTTCCATCAGTTCTTAATCGTTTGTTGTGTAGATGTTAGTTTAATGTTTCGCGTCTTTTTTATTGGCCATGGGGTAGTCATTTTCTTTCGCTCCCCATGGTATCGTGCCTGTAGCGTTATATAGTAATTAGAGTAGGTATAGTCAAATGTAATGATATATTGTAAATATTTATAATTGAATGATAATAAAAAAAGCCTATTGCTTGGTATGGAAGAACTGGGAGTTCCATAGTGCTCTGTATTTGGCACATTCCAATTTAGCATTTTTATAATGAAATGACATAATTGAAATCGTCGCAGCTCCAAGCTTCAACTCATGTTCTTCTGGATACATGAAGCCAGGCCGAAAATGTTGCTTACAGATCGATGACCAGATTACCGCTGCTACAAACAATGAAATGCTGCTAGGCCATGAATGATATCTTGAAGGTAGGTGAGCATGTCAAAGCTCATAACTTTCAAAACAATGTAAATGTAAGTATTCAAATATGAAAGGCAAACAAAATTATAATATAGTTTCATAATTCATGTTATTGATTAACCAATCACAGGCAAAAATTTTTATTGATGAGCCAGCTGGGAATTCATGCACTGTGATTGACTCATGGTCTAAAACTGCACTTCGACTATGCAAGCTTTGCAGTCCCAACACGCTCCATTTTGTCAAGAAGGATGTTCTTAGCGATCTTATTAGCTTCTATTGGCTTTTGGGTTGTTTCTTCTGAAAGTTTCTATGTTCTTCAAGCAGAAGACGTGTATGAGATTATCAATGATCGTGCCAAGAAGGGTTCATTAATCAATCGTGCATTTTTTGAATGTGATCGACACGCAACTTGCAAGTATGTTTACAAATTAAAAGATACAAAAAAGTTTGGCATCATATTGGGAAAT
This sequence comes from Aurelia sp. 3 sensu Dawson et al. (2005), assembly GCA_964020215.1. Classification (NCBI taxonomy): domain Eukaryota; kingdom Metazoa; phylum Cnidaria; class Scyphozoa; order Semaeostomeae; family Ulmaridae; genus Aurelia; species Aurelia sp. 3 sensu Dawson et al. (2005). The sequence goes on from OZ026584.1 coordinate 6,098,174, forward strand.
CACGAACTTGCAAAGCTAACAGGAAAAGTATTTATTTGGCAAAAGATCAAAGGTAAGGGAAATTATACTTCACAGCGAGATAATCAAATTATGCTGTCTTGCCTTTGAAAAATCTTTAGTCTACTTTCAAACCTACCTGACCTGACGCAGCATAAAAATCATTTCGATGTTACATGACATCATGTAAGCATGTTAAATTCTCATCAAACGTAACGTTTCAAAAAGAGATAAAACATTAATGACGAAATATACATCAAAAGAACTCATTTTCAATTGAGTAATGTAGCAATGAAAGAGAAAGCTAAACATAAAAGTTGAACTTGGTAGCCAAGGAGACAATTCTAAACAGGCCTAAACAGAGAATTTAAAAATTATTGCAATATTTGAATTAATTTTTGGAATCCGTAAACTCTATCTTATTTTTGTGAACATTAAAGGGAATCGACATGGTTAAAAGCTGGCCCGGGCCAGGTCAAAAATATAATCTATTGTACTCGACAGCTCAGACGCATCCGGTTTCATTGTGTAGCTAAAGGAACAATGGATTTGTGGGCGTTTCTCTGGCCTATTTATAGCGATTATGAGATATACCTATGTCTATTCCCTTTAAGCGACATCTTGAACTTAAGTTTTCTCTGCTCGACCTTAGAATCAATTATCCTTGAGAACATTAATAACTTCTTCTTTGATCGTTACAGAATGCTCAATATTTCCAAACTGCGCTTCGTATGATTCTACTTCAAACTGTGCTGTTGAAAGTAGATTGTGTCCAAGATGACGATAATGGTGATCTTTTTACCAAGATCCTTTGTGTTATTGAAGAAATCAACCAATCAGACTACTGAAAATCGAGTACAACGTGTGGCATAATGATGGAATGTCCCTGTCTCGCATTTTTATTGTCTCTTGTGAATATAGCATTTTTAGCGTAGGAATCAGATCTTTAAAAGCAACAATGGCTACTGCATCCTTCGTTTGCTTAAATTTCTTATAACGAACTGCTGGCATTTAGTTCCAGTTGGTTCTTGACAATATTTCATCCCTGTTTGATTTCGTGATTATTTTCAGAGTGACAGTATCTTCTTGATTCTTGTCCGGCTTTGACGTCATCAAGTTGCATAGTTTTAGAGGGGTTGGATTAGATAGCTGTAGAAAACCTTATTGCCTCTTTTAATCTATACCGTTGCTAGACGTGCCTATTGCCTTCTTTACAGACTGAGAAGTAAAACCGCTCGTTTCGCTCGCACGTAAGTTTTCCTAGCTCCTGCAAAGAGCTTGTCTACAATATCTGAAAATTCACAAGCAATGGTTTCCTTGAACATTGTACAATTCTTCCTCTATTACCTTAAACTTCATGGTTACTTTAAATCTTTTCTGTTACCTAATACAAAGAAGGAGGCAATAATTCTGAACATAATCAAGACATCAAATGTTGCCATTGAAAAATCATGACGCAGCACCTGAAGAGGCCTCCCTCCCCATGTTACCTTTGCATAACGGATTTAGGTGTTGATCCTTCCTTCTTCACACCATTGAGGACCATAAAACGGCATCTCGACGATCACATTGCAGAAATTTTAAGAATGCTCCAGAAAGATATTTCTATGCAAATGCTTTGCTGGCAAAGACACACCACTGAGTGCAGGCTTGTTTTAGAGTGGGTCTTAAAGTATCGGTGGCAAGGCTGTGAGTGAAAAGAGACTAATATGGGGTCTGCTCCAGGAAAAAATTTTTAACTACCCCTTTTACAACGTTGGAAAGTAGCATCTTGCAAAAGTTCAAGGCTCAATCACGTGCTTTAAAAGTCCATTTCACGAAATAACGACCAAATTTTTGGCAGATCACGCTGCACGACTGAGTCTTCGATCACAAATTTACAAGTCAAAGATATCAAAATTATGAAATAATGCGATTAAATTAGCCAAATAGCGCTTCGCGTACAACTATTGGGGGCTCCTTGAAGTTCCTTTCAAGCCATTAAACCAAACCAGTCTTCCAATGTTTCTTAAGACGAGATGTTTACTTTTAAGGAAATGCATAAACAAATCACACGCGTGCCTCTATCGGAATTTCTGTGTATCGAGCTAATACTGCAAGATAGAAAAGCACACAGAAACAACGATAGAGACACAGGTATGATTTGCTTATACATTATACATTTCATTGAAGAATAAATCTTGTTTCCTCTCACCAATGCGTAAACATAACTGCTTGTTATTTTTCTAAAGACGTATACGTTTCCTGTCGTGAAGCCTTGAAGCACAATGCTGTCAAAGAGGGATATTTTCCAATAAGACATAAAGCCATGATGAGATTGGTCGTGCCTAAGTGTGTCAAACGTGGTAATGACGTCACAGCAGAGTTTGGACATGACAGTGAGGCAATCACAGATGTCAATGGCTACGAAGAATGTGGATCCTACAGGTAATAAATTTTCTATTTAATAAAAAAAGCCCAACACAAGTTACATAGCTCGGCTAGGGCCGATACCAGCCAGGAATGCCTAGGGGGCGAAAAACCAATGCTTTCCGAAATAAAACGATCAACAACAACAGCAACAACAACAGAAGTAGGAACATTCGTTCAATCTATGCATTATATGGCCGACTTAACTCCTCAGTAACAAAAATTTTGCCACATTTTACAATCTAACCCATGAGTGGCAGGACACCAATTATTTAGAATATGTTGTATAAACTTCTTTACCTACCTTGAAATGCCATAAAATTCTCTTGCAAAAAAATATTTAACTCTAACCTTTAGTTTTCATTTTTAAGAAGATTAAACGTTAAAATGCTTCGATTGTTCTTGAAATGAATCTTCTTTTGGGGATTAAATCCTTGCATTGCATTTAAGTGTTATGTTTATCAAAGAAGACGAAAAGGATCACATGCACACATATTTTGGAGATGCGACAAGACGTTATCTTTTTTACCACATTTTTACTATGCTCCTTTAATCAGGGCGATGTCTAAGAGTCTTTTCTTTTTTAAAGAAAAACCTAAAGTTGAAGTTTACAGGTACTTTTTGACTTTTGCAAGCTTGTATCTGAGTTGTTTGGTGGGCGGCTTTTAAATGAAAGGTATGCGATACGCTTCATACCGGTTTCGCATGTAAACAGAACCTCAATCCGATATGCAATGAAAAGGTATCGCGTAAACGGTGCCTAAGATATTTTGAGGAGGCTCTCTGTAAAAAAATCCTTCATGATTTCAGAACAGAGTGGTAAAGTTTAGCCAGGTACATCCTTAGATAGATTTGAACATGCCCATCATTAAATTTCGAATTTGCCAATATCATCGTTTTCATCGTATTGATATCCAAGAAGCAGTAGCCTTTCAAACTGGGAATTTTTCAATCTGGTAGAAAGGAAAAAAGTGGACTAATGAAGTGCGTCGAATAAAAGGCTGGAAAATGATATGCGTTATCAAGCATTGAAATCCTTTAATCGCAGCTACCTAAAATATTTATGAGTTCATTGTTTTCTAAGAGTCTTTCATTTGGAAATCTCCAATTTTTGAAATTGTTTTGAAAATCAAACTTCTTGCATTTGTTTTGCCGGTGCTCGTTCGTGGTAATGATTTAGCTAAATTCGTGTTTTTTAATTCATTTTGACTGTGTTTCCTCAGCTGAAAACTTATAGGAAGCATTAAATCAGCCCTTTCAAGGTTTGTTTTGCTTTCATAATTGTAACTTGCACCGATTTTCTAATAAACGTGTTTAGTCCCTTAAAGCTTACACACTGAAATTCATTAAAAAAAACTTGATTTTAGAATTCCGTTAAGTTTGCATTTCTCGGTACGAAAGGCCGCACAAGTGAAACCCCAGCTTCAAGCTGGCAAACCCTGGGGAGAAATTGAGAAAATCATTGCCACACAAATATAGTTCCCTGTCAATAACTATGTTGTACTTGGTACGGACCTTCCTTGTGAAAATTTGATTATATTTTTCGACCACTAGGACCCTGATGAACATCTGACCTCTCACCGGGAACTTACACGGGGGTGTATTTGTTGCATCTGCAAGATTCTGGTAACTAAGATTAATTAAAGATGGTGGGAATCTGGCTTTTTCACCATGGAGCCTTTCATTATATCGTCATTTTCCAAAACAAATAGATTTTTAGAGACCGTTGGATTTTCTTGATAACGGGACAAGTTTTGCCAAGGGCCTAAGAAATTTTTGCAAAGCGATGTGTGATATCGTACTTGATTTTTCTTCATGCTTTGTAATTGTTCACTGCAGGAGAAAGATTCGATACACAGATGACCTTCAAGATATCGTTGCATTTGCTGATTCATCAAGGAGTTGCAAGCAGTTTACAAGAATAGATTGTCACCATATGTGCGTGAATTGTAGGAAATGCAGCTACCTTGTTGATAGACAGGGAATTCCTCTGGATTACTTTGGAGGTGGTTCCCCGAGTAGTGGAGGTTGGTATTGAAACTTTCAACACCCTTGTAAGAGCTTCTAGCGATGCAGTATTAGCAATAGTTAGATTTGTTTTCTGACTCCTTCCTGCTAATGATTGCACCCACAGTGACTGAGGTTTTACGAAATCAGAATGGCAACGGCAACCAGGATGTCTTCTTGGGTCCTGAAACCAAATATTGCTTATGCATGATGAAACCAAATATGAAGCATAATGAAATTATTTAGACTAATGACGATGAGTCTCTTGTATCCCTGCGGTAAACCTTGCTCAAGAGGGACTCGTAATGAAACAGTGAAAAACTGGGCCTTATTCTCTTTAATCGTCAATGGAATTATGATAGAATTACGGCTTCGAATCTCAGTTCCGTGGGAGTGTTGTCAATTCTTCAATCGAATCGAAAATTCTATCACATTTACACCGTAACAATAGTAATTCATCACAAATCTCGCAATCTGATTGGTGCTGAAGAAATTGCTCAGTTTGGGCCTAAATAGGGCCAGATTTTTCAGAGTAATGCTATGAGTCTCTATTGACCGAAGCGCTATCATCAAGTCAAAGAGCACATGGAAACAAGAGAGTCATCGTCATAAGTCTAGAAATTATTCAGGGCAATTCAGCTTCCCATGAGAAAAACACATGCTACAAAGCTGTGCTTAACTCATTGCTGTCAGGCGGAAATAATACCTACTTTGACAACGAGTGCACGTGTTCTGCTTAGTGGGCATATTCAAAGCATCGTCTGAAGATCGTGTCGAATACTGTAGGCCTTGGGGGGGGGGGGGCTCGTACCCAATTTTGATATTTCACCACTCAGCTCAAGCTGCATGAAGCTGGAACAATAATATAATACTACCGGGTGTCCCAGAAAAAAACGCAACAGATTTAAAAAATTATAATGTAAGTAAGATGTTTTATACTCATTATCAAAGGTAACTTAAAAATTAAATACTTGTTCAAAATATGTGTTTTTACTGCCTTCTTGAAAAACAGAGATGGTCTTTGATTGTCTAAAGTGAAGTAGCAAAGAGTTCCAGGTATGAGGTGCAGCATATTGAAATGCTCTTTTGTCAAATCTTTCAGTTCTAACTCTTAGGACTTCAAGTAGGAAAAACTATGCTGATCGAAGTGTTCTGGAAGCTTTTTTATTAATCACTAGTTCCTTTGAATAAGCTGGTCCAACATTGTTCATACATTAAAACACCAGCAACGAAAGTTAATACAAGGCCCTATACCGAATTGGTAACCAGTGTATTTCTTTCAGTATTTCCGAAAACCTTAGCACAAGCATCTTGGAATGCAGCTTGACCTTGAACTGCGTTTTCTTAAGCCATATTAAAGAGGTCATTGGTAAGGCTAGAAGTGGCATAGGAATGATAGATTTCTGTCTACGTTTGTGACTAGGGATGTGCTAGACCAAATATACAAATTGTACGTAAGACCACACTTGGACTATGGAGACATCATTTATCACAAATATGACCCAGAAATGCGGTTAACATTTACGCAAAGACTTGAACAGACCCAATATTCTGCAGCCTTAGCTGTTGCTTAGGCAAAGATTGTATGAAGAATCAGGATGGGAAAGTCTGTATCACAGAAGATGGTACAGAAGGCTAAGCCATTTCCTTAACTTAGTGAAATCACAATCACCAAGTTACCTTTTTGATGAAATCTTTCCCGAACGTCAACTTAACTACGGTCTTAGACACCCTCGTGACTATGAAGTACATGTTGCTAGAACCAATCGCTTTTCTAATACTTACTTTCATAATACGCTGTTCGAGTGGAATTTGCTTGGGGATGAGATCAAAAATTCAATATCCGTTTAGGAGCAAATTATTAAAAGTAAATTATTAATACCAGAGGGGAATTCTGTCTACAATATTCCTGATATCAAAATATCAAAGGTGTGAGATTACTCACAAAGTTCCGTTTAAAGTTTAGTGTGCTGAATGAACATTAATTTAAACGCAACTTTGGTAGTCTCAGTCCATTTTGTGCTTGTGGTAATGACATGGAAGACAACGAGCACTTTCTCCTGTACTGCCCCCAGTTTGATGTGATGTGGCAAGATCCCTTAGGGCAGCTCTCTGTAATCCCTGGTTTAAATATTGAAACGTTTAATTCTTAAGCTTGGGACACTTTTCCCCAATGAACTCAACAAACAGTTTTCTTTTTCATAGGCATTTCTACTATAGCGTCATCTTTCCTCCTTCGTAGCTTCCTCGATGCTACTCTCTCCTGCTACGTCAAATTCCATTAGACGTTCCATCCTTCTCTATCTTTCGACTTTTCAATCTTTGCCGCTTAACTGCCCTGTGCATTCTATTTCTTATCACTACTGATGAAGGGTTACGCCCGATACGTTTAGTACATTTAATTCCTTGCATTTTAGTTTAACTTACACTTAAAGTTATATTTATTTACTGAAACTATTGCCGTACGTCATTCTCAACATTTTAAATATTGATCTAGATGATAAACCTTTGTGTGACTTCTTCTGTTTTGAGACTCCAAAAATAGTGTCATCATCAATCGAGGCAACAATTTCTTTCATCAAAAACACGAAAAGGTTTTCAGATTGAACTGAAGCACAAAACAGCAGCAACATTTTCGTTTATCCTTTGTAATTGTAACGGGCGTCCTGTAAAGAAGTCTCGGGGGGGGGGGGGTAACTCAGCCTATTATGTGACGGGGACGTGCCATTTTGCCCGAAAAATTGGTACCCATAATTCCGTTAATTCTTGTGGATTTTAGAGCCATAATTCCACAAATCGAATAAATATCTGGGCCATAATTCCGGAAATTATGAAAAATCCGCTGAAAAGGACACCAATGATTCCGTGAATTGTCAAAAAATTGTGAAAATGATACCCATAATTCCGTAATGGTTTGAAAAAAGTACCCCTAAAAAATGGCACGTCCCCGTACCACGAACAGTACTAAGGTACCCCCCGAGAAAGAAGTACCCCCATTTGCACCGTGGATAGCAGAAATGCATACTACAGTTTCCATGATAATGTTTGGTGCTTCATTGACCATCTGCAGTCAGGTGGGGGAGGTCTTCTTTCTGAGACGCCCGTTCGAGTTGCTTTTGTTAATAAATTATCTGTATATATGTATAGATATTTTGAAATTATTGTAAGTGGCCGTCGTAGTTGGAACTCGCTGACATCATTTCCTTTCCAGCTATTGCAGCCATAGAAAATTTATATAAGTTGTAGTTTTAAATTTTATGTGGTAAAACAAAATGTTCACACACTATTCCATACTTTCTTGCGGGATTGGGATTCGAGAAAATCGGGATACGCTACATGGCAGAAAACAGGTGTGGGAAGGAGGGATGAAGAAAGTACCCTATTGTGCACCCTCTAGCGTGACTCTAAATTGGCAGATTCAAACAACTATAATGATGACAACAATCATAACAATAATAATAGAATTACAACATTCATACAGGTCACAGCAAGGAGGAAAAATCTTTTGGCTTTTGCGTGTTTGTTTACATTTTATGCGTGTTTGTTTATATTTTGTGCGTGTTTGTTTACGTTTTTCTTGGGAGCCAATCACAAGGCTCCTACATTTCACGTGACTTTGTGGTAGATTTGTAGCTAATGGCGTCGTATGAACACAGAAGCTGTGGCGTGGGGCATTTGGAGCAAAACCATACTCCATATTTAGGCCCGGAAGCACATTAATTTTTGGATAGTTTTCAAAAACTTTGAATCAGACAAGAAAGACTGATATTTTCCTAAAATTTTTGCCAAAGCCTAAGATGATGAAATTTGAAAGCTCGAAAATATCGCTGTTAGCTTTTTAACGATTTTTGCCGCCCTCCATTCTGCCTAGCAAGGCCTACTTGACAGATGATGCTATGCTTCCTTGATAAGAATTTGTTTCTACAGCACAGTTTTCAGCGCAACGGAAACTAATGTTATGAAAATACTTTTCAACTACTTTTTTCTTCATTTAACAACACAAGGACAATTGTACTGGAAGACCCAAAGTTTCCTTGCCTGTTAGAATCTAAATCACAGATCGTTGTTGAAATACGTGAGATTGCCTATGTGATTCTTCTTCGTTTTGAGTTTTATTTTGCAGTTTGCTACATTAGAAACAATCCGATGGAAAAGAAACGAAGGGAATAAAAAAGCATCAAGGCACGAGAGATAACTGTGAAACGTAGAGCTTTCTCTACTCTACTCGCAAGTATCTCTAAAATCAAATATATCCAGAAATTACTGAATTACTTTGCAAGGCGTTTAAAATTCTGCTTGACCTCTGGTTGACCTCATCCTCTCATCAGATTGGCCTTAGTCAGAAAAGCGAAAGCCAAAGCAATTTGAAGAGGTAAATAAGTAATAACTTACCCTGTTTTCATTCACTTAGACCAAGCAATACTAAATAAACAACATTTCACTTGTTTAATTCTGAATAGAGTAAATTCCAAGCGATAAAATGAAACTGTTTTCACTTGCCATAATTGACCAACACAGCCTTGACTGTGCTCTCACAATAAGTTGACGAATGTGAAATGTACATCCATTCCAAAATCTAGGAAGAAATGGCGCGAAAACAATCTTGTCTCCAGTCTCCAAAAATGTTTATATGTAATGAAATACACAAATTTATTTGATTAGAATAAAAAGTTCTGGCTTTATAAGAAACCAATCCCTCAGATTACACAAAAAATAAGAAACTAGAATGCTTGAATATTTTCTAAGGAACAGCTTTCGTAGGGGGGTGTTTTCTACAATTGAATTGGTTCAATGCTGACTAATTCTCGAAAAATCAGTCCCTTTTCAAGAAGACACAAGATCCTTTCCAGAAACAATTCCGTTGCTTGTAAGGATACATCTTTTTATAAGAAATTGCTTATGATTAGAAACTCTCACATCGCCAAAAATTAAGAAACCACGTACAGGCAAAATGTAAATTAAGGAAGTATCTATTTTTGACAAAGGAAATCCTTGACATATTTTTGCTTCATTTTCAGTTGTTTACTTTATCATATTACAGTACCTCAGTGAATACCTAAACGTTGAAAAGGCATAAAAAACATTGTTTGAACTATTCACCAGAGCACAGGTAGTAAAAATGAAAATTGCCATGGCAGCTCTTGAGTATTCAAAATCTAATAATTATAAGAAACTTTTACCATTGGCCCAAATTCTTAGTTGATAAAAATAATGCTTGTAGAGTGCTAAAGTTTGGAACTGCATGTGTGTTTCTAATTCTAGAATTCTCATATGTTAATGGGCGAAGTTTGGAGATGTCAAGAGCTTATCTATTTTAGTTAGAAAAGCTTCCAATTTACTTCAGCAATGTCTAATCATAACATCGACAATCAAATACATTTACTCGTCAGTTTCCTAGTTATGAACTGAAAATGACTGCGATAAAAAAGATACAATGAAGTTTGTTATGGAAACATCTTCTATTTTAGGAGACTGGCGACAAGATTGTTTTCGCGCCATTTCTTCTTAGATTTTGGAATCGATGTACATTTCACATTCGTCAACTTATTGTGAGAGAACAGCCAAGGCTGTGTTGGTTAAACATCGCAAGTGAAAACAGTTTCATTTTATCGCTGAGAATTTGCTCTGTTCAGGATTAAACAAGTGGAACTTTGTTTATTCAGTATTGCTTGGTCTAAGTGAATGAAAACAGGGTAAGTTATTACTTATTTAAAACTTCAAATTGCTTTGGCTTTCGGTTTTCTGAAACTTCGGTTTTCGGTTTTCGGTTTTCTAAGGCCAATCTGATGAGAGGATGAGGTCAACCAGAGGTCAAGCAGAATTTTAAACGCCTTGCAAAGTAATTCAGTAATTTCTGGATATATTTGATTTTAGAGATACTTGCTAGTAGAGTAGAGAAAGCTCTACGTTTCACAGTTATCCCTCGTGCCTTGAAGCTTTTTTATTCCCTTCGTTTCTTTTCCATCTGATTGTTTCTAATGTAGCAAACTGCAAAATATAACTCAAAACGAAGAAGAGTCACATAGGCAATCTCACGTATCTCAACAACGATCTGTGATTTAGAATCTAACAGGCAAGGAAACTTTGGGCCTTCCAGTACAATTGTGCTTGTGCTGTTAAATGAAGTAAAAGTAATTGAAAAGTATTTTTATTATATTAGTTTCCGTTGCGTTGAAAACTGTTCGTAGAAACAAATCTTTATCAAGGAAACACAGCATCATCTGTCAAGTAGGCCTTGTTAGGCAGAGTGGAAGGCTGCAAAAACCCTTAAAAAGCAAATTGCGATATTTTCGAGCTTTCAAATTTCATCATTTTAGGTTTTTGGCAAAAATTTTAGAAAAGATACTAGTCTTTCTTTTCTGATTCAAAGCTTTTGAAAATTCTTGAAATTAATGTGCCTTCGGGCCTAAATATGGAGTATGGTTTTGCTCCTAATGCCCCACGCCACAGCTTCTGTGCTCATACGACGCCATTAGCCACAAATGAACCACAAAGTCACGTGTAAAATAAGAGCCTTATGATTGGCCCCACTAAAATGTAACAAACACGCAAAAATGTAAACAAACACGCAAAAAGATTTTTCCTCCTTGCTACAGGTCACTAGATTCAACTTAAAAAAAGAACTACTATCAGCTTGGAACCTGTTAAGGTGAAAGGAAAAAGTAAAAACAGATGCGACTAGTTTCAAAGCTTAACAAATAGAATATTTTTAATGATTCATCGGTTAAAATTTTCTATTAATTTAGTTTTGTAACGTAAAATGAGTGTTAAACCTTCAGTTCTGGTGGCAATTTGTTGAACGGCAAGATCTCTTGGAACTGAGTTCTTTTCCTATAGGTTTCAAGTTTTGTCTTTGGAAGTTTTAAGCTAACCGCATAACCTCTGGTTCTTTTTTTCAGGATTCACTCTTTCAAACTAATCTTTAAATACACCTGATGTTAACCCATTTACACATTTGCAGGCAAACAGTGCTGCCTTTCCGCTTCATTCCGATTGCAATGATGGTCAAGAATTTTCCTCAGCGTTTAGTGAAACGTGGGAACTTTTTTTGGGGACACCCGGTATTCATTGTAAATATTTAGTGGAATATAACATGAATGCTATGTTTGACTTTTTTAGGCTGTAAGTGTGGAGAACAAAATAACTGTGTAGTAGAGTCGAAGAAATGCAACTGTGATGCGAATGATCAGGTCTGGAGATTTGATGAGGGCTATGTAAGGGAAGAGGCTCATTTACCAATTACTGAAATCAGACTAGGTGATACTGGAGGCCCAAATGAAATGGGAAAGCACACAATCGGGAAGTTGCAGTGCACTGAATGGTGACACAAACACGGATGAAGCCTGACCTCTGTAGTCATTTTTACTTTTCCAACTATTTGAATTTCGTGAAATGACTTGACCCTCAAATTTGAAGCGCCAATTCTTATAAAATAAAGTACCGTAAAAGCTCTATTTAGCCACGCTTTATCGGCTCCTCGCTTCTGAACCAAAATTTTAATGAGCCCCCTCTCTATTAGGCCCCCTGGGGAAGGGGGCTTGATGGAGAGAGGGGTCCCTCCCAGTTATATTAAATTCCAGAAATTACCAAAGATTTTGCATTCATCTAACTAAACAACTTGCATCTTTATTTGATGTGTTTTGGGTAAAACTGTGCCGAATCTATGCATTTGACTTGTAAAATTGAATTTTGAATCAACAATATATGGAGTAAAAGAACTGAAAAATCATCCTGCATTCGTATCCATGTCATTTGATTTTACGAACAAGCCCCCTCTCTAATAAGCTCTCCTCTCTATTAGGCCCCCTTCTGCAGTGTCCGAAACTAAATAAGCCCCCGGAGGCTTAACAGAGCTCTTATGGTACTTTGATAGCACCAAGGTATTACCTAATAAAAATAGTCCATCATGCTGCGGTGAAGGTAATTTTAGGTTTTAGTAATTGGCCCTAGTGATAACCCGGGTGATCACAGAGCTGAATTGCTGTTGTGTAATAGTGTGGACAATTAGTAAAAGAAACCCTAAAAGGCAAGTTGTGGGTTTGTTTATCTAGATTTGTTGTAACTTTTTTTCATATTTTTTTTTCTGGTATTTTAGATGCATGGTCCCTTGTAACCTGCTTAGCTGAGTGGGCTATCCTACTTAAATTAAATGATGACACGATATGATATGATATGATATGACATGTTTCATTAATGATGGAATGATGACATGAGATGAGATGAGATGAGATGAGATGAGATGAGATGAGATGAGATGAGATGAGATGAGATGAGATGAGATGAGATGAGATGAGATGAGATGAATTGTCCTGATTGGTGCTGTCTATAATTTCACAATTTGCGTCTCTTCTCCGCGAAACTGTGAAGTTAAATAAGAGGCCAGAGGACACACGGGGGGTGGGGGTTTCCATAGTACCTGGGGATGTGCCGCGCGCAAGGGTATACTTTTCGGATTTCTAGTCTAGTTAAGGGTGTACTTTTTAGCAATTTTAGTCGAGCTAAGTCTAGGCAAGGGTATGCTTTTTGGCAATTTTGGTCAAAGAAATCTCAAAACTCGGTAATTTTTGTAAAAAAAACCCAACTTTTTAAAAGTTTTGGTCCAGAAAATGCGAAAATTTGGCAAGTTTTGTCTAGAAAACGCCAATTCAGAGCACTTTTGAAGGGAAAATTAGTCTAGCCAAGGGTATCATTTTCACAAAAATTGGTCTAGCCAAAGATCACATTTTGAAACTGTGGGCGGCACCCGCCTACCCGAAATCTAGCCGAGAACCCCCCCCCCCCCCGTGAGAGGACATTGACGTTATTAAAGCTAAGAACTTGCGCTTGAATATCATCGCGCTCAACGAAACGAGGCTAGGCGTTGTTTTCTTGCCTTTTAATCGCTGTTAAGCCTCCTTACCTCATTTTGATAAAATTAACGGATCCTGATAGCTTGCAATAAGGGACCAGTTATTATTAAAGCCTGGTAGGGGGTCAGAAGACATTCAAAGGGGCCACCAAGAGTTTGGAGCAGTGAAATGGGGCCACTGAAAGCCTTAGGTGTAAAAGAGGGGGCCATGAAAACTTAACTAAGCGGACCTGAGCTATCTGAAATGCAAACATCGTCTTTCTATGATCTTTGTTAAGTCTTGGGTCTCTCCTCAAAGTATCATTAATGAATATTTTTCATAAATCTCTAGTTGCCACATTTTTCGCAACAAAGCATTTATGTGTCCATATTTCTTGTCACTTGTCATCAGAAAATATGATTTGTTGCTTGGGAATGTGCCATCAAATTTCATACAGAGGGGGCCACGAGAAATTACTGCTAAAAAATCATGGGTCCTTGAAAATCCAGAGAAGAAATGAAGGGCCTATGACATTTTTTTTGATAAATCCATTACTTGACCAGTATAAAAAAATCGCCCGGGACAGCTTGGTATCAGTCCATATATCTATGTTTGATGCACAAAGACTTCTGGATCGGGTACTAAACCATTTTGCTGAAAGATGATGGTGTATGAAAACTTTTTCCATGTTCAAGATGGGGTATGAAATTCTCTCTAATGGTGCGAAATTATCCTCCGCCCTGGTACCAGAGATTAAAAATGACCGCTCCCTTATGTCATTGATTCGAAGATCCAGCTAATTCCTACAGACGCTTGCCACTCTCCTTCCTACTCTGTGGCCTCCAGGAGACCTCTTCACATGTTGAGCATTCTTGTACCCAATGGGGGAGGGGGGTACTTGGATATGTCGTGGATAGGGATGCTCAGGTTACTTTTTGGATTTAAAGTTTGCACAGAGCTTACTTATTTAGGTGAATCATTTGTATAGCTATTCTTTTGGATTCCTGAATTTCTGCATTACTTTTTTGGGTCTCAAGTATGGGTGAAAGTAAGAAAATCGAGGAAAGCATATCTTACAAACAAAATTTAAAATCAAGTAACAATTAAAGTATAAATACCTGAATATCCTAATAGATTATGCGAATCCTAATTAAATATGGCACTTTCCATAGATTTAAGATACCGACTGCTTGACCTTTGGGCATTTTGGATCTGAAAACATAACTTTTTTGATTCTATTTTCATGCCAGAAATTATTTTTTAGGCTTGATGCTTTGTACTCCAGCCTGAGCACTTCTATCTAAAATATACTTGAGTACCCCGTGGGTATTGTACAATAATCGAATTTAGTATTCTATGCATTGAAGTTTCCCTATTGTATGATAGCCAGTTTCATGGAAGCTATGATTTCCTTGTTTCACAACGTGCCCAGTGTCTCCAAGGTGTATTGCTGTTAGTGGCAGTCTTTGCCTGTCTGCAACAAATCCCTCATCATGATGCATCTTTTCTTCGTTTGCGTCGCAATTACATTTTTTGGTAGGATCCACACATGTCTTGTTCACTCCACAGCTACAAATAAAGGAATCTCGAAACCATTCAAAAAATTCAAATGTAAATACAGTAAAGCATCGCTTGTTTGGGAAAATGAACAAGCAAATTTGAGAGTCTCTGTTTCATTTAAGTTTTGCAATAAGTTAGCTGTTGTGTTTGAGTTTGTGTTTGAGTTTGGACTCACCTGCAGCCCCTGCCATCAGTTGGTCCTCCTCCAAAATAATTCATCTGTTGCTTGTTCCTGTCCTTTAGATAAACATTTAGGCCACTGTCCTCAAAGTAGACTCCCATATGTAGGCAATCAATTCTTGTGAATTGTTGACAGCTCTTTGAAGAATCAACAAACTTGATTATATCTTCTACTTTGTTACCAAAATAAGTTATTTTTCTCCTAGAATGAGAGAAAGATTAATCAGCGGTCAAATGTAACCTTTCAGGTAACAAAAGTCCAAGCTCCTTCTTTTCCTGCTGACGTAGCAAGCTAGAACTAACTCCATTCATTACAACAACTGCTATTAATGCACGAATGTTGGTAATCAGAGAGGGATAGAGAACAATCTTTTCCAATAGGACCAACTTTCAAGAATGGTTTACACAGAAGAGAGCCCTGAATGCTAAAGATGCGATTGGCTTTATTGTTACATTTGTCTCTCCTTACAAATCAGCACATTCCTTTGCTTTCTTAGAATTCATTTTGTCTCTCTTGGCTGTTTAATATTTCAAATCTAAGCACTTGAAAAAATTTAAGCCCTATGATCTTTTCTACTTGCAAATCAGATCTTACTATTTCTATTTCTGCGACTGCTTGGCATGCTTTCCTAATATAGAAAGATACGGGGTTGCAACATTTTTAATTGGTTGGTTTTACGCTAGGCAAATTTTCTAACATTTTATTCCTTTGGCAGTTATGTGTAAAGATTATCATTCTTTTGCAAAACTAGGTAAATTTATTCTCTTGGAATTATTTTCGATGAAGATGACAGCTCTCGTTTTTGGCTACCTTCTATCCGACGACCGTTCGAATGTCCCCTCTACAATGTCAAGAGACGTACTCGTAGTATTAAAACCGGTTGACTAGCACCTAAACTATTTACATTTTAAGAATATTCATGACTGTTTTTGAATGTCACTTGACAGGCGATAAAGCAGCATATTAAACAATCACAAAAGTGTTGTCACCAGCTAGATTCATGAGTAGACCCACTCTCAAATCATATAAAATCAATTGACAAATCGAAGTCTAGACAATCAGTCAATCAGTCAATCAATAAATCAATGTTTTCTTTGTCTGTTGATTGTTTTGTTGTCCCATTGTGAAAAGTACCCGTACAACAGGTTGTCATTAGAGCCGCAATTAGGCTGGAAGAATTACTCAATGGCAGCAAATTGTTTCGAACTGTTTCCGGCAACTTGACTAGCACTGCTATGACGTAAACCAGCTTCTGGTAAATCTCAAATATCAGCAGAGTGTGATTTCAGTGAGTGCAGCTCAACAATATAAGATAGGACAAGCGTCTGCTAACCTTGAAGGTGACACTCATTACCATTCACCAGCAGTGTACACGATTTTCTTCATTTTGAATAATATGCAAATACAGGCATTCCCCTCCACATTCGTAAAGCGTTTCTGCAAAACATTGCATCATATGTTGATGCTTTTCTGCAAAATTTGACCCCTATTCTGTGCTTGAAAGAAAAAGAAATGCACCCGAGGGAGGAAATTATTTCTATTTTAACCAATTTCTTTGATGGTGCGAACTGTGTGAAACCCGAAAGAAGTCACGTAAATAATTTCCACTCGTGTGAATCTGGTCGAACTCAGCTGTCTGAGCATTCGTACTTCTTCATGCTGGCTTTGCTCGCTCTGCTCGTGTATATTTGATTGGCTCTGCTCGTGGTGGTCGCGAAAATTTTGAAGTCAGTCCATTTGCCAAAATCGGTCTTGCGATTATGCATGGCAGGGAGGAATGAAAGTCTTTAGCTGAGAACTTGCGCTTGTTTCTGTAACGTTGAATGATATGTGCCTTGCAAACAATGCTTGAGCTTGAAACAGAAAGTTTTCCATAAATGATTTGATGATGACACTGCTCATGTAATGACGGATGAACACCAAGCTCAGTAATGAGGTTAGGCTGGTCAGTGAAGATGACATCAATGCAAGATTTGGAATCGCCCATTAAGTGAGTTGGTTCTGAAATCAATTGATGAAGACCAATGTCAGATGTTCTTGGCTCAAACAATTTCCCTTCGTTATTTTCGATATCATTTTCCCACCACTGCTTTCGAGTTTTAGCATGATGAGATAGATCAACTGATAGATCATCTGCAACGATTGCAGAAGGTTCCGAGTCTCATTTGAATTTTTCAATTTTCCTCCATTCGTCGAAAATTTTAATGTCAAAGTTATGGTTATAAAGGGCAAGTATCAAAATATAGGTAAAGACAATAGAGAGGAAAAATTGGGTGTTGAGGTGTTGTAATTTCTGGTCAGGTAGAGGGCAACGGGCCAGCCTGTGTTTGGTATATTGGCCACGCAGGCAAGACAAAACAATGAGTATGGATGTCTATGAACTGTGCTTACGAGTATTATAGTGAGATAGATCAACTGGCAGATCGTTTGCCGCAACTGCTGAAGGTTCCAAGTTCAAGTCTCGGTTTCACTTCAATTTCTCCACCTTCCTCCATTCGTCGAAACTTTTAGTATCAAATTCACAAATAAAAATATACATACTCATATGACCCTGGATTTTCATATCCTTGTACTTTCACCCTCTCTTCTGAGTCATGGCTTATCAGAGCCACTGTAGATGTGCCATTTTGACTGCAAGTCACATTTACAGGTGTAAACATATTCACATGTTTGATCTCAAAGACACCCTCAGTTTTACCAGTATTGACCAGTGCCTCTTTGCAGGAGGTGTATTGGTCTACTGCAAGAAAGAGTTCAAAAATTTAGAAAAATTATTTCATCTTAATAGGAACTACCCAATGGGTACCACACTAAGAAAAGAAGTAATAAAAATCTCAGTTATTTTTAGAGAATTTGGTACCCAGGATACATGGAAACTTTTAATTCTGCAAGTAGATATATGCCTCCTCCTGTTAAATTACGGTTAAGTCATGTGTACAGCCACTTTGTAATATCCTTGAGTAAGGATAGCGAGAGAGAGAGAGAGAGAGAGAGAGAGTTCGCAGACACGACTACATCTTGACTGTGGTTATCTGAACTAATTATACAGGTATTTACAAGACAAATGAACAATTACATAAGTACAAAGGTCACGCTTTACTATCACGTGCATTTGTGCATGTGTGCACATAGCTAGAATACTACACCACTGCTCCTAAATGTGACGGTAGAGAGCATGAATACGCAATTATATTAAATATGGCTGCGCTGAGGTCTTTACGAGATGCATTATATCACTTGACCAAATCCCTACAGAATTTTGGAATGCAATGCATTGTGGTAAAAGCTCCTTACCACCATACGTTATTAACGATCAAACTCATCAACCTGCTCTTTTGCTAACCGAACACGGTGCTTCAAAATTCTTTGCTTAATTATATTTTCCAAAAATAGGATTTCAAATCATATTCCTCAATCTAACAATAATCTGTATCATCTACAGTGTATTCCAAAAAGATGGTATCCCAATGATTTGGCTGCAGTTGATGACATGGTGCTTCTATTTTCAAACTTTGACAACGAGAAAAATCACAAAAATATTTCAGTCTTTCTGCTCTTAACTGAAACGTGAATCATTCAAATTTGCTAAGTACTCTTGATGCTATAATTTCTTTAATGTGCGAACATTTTTCTGGCTCACCCGGTAGTAAATCGGAACTGGCTGGAAGGTAGGAGTAAAACATGTTTTAGTGGTTGTTGTGGTAGGCCTCGTGTCTTGAACAACGTTCGACAGGCCACTGTTTTGAGGTTCGTTGTGAATCAAATGTGAATATTGGAATCAAAACAGTGTTTAATCCTTCCAAGGAACCAATTCGTGACAAACACACCTTGCATTTCGCCGCTCTGTTATTAACAAATTTGCACTGTCGAAGACTTATTATACGTCATTTCATTGAAAGGTCATTCCTCTGAAGTTCGTTTGGTCACTGTCGATAGCTGTTCAGTGCAGTGAAATTTGCTCAAAATTGTCATTAAAATAGCACATGCAATCTTAGATTTCGTGATGAAGCCTTTCTCAAATCTATCTAGCAAATTCTTAAAAGTCTCCAGCAATTTCTTAAAGTTTATGAGACATAAGTACCGTTAAAGCATTCAAATGATATCCAAATCATATTGTTGTGATATTCAGATAATATCCAACTGAAAACAACAAGGTTGGGCAAAAAGCATAAAGAGTTCTACTTACCAAATGTCTTCTTCCATATCTTCGAAGCAACCGAATACATCTTTTCTGGATCATTTGTTCCCCGAATTAGCTTCAAACTTCTTGAATTTCTTATCTCGTGGACATGAGTACAGAAGGCATCATGATCGCAAGCAAAAAACTCCTCTTTGAGAAACATTTCACCGCTATTGACTCTACTAATATCATCTTTAATTATTCCAAAGTAAGCTGCAAATAATACAGAAGGGTAGGAGAATGAAATCATGAAGCAGACCACCTTCATGGATCTCAGCATATCTCATCAAAAATACAGGCCGATGAGCATTATTTGAAGACATTCATGATCTTCTTCGTTTGCTTAACAATGAATATTGTGACTTCCAATGCGCAGTCATTGGTTGTGTCGAAATTCGAAATAAGTATTCGTTCTTTCTCTCGTCACTTAAACCGACTGAGATACATTGACCTGTCAATTTTGCAAATGAAACAGTCAACCAGTAGATGATGAAACCGTCAATCCATCTCCTTTCAATGCAATTAAAATCATTATCTCTCTTTTATAGCCATTCTCAACAGATGTATTTTCTCTTTCCAAAACAAGTCTATTCATCGCTTTGTTTTTGAGTTGCTTTGACTTGGTATCTGAATGCAATCTGACCAACAGATAACAGCAGATTGAAAACGTTTAAACAATGGCTAAGCACAGGAGGCCCAGGCAGTTAGTTAACTGAACAATGATAAGTTTACAATCTTAAAATTGCTAATTGTATGATACCTTTGTGTGTTATTTCTTGCACTTCTCCACCGCTGTACTTCTGCACTGTACTGCATAATTGTTCGAATGCGAGAGTTCGACACAAAATTACTTGCTGGTATTCTTGCTGGTAAACCTAATACCAATAAAAGAATACCAGCAAGTAATTTTGTGTCGAACTCTCCCATTTGAACAATTATGCAGTACAGTGCAGAAGTACAGCGGTGGAGAAGTGCAACAAATAACACACAAAGGTAGCATACAATTAGCAATTTTAAGATTGTAAACTTATCATTGTTCAGTTAACTAACTGCCTGGACTTCCTTTGGGCTAAAGGGCGAAATATAATCATTAGGCAGATTGAAAAATCTCTTTGAAACAGATAGTTTGATTCTTTTTCATTACTTATTGAGAAAACTACGCAAGCTCAGCGACGGGCCTCCGCATTCAATTCAGATCGCTGTGCTCCTCCAACCCCATATGTTGGTCCAATCCTAATTAAGTGTCAGCTAAACCTCCTATCTCCAAAGCCCTGGCTGTTTGCCAAACTTAGGCATTGGCATTAGAATTGGCAGCAATTACTCTCTCGATTCCCTCGATTCCACCATTTTTTGATTCCGATTATGTGATTCCGCTTCCACATTTGACATCTCTTGAAGCACCACGTAGAGATCTTCTCGCTGGAGTTTCTGCCTTGCTACCACTTGGACATACCAATCTTTCAAACGAGTTTCTAATGCAGATCTTATTGTATGGTGATAAAGATTTTACTGATGACCTCAATGGAGATATACTTTTGTTAACTCTATGCTTTATCCATAAAACTGGTCGGTTTGATTAGGAATTGATAACTTTGCAATTCAACCACCAACGTCCCTTTTAATGTAAATGGTTTATCTTCGTTTTGTTATCAGTTACGATTAGTATGTGTGCTCTCTTTGTCTTTCATGTCGTTACGCATAGTGCTATGTTCGTGTTTTCTGTTTTATGTTGCCATGAGGTAGTCGTAGTTTTTCGCTCCAAATGGTATTGTATTAGTAGTAGGGTATAGTATTTTGTAAGTAGTGTAGTTAAGTATTATGTTTTGTAACTTTTTACATTGAATGTAAAAAAAACATTTGACATCAGTAGATAACCGTCAGAGCCGCACTTCAATCGAAGCGTTGTGAATTCTTTTATTGAGACACTCTTGAGTGTTTCGAAAATTGTAGGTCTAGAAACTCAGGGATTTAGAGTAGGATTAGTTATTCGCTTGACTGACTGATTTTTTACTTGGAAGTTAATTTCATCGAGCAAGGGACTCTCAAAGATTACCTTATCTTGCTTTCTGGTGCAAACTCGTCTCTCTGATACAGGAACATAATAGTTGCTATAGCTTGCCACCTGCCTCAGCTACTGTGAGGACAAACTAAATGCCCTAGGTCCCGGGGGGGTAACTCCTATATGTAGGTGAACGGGGTCGTGCCGCCCATAAGGATGGGTTCGAGAGCCTCAAAATCCCTAAATATGGGTCTTAAAATGCCGTGATTCCAATAGAAATGGGTAGGCTTTACTGTTCTGAAACCTTAAAAATGGGTTTCCACGAAATCTTTCCACAAAAAAAAGACTGGTAGTTCAGTTACGTTTATTTGTGTGCGAAAATACTTTGCAGATATTCCCGTCGAATCTTTCCTGCGAACTTTTTCTTCCATTTCAAGCGCCTCCTTGTCGACAGCTGGTTAACAGGCTACAACCGGTTAAACAGGTTAAGCTGATTTCCATTTCAATGATGATTTCACACATTGCTGCTGTTGTTGGTCACAGGAAAGCGCGCGCAAGAAATCCTTGAATGAACGGTTAATAATCTTTAGAATGCACCAAAACCTTTCTCCTAATGAACCTTGAACCAGAGGGCCCATACACCGAGAGGCATGTCAGAAGCGGGGGAAGAAAACAGCCGAAGAGAAAGGAGAGATTCAGATCCCGATTAAGATGTTCAACCATTCCTCTGAAGAAGAATGGAGTTCAATGTAAGTGCCTGCAGTTATCCAGTCAGGGCCAATGAAAGGGGGTCAGGGGGTCAAAAACCTGGGACCCATAGCCATAGGGCCCAAGAATAATAACACAGGTTTTCAAATATAGCTAGAATTCAGGTCTCTGCCAGGTTCATGATCAAAAAAGGGCCCGGCCCCAATAACTTCTCAAATTCCTATAATGTATTAAAATCAAGAAGAGGCAACTTGTTGTTATATCGTGATTCTTGTGCATTATGACTGGCTAGTTCGATGACATGATAATTATATTTAGAGTTGCAAAAAGCTACCAGAGCGATTCTAGCAAGCTTGATTTTAAAAATTTTCCCGGGGGAGCATGCCCCCGGACCCCCCTAGATGAGTGTGCCTCCAGCGTATCTTCCACAACTGGCTTTGCTAGAAACCCATGTTTCGTTTTGACCAAGGGGTATAGGGTCGTAGGGTCGTTGAGTTACCGTTCATATTCAATCTTTTTGGCCTTTTTGAGACGTTCGTTCCCATAGAATCTGGCGACTACGCGACTGCAACGACCTGGTGTGAACCAGACTTGAAGTACATAACATAAAAACAATGTTATGAAAGCATTTTTTTAAGATAATCAGTTTCCGGTTAAGGGGGCATTTCCTCATTTTCCCGGAGTCTAGAGGGCGTGGTCGCCAAGATTTTTCTTGGGGCTGTGCCCCCAAACCCCCGATGGCTCTCGACGGCCCTGCACTGTAATGTACACGCTTTTTCTTGCAAGAAACTAGTTTACAAGAAAATGATAGCAAGATGCCCGCAATGTTAAGAAACTCTAGTACCATGTCTGCGAGTTGGACCTTTAGAAGTTAAATGCAACGGATATCATGGCATCTGTGTCGTTGAGCCTTGATTCTTGAGTAATACCAACCGACAGTTTTTGTTTTGAACATGAAGGAACATTGTTTATTCCTAAATGATGTTTTAAACCACGAGGAAAATATCTGCAGCAATGCTGGTACCAAAGTGGCAACGTTTGAATAGTAAGAAAAAAATCAAGAAACTTTCAGTACTCAGATGCAAAAATTTTTGAATCATTTTGAATTATGAAACTTTTAGTACTGTTACCATATTTCTCATAAAGAAAAAGTGTACTAAATATTAGTAGTAGTCTACTTACGTTATTATTCAATCTCTTGCATGTTACATACAGTGGAGTTTGGAAACCATAAAACTGGGTATATTTTCTCAAAATCCTTAAAAGTGGGTATGCAAAATACGTGTTAATTAATAAGGGTGGGTATGACGCTACAATTTGGGCGGCACACCCCCGTCATTCTTTGGTCCAAGTTACCCCCCGGGCCCTAGGTAGACACAATCTAATCGAGAAATACAGAGCATGAAAAACTGTGCTCTGTTTATATTGCTGTTGTGTGGAGAAGCAGTAGCCTTAACCCTTTGAGCACAGACGGAGCTTCAAAGTCCCACCGAGAAACTTTCGATCCAGAATGTCCAGGTAATGGCATATTTTTTCGAGTTTTTCAAAGCGTAGTTGATTTTCTTGCAGCTGTTTCTACGTACTTCCGTTAGGCCACAATAACAAATGATTTCAGAGAATGTATAGAGTTGACTAGGGAGCATGCCCTTTAAAAATTGCGTCAGTAAAAGTCTCCCAACCCCCTCCCCCATATACTTTTTTCACTGCTTTTCATCAAATTCAAGACTATCTGCATCTAATGTCAAAATCTGAGCAGCCTTTGATGAGTAATTCGAATAGTCGCATTAGTCAGGTTCCAGCTTACAGTTGAACTTGACTTGAGTTAATCTGACTACTACTTGCTGATTTATTGCAAAGGAAAGGCAAGTTGCAGTGACAAGTGGTGAAGATTAAGTAAAGTTTGAAAGAAACAGTCTTGCATCGTATCTGAATTTGTTCTGAATCTTCAACAAAGGTTTAGAATGTTGTTTATCCACGCAGTAATGCAATCAACCCGTTTGCAAATGTAGAGAAAATTTGAATATGACGCTAGGACCCTTGCAATCAAACATTACTTGATTTTGCTATTGATGGAGCACACAAAGAAAGTGCTGGTTTTGAAGAAACCACTTATTTTGACTTTCCTCTGCCATAAATCAGCAACCTGTTGTCAGATTTACTTAAACAAGGTCTCAAAATTAAGCTGCAACTAACAGAGTAGAAACTGCGAGTACATGAGCCAAAACTAATAACTTTGAGCTCCCTTAGCTCCTTGCAACAGATCCCGAAATTAGGCAACACTTGATATTCTCTTCCTAGGGCCTGAAATTCTTCATTCATCATTTCAAAAATCTTATCTATTCAAACAATCCCTTATCTTAGATTGGTCGATGACGTCATTTACGCAGTTTCCGCTCTGTCACTGCAACTTGACCTATGCAAATGTGTTAAAATCGAGATAATTGAATCCACAGCTCCTCCACAGTAGCCACAATAGTTGGATTTTGAGACACCCTGTAGAGTGTTTGACGTATCCAATGACCTCATGTAACCATGGGCAGTCCGGACACTATTGTTGTGCTTTCTAAACTAACGAAGAAACAATGATGATTCAATACTCACCCATGGCAAGCAACGTTTGTATTCCCTTCCAACATCGTGGTTTGATTAGGTAGCTCCTAGGGTAAGCCAGAGAGGCGAAACGTTGTTGCAGTTGGGATTCAGAATTTTCAGAATTTGAAGCCAGAGGGCCTAGGGCCTACCTAATCAAACCACGATGTTGGAACGGAAAACGTTGCTTGCCAGGGGTAAGTATTGAATCATTATTGTTTTCTTCGTTAGTTTAGAAATCACAACAATAGTGTCCGAACTACCCATGATGTAACTTGTTTGTCCATTTTCTTCCCGGAAGGACAGGAGGCAGAAGACATGTCCATTTGACGTTCAAAAACGTCAAATGTGCATTGTCTGCAAGTCTTGCTCCTCATTAGACTAGCTCCACTAGCCCCTCAATTTCGCTGTTGTTGTTGTTGCTGATGGCCAGCTCAATGAGGGACTAGTTGCCAAAGAGTATCTCAAATCGGAATTTTGGAGCGGAAAAATCTGCTCCTAACCTGATTGGAGCATTTTGGCGAAAACAATAGCTAATTCCTTTGTAGCCAATCGATTTTTGATCTCTTTACTTTTTATTCCTCGAAAGCCTCCTTTTCAAAGTGAGGCCAATGCATGGTCCGAGATTTTCAAGAAACGCAATAATGGCGTCGGATCTCCTTGTCGCAGTTCGCAACTCGATCGAGCAGAAGCCAACGAAGTCGTGGTCATTATGCCAGCCGTTTTTTATAACATGAGCAATGGGAAGAAATAATTGTTTGTGCTCTGACAGGACATGGCAAAGTGTGATGTTTTTGCAACTTTTTAGAGGCATTTTCAAGCACATCCAACTCTCTGCCGGTGGTGTTGGTTGCTACTGTATCAGTCCATCAGTTTAGGCCCAGTCCAGGTTAGTCAGTTTTCGTTTACATCTAGCTCATGTATTTGAAGTCATAACAACAATTAAACTGCAAACAGGTTACTTGGCATGTGAAAACTGAATTTCTTGCCTTTCTGTTGGGCTTTTGTTTACAGCTGTTTACTCTTGAATTCAGTGGTTTTGGTTTTGATTAATAAATGGATTTGGCTAAGTAGAAATTTGGTAGTCTTAAAAAAGGATTTGCCTAAAAATTTGCTTTACTGTATTTTGTTAGCATAACCAAGAGTGGTCCACATTTATAAGTGACTGAATCCAATAGTTTATTATCATTGCCTTGGTGTGCAAAGTTATATTTTGTCTGGTGTTGGGTTGCACAAAGAAAGACAAAAGGGATGAAATTTTTGCTTGTGATTTTAATAGTACCCATCACTTTACATTGATGTCAATGTTTTTAATCCACAGGGATTGTCTAAAGCAAGATAGCTGCTTCATTATTATCAGATCTCATGTCAGTCTGCATTTAGATGGCACTCATCTTGGGGAGAGATTCTGATGAAACAAAGCACTGGAACAAAATATGAAGAACACTTCCCTTGAAAATTTCTTGTTTTTCAGATGCTACTTAACTGATTGCTAAAAATGACAATGTATAATGCTAATATTATTTCTAATGTCAAATCTTTGGTTTCTTGATCTTTAGTCACTCTGAACTTCTCTGAAATTTTAATTTTGTGTTCACTATGCATGCTCCAATTTTGTCAGAGTCACAAACTGTTTTCAATCGTTTTCAAGAATGTTCTTGTTTGATGATTACTGATCACAGCAACAACAACCGCAAAACATTAATTCCGTGGTCCGAATTTTAAGCATGCAGCGATTATGAAAACGAGGCTATCAAATCAATCCGATTTCAGATACTGTTTGGCAACAAGTCTCTGTATTAGCGACAGATCAGCTCTAAGGAGCATACAGAGATTGTGGAACCAGTCTAGCTCCTCATTTTGGATTTCTTCAATAACTGATATGAGTGATTGACTGTCTCTAAGCACTGAGATTAATCTTTTTGGTAATACCTGTCACAGCCTATCTCACTACCTGCTAAAAGAAGTGAAGAGTGGATGAAAATGTGATACTTACTTCAAAAATGCATCGATTTGCCCTATTTGATAATCACTGTTGTGCTCAAGATTTATCGATTGCTATAAATAACTCCAAAACGAAAAAGCAAAGAAGTCTTAGGGGCGACAAACATATATATTTTCTCCCCAACAACGTCGTTTGGACGTTTTCGTTTAGACCCCCCGTACCCCCCCCCCACAAAACGTCCATGACCTAAATATCAATATAAGCGAAATTTGTGCATGTCATAGGCCTGGATTTTGCAGTGCTTAGTGTGGAGACTGACCCTGCGCTCATATCAAATTTCATTGCTAAGAACAATTCTAACAACAGCAAAATAAACTGCAAAAAGTGAGAAATACACTTACTCGCAAACAATTCTGTACTTTAAATTTCTGCATATCAAAGAATAACAGCATCCTAAAGAATTTTCATCCAAGTGATGAAGAGATGAAGGCTTGAACCAACGAATCCTCTAACGAACATACTGAATTCCTATGGAACCTAATTTGAGGGATGTTCCCTGCATACTATTGACGGGAAGTCCTTTTTACATAATTGTGAAAGTCATAATTGTCGACGTTGCCGTACCTTCGCCACCAGGATAAGGATTCAGCTGATATCGTACCATTGCTGAGTTCAATTACAAGTTGATAATAATAATAATAATAATAATAATCAATTTATTTTGAGTTGGTTACAATTCTAGTTCTACATTAATCTAATGTGAACTAATTTACACCAACTATTTACAATTTTACACAAAAGAAACCTATAATACAATACAATAAAATGTCTGCAATCATTATCTACAAATTTTGCACTTGCATTTGTCTCTACTCCAATTTTTTATGTTTCTTTTGAATATAGCAGCTGATGAAGTGCTCTTTATTAAATCAGGCATGCTGTTCCACAAGAGGCTGCCTCGAAACGTTATGGGATCAATGCCAAACATAATGCTTTTCGCTGCAGGAATTTGCAATAAATCTTTCGTCCTGAGGTCATACTTGGTGTTAGTCCATACGCTGAGGTCGAATCCGTAGGAATTTTTTGCCCCCTAAATCACCTTGCACCATTGTCAGCTACTCCATCTGACGATCCAAAAAATCGAAGGTGGACATCTGGGGGCGTGGTAGGTCCTTCACAAATGACCTTTAAAGTTGACCCCTTTGACCGTATTTGGTGATAGTCCTACATCACGTCTTTGAGTGTTTGAGTTAATTGTGACAGCGCTCATGTGCTAAATATACATTTTGCTATTTGTACTCACCGGTTAATCGAGCTAAAACCTTCTCAGATGAAAAATTCAGCAAAATTCACTGCGCATGCGCGAACTTGTTTCAACAGAAAATGTTCGTTTAAGTCCGGAAATATGGTAAATTTCTAATGGAATTCCATTAGAAGTACACTCACCTATAGGCAAGCAAGTAATCCAGTGAAAAAATTCATTCACAACTGAAACCAAACGCAAATTTAAACCAAACTCTCTGTCTGTCCAAACTTAAATAACAAGTCAAACTGAAACTGTGTCACAAAAGGTTAGTTCAGTTGATGCAACCAGATGGGTTCTTGCAGTTAGAGCCATCTGCAGAAGTGCTTTGACAATTGCAAAACGCACAGCAAGGTAGGCCATTCTTTCGACATGTGCATCGTACCGTTGAACACTTCCCGCACGTACAAAATAGAGAATATTCCTCTGGAATTGGGTGCAATCCTAGATCAGGGACAAGTAGATCATCTTCTACAGCAAATCCATAAACTCTAGGATCGAGAGCCAAGGGCTGGTAATCTAACAGAGTTGTCATGACATTCGTCGCAAAGAAAGCTCTTAAAATATGTGCTCTTGTAGCGTGACTGGTAGGGGGGAGTTCATCCAGACTTCTTCCCTTGTGGTGGTGGTACATCCAGATCCTTAGTTCATCCATTGTTTTGCATGCTGTGCTTCTCTTCAATACTTGAACTAAATACTCCCCTGCTTTACCTATCTGCCTTTCCAATGACCATCCATCCGTAATGGTTCCAAAGCTCTTTAAGTAATAAGCAGGGTTACACTCAATAGCTGCTTTCTTTGACCCAACTTTACTGGTATAGTCACAACCCGTTAGACTATGAACAGCTGGTGGAACTTCACAAATATCACGTGATAGAGAAGCTGCCAGTTCATGAAGTGCCAAGAACCGAGTTGAGTCTCCTACACCAGTCTTGACCCAAAGCTCTGTCAATCCATGAACTTTTAATCGTTGCCAGTAGAACAGGAGGATCACAGTGACATCAGTATCTGATGACAATACAATTATTCTTTTTGTGCCAGTGGTCGTAGCATGCATTGCGTGGGGAATAATACGGCAGTCAGCTTCCTCTGCATCTACGTGAAGCTCTTGTAAATATGTCAACTCTCCTTGAAAAACAGAGATGCAAGGGGATGATGGAGTGCCTGGGATATGACTAACAACTTTTTGTGTGAAAGTTTGCTGTTCTAGCGCATTGCTGACAATTTTATCATGTAACAGTGCTTGGAGATGTTGTTTGTTACTGTTCGATGCCCAAAACGTTTTCATCTCTACAGGAATTGGCGTGTTGGCATTTATCATCGAGAGGTTAATGGAAGGGTTGCCTCTCCTTCTTGCTCTCTCTGAATCTTTTATTGATTCTTCTCTGTACTCGTCGAATACGAAGTCAATCCTGTCTGCATGTCTTGCAGAATTTTGTGTGAAATTAATGGCTGCATTGCAGAAACCCCCAAAGTCTGATAAAGTAGCTGTCTTCAGTTTTCGAATGTTCGCCATCATGTCGAATATGTATGTTGTGTGCATAGGCGTTTCTTTAAGCATTGGGGTGCGATGTAGATCCGAATCTACCATAGACTTCTCCAGCTCTCGAAGGAGATCACTCTTTATCGCTTTTTTTACCATCCCGTCTTCTGTGAATAGGCTGGGCATTGGAGTCACATCAAACTGCAACAACAGCTCTATTGCAGTCCCTCTAGCACGAGCGATATCAACGACACGTTGATGGGAGGTTGACTGTCGCTTCTTCTTTGCAGTCGATTTTAGACCGTCATTCTTTGATGATCTGAGGTGTGCGCATGTCTTCAGATTCGTTCTGTGGATTGTATCGTGCAGTCGCAACTCCTTCTTGACAAATCTTTCTTTGCGAAACTGCTTATACAATTTCAGTCCTTTCTCTTGTACTTGAAGTATATCTTCGCGAATTTCAGGAGTCATAATTTCCTGAGTCAGGATGTTGTGCAGCTTCTCTTCACTATTTGAAGCTTGGAAGGGATTTTCGTTGGATTCAATGAATGTGATGATGGCTTGGATGTGTTTCTCGTCAGATGCAGTCTGAGGCTTGCTAAATTCATGGTTCACTGACAGCTCATATGCTTTGGAGTTGATGCCAGTCAGGTGACGATGCAAGTTACTGATAGCCAGCATTTCGTGATAAACCATTTCCCATTTCGCAACAAAATTCTTTTTGCTTGTACTGCCAATTATTCCAGCAGTGTTCTTCTGTGACCGATTCATGGTCTGCTCCAGGCTCATATCAACACCAACTGCTTTAAAGTGTCCTGCAGTACGTTTGACAACAAAACTTCCTGCCATCAATCTCTGGTGAATCTCGGGAGCAGCAGATGGCAGCTTTCGCATATCTTCCAAGTAGATAGAACACCATCGTAGATAATTTGTTGCATCCATTACTGCAAATAATGGAAGAAGATCTTGGACAGTCTGAAGGTGGAGCTCCCAGTTTCCTTCACGGTCTGCTCGGATGAGATTGTTAAGCAGTGTCAGCAAGTTGAGGAAAGTATCCCAGTATTTGTGTGTTTCGCTTCGAGCATTTTTGCTGTTCAAGAAATCCTGGAAATCTTCTACCAATGAGCTTGACTCATTGATAAACTTTGTGAGTTTGGCTTGGCTTGCCTCCTGCTTCTTTTCGCTTACATCTTCCCTTAACTGGCTAAGTACCTTCACCAGGCCATGGTAACTCTTCTTGCTGTGGTGCTTGAAAAATTCAATCCATTGCAATCGACGCAAAGACTCTCCAAGAAGTTGCATTCCTTTCACTGATCTTACATAGTTTGTGCCATTCAGAACTGACTCCGTAACATTAACACCAAACATTCCACTTTCTATCCATATGTTCTCTGCACCACTTCCCTTTAGGTACTTTCCAAGGCACCTTAAAACTACCTTTGCCATGTGAAAAGAACCAAGACATAATACGAGATCTTTGAACTCCTCTTGCCTTCCTAGCTGGATTTCACGTGCTATACGATAAACACCTTCGTCACAATAAACTACCAAGTGGGACTGCTGCAAATGAGAATTGACATCTTGAAGGTTTTTCATGGCTGTATACACTGTTTGGTACTCTGTGACAGGAAATGGAATGACTGGTAAAAAAGCAACTTGCATCACTGGGAGATCTTCGCTCGTCCAGACTGAATTGCTTGCACTCCACGAAGGCATGGTCTGATGTTGAGGCTTTGCGTTGACATGCAAGTTATCCCCATCTTCACGGATATCCATCCGAGCCAGTGACCATGTAATATCCTTCACATGTGTTTCCTTGAGAAGATGCGTCTTTGCCGCTGGAGCTTCAACTGAGACATCGTATTCTTGTGGCAAGTCAGGATGATTTGTTGGTTTGTAATATTCCAGAAGATCTTGACACTCTAACTTCCTATTGAAACTCCTATTCCCATACAAGACTTCTGTTTCAGATAGCTTTGGCTTTCTTTGCAGACTGTCACACTCTTCTTGAAAAAGAACAGTAACTGTATCGTGACAGCTTCCGACGCCAGACAGAGTCGCTTCGTTATGATCAAAGTTATCGAAAGCTGCCACTGTGAACTTCTGTTCATCAAAATGTGTTGGAAAAGGAACACGTGTTGTGCTTCTTTCCACTGTGAAGTTGGCCAAGGCATTTTGGACACGCTGGACCTCGTCGTAGCTTGAACATAGTCCCAAGCGATTGAAACTTTTAATCAAGGTAGCACTTTTGCATGTTTCGTGAATTACTTGACTGTTCATGATGTGCATTGGGGTCCTCCTTTTTCCGTAATGCAGGTTGTAATACATTATTTGGAAAAGTGCTTTAATGCGGATGCACTTTGAAGTAGACAGTCCTGGTTTTCCTCCACTATCATGATCTTCTTCATCCCGTTCGTCTTTCTGCAAGGATCCATCTTGATATTCAGCTTAGCCAAACAGGGTAGCAAAGAATGACAACAAGGGATCTGGTATGCTAATAGTCTTCCATGCCATCTCTAGATCCTTTGAATCACAGAATCTATCCTCCAAATCAAAATGGATTTCGAAAAGGGCTTCGCGTATCCTATCTGCACACACTTTTATAGGATCAATACTGCGAATAGTTTCAGCCATATCCTCAGACGTACAACTTTTACTGAAACACATTAGGGATCTGTTCTTTAGCGATGGATAGGAAAAACTTATGTTATCTCCAAATGTGCTAATGAGCAACAACTTAACCTCTTTATTTGTGATTGTTTCTTCTGGACCAGTGATGGCCATGACGCTGTCCCGCAAACTACTCAACTCAAATCCCTGACCTCTTTCGAACCCCAATTTAACATCGCTTGCTACTTTTTCCCAAGCGGCTTTCTTTCTATTTGTTGATAATTCAACCTCAGTCCCTATTGTGCGATTGAATTTTGTGAGGTAGTTTCGGATACATACCTTGTGACAATATAAATCTGCTCCAAAAACGCTCGAGGCGTCCTGTATATCGCAAGTGCGCGTGTAGACTTCATCTTGAAAAAAAAATAGTTGCTTCTAGAAACTTCTTAGCTCTTGGCAATTCACACAAGCGAAACTTTTCACAGATTCCTTTTGTCTTTATTTGGTTACAAATGATGCAGTTATGTTTGTAAATATCGACTTTCTGACTTGGGGGTGGACGGCAAGCTGCATCTCTGGAAGCCAATCTTGTAGAAAGGGGAGAAGTCTTGGTGGGCAATACTTCGGAAAGGTGACCTGCAGCAACCTTTGTAAGGGATTTTTTGTGAGTGTAGTTCTTGTAGCATTCATTGCTCATATGATAAACGAATTCACTGTCCCCTATCGTTTTGAGCCGCTTGTTCACGACATCCTTTCGAATCTCTGCTGCCTCACGGATTCGTTTCCTCCCATTTTCAGAACTCGTTGCTGGATAAGCATTCACAGTCTGACAAATTATGCATTTATCAGTGTCGGTACTATCTTCCCCTCGATTCCTTGATAATGTCACACCTTGCATGTCAGGCAGCTATTTCCAACCTATTTAGGATAAAGCTAAGTTTCAAATCGAGAGAACCGATACAGTAAGAAAGACACGTTTGAGGTCAAGATTTTATTCTACCAAAACTAGCCTATTTCCTTTTTGCACAAGTAGGGGGTCCGATGTTACTGTAGAGTAGGTTCTTAAAGACGGAATTTCAATGTTACAAGCCTAAGAAATAGAGAAAATCAAACTGACAGAATGAAACAGCAAAGATGAATGCTTACCATATTATCTATACAGGTATCATCGGACAATATAAACTCTGGTTGTATGGTTGACTCGACAGTATCATGCGACAGATCATAAGACATAACCAGCTGCCTTGTTGCTTTTTCATAAGATCAGTTTATGGCAAACCCACGTATTTATCAACACGTCTATTTTAAGAAAGTTAATTTCTTTCTTATCAAAATATGCTCATTACAGTTTAAGAGCACTTGAACCAATGTATTTCTGATACGACAAGACCCTATATTTATGACTTCAGCTGCATTCCTTAGGTTTTGCCTGGCTCTGTATAATGAGTTTGGAAAACTGTTTCCTATTGCATTTGGTTTTAATTTGTTTTCAAGTGAAGTCTTATTACTGGAGGTCTTTCTAAGCTACAGCAAATGGTATTTTTCATCGAATTCCATCAGAAAATAACCAAATTTTAGGACTTTAACGAACATTTTCTGTTGAAACAAGTTCGCGCATGCGCAGTAAATTTTGCTGAATTTTTCATCTTAGAAGGTTTTAGCTCGATTACTCGGTGAGTGCTAATAGCAAAATGTATATTAAGCACACGAGCGCTGTCACAACTAACTCAAACACTCAAAGACGTGATGTAGGACTATCACCAAATAAGGTCAAAGGGGTCAACTTTAAAGGTCATTTGTGAAGGACCTACCACGCCCCCAGATGTCCACCTTCGATTTTTTGGATCGTCAGATGGAGTAGTTGACAATGGTACAAGGTGATTTAGGGGGCAAAAAATTCCTACGGATTCGACCTCAGCGTATGGACTATGTCCTTTCTGACAAAACACTCCTGCATAAATGACGGATTAGTACAATTGAGTGTTTTGTATATCTCAATCATAAGTACACGAAGGTTTTGGATGTGGATAGTTGTTTCATTGTTCTTTGCAAGTAAAACTTCAAATGTGGATTCATGATCGCCAAGTAGGACCCTGAGAGCTCTTTTGTGTACTCTATCTATGTTTTCATTCGCTGTTTTTCCGCAGAAAAGCCATATCAAGGAGCAGTACTTGAACGTTGATGCAACGAATGATTGGTACAATAATTTTGCTTTTTGGAGATCCAGATATCTAGCAACCCTAGCAAATGCACTCACTTTTCGATTAGTTTTCACACACAGAGCTTTGGCGTGGCTTTTAAAGTTCAATTTTGAGTCAATTGTGACACCAAGGAGTTTTACCTCTTTGAAGGTGGTTATCGCTTCTCCATTAATTTCCAAAACCAAATTTTGGTTCTTTTTAAGACCTAGAAACATTACCTGAAATTTTGTTGGATTTGCCACCATAAAATTTGAATCAAACCATTTTAGTATATTATAAAGATCAATTTCTAATTTGGCAATCATTGATTCAACATCATGAGATAACGCATAAATTGTATTGTCATCAGCAAAGTTACAGATCTCAGAGGCCTCTATTGCAGAGAAAATGTCATTGATGAAAACATTAAAAAGCAAAGGGCCTAATACAGATCCTTGCGGGACACCTGATTTAACATCGAGCCAGCTGCTGTATGTTGATTTTATCTTTACACGCTGTTTTCTTGATGTTAAGTAACTATTTATCATTTGGAGGCTAGATAGGCCAAAGCCATAGGCATGAAGTTTTGCCACGAGGAGATCATAAGGGAGACAGTCGTATGCCTTTGACAAGTCTGTTAGTACCATTCCTACAACGCCTTTGTCGTCTAGGCATTTTTGCATCTTTCCACCAGCCTTAAGAGGTTGATTTCGTATCATTGTTGAGTTGAATTTAAAAAGATCTTTATGTTATGGTCTGAGTGTCTTTTTTGTAGGCCAACTTTTAAAGCGAAAGAGTTTAAGATCCGAGCATATTAGAAAGCTTATTTTGACAATGAGAGACAGTCAACAAAGACAACATTCAGATTTTACAGGTTGTGATTTTTTTATCAGACCTTTTTTCGATATAACGTCTCAATTTGAAAACGTCTTGAGCGAAATCCCTCCCCCCCCCCCAAAACGTCCAAACGACGTTGTTGGGAAAAAAATCGATATGTTTGCGGCCCCTTATGAATGTGTTTATATCTAGTGCCACACCTCTTAGCTTGAATCAGCTGTAATGTTTGTTTCTCATTTCAGATTGACCTTGAAAGTCTGTCAAAGTTGGAGCAGGAATTGTAAACATTTCCTGACAGGCAAAACCAAGGCAAAACCAAGCGCCATCCAAATAGCAGCAATTCATTTGCAACGGCCCTGGCTCTTATTTACGCCTAGTTCAGTTCAAGAAGAATTGCATTCTAAGTTAAACGATGCGAAAAATCAGAAAATAGAACACCTGTCCAATTTTCAAGAAAAAAATAGTTCCATAGATAATTATAACGGAACATACTGATGTAAACCAGGGCAA
This sequence comes from Aurelia sp. 3 sensu Dawson et al. (2005), assembly GCA_964020215.1. NCBI lineage: Eukaryota > Metazoa > Cnidaria > Scyphozoa > Semaeostomeae > Ulmaridae > Aurelia > Aurelia sp. 3 sensu Dawson et al. (2005). The sequence goes on from OZ026584.1 coordinate 6,133,500, forward strand.
GGACCCTTCTCCACCTGCTTCTTTGCTCTTCAAAGAGTAACGTGATAAACAATCAAGGGAGAGGGAAGCTTGATGGCAAGGATAGTTTCAGTTCGTAAACAACAAAATTAAGATAAATATTACTTGCGCAAATGTTACATGCATTTCTATGAGGTGTTTGATGTCATTGCTGCTAACCCCGTGTCCATGGGAGGCGTGACTTGCGGATGGACAGGGGTCTACCACCCGGTTTTCAGAAAACTATCCCCCTAATTACCGGCAGTTGCCGTCATACCCACTTTTATGATGCATTTTGGCGGACAATTACTCATTTTTTGAAACTTTTTCGCAAATTTATGAAAAGTCATCCATGATTAAGGAAAATTATGCAATGCCCTTTAGTAACAACTCTCGTGTGAATCTTGATGGTGAACTCTCAGAATTTCTGAACCAAGATATTCCCAACCTTCATGATCATTTCTTATGTTCACTGCTATTGTAGGGCAGCGCTGAATTCCATATTATCATCAACAGAATGACTCTTGAAGCTACAACATGGTACATCAAATGATCGAGGAGTTTTGATCGTGTAATCGTGTAAATTATGAAACTTGGTATCCTCTGGAAGCAAAGAATTCGTGCTTGAAATGTTAGTGAATGTATCTGTATGTGTGTACTATATTTCAACGTATCTGTTTGATGTAAGACCCTGTGTGTATGTGTGTTTGTGTGAAATTAATTTTAAATATTTAGAATTGTAAGTGTCATTCATAGTGGGAACTCGCTGACAATATGTTCTTTTCCGCTATTGCTGGCACGTAGTTTATAAATTTTGTTGTTTGCTTCTTTTAATTGTTTTCAATTGAATAAAAAAAGGTTTTCCTTGAAAACGACTGCATGATGCCTCAGACCATACAAATAAACTGGTGCCATTTACTGTAGGCTTTGACTATGTCGTTTTCACGATATCAAAGATTATATGTCCATACAAGTTGGCCTCTTGAAGGAAGGCGTGTTATTGCGGCCAAGCCTCATCAAATTTCAAGTTGAATTTAAAAAAAGTTGCGATGTGGAGAGGCAGATATGCTTGCCAGCCTCCATTATGTCCCAAAACGAGTCCCTCCTCCGCAAGGCCACAGCTGAGGTAAAAAGAAACTGCTTGTAAACCACCCATTTTTATCAAGAAATCATTGAGCATCACGCGCAAATTTTTATAATTCATTTTTCTTTATTTTTGCCACGGTAGCCCTGTCAGTCCTCAAGGACTGCTTTTTCGGGGGCCGTGCATATTGTAACAAAGCCGTCTAAGTTTGTCTATCATTTTGAGGAATAAAGAATCGAATGCTTGCAATTGTTGTCACCAAAAAGTTTTCATGGGCGGGCTCGTGGGAAGATAATCTTGTCCCTAAAGTCCACAGTATTTAGACATTAACATCTTGCAAATCAGTTGTAACTTCACGAAGTAGTGTACTTCCAAAAATAGCAAAATATGCGACAGCTGAAACCAGGAACTCCTGAATGACTTGCGATGCAAAAAATGACCAAGATCTATATAAAAATGTGTAATCCAATGTTATATCTCTCGTCAATATGACAGCAAGTAAACTAGGACTTCGCAAGTAATTCATTTCTTACAACAATCAGTAAAATTTGCCTTTAGGATGCAAACATCAAGTAAACAAAAATTGTCAAGAGACTGAATCATTTTCGAACTTTGCTGAAAAGAACTGCTTTAAGCATCCATATGTTGATGGTTAGGTTATGAAAAATCTTTGCATATTCCAGTTAGTTTCCTCTGAAATAAACGAGAATCAAAAGAAATGATAGCCCATACTAATTTTACCACAAATGCACCTTAGGGGCCATTATCTTCAGCTTTTGCGCAAATCTGTACTTCACGAGCTTGTAGCTCTGTGCATGTTCCGAAGAATGGAAGATTCTGGTGTCTAAAATTGATTAAAAGCCTCATAAATCAAATCTTTTTGTCATCGAATCCCGCAATTATATCACTATTGTTGTATTTCATCTAAAGCCAGATAATTTTTGGACACACTTTAAGATTTTCAAAATAGGGCACGTTTTTTGAAACATCCTACACAAAACATTGAAATTGAAATACAACAGAAATGCAACAAACAAGAAGTTTAAGAATTGTCCCTTTCTTGTTATGACTACAACAGAGTGAGATTTTTGAATGATGTTTCATTAGAGGCACAAAATCAAGAGAACGTGTAACGTGTTTGTTGCTTAGCAGTTAAAGTTCATTACCTCAATATTATTGCTTCTCTTTGCTGTTTTCTCTCCGGCCCAAGCCTTTGCAGTGCTGGAATTCAAATTCAAATGGTTCTTGCGCGTGTGAATGCTTATTAAACAGCGCTCATCCTCTTTTCAAACTCTTTGAAACGAGGATGAACACTGTGTAGGAGCTGATTCTTCAGACGTGCAGGAGCCGTATGAATTCGATTTCTAGCACAGCACAGGTTAGGCTTGGGCCAAAGAGAAGAAAACATAGAAAAGCAGTAATATCGAGGTAATGAACTTTAATTCCTAAGCTACAAACACGGTGCAAGTTATTGTTCCTCTCGCTAAACAAACTCCATGCATTGTTGAAACTATCAAACACAATAGGCTAATTTTGGACATACATATGCAATAGACCTTTTAGCTATTCTACAAAGAGCCTGGATCGAGCGACATTTTTATACAATTTTATACGCGAGGTTCGATTGAGTGGCGTTAGAGCTTCGATCACAATTGTGCACATTCGAAAATTCTACAAAATGTAATGAAATAATGTTCGAGCTAGATTCTTTTTTAGAATAGCTAAGGGATCTATTGTTTAGTTCGCTATTTGTCACAGTCAACCAACTTTAAACTGAAGAAGATTTTCAATTTAAATTGAACTCGTTGCACACTTTCTCTTTGACAATTAGAATTTCACAAAACATCAACGTTAAATATATTAACAATCTCTTTTCGCTAATTCACAGCAAATAATTCTTCAAACATGACATTCAAAATTATTTACAAATACAGCTGTACAGAAATTGCATATTTACATAATCATAGCAGGATGGCAGATCACTTTCGTAACCTCGCCCTCGCTTGTGAGATTCTTTCATGACTAAGGATAAATATTTTAACCGACAGAGCATCAACCTTTATATTTTTAGGACAACAAAAGAAAATAGAGCTGCAGTTAAGCCCATATATTTTCAGGAGATTGGGCCTGAAACGGGGACGACATTAGAAAAGCCTGCTGCAAAGCCCAAACCCACATTTCTATCAAAGATGGACTTGTTGTCATTGGAACCACTGCAAAGTACATGCTTCAAGAACTTAATTGGACCTTGGGCCTAGATGTTTGTGATGTGATGCCCTTTGTTGTTTGAATGTTTGAATGGCAACCACTTATTTTTGATTTAACAGAAGAAGCGCATGCTGAGCCCTGTTCTTGTACGTAAAAGAAATGCTAAATTATGCAATCTGTTTTGGTATAAGCTTGTAAGTTGTAATGACTGGCTCTAACTAATTCCTAAAGAAGCTCAAAAGAGCTATATCCAGTTAGACAATGATCTCCAGAATACAATGTTTGTACCAGATATTTGTTAGGACAAACAAGATACAAATTACTCCAAAAATAGAGTACGAGGTTTGAGCTCCAAGGGCCAAGGCTTCTTGAAATTTCTAAATTTCTGAGATTTCAATCATTGAGTAAGATTTCTGGGTGAGATTTCTGGGATTTTTTGGAGATATTCGAAGATTTTGGATTCCCCCCTCGATTTATGAACTTTTCTGGAGATTCCTTGACAATTCTAGGATTTTTCAAGTTTTTCTGGGATATTTAAAGATTTTTAAGACTTTTTACTGAAAAGTACAAGACTGTGGAGTGCCATGCCCCTTTAGAATAAACTTAGAAATTAGGCACTCTTAGCCTAGCACCAATGACCAACCAATAAGCAAGCGATACTTCTATTATTGTGCTTGGCATCAGTCAGAGTGTTCTGTCATCCTTGAAAAAGTTTAATCTTTGCGTTCACATAACTTACAAGTTCAGGTCCATGACCCATCTATGTACAACTCGAGAAACAAGCTTTATCTGCAAGCTGAGCAAGCAAGTCATAGTCCTTTAAACATTAAAGAATTTCTATTTAACATGTCATAGATTTCCAGATGCCTTCCCCAGCAATTGCTCATCAAAGTCACCACAAACGCCTCAGCCTCTTTCCCGTTGATTCTACCTCCTTATCAACACCACCAATGCTGCTGTGCACGTAGCAATGCATAGCAGCCCAAATGCTTTCCATCCACCGTCCAAAATGGCATCTGCAAAATTGTCTCTGTTACCACCATATTCAGAATTGAATTTGTCCCCAATCTGTTTCAATTGTTCACCTTTTGTTTTTATTGTATCACTTCGTCTCATAATTTTTCAAAGTAATGTCATCTTTGTCTTCTCCGTAGAATTTTTAAGACTTCTTCTTGGCGATATTTGTCGTTTCTGTGAGAAAGTAAAAACAAAGTAGTATAGGTTTGAGAAAGCACGCTTATACACGCGGCCAAAGAATTCAGTTAACGGGGGTTTCATGACGACATGTAATGTCCAAAAAAATGCCACACTTTGAAATGAGGACAATTTTCTTGCCTTGCTTTTCCCATGACTTGACTTCCTACACTACCCCCTTGACTGAAAGTTCCTAGGCGGAAATTCATTGTCACAAGATTCCACCATCATGACGAAATGTTTAAAATGGACGTTTTAATGTCAAGAAAGAGTCAGCTTTCATCATGATAACTTCTCGTGTGTATGCATTTAACCATTTGGTTACTCTAGAGGGGCTTCCCACGATTTCTGGTAAAAAAGAATTACTCCACGATCCCCATTTGGGAAACAAGAAAGTTAGTAGTCTTAATTGCTATGGTAACAGTATGGAAATTCCCTAAGAGCTTGATCAGAGCAGAGACAATTGTAATGTTTCTTATCGAAAGAAACAATGAGAGAGTAGCGTGAAACCATGACTATGGATAAACGTAAGGGGCAGGCGTCTCAGGGATATCAAGTGATTAAAGCAAAGCATCGTGTCCTGAGACGGCAGAGAAAGCATTCACATATTAGGTTTTCCGTGGGTGATTGTGGTTCCAGGCTCAAAGAATTGACCCATGAAGGGTTTATCTATCAAAGCATCAGCATCAAATGCTGGCTGCGACTCAAATGCCGACGTTATCTGACCCAAAACACAACAAATCACTGTTTCTCAGTGCTAAAGTAATTTTCTCAAAACCCACAAGATAACAGCAGATTTTCAAGACTTACAAGGAAATTAGACATATCTTTACACCCCAAAAATATGTTCATTGCTACATTGTACATAAAGACAAGTGATTTTAAGCTACTGTCTTGCAGCAGTTGTGAGAAAAACACAGCTTCGCACTGACCTTGCGCATTAACCAGGGCGGCCGAGATGGGGGCTGGAGGGACAATTTGCCCTCGGGCCTCAGGACATGAAGGTCCTCACAATTAAAGACTTTTAACATTTTCATTGCAGGAAATGCTCTGAAATGCACTTTATTCGCTCGCAGGGAGCTTCATTTCGCGGGTTTGTCCCCGGGCCTCCGGATGCTCTCGCCGACCCTGCCATTAACGTACCAAAAGTTGTACTAAGAATGCTTCTCAAATGTCCCTACTGAGCAGAGCACACACCATTGGCTGAACATCCGTCCCTCAAGGACCGTCAACAGTGCACCCTTATCGCATATATGCCCCCTTAGTTGACTCAACCTTAATCATTATCCTATCTGTGTGAATCATCAGAAAAACAACAATTGCAACACAAAATGCAACGATATTTGTTTATCGAAAGTGAAACTGATTTGGTTTCTCGATTATAAAGCAGTAAGATAAACATGAAGCTGAGTCAGCACATGTAGTTGAGTGGGGAAGGTAAAGATAATTTTAGTTTGATAAATGTTGAAAATGAACCATTGCGGAAAAGGCAATGGTATTATCTTCCAACGAAAACCCTGGCTTTCTAAATGTAATTCATCGATTAATTTGACATGATTCGGTAGAAAGCAGGGATATTATTCTGATATACCCCTCCCACAGACTTTATGCCACAATCGTTCATTGCGATTCATTTAGGTCGTAGTTAGCGTATAGTGATTAGTTTACAAGTATTCTTCGTTTCTTTTCTGTGTATTGTCCTACCTGGTAGCGTTTGTTGTTTCTTGTTATATGTAAGATCATGGGGTAGCCATGCAATTTCGCCCCTCATGTTATTGTCCCTGTAGTGTTGTGCAGTTGTATAATATTGATATGTAGAGTAGATAAATATGTATTGTAAAAATTTTATATGGATATAAAAAAATAATGTTGATTTGCAACGATGCACGTCTTTTTCCACGAAACCTCTCATTAAAAATTCAATCCTCAGGTCACTAAAACTCTCAACACGTCAGTACCAGGAAAACATTACTTTAAGAAACGTTTTCTCCTGGTCAAATAACTTATCGCTACTTTTTCTATTTCATTCTCACTCGTCTCTTGCATTCTACCACCACCACTCAGAAGAGGCTTAAAAACAGTGTTACTGCTTCAAAATTTGCTGTTGGGAATGAAAAAATAGACGCACGATTAAACAATCAAGAATGTTATGAAACATACCTAAGCAGCCCAAAAGAACCTTTGCCTAAACCATGGGGGGGTTCTTCCATAGTAAAGGTATCTGGGGATGTGCCGCCCGCAAGGGTATGCTTTTTCAAACCTTCTAGCCTAGCCAAGGGTATACTTTTTGCCAATTTTAGTCCATTTGGTCTAGCCAAGGGTATACTTTTTGCTAATTTTCGCCCATTTAGTCTGGGCAAGGGCATACTTTTTGGCAATTTTGGTCAAAGAAATGTCAAACTTCGGTAATTCCTGCAAAGAAACCAACATTTTTTTCAAATTTTGGTCCTTAGAATGCAACAATTTGGCAAGTTTTGCCTAGAAAATGCCAACTCATGGCACTTTTGATGTAGAAACTAGTCTAGCCAAGGGTATCATTTTCAGAAAAATTGGTCTAGCCAACGGTGCCATTTTGAAACTGTGGGCGGCACACCTGTCCGAAATTTAAACAAATGATAGATTTTTTTCTAATTATACTTTCAGCACTTGGTCAGGAACCTAGTTTTCTTCCAAGAAGGTAAATTTTGAAATAGACCAGTCACAAAATTAAATTCAATTTGTACAGCAAGAAATCTTCATCATATCATTATGTTGCAAAGACTCGTACAAAACTATTTCATGCGTTGCTAAGAGCAATGCAAACTTTTATATTTGGATCCACATGATATCAAGGCAAGTGATATTCATGGAAGTGTTTCAAAAGAATTGACGTCATTGTGAAAGTTGTCTTTTCAGGGTCATGACAGTTTCCTAAAGCCTGGTTTCCATATGATCGCAAGGATCGCTGGTAACGCAAGGATCGCACGAATTTGTGACCAGCGATCGTTGCGTCGAAATGGAAACTGTCTTGTTCAGTTTGCCAGCGATCGTTGCGTGACCAAAGAAAAACTACACATAAGCGTACGAGGCGGGGGGCCAGGGGGCGGCAGCCCCCCAAACTTTGGAGAGATTTTCCAAAATCAGCCCCATTCGGGCAAATTTTGCTCCATAGTCGGGCAAAAATGTTGGCAAACAATGGGCATTGTGTCGGACAGCCCCCCTAGATTTTTTCTTCCCGTACGCTTATGCCGATAGAGCTTTAGTTTATCTGACAAGTGAAAACAAATGAAAGGGGGGCATCTACTTAAGAGTTCAAAATATCACTATATCAATTGCGTCCAACACATCATTTATCACAAAGAGCTTAGTTAATACCATTCTCTGGTGCACACATTGCAAAATATTGTGAAATATGACGTAAGGTGGCTCGTGCTATGTTTTAATCTTCTGAAAAATTCTGATTCAGTTTGTATAGCTATCATAAAACAACTTTCAGCTTAGGGTCGAAGCAAATGGGGGGGGGGGCTGAGAACGGAGGGCCTCCCAGGAGACCATTTGTCAGAAATTTCATCGGATTTTGTGTGAGTTGTTGAGTGTCTACTTTTGGAGGATTTTGAGGAGAAAATAATGCATAAAAGCACGGATTTATTAGCGTTGAAAAATAAATTCCAACAGGAATCATTGAATTTACAGCATAATATTTGGTTGATACTCACTGACTGTGTTGATTGCAAGTTGAGATTACGAATTATAGCTAAATTTTAGTTACTGAGGAGTTAGCTCGGTCATATAATGCAGATATGACGCATGTTCCTATTACTGTTGTTGATGCTGTCGTGGTTGACTATTTTGTTGTCCGAAAATATTGGTTCTCCGCCCCCCCCCCAATCAGGCAGTCATGGTTCCCGGGGGGTGCACTTGACCAGATTTTAGTCGGGGACGTGCCATCGAGGTTTCAAAAACATACCCGTTCCTTATACCAATATTTTGAAAAAAGTATACCCGACCTTATACCAATTTTTCGAAAAAGTATATCCTACCTTATATTTCATACCAAAACCTTGAAAATCGGTACCGTTCCTTATACCAAAAGTGTGAAAATTGATACCGTTCTTTATACCAATATCTGGAAAATCGATACCCTTCCCGATGGCACGTCCCCGCACCCAAAATATATATAGTGCACCCCCGGGTCATGGTTGGTACCGGCCCTGTTCGGCTTGTATCTTTTTCCATCTTCTTAAACATACATGTATATACAAAGGTGAAAACCTACAAACAGCAAAGTTTAAGAAGAGTAACAGAACAAAACAAGCATACACTAAACTAATCAGGGGCGGCGTGGCAAAAATTAAGGGCACGGGAAAAACTCGTCGAAAAGGGGCCCATGATGGCCTGACGTCCTTTTCTGTACATAGGAATCTTGTCCCTCCTTTTACAATTTTGTCAATGACTTGCCAATTTATGGTTCCACAGCAATGATCGACGCAACAAACGGAAAAAAACGGGTTAAACAACAAAACTAACAAGTACACTTTAAAATGTTCGCTAACATTAGCACTGATTTATGAAAAAAGCTATGATGATGGATTCATCTTAACTAGAGTTTTTCCATTATTGATCGATGATCGAATAATTTTTTAGGCAATTTTCTAGCTGAAAAGGCCCTTACAAAAGTGAATCTATCGAAGAATGGTGTTTAAGGTTTTCACAGAACATCGTATGCTCCAAATCTTTGAAAAGATTGATACTTGCATGGCTTGACAGAAACTTACACGGATTGCACCACAGTTCTTCTTAACCTTCATTCCACCACATAGGGGGTGCTAGGGGCAAAGGCTTTAGGAAAAATATTCAATGACACACCCTTTACTTTGGCCTAGAATGCTTCTCCCGACCCCATGTCTGCTGGTCCCGAAAAAAATTATGGACCATTCAGTGTTTTTCTGAATCAGCATACCCACGAAACTTTTTAAGCAAATATCTTTTCTTTGGCTTAGAATGCCTGCCTACCTGAGCCATATCGGAAGCCACGACGGTTCTGCAACTGCTATCTGTGTTACCTGCTGTCTCCAACGTATATGAAAGAATTATACAAGATCAAATAATTCCCTTTATGGAACCAGTAATGTCTATATATCTTTGTGGTTTTCGCAAAGGATATAGCACACAGCATGCACTTATGAGACTTATTGAAACATGCAGGGAGTTTCTGTAGCTTCCCAGCAATAACTCACTACAGAGGGGTACGAACGAATCCAACAAGGAACCCAGCAGACACCAAGCAAATACACAAAGTGCTGGCATTCACAATGATTGATTAATTGATTGTTCGCTATAAATAAACGTAAACGAAAATAAGTTAAATAAATCTAAATATCGTAATAGTTCTTGAAATTGTCCATGGCTATAATAACAAGAGATCAGGCCTACGAATCGTACACGTGCAAAGTCCAAAAACCTTAGAAAAAATGTGAGATGAATAACTGCTAAATTAACTATGAAAACACGATTAAGTAAACAAGCAAGATCAAAAATTAAACAACAAAAGATACTATCTATTTGTCCTCGTAGCTATAAACGCATCTTATCTGTGTGGGCCAACGGGCCTAACCAAAGCTAAGAAACTAGGCCAAGAACTTCATATCTTGTGCTGCTCTCTGACTTGAAGCTTGGTGAACTAAAAACACTACGCAAAGAAACGCGCCCAACGCTTTTATAGCCACGAGTCTCAAGGGTATACTAAGCACAATCTTACTTTAGTAAGGTCAAAGTTCAAAGTCAAGTCATCCAATGGTGTCATAAGGTCCAAAGTCCAATTTCCAACAACAGCAACAACAACAACAACAAACGTCAAACAACTGGAAACATGTTCAACATACCCGCCCCTAAACAGGCGATTAATAGGAGACTGTTTCTTTTCTAATAATTTTCTATGTTGAATCTTCTTCCACAGCTGCTTCCAGCAAACATAGCTTTGTTACAGGTCTTCGATACTCAGAATTCATCGTCTTCACCTTTGCTGAGCGGACAAGGCCATCTCTACCTGCATACACTTCCAATACTCTTCCCAAAGGCCACTGATTTCTGTGCTGCGTTTGTTCCACAACGAGTACCAAGTCATTCTCTTTTAGGTTACGCTCGATTGAGTGCCACTTTTGCCTGACTTGTAGAGTTGGGAGGTATTCTTTGGTCCATCTTTTCCAGAATATATCAGTCATATATTGGACCTGCTTCCATCTTCTCTTGCTGTACGGATCTTTGCTCTTGAAAACACCAGGCGGGGAATTCTTGTCAGATCTTAGGAGCAGCAAATGATTTGGTGTTATTGCATTCAAATCTTTAGGATCGTCTGACACTTTGGTGAGCGGTCTCGCGTTGAGAATTGCTTCAACTTCACAGAAGAGGGTTTGCAAACCTTCATCATCGATCGTCTGATTTCTTAAAATTGCATTCAGAGCTCGCCTTACAGATCTTATTGCAAGCTCCCATGCACCACCCATATGCGAAGCTGTCGGTGGGTTGAATATCCATTTTATGTCTCTTTGAAGTAGAAATTGATGTACTTGATCTTGATTCCATTGCTGTATTGCAAGTCGGAGTTCCTTTTCGCCACCTCTGAAGTTTGAGCCGTTGTCACATCGTATTTCTTCTGGATTTCCACGTCTGGAAATAAATCTTCTTAGGGCATTTATAAATGAATCTGTGTCCATACTGTGAACAATCTCGAGATGAATCGCTCTTATTGTAAGGCAAGTAAATATGACTCCATACCTCTTCACAATACATCTTCCTCTCTTGACCAAAAAGGGGCCAAAGCAGTCGATTCCAACGAAGGAAAATGGTGGTTTGTCTGCTGTCACTCTGTCTTCGGGCAAGTCTGCCATTTTTTGCTTTCCAAGCTTTCCACATCGACGCTTGCAATCGAAACAACTTCTGATAATTCGGCGTACTGACTGTCTCGCCTTTATGATCCAAAATCTTTCTCGAATGCATGCTAGAACATACTCTTGTCCAAAGTGTGCAGATTGTATGTGCATATATCGAATTATGAGGTCACTTACATGATGCTGCTTCGGAAGAATAATCTGGTGTGTTGCTTCATGACTCTGATACGGAGCATTGTTGAGTCGACCACCAACACTGATCACGCCGTTAAGGATAACTGGATCTAATCTGCATAAGGAACTTGATCTTCTGACTGACTTCTGAGGTGACTGCAGTAGTTTCAATTCTTCGCCAAAACATTCGCTTTGTACGCATTTCACAATTGCACATTCGGCTTCACGCATCTCTTCTGTAGTCAATCTGCCACATTTGATTTCTTGTGTCTCGTTGCTACTCGTGATGTTTCTCCGCAGCCAACTTTTATATCTCAACAGCCATGCCACAGATTTCTTCAGAACGGTCCAATCTGAGAACTTCGAGAATACATGTTTGGTCATACCATTTGATGAATTGATTTGTACTGAATGTGTTTGCACAATCTTCTTGACTTCGACATCATCTTCGGACAAATCTTCAATAAACACACTTTTGGGCCAATCGTGCTCTTCTTTCAGTAGAAATTCTGGGCCATGCAGCCATCTATCACTGTTTATCAAGCTGTCTGCACTGAGCCCTCCGGATGCATCATCTGCTGCATTTGAACTTGTATCAACATATCGCCATTGAGTTGGACTGGATCCGTCGTGTATCACTGCGATTCTGTTCCCAGCATATGTATGATATCTCCGGCTTTCATTCCTTATGTAACGTAGTACAGCAGTGCTATCTGTCCAAAAAACTGACTCACCGAGTTTCATGTCCAATTCTCTAACCAGCATTGAATCCAACTTGACAGCAAGAGTTGCAGCAGCCAGCTCCAGTCTTGGGATTGTCACTCGTTTTAGGGGAGTTAGTCTAGACTTTGCAAGCACGAATGAGCATGACACGTCACCATTTTTGTTTACTGATCGCAGGTACGTTACAGCTCCATATCCCACTTCGGATGCGTCACTAAAATGATGTAGCTGGTTCATTACAGCACTGCCAGTTCCTGTTTCCGTATAGCATCTTTTGACTTCAATTTGCTCCCATTTTGTAAGATCATCCCGCCAGCTTTCCCATTCCTTGAGATTGAGACCAGTTACGTGCTCATCCCAGCCTACATTGTCCTTGCACAATCGCTGGAGGATAATCTTGGCTTTCAAAATGTATGGCGAAATGAATCCAAGCGGGTCATAAACAGATGAAATTGTACTCAACAGACCTCTTCTGGTTGATGGCATATCTTTTACATTGATATTGAAGGTGAATCTGTCAGTTTCCACATCCCATTGCAACCCAAGAGCTCTTTCAGTCGGGAGTTTGTCGTCTTCAAGATGAACATTCTTCAACTCCCTTGATCTTTCATCTTCTGGTATTGCATCTAAAACATATCGAGAATTGCTTACCCATTTGGTCAGATGAAAGCCACCTCGAGCCAACAAATCAGTGAGTTGCTTCTGCATCATGATTGCTTCGTCTGCATCCTTCACAGCTTTCAGAAGATCGTCCACATAGAAGTTTCGTCGCACGGCTTGAATCACTTCATTGTCGAACAAACTGGCATTGTCTTCTGCGACTCTTCGCAAGGCAAATGTTGCACAGCTCGGAGACCATATACCTCCAAACAGGTGTACCATCATCTGATATTCAACAGGAGTCAGTGTTAAATCGCCATGCGGGTACCATAAAAATCTCAAGGCATTTACATCTTCAGTAGTCACACACACCTGGTGAAACATTGCTTCGACGTCTGCCATTAGGGCGATGGGCTCCTTTCTAAATCGGCACAATACACCAATGAGGGAATTTGTCAAGTCAGGACCCTGGAGAACCTTGTCATTGAGGGAGACATTCTTGTACTTTGCAGCGCAGTCAAACACAATCCTGACCTTGTCTGGCTTCTTCGGGTGTGTCACGCTATGATGTGGCAGGTACCATAATTTGCCGTTGTCCATTTCCATCTCCTCTTCTGGAACCTGTCTTGCATAGTCCTTTTCTAGCAAGTCGTCAATGAATGTGCTATATCGCTGTTTCAAATTTGAATCCTTTTGCAGTCGGCATTTCAAGTATTCCAACCTTTTTTGTGCCATTTGCCGATTATTCGGTAGATCAGGAGGGTTGCACTTCCACGGAATTGAAACATAATAATGGCCTTGTTGTAGTTGTATGGACCTTTGAAACACAGCAAGTGCTCTGCCATCTTCTACTGACATCATTTTCTGGTTATCAACATTTGACTCTTCAAATTCGTGGTTGAAGTACTTCTTCAATTGATCATAGAGTTGGTCATCTGATGAAACAGGATTGGAAAAGAAGCAATGATTACCTTGATTGTAGGAAACACCAATTGGGCCATTGAGCGTCCAACCAAAAACTGTCTTTATAGCGTACAGACCACCATCTTCACTCCTTCGCACTTCTTCCGGTTGCAAAGCCTCTGGTACATCCACGCCGATCAGCAAATTGACTTCACCGTCACAAATCGTGTCTGGCAACGTGATTCCATCCAAATGCGGCCATCTTTTCACATCCTCTTGACAGGCCAATGCTGATGTCGAGATGTTCATGGTTTTTGTAGAAAACACATTGTGCATTGGAATGTGTATCGTCTCTTCTGGGTTCATCACTTCTAAGCTGACAACTGATGTCTGACAATTAGTATCAACACCACTGATTGTAGCAAGTGACATCTGACACTTTCTTCCAGTCACACCAAGTTTGTCCAGGAGGGTCTCACTACAAAAAGAGGCAGTAGATCCACTGTCGAGAAGAGCATAAGTGTTAAATACCTTGTCGCTTCCTGTCCCTTTAACCTTCAGCGGCACTATTGGCAATCCATTGTTGGCTCCTCCCTGGTCATCGCAGCTTGTTACTCCAACAAATTTTTCACTGTGCTGAGTCGAATCAGCTTGCATATGTTTCCTCCAGTCCTCCTTGCGCCTCTTCTCATGGGCCACCACAGATTCATGTATCGATGTGAGATGTTTGCGACGAAGATCACAGCCTGGAACTATGCAAGCCTTCCTCTGTTTGCATCCAGCGGAAAAATGAAAAGATGACAGACAGTTGTCGCAGAGCTTCTTTGAACGAATGAAACTAAACTTTTCCTCACCGGTTTTCTTCTTGAATTCTTCACAATCTGCCAACTTGTGATTCTGTTCGCAGAAATAACATTGCACGTTTGAAGAAGTGACATTTGGCTTCCCGTCATTGGTCTGGATACAGAAATTCAATTTTCGCTGCGTAATCACTGCATTCGGTCTTCTGATCTTGTCATTTCGTGATGACTGCTCTCTGTTCACATTGTCCATGATGGCGCCAAACACAGGATCGTTCTTCTCTTTTGATATCATCCTGATCAAACGCCGCACATCTTCAACAGTGGGTTCCCTGAGACTTGATCTGATTTCCTGCACTCGAGATTGCCAACGGGACTTCACAAAGTTTGGGCATCGCTCTAGAATTTTCACCAGTCGGTCTTCATTATTCAGTTGTGTAATTCTGCCAGCAGCCTTCAAGGTCATTTCACAATTCTCGAGGTCATCGGCTAACTCTTGCTAACTTTCTCTGTCACCAGGCTTTATCACAGGACCACAAGAGACTTTCTTTAGCCATGAGTTTGATACGGTGTATGCATCACCAAAACGTTCAGCCAGGATTTGTTTCGCCTTCATGTAGCCTTCCTGAGGTTCGAGGAGAATGCATCCTTCTATTGCTCTTCTTGCCTTGCCTGAACAAAACTGTACCAGAAGTTGCAAACGTCTACTGAAATCACAAGTGTCTTTTTCAACATTATTCTCGAAGGAACGAATGAATAGAAAATACTTTAATGGGTTACCATCAAACACACTCAATTCTGACTTTGGTAGTAGTGCAGCAATTGTCAGTTTCTTCATCGTATCAAGGTACTCTTCGCCATTTACGGTCGTATTTATACGTGTTTCATCAGCAGGGTTTCGTTGAGGGGGGAACATATAAGGGTCAGCAAAAGATCCAGGAGGGGGTTTGGGGTTGCATGATTCATCAACAGGGTTTACTTGAGCAGGGGACTTCCAAGGGGGAGCAAAGGGATTCAAAGGACGTTGCCTTTGAGGGGGATTGACAAATTCTGAAGAAGATTGAATGGATTGCTCACCATTGATCACCATTGGCTTCTTTCGTGCTTGTTCGCTGAATACACTCCAACTGTTGTCTACACGCCGACTTGATGCAAATGACACTGGTGGCCGGTGTGAGTCATGTAATCTCCTTTCATCCTCTGTCCTGTGGTGTATTCTGGAATGTGTTGTCTTCTGCTGAAATGTAGTTTCAAACGCTGGCTTTCTCAGGAGCTCATCACATATCTCACCTCGTGACCCTGTTGCCATGGCAAATTCAGCGTAGACTCTTTCCTCAGCTTCAAGCTTCGCAAGTTTGGAGTCCAGTGTCAGCCTCTTCTTCCTTTGACTCAGTCGCAACTCTTCATTGGCAATATCTTGACACTCCTCTAACATCGAAGCCTCTGCAAGCAAGGATGCTTTTGTTGCAGCATTCTTCAACATCATGTCCTGAAGTGCAGACTTTCCTGACTTCCTTGAATTCTTAGAGCTCCTTGAAGAAACACGAGAGTTGGAAAAGCGTGATTTGGTTTCACTTACCGAATCTTCGGGTCCAATATCATTTTCCCGCAGCGGTGATCTTTTCTCAAGGGAATGAATCAACAGAGAAACTCTTTCTTTGATATCGTGAAATCTTGCCTCAGCTTCGTGCATGTACGTAAGGCATTCTTCAATGTCAACTTCATCTACGATCACAGACTTGTACCTTTCACATGCCATTTTGAAATTGTTGAATGTTTCCACGAGCCTGCCATCTGCAGCTCTCACGTCATCCAGAGTTTGTCCAACAACCAGAACATCTGCAACACGGTTCACAGCTTTCGTCAACTCCCGTTTTGCATTTGCTCTGCTTTGCTTCAAATGTCGGATGTCTTCAATGTCAGCACCATCGTCTCCACACAACACCATAACTCTTGATTGATCTGTCTCCTTAGATACGAACTGATGTAGCTTCCCAGCAATAACTCACTACAGAGGGGTACGAACGAATCCAACAAGGAACCCAGCAGACACCAAGCAAATACACAAAGTGCTGGCATTCACAATGATTGATTAATTGATTGTTCGCTATAAATAAACGTAAACGAAAATAAGTTAAATAAATCTAAATATCGTAATAGTTCTTGAAATTGTCCATGGCTATAATAACAAGAGATCAGGCCTACGAATCGTACACGTGCAAAGTCCAAAAACCTTAGAAAAAATGTGAGATGAATAACTGCTAAATTAACTATGAAAACACGATTAAGTAAACAAGCAAGATCAAAAATTAAACAACAAAACTTACTATCTATTTGTCCTCGTAGCTATAAACGCATCTTATCTGTGTGGGCCAACGGGCCTAACCAAAGCTAAGAAACTAGGCCAAGAACTTCATATCTTGTGCTGCTCTCTGACTTGAAGCTT
The DNA here is from genome assembly GCA_964020215.1 of Aurelia sp. 3 sensu Dawson et al. (2005). Lineage (NCBI taxonomy): Eukaryota > Metazoa > Cnidaria > Scyphozoa > Semaeostomeae > Ulmaridae > Aurelia > Aurelia sp. 3 sensu Dawson et al. (2005). The sequence goes on from OZ026584.1 coordinate 6,150,495, forward strand.
GATGAACTAAAAACACTACGCAAAGAAACGCGCCCAACGCTTTTATAGCCACGAGTCTCAAGGGTATACTAAGCACAATCTTACTTTAGTAAGGTCAAAGTTCAAAGTCAAGTCATCCAATGGTGTCCCAATTTCCAACAACAGCAACAACAACAACAACAAACGTCAAACAACTGGAAACATGTTCAACAGTTTCTTGATAAAAATGGTCATGCAGGTGCACTTCTTATGGATCTTTCTAAGGCATTTGATTGCCTTGATCATGATTTACTTATTGCTAAGCTCCATGCATACGGCTTTAGCAGAAGCGCACTTGAGCTCATTTACAGCTACCTCAATGAAAGGAAACAGAGGGTCAAGGTAAACGGATCATTCAGTGCATGGAAAGAATCAACGAAAGGTGTTCCGCAAGGGTCAGTCTTGGGACCCCTTCTATTCAACATATTTATTAATGACATTTTCTTCTTGGTGAATGACACTGAGGTCTGCAATTATGCAGATGATACGACTATCTTTGCATGCGATTCTGATGTAAATAATGTTCAATATAAGTTAGTGGCGGATGCTTGCCTCCTTTCCAAGTGGTTTGTTGACAACCATATGAAGCTAAATGATGCAAAGTGTCATTTTATGTTATTCGGAAGTACGGCTTCTGGCACTTCAGTGAACGTAGGCACATCCTGTATAGAACAATCTGACAAAGAAAAGCTCCTTGGTATAACACTTGATAAAAACTTAGAATTCAAGTGTCACGTTGAAAATATATGCAAAAAAGCTGGCCAGAAGCTTCATGCGCTTGCACGAGTTGCAAAATTCATGGACCAGGAGAAATTACAGACAGTGATGAATGCTTTTATATTGTCTCAATTTAGCTATTGTCCTGTAGTTTGGATGTTTCATGATAGAAACGTGAACAACAAAATAAATAAAATCCACGAAAGAGCATTAAGAATCGCTTTCAAGGATACGTCATCAAATTTTGAAGAATTGTTGACAAAGGCAGCCTCAGTCACCATTCACCAAAGAAATCTACAGTTGCTGACTACAGAAATTTATAAGACCAAACATGACCTTAGCCCTAAGTTCATGGGTGAAATCTTTGTCGAGAAGAACATCTCATATAGCCTGAGATGTAATAACCACCTGTCAGTACCAATTCCACGCACAAATGCGTATGGTATAGAGACAATCAGGTACACTGGACACAAACTCTGGCAATCATTGCCGCTAGAAATAAAAGAGTCTCATACCTTGACAGAATTTAAGAGGAAAATAAAAAGACATCATTTCAACGATTGCAACTGTAGATTGTGTAGGATCTATTTAAATAATTTAGGATTTTTATAGAACCATGTAAATAGGACATTTCAGTTTCACTTCTGTTAAATGGTTGGCCTTAATTAGTTTTTAGCTATCTTATCATGCCAACCTTAAATAAATAAATTATTATTATTATCATTATATTTATGAATCAGTTTTTGTTGGAATCCTTGACGAATTTGCCAAGAGAAATCTTCAAAAACCCTAGCTTTTACTTTGGCTTAGAGTGACTCTCCAAGTCACCTCCTAGCATTATTCAGAGGTATTCTGACTTTTCTACTACTTTCTCCTCTTTTTGAAAGAATCTCGAGACCCATCTTTTAACAGAAGTGGAATGGCGGGGGCATTTCCCCATCTTCACCCAAGACCATGCCACTGCTTATGGATCTGCATGAACAAGATCACGGAAGGCAAAGGATTTTGACTCGAGGTATACACACTATCTCACTCAACTTCAATTAATGATATAGCCTTTCATTGAAGTGGAATCCATGAGAGTCCCCATTGCACCATTATGAACAATCAAGTATCCCAACCTTCCACTGGGCCTTCCGTTTCAGTCCAGTTTCTGAATCAGTGAAGATCGGATAAAAACTGACGATTTAACAAATGGCTCAAAAGTCTCTGATCTGAGGCCAAAGACTTCGCTCAAGCGAGGGCTTCGAGAGGAGGGTTGGAAGTATGGAGGTTTGTGCAAAGCAATGATCTTTGCTTTGTGTGTCAAGTGTATTCCTGTGTCTTGCCCAATGGTCATAAAATTCAAAGTTTACAAATGGATCCAGCCTCTGGTGGGGCTATTTCTCCTCAGTGGCGGGAATGCTTCAATAGTACAGATGTTAAACTTGCCCTATCTCATTCTTATAAGAAATACGTGCACTTACAGGGTGTCTCAAAAAATTTGTTTGAAGTTCGATTACCTATTGTAAAATAACGATAACATGGACAGGCTCCTGGGAAGATAGCCATGTTCCTAACATTATGAAATAATCTTAGAGACCAGAATCTTGCAAATCGGTTGAAAACTAACAGAGTTGCGAGCTTTCAAAGATAAAAATATGCGATAGCTGGAACCAGCGACTCCTATGATTACTTGTAATTCAAGGAGCTCGAAGACCAAGGTAAAAGAAGCTTATCCAATGTCATACCTCTCGTTGATATAAGAGCAAACCAAATAGGACTTCTGAAAGTGCTTTAACCCCTGCGATCATTGTCAAAATTTGCTCAACATTTCATATGTCCAAAAACCGTGGTTCAAAACATAATCGATGAGAGACTGAATCTGTTTCCTCAAAGCATCCATATCTTTGAAAGTTAGGTTATCGAAAACTGTTCAAATACCATTTGGTACGCCCTGAAACAATTGAGAAATAACAGAAAGGATGGCCAAAGGGACTCTTACTAAAAATGCTGTTCGAGGCCTCTGGTTTCAGCTTTCGCACAAACTTGAACTTCAAAGACTTGTAACTTCAGGAATTTCTCGCAGATTTGCAATATTTTTGTGTCAAAAATTAATCCAAAATTTCAAGGAAAGGGTTATTTAACCAAGTGCTCATTCAGCATGTCGTTATTTTTTAGTATTTAATCAAACGTCAAACAATTTTTTTGAGATACCCTGTATAATTTTCTTCTAGCTTAGCTTTAGGGGGCCCATATCTGCATGATTTTCAGGGGCCACCGGGACAATTTCCCGGTGTCCCGGTGGGCCACGCCGCCCCTGAAACTAATTAAATGCCGTTAAAGGTAACTAAATTTACAAAGGGGGTGCAACAATTAGGTTCTCCGCCCCCATTGTGGACAGGTTGAATAAATATGAGGTGATTTCTTTCATCACAGCGGGTTCTGGGATAGAGAAAGGAATCTAAACTTGTCACGCATGTTCAGAAGTCTGACATTAGGGAAAAAGTCGTAACATTTTTCAAAGAAGTCTATTCTAACTTGGCTACATGGTGTGCATTCAGAGATAAAGTGCATTTCATCTTCAACAGCTTGTGCACTGCATAGTTTACATACTCTATCTTCAAATTTAATTTTTGGTGTGATTCTTCTACCGTATTCGACTGCCAGAGTGTGGTCACTTGTGCGTAATTTTGCTGTAAATACTTGTTGCTGTCTAGAATTATAATCATGCAATAAGAGGTATGGTTCACATTGAAATTCTTTGTCCATATCCCGAAGGAATTTTCCCTTTTTGGAGATGAGGTGTTGTGATTTCCACAATTTTTTGCATAACATTTGTAAACTAAGTTTAACCTTATTCTTATTCACTTCAAGAATGTTTGGTGAATTGGTGAAACTCTTTATGTTGTCAATGTGGGTTTTAAAGTTGAGGTATGAAGGAAGGTCGTTATTAGCAAGTAAGGATAGATGCACCAGACTATTTGGCGGAGATTCTTCTATGTGTCGCAGAAAGGAGATGCATCTGTTATCTATCGTGTTTTTAGAGGAAAGCGGCCTAATTCACCACGAACAAGAATATTTGTAGTTGACATATTTACCCCAAGTAAATGCTTTGCTTGCAGCATGATAAGTGTATTTTTTCAACAATATTATTGTCCCACCCGTCGTAGTCGGTGTAATGAAATGCTCCCCAAACCTCAAAACAGTAAAGGAGGATAGGTGAAATCACACAGTCAAACAATTTAAGTGAAGCCTCAACCGAGCGGCGTTTTATTTGGTATCTACTGTTTAACGCATAGATGGCTCTCCTGGCTTTTCCAGCAAGTTTTTCCATGGCAATGTGAAAGGAGCCCGCAGAGTTTATGGTTATTCCTAAGTAACTGTATTGAGTGACATTTTCTATCTCATTTTTGTTCACATAAAAAGAGTCTTTCTTGTTTATCCTACTTTTCTTCTGAAAGGTAATGCATTTTGTTTTCTTTGTATTCACCGAAAGGTTCCATTTAGCACAGAAATCGGTCAGCCTATCAAGCATTTTTTGGAGTCCATGTTGGGTTCTTGGCAGCAAAATAAGATCATCAGCATAGAGAATGCAGCTAACGTTAGCCTCCTGATGTAAGTGTATGGGGGAAGGATTAATTGCCTCAACTTCGTTGATGAGATCATTTATGTACAGGTTGAAAAGCGTCGGGCTTAGGGGGCAACCTTGTCTGACTATTGCTTGTATGCTATTTACTTTACCACTTACAATAATTCTGTTTGCAACTTATTGCAATATGCTGACAGGTAATGAAGAGCGCGATTGAGTATCGCTTCCTACCTCTTCGGAACTATGGACGGTGAAAATTGGAACGTTCGACATATCCACGTTTCACAAGACTGGGAATATACCGTAAGATGTTTTAATACGTTTGTTAACCCTATTTTGGTTGGGGGGGGCAACTTTGCCCCCCCCCCCTAGTGGATTTTTTTAAATAACTCTGCGAGGAAGACTTTTATAGCTATGAAACTTCTTGACTTTTTGCAACTACTTATTATGCAACTTCTCAAAAAGTTTCATTGAAATATTTTGAAAAATGAGGGGGCGGGAGACAATTTTCTGGGACTGACCCAGGAAAAATCGCAAATTCTCAAATCTCAATTATCGCGAAAAAAGGAGCAGAAGTGGAATATTTTGCAAATTTCTTTTGTAATGTTGTGTTATGTGATGCATTTTATCATAAATATCATGTTTGGATGGAAGATATGCTCCAAATTTAATTTTATCTTGATTTTCCTGATTTTGGCCAATTTTGCCGCTTTTCTTGACCACACAATGGAAAATGCTGACGTAAGCAAAAATGGTGGCTATTTTTAGGTTAATCTTTATATTTACAGAAAGTACATGCCTGAGGCTTTTAGCACACCAAATTTGGTCGCTCTACCTATTACCAGTCAAGAGTTAGGTAGGGGGGCTTTTTTGCCCCCCAACCAAAATAGTACTATCAAATAGCCCAACCACTATAGGGTTAACAAAGCTTCTCATTTGGTTTCGCAGAGCAGCAGATATTAATGAAATTTCCCAATGTTTTTGTTGGGAATTTTATGCAAATGGATACCTGCTTTTTATAACATAACACTCTGAGTAAGCAGTGCTTCTAACGACTTTCCTAAAAGTTCCTAACGATCTTCGCGTTCATTACCTGTGCCCTCGTGAACATTTAAAAACAAATCTTTTTTTAAAGCCTTTGCAACATTACCAATTTCGACATAACTACCTTGCAAGTGATCTCATACAGGGAACAAGTGTAAATTAAGTAAAATATGATTTAACAATTTCATTTATCAAGACAAACAATTTCTGTAGTATTATTTTCCCAGTACTGGAGCTTCTTGATTTTTGGGCGATCTGACAGTGAGTTTCTTATAAGCCGTTTCTTATATAACATTAAGTGTATCTTCTGCTATGCAATGAACATATCTCCTGCAAAAAATTCTAGAATGCCCCATTGTTTCTGCATGAACGTTTCGAGAAAATGAAAAGTTTTCTCTAGGAAATTCAAAGGAAACAGACATTTTCATTTCCCCTTAAGGACATTAAGGGGAACAGTCCGTCTTCAGCGTATCCCCTCGAAGAATCGTTGTGAAATTTCATGATTTCTTGTAAGTTTATGATCAAGCTATTTCTGCAAAGCATAACGTATTATTAAATTTGAGCGTAATTTTTGGCCCTGAAGAAGCTTTCTCGAGAAAATCCTACATAATGTCAGAACAAAGTGGCGGCTTCAGTGAGGCAGATTTTGCCTACTGTAGTTATAAATTTCCATTCTTAACTTGGCTATATGTTAATCACATAATCAAGATCTACAGGGAACTGCAGTCTTCAAACGGGATTGAATTTTTTTACTCAGCAGGTAAATGTTTTCATAATTTGTCACTTGATGTTTGACTGATTGTTACAGCAGATGCTAACTTCATTGTTCCTTTAGAATGACTCATACATTATACATATCACTTGTAACATGATTTGTCAAGGAAAATTACTACGACTTTTATTTCTAGAAAGGAAGAAACTTAATGGTTCTGGAACTTCTTTAGAATTATCATATTTTGATCACTGAATCTTTCGAAGCCTGGTTTTCATGAAATCGTAATTCATCGCAGTGGTCGCACTAGGGAAGGGCTAGAGGTGGCCATAGCTCCCCTGTCGGAAGCATCTAGCCCCCCGTCGGAAATTTTGGGTTCCTGTCAGAGGAAATTTGGCAAAATGATGTACGAAAACTGCTTTCTTCAGTGATTTTAGCCTCCTGTCGGAGGCTCCCGCCCCCTCTGTGACTAGATTCTTGGCAAATCACTGATCGTTGTCTTAGAGCATCGGCGATGATCGGCAATGTTAGACAATGGTCAGCATGAAAGTTTTGGAAGGTTTTGGAAGGTTGTCTTTATCCATTGGAAATAATGGTTTACAAAAGATCTAAAAAGGAAAAAGGTGCACGAAAACCGCAAAAACAGAAGATCCATCATGTTTATAAAACAATTCATTTGTAAATATAAACTTTATATTATCACTTAAATCGCAACACAATGGAATTAGAAGGGTTCGAAAATATTTATGTCTTATTCTCGTCTTCTGTGGAGAAGCCTTCGTTTTTTTCTTACAACACGAACTAACTTGTAAACTGGTGTTACAACAATAAACAAAAAAGAAATCAATTTTACGTTTGTTTCTTTAAAGTTGCTATGATTAAAGTTCCTATCATAAGTTTTTAAACCAAATTCTAGACAAAATATAAAACGAACCTGCTTATTCCTTATCAGAACAGAAGCGTAGGAGTTGCCCATTCTTGAAAATGGTAAATACTAGAAGATAAAGCAGCTGGAATAGACTGTTATGAAAACTGATTTAGGTGACAGAAATTATCATTCAAGGAGAAGTCGATGCAAGTTGAATAATGATTAATTACTATGAGAATCAATCGAGAGAAAGTGCGAATGAAAGAACTCCAAATGAAAGAACAAGACAATATTAGGATCGTAGAGATGGTAAAACGTTGATATTCACTTTGTCATCCAGTTCAATGTGTAATTTTAGCTGGATTTCGACCAAGTGCTAAATATCACGTGCTGTATGTACATCATCATTATTTAACATAATAAAGAATTTCGTTCTTTGATTGACGTCACCTCTAAGTTAGCCAATCAAATCAGATGAACATGTTTGGCAATAAATAGAAATGCGGCTTAACCTTATCTGACCTTGGGGGGGGGGGGGCGGATTCCCCCTCGTAAAAATAAAAAAGTAAGTTTTACACATATCTTGGCGCCTTTCGGACGATGCTGCCTACAACAGCAGTTCAGCTAAGGTCTGTACCTCTCTGATTTCAATCATCTGCAAGCATTGAGTTAAGCGACTTTCTTCTTGAAAATTCTTTCTAAGACGGCTTTCAGGTAGTGAAATGGGGGAGTCCCTCTTGATAAGCGGCAACCGCCTAATGAGACCATATGGTCTTCTCATTAAAATTTCATTTTCATTTCACTTAATCATATTTAGCCACAAATCCCTATCAGCTAATACAACAACAAGATAATAGTTTGAAAAATAACAATAGTAAAAAGAAAAATAGAAAAAGAACAACGAACAACGTCAAAAACAATGTCATAAGCCACCTGCCGTTATATTAGCGCTGGAACTTGCGAGGATTGTCCAGTCTTTTATTTCTCCTTTTTGGGTTTATTCCCTTGTTCATTTGAGGAGCTTTTCCTGCCTCCCTTGAAAAAGCATCAAGAGCCATCGCCTCTCAATTTCATTCATACATTGCAAGTATATGTCGTACCTACTACGTGGTTCAAAGAGCTCTCCTTGTCTTACCTTGAAGTCTTCGCAAAACTCTAGTTTTCATGCAATATTTTATCTAAATATTTCCCTTCAATTGCACCTTTGTGGAAATAATAAGGTCGCATAGACCGTTATGCCATCCCCTGCCAGTTTGATTTAAGACATTGTCAGCTTAAATCGCTACTGTAAATCTGCGCATATAAGAAGCTGCTTTCTTGAGAGCCAGGCTACAATAGGTTCTTATTCAAGGCACTAAGACTATTTTCAAGGTGTAGAGGTTCTTATTTGAAAGCTGCCTTGTGTCGGCCCTTTCGGAGTTTTACAGAAGGTTTTCACCTCTATGAAATGATTGGAAGGGTCCCTTTGGCACTAATAACTAATTGGGCAGGAGAATCAAACTTTAACAGCCAACTGGAACCAAAATGAACTGAGTAACAACAATCAAAAGCAACTTTACTACCCCAGCAATAAGAACCTATCTTTCAGCCAACTAAAAAAGGTTCTTAATTACAAGGTGCATAATTTAGGAAAAACACCCTCTAGGTAATTATGTTGGTAGGTTCTTACATGCGGAGATTTACCGTGCAACAAGTAAATTATCATATCGTGTAACTAGACAACTGTCTTTCTTTGATATACTCTGTAGTTATGAACGTTATAGAATTTTATATCTGGCCTAAGGCGAAACCATCGCTCTATCTGGTGAGTCAAACAAGTTTACCCATTTGGCAGGCCATGGCATAAAACATGTGTGACCGATATTCAAAACTAAAAATTCATATCTTTCGGTCAAAAACAAGCTTAGGCCCTGTTTATATGAGGTAAAACACCTCACCTGCCAGACCCGGGGCTGAGAGGCGAGGTAGATTTCAGTCACTGTTTATATGAGATTTTTCACCTCACCTGTCAGCCCCGGGGCTGAGAGGTGAGGTGGAGTAAAGTCTCTCTTCCGTGAAATCAGGATGAACTGACCAATGAGAATCAACGAATAGATTCAATTCACCTCACCATACCGGTGGTGTTTCGTTTATATGGGGTGTTGCGTTCCTCTTGTAAACGCGAAATGAAAGAACAAAGGATTTTATTGGAAGGTGGAATCTCACCTCTCAGCACCGGGCCTGGCAAGTGAGGTGTTTTTCCTCATATAAACAGGCCCTTAGACGAGATGATTTTGTTTAGTAAAATCATACATCTATACGACTCAATAATTAGAAAAATACCAGTAAGCTGTGGGAGATTTGTATAGGAATTGAAGATTCCACATTCCATTATGGTCCACGATTTATGTGGCATTGAAGTTTACATTGTCATTTTCCGAGAAAAGAATCTTAATTTCAATGGCAGGTAAATCATGGAGCAAAACTGAGCTGAGTGTGGAATCCTCGTTTCCAAACTTGCCCCTTACCAGCATTTTCGTAATTTCAGGGTCTAAATGATGAGTGATCTAACCAAACAAAATTATCTCATCTAAGTTAGGCTTTGATTGATCGATCAAATTCTAGTTTTGAATACCATTCTCGTACTTTTAATTTCACGGCCAGCCAAACATATTAACTTCTCTTTGGCTCACCCAGTACAGTACAGTACAGTACAGTACAGTACAGTACAGTACAGTACAGTACAGTACAGTACAGTACAGTACAGTACAGTACAGTACAGTACAGTACAGTACAGTACAGTACAGTACAGTACAGTACAGTACAGTACAGTACAGTACAGTACAGTACAGTACAGAAATTGAACTGACAGAAAAATTCCACTTTAGCTTATTGCTCAGTCAGTGCAGCTACTGCACCGTGGATCAATTGTTTTCTTTTAGGCCATATTGATTCCCAGACAGTCTGGACTTGCCAGCCGTGCTGGCAAAGGACCCTGGGTGTCAACTGCTCTTTACGCATTGTGATAGCATATAGACTAAGCTGACCTGAGACTCTATTTCTTACAAATTTTATCACCTAAAATATACTTAACAGCAGGTATCGACTTAATAATGCTTTGCTTAATCCACCTGACTTAAAAAAACAACGAAAGAACTGTAATACAACTATGATTTCAGTTAACAAAAGAGCCTCGAATGGATAAAACAACTCTTATCGAACAGTGATGATAAGCTCAAAGGAAAAATCGAGGAAACACTTATTTGATAGAATGGCAAGTAAAATCTTGCCAAAGGCCAACACTCGACATTGCTACACTTAAATTAAAACTCAAAGCAACACACTGCCTGCTTTACAAATTATGATTATTGAACGAAATCTGAATTTTCTCGATTTCTAGCATCAACAAGTTTTTTGACGGTTTCATATCGTAGCTTTTAGGACGTATTCAACAAAAACGCCAACTACAAAAAGCTCGAAGGCTTCATTTGATGAGTGGCCTGTCACATAATTTCATATAAAAAACAAAACGCCGGTGTCACGTAAGAATGACCTGTTTGTAGTCACACGTGCAATATCTCAACTTTGCACCTTTTTCAAATTCTGTCAACAATAAATAACTATAAGCAGCTCACCTTCCCTTTCCGTCAGGGTGTGTCATCAACTTGAAGTGACTCCTTGGCAGTTCTCAGATAAATGGCCTAAGGCCTATCATGAAACGATTTTTCTGAAAGAAGGAATTGTTTCTCAGATTTCCAATTAACAGCTATGATATAGTTACAATCCTACGCAAACCACCTCTATCTGTCTTGCTTTACTTTCAACACTATTTGGTCTTGAATTTTATGAAATGGAATGTGTTTAGGCACGTGGATGTTAAAAAACATAACGTAATTGTCACGTGACAAAATGAATCGCGTTGAGTGGATGGCAAATCGAAGTGTTCGGTTATGAATGCATAAAGAATGAATAATTGAAGAGTCATTGTTAAACAACTATGAATCGAACTTAAATGTTATTGTCATTGTAAATTCTATCGCACCGCAAGGTCAATGATGGAAAATATCAGTTTATTCTCGATAACATACGAATTGAATAGCCTTGCTCTTTGAGACAAAATTTTCATGGCGTTGCAGACTATTTACGTAATCAATTTCAAATTTGCATTTGATTTGTCGACATGCTTAGCCACAGCCTCTTTTCCGGCCTCATCTCGATGTATGCTTTACATGTTTTTATAAGGAACTAAGAATTTTAGCAATTTATCTGTGCCCTCGTGAACATTCAAAGCAGGGTTATTTTGAAAGCTTTCTAAAGTTTAGACATTACTCAAGTGCACAGGAAGCAAGTGAAAGTAAAGCAAAAAGTTATGCGAAGGGTTTTCTTTATCAGAATACACCGTTTCTGAAGTAGCCAAGTTTTTCCAATGACTGGATTTTCTTAATTATTTGGCAATCTGAGTGCAGAATTTCCTTTGAGCCGCTCCTTGTAAAATTCTTGAAGCCTTCCCAATCTTTGGATATTACTCAAGTATTTTCAAAGTAACGTGATACGAAAAATCAAATAGAAGGCTAGTGAAAGTAAGATTATGCCGCGTGAGTCAATAAAAAGGCAAGGTGTTAAGAAAATGCTGCTCCATGAATATCAAAGAAGTTACATCGAAAGCTAGAATACTTTATTGAAAGGTTCAATAATTTATCCAGCTTTAAAATCGGCCCTTCTTTCCGGTCCAAATGGGAGATTTTCTGCAGAGAGCCCCTTTCGAAAATCTACAAAGATTAGTAAAAACAGTAAGCAAGATTCCCTCTGTTTTCCATCCTAGCAATAATGACACTTGAATGTGTTCATACATTTGTTCCCTCAGAAGAATGGGATTCCCCATGAATAAGTTACTCATACAAGAGAAAAGACTTTCTTCAATCCCTCAAGAGGATAGCACATGCTAGAGCGCACTGAAGTCATCAGAGAAAGATATGAGCTTGCTCGTAATTTTAACATATTTTTACAGGTTTCTCCAAGGGATTTTTCCATTCCATCAGATCTTGCAGAATAACATTGCTTATATAGTCAGGGAGCAGATGCCTTTTAACCCAGGGGGAGCTTCTATTGGTATGTGACGGAGGGGTCAGACACAGTATATTTCTGAAAAACCCAAGAATATACTAAACTTAGGACAATTTAGAAGCAAAAAAACGCCCAAAAATAAACTCAACCTAAATCGACACTAAATTTAGGACATTTTTTATCCTAGAAATATACTCATGGCTTCATGCTACATGAAAACTAAATTTTTTATAGCATTTTCGGCAACTGCCCTGCAATTTTTGGTGAAAAACTCAGCCTAGCACTCAACTTCCTAGTCGATAGTCAAATTTTGTCATCAGCCATCCCAAAAACACGCTGATTATGCACCAAATAGCGTACCCAAAGGTATACTAAACAACATTTTACAAACCCAAAAAATGTCTCACACCCCCCGTCACTTACCAAAAGGGAGTCCCCCTGAGCCTTTTAAGTGCCGGGTCTTCTTTGACTCGTCCGGTATTTCTTTTATCAAAGTAAACAGTCTCTTAACCATTCTTCCTCGCCTCCTCTCCGCATCGAGGCTCACCGTGCTTGCACAGTTTATTACTTTCTGATAGGAGATCGCTTCCGATCACATGATCCAACCGTCCTCGTTGTGCAAGACTTTCTTGATTTTTTAGTGTTCTGATAGTGAGTCTCTATTGAGAGGTTTCTTCTTGAAATACTGGTGATCAGATTCATCAACTAAACCGATCTTTGAAACTTGCTTCCCTATTTATATTTTTATCATACTTTCCTTTTATTTTCATTGGCTTTTTACTTTGTTTCTTGAATTGCACTTAAACGTTTTTTTTCCGAGGGCCCCTTGAAAATCAACTTATTGAAGGGCAACCCTCCTTAAATGAATGAAAATGAAATGAACAATTGATTTAAGCCAATTCACACGCTCCTCTTTATTTTCAGATTAAATTGTTTCTACTGACATCTCTTCAGATTTCTTGGTGATTCGTAAAATTCGCATTTAAAAATTTATCTCTTATCCATCGTTTTACATAGGGTAAAGTTTTAGCACTTCCTTGTTTTAGAAGTTGCTGCCCTCTAGTTTTAGACGGATGAAAGAGAAGAATTGAAAAGGAAGCTTTTCAATTGCACCTTCACTTCAAACATCCAAAATAGTTGTACTCCATCTCTTCACAACCTTCCCTTTCTTCTGCAAAATATCTTTAAATTTCGTATGGTGTTGGAAGAAGAAACTTAGCAGAAACTAAAAATTTTCTCGGAAGAAACTCTGAGGAAAGGGAAGTTTCCGTTTCTCACATCAGAAATCATAGGAAATTGTGCGTTTCTTCTAAATTTGCAAGGAGAAAATTCTCATGAAATTTTGAGAGTTTTTGCTTTGTTATTTCAGTTTGATTCAAAGTTTTGATAGCTATCCTTTTGATTGAATGTTCAACGTTTCAAAGTAAATTGTCAAAAGCTTGAACAAAAATATAAGTTATCTTCTTTACACGTTTTTTATATAAGAAACTAGGATCAGGCCATAGTACCAAAAGTTCCTTCATGTAGAAAGAAATTTCGTCTATTTTTAGCACTAAAAGTTTTAATTGGAATCTTATTTTTTGAATGGAGAATAATACGTGTAACTAAGGATACACGTATTGAGAATTATCAATGTGGTCGCTAACACTGCGGCAGATATGTTTCTTGACATTTAAAACATCATAAAGGAAGAAACAGTGTTCTGTTATGTTGAAAACGCAAATGATTAGTTAATATTGGTTAAAGGTTCAACGAGATATTACACGTTTTTTTTATAAGAAACTGGTTTATAAGAAACTAGTACTAAGATGGCCAAAATTTTAAGAAACTCTAGTACTATGTCTGAGAAGTACTAAGAAACTTTTCAAACTTAAAAGCATGAATTTTATAGCAAATAGATCGTTGAACCTTTATCATTGGGCAATATTATCTAACCATTTGTGTTTTCAATATAACAGAACACTGCTTATTCCTGTATGATGTTTTGAATGTCAAGATTCATATCAGCAGCAGTGTTAGCGACCACATTGACGATTCATGCATTCAAAAAATAAGAAACCAATTAAGAAACTTTCAGTACTAAAATGGACTAAATTTCATGTTAAATTAAGAAACTTTTAGTACTATGGCCTGATCCTAGTTTCTTATAAAAAAACGTGTAGCTATGATATCCATTCTTTTAACATTTAAAAGTTTCCTAGTACTTCTCAAACATAGTACTAGAGTTTCTTAAAATTTTGGCCATCTTAGTACTAGTTTCTTATAAGCCAGCTTCTTGTAAAAATAAAACGTGTGCTTTGTAGTAAAATGACTTTTCAAGACTTGAATGACTTCCTGTACTACTTTGTCATCTGTTTGAAACCGTGGCAGTTACGTGTGTGTACTGTATGTGCGTAAATCAATGCCTGTAACATAAATTTCAACGCAGTATGATAAGCAGAAAGAGATCTAATAAGTGTGACACTATTTGCAGACAAAAGCCAAACACTTAAAGACAAATGACGGAGAAATAAGGCGACTTAAATCAGGGGCCTGGGCAATCTAAAAATAGACTATTGTATTCCTATATACTTTATGATCTCAAAATATTGTCAAAACAATGGGACAAATGATGACAGGCGGCCTTTTTTTGCTCTTTTTGTAAGCTAGGCGTTATAAGACATAATCTAAGACGACTTAAATCAGGGCCGTGGGAAATCTAGATATAGTCTATTGTACTCCATGATTGTATTTGATGATCTCCAGAGATTATATCAAAACAATTGGACAAATGATGGCAGGCACCCAAGTTTTGTTCTATTTTTAAACTTGCCGCTATATATCCGTCATTTGTCTTTAAAGACCCATTGCTAACCATGATCCTTTGTGCGCCGATTGAAAAGCAAGACAAAGGGGATTTAGGCCAAAAAGGACTTTCAGATAACACGAAAGTCGCCTTTGGCGCCACAAAGGATCATGGTTAGCAATGGGTCTTTAAGGTGAAACATCCCATGGCTAAAAGAGACAGAGATAGCAATAAAAGTTCAATGCTACTTTGTTTCCACAAAGGTCCTTCGAGAAGTTTTATTGAACAGAAGCAATTCCAAAAAAGGATTGTGCACGAAAACTGGAAAACACTGATTCTGAAAAAACCTTAAACAAAATCCGTCTGTTTCTGCTCTTATGTTTCAATCAATTCGAATTCAATAGAGGATTGCACTAAAGATGGCGGCGAGGAATTTTTTTACCGATATGCATAGACCTTTTAGCTATTCTATTAAAGAGCCTGGATCGAACGTTATTTTTATACATTTTTATACACGAGGTTCGATCGAGTGGCGTTAGAGCTTCTATCACAATTGTGCACATTCGAAAATTCTACACAATGTAGCAAAATCTCGTTAGATTCTGATTCTTTTCAGAATAGCTAAAAGGTTTATTGCGTTCGAATTACAATTCTATAGGAATTCGATAAAAGAACGCAGTGCATCATGGTAAGAAGTTCCTCGCTGCCATCTTTAGCGCATTCCTCTATTGGCAAACCATTCAAGCTTCGATGTAATTTTGCTTTTGTAAATTCTTAACAGCCGCAACATATCACCAGTCATCTTTACATAAATGAAGCAAGAAAGGATTCAAACTGAAAAAGCTCCTGGTAACTCAGTTTTTTACGTCATTTAGATTATAAGATCGAGATTACCCATTACTGATGTATCTGTATAGCCTGATTTCACGTCTCCCTTCCCCGTATATCCATCCGGTTGTTAATTTGCTTTTAATTCAAAGTTTTGTAAACCTTCCATGTTTCAATCCAAGTTGCCTCAATTTATGCAATTACTGACACCCACAGCGTTTCTTGATCTTAGCTCCCTTACGCTGCTGTGAGCTAAGAATGGATCCCAGATCAAACTGAGTAATGATGAAATCATTGTTTATTTTGATTTGGGTTCCAAGCAACTAACACAATAATCCAAGATTTATTCAGAGTAATCCTCCGTCAATGACTCATTTATAAGGCAGCTGTGACCAAACTTTACAGGCCTCACAAACGCAATTGTCTATTTGTTTCAATTGTTTTCATATTTCTATGGGTTTGATGTGCGGGATATGATAAACCTGCATCCTGGTTAAGGTCACGTGACCTAAACTTTGTTTTGTGATGATTTGACCTCACTTGAAAGTAGTGTAAGCCTTCTTCGAGTCAAATCACTGTTCAAGCAAAGCCAAATCTTGTACGGGTTCCTGTAAACCGTGGAACGACATAACGACTAATAACGACATAACGACTAATGACGACATAACGACTAATAACGAGCTATCAAATTACTGTATCGAGTTGTCTGTCCAAATGGGTGTATCAACCGGACCACCATGAGCACGGAATGGACTGATCAGTGGATCTAGAAATGTTAGGACGTGAAACTTTGACAGGAATCTCAAAGGACAAAGAATTTATGACAGCTTTCTTGAGCAATTCAAAACAATTTGTGAGTTTGGGAAATTGTTTAAGAAAGTATACAATAGCTAAAAAGAAAGATACTTGGTGTCGAACCAGCGATGATTCACTCATATCGATTCAAACAACTAAGGATCAATTACTGGGTGTCTCAAAAAATTGTTCCACGTTTGATTAAATCATAAAAAATAACGATGTGGTCATGTAACCCTTTTGCTGAGATTTAACTTGATTTTTGACACCAGAATCTTGCAAATCAGTTAAAATTTCATGGAGTTACAATCCTTTGAAGTGCAAGTTTTAGTGAAAGCTGAAACCAGAGGCCTCGAAATGGCATTTTTGGTAAAAGTCCTATGGGCCATCGTTTCTTAGGGCAAAAAAAAAACAGCATTTGAACAAATTTTCGATAACCTATCTTTCAAGAGTATGGATGATTCAGAAATATACTACGACTTTGTAAACGTTTCGACTTTCATCTTCTTCAGTAACTTTCCAAGAGTATGGATGCTTTGAGGGAACAGTTTCAGTCTCTCGTCGATTATGTTTGGAGCCACTGTTCTTGGATACATGCGATGATAAAAGAAATTTTGGCAATGACTGTAAGGGATAATTCACTTTAGAAGTCCTATTTGGATTGCTCTGATGTCAGCGAGAGGAATGACATTGGTTAGCCTTCATTTACCTCGATCTGCGTGCTTTTCTGCATTACAGTAATCTGGGGGTCTCTGGTTTCAGATGTCACACATTTTTGACCTTTGAAAGCTCGGATATCAATGAATTTTCAACCGATTCACAAGATTCTCGTCTCTAAAATTGTTTCGAAATCTTAGGGACAGGGTTATCTTCCCACGAGCCTATTCATATTATCATTATTTTTAAAGCATTAATCAAACGCCGAACAATTTTTTTGAGACACCCTGTAAAACGCATTGATGTTTATTTGTTTGTCTGTTTGTCTTTTCCAGAGGTAATGGGTTTGCATCCGTACTGTTTGGTGTTCACTCGGTGAAGTGCATTGACCGATTGCACGCAAGCAAGCAAGCAGCCAAGCAATCAAGCAAGCAAGCAAGCAAGCAGACAAGCAAGCAAGCAAGCAGGCAAGCAATCAAGCAAGCAAGCAAGCAAGCAAGCAGACAAGCAAGCAAGTAAGCAGGCAAGCAAGCAACATTTACATTAATTTCCAAAATTTTCGGACGTTTTAATTTTCGGACAAATGTCCAAATGTCCGAAAAAATAATTGTCCAAAAATTTAAGTGTCTGAAGTTTTTAGTGGTCCGAAAATTAAATTGTCTGGCAAATCACAATGACACAAAATTTCTTTGGATAAAAAATGAAATTCTGTTATATGATTACTATTGTTCTAATGGACAAACCTTGGAAATCTCAATGAAAGACAGGCAATGTCTCAATGAAAGAAAAACATAATAATTTTTAGTGAACTTGAAGATTGTGACGGATCTTATGAAACTGATTTGAAATCCTGGAGTGCTGAAATTCTGATCATTTAGGAAACTCTCAGCACTGGCTCAAATTCTAAGTTCCTAATAAAAGACGTATATTTGACCTCTATTATGGTTGTTTTGTTACTCTCAATATTGTTGATGATATTGTTGTTACATGAGGGACAAGTCTTTTTGCCCCAACTTTAATTCATAATTATCGTTATAATGCTTGTATTTTACACTTGATTACTATGCTGGTTTCCGTTTTGAGACATAGAGTGAAGAAATTTTGCTACATCTTGTGTATGATTTACCTACTCCTTATCAAATCGTATATGCCCGAAATTTTATTCACCTGTTTGAAAATGTCCGAAATTTTGTCCGAAATTGTCCGAAATCGATAATAATTTTGTCCGAAAATTTTGTCCGAAAAGTAAATGTCCGAAAATTAAACGTCCGAAAATTTTGGAAATTAATGTATTTGTTAACGCAGGCTAGGCTTCTGGCAGCTACGCAGCTGATATGGGCCTGCGGCATTACGGCTTGTGCCCTCAGAGTTCCCCCTGAGTACTCATTTACCTGCTGGTTCCGTCATTTTTTGTTGCTTATTTGGATCTTGGCTCTGGTACCCAGGATATCATTTACCAACTTCGAAAGGGTGGACAGCTGAGTTGGCTGTTGGCTTGTGGTTCGTAGTGCTAGTGATGGGATTCGAACCCACGCGGGCAGGCCCCACAAGATTCGAAATACTGCGTCTAAACCACTTGGCCATAGTACCAGTGGCTAAGCCAAACCATCAGCAATAGCACAACCAGTGTTTCAGAGTTCGAAATTTATATCAGAAGCGAGCCACCTTAAAGGGTTTGTGCAAGGATATAAGCCTGCATTTGCACAGGACAGAAAAATCTAAAAATAGCCTATTGAAATTGATGGCACACACGTGTTGTTAATAATCGATAGCTAAAGAAACAATGCTGCATTTGCGCATTTTCTTTGTTCTATTTATAGAGCAGCCTATTTACCATTGCACACTCCCTTTAACTTATTGTTTATTCGTGTTTTGAACTTATTTTAGCTTGGTATACAACTATGTTTCATTGTTTCGTAATTTTGAAATTTTTCGATTGTGAGCCACCTCACAATCAAAGAAGTACAAAGCCACCTTGATCGTAAAGCTCAAGCGAGGTGGCAAGATCGTAAAGCGGGGAAAGATCAAGTTAAATTAAGTTCAAAACACAAATAAACAATACGTTAAGGTGGCTCACTTCTGATCTAAATTTCAAACTGCTACACACTAGGTGTCCTATCACTCATGGCCAAACAATACGGATAAAACAGCAATTGAAATTAGAGCACTTTCACGGAATTCTTGTTTCAAAAATTCTATTAGTTATATCTATTTCTCAAGGTGACCAGAAGCCACTCGCCAATCTCCAAACACAGGGTTTGTTTACAAACAATGCTGTCCATTCGCAACGGGTATATAGCAAAGTTACTGTTTATGAATGTTATATATGTTTATACAAGTTATATAAATATGACTCACGCAGTAACGATCTGCATCTAAATTACTGATGAAAAGCAAGTAGTAACATTGAAAATCGGACATATGAAAAGTGAAAACAAAGAATATAACCACTTTGATGCGAATACTAGAAATAAGCACGAAATTTTGGAGCAAGCCCGTAATAAAAGTACTTAAGATTTACTTAATTTACTTGTTTATCCTTGCACAATTGCACTGTACGCAACAACAAAGAAGACAAAAAAATAATGTTTGAAAAATATAAACTCACTGTTGAGGACTGCTGGGTCAATAACGAGGCACTTTTTGCAACCACCTCTCCTCACTCTATGTGGAATTGAAGTAAAGTCATAACTAGTGCCTATAAGTGGTGCAATATCAATCATGAATTGAAATAAGAGGGGGGGGGGGGGGTAACTTGTGCCTGCCCTGGCTATGGGTCTGGCTTACGGAGATTTGCTGCAGTTATAGATACATGTTAGCAATTTATAGCAATTGTTAGAAGTAATGACAAAAAACTTCCGTGAAAAAGAATTTGTAGATTCATTACCTGTAAGCAAATCTTAGATTTTTTGCTCCACCGATGATACAAAACATAGTCATTTCATGACACTTGTGGAAAATTTTTCCCTGTTATGGGGTCATATTTCAAAATTTTCCCCTGGATATGCGTATTTATTTTCAAAATGCTGCCCTGGTTATGGGTCCTAACTCTGAATTCTCAAAGGCACCTACATACCAGACCCCCTTTAGGAGTTACCTCCTCCTCGAATCGAAAGTGCTAATGAAAAGTAAGCAGTAGCATTCGCAAAGTGAAAATAAAAAGGGTAATATCTGAAACTATAAACATATATGGCGGGCGAAGGTTATTGGAAAGACGAATCACGTTTTGGAAAGACCTTTCTCCTTTAATTTCATTTTATACTCCTTATCCGTGGTAACCCTGTCGGCAACCACCGCTATTCGGGGGCCGTGACAAAAACTCATAATCTAAAACTTACAGGAAAAGAATCTACAAACGAAAATAAATAATATGATTACAAAGGAAAAGTGAAATTAAAGTCAATACATGATGACTTGATGATGATCATACAGAGAGTGGCAGGACACAATCAGACCTCTGAACAGAGCAAATCAGACTACTCTGTGTGTATTTCAAAAAACGCAAAGCTGGTACATATAACTCGTGTTATATAAGTCATGGATCTAAAGTATACTAATGAAAAGTGAAAAGTAATATTCCTAAACAGAATACAAAACTGGTAAAAACGGTAACTGAAATTAAAAGAGGTAATGTCTGAAAACTATAAGCTCACTATTTATGAAAGCTACTGCACAACTGACGAGGACGAACCAAGGTTTGCAACGACTTCTCTTTGTTTACATTTCAAGTAGATGCAAGACTGGCACTTAACGCTCGTGCCTATAACTAGTACCTATATACTCAATCAAAAGTGAGAATTACGAAACACAAACTGAAAATAAAGCAGTCATGTTAGAGAATCATAAACTTACTTTTAACAGCTACTGCGCAAATGACCAGCCACGTTTTGCAGCTACCTATTATACGCTATTTAAGTTTCTAGCCCGAAAGAGATCGCGTAGCAGCTTGTCATGAGAACTTTAAATAGAAGACAATAGATACAAAACCATGCAGTTTGTTTGGTCCAATGCTACAAAAGGCTGTCGCAGCACAAAAGCTTACTCCTGTGGAGAAAATTAAAGAGGATAAAGCTGAGAAGGTCAGTTTTTAACGAGTGCTCCGCCTACTGCGAATAAAGTGGTTGGACATTTGATGATTAACTTTAATAATTGATAGAATCTTGTATTTCTTGAGTGAGTCTTAGTTGTACTGAGGCGAACTTAAATGAGCTAAATACCACATATTATGTCGCGAACACAATGGTAGTTGTGTATTTAGCGATTTAACGTGAATGAAAGGTCCTCAGGGAATAGATAATTATTACGTCATATAACGCTTTCGTTTCCTTTCATATAATAGGCTGTTTTAGCTGCAAGACGCGGACGTCTTTGAAACGCAGCTACTTTTTAATGTTTTTAGAGCATTCTAATTTTCCTGCCTTTTCCCTCCCAGAAAGCTGCTTACAGACAGACAAAGTCCCTAAGAATGCTTTGCATTCTCGCATTTCCATCATTTGTGAATGTGCTCATATTGCATTTTGCTCCCCTTCTCGACGTCATGTTTTTTGCAGTTTGGCCTTCAAAAGAATACTTTTCAGGTTGTCAGTTGCAGAATAGAACGTACAGTAAGTCTCTCGAGACGCGCAAAAGTTTTGAAGTTGATTTCTCTTTGTAATTTACATCTTCAAACAATAGAATTATGCTGGCGTCTTCTTGACTCGCGTCTTCTTGCTAAAACAGCCTAATGTCTGTCGTACGAAAGAGTTACTGGGAGTTACTGTAAAGGAAACTTGACATTGACAACTACAGTGAGGGGGGAGGTGGTAGTCCGGCCTCTGACGTCAGCAATTTCAACAGTGGGAAGCTAAGATGTTTTAACGGTGATTTCTATAGAGTTCGACTTGCTGACAATAAGAAGTAGAGTAATAACAGCAAGGGGTGGTACACAAAGCCAAGGAGCCAGTCCAAAATTCCAAAACTACCGAAAATAACAGTTGATAATTTTGTGAACGTATTCGACTGGCTATTTCGAAAATTTGGTCAATGCCGCAAATGCTCTATTAACCCCTCCCCCAGAAGGCTTACATAATTTTGGATGCTCCACAGGGACCGCGCAGCGGTTAAAAAGTGGGGGGCTGAAGGGCGAGTGAAGCGAGCTAAGGTGGGAGTCCGGGGGCTTGCCCCCGGAAAATTTTTTGAGACCACGCCCTTTAGAACGTCGGAAAACGCCCCTTTCAAAGGAAGATGTGCTTATTTATGTCCATATTAAGTTACAGTTCCTTTCAGAAAAGAGACAAGGAACTATCAAAAGAGACACATATCGTGACAACTATTAGGCGTCATAGAAATGTTATATAAAGGCATTAGTACGAACCAAGTCAAACAAGTTAAAGGCACACTGTCGTGGTTGTGACTGGCTAGTTGTAATGTTGAATTCAAAAAACAAAGCTCTGGCCTTTGAGTAATTACCAAGCCTTTATGCTCTTGGATCATGCTTTGTTTCGAGAATAAAGGGAATCAGATCATCATCATTTTCGTGAATTTCACTGTACAGCGAAATTACTGAATCTGGCCTAATTCTTTTCTTATTGATTGTCTTGTTTATCCAATCAGCATCACGACAGTGTGCCTTTAAACATAACGAAAATTACCCTTAGCGAACAAGATAAAGAACCAACAAAATTAACAACAAATGGTTTCTCCTCACGATAAAAATTACTACTGAAGATCTGTTTCAATAAACTTCCCCCATTCGTTTCAGGTAATAAAAGAGAAGACTGAGAAAGAGATCATGAACGACCTATCTCTTAATTCGATAGGTACTTTAGCAATGTTTTGTTTTACGTAGTTACCCGTCAATGACCCTGATCACGACGTGCTAAAGTTACCACGGTTGACATGTAAATTTGTTTGCGAGTTATTTTCTTCGCTGTCATCGATACATTTAAATGAGTGAACTTGAAAATTCCATATTTGTAAAAGTTTTTAGACCTATCTCTGAAAAAAAGTGGGGGGGGGCTACAGCCCCCCTAGCCCAATGGCTGCGCGGTCCCTGATGCTCCATGGGGGAGCTTTATAGAGAGGGGGCTTTTAATGAGGGGGCTTATTCACAAAATCAAATGACAAGGATACACTTGGTAGTTTTCAATTGTTTTACCCCATATTTTGCGAAATCAACATACAATTTTACCAAATACATTAATTTGACACAGTTTTTCTCCCTAACCATATCAAAATTAACATGCAACCTGTTTAGCTAAATAAATTGAAAATATTTGGTAAATTCTGGAATTCGGCATAAGTTGGGGGGGTTAATAGCGAGGAGAGCTTATTTCAAATTCTGACTCAGAGGGGGGCTTCTTAGAGAGAAGGGCTTAATAGAGAGGAGAGAAATTATAAAGATTTTAAGGAATATCAATTTTTCCTACATAGAACCATAAAGTTGCGGCAATCAACCGCAACGTCCAATGTCTAACATCGAACAAAACAACCCTACGCACGACAAGTAAAGTGCCTCGACGAAAAGTGAAGTGCCTCGACGAAGAGTCATATCATTCAGAGCGCCGCCACGAAGAGTCATGTCAACCATGTTCAGCCCCTTGACGAAGTCTGTGGAATGCCTCGACGATCTACGAATCTTGCCTCCCTGAGACAACCTCGTTCCCAGGGTGTTCTTGCCTCATACGCTGATCACGAAGCCGAATGAACAACGAACTCACTAGAGGTGGAGCAACGAACTCACTCTGGGGACGAGATTGTCCCCGGCATGCATTTCGACTCCACGAAGTGACTTCATCGAAATTGTCCAGCATCTGACTCCATACATTAAAACCCTTGGAAACTTGATCAGTAGTAATGTGATCAGGCTAAAGCTCGTTAGGGTTTTCCATTTAGAATTGCTTTGTCTGGTGCATTGTTTGCTTGAAGTAAGAAACAGTTCACTGAAATTTGTAGGATGTAAATATCAGTTGGCCTCTGAGATATATCAACATATCTCCCTTTGAAAACATCTACATACAAGAATGCCATGGTATAATTTCTACACAGATAAACACACTTTCCAAGTGATTTTGGAGTCCAAATGCATTGAAGTAACGGACGAAGATGGTTTGGGAGTTGAACTATCAACAGCTGATCCAGAAACGAGGAAACACATTGCTGATTTTTGCATTCAAATTTCCATACCTAACGACGATTCAAACTTAGTCAGAGAGCAAAGTTATCATCGTGGAAATCTAGACCTGACAAAATACCAGTGGAAAACTACAAAGCTGCCAGGCTCTAATAAGATGAGACCGTTCTTTTACGGTGGAATGTGTAAAGTATTTACCGGCTGTGTTGTCATCACCCTCATCTTGTTTTCGATAATAGTTACACGACGCATTAGTTTCGAAGTGCCACAGACTCAAGAATAGTAAGGATATCAATTGATTGAAACATCAAGTTCCAATAGCTGACTGTATGTAATATGATTTATCCCTCTTGCTTTCATTCTTTCTTTGCATTAGTTGAATCTGTTCATCAATATGGCACAAGACAAGATCTGACATAACAACGGACCTTTAGCAGCCAGGATGGCAACGCCAGCCAGAACGTCATCTTGTATGGTACAAACTGAGCATACTTTTCCACGTTACCTTCACATGTTCTAAATATCAATAAGACGAGATAAAATTTCCTTCTTCACCTAAATACTTTGGAACCTTCTTTTTCCTTGATAATTAAGATTTAAAATGACTGAGTTTCACTTTGAAGATCCAGATCTGAAGAACAGCACGTTAGAAATAGGATTTCCAAGTTGTGCAATTGAAAAGGACAACTTCACAGACTCTCCAGGGAAGCAAATTCGAACGGAAAACAAAGAATCTCGAAAATCGGACACAAAGGCACATTTGCGTTGTCGTTGCAGTCGCCGTCCTAGTTGTTAAAGGTCCCTATTGAGTGTTTCAAAACGCCAAGGCCATTTTACTTTGCCAGGTTATGAAAACTGAGTTAAGCCTGGTTTCCATATGATCGCAACAGTCGGCGACGCGTCGCCGAGGCAGGCTCGGGGACACATCGGCGACGATTTTGTTAAATGGAAACATTTTCTGAACAACGTCGCCGACGTCGCCGATCAGACAGGGACGGCACGGGGACGCATCGAAAGAGTTGAGGTGAGTTCAAAGCTTTGTTTCCATATGATCATAACAGTGATCGTTTCCATATGTCGCCGACTGATCGGGGACACGTCGCCGAAGCGTCGCCGACTGTTACGATCATATGGAAACCAGGCTTTAATGTAGCGAATCAGCTTTGCCAAGGTCATTAGTCATCTTTAAAATAGAGAATGCTCTCTCCTTGATTAGCCTAGCTACAAAGAGAGTTCCTCGTCAAGAAATTCCCTTGAATGCAATTCCTTTAATTTGTTTAGTTTTTTCTTCAATGTTAGTCGATTGATATATGTAGCTTGGATGTTTCTTATGTTGTGTTGAATGTATTAATGAAACTGAAACTAAAAGTGTAATTGTATTCTATTCTGGGAAAAACGTAAACGTTTATGATTTGAATCACAAGTAACTAAGTGCTTTACTTGATACGATACTTTAGACAATAAAGAATTTCCAGATTCGCACTTCATTTTGCTTTGCATTGCATCTGAAGCCTCTTTCAAAAAATTGAAACATCAAATTATTTGATATTTTGGGGATAATGCTAAACGTTCTTACCAAGAATCAGATTAATACAATTGACAGCAGATTCATGACGATAAAGCTAGGTGGAGTCATAAATTTGCAGACAGGAATCCACTTTTTGAAATCGTCTTAACTCAAAATTCAAGAATAATGAATATTAGCGAAAACACTACACAAATTATATTTCGTGCATCGATCATTTCAAAAATTTAAACAAGTCTTTCTGGCAAATGTTATCCCTTTACAATTCCACTGTTTACATACTTTGCCAATTTTATACCTCGGCTTTGTGCTTAAAATGTGCAGGTTTTTGAACATTGAGATCTGCCAGTGACAACAAGGACAGATTTCGTTCTGAGCCACTCAGCGAGTTTGCTTACATCTGTGAGATTGACCAATCACACTACGTAATCTAACATCACGTGATACACTGTGATTTTACGGGAAATCAGAAGCTGTGGAGATGAATACGAAAATACTCTCCCCCGAAAACCGACGATGTGCAAGTGGATCTTTGACCAACCATAAATATTTTGACATTTTCTGTTAGACTACAAGCTTGCCGAAAATTCTACCGCCTCGGATTTTGATATTCAACTTAGATCGAGAGAAATCTCTCTTCAAATAACGCCTTAAAATCAGGTTAACGCCCAACGTTTCTGGTTCAATAGAAAGATATTTCTTCACCGACTACTTCCATCTTTTGCAAAAATGGCTACAAACATTGATTCGAAGACAACATGAAACTTATCTCCATGAAATTTTCGGTGTTGCATAGCTTTCAATAGGGGGCGCTATCTGCTATGATACCGAGCGCAATATCAACTACTGTAGCACTACAATCACATTCTTAAGGGCGAAGTCCTGACGCATCTCAACAAGAAACTACCAATAATGTCCAAAACAAAATGCAAGTCACAAGGTACTCACCAATTCTTCATTTCTATGATAAACAAAGCTGGTTAAGTCGAAAGATCCATAGGTTGCACGTGAACAAACGAACTAAGCCAGAATGCAGTCGTCACTGCACTACAGCGTTGTTGATGAACGTCTACTCCTCTCAAATTCTGAGCTAAAAATGGTGCAAGACTGATCACGTCTCAAAAAGTAGCGTTAGTTGCCATAAACAAGTCGATTTCTTATCCTTAGATAATTATTTGTCGGTTTATCGAGGGAAAAGTTGGGAAATAAACAACGGGATCAGGATAGATTCTGATGAAGGGGTCAGGTCAAGTGAAATGTACAACTCATTATATTTCCCAAACTGTTATCTCGAAAAACTGCGAAATGATTATCTAAGGATTTGAAATCGACTTGTTTATGCAAACTAATGCTACTTTTTGAGACATGATCAGTCTTGCTCCATTTTAGCTCAGAATTTGAGAGGAGTAGGCATTTCATCAACACTGTAGCGCAGTGAAGACTGTGGTGTTCAAACTTGTGGAAATAATCAATTTTCTGTCATAGTTCGTTTGTTCGCATGCAACATATGGTTTCTTAGACTCATCCAATGTTGGTTCATCATAGAAAATGGAGACTGGGTGAGTACCTTGTGACTTACACTTTGTTTGTAACATTGTTAAGAGAGTTTCTTGTTGAAATTGCCTCAGAACTTGGCCCTTTAGACTGTGATCGTAGTGCTTCAGAAAACGATACCGCTCTCGATGGCGTAGAAGAAACTGCCCCTATTGAAAGCTGTGCAACACCGGAAAATTTCATGGAGATAAGTTTCATGTTGCCTTCGAATCAATGTTTGTAGCCATTTGTGCAAAAGATGGAAGTAGTCGGTGAAGAAATATCTTTCTATTGAACCTGAAACGTTGGGCGTTAACCTGATTTTAAGGCGTTATTTGAAGAGAGATTTCTCTCGATCTAAGTTGAATATCAAAATCCGAGGCGGTAGAATTTTCGGCAAGCTTGTAGTCTAACAGAAAATGTCAAAATATTTATGGTTGGTCAAAAATCCACTTGCACATCGTCGGTTTTTGGGGGAGGGTATTTTTGCATTCATCCCCACAGCTTCTGATTTCCCACAAAATCACACTGTATCACGTGATGTTAGATTACGTAGTGTGATTGGTCAATCTTGCAGATGTAAACAAACTCACTGATTGGCTCAAAACGAAATCTGTCCTTGTTTGCCAGTGACTGGAAGTTTTGGAAATTTCTGTGCTCGGGTTAAATAATTGATAGTTTATCGCACGTATTTGACTGATATGGAGGTACCACTGATCTATTGGCATGCTTATTTGTACACAGTTTCAGTTTCTCTAACACTTTGTTTTATTCCCTAACAGGGATTAGAGATATCTTCAGCAGCATTTGGCTTGGCACACGTCTCTCTTGTCATATCGTAGGGCTGGGTAGGGCCTTGGGGTATCGTCAGGATGACCGGATCTCTCCTAGGCTTTTTCCCAGGGGGGGGGGGGCACTCAGCACATGGACATACGGGGAGGTAAGTCCGATATTTTTGGGTCAGAATATTGCCAAAAGTGATATTTTTGGGTCCAAATAAAACTAAAACCGACTAAAACTATCTTCATGATATTTTTGACACCAAACATCGCGTAACTAATATTTCTGGTTTCGCTAGAGGCAATCCTAACCTTTACTTGCATTGTTTCAGGATATTTTATGTTCATGTACAGCTGAAGCTGAAGTGATATTTTTGGGTTGCCTGATATTTTCTTTGACTGACCCCCCCGTATGTGTATGTGCTGAGTGTCCCCCCTGGGGGCTTTTTAACTGATCTTGTAATGGTGTGGAGCTTAAACCCCCGGGCCTACTAGCTCTGTTGCCCTTCGTGGCAGAGGTCCCTACCAAGTCCATAACATTTGTATTGAAATTTATAAAACTGTATCAAAACTAAATCCACCTTTCATGCAGGATATTTTCAAACTAAAACAAACAACAAGGTCAGCAAGAAACCCAAATGAATTAATTCATCACAGACCAAACCAAGTTACTTTCGGGTCAAAAAGTCTCCTATCATTAGGACCACAAATTTGGAATGCTCGGCCCAAAGAGATCAAATTAGCCGAAAATATTCCAACTTTTAAAAGAATGAGAAAACAATGGGATGGGCCAACCTGCGGCTGTAATATCTGTAGACAGCACCGAAATATGCATATTACATAGATACAGACTGGTAAATATTCGATTTAGATTAGTTTCTAGTAGATTAATATTAGAAGCTAGAGTGAAATTGAATGAAAATAAGATGACAAACAATCAAAAAAATTTGAATAAGCTTTCCTTGCCATCCTTTGATTGCTAATCTTTGTTTCTCTACCTTTTATACCTGAGCATGAATACTACTATGCTGTCCTGCTCAGTTATCTCGATAGCTGTAGATGTCTTGTTGTCTTTCCACACTGCTCTATGAAAACGGAGCAAAACTCATCCGTTTTGGCCTTGCGTTCACATTGCTCCGCTGTGAAAACGGAGCCCTTCGAAAACACTAATGGCAACGCATGAATTTGAAAACGGTGCATTGCGTTTTGAAAACGATCCGCTTTCAGTGTGAACGCCAAGAAAAGGAGACATTTGAAAATGCATCACATGCCTTTGCCAATAGACTACGGATCACAATGTCATTCAAACTCACGATTGGGACGTTTTTGATAGCCATTAACAAGAGGCTTTGTTTTCAAGAAGGGAATAACAACACCATTTTGCTGGAACGAAGTGAATGCCTATCGTATTCATATCTATTTCACATGAAAACGATGAAACCGGCAGCGTTTTCTTCAACAAAGCTCATATGAAACCGGCAACGTGTTCAGCAGCAAAGACGGACAGAAACGAAAACGGAGCACTGTGAATGTACACAAAAAGCAGTAAAGAAATTGAAGATACGAATGGCAGACATCATTATCATTTCACACGCAAGCAAGAAACACCAGTTAATACCCCGTTTACGCGATGCCGGTTAGAACTTGAAAACGGCATAAAAAGTGTCGTTTTGGCCTCTCATCTGCACGATGCCGGCAGAAGTGCCAAATTCTGTCTGCAGAACATTGTGTCTGTTAGCAAAACAGCAAAGTTTGTAATTCTGCCGTTTTCAAATTCTGCCGGCATCGCGTAAACGCAGTTTGCCGGTAGAATCTTATGCCGCTTTCGTCAAGAGGCTTACATTTTCAATGCTCCCTAAAGTCCATATCGTTGTCGTTGTTTTCAATCTATCTTGATGGACGTCAGTTGTTGTTGTCTATGGAATTAGCATAAAATTCTACGAGAGACCAAAATGGCACTGTTTCATGTCATTTTCAAATTCTACCGGCATCGTGCAGACGGAAGCTCATTTTTCAAGGCGGCATAAAATTCTACCATTTTCAAATTCTACCAGTATCGGGTAGACAGGGTCTAGATACCAGTCTTTAGAAGAATGATGCATGTTGCTTTGATTAAATGCTCTTCACATTCCATCAGTAGCTTTAAACGATACTCAAAGAATATTTGTAACTAAAGTTCAAAACGGGAAATGTCTTCTACGCACAGGTCTTTGCAGGTGCGCTGATAGAAAAAAGGTCCAAATTCTGAAAATTTGAGGATTGCTTTTGATTAAAATCACAAACAAATCTGACCTTTTCACACGAGAACAATTGACGGGCGTCCAAAAATGATCTGAGCTTAGTATCCATCCATCTGCAGCAACATTCTTGCTTGGTATATTTTGGAGGCGGTTTTGCAATATCGAGCAAAATGAAGTTCTTGATCTTAACCCTAACGTTAATTTTTGTAAACTTTTCGTGTTACAATGCACGTTCAAGACACTCATTCTCGAGGAGTGATACACCTAGTAAATCTTCTGACAAGAAGGAAAGCTCAGATAATCGTGCAGTGATAGATCTTGCAGATGTCTATAAGAAATCGATGCCGGCTGTGATAGGAATGCTGTCACTTAACGATACTGTAAAACTGTTAATGGACACGTATCTAACAGATAAAGAAGACGACTCTGTTTGGCCCAAAGCAATCTTAGAAACGAAACTTTGGTTTGGTGAAGAGCACAGCCGAAAGGAGCTAGCATCTATAGAACGAGACCTTAAGAAGTATCGGATGATCATCTTCACCTGCACTAAAGAGAATACAGGCAAAGAGTTGACAAGATGCCTTGCAACTTTAAAAGATGCATTAATTGCTGGCGCTGGGGATTTTGATTGGCTAAAGGAGCAAGAGATCCCAAAGAATTTGAATTTTTATGTTCCTTTCAATCTCATGCGACTAGCTTCATTGCAGCTTCTGAAAATTCAACAAGAAAAAGACGAAATTGAGGGTTTAAACATCGACGAGTCTATCAAAAACCTGGCGAAAGATTTCAGCGAAACACTCAAGAAATCGACAGGATTAGCCTGCGAGCAAAGAATCCAACGTATTTCACCAGTTGATATGTGTAGAGTGGTCGATGTTATGTGGCAAGAATTTCCTATTGACTGCGAAGACAGAATAAAGAGAAGTACGGAGGAAGATGAAGAGAGTAGTGGTGATGCAGAACAAACGGAAAGCGAAACCGGAAAACGATTTGAAACAAATTCAAGATCAGATTTCACTGGCGAGAAAGATGGTAATCTGAAGCTGTCAAAATTAGGTGGCACCCAAAATGATTTTGTAGAATCGTTCCGAGCTAAAGTAAAAGATAGAGTGACAGGACAATACATTTACAATAACAGGTAAGCTCCATTTGTTTTGATAATTACAGTAGGGTGTGATGAAGCTTGCGATAGAGGATTTCAACAACCTCCTCTCTTTCAAATAAATATTTGGTAACTTCCCACTATTAGATGATAGGGCAAAGAAGGACAATTCATGTCAACATTTGCCTGCACAATATATGTTTTTAAAATTCAAACCAAGGAATTCATTATTGTGAAATAACTCAAAATGAAACATTTTTTATTCCTGCCACTTCAAAACAGCTACCCCGTTGAACCTTTAATTCCCAAGACTTTTAAGGTTCCATTTTTCCAAAGAAAACCTTTGCTAGACTTATGATGATGAGTCTCTTGTTTCCCTGTGCTCTTTGACTTGATGATGGCGCATCGGTCAAGAGAGACTCATAACAGTTCTCTAAAAATCTGGCCCTATTTAGGCCCAAACTGAGCAATTTCTTCAGTACCAATCAGATTGCGAGATTTGGCCAAGAACAATGCTGTCGAAAGTTCAATTCGAATGATGCAGTTGACTAGATTTTAAAGGAAGTTGCTGCGGCAGGTTGTTGTAAATTGCTCTGGTTTGTTTTGGTCTTAACAACATGGAAAATGTAGCGTTGAAAGTCTTATTTTGCACTCACCAGGTAAAGTGAACTTCCTTCTTCAGATTTATACAAAGTTTCCTAGATTAACGTCTGCTTAGCGTGGTTTTTATCACATTTTCTTTCCGTGGAGTGACCGTTGAACAACAGAGCTACGGCAGTTGTTTGATCATGATTCGATCGATCGAATGCCTAAGATAGGGCCAAGTTTTTTACTGTTTCATTATGAGTCCCTCTTGAGCAAGGTTTACCGCAGGGATACAAGGGACTCATCGTCATCAGTCTAAACCTTTGCGACTTCGCCACATTTTCTTTCAAACGAAATTTCTGCAACTATGATACATTACTTTCAGATCGCATTTACAAGATTTTTCAGATGGCACTGCCGCATGGTTAAAAAACGGCATAAAATTGCCACAGATAGGTATGCCATTCAAGAGAAACTGTACTTTCTTGCCGGCACAGTTTGAAACCGGCAGAATCTAAAAACAGAGTTTTAACCGGCAAGACTTGAAAACGGCATCTGTTAATATTAAAAAAGACAGTAGGTAAAGCCTTTCATATTCTTTAGCCAACGTTAAATTTCTTCAGATTCAGAGATAATGCTCTTTTCAAGAAAAACGGCAAATACAGACAGAGCAGAAACTGCGCACGCATGCGCAAAAACTCGTAACTTTGAGCCCCCGTAGCTCCCTGCAACAGATCCCGAAATTAGGCAACACTTAATATTTTCTTCCTAAGACCTAAAACTCTTGATTTATCATTTCGAAAAGCTTATCTGTCCAAACACTTCCTTATCTCAAAATTGGTCGATGACGTCATTTTACGCAGTTTCTGCTCTGTCGCAAATACACTAAATCCCCACATATAAGAACCTACCAAAATAAGAGCCTAGACGCTGCATTTCCTAAATTATGCACGCTGTAATTAAAAACCTTTTTCAGTTTGATGAAACACAGGTTCTCTTTGCAGGGGTAGCAAAGTTGATTTTTGACTATTGTTAATCGGTTTATTTTGGTCCCAGATGGCTGCTAAATGTTGATTCTCCTCTCCAATTAGTTGTTAGGTCCATACGAACCCTTCTAAAACAAATAACAAGGCTGAACATTTCTTTAAGACTCTGAAGGGCCTGCATGAGTCACCCTTAAAATAAGAACCTCTATATCTTGATATTAGTAATAGTGTCTGTGAAACAAGTACCTCTTTCAGCCTGGCTCTCAAAAAAGTTGGTTCTTACATGCGGGGATATACTGTAATTTTAAACCATCATATTTTTGTCCCCTTCAAATAGTTCCGTGGTATCATGTATTTTACAAAGTCATTATTATGATCTAACACCATTCATCCTTACTCATCATTCATGGATTATGTTTACATCATGCTGAGTTCCTGAAATAAAAATCAGTTTTGTATTCTTTATTTCGTTGCCAAATGCCAAAATGAAAATAAACTCAGTTCCGCTAAATTTGGGACAATGTTGGTAAACAAACTGCGATACCAATCAAGTTCTCAATGAGTCTTCAACAGTGCTAGCAGAATGATAAGACGGCGGGAAATCATAGCCGAATGTGAGCACGGGTTGTTCACATTAGATCATGAGTTGTGGGACACCAGTAGATTAGATTAGGTTAATTTAGCTTCTTTACCTACCTTGAAATGCCATAAGATTCTCTTCCTTGACATTGGCAGCCTTTCTCAGCCAAACTTCCTCGCCTTGAACCGAAGAGCTCCATCTCATGTGCTGTCAAAATGTTTGGGCCTAATGCCTAAACGTAAAACGACCTTTGTAATCTCCTGCGCATTGCTGTACCTACGCAGCGGTCTGAAATCGAACTTAAGTTCGATTTCGAGACTTCTGCGAAGGACATCAGGACAATAATGCGCAGGAGAGATGGCATGTTTTATTTCACATTGGGCCTAAACAAAAAACGCATTTTATCCACCCCTAGCCCTTAGTAAGACCCCCCAGCCCTTATTAAGACCCCCCCGTTTATTAATTTTGGCAAAACAATGTCCAAAGCTCAATATGATTTTTTTATACGAAATTTTGTTCGAAAGATAAACCATTGCAGTGAACTCGTAAACTAATTCAAATGTTTTCTTTTAGACCCCCCCCCCGTTTATTAGTTTCTTTGAGGGGTTCCCGCCCCCAACCCGTTTATTAAGACCCCTCCCCTTGCACTAGGCACCCGAGAGTACCATCCATTCAAACTTGCATTGAAATTTATAATCATGGAAATAATAACATACTATTTGAGTAAATATTTACAGACAGACAAACCGAAAGCAACGTGAAAACTATCACTGAATCTTCTTTTTGCTCCCTTTTGTAAATGATCTAAATATACTTTAAGGGGCTGGGTCACGTAACCGTTATTTCAAGAATCTATCTGTCGCCTAAATGTGGCCATTGTGTTCTGTACAGACTTTGGTGGATGAGGTGAATCCACAACAGCTACTCCCAAAAGCTACCAATATTTCTGCAATCTATCGTTTGTTTTTATATGAAATTCAACAATCCATATGCAAAATAAGAATTTCATTTTGAGAAAAGTAGTGGAAAATCTTTGTGATATCGCCTATAAAAGATGGTGCAAAATCGTCTTTTCGAAAGAAGTTAGTTTACATTACGTGATCCAGCCCCTTTAAGGATGATAAAATTTTGTCCTCGTTTCTGAGAAGGATATAAAAAGCCTTATTCTGATATATACTCTTTCAGCAACATTGCAAATCTTGCCCAAGAGTCATTCTATTGAGATTTTTCATTATCCTCCATGTTTACAACGATAGTTTGCGTTTCCTTCTGATGAACATGATTAAGACTGCGTTCGCATGATGCTAGAACATTTTGAAAAAGGTGAAAGGTGTGATAGTAACAAAATTTGAGCTAGCTTTCACACAACACCGGCAGAGTTTGAAAACGATACAAAATGCAATGGCAACTTACTCCGTGCTGTTTCTCCAGGAATTTGATGCCAAAGAAATGTGCCTACACCTTAAGAACCATTTAGCTTCACTTTGAAGGCGTTCAAACATGTTTCGTTTTTATCATTTTCGTGTGTTCCAAAGGATGCTATTTTGAAAATGTGCCGGGTAAAGTTCCGTCTTTAACATCTACGCGTTCAAGATCTGCCAGCAAAACGTGCCATTTTCGTGTCAACGAGGGCCTATCTGCCACATTTTGCACCGCCGTCAGAACGTGCCGGCATCGTGTGAATGCACTTAAAATAGTAGAGATATATAAAAAGATGTTGATCTGGTAGCAATAACAGGAATTTTGCAGTATGCTGGAAAATCAGGTTGCCCTAAAACGAGCTAACATTGCTAATTTGCAAATTCTAAGACAATGATAAGGCCAGCTATGCCTGGGAAAATCATTTAGTCTTTGATTTACTTGTCAAAAACAGAAAATTGAAGATTGGCGAAGCAATCAAACTTTTGTATGATTCTTCAAACATTTAATGACAGTCTTTTCCTCAGGTCGAACGCAAGCTTCAAAACTAACACAGAATTCATCACTCTTGTTTCCAATGAATGTAGACATGGTGTCCAGATTTGTTCCTAAATTTATGCAGATTTGACTTCAGTTTTTATCATCTACTGTTACAGTTCAGGAGCGTTACCGTGCTCCAGAACAAAATCATTCCATAGATTGTCACGAACAAATTGTAGCGGATTACCAGGGACAGTGTAAATGGAAGGCTAATCGTTAAACTTATGTTACGTATCAAAAGTTGTACCAGTAGAGTGTAAACAGGATCTATGAGCCGGTTCACATTGTACATCGGGACAGTTTGATCAGTTACTAAAGTTGCTGCAGTTAGGAAAAATTAGTACTGCTCCAGTGAGTCATAGGTTCAACAATTTTTAAATCGGGGTAAAAAGGCAGGTGTAAAATTCTATGACCTATTTCTTTTACCTGAATGGCTTAAAAGAAACTGTTGCCATTTTTCCATAATTCTACCGTTGGACTTTTCAGAAATCTTCAATATTTGTTGAAATTACAGCCCATCTTATATTTTAGCTCATCTTAGGATGAGATGTAATCAAATTTCTAAATCATTAATCAAATTTTAAAATCTAAATTTTAGGTTTCTTCAAAATTATTTGCTCTTTTGTCTACGATAGTTTTAAGCTTTTTATCCAAAATCGTCTTGAATTCTTGAAAAAGAAGAAAAACGCTGCGACTCTGAAAATATTAAGATTTCAGAAAAGTCCAACGGCAGATTTACATTAAAATAACTAAAGCGTCTTTGAAGCCGTTCAGTTGAGGGCGGTGGTTCGTGGGGTTTTACACCCACATTTTGAAAGATTCAAAACCTATGCTGGTCCACAGCAACATCATTCAAACATTGAATGAGCTAACGTGTTTCTTCGTAATACTAGGCTGTTTTAGCAAGAAGACGTGAGTCGAGAAGACGCCAGCATAATCCCCCTGTTCGAGTATCTAAATTACAAAGTGAAATCAACTTCAACACTTTTGCGAGTCTCGAGAGACTTATTGAACGTTCTATTCTAAAACTGACAGCCTGAAAAGTATTCTTTTGAAGACCCCACTGCAAAAATAGGACGTCGAGAAGGGAAGCAAATGCAACATGACCACATCAACAAATGATGGAAATGCGAGAAATCAAACAGTTCTTAGGGAATTTGTCTGTCTGTGAGCAGCTTTCTAGGAGGGAAAAGGCTGGAAAATTAGAATGCTCTAAAAACATAAAAAAGTAGCTGCGTTCTCAAAGACGTCTGCGTCTTGCTGCCAAAACAGCCTTCTGACTTTCTCCATAAGAGCCAGACGCCCGTCCACGCGCTTTGGAGTCTGCGCAGTATCGGTCTCGGGGTCATCGCCCTTCATCATTCCTTTGTAAAATTGCGCATGCCCCAAAACGCTTCGCTCATCCCATTGATCAGCGAGCTAATCAGAGTTACGTCTTCCCCGTTGCGAAGGGGGAATTCGTAGTATCCCAAACAATTTCGGTTTAGCAGAAGCAGTGTAAACAAAAGGCTCATCCTTCAAACTTTTATTACGGATCCAAAGTTGCGCCCGTACAGCGTAAACAGGGTGTAATATTGTGTTCTTCTTATGATCAAGGTTATCGACATCAGTGGAACTTAACAAAGCACAACTTATGGAAAAGCTATACCAAGAAGGGATTGCTGCAAGAAATAAGCACGTTGGTGTCGTAAAGAAAGCATGCACAAAGTACTGGGAGGAGCGTGGTACTGCTGTCGCACAACAAGTTGCTAATCTGGTTGATTTTCCAAAGAAGAAAAAGAAAGCGAATAAAAAGAAATCAAAGAAAAACAAGAGCAAGAAAGAATAAATGAATTAGGAAGATTTTTTAAGTGACTGAACAGTACAGTGTTATCTTATGTAGGTTCGCCGATGCTGTAAGACAAAAATCGGCAGTGAATTACGATTTAATGAAAATTAGGCGGGTGACATACCTTTGCAATAATTTGAGAAATTGCCGCTATACCATTCTTACCATAAACTTCTGAAGACAGTCTGCAGCCTGATTTCCAGGCACTGGAATTTTCCGAGCGGTCAGAACAAAGCGATATATTCTGCAGTACATAGTGGAATATCTGCCCATCCGCCTGCTCGGAAATTCCAGTGACAGGAAACTAGCCTTTCAGAGGGAATTTGCCTCAATCATATTTCAAATGGGGCATTTTTTTAGCGTTGGCAAGAGGGACAGCGCCATCCTCTTATTCTCTTAAATTACGGAAGGATACAACGGTAGACTGGTATTATCTAAGCGACGATGCAATTCTCAATTCTTGATCATCAGCTATTTCATCAAGTGAAAATTTTGACGGATCAAAGTTCATCGAATGAACTTAGGCGATTATATATTCAGCCTGAATTTGGACTTGCCCAAGTCGTCCTGGAAGATCGTGTGATCATCGTGTGATCACTTTCTTTCTTATAAGATGACTTGGGCAAGTCCAGCCGGAATTGTGGTTTGGCTTCACTAATTTGTCTGTAGTTTATGCTACAATGCCTGCGAAAGTCCTTGTAGCACTTAAGGCCATTTCTTCATAATCTGCATTTCTAACCATAGCGACCAGGCTTAAATGCCCCCTCATCCCCGAAACAATGTTGATTTAGAAGGATATTGTCCCAGCATTCTAGCAGAGTCGCCGATAGTCCTCTAATCCCAATTTCTTTACCACAGAACAACATTGTTCTGAGGGGGAGAGGGAAATCGCAAAACAAGGCGAAATTACCAGAGGTGTTCCAAGACTTTGGCGCCGGCGATTTCCCCCTCTCTATCTGTTTTGGTAGTTTCAGGAGAGCATGCTTGTTATAAAAGACTGTAATTAAAAAATTTTCGAAAAGAACTTGTACAAATTTACTGATGAAACTATATGTTAAATCAATTGTTTAATTGCATCTACCACAGTTGCTTTTTCTGAGATGACTAGGTCATTATTAGAGCTATACTTCAATTGGAAATGAACACTGAGAGCTCCTCAAAATTTGATCACTCGGGAATCAGTAACGGATCCCTTTATCACAGTTTCTTTATCAAATTGTGTGCTTGTCTGTAATCCAATGAAATTGCAGATAATGTCATGCTCTTAGTTTCGCAGTATACTTTGCACCAGCTGGCAGCTCTGGTTTTGCCCTGACAGCAAATTTAAAGTTCATTGATATTTAACTCTGCAACCAAATCACCAAAAATTCTCAAAAATATATAAAAATTTTATCTAATCATTGCAGATTTAGAGGAAAATAATCATTTGATTATCGACTTGAAACATATTACCTCAGAGTCTTTTTTAATCTGTTGCATATTTTTTTTGGGGGACACCCGGTCAGATTTTCATGAAATTCACTTGGCACTGAGTAGAACATAAAATCTACCTAACCGGCGAAAATTAGTTAATTTCTGTATCAACCGCTTAGAACAAGCTGAAAATTGCCTGTTTACTCTAATGTAGATTCTGACCTGGTGAAACCCTTCATTGATGGCAAAGAACATTTCATTTCCTCATTTCCTATCATTGGAATGCAATGGCCTACCAAAAAACATATTTACTACACCAATTGCTGATACATGGATCTTAATGAGCCAATCTGTCGATGTGGTTTTGTTGATATGATTAGCCATTTTGGTTGCAGTGGTTTTCAAGACGATGTTTTTTCAAAAGCTAGTTACTCTCTGACTGCAGAAAATAATAAGAATTTGGCTGATTGCCAATTTCATGATGAAACGATCCACCTAAAAATCACGAGTGAAACCTTACACAGTTTATGATGATCGATAAAAAATAATCAATTGGTTGCATAGCTTTGCGTGCACAATTGTTAAAACAATGATACATGTTTTGACTCACCAACTAATTTTCACGTCTTCATGACTCTCTTCATCGTTCAACACCAGTCAGTTAGTTGGTTGCATGGGTGTCCCTCGGAGTATGGCTATGGCGCATCCAATAGTAGGCTTACAAACTGTCTGGGGCATAGTTCAAGCAGCACAGCTTGGATGGAATGTATTAGTGTATTAGTGTATTGTAGATGGAATGCTCCTTGAATTTTAAGATACTTTTGCTTCCAAAAGTTTCTTACATGAGATCTCAAAACTAGTAATGACATAACTCACACTCAAAACAGTGTCAAAAAGTTGATATTACTGTGCAGTATAAAAGCATTCTTGGGTGCAAAATTATAAAAGTTTCTTGGTTTCTTTAATCCAGTTAGGGTAGTTTCTAAAGCTTCGAAAAATTGAGCCTACTGTTTGTTTCCCATAAGCTATTTCCCATATACAAATGAGTGTGCTTCATAGCTTGAAAATTGTTGTGGCGTAGTGCCACCTTCTCAGTTAGACGTCAAGAAATTCAATTGGAGGGTGGAACTTGACCCTCACCTATACCACGTCAGCCTCATTGCAAAGGGACTGAAATCGATCAACAATTTAGCAACTTCCAAGATCCTAACACTGCGCACAACAAATCTTCTACAACGGGCAATTTGAACGATACTCGTGACTAACACTTACGACTGCGCAAAGGAGCTTCTACCATAACCCTTTGCAAAAAATGAGGATCGACCAATCATATCACTGGAAATCAACGAGCAAAGCAAAGGATGTGATAAAAATTTCCTTTAACCGTTTCCAACGCTGTTGTTTGTTGATATGAAGGACCTGGAGGAGCGGTTTATTTAGTAGGTAGCTGACAAAGATCTGGTAGAAGGCTCCTACAAAGTGGACTTATTACAATCCGTCCCAGTTTTCGCTCAAAATTTCTTTACCAGTTTTACCTTCTTATCTATTGAACAGAATCATTTTACCTACTTATTTATTGAGTTGAATTGCGAAGAGATAATATAAAAATGTAGAAAAACCAGCGAAATTTAAGACGAAGTGTAATCAGTCTGCCTACAAAGCTGTTACAGACGACACATTGCCACATGCAGTACCAAATCCGCATTTTCTACCGGCTGTCCGAGGAAACAGCACTCCTGTTAAGAAAATCACAAAATCGATTATCTTACCAATGATAAATATTCCTTTTTGAATTGCTTTGTCCATAAAGACCTAAAATGTTCTAAAATGACATGATATTTGCTGCCTATACTTTTAGCTTAACTATTAAAAATTGAAAACCGTCTTTTGAGCTATACTTCTGGGCAAAAAAAACTAAATCTGTAAATCCTGCACAAGCCTTGGAGTCAAGAACTTCCATTTATTATCAACGCAGTTTCGTTACTCTCGAGTACCGAATAATCGTCCCCCCCCCGCCTATTAATTTTTCAAAAATTTTCCAACCCCCCCTCCCGCTCTTATTCCAACCCCCCCCTTTTATTAGTTTTTTGAAAAATGAAATGGTAGTAAACAAAATTTCTGAATAAATGCAAGAAAAGTCTCAGTAAGTCCATTCAACGGAACCAGAGTTCATAAGTAACTGTATCAGTAACATCACTGTTCACATGGATATATAAAAGATATGTGTTTACCTAAGAAAACGACTATTTTCTATTTCTCCAAGCACCCCCCCCCCCCCGATTATTCCAACCCCCCCTCGATCATTGCTATATCGAACCATTTCCAACCCCCCCCCCCGATTATTCCCACCCCCTGTTTATTCGGTACTCGAGAGTAGATAGTGCACGTTTCTTTCTGTCATTTATGACCAAATTACAAGCTTGACATGCACAAGAAACTAAATCTGTTAATAATAATCATTACTGCTTTTGTGCAGCATGATTCAAAATCACGCAGCCACAAAAGGCTTAACTTGTTGACTTCAAAATGAAGCAGAAGATCGCCAAAATCTGGGAAAATGATGCGGTCCTTCGTCTACTCGCCAAAAACAAGTTTGAAAATCCGCCTTGTCATCAAATTTTGCTGATTTTAGAAAGAGGATTTCTTCTTATTAGACATCTGGTATTTGTCACTCCAAACCACTCTCCCTCGTCCATTTCTACCAGTCTCTTCAGTTCACCCTCATCACAAGATCTGCAAGACACCAGTAAAAAGGACACTGCATTTCATCAGATTGCGAGTTTTACTCTTTCACATCACAGCATTTACAAACATTACGAAATCAAATTCTAAATTGAGATAATTCTAATGTTAAAAAATTTAAGCAGAACTTTAGTGCCAATGAGAAATTTAAAATACACAAGACTTATACAAAATATAACACAAAATACAGGCTCTGATAGATAATTACATATTACAGCTAATTGTGAATTTTACTGAGTGAGTCACAAACATGTATCCAATGTTTGAAAAAAATGACTATAAAACTGATTTGAAAATCTAGGCACTGTTGTCTGGCTGAGAGCTGCTCTTAACGTTGAGAATCCATCGCTTCAAGATAAGAGGTGCAAAATGGAAGTATTTTGTTGTTTGAGATTTTTTTGGCGTTTTGTGGCTAAAATCTTGATCATCTTATAACATTTAGTGTAGAGGCAAATTTTCAAATCCATATCCGTCTTCATTAAGAAGTTACGGCGATTTCAAAAATCTAAAGTTACAAGAGGGCAAGTGGACAAATATGTGTCCATACTTTGATTTCACGGTTACAGCCCTTATGATTTCTAATTCTTTATATCGTGATAATTTCTGAATGAAGACAGATATGAATGTTAAAACTCGTGCGAACACTAAACTTTGTACGCAGAATAAGATTTGAGCTTCAAAAATCTAAAATTTCAAATAACAAAGGACGTTCATTTTCGCACCGCTCATCTTGAGAAGGTGGATTTCGCCATACTTTACAATGCCTAATATGGACTTACTACAAATCTATCTTTAGTCTATCTTTTTGGTAACGAGAGAAGGAAGAAATAAAAAAGAAAAAAGAAAACAATATTTTCCTTTTTTTATTTTTCCCTTCTCTCGTTACCAAAAAGATAGACTTGCAGCAAGTCCATGCAAAATACAGTATAAGTAATAATACAGTATAAGTAGTAATACAGTATACAGTATACAGTATACTTAATATACTTACAGTATACAGTAATACAGTATACAGTATAAGTAGTAATACAGTACCACTAGGAAACTCATTTTGTAATGCAAGATTCTTGGTTACTTATAAATGGACAAACCAAAATAAAAAAGGCTGAATAATTTGCTATAATTACAGCAAGAAACTCACCGAATGTGCATGTATGTTTGAAGAGAAACCATGAAATTTGCTTTTATGTGGTATATATATTAAGATTCAATTTGATAATGCTCTCCTATGTAAAATTGCACACATAATAAAAAGTTTTGTATTACAAGTGTTTGAAATATACACCTTTTCCAATCAAAATCACTTTTGAGAAACCGAATTTAAATTTTTAGGCTGACTAGTTTCTTACATCAAGGTAGATGTGGTGCCATCTAGCGGGCTGCAGTTTCTTATCAGTCAGTTCCTTAGTGGCGAGGTAATACTGTTTTAGTGTAAACTCCAAAATTCTCAAAGCTTTGGCTGAAATCATGAGTGAATGCGGCTCAATTTAATCGACTTATCAACCATCACAATAGTAAAAATTCGAAGTTTACATAAAAGAGAACAGCCCACCTAACTTTTGGCTGTTGTAGTAAATTGAGAAATACTACTTGTTGCTAAATCCTGATTTCAGAGGGAACTCAGCCTTCACATTATGACAAAATACCTTCAACATTAAGTTAAGGACTCAGCAAGCTGATGGAATCAAAAGTTTACAAAACTGATTACATAGCTTTTCCTGCATGAATATTCTAACAGCGGATGCATGTTTGTGTAGTTGATTCGCCCGGAGAGCTTAAATAATTTGATAATAGCTTTTATAAAGTTTAGTTCAGAGTTTTATGTCCGTACCAAAGTACGAGTTTTATCACCTCCAGCGGTATGAAAGGTACGAGAATAATCGTGGTTATTCTATAAAAACCACAACATTCGTCCGTACTCGTGACTTTATGGAAACGTTGATCATCTTACCACAGACAGAGGAAGCACCCTGTTCGCTATTTTCCAAGTGCGGTCAAGTACTGAAAATAATCCTATGCGCCTTTTTATTTCACAATTCACCGTTCAATTCACTGTTCCATAATACAATTTAATGTTCGTGTAAGTAGGCAGCAAAAGTTATTTGCTTGGCGTTTGAGGCACCTTCGACGGTGCTATCACTACCTGCCACTAGGTGTTCTTTAACCTTAGACTGCATATTTTGTATGTACTAAACTCAGTCAAGGGAATTTTAAAATCCATTATCAAACATTCATATATGATATATTTCTTGAGCACACTCCTAATATTTTCAAACAACAATGATTTGATTCGATGTGTCACAGAACTACATCCCCAAATAAAAATTTACCTTCCGCCATCCGTGGTGAGGTTAGCTTTGAATTGCAGGCTCACACCATGTAAAATCATTGAAGCGTGGGTCGTTTGAGTCGTTTGAGATGATACGAATGTTGTTCACAGTTGGTCGTTTGAGTCTTTTGGGTCTTTTTGAAAGACCCTAACAGCCGAAATGACTAAGTGTGAACCAGGTTTGAAGAGACATTTTGGCTTGTGAGAAAAAGAAAATTATATTATCCTGCAATCAAAAATACAGTAAAAAGAAACTCCGCTCTTGATTCTGCTTGTCGCTGAAAGCAATGTTTGTGATGTTGCGAAACGGGATACTTCAAAAGCACAATTTACGCGTTTCGCCCATGGCCCATAGTTAGTTACAAGTACTGATTTAGTGTTAATAATTAACAAAGATTTGATTATTTATCTACATCATTCCGTCCACGCATCGAGATCACTCTATCAACAACATCAAACAAACAATTTCCTTTGATGAAGTCGTTGTCAACCAAGTTCACAAGGTAATAGTTATCATGAAAATGCTTGATGACATTCCACGACTTTGAGCCAGTTGAATACAATCTCCCCCATTGCTGCATCCACAGCTCAAATGCCTCGTCCTGCAATAAATTGCGCAAGCTGTAAGCTGGACTTC
The DNA here is from genome assembly GCA_964020215.1 of Aurelia sp. 3 sensu Dawson et al. (2005). Lineage (NCBI taxonomy): Eukaryota > Metazoa > Cnidaria > Scyphozoa > Semaeostomeae > Ulmaridae > Aurelia > Aurelia sp. 3 sensu Dawson et al. (2005). Next base: position 6,194,882 of record OZ026584.1, read on the forward strand.
AAAGCCTTTTCACTTCTAATTATTTAGACACGGTAGCCCTGTCAGTTCATCAGAACCGCCTTTCAGCGGGGGCAATGGGTCGTTTGCAAACAACTGCTCGCATTGGTAGAGCCTGAACTCATTGAACAGTAGCTCAACACAGAGAGAGCCAACAAATAAGAAACTAACTGTTAGAAATTAGCCTGTTGCCTTTTTCTGTCATTTTTCTGTCTGTTTTTGATTAATTCTTGCAAGGCAGTGTTGTGGTGAGCATATATTGCCTGGAAAAGGCCACTTGCGAACTGAAGACGACCAATAACATCTGCCAAAAATCACGTTGAACAAAAAAAATTCGCTGGACCAATTTTACATTGTAACCAAACCGTCAGCATGTAATTCCTCATAAATTCCGTAATAATCACCTCTTCACATTGGAATCCTTCTAGCTCCAAAATTTAAACACACTCGTAATAGATGTGTGCACTTCGAAAATCAGGCCTGAGACGATCATGACAAACGAGCAAGTCTGCCACCCCAATCACTAGCGCTGGTAAGACTGACAAGTTTAAGTTTCAACTGGTCAACAGTACGACGCTAATCAGCTCTAAACTAAAAATGATATATAAAGCACAGAATCGTGCACAAAATCATGCCTAATACTAAATCATGCCTAATACTAAATCATGCCTAATACTAAATCATGCCTAATACTAAATCATTGTACATAATAAAGCTTTAAGCCTTTGTAAAATCACTTTTTTCGACTCATTCCAAACTGGATATATGGTTAAAAAGGATAACAAAGAACAAATACAAACAAAAACAAACGAAAAAACAAGATGGTAACAACTAACATGAACTACCTGTCTACGGCAACTATGAAACAAGAGTGCTCTGCTTTGAAGCAGCTGCCTTCATGTCAGGAAATACCTACCAACCGCGAGAGCAGCACAATATTGAGCAAACAGTTTAAACTACGTTATGATGTTATAATTTGCTAATGCTTAAAATAGCTCTTCAGTAGCTATGGTATTTCAGTTTCTTGACGCTTTAGAAAAAGGAGAATATGAAAACAAAAAGCAAAACGTAGGCAAAATAACGTAGCTAGGCACAATACATGTTTCTACTTTCGAAACATTCTTAAGGGGTAATATTAACAACACGGCTAAAATTCTAGCATTACATTTCAGACAACTAGAACACTTTCTTTTCAATGCAGAATTCAACGCTTCCTGTAATAATGGATCATCTCTAGCCGCCTTTCTTGCGCAATACTCATTGCATTGTTATGTTCTGAGCCCAATAGACCTAATCCGATAAGGTTTGTTTTACCCATTTCAAGTCATGTGACCATACTCTTGGGAAGTTCTAGTATTATGCTACTTTCTGTACTCATGGCACAACTTTGTATGGCACAAATTATGTAAGAGAAATCAAAAAAAGTTTTATCAAGAGATTGGTCACATGGGTGTGAACACATCTTTGCCGATTTTGTTTATGGAACTCTTTGTCTTCCGAAAATTGCTTTCTGTTACATCAGCACCTATAAAACTAAACCATAACCATACCACTGAAAATAACATGGAAAAACTGAAGAACGTTTTGCAGTAAAGACAGAATCTTTATGTAAAATAAATAAACTTTCAATGCCACGTGTTTATCAAAGTTTCGTACAGTGGGCAACAGATTCGTTCTTATATGGGTTACCCCTATCTGCTTAATACAGATAACGGCACTTTGTCTCACACAGAACAAGCGCTGATCCCAAGTGATTCCCCAAACACGTTGCATGATATATACGAAAAAATAGCTTACCTTCCAAAATTCAAAAGCCATAGGATCAACAACCGTTGGTTGCAATATTGGTCGTCCTGTAAACACACCCCATGTAACAGCATTTGGAGATTCCTTGTTTGCATTGGTGAAATTCTCATTTCCCTACAAAACAATCGATGAAACACATGAGAAATATCCCAAATAAACTAGATGGATGTGCAAATGTTATCCTTGAACCAAATTTGCCTCAAAAATGAAAATTGCACAAATGTACACATGAAACAATAGTAATCATTGTTATGGGAAACTACATTTTGCTGTAAAGGAAGATGGATCTCTGAAAGACGTGGATATTTTGTCAACGTTGGCGAAAATTGCTGTGAAATCTTATGACAGTGAGAATAGTACAAAATACAAACAACTGATGCTTTCTTACAAAGCAACACATCTCATTGCACAACGCTTCATTACTCCAGCTATAATAATGTTACTTTCAGAAAAGAACAACGGATCTGCTGTCATTGTAACCTACGAAATCAAATTTGCAAGCTGGAACTGTTGGGAACAGACTGTCTACTTCAAAGGTGATCTGAAGCGAAAATTTTTATTGACAAAAATTAAAAGCACTTTTGAAAGGTAAAGAATGCCTTGTTTCATTCTCGAGTTATCCGCTATTTTGTATGATTGGCTGATGACGTCATTCTGTTTGCAAAAACTAAAGAAGGTGTATGAGGCTGACTGTGTTTCCAAAAGGAAATTAACACAAATGACTTCCTTCAGTTGACATGCCTTTCTAAACATCATATCAGTCCATGAGAAAACTTCTATCCATTCAGCTCAACTCAACTGTCTCCTACAACTATAACCTTTCAATGATCAGATACAGATATAATTTGCAAACAAAATGACGTCATTAACTGAAATCTCACATCGGTGGATTACTTGAAAACAAAATAAGATGCCAAAGAAATCTAAAACGGATTCCTTATCATTCGATAGTGCCATTCATTTGCATTAATAAAAAATTTCGCTTCAGATCATCTTTTAACTGAAATGAAGAATATTCCTTGATTACAAAATTGATTCAAAGTCGCACATTCTACTTACGGTTCTATTGACAACATGGTAGTTAACGTATGGGTAATCTTCTAAAATTTTCAACAGATTCATAGCATCTTCTTTATTTGCAAAGAATTCCAAGTAACCCTATAGACGAAACAAAAATAACTTTGATGCAAAGGTAGTGATACTGAGTTTGAAAAGCTGATGAAAAATACTTTAACCACTCATCAGTACAATCTGCAGTTCTTAATGATTGAGATATACAAGACAAAAAATAATTTGAATCCATACTTTATGCGGGATGTTATTACCGAGAAAAATAATCATTACAAGTCAAGAAGTGAAAATCATTTGCAACTGCCAATGGCAAAGACAATAACATATGGAATAGAAAATATTCAATACAGAGGTTGCCTTTTGTGGTCCACTTTGCCAAAAGAAATTAAAGACTCAAACACACTCTCTGAATTCAAACAAAAAATAAAATTATGGGATGGGAGTTCTTGCGTCTGCAGACTGTGCAAAACTTTTGTCAAAGACTTAGGGTTTTTATGAATATCTTTAATTTTTTCGAAAATTGTAAATAGGGTTAGGGTTTTTGGCGTTAATTAGCTTTAGCTATTTTTTATGTTGCCAACTGTAAACAAATTGTTAATAATGATAATAATAATAATCTAAGGTTCCTGCATTGACTATCGCATTTTGAAAAGAGAGATTCCGTTATGATTAGCTAAGTTCAAAAGGTGAGGTCCTACCGCAGAAACCCAAAAATGTAGAGATTTTACTTGCATCAGATTAGAGTGCAAAGCTTAATATTCAAGATGTGATATCAATTTTTGATTTATGTAAGATACAGAAGTCGCTGTAACGTATTTCATCAGATAACAACCAATTCAAAATTTCTCCGACAAATTCTTATTCAGCCCCTTTAAAATCTGTCAAAAATAACAAGACTGTGACGAAATTTTAGAACATTTAGGGAAATAAAAAGTCTGCGTTCATCTGCATAAATTCGCCCCTATGAAACTGAAAGGCTGACACATATCGGCCAGAAAGAAGTATAGGATCTCTGGGTAATGCCAAGTATGCAAAGTCACAATCATGAAATAACCAACAAAAAATCAACATATTTTCAACTGAACCACCTGACCTAGATATAGAACGGAAAAATCTACATCATTGCTATATCATTGAATTTTAGATGGCAATCTACAATTCAGACCAAAATACTTTCATTTTCATGTTTTCCATTTTCAATTTTCTTAGCATGGTAGCCCCTCAGTTAAAGAGAAACTGTTTTACAGGGGGCCATGCATTTAAATACTCTAAAAACTAAATTAATAATTTAAAATTAATGAAGACAATAAAAAAATTAAGATAAAAGGAAAAGAGTTCATGGTTCATGTAAAAGCATAGCATCCAGTTAAAACCTTGCGCGATTTTACCAGCCCTTCCTGGAATTTCCTTAGTGTTGGCGCTCCTTTTAATTCATTCTGCAACCCATTCCAGAGACTGGCCCCTCTGAGTGAAAAACATCCTTGAATAGCTGATATCCTCAGTTCGAAAAATAGTGATAGGTTTATGTTCGAAAATAAAATCTATGTGGGCGAATTACCAGTCGACTCAGAAAGTTTCCTCCTGTTCGAAAAATCATTGTAACAAATTTAGTTGCTCTATAATCATCAAATTGATATTTCTAATGAACAGTAATGTCTTGGTAAATTTGAAAGGCAAAAAAGTCAGTCATTTTGAACAGTTGGATAATAGCCTAAACCGCACAATCAAATCGTTCAGATCTTCTAAATCCTTTTGAGAATAAGTACAGTTCCAGTCTGGTTCCCTGACGTCATTTTCGACTGGGGACTGGGCTCCACGGAAGCGGTCGAAAATAATGTCTGGATAAAAACCGTAACCACGCACCGTAACTATGGCCCGGGCTTCTGTCGTCATCATGGCGTGCTTTAAATCTTGCCCGCCAACAGAACGCGACGCTTGACTAGCCTGCGTGCAGTCTTTCTTTTGTAAAATTGAAAGAAGGTAAAGTTCTTTCAATTCAAACAAAACAATTCAATTTTCACAAAAAAAGACTGCACGCAGGCTATGCTTAACCGGTTTTCCAAATAAGGATTGAGAAGTTTGAGAAGTTTCGCTGGTTTTTCTCCAGGCGTCAACAAATCGCTTCCCTGGCGCCCAGTACCCTCAAACGAACGCGGTCGAGTTGACGCAGGGAACCAGGCTGGTACAGTTTAACTAATACATCGATACACTGAAACTGAGGTGGAAATAGAAAATCAATATCTGATACATTAGGCTAACTTCTGGATGTTCCGCAGAACTAAATTTTCAATCTTTCAAATCTATCACAAGACAAAATATTTTCTCAAAATGAAAAATAAACTTTTATCCGGTAGCTATGATCGAAATCAGTCCGTCGTCAACAAAACCGTTCATCAGGCAATTTTTTCATTTGCCCGTTTCAACATTCCTCTACAACAGGTCTATTCATTAAATGCCATAGACGGCACAACTTCAAGCAAAATGAAACAAAGATTTTTAAAGTTGCTTGGATGCTGAAACTAGTCACAATATTATCAAGGTAAAACTTACAAATCATGGTCGTAAATTTTTCTGACAAATAATTACAAAACACAGCAACACTTTGCACTGTAACTGCTGAATTGAATTGCACTTTCTATGAAGCTGCTTTAGCAAAAAGACATTAGTCAAGAAGACGGCAGCATGATTTTTGTAAAAGCGAATACATTTAAAGCGAAATCAACTTGAAACTTTTGCAAGTCTCGAGAGACTTGACATACGTTCTATTCTGAAATTGACAACCTGAAAGGAGCTCTTTTGAAGGCCGCCATTCAGGAAAAGAACGTCGAGAAGGGAAGCTAAATACTGTGTGAGCATAATCATAAGCGATGGAAATGCGAGAATGCAAAACAATCCTAAGGATTTCCTTGTCTATGGGAAGCTTTCTAAGAAAAGCACGCCTGGAAGGTTTGGATGCTTCAAAAAACTTACAAGCATCTGCATTTCAAAGACGTTCGCGTCTTGCTGCAATAACACCCTATTAATACAAGACGGAAAGATCTGTACCAACTTTCAATTATGAATTCAACAAAAGTTTTCTGGTTCTAATTATGAATTGGTTATCAAGTATAAATAAGAATTTCCAATAATGCAATAATGAATGCAATAAGAATTTCCATGCAATGCAATATTTTGGAGGTTGAGACATACATGAAGTGAATGAAAAATGAAATAAAACAAATACTAATGATGGAAGAAAGGACACGGTAATGATTACTGAACAATGCATTCTATACAAAATAGCATAAGTATACTTTTATTTCGGTGATCATGTCTAACCATAAAGAAAATCATATTTACCTATACTTACATATTTCTATACTTACACTTACTTAAACATACCTCAACTTGTCAGCAAATTTGGCAAAACTGAAAGAAAAAGCAATCGTAACTCACCTAGCAAGACAATTGGGAAAGCTTTTAAACACACTCATGTGTTTACCTTTTGGAAGATATAACCTCCAGGGCTTCCCCAGCCAAAGATTTTATCACATGATGGAGCACAGTTGACATTCGGTTGACTGTTGATTGTGAGAATACCATTACGATTAAGGAACACTAGTCTGTCACGAATTGTACTTGTCTCTTGGGCAAGGTCATCTTCTGTCCACGGAATGGTTGTAACCTGAAGAGGAGAGCAAAATACCATTTGGACATACGATTAAAAAAATGCACTATAGTTTGGTCTTAAAGTTTTGCAGAGGTGGAAAAAGTATCGGAACCTGGGAACGTAGTTCCCAGAAATTTTTTTGGGCTTAAATTTTCACAGAAAGTTTTCGAGGAAATATCGAGGCTTGAAAAAAATTTCTAAAATTTGAAATTATATTTTGAACACTGGGAATGAAAGTGAGCAAAAATTAGTTTCAAAGAAAATATTCCTCCAGCTTCCCTGCTCTACTTTTGATACAATAAATTAGACTGAAGTTGACATTGATAAACAGCTCTTATGCTGTACTAAGAAAGTTGTGTTTAATTGGAAAAATCTGCTTTGTAAGGCTACAATTTTTGGAAAAGTCCTCAGGGAAGTTTTTTGAAAGTGAGTAAATTTGCTTGTAAAATACCACAATAAATAACACGTGGGTAAAGTCTAATAGTTTGATATTTTTACAACTTGCAAAATTTTGCAGAAATTTTTCAGCCACAAACGTAGGTTCCCAGAAAGGAAAAAATTTTTTCCACCTCTGAAGTTTTGATCAAATATATAGTGCATTTTTAATGACAAATTAAACTGCAAAATTGACTTGTTGCTTAGGTTACAGATGCATCAAAGAGAACTAGGTAAGGTGGGTAGTATGCAGGAGTAATGGGTGTGTAAAAGTATTTTGATGGCAAGGGAATGCAATAAACAAATCAACTATGAAAAAGAAGTTTCGCAATACAATGTTCATTTTAGGAGCAATAATTATTAATCATGTATCAAGCTATTTCCCACATTATACATTCAGGTTCCACTCCAATAATGACCTAGGTGTATGGGAAATTTGAATAACAAATGAGTGAAAAGAAAAGTCAAAAAACCAAAGTGTATGACAAAATCTTAGACAATCAGTTGTTGAATGAAAACTGGTTAGGTATTTCAGCTTTGCGAAAGAATGGGTGGAAATATCTTTACATGGCTACCGTGAAAATAGCATACAATATAAAGGTAAAAAATAGGTCTGAAAAGAAATTGTCTCGTAAATGTAGGTAATTGAGAAAACTTTAAAGGCAATAGTGGTCTCGTGCCAGCACAAAACTCTGCATCATCGTGCCAAATTGCAAAGCTACATACCATGTTTTATCATAAGAACAATCTCGTGAAGAGGTCGATTCAAATACTTTCATGTAAAATCTACGAAGGGCAAGGTGTAAATTTCGTAAAATTAAAAGCTTTACATTTTCCAAAACGGAAAAGAGCTTTGCAGCTCTGGGCTCCGTTGTTCACAACTCTCATTAAGTTAACGCATGATTCAGGCTTAATCTAGGTATACCAATTTAATCCCCGGTTTGAAAATAGGTTTATTTACGATACGCAACAACTAGCTAATCTACGATTAAGCTTTCTTAAATCGTGAAGATAGATTTGTTGCCGAGGCAAGAAGGCTATCTAAGAAATAACATTTAAACATGAGCAGTATCGAATGGCTTCGTCTGTATTCTACAAACCGCTTCAAAGAAGTTCCTTGATTATTCTTAATACTTTTTGCTACTAATCTTATGAAAGGCCGTCAAAAAATCCTGGCCATAACCGTAGTCTAATAACTGTTTGTTTTGGGTGATACTGAAAACATTAACATAACATTTGAATGATACCCTGTATCCAGCACTTTCTCTTTTCTGATATACTAATTTAAAGTCAATAGAACTGCCGAGGAGGATTAGATTTAAAAAAAGATTTATTCTTTAATAGCCTTAACCGGGCATTGAGCAATGCAGTGTAATGGTAGGTTAGATTTTAGTCGCAGTTGTGAATTAAATCTAAGACCATGGCCCTAACTGTATTTTTGGGTAACCCGGTCCTGGTGAATGGATTTCACTTCATTGGGTTCATTCACACATACAGTGAAATATCACATGCAGCTGGGCTACTGGCGTGACATTAATTTGTGATGTCTGAGACCTGATTCTTTTATCTTACCAGATTCATCAGTGAAAGAATCGACCAGATCTAGGGGCCAATTAAAACAAAGCAACAAGAAAATGGTTTGAGAATATGTTTAAAGAACGCCAGTCAACTGGCATCCTTTGCGCGCGTAGCACTTTGCCTTTCGACTGCGGCAGCCATTTTCATATGACATCGTACATAGAACAGAGAACAGTGCTCAGCAAAGTGCAACCGCAAAGGATGCTGGTTGACCGGCGTTCTTTAACGTTGACGACTCACTCTCTTTGACTTTTGCAAAGCAAACTTTGGATCTGATTTCATCGCAGAATATTTTCATGTGTCTTATGTAACCTTGGCACAACTAAATTTCGAGTAGCACGAAACGGTTGAATTCAAAACCTCTGCAAAGGCCAAATAGTCACCGGTTTGTGCCGCCAGCAGCAAGTCAGGTGTGAACTGCAAGACATAAAAAATGCAATCTACACTGTAAATACATTTTGACAGCCCACGGGAGAACTCAGCACATATGCATACGGGAGAGTCAGTCCGAGAAATTTTCTGGCAACCAAAAATATCCGTTCAGCTTCACTGCAACCCAAAAATATCGCCTACTTTGATGCTTTGACCCCTGTAAACGAACACAAAAATCCACACCAGAAATATCAGTTTGACTATGTTTTATGTACAAAAAATTTCATACCATGATTTCAGATATTTTGGACCCAAAATCATCACTTTTGGATATATTCAGATTCAGGAATATCGGACTTACCTCCCGTATGTTTATGTTCCGAGTGCCCCCTGGGTTCGACAGAGAGCAATACCTACCTTGAATCCTTGTTTGTTGGGAAGGCCAGAAATAAATGATGCGAAAACATCTATAACATCCTGTCCACTGCCAAGTTCATCTCCCCACATTTGCTTGAGTTGAGGTAACCTGTCTCTGTTTTTTGCAAAAAATAGATGATAATCCCGAAATCTACCAAAAGAGGAACAGCTAGAGTCTCCCCATCGTCCATTAGGAAACTCTTCCCACTGTGCAGTCCTATAAACATAGCTTTCAGGTCTCAAAGCCCAAAAGATGGGTCTAACAGTCTCTGCCATTGCCCTAACATGATTTCCTTCACATGGCTGCCAAGGCAGCACTCTCCTGGGAACTCTCTCTTCTCTCCATAGACCAGTGCGTTTTAATATGTCTTTAGTAGCTGTCTCTCTATTCAGTGTATAGAAGTGTAATCCACATACTAAGGCAGTTTCAAGTAATGCAGTGCAGAGCTGCACAGTCAGGTATGTGCCATACTTCAGGACAGCCTCATCATTCTCTTTTATTGGATTCAAAACGTTCATAACCTTCTGGGGAATCTTGATGCTTGAAAGCTTTGCCAACTGCTTTATGCAAGCGAAACTCTACAAGAAAAAGAAAGCACAGAGGTCAAGAGCATTCCTCACATCATCAAGTCTTGTGATAGTTAACTGAAATCATGTTAACAGATTTTAATATTCATTCATGAAAGCTGTAGCGCAGTATAGTACTTCCTGGGTGTCACAAAATGATGCATCGGCGTTTCCCAAAACGTAAAATTGTTACTTGTGTGTACACAGAATGAATGAAATGGATGAAACAGATATCATTTTTGGAGGAGAGAACTTAAATGAAATGCGCTTTTTGATTAAAATCGGTCACTCTGTTCCAGAGCTGCGAGTCCTTTTGCTTTAGGCTCGTTTTTGTGCATCTTAGAAATGAAACCAAAATATTGACAACGCTTTCTTAATCTACAGCATTCAAGGGGGATGAACATTCTCAAGGGACCAAAACCTAATGATGTGCCTTTTACACTGAAATATAAATACCGGGTGTCTAAAAAAAAGTACCCCCTTTTGACTGAACAGGGGAACAAAACGATAAGATATGGCGACTTTTTGAGTTCATAGGCATATTTGTCAATCTTCAACTTAAATGCACATACCTTGCATTTTAAAATCGTCCTCCGAACACCGGAGATATGAGTTCACAAAGTCGAATTTTGGAGTGCACTTGAAACCAGAGGTTTTGTAAAAGAGCCTGGCCATGATTTGACATCACAGGCTTATTGCGAAAGAATTTCAACTTTGACCTTAAGCTTTCTCTTTTGAAAAGGATTATACCTTGAAATGCTTCAATTGCTTTACAAATAGTTATTCCTTTGCGGAATCAATCCGTGCTTTGCATTCCATCTCAAGTATCAATAAAGAGGAAAAAGGGGCACATGCACGCTCATTTTGGAGATGTGGCATGACTTTATCATTCTTACCACATTTTTATTATATTTTTTTGATCACGGCATTGTCCGTGAGTCTTTCATTCTTTTCAAAAGTGAAAAACTGAAAGTTAAAGTTTAAAACAGGTACTCTGGAAAATATCTATGATACAAATCATGGCTAGGCCCTTTTTCAAAACCTCTGGTTTCGGATGCACTGTAAATTTTGACTTTACAAGCTTGTATCTCCGGTGTTTGGTGGGCGATCTTTAAATGCAATGTGAATCTAAGTTGAAGATTGATACATTTAGCTGTCCACTCGGAGAGTGATAACATCCTATCTATCGCTTCTTTCCTATTTCTGGTCAAAAGGGGGTACTTTTTATGAGACACCCAGTATAAATTGCCAAAGATAAAATAATGCAATTGTAATTTTGCTATTGCTAAAAACAGGACAAAATTCGGTCCTAATTTTCAGCCTTTCCTAGAAGTTTTGAAAACTAACTTCCAAGTAAATTCTTCAATAATTTCATAACAATCAGACTGATTTTGGTGAACTAAATTTTGCCTTGCATGCTACCTTCTTAATTCAAAATAGTCTGTTGACCACTCAAATGGGTGCACAATTCATGACTGTTTCGTATGGCAAAACACCAATGAGACATGCAGTAGATGCCAACGGGATCTCATCATGCTCTTTACTGCATTCCACAAGAGTAAAATTCCAAAAATCTGAACTACGGCAAGGTCTTATAGTATCAAAAGTGTCAACTGTGTAACACTTTACCTCACTGACAATCTTTTTGTAGCCATGTTGCGCATTTTCTAGTAGTATGAACATTCAAACTAAAATGAATAGTATTTTGAACTGATCATGACAAATTCACAACTCTTCGAGCTAAGCCCCTATCAAGAAGTGAATAATTGGCTTTGCTCGAAACATCGTCAATTTATCACAATTTGTTCAAAGTACAGTATATAATACTTTACCTGTATTGGAAGAATTCCTGGAATGATTGGTACATTGATGTTCATTTTTCTGCATTGCTTTATAAATGCTATCAACATTTCTGCATCAAATACCATTTGAGTTATGATGAATTCTGCACCTTCTTCTATTTCTTCTTTTAAATGTTCTACACTCTCTTCATACGAAACAAAGTCACTTCCAATAGTCGATGGGTAGCCTGAACATAAATGAAATCACTCTTACACCAAAAGCATAGTTTTTTGACATGTTTTCAGTAACTTTTGCGTATTTTTAGATTAATTTTGGATCACAATGACAGCAATCCATTTGCAGTATAGTCTGGATATGATTTGTAAGGAAAGTATTACAGATCATGTTACAGATCAACTTTAAAGCTACAAATCATGTCTTTAACATCATATACCGAGTGCGCCAAAATAAACGATGTACTTTTGACAGGCCACTATAAATCGTATGCTAGACCGATTTTGAAGACTTATGAGTTAATCTTTAGCTAAGATCCTCATTTTGATGATAGTACTTTTTGTACACTTTTTAGTCTTCTATTTGAGGAGCTTTTAGCTAGTTTCTTAAAAGTTTCCGTGACGAAAACACGGAAAACGGTCAGAAGGCCTTGATCAAATTTTCTAAAGACTCTAAACGAATGGACCAAGAGAGAAAGTTTTTGTGGTAATATGGGAATTTAGAAATTTATCAATTGTAATCGAATGCACGAGTATTACTTCCATGTTGAATGGAGTGTAAAAATATTGTTAATTATATTCAGAAACGTTTTTCCCTTTGAAATTTCATGGAGCTTATAGTTTAATGTAGGAACTGTGTCCCTGTGTCAAGGGGGGTTAAAAGACAAACGGTAGTGAAGCGAAACGACAAGTTTAAAGAAGCAATGAGTTTTGATCAAATAACAATCAATTTTTATATCCCTAAATAACCACGAAAACGTTCTCTTATTGTACATTCATGTTGAGTCTTCAGATAATTTGATCAATGTTTTTTGACCGTTTTCAGTATTTTCGGAATCGAACACCTTAAGAAATTCGCTAAGAGCTCCACAAATAGAAGACTAAAAACTCTACAAAACACACTAGCATCAAATAAAGAATCTCAGCTAAATATTACCCCATCCGTCTTGAAAATAGATCCAACATTTATCGTGGCCTGTCAAATGTGCATCGTTTATTTTGGCGCAACTTGTACACAGTCTAACAATGTAGAACTTGACAAAAGCACATTTACCATGCCATGCCATGCCATGCCACAAAGATCAGGAAAGGCGTGACTACCCTTTGACCTTAACAAACAACAATACACATGTACTAAAGGCTATACAGAAGTTGCTGTTGGGCTCTCCTTAGGGAGAGCCAGCTCATATCATGTTCAAGATCATGTTTCATTGCAAGCTTTTAATGTGGTCCTTGTTACAATTTTCATTGAATAACTATGATAGATGATGATCAGCGTATCACTGAAATTAATTTAATTTAAACAGTTGGAGGTAGAGTTTTCTCCATACACAACTAATCAATAGGACAGCAAGGTGGGTGGTTTGTTGCTATCCTTAAATCTACCTATGGTTTTTCACTAAATTTTGGGCGTATTCTTTTGTACATCTTCTGAAAATGGTAGACTTTCGTAGCATCAAATCCCATTTCTTTGGTGCCATTCTACCGAAAACGGTATACTTCAGACTTCAGATCAATATTTGTGAAAGCACATTCTTTTAGTCCTTTCGTTTTTGGTAGATTTTCAAGAGATCATTGATATGTATACTGACTGTAATGCAGGTAACAAATTATAGCATCCTTTTGGAGGCAAGAACATGTTTTTGGCGTTCGAAGTTATCCAAGTTTAAGCACAATCAGGAATACAAATTGTCTTCTGTACTTCGACTTTGTTCTGGTTGTTAAATACAGTAAAACTGTTGACTGAGGAAAACTAACTGCTATCAAATGTCTGCACTAAATACTGTTTTCTCCAACTTGGAGCAAGCTAAATCAGGTGTCAGTTCAGCGATCAAACTGACACTAGGTACCGGGGTGTCTCAAAAAACTGTCCCCGTTTGAACAGTTCCACAACAACAACCACTGCCTCGTTTTGAGCGATGTAAAGGCAATCTCTTGCTTAAAGGCTCACTAGGGTCCATATAATTTTACGCAATTGTTTGCTCATCAAGAGAATAAGTCCTTTAAATGGTAGGAAATCTAGCGATGGAGATATGTTCAATCCCTTCCATGTTCTACATCACAGTCGTAAAGGAATACAACAACCGCATGTCAATTTCTTAAATTGGTATTCAAAGTTGGCAATACGGTAACGTGCGGACCACAGGACCTTGTGTTGTGTACTATACTTTTTCTTTGAATATCAAGCATAATCGTGCTTCTTTACAGACAGAACAGACAATATGATTTTTCTTGGATCCCTTTATCGATTCCTAGCTCTGTACTGTTGGAATTTAGTTACAAAACAGAATTTCTGGGGATTCTGACGTGAAGGTTTAATGATTTTATTGATAAACCGTTTCTAGCTCTTTCTTGCGCATTTAAGGTATTCTGTTTTTCAGGAAAATAATCATAGAAAATCCATGCGTGCAGATAAAGGAATGAATCAAATACTCAAATCTAAGTTGGGCATTGTTATAACAGATTTCTTTTAAAAATAAATATCAAATGAAACACATTTTTACTAAAATAACAGCTCAATTAGGGAATTGGGACACCCGGTATATAGTTTATTGAGATAATCATTTATGCTGTTGTTTTTGGAGGATATATGATGGATCTTATAGTCAAATTTGGAGAGTTCTAGTGCACAATTAAGTACTTGTGACTTTTTGGTTCTCATTTTGATTGTATACACTATTGATCCAATTGTCAGTTTGCAGTAAGAACTGCATTCCAAGGAGGTAATCTCTGAATTTCTTCATATACCAAATATTATAGCATGCACGAGCCTCCTTTTCAACTATATTCCAATTGGCTTCAGTACTGTTAAAACTTTTGACTAGCATAGGCAACGATATGTTAACTAAAGGCCACCATGCTAGAAACTTTCAAGCATATGCCTTCCCATTTATTGCATCCATCAGTCTCATGAATGAAAAAATCACTGCTTCCGGTGGCACGTAAAACTTGAACAGGAGTTAGCATGTCCTTTGTTCTGTGCAATGCAGCTTGACAATGACAAATCCATTAGAATGGAACTTAGAGACAGTAAGTTACTTCATGGAGTGGAGCGGCAATTATAAAAAAGTCAGAAACAAGCCTGTCACAAAATTGAGCCACTGAAAGAAATTTCTTACCAGACTTGGCATTGGAATGTGTAGGCATATAAATAATTGTGTGCGTGCAATCTGGGTAAATGAGCATGGAAGAACTGCCTATGACGTGACCAAAGTAGGGAAGCAATGGTTGAAAGAACTTGCATTTCAAGAACATTTGCATAGTTGATTCCTGCTTCTTTGATAGAGACAATACTTTTTGAACCTTTGAAAGATGAATTGAAAAGTCATGCCCTTAGAAATTAGCAGCTCTTTGTTTGTTCATAGTCCGTTAAAGTTGGAAAGAAGCTGTTTTAATAACTTGGGGCACTACTTTCCACGCCCATTGGCTGAAACCATAGTATTGAAGTGTTAAATAAGACTTAGGAAAGATCACAAAGAGCCATGTTTCATTAATGAAAAAGTTTACAAAAACATGTGAAATACAAGGTATTATAAATTCTTTCGTCTTGAGATTTGCATAACAAAAATACAATGTCCTAAAATGGCTTCAATTCACAAACACAACATTTGAATTCCCTCACTTTCAGGATTCTCATTCTCAGAGGACTTTACTCTGCAAATTCTGCCAACCCTACCTCTTCAGAATGTCTTATTAGTTTGGTAACTCAAATTTTCTCTGCAGCCTACCATTTTCAGAACTGGAACGATTTCTTGAACAATATACCGCATTTGTAGAATGGAAAATTTGTTTAAAATTTGAAGGAAAGATGGCAAAAATTTAAAATTGCAAGCATACCTACAGTATATACAGTAAATGGGCATACCTGCTACACATATAGTAAAATAGTTTGCAAAATTTCTTCTTATAAATCTGACCAAATCAACAGTATTTCTGAAGTCAACAAATGAGCTTGAACACTGCAATTCTTCTTCCTTACTGTTTGGTGCTAAAAGAGGATAAAGTTGCTTTTTTAGTCTTATACATAGAATTCAAGGAACACAGAACCACTGAAATGACTCATACAATACAGGCTGTCCCAAGAAACATGTGCTCTGTTTAAATGGCTGGAGCCATAAATCTAACTGTTGCATTTCTTTAAATCTAGAAATCAATGAGACTTTAAGATAGAGTTTGACACCAAGATTGAGAAAATCTGAAGATTGCTGCTGACCCAAAAGTCAAACTGATGTTATTTTAAAAACAGAGGATTTCATTTCCCACCTTAACCAAGTGGAGTAAATGTTGGCATAAAAATGACTTCAATTTCATGTTTGCACTGGGAGTAAAATATGACTAAATCAAATACTGTATGAATATACCTCAAGAAAATTGACCTCGCATGGCTAGCGATTTTTGGTTAAGGATTAATGATTTTTGAGAGGCAAAATAAGCATTATAGTCATATAGAGGAAAAACTGCCCATTTTTCAAAAAATGTCCCGTTCCCTCCCAAAATTTGGGTTTTCAACAAAATATTGATGCAGTCACTTGGGGCCCCTAAGGATGAATATAAACAGCAAAAAACTAAAGACTAATTGCTGCTTCCAAAAATTTTACAAGTAAAAAAATGATGAGCAGCTTTTCACCCTGAAAAAGGAGAAAATCTGTGCATTTTTTTTTTCTTTGAAAAAGTGCACACCCACAGAAAGGGGGAAATATGGTTACATTTCCATGCTGCAGATGTGGTAAGTATATACATGTATCAACACTTTAATTTGATAGAAAATCAAACAATATTGTGATAATCTCCTCTGGAATGCAAAGAATGCCAGCATACCTGCCATATTGAAAAGTTTCCAAACAGCAATAAAAACATGATATCATGATGAAAACTAACTTCCTGCTTTGAATTAAGATTATAAAATAACAATGCATTATTTTTGGGAGACTTTCCAGGCCAATGATCTTCAATCTTTGGTCTCTCAGATGCATGGGTCACAGAAGACAAGCTCCTTCGCATTTCCTAGAAACTGGGTGTGCATTATTTTGACCAAAAGTGTCTGTGCGCACTTTTTCCAGCACTTGCCTAGACAACAAAATGCCTTTTATGAACAAAGTACAGTAAATTTGATGCACATATGTTGATACAGTAAAAAAAACGAACCTTCTTTCACTGCCAGAATGTTTCTCAGGCCAACACTCTTTGCTTGTTGCAACATTTCCAAAGCTTTGTGTTCTGTAAGGCTAGAGCAATTGAGCTGCAACATTGTTTCAACACCACATAACTCTTGTGTAGCTGTTGCTAATGTTAATGAGTTATTATTTGTTGTTTCATCATGATCTCCATTCTTCAGATCGCAAGTAACATCACAAAACAAGGGATCACCTTCCACAAACCTGTCGCACTTCTCAAGAAGATTACAAGTACCACTTCTAGTTCTTGGTGGGTAGAATTCAAGTGAAAAGAACTTGTCAGCAGATGCCAATCTCTTACTGATTTTCACTGCAAGTGAGTTCTGTTCAGTTTCAGTTTGCTTACTGAAATAAGGGTCTCCACAAGGCTGATCCACACAGACACTCATACTGGATGTTATCCAAGCAAGTTTTCCAACATCTGACTTGACTTTACTTGACGCCACAAGACTTTGCTTGACAAGGTACCTGCAAAGTAAAACAATCACATTTGACACATGTCGAAAAAGCTTTTGTGCAAATATATAAATTTATACCAAGTTGTCCCAGAAAAAAGTTATTATTCAGATTTGGTTGCGTCAAGCGTTACAAATTCTGGCTTTTATCAACAGCTATCACTCTGAAATTGTCCTTGATAATTAACTTAAACATATCTTTCATACTTCATTTGGTGTTATTGCTGCTTTGAAAGTGAATATAAATCTTATGGGATCTTGGGTTTTTGAGGGTCCAAGGATGGGTGTAGATCTGTGCAATTTAGGTTACTTTCAAATCTGATTTTTTCAATCTATGATGGTGCTAATTTTTACCTATTATTTTGTGAAATTTTCATTTTCTTAAAGAACGATTTTTTCTCGCCTCAGCAATAAATTCTTTTTCCTAGGAGTAGCAAACTTAGCTTCCCCTCTTATTATTGTAATTTTACCTCTAATGTCAATCTTGAAAGATGAGAACTTGTAACTAGAACTTGAAACAAGAACTTTTGGGGCATTTTTCATACAGTATGATAAGGTAGACAATCACCCTTGGAAGCCCATGCCCAGTAATGAGATACAAGAAACAATTTATATAACTATGTCAAGGATTTAGTTTCGTAATTATTAAATAATGATGGTGTAGACCATACAGGGTATTTCAGAAAAAAAGCAACTCACTATTATTTGAGATGCTTCACACAGGCCTTTTCGTTTTACGCGAGCGATCGCTCGCGATCGCGTCAGCACTCGCGCAAACATGATCACGCGAGCTCTTTATCGCTCTCGCAAAATTGCCAATTTTAGGGGAAATCGCTTTCAACAATTTCTTGTGAATTGCAATAGGATAAGATTCTCCTTGATCAATGAACAAATCTTCTGTTAAGTTGTGAAAAACGGCATTAATGGATTTGACCTCAGGTGGAAATGATCATACTTCAAGAAAACATCTTTTTCGGGAAAACGAAATACAGTAGTATAACCATGCGATAGAAACCTGATATTAGAATAACTACATTATAAGCTCAGAGTTAAAGCTGGAAAGTATCTTACTGGGATCGGTAGGGGAGATGATTTAATCAAACATTGGTTCTAAGAGCAACGGAAATATAACTTAGAGAACTTCAACATCGTGAACGGGGCCTAAAATACTAAAAGAAGGGAACCAATTTTCGGAGGAAATTTTAAGTCTTTCAAGAAGACAAGGAATCATCCTCATTCTCATCTTTTCCAAGGAATAAACAGTGCTTGTGAATCTTTACCTGAGCGATCGCTCGCGCAAACGAAATTACGCGAGCGTTCTGGCACTCTCGTGCAACTTTCCTCAAGAAAAGGCCTGTTCACAAAATAATGAGGTTTGAATGAATTTAAGGCATACCATCAGGAAGTACTGTACAATTTATCTTCTTTCCAATGATACCCAGGTGGGATGGATTAAATGAATTTTTCATTGCTTATGTAATTGACGTTTTCGCAAGTATATAGCCTATTTTAGACCCCATCCACATCTATCGGGATATTTTTCAAATGCACCCTTTTAATCGGTTTTGGGTTTGCATCCATACGAAGATGGCGTTTTTGGTCACCAAAACTGAAGCTTATCAAAAACACTCTCCGGAGTGGATACTTTTGAAAACACCGTTTCCTGTTGTCATGTGGACCGGTGACAACGGAGCTTTTCGAAAACTCTGACGTCACAACATCTATTTACAAAGTATCAGAGCATCATATACTGTATGTATATGTATGTTTAATTTTCCCATCAAAAAATATATATATATATACCGGGCGAGCCAGAAAAAAGTTCCCACTTTTGAAAATTCATAACACCAAGACTACTACACGGATTTGAATCATTCAAATTCTAGTTAAAAGCCGAAAGATCAAAGTATTTTTGTGATTTTTCTCGCTGTCCTACCAGCACTAGAAATATTGGCAAATTAAACTTTGTGGAAATTTCATGGTTGCAAAATCACGGGAAAAGGGCCTAAAACATTGATCAAATCGTAAGGATTCTATTCAAATCGAACAATAGGCCATGAGCGTTTCACCTCCCTCAAGAGTTATAAGACATCGATTTTCAAACACATACGAAAGATTTTCAATGCCAAGGAAATTAATGCCTAGAGGATATCTCTCACCCATGAGAAGTTGCATTTCCTTAATTATGCGATAGCTGAAACCAGAGACCCCCCAGATTACTTGTATTGCAAAAAGCTTGAAAACGGAGGTAAGCGAAGCTTATCCAACGTCGTACCTCTTGTTGATATCAGAGCAAGCCAAATACGACTTCTAAAGTAAATTATTTCTTGCGATCGATCGGTGTTTTGGGCCATTTTTCAATAATCAATGAACCATGAAATTTTTGTAAAGTTGAATTTACCTATATTTGTAGTGCTGGCAGGACGGCAAGAAAAATGACAAATTACTTTGATCGTTCGGCTTTTAACTAGAATTTGAATGATTCAAATCCGTGAAGTAGCCTTGGTGTTATGAATTTTCAAAAGTGGGAACTCTTTTCTGGCTCACCCGGTATATGTACAGGGTGTCTCAAAAAAATTGTTCAACGTTTGATTAAATGTTGAAAAATAAGGACAACATGAACAGTCTCATGGAAAGATAACCCTATTCCTAAGATTATGAAATAATATTGGAGACTAAAATCGTGCAAATCGGTTGAGAATTCACAGAGTTATGAGCTTGCAAAGATCAAAAATATGTGATAGCTGAAACCAGAGACCCCCCAGATTACTTGTATTGCAAAAAGCTCGAAGACGGAGGTATGCGAAGCTTATCCGGACTGCAGGGTATGGCAGTTTCCAACGAGATCTCGGGTGTGCAAGAGCAAAATATTGAATGTGCAAGTGTGCAATTTTATCTAAGTGTGCACTTCAAGTGTGCACATAAAATTTTGAATTTGTATTTGCACGAAATTCTAACAAAAAAGGTATATAATGATTGCTGTGAAAATATACCAATTCAAAGGCTTTTCTGTCCCGTATTCCGACAGAAACAGTTTGGGCCTAAATTTGATTGCACACGGAGGAACGCAACAGGCATTCATAGACTTATTACAATGATTCCTAGATCTCATCCAAACAATAAAGAACTGCTAAAAGTAAAATCCTGGCTTGAAGTTAATAAATTAGTATTGAATATTCAAAAAACAAACTATGTTGTATTTCACTCCCCAAGAAAGAAATTGCCTGAGCATATCCCTATTAAATTTGGTAAGAATTCTGTTACCAGATCTAGATATGTCAAATTCCTAGGTGTACTGATGGATCAGCACCTCTCCTGGAAATTTCATATTTCTGAACTTACTAAGAAACTCTCAAGGACATCTGGGATTTTCTCTAAAATTAGACATCTCCTTCCTCTTGACATATTGAAAAATCTTTACTTTTCCATTTTCTCCTCCTTTCTGAGTTATGGTTCATCAACATGGGGTCTCTCCTATGATACTTATCTTGAACCACTCTTCATGTTGCAAAAAAAAGTGCTCCGGTCTATTTCCTTTTCAGCCTTTCTTCTCTCCCTCAACACCAATATTCTTTTCCTTAAAAATCCTAAAACTAAAAGACATGATTCACCATGACATACTCAAATTTGTGTACAAGTCTCTCAATGGTCTCTCCCCCTCTCACTTTCACAACTATTTTCAGCTTAGTAACACTGTTCACAGTCATGAAACTCGTCAGGCAGCTAGAGGTGACATTTTTCAATCTATAAGAAATACATTTTTCTATGGTCTCAGGTCTATCAAGTATTTTGGTGCTAAACTTTGGAATGGCATACCCACTTTTATTAAAATGTCAGTTTCGTTTAACATTTTCAAGTCAAAATTGAAAGAATTCCTTGTGAATGGTTATGGTCTTTAATTCCACATCTAATTGAAGACATATTCTGTAATTATCTCACTCTTTGGAGACATCTTCTGGTCTTGTGTTCAATTTTGAATAAATTTTTCTTTGTTTTTAGTTTTTAGATGGGGGGGCTCTCTCTCGATTAGTTTAACTATTAGAGAGCTCCTCCTTAGACAAATATACCTAAATACATATGAGCATGGGTTTCGGATGTGGCCTTGCTGGTTGCTTCCGAAACGGCTAACGGTATTCGACGAAATAACGAAATAGCGAAATAACGAAATAGCGAAATAGCGAAATAACGAAATAGCGAAATAACGAAATACCGAAAAGTGGCCTAACCAAAATATTATGATTCTGAAATAACAAAATCTGGGCCCACATCATCATCAGGGGTCTTTGGGCATCAAATCGATGACAACACGGCTGGGGGTGGGATTCGATTCTTTTCATGAAGAATCTCCTTTTCCTCACCTGCTGGATTTTCAGAGGAGTTATTTGCCCCTGAGCTCTGAGAATTGTTATCCTAAAGTGCAGGGGTCTAAACTATTTTGTGCAAATTTTCGAAATGCTTCCACCCACCTCCCTGCTATCAATAATGACAGCTCCCTAATTCATGAATTTTTTTCTCGCAAATTTTCTGTTTTGGCCGATTTGCAAAAGTCATATCCATACGCTTGGAGTTTTTTCCGACCCACGAAAGTTTCCTACCTTGAAGTGTAATTTGGGAACCTACACGTATTTTTTTACAAGAAACTACGAATTTGTCCCAGTACTGAAAGTTTCTTAAAATTATCGGACTTTGAGTACTCGGAGTTTCTTACGAGTTTCTTAAATGGTCCATAAAACTCTTCATTTATACTTCCTGTTCCCCCGGGAAAATTTCGAAACAATGTTTTTTCATGGTTTTTTAATCGTTTCCAATGTTTAGACATTACACAAGTACCTTCCAAGTAATATGATACAGAAAAGAAGTGAAAATAATGTAAGATTTCGTTTGCCAAACAACTAGTTTCTTAAGTTGCATTTTCCCACTACTGGAGTTTCTTAATTTTTGGCAATCTGAGAGCTGAGTTTCTTATAAGCAGTTTCTTATAAAAAAGTTCGTGTATCTGACATAGCAAGCTTTTTATCAATTTTAGGGGCAAAGAACTACGGTGGCCGAAATGGGCCACCGCAAAAGTTTTTCAAAGTCGAAAAAGGTTTTCATAATCAAGAAAAAAGTTTTCAAAAAGTGAAAAGGATCGAGTACCCCCTTCAAGGAAGTGAATTGCCCTTTATTGAGAGCATCGATAGGATAATAATCCTGATACAATTTTTCAAAAATTTCAATAAACTATGTCTTTGTCTGCACCCAATCAAATTCAACGCATCATGAAGCAAAACGAGCAAGCGGAAGTACCCTTGTGTTCCTAGACAAAATAAACAAGTTTCCAATACTCAGCAATACAATATTTCGTTACCTGAACTTTGAATGGCAAGAGGTTGACTGATCTGAATGAACTGCAAAGTCTTGCAACATCTTGCAAAGTTTCCTGTTTGGCCTATATTTGTCGTATTTCGCAGATTCACAATCATAATATTACTTTTTCGTTATTTCGTTATTTCGCTATTTCGTTATTTCGCTATTTCGTTATTTCGTTATTTCGTCGAATACCGTTAGCCTTCCGAAACCTATGCTCATTCTATGTTCTGTTCAGTATCGTGCCTTTTTTTTTATTTTCATCTTCTGTGTCTGGTGTGGTTGTATTTTGTAGTTGTCTATATAGTTGATTGTCTTGTATTTTGATAGTTTTAGTTAATTTAGGTAATTAAATTGTAGATATTTGTATCATGTATTTAGTTATATTTGTCAATGAAAACTGAAACTGAAAACTGAAACAAGACAGCTTACGGTGATTGATACAACAACTGTAGTAAGTCTACCAATTCATCAGAAATTCCAAACTTTTGGTCATTTCTTCTGAAGTTCTTCATTCAGTCATCACTGTGGCAAAATAAAAGCTTGAAACAATAGAGCCACACCCAAATCCTACTGTGTCACGCCCTTTCTCAGGTGTGCAGTGATATTTCAGGAAAAAATCTCGGGTGTGCACTTGCCATACTCTGCAGTCTGGAAGCTTATCCAATGTCATACCTCTTGTTGATATCAGAGCAAGCCAAATACGACTTCTAAAGTACGTAAATTATTTCTTGCGATCATTCTCAAAATTTCTTTCACATTGCATAAGTCCAAAAACAGCGGTTCAAAACAAAATCGGCGAGAGACTGAATCTGTTTCCTCAAAGCAGCCATATGCTTGACAGTTAGGTTATCAAAAGCCTTGAATCCCACTTGGTTCCCCCTGAAACAATGGAGAAATAACAGAAACGACGGTCTATAGGACTTTTACCAAAAATGTTGTTTCAAGGCCTCTGGTTTCAGCATTCGCACAAACTTGAACTTCAAAAGCTTGTAATTCCATGATTTTTTATCGGATTTACAAGATTCTTGAGTCAAAAATTAATTTAAAATCACAGGAAATGGGTTACTTGACCAAAGGTCCATTCAGTCTATTGTTATTTTTTAGTATTTAATCAAACGTCAAAAAATTTTTTGACACACCCTGTACACTGTTAATAAAAGAAAAGAAAATCACAATATCTATAAATTCAAAATAATTACTGGCAAAACTACAAATCTAATTCAATAATCAAATCTTAATAATCAGAAAAAGATGCTTCTCTAATACATTAGCTACTGAAACAGGATTATCTGATTTTCATTTAATGGTATCAACGGTTCTAAAGAGTGGATTTGTAAAGAGGGGCCCCAAAATAATAAATTACCGTGACTATAGCAAATTTGATCCTGTAAAATTTAGGAGTGACTTACGTGAAGAATTAAGTAAATGTTACAGAGATGGAGCCACCTACGATCATTTCAATGCTACCGTTGAAAAGGTTCTTAATAAGCACGCTCCCCTTAAGAAGAAATCTGTTCGGGCAAATGATGGTCCTTTTATGACCAAGGCCTTGAGGAAGGCAATTATGCTCAGAACAAGATTACGTAACATGTACAATAAATGTAAAACACAAGAGAAATGGAATGCTTTCAAAAAGCAGCGTAACAAATGTGTAAAGATATTGCGAAAAGCGAAGGTTGGCTACTGCGGAAATCTCGACTTGAAAGATATTTCAGATAATAGAAAGTTTTGGAAAATGGTAAAGCCTCTTTTTTCGGATAAAATTCAAACCCCTGGAAGCATTACCTTACTAGAGGGTGATGAACTGGTCTCCGATGATACGAAAGTTGCCGAAATCCTAAACGATTACTTCGTCAATATCACTTCTAGCCTAGAAATTTCAGAGGTAGAGGAGAATTTGATAAAAACAAACGAATTACGTGACCCTGTGGATATTGCCGTAAATATGTACAAGCGCCACCCAAGTATACAACTGATAAAGCAAAGGGTAACTGTAAGTGAAAAATTTTCTTTCCAGCAAGTTTCTTTGGAGGAGATATTGAGTCAGATAAGGAACTTAGATCCGACTAAAGCTTCTCCTTTTGGCAGCATACCTGTGAAAATATTAACTGAGCATTCTGATTTGTTTGCTCCATTGGTACAACTCTTCATTAATGAGACAATAGATACAAGCAAATTTCCAAAAGAATTAAAGAAAGGAGACATTACATCCCTCTTTAAGAGTAGTGATGCCTTTGCAAAAAAGAATTACAGGCCAATAACAGTCTTGCCGGCTATATCCAAAATCTACGAAAGAACATTTTCGGGTCAAATTGCTCATTACATGGAAAATATCTTGTCTCCTTATCTTTGTGCGTATCGTAAAGGCTATAACACCCAACATGCACTCCTTAGATTGATTGAAAAATGCAGATCTTTCCTAGATAGGAAAGGGCTCGCAGGTGCAATATTAATGGACCTTTCGAAGGCGTTTGATTGTCTGAACCACGAACTACTCATTGCAAAGCTTGAAGCTTATGGTTTCAGTAGATCTGCCCTAAAACTGGTTTATGACTATCTTTCGAATAGGAAACAGCGAGTTAAGATCAATGGGTCATTCAGTTCCTGGCAGGAATCAATTAAGGGTGTACCGCAAGGCTCTGTTTTGGGGCCCCTTTTATTTAATGTATTCATAAACGACCTTTTCTTTTTGGTGGAAGAGACTGAGATTTGCAATTATGCTGATGATACGACTATCTATGTGTGCGGTCATGAACTAGAACATATTGTATCTAGCCTTGAAACAGATGCTCAGAAGCTCTCTAAGTGGTTTCTTGATAACAGTATGAAACTGAATCCTGAAAAATGTCATCTTTTGATTTTTGGGGAGAAAGATACTGACGTATCAGTGCAGATTGGTGCAACTACAATAACAGAATCTGTTGAAGAAAAACTTCTTGGTGTAACGCTGGATAAGAAGCTAGATTTCAAGAACCACGTAAACACACTTTGTAAAAAAGCTGGACAGAAGCTGCATGCACTTGCACGTATTTCAGACTATGTGGATGTTGAGAAACTGAGGGTTATGATGAACGCTTTCGTTATTTCTCAGTTTAGCTACTGTCCACTTGTCTGGATGTTTCATGATAGGTCGGTTAATAAGAAAATAAACAAAATCCACGAGAGAGCTTTGAGAATCGCATACAAGGATAGTTGTTCAAATTTCGAGGAATTATTGACGAAAGCAAATACAGTGTCCATTCACCACAAAAATTTACAGTTGCTTGCTACTGAAATTTTTAAAACTCAAAGGAATCTTAATCCAAG
This sequence comes from Aurelia sp. 3 sensu Dawson et al. (2005), assembly GCA_964020215.1. Classification (NCBI taxonomy): domain Eukaryota; kingdom Metazoa; phylum Cnidaria; class Scyphozoa; order Semaeostomeae; family Ulmaridae; genus Aurelia; species Aurelia sp. 3 sensu Dawson et al. (2005). The sequence goes on from OZ026584.1 coordinate 6,221,073, forward strand.
ATTCATGAATCAAATTTTTGTAGAGAAAGATACTCCATATACCCTTCGTGGTGGCAGAAATATTTTGGCACCAAAACCAAACACGACAGGGTATGGTCTTGAAAATGCACGTTTTCTTGGAGCGAAGATATGGCATACAATGCCATCTTCCTTAAAAGAGTCCCAGACACTGAACAGCTTCAAAAAAGGAATTAAAAACCATCAGTTTGATTGCAACTGTAGATTATGCAAACGATTTGTTGTGAATTTAGGGTTTTTATGATGTAACTGATATCCTCTTTGTAGATAGATTTATCAACAACGTGTATTTAAGTTTGGTTGGCATTAATTAGCTATGTAATTAGCTAGACGAGAAGCCAACGTTAAATAAAGCAATTATTATTATTTATTATCTAAAACATTCCATGGCAAAAGATGGCAGGGATGGCATTAAAAGGTTTGAATGCGACCTTGTTTTGTTTCCATAATGGATAGGGGAGGCTATGATTTGTAGTTATAGAGACATAAAAAGCGTTAATGACCTTTATAAATACTGGCTGTTTATGCACTTTGAATGGAGCTTCACACTTTGATCAACCACAACCAAGGACCGCGGAGCACATTTTGGATTGGGGGGGGCTAAAAGTTAATAGAGAATCCGAGGGGGTCTGGGGGCCAAGCCCCCAGAAAGATTTTTTTATGACCACACCCTCTACTTTGGCTATAAATGCGACCAACGCCCCTTTCCATGGGCAAACTTGACTTGGAAAAGACAGTTATCATCAGGATATCCAATAACCTAAATCACCTTAAAAAGCATCATTTACAGAGATGTACTGTATTACATTTTAATTTTTCATAGCGAAAAGGCTCAGCCTAGAATGAAAGGACTAAAATTAAAAAAACTGTCACAATCTCGTGAAATTATTATCTCCGAAAAATAATGATATGGAAACACAGTCTCTCTACTTTCAGAAGCAAACATTTTAAACACAGAGAACCTAATAACGCAAGCACTGTTTCAATTTCAAATTTTGTAGCACTGAAAAATCCAATGATTTTTTTCAAATTTCAGAAAATTTTGTATACCGTTCCTGGGTCTTTTGGTAGAAATTAATTGGAAAGCGAATAGAGTTTATATCTTCTGTGCTCTTCATATGAGTATGAAGAATTGCTAAATTATACTTGTTTGGACATTCCAGAGAGTGAAGCTGAGTTGATAGACGTCTTGCTAAAAAAATTTATTGTCGAAGTCGTTGCTCGTTGGGTTAACATTCTGCGATATACAGGTTTGGATAACACCCCTCATCAGCAATCTTTCAGGAAGTGAAATTCGCTTAAAAATGGCCGCATATCATGAAAGCATTTTACCTATCGCTTGCTGAAACTTTGGGTACTTGAAGCTGTGCTAACGATGATGAAACTGTTGTATCTTGGCACAATGCTATTGGACGCATTTCATTTGAGACGAAACCTTTTAAAAACATTCTGCTTAGCTTCATTTCTGATAAATCCATGAGAAACGGTACTGTGGGTTATACAGACACTCGCAAATAAGGGTGTTAACAATTTGATAAAGCAAATGGCGATATTTAATCATAAAAGCAAAATTTTTGGAAAAGCTAAAAACTATCTCTTGAAAATTATTGGGGGGGCTAAAGCCCCCCCAGCCCCCCCGGCTCCGCGGTCCCTGACCACAACAGGATAACAGGGTGATAGTGTCGGCTCCATTGACGATTGAAGTTTCTATTGTTTGACATTTCTGTTGCCTAGCACAAATTTTCGACGAAGTAAATCTTTTCGGACGAGTTTCGCATGATTTTCTTTTGGAAAGTGGCAGTTTCCACTGCCTTCACCTTAAAATCGCTAAAACCACAAACTTCCCGAAAATTTCATGTAAAGGGACTGGAAACTGCCTTTTTATCCACAGGCCCTACCTAATAAATCGCTAAAACCACAAACTTCCCGAAAATTTCATGTAAAGGGACTGGAAACTGCCTTTTTATCCACAGGCCCTATCCCTGTAAGATCATCAATTTGCCGGTCGCCAACAAGGCTTCGCCGTCCTAAATTTCTCGCGGATTTAAACCGAAAAAATGTCCAAACAAGAGTTACACATACAGCCATATGAGCTACTTCTCTACCATTCTTTAGATTAATTTGCTGCTGTATAGTAAATACGGCTGTTTCCGGGGTTCGTTGGGAGTCTGAGTAATTTAAGGCCAAACTTCAACGACGAGGGATCTTTTGGGCGGATTTGGTGTTTTACGAAAACAATAACATGTGTTAAACACATATCATCAGTTGCTGAAATAACGAAGCAGCAAATGTAAGATCATACCTCACTAAAATAACTGTTCTTCTTATTCTTTTTGCATTATTTCATCGTCGCCATTGGCGGGCAGTGCCGCTTCGGCAAATTCGCCACGAAGGTCTGAGCTGAACACGACACAGACCTTGTCAAGCCTGTTTAACAGGTCTATCCGCAAATAAGGCATGGCCGATTGTTCTTTTGTTATATCTTTCCTTATAAGGTGACATCCATCCCATAAAAGGCAATATGAGTTGTTCTTAAACCTAAATATGGCAGCATTTTGATTGTGTCGCATTTGAATAGTATTTCGAATGTGGAAAAACTTTATTGTTAAGATTTTTGGACCTTGTAGACCAAAAAACAGGTTTTGACATTTGACTGGTCTGCCCCAAAGACCAAATACAGGTTTCGACTGGTCCACGATGCACCTCGAAGCACAGCCCAGGGGGGACACTCACCACATACGCATACGGGGGGGTCAGTCCAAGAAATTTTCAGGCAACCCAAAATTATCACTTCAGCTTCATTTCAAACCAAAATATCGTATCAGAACATGAACATAAACTATCCTAAAAAAATGCAAGTAAAGGTCATGATTGCCTCTAGCGAACCCACAAATATCAGTTACACGATGTTTGGTGTCAAAATATATCATGAAAATAGTTTTAGTTTTATTTGGACCCACAAATATCACTTTTAGCAATATTCTGACCCAAAAATATCGGACTTACCTGCAGTCATGGGTTGCTAATGAAAGGGGTAGGATAAATCGAAAGATGTCCCACGTGGCTTACCTCCCAGTATGTGCATGTGCTGAGTGCCCCCCTCCCCCCCCTGGGAAGCACAGTCAATGCTCTGATGCTCCTCGTGAAAGGAAAATACATGTTTTGTCGCAAAAAGACTAGGCAATTTGAGACAAAGCGAGGAGAATCTGGAAAGACCACGTAGGATGTGATTTCAGAAGTACAAGGTCTTGTGCAGTTAATTTTATCAATGATTTTTATTCCTTGGCGATCAGAGGGTTCACTTGTTAAATTTCTCTTTTCTCGAAAGAGTTGGTAAAACAAAATCAGAGGTTTCGTAAAATATACCGGGTGACCCAAAAAAAAATTCACGAGCTGGATCATAACTAGCTCCCTGAAGTCAAAAGCTATATCACAATTTAGTTGAAGGGCTTGGCTCTGGTCATTTTAAAGATGTACAAAATCACGCTCCATCCAGGCTTTCTTTAGAATAGCTAAAGATCTTTTGGCTCCAAAGTTTTCTGAAGGGCTGGTATCAATCATTTACACGTTTTTCTCCCATTGAATGGTTTGCTGTAATCTTACTGCAGAATTTTTGGATCTCTTCATTAATCTGTTTTTGATTACAAAGTCCACATTGTAATCTAAGAAGGGGCTTCGATGTCAGTCAGTCAGAAAGAAAGAAAGAAAGAAAGTAACCCCGTCGGCTTGTTTCATGTTAGACAGATTTGACACCATAAGATGGATAAATTACTAGGATGTTTACCCTGGCACAGCAACAAATTCACCCAGAATTGGCACGTTCTTGACTTCATTAGCAGCTTAATTATGTCAAAACAATCGTTTTCTAGAACGAACGAATCATTAGCCACTTATTGATAGTACTCATTATGCAAATAACTCAACTTTAGAGGATGATGTAACCGGGGGCCTGCACAGAGGCTAGCATTTGCAGCATAACCAAAGGTAGAAGGACCCCCCTCCTACACAGCAACTGGGGGAAGGGACGTGATCACACTGAACCAAAACATCTTCATGCATATCATTCTGCACAGAGGAATCTTCGTGACTGCTTGTCTCAAATTAGATGCCCGCGAATAGCAGCAACTGAAACGTTCTGTAGGGTTCTGCATAAGTAATTTTGCGTTATCGTAAATCTCACATGACATCTCATTTGACACAGATGCACCAATAGTTTTGTGCACGAAATATAAGCAAACTAGGGGTAATGACTTTTGATTTTTGCGTGTCATTCTCGTTTGACATAAAGACCAAAATATTGCCTTTGACCTTGAGGCGATTCTTGTCCTTATACTAGGCGCTCGATTTTCCATTGAAGGCGACTTTAGCAGCAACACTCATCTCTCTGACTGTAGCAAAAAACAGAATCAACGATCATTTGGGGTTATGAAGAAATCAATAATCAGATATTCTTATGCTTGTTTAGCTCAGGACGGACTTTGTAATCATCCGAAAGGATCTTATGTTTCGTGTCTCAGCTTGTTGGCCATTTGAGGTTGTGATACAATCAAATTTATAAATCATAAACAAGAAGGTGGTAGAGTTGTGATTGCCGCCATATCGTAAACCTTCATTAGCTTTTATGGTTATCTTGATTATTCTATCAGTTATCCTCCATTGATTCATAATCTTTTTCAGTCACAAAATTGAAGTATTGCAGATAGGTTAAAGACAAGGTCTCACCTCACCGACCTTTCTTTATCAAGGCTCAAATCATTGAACCATGCATAAGGTACCAACAAGGACATATTTTGTACCACAATAGCATCAGTTGCTTTTGATCGACACTTGAATTCAAAATGACTAGTATTGCAGGCAAAGGTAATCCTCTCACCTAGTAACTGCGAAAAGTAGTAAAGCTACAAACGTCAGTAGTGGCGAAATGTGGCCTTGTGCACGCGAAGTGAGAAGTTTTTGCACAGTAATGGGTTTCTAATGAAAGGGGTAGGATGAATCGAAAGATGTCCCGCATGGACTTTGTTCCTTTGATCAAAAAGTCATACAGAAGGTATTTCAATTCTCATTTTGATGCAAAGTGACTACTCAGCCTATGGTTGATGCAAAGCGACTACTCAGCCAACAGCTTCCCACACCTTACTACTTTTCATTTGCATTTACAAGGCTACAGTTTGCGGTTACTAGTTTAAAGGCACACTGTCGAGGTTGTGATTGGCTGGTTGTGATGTTGAAATCAAAAACAAAGCTCTGACCTTTGAGTAATTACCACGCCTGTATGCTCTTGGATCATACTTTGTTTCGAGAATAAAGGGAATCAAATCTTATCATCTTCGTGAATTTCACTGAACAGCGAAATTACTTAACCGTGTCTAATTCTTTTCTTCTTGATTGTATTGTTTATCCAATCAGCACCACGACAGTGTGCCTTTAAAGGCAGTCTGTCACACCTTTGATTGGGTGATTTGGACAATACAAAGAATAGGAAATTTGAATGGCTGCTAATCCTCTGACTTTCTACAGACATTGAAAGTCAAGACGATTTGCCCTCCTTTATTTCAAATACACAGATTCAGAAAGAAATCTGTTGTGTTGACCTGACTTTGTCGCGGCCAATCAGATACGTGACAGACTGCCAAGCCAACTTTTGTGTTTTTTTGTTTCTTGAACTATTGAGTTGCTGATTGAAAGAATCCTTTGTTTGCAATCACTAATCACTTTGAATTGAGATTTGAATCAAAGGTAATTGATTGTAATTTTTTGAAGAATATGTACTTGTTTTGCGATATCTGCTGTAATAGCCCCTAGGGTAGCTAAAGAAACATCGCGTATATTGATATAGCTTCATAAAAAGCAATGCGTTGTTTAGTGGTGCTTGTTGGTACCTGCAGTCAACGAGGACAATTAGCTGCTATATGGCTGCATGAAACAAGACGCATCGTAAAGAACCACGTGGAAATAACTTTTTCCAAAACGCAAGTTGAAACGGTAAGGAATGTTTCACTTGTTGTATGTGGCAACACGCCATTCTGCCCAGCGTTTGTTTCACGTGATTGTTGTTGCTCGCTTTAGCAATCTCAAGCCGTTGTTCACGTGTCCACTGCAGTCTTCCCTCAATGCAACCACGAGGGCATTCCCGTCATAAAATATTTGCAAAGTTGAATTGTCGCGCAGCTAACAAAACGATGTGACAGAGGCAATTGTATTGAGAATATAAGAACGTTTTTGCTTTGGATCAGCAAAATCATTTGAGAAGAGCAAACTGAATAAGATCTTACTGAAAAGTTGGGTAAGTTTATCTTCATGTCATGACAAGTCAACATGAATTCCTGTTCAACGGAGTAAGGTAATAAAGTTGCCAAATAGGAATGAGATCTGTCACGTAAGTGCCTTCAAATTCCCATTGGTGCAGTGGTGCGGATTTCTTGGATCTTTGTGCCTTCGTACATAATTTGCACCTGCCAAGACGAAGGAATCTCGAGTTAAAAGAACCAGGTGAAAGTGGTTGGAAGGTGAAGATATTTTTTCTAGTATTCAGGATTTTAATTTTTTGTTGATCTAAAAGTGCGGTTTCTTGAAGCAAGTTTCTAAAAAGTGGATATTTCCTTCAAATATCTTCTTGTAAGGAAATGTTTTGAAGACAAACCAGGTATCAGCATGTAGCTGAAAAAGGCTCAGCTATTGTTTGAGATGTTACTTGGCCAGTTTGAGATATGCGTACTGTCCGAAGAAGCAGTTTCAAAAATACGGAAATTCATTGATTTCTCGGACCATTCCCTCGCTTTCCAGTCCATCTTTTTGGAAGAGTGAAAAAGATCAGTTCCAAATTTGCATTGGAGCATGAAATTTGAATGAGGAACAAAGTTCAATCATTTCGCAAGCAAAAGATTTCCCCAGAAAGCTTCTAATCCATCGCTATATCCAGTTTTCACAAAATGTTGACTGGAATATGATGTCGTCGATTATTTCACTCAAAATGAGGAATTCTGGATTCGAAAGTTTCATTGAGTCTGGTTTTTCGGATGGCAATCATTGCTTAAACACGACCTTCGATCGACTGGGGTTACAGCTTCTATCATTATTGTGCACATTCGAAAATTCTATAAAATCTAGTTCGATTCTGATTCTTTTCAGAATAGCTAAAAGTTCTATATGCAAAGAAACAACCTTCCAGGGATGTAATTCATGGTTATAAGAATTCTGACTCCCCAGACTGAATGAAGTACGGTCGCTTAAAAGACATGCTACCATTTGTATTCACGTAAATGCTAACCAATATAATCATATACATAAAATTATTCTACATTCAGTTGATCTTCATTTTCCATATTAAACAATGACTCAAAACGATGCCTACCTGCCCAGAATACAAGTGTTACAATAGAAAAATGTACAATGTGTAATAATCGATATGTAAAGAACAAAAACGTTTCTGCTCACAGCTTCAAATTCAATATGACCATAGCCAAGTTGTCAGTTCGTTGTGGAATTATGAGCCATATACACTCTCGTCGCTGTAAGCTATGTACAGAAAGAAGTCCTCTTCGTGGTGCTCTTGGTACAATTGTCCCATCGTGGCACTTGTTGGTGGAATCACATTATTTACAAAGAAGAACAAAGCATCTTCGGCACGGAGGTGGATTCTTTTCCTTATCAGGAAATAGAACTGGCCAACTGAAATTAAACATATTTTCAAATTCAAATATATACCAAAAATGTCTCAACTGTTTGAAAACGTATATCTATGGAACCAATTTGTAAAATGGTGATGTATACCGGGTGAGCCAGAAAAAAGTTCCCACTCATGAAAATTCATAGCATCAAGAGTACTTCACAGATCGGAATGATTCAAGTTCTAGTTAAAAGACGAAAGATCGAAGTAGTTTTTGAATTTTCCGGCTATTTTACGAGCACTAGAAATATAGGTAAATTTATCTTTTAAAAGATTTCATGGTTGCAAAATGACTGAAAAAGGGCCTAGAACATAGATCAAATCATAAAGCACTCCTCGCACAGAACAATCAATCAAAGTGTAATTTCTCATGGTTGAGAGCTATCCTCGGTACAATTTGTTTGAAAACCTACTGTACGTCTCGTAACTCTTAAGAGTGGTGAAAGGCCCATTGTCTATTGTTCTATTTGAATAGAGTCCTTGCGATTTGATCGATGTTTTAGGTCCTTTTTCAGTCATTTTGCAACCATGAAATTTTAATAAAGTTGAATTTACCTATTATACTTCTAGTGCTGGTAAGACAGCGAGAAAAATCATAAAAATACTTCGATATCTCGGCTTTTAACTGAAATTTGAATCATGCAAATTTGTGATGTACTCTCAGTGCTACGAATTTGTAACAGTGGAAACTTTTTTCTGGCTCATCCGGTATATGTAGTACCGTCATCCTAAGTGTATGGTATTTTTTCTGTTCGCATACCATCCTCTAAGTAGTGTATGGTATTTTTTCTGTTCGCATACCATCCTCTAAGTAGGGCAATTCGATCATTTTCTTTCTGAGTAACGGCTGACTTGATCTGTTGAGTTTTGAGCCGATTTGATAACATTATATTTCTGCCTCCATATCAACAGTAGATACACTTTAGTTGTTTTGATATTCTTTAGATATTCTAACCTTTATTTATCATTAAAGAACAAGTCTGGGGTTGGTATAATCGTTGATTATTCAAAAAATTACACTGTTGTGAATTGAGTGTAGTATATTTTTTCAATTTTTTCCTCTTTTAATCTGCGAAACTACATATTTCAATCTGCTAAGAAGTGCAAAATGACGTCATTTTCTATGACGTTACTTCATGTTGACCTGACCGAGGCTGCCAAATGTGTTGATATTATACCACGCACATTGCTAGCCTCCTTATCGCGCCTTCACACACTCGTACAAAATACAAAATGGCGACGATATTTGGCCTAGCTTACAAAAATCCATTAACCAATTTATGAAAGTTGGAGGCACTCACGATTGGTGTTCAGCAGTTGGGAAGGTTACTTTTTAACAATAATTTTATTAACCCCGGACTTTTCCTTTAAAAATTGCAAGTTTGAATCCTACTTGTTAAATTATCCAATTTGAAAAGTGCATGACAGCAACAAAGGTATGGTAGAAGCTTTATTGTGTCATCAGAAGCTCTATTCTGATAATTATTCCAATGCATAGTGAAAATAATTTCCTTTGGCCTTTGATCTTTCTCTTTGCGTGTTTACAGTAGTGAATGTTGTTTCTATTTGAATATCTATTCATATATGTAAGTACCTTTTGAGTTTTGCTAGTGTCCCATGGGGCAGTCTCTACCATCCAGGACAACAGGAGATTATAGTGCTTTCACGTGAAGACACTGGTTCCATAGACTACATCCCTCATATGACCAAAACCTTTGAATTTTTTCACTGTTTCATTGTTTCTGAACCAATACATGGAGCAACAACACAAAAACACACAATTTCATGTGATCAATAGAGAGCTGACCAATCAAAACCCTTATTTTCAGATTTCGGAATATGCATTGTCAGCAGATTTTGACAGACAGGATATACCTTGCCTTCTTGTGCTAACTCAGCTCCCGCAACATCTAAAATCAAAATCCAAACCAAATGGAAATGGACCTCCCAAAAAAATGGGTTTCAGGGAGTTCTCTGGAAAAATCAAAATTTAGTGACTTCTGCCTTTTCTATAGTTTGATCAGGTTTAGGAAAGCTCTTTGTTAACCATGGCCTAACCCACTGGTAACTCAGATCTCAACCATCATAGCACAGGTCTTGTCAGTGCACAATTTTCACAACAACCTCCCTAACCTGCATTGGTGCCCGTCCAACCTAGTCATAAAGAACAACTACAACAACACTAATATGGGTATGTGCTGAAAATAGAGTGTTTTTCAATTTAATCTTCTTAGATAGTTGTTAAAGAAATTGCTAAGTGCCATTTGAAGAAAGAACCAAATGACTAAGGTCCATTTCTGCTATGAACGGCATCAGAATGTTGTATTTCACTGTGTTTTAGTTTTAGCATTGACATCAAACAAGTAAATTGAGCACACAACCTGCTTCTCTTCAAACAAGTTTAGCTAATTGCAAATGACATACCAGTTAGATCTGAAGGAACAAGATATTTTTTCTTGTCCAGGTCTCCAATCCTTGCTTTTGGGGCTTTTTCAACAATAACCTGAAACACAGAACAGTACACTTTTCTTTAATTAGAGCAGCAAATCAGAGCACAATATCTCAAAAAATGAAAAGCACCATTGCGCTTAAAAGCTGGGTGAGGTGAAAGCTGGGGTAAAAACTGGGGAAAGTGAAGGTTGTTGTTTTTTGTACTTTCCAAGATGGAGGATGTCAAAGGATTTTTCAAAGAAGAGCAAAATATGATGTTTTTATCATTTCAGCAAATGTTAAATCTATTTGATCCGAAAGACTTTGACAACGTCATTAACATTTACAACTTGATTGAACAGGAAAAATTATCTCCATTCTAACGGTAAGGTCAAACGGTAATCCTTTTCAACTTGAAAATATTCGGAAAAGAAGGACAAAAGAAAGGAAAAACAGCAGACGATTTCAGGTGGTAAATATCGTTAGTTAGACATTGTCGCTTAGTGTACAAGATACGAGACAAAGACTTCTATAAAAACGTTCAAATGCCAGACAAATATTGGCATTTTAGTTTTTGCATGGTTTGCTTCGTAAAACGTATATGTTTATGTGAGCAGTGCTGTTATTAATACATTTACTTTTGAGTTCTGGTTCGGTTGAATGCACTTCTTGCGACCCTTCCTTGCGTTTATTCAAAAATTATGTTTACTATCATTTCATTTTTCCAAAAATTAAGAAAAGGGGGGTTGGAATAAGAGCGGGGGTTTGAAATTTTTTCAAAAATTAATAAGCGGGGGGGGACAATTATTCAGTACTCAAGAGTACATACTGTATTGTTAGCTATTGTATAGGGTCATACCTCCAGTTTGCGGACAGCTCCAGTCCCTGCAGGGACAACAAGCAAAAAATCTGGCTTCCGACAATAAAAAAGCCATAAATCCATGCCCTTTTCTGGTCATTTAAACCTTGTTTCATACTCATTTGGACAATTTTTGTCAAGAATTTCACCAGACAAAGCTGATCATTTTGTGAGCAAATTAAAACTTGACAGCCAAGAATCCTTTCTATTGCTAGCACTGTGAACAAACCAGTAGATTTTAACTTTGTGTTGTAAATCATATCGTAAAATATTCCACTGAGAATTTCTTTACACTCTGATTGTTTGATCATGCTTTGTTTTCAAATTCCCTTGGGAGTGGTGATGATTCCGCCTCACCTTCAGGATATAGGGGGATTACATGCCCCATCTCAAGTACACACACACATGTTATTTCATTTGTTTCTTCTGCCCTTTGACGCCCTGTGGAAATGGGACAATTTAGGCCCACTTTTCAGCCAGTCTGCATTCTTTGTAGCATGCGGGGAAGATCTTCCCTGTGCCACTTCAACTGCTTCCAGCTGCAGCTGTGCCATAACCCTGTAATAACACAATCTGTAGCAATATTTTAATGAAATGTACAAATATCCCAGACCCTCAGATGCACCAAAATTTACTTCAGAATGAGCTTCCCCACACCAAAATCAAAGAATGCAAACTGGCTTTTCAGTGGATTTTATGATCCATTTGCTTTGTCAATTTTAGCTTGAATACTGAGCTTATTTGAATCATTGTGATTTCCAAAGTATGGTAATGTAATAGCAATGGTTGAATTGTTGGAAACATATGACGATTAGAGATGGGCTTTTTAGGGAGATGGGCTAGTTCCCTCAAAGCCCAAATTGCCCTAATGATGAGAAAATGCAATCAGCATGATCAGCATGCTCGTGAGGAAAGATTTACGAAAAGGTTGAAAAATATCTGAAGGGCAGCCAAGCCCCAGCAGCCTTGGACCTATTTATGGGAGTGTAGCTTTAATCTGAAATAATGCGCTTCAAAGCAAATTTGTAGTGAATTCATTACATGACCGCAGACTGAAGGTCAAGGCCGTGAACTGGAAGAGACAACAATAAAAGCATACAACAAAACATACCAAAACGTTTTGGAGGGATCGATAAAATTTTAGGAGGGTGCCCGCGCCCCGGCCACTGGCCGGGGCTGGCCGGGGCCGGCCGGGACTGTCAAAATAAATGGAAAAGTTCTGATGGCTGGAGCCCAATTGTAGATGGCCGGGGCTGGCCGGGGCTGGCAAAATAAGCGGAAAAGTTCTGGAAATGCCCCGGCCAGTAGCCCCGGCCACTGGCCGGGGTGCGGGCACCTCCTTTTTCTTGTTTGGTAAATTTTCCAACTTTGATCACACTGGGAGGGAGCAGTTGATCCAGATCCCCTATTCTTTCTGCCTTAAAGAATATGTAAGCTTTTTACCTCTCAGAGATATGCTGAATTAAGCAACTGTGGCAAATTAGATCATAAATACACTTGAAGATGGCCGGGGCTGGCCGGGGTTGGCAAAATAAATGGAAAAGTTCTGGAAATGCCCCGGCCAGTAGCCCCGGCCTGCCCCGGCCATGCCCCGGCCACTGGCCGGGGCGCGGGCACCCTCCTAAAATTTTATTAAAAGATATTGATAGTGTATGTTTTACACTACTACTGTTATGATTCAATGGTTTGTATGCGATTTCTAAGTAATGATAATTGCCAGTTGAATAATACCGTCATGTCACAGAGGAGTGCGACCCTATCTTTAGCTGTACTTACAATCGAATCAAAAAAATAAATCTGCACACACACAAACTCCTGTTTTCGCAAAATGTTTTCCAAGTTTTATGGTTTTCAAATCTCCCTTTCCAACCCCACCAAGATCGAAGCATGAATAGCAACGTAACCTCGAATAAGGACAGAACGATTTCTACTTCCAGGCGGGCTACTATCTGTATCTGGTGGGTAGGCCATAAACATAGGCCTCATTACCATCTCGAGAGGGCAAGTAAACTTTTCTCCTGTTCTTATCAACTTACCGGCACACGATCTGGATATTTCTTGCGGATCTTTTCCCCTTCGGATCTTCGTTTTTCAAATGCATGCTCTTCTTTGTACTGCCACTTCATATTTGCTTGGAAATTCTCGTTTAAAATCACAAACTTTCGCTACCTTCGACCTTCGTTTCACTTTTGTGATCGAAGTGTTAAAGATGCTACTAACTGCGCATGCCCTAAACAAATGAAAACACTCGAGTCACATGATCTTACGTCATCGTTTGCAATGGCTTCAGAGCGCTTCAGAAAGAATAGGCACAATCTAGGTCAAAACATGATGAAAATACTTGGGACTGGGACAAGTAGTCACAAAATTGCTCTACTCGGGTCTTTGATTACGTGCGTCTCGCCCCCCCCCCCGTTTCAATGCTGCTTGAATCAAATGCCATTTGAGTCGACCATCTCAATTCTCAACATTGAATAAGGGAGGAAGGAGGATCAGAACGTCTGTTTTTGCCTCGATATATTAGGAAACATTACGAAAACACGGAAATTTGCTAGTGTCTCAATTCATTTTGGTCAGGATTGCCTGAAGATAGTGGCTAACAAACAATGTTCACTACTGCCACCACGGGTTCTCGCCTAAATTTCGGGCAAGGGTGTGCCGCCCACAGTTTCAAAATGGCACCCTTGGCTAGACCAATTTTTCTGAAAATGATACCCTTGGCTAGACTAATTTCTACATCAAAAGTGCCATGAGTTGGCATTTTCTAGGCAAAACTTGCCAAATTTTGCATTGTAAGGACCAAAATTTGAAAAAAAATTTGGGTTTCTTTACAGGAATTACCGAAGTTTGACATTTCTTTGACCAAAATTACCAAAAAGTATACCCTTGCCCAGACTAAATGTGCGAAAATTGGCAAAAAGCATACCCTTGGCTAGACTAAATGGACTAAAATTGGCAAAAAGTATACCCTTGGCTAGACTAGAAGGTTTGAAAAAGCATACCCTTGCGGGCGGCACATCCCCAGGTACCTTTGCTTTGCCCGTGACTGCCACTCTATTCATTATTATTATTATTATTATTATTATTATTATTATTATTATTATTATTATTATTATTATTATTATTATTATTATTATTATTATTATTATTATTATTATTATTATTATTATTATTATTATTATTATTATTATTATTATTATTATTATTATTATTATTATTATTATTATTATTATTATTATTATTATTATTATTATTATTATTATTATTATTATTATTATTATTATTATTATTATTATTATTATTATTATTATTATTATTATTATTATTATTATTATTATTATTATTATTATTATTATTATTATTATTATTATTATTATTATTATTATTATTATTATTATTATTATTATTATTATTATTATTATTATTATTATTGTTATTATTATTATTATTATTATTATTATTATTATTATTATTATTATTATTATTATTATTATTATTATTATTATTATTATTATTATTATTATTTTTATTTTTATTATCAAGGGAAACACAACAGTTAAAACTCTGTACGTTTCGATTAAAAATCTTCGTCAGCAATACTTTTCTAATTGGACAACCGAGGATTTATACTCCGTGGTAAACAACTTCAATACAGTTAAAAATAAACTAAAATTACATTTCATTACAAAGAACCCTATCCTTAGTAAACATGACTGACCCCAAATTTAAGACCCAGTGGGAATTAAAATCACGTTTTAAATTCAAACTTTCTTCAGCGTAAACAAGAAATGAAGTAACTGGGACATCAGCAAATGTTCCCTCCCATATGACCCTCCCGTATGTCACTATTTTTAGAGCTCACTATTTTTTTATCTACTATTACTTTTTGGTAATAGTAGATATGGCTTGCCCACAGGAACATAATATAAGAGCTCACTATTTTTTTATCTACTATTACTTTTTGGTAATAGTAGATATGGCTTGCCCACAGGAACATAATATAAGTGATAAACACAGAGAAAAGCTTAACAAGTACCAAGTACCAAGTACCAAGTACAAGTACCAACAGCTTACAATTTTGCTCCCGTATGTCCTATAGCTATTTTTATTATCATTATTATTATTTCAGTAATTATCACAGTGTAACTGGCAATGCATTGTCCACTTTCAGGTTACATCCCGTAACTTAAGAGAGTGTGCGTACTGTCTGTATCGAAAACATAAAAAGTCTTCCTGCTATTCATTCTCTTATGTCCAGTACTTTCCTCACAATCCTGGCCGTGCCTATGAGGCATGCTTTCTGTAATGGTTGTACTCCTGGGTCAAAGTCTAATGCTGCAATGTAACTCTTGAATCGTTTTGAGACTACCCCAAGTGCGCCTATAACAACTGGTATTATTGCAACTTTCTTTACTTCGTCCTTCCACATTTTCAAAATTTGATACTTTAGTTCGTTGTAGTGGTCCAGCTTCTCCTCCTCTTTCTGCTTCACTCGAGTGTCAAATGGGCATGCCACATCGATTATTTGGCAGGTCTTTTCTTTCTTGTTCTTTAACATGATGTCTGGTTTGTTATGATCAATGCGGGTTTCAGTCTGAATAGAGAAGTCCCACAGTAATAATACTTCATCATTTTCAAGTACCCTATTTTCTCTTGTCACTATATGGTTGTAGTACTTGTCGTCGCACTCAAATCCGAATTTCTTGCACAGGTACCAATGAATGACGGCTGCCACTTTATCATGTCTCCAGCTTTTGTATTCTCTTTGTGCTAATTTTTGGCATTCAGATACAATATGTGCAATTGTCTCTTCCCTTTCCCCGCACATTCTGCATTTTGATGATATATTTTCTTTATCAACATTGCTCTTTACCCAATTCGTTTTCAGGGCTTGGTCTTGTGCCGCTAAAATTGTCCCCTCCGTTTCTTTCTTTAGGTACCCGTTCTTAAGCCAGTTCCATGAATTCTCTTCATCTCTTACGTCCATTGTCTCTTTGTAGAATACTGGATGAAGTTTCTTTTGGAGATATTTATGCTTCCTTGCCTCTGTTAGCTCTTTCTTCTTATCTTTCGGGTCACCTTCATCAGATACAATACCCTCTCTACCTACTTCAGCCAATAACATTTCGCTGCTGTTGTAGATGTAATAGCCAATATTAGTTTGCTCGATTTTGACACATTCTTCAAAACTTAACAATCCTCTTCCTCCCTCTGCTCGCTTCCAGTATAATCGGTCTACATCAGCTTGAGGATGTAACGCTCTATATATGTTTAACAGCTTCCTCGTTTGCCTGTCCAGTTCTTGTAATTCTAATTTTGTCCAATCCAATATTCCTGCACTGTACCGTATTATGGAAACCGCCCGCGCATTTATAGCTTGGATGACATTTCCACCATTCAGATGTGATTTTAGTATTTTCCTCACTCTTCTGACATATTCTTTCTTTAACTTCTCTTTCATTTCTCTGTGCTTTATATCATCAAATTGAAGAATTCCTAAATACTTGTAGCCCTCTTGGTCATCTAGTGATCTTATCTTCTTGCCATTTGGCAATTCAATTCCTTCACTTATTACAAATTTTCCTCTCTTCATCTGAATCATCGCACATTTTTCGATCCCAAAGTCCATTCCTATGTCCTTACTGAACACCCTGACTGTCTGGATAAGAGTGTCTAACTCTTTTATTATTATTATTATTATTATTATTATTATTATTATTATTATTATTATTATTATTATTATTATTATTATTATTATTATTATTATTATTATTATTATTATTATTATTATTATCATTATTATTATTATTATTATTATTATTATTATTGTTATTATTATTATTATTATTATACGCGACATAACTGTGTAAGTCCAGCCTAATGATGTTGTAGTCTACCAATATTTGCTAGTCTACTTGGTAAGAGTCATATCTACAATGTCATAGAGTCATGATTGTTGAATAATCCCGCTAATAACTTTGTTCATGATAGTCTCACTTTCCACAAGGACAGTCTTTTGCATATTTTGGCATACTCCTTCTACATCATTTTTGTCCTTTATTATCATTGAAACTTGTTCCGCCAACCTTTGCATTCCACCACCCAAACAACCAATTATCATTGGCAAGATCTTTACATCATACCCCGGTCTTTTCTCTCTTGTTGTAAATGTCAGCTATTGGTACTTGTTAAGCTTTTCTCTGTGTTTATCACTTATATTATGTTCCTGTGGGCAAGCCATATCTACTATCCAAATCTTTTTTTTTTTGCCCTGTCTTCGAGTGTCAAGTCCGGTCTCCTCGCTCTCTCAGTCACCCTCAGCTTATATTCAAAATCCCACAGCATCTTGCTCTCATCACCTTCGACAACTTCCCCCAGTTAACTTTGTACCATAACACATCATCGTTCAGAATTCCTTGTTGTTTACACCATGCCACCGCCAATACTTTCAGGGCGTTGTCATGCCTCCGCAAATACTCTGTGCCAGCAATAACCCTACATCCAGCTAGTACATGTTCAACTGTTTCACTGTACTCTCCGCAGAGTCTGCAATTCTCATCTTTAACCTCAAGACCTCTAATGGCTTTCCATGTTCGCGTTTCGACCATTTGTTCTTGTAGATTAATGATCGAAGCCGTTTTCCTAGGATCCATATTGCAGTTTAACCAAGCACTGCATTCAGGTTCCTGATTTGTGAACATCCAACTTTGCATTTGCTTCTCTGCGTAATCTGCTTTCCTTTTGCTCTCAATTCCAGTTTTCATCATCTCCTTTATTGTTTTCCAACATTCTTTCCATGGTTTTGTCATTTCTGTTCCATCTAGTACTACTTTATCCTTGTCAAACTGCATATTTATTCCTAGTTCTTTCAATGAATCCTCAGCTTCTCGTTTAATTGAACAGTATTCACTTCTGCATTCTCTCTTCCAAACTTCACTAATGCATACGCTTGGTGACTTTGCCATATAAGTTGCCAAACGGACCTTGGTCTTTTTATAAACATCTCTGAAACTTATCAGCCCTCTACCTCCTAACTTTCGACTCATGTACAGCCTTTCGTCACTTGACAGCCTACCAAGCATGTTCTTGTTTCTGAGCTCTCTTTTCACTATCATATCAAATTCATTCAGTTCTGCCTTTGAAAATCTGATTACATGCAGCAACAGGGATTACCCTACAATTAATTGCTCTTATTAAATTCTTGTCATATAGCTCAAGCTCAGTTAAACTTTTCAGTCTTTTTGCCATTTCTGTCGTGACTCTTTCGAAGACTTTCTCTTTATCTATCTTATTTCCCTGCTCAATCCCAAGAAATTTGTATGTTTCGTTCTGGTCCGGGTCTAAACTTCTCCTTTTTTCCTGCAAAACCTCTAATCCTTTTATTATTATTATTATTATTATTATTATTATTATTATTATTATTATTATCATTATTATTGAATTATCGCACACTGATAAAATGTCATTTCATTCAGCGGTAACGGCTCCTTGATATTGGTAACAGCAAGTCTCCTCAATTTTCAAGGACTTTTCTTAGGATCCGTGCAGATTGCAGGATTACAGTCTTCTGCATCTCTTCAATCCTGGTCTCAATTCCCAGTTCTTCTACTCTCCTTTTGATGTCTTTTGGTGGTGTTCCTAATGCCCCAATGACTATGGGTACTACTTTTACTTTCATATTCCACAGTTTCTGGAGTTCTCTCTTTAAATCCTGGTATTTCTCAACTTTCTCTTTCTCCTTTTGCTCTATCCGGGTATCATATGGGATGGCAAAGTCAACGATAATGCAGTTGTTTTCCTCTTTCTTGATCAAAATTAAGTCTGGCCTTCTAGCTTCAATTACATGATCGGTCTGGATGGTGAAGTCCCACAGTACCTTGCAAGTATCATTTTCAACCACACTTTCTGGCTCATGGTTGTACCACTTCTCGCTTACATTTACCCCAAACTTCCTGCATATGTCCCAGTGGATTCTTCTCCCGACCCAATCATGTCTGTTCTTATACTCCTTTTGCGCCATTTTGCTGCATTCGCTGATGAGATGATTAATAGTTTCATCAACCTTACCGCACATTCTACATCATTATTAATCATTATCATTATTATTATTATTATTATTATTATTATTATTATTATTATTATTATTATTATTATTATTATTATTATTATTATTATTATTATTATTATTATTATTATTATTATTATTATTATTATTATTATTATTAGAAGAAGAAGAAGATTACTAAAATTGGTGGTGATTACTAAAATTGGAGGTTACTAAAATTTTGTTTACGAATATTGAAGTGCATGCCACACAATCCATCCACTGATCTATTGAGTGACGATATTCCAGTCCTATTGCGTTTAGAGAAACAAATCGCATACATAAATGAAGCAGTACAGCCATTCTTTACGGAAAAGCGAGGACATGTCTCGAGGGAACCTGTGTCAAGGAATAAACTAACTAACTTGTGGCTACATAATAGGAAAAAAGCAATTGAAATAATAAAGAATGATAACAAATGGCCACAGAAGTCACCTTTTGAAATTAGACAACAGGAAACAGAGGAGTTTTATGAGAAAGAAAAGTTATTCATTTTAGAAAGAGAAAAGAGCAATGGGGGCATACTACATGCAAACTCAAATGCAGATCATAATTTGAGTGTTGACTTGTTTACAGAAGCAGAAATCGAAAGTGTAATTAAGAAACTCCCAAATGGGAAGTCTCCAGGCCTAGACGGAGTGCAGTATGAAGATGTGAAAAAGAATTTCAATATAGTAAAGAGAAATCTCGTTGATACATTTAATGTGACCTTATTAAACAGAAGAATACCAAGGGATTGGAAGCACGATCTAGTTAAGCGAATCCCAAAAAAGAACTTCCAACAAGAGGACCTAACAACTCTTAGGGACATTTCGTTATCATCAGTAGTCTACAAGATCTTTTCACGCTGCATTATCCAAAGAATTTTACCAACTATTGCACCAAAAATTAGCTTCTGGCAACGGGCTTTTATGCCTGGCCGCAACAGACAGGATTTGATATTTTGCTTAAAAACAGCTTTGGACGACTTTAGGCACCTTAGTACCAAGATCCACATTCTGTTTATTGATTTTGCAGATGCTTATGGGAGTGTAAAACATGAAGAGATAAGGAGAACACTGAGAGAATATAATATATCTGATGATTACTGTGCAATTATCGAGGACATCTATGAAAACCCATCATTTCAAGTAATGTGTGGAGATACGTTGTCCCAAACAATTACAATCACAAGGGGGACTAAAACAGGTGACCCACTGAGCGTTATAATATTCCTGATGATCATTAATAAAGTATTGCAGCCTGCCTATAACCATGCTTTGGTAACATTAAACATTGAGAATGAAAGGAAAATAAGACCCCTTCCGATTCAAGCGTACGCCGATGACATAGCAATGATAGCCTACGATTATGAAATGCTGAATGAAATGATTCAGGTCTCTGAACCATTGTTCAACAGAGCCGGATTAAGAGTAAAAGCATCAAAATGCGCGTTATTCTATGAGAGAAGATCAGGAAACAATTGGTACAAAGGAAAAAGTGACAAGAAGCCTACCTTGAAAGTTCAAGGAGAAAAGATTAAAATATGCAAGAGAGATGAGGGGTACAAGTACCTAGGAAAATCTTTGACTGTAGCCGGAGAAGATGAGAAACAAATAAGAGAATTCATTGAAGATTTCAAAAATATCATTGACAAAATAGAATCTTGTTCGCTCCCAATCCCGTTGAAAATGAGTGCCTTTAACAATATGGCCTTAGCAAAGGTGCTACATCATTTTGACAATAGTAAACTAGAAGAAAAACAACTCGAAGAGATGGATTCCAAAATTAGCTGCACTGTCAAGAGAATGTTTAATCTATACCCAAAGACAACGGACAAGGTATTCTTCATAAACAGATTGCAAGGAGGATTAGGTATTAAGAAACCATCCAACGTATACAGAGCAGCACGCATTGCTCACTTAATGAAAATGTTAAATCATGATGACTCTAACATTCGACACATTGCAAGGGAATCTCTGAAGCTAGACATGAGGTCTAGGGGAGTAAAAACGATAAATGAAGAGGAGGGCTTCTTAGGGTATGAGCTGGACAACAACAGCAGGTTAATGAAAAAGAAAAACATATGGGGGTAATTCAGACTGGCCAGATTTGCTTCACCATGTAAATAAAATCAAAGGGAGAGTAGTATACAAAGAGGATAAGGCTACGATTATCATTGATGGAAGAGAGATAAATCAGAGAAACCTCAAACGAGAAATTGAGAAAGAATTCGAAAAGATTGATCTATTAGGGTGTTTAGAACTACGAATGCAAGGAAATTTTATCAAAATGGAGAACATAGAGCAGAAAATATCACACCAAATCTATTATGGATGGAAGCTGTCAGATAGTCTTGTTACATTTGTCGTACGTGCACGAATGAATCAACTTCCTTGCAATCAACTAATCAACATGTGGAACAAAGAACATGAAAAGAGATGCACATTATGCAATCATAACATTGAGTCGGTTGCTCACTTAATGAGTTCGTGCAGAAAATTTAAAGATTTGTACTCTCGGCGACACGATCGTATTGTAAGCACAGTAAGTGAGAAAATCCAAAAATCGAACCCAGCATCACATTTATTTGTAAATAAAATGGCAGAGACAGTTTTTCCAGCACTTCGAAATGAAATAAAAGAGATAAGCAGCAGAAAGCCAGACATAATTGAACTGAAAGAGAATGAAAAAGAGTGTGAAATCATTGAAATTACAGTTTGTTTTGATATGTATATGGAACAATCGTATTCAGGAAAAGCAGAGAAGTATAAAGAGTTGATCAGAGTGCTTGAACAAAACGGGATCAAGGCAAAAATCAATGTGCTTTGTTTTGGATCACTTGGCTCAGTGCACAAGGAAGTAAGAACATGTTTAAAAAAATTAGGGCTGTCATATGAAGAAGCAAAATCAACGATGAAATGGTGCGGAGTCTCAAATATGATTGGTGGAAACATCATTTGGCGGGAAAGATGCAAGTTAGTACACGAAGAAAGGAACAGTGAACATTGAAGATTTACCAGACAAACATTTGACGCAGAGACTTTAATTTCGTAGCTCTCGTTAGTCAAAGCATATTAGATTATTATTATTAGAAGAAGAAGAAGATTACTAAAATTCTTAACCTCAGGTGAGACAGAGCAGACAGTACCTCCTTCTCCAACAAGGAAAGATATTTTTCCAGAACTTGGTCATCCTTAGGAGGCTCCCACCTGGACTTGACCCTTAATTTATTACTACTAGGAATCCAAACCCGCGCTTCGCGCGGGTTTGCAATTCCTAGCTCCTGCGGAGGGCTCGGCGGCTACCACTGATCAAGTGGCGCGCTTCGCGCGCCACTTCCTCAGTGCCGAGCAGCCTGTAATGAAGGCATTGAAATATCCATCCAACTGATGTGATTGAGACCAAAAGTCATAGTGACCAAAACGATTTTTAATTGAAAAGCACCTTGCAGACTGACGTGCCCAGAATTTTTTCCGGAATGGTACATACTGGTGACTTCAGTATTTACCCATGCAAAAAAATCATTGCATTCCTAAACTTCTTCCCAATGAAGGTTCTTTCCTGCGATACTCTTAATGTTACTTTACTTATTTACTGTCCGGTATTCCACTGTTCTCTTTTATACGATTCTTCGATTTCCTGGTCAATCCTTTACTGCTGTTAGAACCCGCATTATAGAAACTACTACTTTTATTAAGACACCTCACACTAATTCTTTTGAGAAATGGTACCCCCATATTCATATAAGAAACAAAGAAAATTTGTACAATATTCAATGGGAAACGAACAGGTTCCTTTGAAAGAAGTGGTTTTCTGCGATACTCTTAATGTTACTTTTTTTATTTACTTTCCGGCATTCCACGGTTCTCTTTTATACGATTCTTCGATTTCCTGGTCAATCCTTTTGTTAGAACCCACAAAATAGAAACTACTACTTTTAAGACACCTCATACTAATTCTTTTGAGAAATGGTACCCTCATAAGAAACAAAGGAAATCTGTACAATATCTAATGGGAAAGCGAACAGGTTCCTTTGAAAGAATTGGTTTTCTGCGTTACTTTTAATGCTAATTTTGTTATTTACTGGCCGTTATTCCACCTTTCTCTTTTTTACGATTCTTCGATTTCCTGGTCAATCCTTTGTTGTTGTTAGAGCCCACAAAATAAAAACTACTACTTTTAAGACACCTCACCCTAATTCTGTTGAGAATTGGTACCCTCACATAATCATATAAATATAAGAAACTTGACTCAAATGGGAAACTTGTATGAGAAACTCGATTCATGTAAGAAGCTTGTACAAATTTAATTAATGGGAAAGTGGACAGTTTGCTTTGAAAGACGTGGTTTGAATTTCGCGGGTTGTTAGTGTGTTCCACATAAAACTCGGATTACTTATATGCAACACTGAACAAAAGTAAGGCAAGCAGCTATGGTTACATACAAGATTATGATTTAGGGTATCGACTTTCAGTCACGAAATCGGGAGAAGCTAAATTCACTCAGTCATGTAATTTCTAACTATAGCAACATAGTAAAGGCCCAGTAAAAGCTGTTTGGTTTATGTTTTCGAACTGGGATTTCAGCAGCACTCGGAGTAATGATACAGGTAAATTCTTCGTTGTTATCTATAGATTTCAAGTAAACTTAAATCTTTAAAAACGGTGAAAGTAAACAGTTATGAGGATAGTTTCCTTCGCTGAAAGAGTTGGCAAGCATGCTTTGGGTCAGTCTAGTTTTTCGACCAATGGACGGAAATCAGTTCTGTTTTCACAAGCCTGTTGATAGTTGATCTTGCTACAATAACGTTCTCTTGTTCAAAACAATCTATGTTCTCAAGGACTCGAAGAACGAAGTTTTTTGCAAAAAGTTCACTGTTAAGACTCGTAGCGGACGATGCGGTTTCCACAGGGCGAGGGATTTTGTCCACAGGGCTAGCTCTGCAGATATCCAAGTGAAACCGCAAGAAGGCTTTTTCGCTCCTGGCCTCGCTGCCTGGCGTTTTTGGGCGAAAAGAAGCAGACTTGTGGAACTTAGGTATTTTCGCGGATTTTTTGACGCGTAAATGCACGGGCTACCCGGACGGGAAGAAGGAGATCTCAGTGACGTATGGATTAGCGTTTTTCGTTTGATCTCACCGCTCACCGCTTAGTTATAGTAGATTATTATCAGAAAATGTCCTGAGAATCACTTCCCGTATCATTCCTGAAATGCCACCTTAGCCTCAATTATTCCTGAAATGCCACCTTACCCTCGTTCTCCTCTATACATCTAAAGCATGTACTTTAATACTATGCAGAAGGCGGACGCAAAGAAAAAGACAGATTTTTGGCACACTGAGGCCTTTCGCACCTACATTCTCATCAAAGTGTGACTTTAGATTCAAAGTTAGAGTCGAGATTTCAGATTTCTTAAGGCAAAATGGATTAATGTAATTGACAGATTGATTTACATTATTTCTTGTTCACGGGGATTCGACTTAATTCAGTTCATCAAGGCGTATCCGTGTTTGAATAGTCTGTTTTCGTAATCTGTTAATAAATTTGAGTCACTTAATTCAAAAAAATATAAACTTTGAAAAATGGTTCTTCGGGGAACATGTCTTGGAAAGTTGCAAGTCGATATTCCACTTCTTGATTCCGATATATGGCTGTTCATTCGTCATCTTAAATTTGTTGCTTGCCCAATGTTAATTCATGTTGCCATTACACATGGTACACAAAAGGAAATATACTACATTTTTGCTATCGCAGGTGATTCGCGATTTTATGTTCCATGTACAACCGTTTGCTGTCGTAAAGTTTGTGACTGGCTGCAAATACAATTTACATAATTCGCATCGAGTTTTACTGCATAAGAAAATTCTGGGATCTTGTATTTTGAGTTGTCTAGGATCAGCAACAGATGTGAATTTGGCTTTCGTTAATATAGAAGTGAAATAATAAAAACATGTATATACATCAGTATGCGACTACCTAAATAAAAGTTTTCGTCGATTTACAAAAAAATTTATTGAAAATTTTTAAGCGAATTTTCAGCCCGGTTAGAGAACACCAACGAGCTTTCATACCTAAACACACTATAATACCTATGCCTTTTGGTCCTCGAGGCCAAATTGCATTCTGCAACAGCGAAAGGCTATGCATTCCAGTTACAACTGTGTCAACTCTCGCTAAACGAACTACAGTAAACCTTGATATGACTTCCAGTTCAGCCTACTTCATGCCTAGCTCACGTTTTAATGAAGAAACATTCTGCGGAGGAGAAGTGCTTTGCCTTGTTTTGTTTCTCTTTTACAGGTGCACTGAGAAAAATTTTAATTCAAGCACGGATAGGGCACAAAGGTAGTCTTTCTCGATCAAGTATAACTTCTTCTTGAATCATCTTACACAATGGGAGCTTTGGAAACAATTTGGGTGTTGATTGTGTCCACAATACCTTGCCTTAATGATATTTAATCAACAAATTTATTTCGTTACCTTGCTTGTTTTCATTTCACTGTTTATCTTCTTGTTCTTGTCTGGGAGCACATCAGCATGCAATCAACGGTTCTGCATGGCCTAATTTTTTGAACTGCACCTCAATTTGAAAGCCGTGACCTGAGAACTAGTTCCCAGATCGACACGGCCTTCTAAAAGCCGTGACCCGAGAACTAGTCCCCAGATCGATACGGCCTTCTAACGACCTCGTTAGAAAGCCAGGTCGATCTGGGAACTAGTTCTCAGGTCACGGCTTTTAGAAGGCCACGTGAACTAGTTCTCAGGTCATGCTTTTTAGAAGGCCGCGTCGATCTGGGAACTAGTTCTCAGGTAACGGCTTTCAAATCGAGGTGCAGTTCAAAAAATTTAGGCCATGCAGAACCGTTGATAGCATGCTGATGTGCTCCTAGACAAGAACGAGAAGATAAACAGTGAAATGAAGACAAGCAAGGTAACGAAATACATTTGTTAATTAAATATCATTAAGGCCAGGTATTGTGGACACGATCAACACCCAAATTGTTTCCAAAGCTCCCATGCTTACACTGCCAATAATAAAACTCAATGAATAGACTTCCTTGAAGAAGGTCCCAAAGGAGTAAAACAGATAATAAAAAGGCACCCTAGG
Organism: Aurelia sp. 3 sensu Dawson et al. (2005); assembly: GCA_964020215.1. Classification (NCBI taxonomy): domain Eukaryota; kingdom Metazoa; phylum Cnidaria; class Scyphozoa; order Semaeostomeae; family Ulmaridae; genus Aurelia; species Aurelia sp. 3 sensu Dawson et al. (2005). The sequence continues at coordinate 6,247,239 of OZ026584.1, forward strand.
AGGGCCCTAGGAATGGAAAATTTGTGCTGGAACTGAAATTGGATGGACTGGCAGTATTGGAGACATGAGTTTTAAAAACAAATTGCACGGGAAAAGGATTTAATAACTAAGAATATACCCATCGACTGAGTCAGAGAAAACGCCTGCCATTTAAAAGGCTACTGCTCCCCGAATCTACAGAATGTTTCAGAAAAACGCAACTATAATTTAAGATCTCCAAAAATTGACAAATTTGAGTAGATGTAATACCATCTCAAGTTACAATTTTTCTTCTTTCTAATGATATGCAGTTTGGATACATTGATGGACATATTTATCATTAAATTGATATTTTCTTGAATATGGCCAATTTCAAATGCAGCATGCTGCAAAAGCAAAATCAACCCACATTTTCCGGTAAAAATTATGAAATAAATTTTGTCAAGGTACTTCAGGTCTAAAAGCACTTGAGGTGAGGCCTTGCGAAGGAAAACAGCCAATTTCATCTTCATGAGATGTGTTTGAAGATAATGATAAAATATGCTCTCACAAAGGTGGATTATCATCTACGTAAATGCCCTATCACTTTCCGGCATCTAAAACAGGACATACTTGCGAAAACGTCAAATGAGTAATGAAAAATTCAATTAATGTACCCAACTTGGATATCATTGGAGTGCAGATAGATAGTACTTTCAGATGGTATGCGTCAAAATGATTCATATCTTATCATTTCCCGAGTCTCAAATGAAAATGGGTTGCATTTTTTCTGAAACACCCTGTATAAGCAATGATACTTTGCAAATATCTGACTGAATAGTCAACGTGTTCAATTACTTTTAGAATCTCTTCTGGCTGAATTTGGTCAGGGATCCTTTCAGATTTTACAATGCAGATAGCAGAAATGCATACTACGGTGCACCCTTTCGGCAGGACGGTGCGTGCTGGTTGATTGGGGTCAGGGAGCGCCGAAGGGTCGGTTTCTTGCGCGTGTTGCGTTCGGCACGTGAGGGGGATCGGCTTTGGTTGCCTGCCGCGCGCTGTTTTGTCGAAAGGGCGTGTTTCCATGATATGTCTGAGTGCTTCTTTGACAATCTGCAGTAAGGTGGGGGAGGTGCTCTTTCCGAGACGCCCGTTCGAGTCGCTTTTCTTTCTTTTATTAAATCATTTGTACATATATTTTGAAATCATTGTAAGTGGCTGTCGTAGTTGGAACTTGCTGACATCATGTCCTTTCCAGCTATGGCAGCCATAGAATATTTGCGTTGTTTAGTTGTAGTTTTAATATTTTATGTGATAAAAAAAAAAGATTTAACAAGGGATTTTCTCCGGGAAGCCCTTCTAGAAACCCTGAAAAACATGTGTGTATGCGTGTGTGTTATCTATTTTATTTCGTTAATTTTTATATAATAGCTTCTTCTTCCTTGGGCCTTAAACTCTTGATTTAGCAAGTCAAAAGGCTTATCGATCCAAACACTTCCTTATCTCAGATTGCTGGATGACGTCATTTTACGCAGTTTCTGCTTTCTGCAGGAAATCTCGTGCATACATGGGAAGTTATCCTGCCTGCAAACTCGACTGGTTTACCGAAATAGAAGTAAGTTGAATGGAAAATTGAAAATTCGCTCCATTCAACTCAATTCGATCTCAATTTCTATAAGCTAGTCGAGTCTGCACGCAGGCTATGGGAAGTGGGAAGGAACGGCCAATTAAAGCCAGGTAAATTACTAAATCTAATTGAACATATCAGCGATGAAATTACAATTTACAATTTCAACATATCTATCACCAATGAAATTTGACAGCTTTCACGGTTATTGCTTTAGTGTTCAAGGAGGAGTTGTTCTTTAAACACTGGACATCTTTTTGACTCATCTAGTACAAGAAATATTACTGGGATTTCTAACAAAATATGAATAGCAGAATGGGATCCAATGACCCCTTTCAAGACCCTCTTTTAAAGGAATCCAAGAATAGCAAGCAGCAAGGTTCTATGTTTTCTCTACAATTTCTTGTCACCTATAGCATAGCTCTACTGACTAACATACACTGTTGTCAAGCGGAGTGACTTTGGTCGCTTTTTGTGTGTTTTAGTTCTTAATTCTGATTGAAAACAAAGTTATACCAGGTGAGTCAAAAGTAAGTAAGTATGTAAGTAAAAGCAGTTTCATAGTCTTGTATCTAGCCAAAGGCTACTCAACCGACTTTACACCTTACTCCCTTGTCACTATACTTAAAGAGTCACCGCTAACCATGATCCTTCATGGCTCTAAATTCAACTTTTGTATCATCTGAAAGCCATTTCTGGCCTAAATTCTCTTTGCTTTGCTTTTCATTTGTCAAACCAAGGATTATGTTTGACAATGGGTATTAAGCATAGACAAAGCTGCAGAGTCCAAATGATGATCTTTCTCTTGCTTCAATTTCAAGAGGGGCCTAAGCAACGGACATACCGCCCATAACTCGCACGTGCTGTCCCCAGGGGGGCACTCGGCACATGCACATACGGGGAGGTAAGTCCGATATCTTTGGGTCAGAATGTTGCCAAAAGTGATATTTTTGGGTCCAAAGAAAACTGAAACTATGTTGATGATATTTTTTGATACCAAATATCGTTATATTGATATTTCTGGGCTCGATGGAGGCAATCCTGACTTCTATTTGCATTGTTTGGGGATATTGTATGTTCATGTACAAGGTTTATAGATATAAAATGAGCTGATATTTTATGGTTGCATTGAAGCTGAAGTGATATTTTTGGGTTGCCTGAAAATTTCTTGGACTAACCCCCCGTATGCGTATGTGCTGAGTGCCCCCCTGGGGTGCTGTCTCGAGCTGTTTGTTTGCACATAACAAAGAAAGGGCGCAAAGCCTAATGGTTAGCAGAGGATCTTTAACAGCATTTAGCAAGGTGCAGTCACAGATGGTGCTCATGGACCAGGTACCCATTTATACTCCTGGGTGGAGTGAGGCACAACCTGTGTTGTCCAAGGATGCCTTCCTCAAATGTCGCCAGTTCTGCTTTCGAACCCGTAACTCTTGGATCGTGAGCCCAACGCCTTACCACTATACCACCAAGACAACGATCTCCGTTTGGAAGGCCACAACTTCCTGGACGACACTGCATTAACATTCAAAAGAATATCATTCAGAAGTGAACATGTTCAATTCAAATATATTTTTCAATTTGCTAAACTGAAAATGGCCACTCGAATCCATTCTTAAGTTATGAGGGATTTTTTTGAGAACGTCCCCTTCAAAAAACCGGCAAAATAGATCTAAAATCAAGACCAAATTCCTTGCCTTGCAGAAAATGACTGGTACATGCTTTTGCATCTGTTCTCCCATTAAGAGGATCGACAGTGTCAAGAGAGCATAAAAACATTTTGCCAGGGAGCTTTATCCTCCCAAGAGGTTGCCATAAGGCAGAAATAATAGTCATGATTTCAGGTTTTCTTTATGGGTCTCTTGAAGGGCCTCTCCTAAAAAATCCCCTCACAATGACGGGGCGGCAAATTTCAGTTGGGTAAAATAAATTATAGTGGGTTGACCATATCCACCATAAACTAATGTACTGGCCAACATTATCATTTCAAATCCAAATAGCAATATGAGCTTTCAAATGGGAATCACTTTAACTTTCTCACCTGCTAATGCCTAATGCATAATACAAGTGGTCTTTAAAATGTGAGCATTAGATACTGCTTGATATGTTAGAAAAAAAGTTTTGGTGCTACACTCTGCTTATTTTGAAGCTGGAGTTTGAGTAATTGATTCTATTGATTGAAGTCACCCCAAGTGACTGTAATCATTTTCTCTGAATTTCAAGATCTTTTACCTCCTCTTCTATCCCATGAACAAAAGGTATCCTCGTAGGAACAGTCTGCACATATTCAATGTATTCTTCTCCAAAGAAACGGACCAGAGCACATTCTTCACTTTTTACTCTCTCCTCAAAGAACATCCATGATGCATATGCATACGCAGGTGCACAAAATGGGTTGCATAATAGCAGCTGAGTGCCTAAACAAAGAAAAAATTATGATCTGCTTTGTGGAAAAGATATACCATAACTACTTCTGTGACCTAAAGACACCAACTTCATTACATTGCATGGTTGAAGTCCCGGGGGGGGGGGGGTACATAACATGTTGAGGGTACGGGTATGTGCCGCCCATATGGGTGGGTTTTTGGGCCCAAAATTCTCTAAACAAGGGTCCCTTTTTCGGTAGAGTTTCCATAAACATGGATGGGTTTTGCAGAAATTAGCGAAAAATAGCGAAAAATGGGTCGTTCTCCGCCAAAATTCATAATAAAAGTGGGTATGATAGCAAGTCTCGGTAATTAGAAGAGGGTACCTTTCTGAAAACCGGGCGGCAGAGCCCCGTCCATCCGCAAGTCATGTAGCCCCCCGGGGGTTGAAGTTTCCTATAAAATTAGGCTTCTCGTCATTAGGATTACATCTGCACAGCAAGTTTCAGCAGGCAAAGGTTTGGTAAATAGGACACTGGATCCAAATGAGAATTTACATGGGGACCAGATCAATAGACCTTTTACCTATTCTACGAAAGAGCCTGGATCGAGCGATATTTTTATACAATTTTATACACGAGGTTCGATAGAGTGGCGTTAGAGCTTCGATCGCAATTGTGCACATTCGAGAATTCTACAAATTGTAATGAAATATCGTTCGATCTACATTCGCTTTCAGAATAGCTAAAAGGTCTATTCAGGAATGCTTGCATTCAGGACTCGGGGGGGGGGGGGTAACTCAACCTATTATGTGATGGGGGGGTGCCATTTTGCCCGAAAAATTGCCCATAATTCCGTACATTCTGGTGGATTTTAGGGCCATAATTCCACAAATCGAATAAAGATCTGGGCCATAATGCTGGAAATTATGAAAAATCCCCTGAAAAGGACACCCATAATTCCGTGAAATGTCAAATAATTGTGAAAATGATACTCATAATTCCGTAATGGCTTGAAAAAAGTACCCCTAAAAAATGGCACGTCCCCGTACCACGAACAGTACTAAGGTACCCCCCCCCCCCCCCGAGATTCAGGATCAGATCCAACTGGACTTCAGTGAGCTTTTGTTGGCACTCTTTGGTATACCTATTGTCTCATTTTTAATCGTAAATGGTAAGAAACCCAAAGCAATTCCTTCCTATTGTTCCTATGAAAATTTCGAGCCCCAATTCGGATTTAGCACTCAAACATTAGTCTAGTTACATGTTTTTAACCTGCTGGCATTTGTGATGTTGATTTTATGACAATGTAAAGTTCAAAGATTTATAAGGGATTTGACCGTGACAAATCGTTTGGTCATTTTTCACGGTCAAATCCCTTACAGATTTCCAAACTTTACGTTGCCATAAAGTTAACACCATGACTGCTAGCAACATGAAAACTTGTGGTTAGGTTAAAATTTGGGTGCTAAAACCGAATTTGGCCTCCAAAATTTCATATGAACGAATTTTGAATAATTTCCAAAACGAGGCTGTTAATCGAAGTGGTGTATTGTAAGTGGCATTCAGGGTGAGGACCCGGTGACCTCGTGTCTTTCCTCGCCATGAATGTCAAAGTGAATGTAGTTGTAGTTTTTTTTTTGGTAATTGTAGTTTTTTTTAAATTGATGAATAAACTGTGGCCCACTGAAATTGTGAAAAATGACCCCTAAATAGATGTTTTTCGTTGTTTCGTTGTTTCGTTGTTTTCAAGAATTATTTTCTTTTGACTGAAATTTTGCACTCTGATACGGCCAGGTCAATAACGCAGAACACCTAAATTCCGCAAGATGGAGTTCGCATTACTGATCTTTGCATCAGGCCAAAATCAATAATGCGGAATAAGGTTTATCGGAAAAATTTGAAATTTGAAAAATGCGTTGTGATGCCACAGTAACAACAATTTGATTTCCCTTGATGTTCGTCGCTCCTAAAATATCTTAGCGTCTGTAAATCGCGTTTGCAAAGAACAATGTGTTTGGACCTTACTTAGGCCCATCTCGAAGAAATAGCTTTCTCCTTGTCCCTTGCAGACCAACATCGAAGGCTTGAAATTACCTACTTTCACTGTATTTTCATAAAGAAAATGATAAAAATACTTCACTTCATCATTTAAAGTCATGTGACAGGCATGTCCGACAAGTTCCGCGAGGCCAAACTCAATAACACGGAATTGGATTTCGCAGAGGCTTTTGAAATTTGAAAAATGCGTTGTGATGCCACAGTATCAATATTTTGATTTCCCTTTTGGGATCGTCGTCGCCAAAATATCTTAACGTCTAAAAATTGCGTTTACGAAAAACGTTTTTTTTATCTTACCTTACTTGGGCCCATCTCAAAGAAAACAAAGGCTGTAATCTAGATGGGCCTAAGAAAAGTACTACTAGTAACATCATTCTTCGTAAACGCAAATTACAGACACGAAGATATTTTTGGGGCGACGAACATCAAGGGAAGTCAAAATATTCCGAGGTTCCGCGGAATTTTGGCGCTCCGCGTTATTTGCCTGGCCCTCTGATACACTCTTCATCTCATTTCTGATTGCAATTTTTTAAGTAAGGCCAAAGGCTTCTCAATTTTCTCATGTCACTTCCAGTACTGGTAGTATTAGACCTGCGATTGCATGCACATGCCTCCATTCATGCCTAGAGAGGTCCAAAGAGAGTTGTTTATCGCAAGTGTAAACATTTTGCTAATCAGATTTTCTTAGTGTCCTTTGTGGCTCTTGCTGAATAATGATATGATTTGCCTTTCTGGTTTGCTTTCCTTCGTAAGCTTTCTTCTAACAGTCTTTCCAGAAAGTTTCTAAAATTGTGCAGTGTCTTTTTAATGGTCATCTGGTTGCTGGTCCACTGAACTTCCAAAATGATAGAACCAAGAACTTAGGTAATCCACTTTTCGTCTTGTCCTGTTTCGTGTTGGTATATCAATACAAGGAAAACAGAGATTCCATTAAAGTTAGCAGATTAACAAGGAGATTAGAGGAAAAATCTGTTAAAGAAAACAACGAAACCGTTCAATTTTATGTCTGTAACACCAAGATGTATTTCATCTTTGTGAAATTGGATCCTTTACACTGACAGAATGATTGTGTTTCTAAAACATGCCTACCTTTGCCTTCCAACATTCTTCCCACACGGTTTTTTACTGGGATCATTGAGGTAAAATTAGATTTTGGACTTTCTCTTCGGGGTTCTTCCATCTTTAGTACCTTGCCAAACTCAAAACACCTACGATCACATGATTGTTAGACAAACAGAGTGTTTTTCATGTTTTTGAAACACGGTATACTTTACACGGTTTTTTCAGCGCAAAAGGATTTTCGATGCACTCTTCTTGAAAGCAAAAAGAGTTCTTGCCGAAGGTGTACAAGATTTTGGGAGTGAAATGCCCCTGAAAACAAAAAACTTTAAATTGTAAATTTATCAGCAGCCTTAGCCTCTGGGCACCATCGCCAATGGGACACATTGCGATAACAAAGTCATCTTGGGGGCTGGTGCCATTAATTTTCTTTAGGATCCATAAACAATCCTACGACAACTCTATTGAAAACAAGAACTCCTGCTTGAATGAAAAGTCATAGAAGAGGACAGAGGAAACCATACTCCTCTATACAGTTAGTCCCAAAATAAAGGGCCACCAATACCTCTCTTGTAGTCTCTAATGCCAAGATTCAGCAAGGGTATATACACATACACGGCATAAAAGCCATAGACCCAGTTCATCAATAATCTAATTGAGAGCCATCATTTTCATTGAATTTGCCTTCTTTCAAGCAATTCATCACCTATCTTGAAACTGATGTGCTGTTCCAAAAGTCGATGTTACTGAAACATGGAATAGGTGGAACAAGCCAGTAACAAGCGGAACAGGCCAGTAAGGAGTGGAACATGCTGGGAACAAGCAAGAAACATACAGGTAACAGGCCAGTAACAAGAAGAACAAGCCGGAAACAGGCCAGTAACCTATTGAACAAAGCGTGGAACTAGCAGGGGAGGGGGCTGAAGCTGACGGGAGAACACTAACATTGCCGCGACTATATGAAGAAAAGGAAAGAGAGTGACAAAAACACCGACCCTTCCAGTGGCGGCACCAGCTCTGAAAAATCCGAAAGAATTGCGGGGACTTTGACGCAATTTTTCAATCCAGAGGTATACCCAACAAATCTTATGCCGTTGTTCTTTGACAACTTTTGCCGACTTTTGGGATTTGGGGGGACAAGTCCCCCCAGTCCCCCCGTGGCGCCACCACTGGACTATTCCAAGAGAAGTTTGGAAGCTCCAGAACTAGAGACCATATGAAAATTCGTGCATTCACAAAATAAGAAATAAATTAATAAACTTTTAGTACTTATGGTCTGTCCTGCATAAAGACCTCAAAGTTTCTTATACGTGCATTGGTCTAAGGAAAGGTTATGTTTTCTGCTGAAGTAGTCAACAAAGCCTTCAATCCATTTTCGTTGATAGCAGACTAGTAAATGAAACAAAATGAAATTTTTGAAATTTCCGATTTCAAACCTAAAAATTTTGAAATGTATGGTGACTCAGAAGGCTTGGAAATGAATCTAACCCTTAGGGCATTTCACGTATTCAATTAAAGTGTACAAGATTTTCAGAATAAAAGGATTTTCATGGACTTTTGATGGGTTTTTCTTAACAAAATGATTTTTCCCAAAGATGTGTGAGATTCTTTGGGAGTGAAATGTCTCTTGTATTGGCTTTATAGGCCCCCCAATAATTTTCAAGAGATAGTATTTAGCTTTTCAACAAATTTTGTTTTATGATGATTAAATATCGCCATTTGCTTTATTAACTTGTTAACACCCTTATTTGCAAGTGTCTGTATACCCCCACAGCACCGTTTCTCATGCATTTATCAGAAATCAAGCTAAGCAGAATGTTTTAGATGGTTTTGTCTCAAATGAAATACGCCCAATACCCGGGGGGGGTACTTGACCTAAATTTGTACGGGGATGTGCCCACAAAACAAAATTTGTTCACCCTGCTCCAGAATTTTTGCCTTCACATGATACCCTGTTCTGGAAAAACTCGGTGAAAAGTATACTCAAAAACACAAAAATTGGACTAAATAATAACCTGTTGGAACAAAATTTCCTCTTTTGACATGTTTTGACAACCTGCTCCAGGAAATTTGCCTTCTTTTGATACCCTGTTCTAGAAAAAATAGGTGAAAACGATATATACTCTGAAAAGCGGCAAATCCCCATCAGACAAATATGCTAAGTACCCCCCCCCCCCGGGGTCCAATAGCATTATACCAAGATATAACAGTTTCATCATCGTAAGCACAGCTTCAAATACCCAAAGTTTTAGCAAGCGCTAAGTAAAATGCTTCCATGATATATGGCTATTGACATTCCAACTAATTCTTATCAAAAGACCAAACAACCGTATACAAAATTTTCAAAAATTTGAAAAAGATCATTAGAGTGTTAAAAATTAAAAATTGAAACAGTGTTTGCGTTATTAGGTTCTCTATGTTTAAAATGTTTGCTTCTGAAAGTAGAGACACTGTGTTTCCATATCATTATCTTTCGAAGATAATAATTCCACGAGATTGTGAAAGTTGTTTAACTTTAGTCCTTTCATCCTAGGCTGAGCCTTTCACTATGAAAATAAATGTAATACAGTACATCTCTATAAATGATGCTTTTAAAGGTGATGTAGTGATTGGATATGCTGATGTTGTTGAGGATACCGAGGACTGCCCCTTTTGTCTGAGGCCTTTGTTTTGCTGGTAATGTTCAAAGCAGATCAACAGCAGAGGAATTTATTACCATGCGCGAGAATCTCTTTGTTTCCCTGCTAATCATTGTTTGGATTGTGGTTGGATGCTCCGCCCGCATTCTTTCCACAGACCAAACATGCTTTCTGCGCATAATCACAGGTTTCCTTTTCGGGGGATAACCGTTGCTTGGAACATTGATGATTCGTATCCCCAACAAGATGATAACTGTCTTTTCCAAGGCGAGTTCGCCTATGGACAGGGGTATTGGTTGCATTTATAGCCAAAGTAGAGGGTGTGGTCATAAAAAGTTTTTTGGGGGCTTCGCCCCCAGACCCCCTCAACTTCTTTATCACTTTTTAGCCCCCCCCCCGATCCAAAATGTGCTCCGCGGTCCTTGTCCCGATATTGGGTAACTTCGATTGAAGTCCAGGGTGTTCCAAAAGACTGTTCGCTACTCCCCAAGTCTTACCAAGTCTTGCCAAAGATTTTAGGCCAATCGGAGGCACGTTTGGTAGAAGGTCGTTAACGGGGAGAGGGCTCAAGGTTCCAATCTTAACGGCCAAATGCCATTAAGAAATACGACAATCGAAAGTTGATGGCCCTTTAACAGGACTGCATCTCCTATCCGCACCCAAGGGCGGTAACATAACATGTTAAGGGTACTGGTATGTGCCGCCCATATGGGTGGGTTTCTGGGTCCAAAATTCTCTACACAAGGGTCCCTTTTACAGCAGATTTTCCTTAAACATGGGGCAAAAAATGGGTAGTTTTCCGCCAAAATTCATCATAAAAGTGGATACGACGGTAACTGTCAGTAATTAGAAGAGGGTAGCTTTCTGAAAACCGGGCGGCAAACCCCCGTCCATCCGCAAGTCATGTACCTCCCTGGGTCTGCACCAATGTACATCTGATTCTCTGTAGCAGTCCTGTTTGGGTATTGATAGCAGATCCCAATGGGGCAGGATCTGTGAGGTCCAGCATAAATGCATGGATCTGTGTAGATCAAATCCCATGTAGTAAATGAGGTCTTAATTTTGCATAATGGCCAATTAGGTAGTCATACTCTTTTGCTCCCCATATTATCATCTTCAAACTTTTCTTTCAAGGACTGCAGGTACTTTTGGATGATTGCTTAATTTCCTCTCTGCTTGTCTCATGGTCTTAGTTGCTGATTGGTTATCAAGTCAGTACAAAAACTGCAATAAAAGGCAAGGGAGTAACACTAACCCCCAACACTTCTGTTGTAACCACAGGTTCTCTCAGCGCAATGCAAGAAAAAGTAAATCAAATGCTGGATTACTGACCTACACTCCAATAAAACCATCCAAAATAAGAGGGATGTCTTGATATTGAATAAATACCATGCTTAACAAGCTGATGATCTTTCACTTTCTGATATTGCACAATATGAGTAAAATTTGATTTTGCAGTTATCATAGCTAGCTTCCTGCATGATTCTCCAAAAATCACCATAGAAAGTCCAATAACTGACACACATCTTGAGACTTTGCTTGTTTTCAGAATAGGGCACATCCATGTTTCAATGCCAAATTCAAGAACACTGGCTATAATAGCGATATGGTACTCTAAACTATGATTTATTATGAAGGAGTCGACACTCAGGTGCTCATAGTTGTACAGAGCTGTGAGAATGTATTCTGACAGATGAAAGAATGCCAGTATCACCATGTACCAACCGAAAATGTTCCATGGAAGAAGCGAGGTCCCAAGGGTGAATCCTGATCCACATATAGCGCCAAGAAATGCAGCATTCCGTACCACATCAGCAAATGGAACAAAAAACGTCAAAAGGCAAGCTGTCAAGTAGCCTAGTGTGAGATAGGCCCAGTCCAGTTGTGCAGATATGCTATGCGTTAACACATAGAAAAAGTACGTTGTAATAAATGCAAACGCAAAGAAAGCCACCAAAGCCACTCTTCCTTCTCTGCACAGCATTTTATTCGATGATCACTTGGAGTTATGAACAATTTCGGCGGCAAAAATAGCAACTTCTGTGTAGTTTTGAGATGCCTTGTCCAAAGTATTGAATGTGTCAATTTCTATGGAAACGAGGCCAAACCAATATTGATCTGATCTGATCTGAATTTACCAAACTGGTCCAGTGAATCTACCTTGCGTTCCTTTGGCGATCAAAATATCAAAACAATCAAGATTTCATTCAAAATCAGCCAGCTGGATCTAAACATAGTGCGAGTTACGAGTTCCACATCCTATGCGAGTTGCGAGTTGAACGAAAGCGAGTTGGAAAGTCAAAAGTGCGAGCTGAAAGCAAACTTGCAAGTTGCCTAGTTTTCTTACCTTACGAAAGAATACGTTTGTCGCCAAATAAACGGCTTTTTGAAATAAAAATTCAGTTTGCAACTATAATGAGGGGTACTTCGGGGGGGTCCCAATACCGCAATACCGCACGAAAAAGTTGCCAAATACCGCAATACCGCATCGAAAAATAGCAAAATACCGCAAACAGTAGAAAAATGAAAAACCACGCCGTTCATACAGTATACTGTTGTACTGCTATGTTGCGAATGGACGCTAGTAGCCAGGCTACATATACATACGCCCTGTATATTGGATTGTGTTTATCATGGGATCGCTGTTGCAAGATTTCAAATGAATTTCTGCTTCTCAAGTAAATTCTAACGCAGGTTGTAATACAACATGTTTGGGTTAAGGTTACGCTAAACGTTAGTAACATGATATTTGGTTTTCTCTCCCTAAGTCCGAACCATTAACAGAATCTAGTTGAACTATACATCATTCGATGCGCAAGAATGTAGGGATTTTAACCATATCAACATGATTGGCAAATATTGTAATATGATATTTTCCCTGCAAATTTATTGCTTAGAAGAGTGTACCACCTTCTAAAGTTATCTTGTACCCTTGCGTGTAAGGAAACAAACTCTGACTTACCGTAAAAGCTCTATTAAGCCCCCCTCTCTATTAAGCCCCCCTCTCTAATAAGCCCCTCCCCTGTGAGTCAAAATTTGAAATAAGCCCCCCCCTCTCTTTTAAGGCCCTACTAGCCCTGAAAATGTCAAAATGTCGAAAAAATCATTAAAAATATATTTCATGTAAAATTTATTCAGGAATCTGATTCAAAAATCAGAACTGAATTATCTTATTTCGTTTTCATTCCATTGTAATTTTTATGAGGGCAAGTACTGGCAATTCGCATTGGTGGCATTGTCAAAAACAATTTCCGTCAGATTGGAAATTGTCGCAAAATGCACTCATGCAAGTCAGGAAAACCGTTGGTATCTTCAGTGAAAAAGAAGAAAAACGCCTGCAATACTGCAAGATGAAATGGTCAGCGGTTTCTGGAGTGAATACGAGGTCTTTTCAAAATGACTGTTTGCTTTGAAGCAGTGAAAAGTTGTCCGTCGCAAATTAGACTGATTACGATTGAGTCCCAAGAATCGCTATCCAAAACGAGACTATTTTACCAAACCGAGGCCGCTCATCTTGGGACTCATAATATTACGGCATTTTTCTTGAACTGGCTTTGTTGCACTTTAGTGCGCCCTTTGGAACGAGGCTATTCGCAGCGCAATTGTAAACAGTCTGGCGTTGAGCGGGCTTATTTGATTTGCAAGGCAAGGAAGGACTGGTCAATTCTCACTGAGGAGGCTGCCGAAGGTCAGCGAAAATTCAGGGAAAAATAAAGAGAGCGTAAGTGTGTTTTAGTTATGGTTTTAGAAACTAAATGCAGTTATGAAACTATTTAAATACAATTCGTATTATGGCACAGGGGAACTTATTATGAAACCATTGAGTTTGTCTAAATTTCTACATCAATGAAGTGACCGACACAGTCCTGAAATAAAAATGGCGAAAGGTTTTACCTTCTGCAAAATATAACCACAGGTGGCGGGAGGAGATTAGTTTAAAATTGATAAATACCTCGCTTGTTATTTCAGTGTTTGCCAAATTTGTCTGGGTTAGGCCAACGAGAATGTTTTGATAAGATAGTGCCGGTTTCGGTGATACATTGTGGATAAGAATTGAGCATTATCATTCTCCTTAGTGCCACTTAGTTTCTAAGACATTCTTGATCATCAACAATGATCACGAAGTAGTACCAAAGAAAACTTGTGGACCAAACAAGTTTAGAGAGGTGCCCTTTTACGCAGAAAGAAACGTAAACACATTTCATGGGAAATTGCTTTCAGAAACTGCTAGCTAGTGAGAAGCTCAACTCTCAGATGGCCAAGAACCTCAGATCCATTTTTTTCAAAGCCTCACAAATTTTACATGGAACAAACCTTGCTAAGCAGTTAATAAACTCACCAATGGCAGATTCAGTGAGCCTTGTCTATAACAACTGCACAGATCCTTTTGTTATCAGGCCCATCGGATGCGGGGGGTCTGGTGGGGCTTCAGCCCCCAATAATTTGCTGATGTTTGTTGATTTTTCAAGTGAAAGAGGCTGTGAAAGCCAAGGTTGTGGTAGTGAAGACTGGAACTCATATATAGTCAAGAAAGCTACCACAATCTATCAAAAATGCAATATATATCTTGTTTTGATGTTTTTCTTAACCTTCCTTTTCTCCCCCTCCTATTCATTTATTGATCAAGAGCGAGACTTGGAGCAAGTCCATGGAGAGGCTTTAAAACACCTTGTTTTGAAATGCTCATGAGGGAATGTAGTTAGTGAAATCAAGCACTGCACTGGAACCTTTAAGAAACCTGGAAGAAACTCTGATTACTGACCCAAATTTTTAGTTTCTTACAAAGAAAATATGGTAATTCACACAAAATCCATGTCAAAACATTAATTGCTCAGCCCATGAAGAAGACAGGGCAGCTCCCAAGTAGCTGAAAATCTACCAGCACCTTTTTTACAAGAAACTTAGATCAGCTCATAGTAGCAATAGTTTCCAATTCAATATGAAAATTTCAAAATGTCAGTACCAAAAGTTTCTTAATTTGTTTCTTATATTTAGATACAGGAATTATATCATATAGCTTCTAACACTTGTGGGGATATGTTTCTTCACATTTCAGATACCTTATGGGAATATTTCAGAAGTTCAAAACATACCAAGCTAGTTGGTATTTGGTAGCTGGCTGGGCAAGCCAAAAATAAGAGTTTGACAACATATTTGCAGTACATATTTGAATTTAAGTAGAAAGTTTCTCAGCAATTCTTGGATATAGTTACCCTGGATCAGAGTATTTTTTAGTAATTTTTTGAAAAAAAATGTTTCAGTATATACTAAAAATACTCTGATCCAGGGTAGGATATAGTGCCTGAGTTTCATAAGATGTTGGTCATCTTACAGTAGATCCTTATCAAAAACATGTATATAATATTTGATTTTATGGCTACATGCACTGCTTGTGACATAATCAGCCATTGATATCCTTCCCAATGACATGTCCCCATGCAAGATGCAGAATATTCACTCAGTACAGCAGGGCATATGAGAAAACTCCAGAGACTCATTGCATCTTCAGCAGTAGCTAGTTTCACAATCGGTTAAATACATTGTCTCAAATATGGTCAAGTTTGATATTATGTTACCTTGAAAATATCAACAAAACAAGAAAATGTTCAAAATCTCCAAGAAAGTGCATCAAATGCCTCTATCTAAAGTTTAGATAAATTTTGCCATCTGCTGCTACTATCAGGTTCACAATTTGAACGGCTTTAGATGTAGCCATTTGTGATGTTAAAATTGAGGGGTGTATCACATGCAAAAGAGGCATATGGGATTATAAAACAATAGGATTTTTGGGGAATTTTCTGAAGAAGAAAAAGGCTTTTTGCCAAGGGTGTATTATATTCTTCCAGGGTGATACACCCTTCCATCCAAAGCATCACTCCCACTAACTAACAGTGTTTTCGCAAACAGTGTATGGTGTGTTGGTGTTCTTTGTCTTATTTCTAGACAAACATCAAAGGCAAAAAATCTATAAACTGAAGAAATTGGCTCAGTTCTCAAGTTTTGAAAACCAAAAATTTTTCCAGGCTAGCACTATGGACCAAATCAGGGTCAACCTGAATTTGTTATAATTCTTTGGTTACCCTAGGGCCAAACAAACTAGAGGCTTTCTGAAAAAGTAAATCCACTTTAAAGCAGTTGATCAGTCTACTTCATATCTGCTGGTACATGATAGAGATAAATATCATTAAGCACAACAATATTATCTAGTCCAAATCTAAGCTCTGCAAAATTTCCCTTTTAAAACAGCATCTAGTGTCCATATCATGGGAACTGTATCTTCAATCCTAGAAGAAAGATGTACATCAAAAGATATTATGTTTGAAAAATTATACATAGTTACTACAATAGCTGGTTTTGATTTATCTGGTCAGATATCTTTGATGTATCAGAAGTGACTTTTCCCTGATCTAACATTTCACTGTTACATATTTCTGAGTAACTGAAGAGTTGCACTCTGATCTGCACTCTGATCTGCTTTCTAGAAGATCTGAATGTCTCTAGGGTGGTTGTACTAGATGAAACGGCTGGTGTAAAACGCAGGTCATGCAGGTCAACGCAGGTCAATAAAACGCAGGTCAAATCGTGCGGCTCAAAAGTAGCGGCCATGGGCACACTGGCTGTAGGCTTTCTGCCTTTTGCGCAAGAGTAGTGCAGAAAGTTTTATTTGGAATTAGGCCTGTCCATCGACCTTCGATTAATCGAATAATCGCTGGAGTTCCGATTAATCGAATAGCATTTGGCCTAACCGATTAATCGAAGAGTGCCGATTATTCGATTAATGGTTCATAATCGACTGATCTGGTGCATGTAATAGTCGATTTTGCTGTACTAATCGAATCTGCGTCACTATTCGACTGTCATTCATAGTCGATTCTTCGCTAACATTGTGCAACTAATCGACTTTCATTCATAGACAGCCGAGTAATCGAGCATCGCAACATACCATTTTGGAAACAAAATCAATTGCCGGCCTTGAAGAAAAAAATCGATTATTCAATTATTCCGTCTGCTGGATATTTTGTATTGAAATGCTCTGTGGTTCTTTTCTCCAATTGTTTGTTTCTTTGCAGATATTTGGTTGTTGGCCCGTTCAGTCATTGCAGGAAACAGCTTATTTCGCTCATTTTCCTTCACAATTTTCATTCTGCTTTTTCTTTAGCCTTCACTCAAATTTACTCGGTTTATGGTGATTTACGTAAAATTTTGAGATGAAATAATGACGTCATGATGACGTCATATGTTGTACGATTAATCGATTAATCGGACATTTTGCTAGCGATTAATCGATTAGTAAAATGTCAGTCGATGGACAGGCCTATTTGGAATACTGCAGGAACGTTACCAGGGAAACGTTGCCATCTCAAAACTTCCACAAGGCAGGCCAAGTTTCCTCGGCATCTTTTGGCCTGTATTTATTGTGGATGTTTCTACTAATGATACATAAAATTCGGACCCAGGAAATGATACCCTGGGTACCAGAGCCCGGGGGGGGGGGGTACATAACATGTTGAGGGTACGGGTATGTGCCGCCCATATGGGTGGGTTTTTGGGCCCCAAATTCTCTAAACAAGGGTCCCTTTTTCGGCAGATTTTCCTTAAACAAGGGTGGGTTATCCAGAAATTAGCGAAAAATAGCAAAAAAGGGGTGGTTTTCCGCCAAATTTCAGCATAAAAGTGGGTATGTCCGCAAGTTTCGGTAATTAGAAGAGGGTACTTTTCTGAAAACCGGGCGGCAGACCGCCGTCCATCCGCAAGTCATGTACCCCCCGGGTACCAGAGCCTCAAAAAAATAATTTTTTTTGAGGCTCTGGTACCCAGGGTAAGGAAATGACTACAGGGTGAGGGAACCAATTTTATGTAAATTTTGTGATCATTCTTTGCTGTGTGGAAACCAAACAACTGGATGTGGCACGTCCAACATAAAAGAGGTATTTTGTTAAAAGGGCTAAAAGTGTGATAAAAATCACATTCACAACTTCCTACATCAAAATGACTGTTGCTACTTCCAACTTCCTTCTCTTATCGCAGTGAATTCAGTGAGGAATAACCTTTGGACTATCATACTTACAAAAGTTCAGTAGGCTGCGAGCCTGCAGCCAGTGTGCCCATGGCCGCTAGTTTTGACCCACACGACCTGCGTTGACCTGCATGACCTGCGTTTTACACTTGCCGTAGATGAAATGCAACCTGTGCTCATTTTGTTTTAAAATTCTTTTGCATGAAAATCTTTAGGGTGGTACTTAAAGAAATACATGTACCCCCTCCCCTATGGAGAGGCAGCTCATCAAATTGGAGGCCATGGATTTGTTGGGATACATGTGTTGGAAAGATCACCATTTCACCTAAGCAGTTGATCAGTCTACTTGCAAACCTTTCAGCTTCTGCAAAGCATAAAATGATAGAACAGGACTGTTTGTATATAGCCATCAGCCAAACTTTTAACACATTACATTGCAACAACCCAGAGAACTTTCCTTTTCTTGTGAATCACTATTATGATAGCACAGCTGTTAATGCTCTCCTGACCAAGTTGATGCAATGAATTTGACAAATCTGGTAAGCTAGCTGCCATCTCCACTGCAAACTTTCCTTTTAAACGACAACTCGAACGGACGACCGCATATCATCACAAGCACACAAAGCAAGAATAAATAAATGAATACAGAAATTAACTTACTGTTTGCACCTTTTCGAGGGCATCTATTTGCCCCTTTTCCCACAGAAGAAATACAGCATGTTAACCACATCATCCATTTCATCCCACCATTTCACTCCACCTTCGCCATGTTCGAATTTCGATTCATTGATGACGAGATCTCCTCCGCAATGGCTTCCTCCACGAAAACGAGGCAAAAATTGCGATTTCAAAATAACGACGTTTGATTATGAGTCGTAGTTAGAAGCGTCCGGCAGTCTTTCAATAGCGATAACTACGGCCATATAATCAGTCTAGTCGCAAATCAACGACTTTGAAAACAGAATTTGAAGCATCTGAATCTGCCCGAATCTGACTAATTATCGTTTGTATTTTTGTTGGGGAGATGAACCTGAGTAAGTCCGGTGAATTTGGAGTGACGTCGTTTTTGAGTCTTTGGCACATGCGTAGTAGGGTTTTATGAAGCGCGGGATTTTCAAAATCAAAAGTTCAGAAATGACCGTTGGAGTAATGGCGGCAAGAGATCAGATAGCTGCTGCCCACCCAGGTATACAGTACACAAATGGATCACGGGATGGTGTAAAGGCTGCCTACGTATTGTTTTATTTATTCATCACGATCCATCAGGAAGCTTTGTTTTCATACGAACACAACGAAAAGATACAGAACTGTGAAAGCAACGAAAAGAAATTAGGCCATCAACTGATCAACCCAGAGAACCTTGGCTGATAGGCCTTCTGTGGCCGAGTTTACAGTGAGTGTTTTGCCGCTAATTTCTCCACCATAAATTTTAGACAATTTGAAAAGAGATATTTATCAACAGAATCATGAAATTCGAGACCATGCGAATGTTGCTTTTGTTATCTGTTCTATTCGAATAGTGCTTCCGCTGCGTTGGGCGGAGCTTAGTGAATTACAATAGGAGTTCTTTCCTCTTGGAAACCCCATTGAATAAAGATATTCAAGGATTTTAGGCATGCAAAGAAAACAAAATCCAATTTAGCCTTGCAACTTGAACTTGAACTTGCAACTTCAAGAATATCTTATCCTGTCATTTTACAAGGAATGGACTGATTACTAAGCAAGGACCGCGGAGCACTTTTTGGATTGGGGGGGCTAAAATGTAATAGAGAAACTGAGGGGGTCTGGGGGCGAAGCCCCCAGAAAAATTTTTTATGACCACGCCCTCTACTTTGGCTATAACTGCGACCAACGCCCCTTTCCATAAGCCAACTCGCCTTGGAAAAGACAGTTATCGTCAGCATATCCAATCACAAGTCACCTTAGAAAACATCGTTTATAGAGATGTGCTGTGTTACATTTTTATATTTAATAGCGAAAAGGCTCAGCCTGGAATGAAAGGACTAAAGTTAAAAAAACTTTCACAATCTCATGGAATTATTATCTCCGAAGAATAATGATATGGAAACACAGTCTCTCTGCTGCTTTCAGAAGCAAACATTGTAAACATGGAGAACCTAATGACGCAAACACTGTTTCAATTTTTAATTTTGTAGCACTAAAAAAATCCAATAATTTTTTTCAAATTCTCGAAAATTGTGTATGCTGTTGTTGGGTCGTTTGATGAAAATTAGTTGGAACGTCGATAGAATTTATATTTTCTGTGCTCTTCAATATAAGTATGAAGAACTGCTAAATTATACTTGTTTAGACATTCCAGAGAGTGATGTCGAGTCCATAGACGTCTTGCTAAAAAAATTATCGTTGCACTCGTTGCCGGGTTAACGTTTCTGCGATTTACAGGTTTGGAGAACTCCCCTCATCAGAAATCTTTCAGGGACCGAAATTCGCTGTAAAAATAGCCACATATCATGAAAGCATTTTGCTTATCGCTTGCTAAAACTGTGGGCATTTGAAGCTGTGCTAACGATGATGAAACTGTTACATCTTGGCATAATGCTATTGGACGCATTTCATTTGAGGCAAAACCTTTTAAAACATTCTGCTTAGCTTGATTTCTGATAAATGCATGAGAAGCGGTATAGTGGGGTATACAGACACTCGCAAATAAGGGTGTTAACATTTTAATAAAACAAATGGCGATATTTAATCATAAAACAAAATTTGTTGGGAAGCTAAAAACCATCTCTTGAAAATTATTGGGGGGGCTAAAGCCCCCCCAGCCCCCCCGGCTCCGCGGTCCCTGTTACTAAGAGTCAAGGCTGTCGCTCCTTCAAACAAGCAATCCCAAATCTGTCAGTTACTGCGCAGGGACGAACCTTAAAATCAGGTTATCAGTCTGTAAAATCCTGCGTTCTGCGCATGCTTCAAAGACTCAAGTTTTCATTGGCCAGGACTTACACGATTTCTGATTGTTTTGAACAATGCAGGCTGAGGTTCATCTCCCCAACAAATTTGTTATTGGCACTTGGATACTTCGCAAACATTCAATTAACCAAGCGAAAATGACTGGAAAGAAACAAAGAAGCTTTTACAGAAGAAAGTTAGGAAGGGTGGATGTTTTAGGGGCCGTCCAAAAATCCATTTCGTCACGGATAGCGGAATTTGGCCGTTACGGGGGGAGGGGGTTTATTACTAATCCGTTAAGCGTGACGGAATGGAACCTAACAATGTTTTCAATCATATTTTACAAAGTGTCATCGCTGGATAACGTAAAGTAGAGACAGAAACGGCCTAAGAAGAGGTTCTCCTTGTCAACAGTTGAAGGTTTCTAACGATCGCAATGAAACAGTTAGCGAGATAGGTAAACACTAAATTCTGTATGTCCGTTAAGCGGAGGGGGGGGAGGGGGTATCTGAAGTTAGCGGCCAAATTCCGCTATCCGTGACGAAATGGATTTTTGGACGGCCCCTTAACTGGATCGCGCAAGAAAGGCCTATGTAGGCCCGGCCATAGAAACCCATGTTTCTCCTGATATCACTTGTGGAAACGAAAAAGCACCAAATGAAAGCAATGCCACCCAAACTTCAGCTTCAAAGAGAAAACTCAAAATGCCAGAGACCCACCACCTTACCCCAAAACGTTCAAAGAGGGTAAAAAAAGGACAGAACAAGTTGATGAAGTTCATGACCATGTGGTACGTAGAATGTCAGGAGCAACCAGTTCAATGGGAACAACAGGAATCAGCTGATCAAACTGGGTATAGACCTATTCATATTGAGTCTCTCAGCAATGCTATAAGGGATGTGCACAGATGTAGAAAGGGACATCTGATTCTGAAAGAGGAATATGCCTAAAGATTTGGCCTGATGTCATCGCACTTTATATGGAATGTAGCTGGTGCTATATAAAAAGACATCCCCGCCCACAAGCAATAATATCTGCACTGGCAGAGGGAAGAACCCCTAAGAGAGAAAGAAAATATTTCTTATGAGGCAGGAGCATTTTAATCATAGTATATGGAACTGAGGACTTAAAGGACATTAAGGGAGACTATAAAAATACACTAAGGGACAAAATGGTATTTTTATATCAAAAGTTTTGATGATCAAAGTTAAAATGGCGATTTCCAGAAAACATACATTTTCCGCTTCAAGAAAGGATATCTCTTGAATTATTCATGATATCTTGATGAAATTTTCAGGGTATGCTCATTTCATGATGCTAATTGATATGACACATAGAAATTTACCTACCATCAACCACAATAATGTTATGATATTCTAGACATACAAAAATGCACGAACAAGGGAAAAATTCATCAAAAGGTTTTTAAAGCTCATACTGAGATTTCCATGTGTTATATCAGTCATTGATCTATGTTGTACAGAAAACTTGAAAAGAAATCATCTTCAGGGGGCTCTCAAAACTTCAATCTTTTCTTGAACAAGGACCGGTCAAAAATCAGACACTCAGATAAACTAGCAAGTTCTTTTGCCAGGTGTGAGTTATAGCAAAACCAATTGCATTTTTAAACAGAGCAGGCCTAGGGCTTTCAGAATATATATAGGTTTGTGGGGTTAGCGTATGTGGATGATGAACTGAATTAAATCAAAATTTTTAGTTATTGAAAACTGGTTTCAGGGCTGGTACCCAGGGAGCGCCGAAGGCGCGGGAGGCGAAACGCCCAGTGAGCCTTATGTCGCGATGTGTGATGCACATGCAAACGAGGTTTTTTTTTTTTTTTTTGGTTTTTCACAGAGTCCTCTTCAGTGTTAACACTGAGCACAGTTACTTTAACGTGCAAGACTCAAGACATCAATTGTTTATTGTTCTCCTTTTACCATAGTCCAAATCTTTGTTTGTGTTGTTCTATTTCTCCTGCATAATGCGCAATACTTAATAGTTCTGTTGTTGGTGTGTTATACATTACTTGTGTTTCTTTCATCCCTTTGAACATTCTCTGGTACTCTCTACATGATACAATATGTTCCGTTGTCTCTTGCTCTTCTTTACAGCCATCACAAGTTAAGTCGTCGTATTTCCCTTTATAGTTTGCTCTTATTTTGATCATATTGAGTCTGAATCTCATTATTTTTGTTACATCTTTTATTGAGCATGTATTTAGGTATTCTTTTCTCTCATATTTATCATTTTTTATTAACCTTAACTTTGTTTTATTTGCTGTCTCATCCCGTACAATTTCTTCTATTCTTTTGTGTATTCTTTCTTTTATTTCTTTTTTCCATTTAGATTTTGTTTTCTTCGAAGTTGTCTCAATTTTGATATCAATGTCATACTCTTTTGCAGGTTGGTTTCGAAGGTTGCGCTCTTCCTCGCGAAAGTTTTGGAAATTTTTCACGAGAAGAAAATCACAGCTCTGTGGTAGGAAAAGTGGAGTTTCTTTAACATAAGTACCTGTGAGTATGCGATTTCTTTTCACAAATTTAATCCATTGAATATACAACTGCTTTTACTCCTTGCTTTAGCGTTTTTAGCTTTACAAACTTGAAATTTTGATACATTTACGGAAAGCGCTCAGGACCTAGGCCAGGCCACAGCCGCAGCTTCTTTGGGGCGCACTTCAATTTATTCAAAGGGAAAATTAAAGAAAATTCTAATTTGCTAATATTTAGATAAAATAGATATTCAAGAAGGTATGTGCAAATTTATTTTTTGAGATATTCTGAGATATGATGTTTAGGGCAGTTTTAGTGGTGCCCGGTCGTTTCTTGGTTTCGTCTTGTATGGCAGATTAGGCCCATCTTGGGTTAATAACATCTTTTCATTTGGCAAAACTGTCAATAACCCCAGGGGGGTACTCAGGTATATTTAGGATAGGGTTGCTCAGGCTGGAGTGCAAAGCATCAATCAAAAAAAATAATTTCTGGCATAAAAGTAGGCCTAAGCAGAAGCGTCGTGGCTGGGGGGGGGGCAGGGGGGCAATTGCCCCCCCCTAGCGTCGGAACTGTGGAAATTTTCGGAAATTCAGAAATTTTTCGGAAATTCTTTATCTCTTTGGCTTTTGGCACAAAGCACAAACTAGGTGTTTGTCGTTCCACTCTTTCAAACTTCATTCATACATCGTAGAAACGAATCATTCCATCTAGGATACTGACTGGACGGTATTACTTGTTTGGACGATTCATTGATATTTTCGTCTGCGGAAGTTTTGTACGTTGGTGGTGTATGACTTTTCTCCTAGCAAGGAGGAGATTGCGTACAGTTGTAGAATTTCGTGATGACATTTTGTAACGCTCCATTTGATTCGAATAATTGTAATGTGATCTAAATAAAAAATTTTCCTCGCACTCTTGTTCATTGAATAAGTATCACAAACAAATTATCATTGTCGCCAATGGCAAGCATGATGTTGGGAGATGCATTCTAAGGCAAAGTAAATAAAGTATTTTCAAAAATTTTTCTCGCACTCTCATTTACCGAATAACAGTCACAAAATTATCAAAATTTTCTTGTACGTCACTAATGGCAAGCATGATGTTCGGAGATGTCTTCTGCGTCAAATGGCAAGCATGATATTGGGACATGCACTGAAAGCCAAAGCAAAGGATGTTTCTTCAAAGATTTTCCTCGCACTCTGAATTACCGAATAACTGTCACAAAATTATCAAAATTTCCTCATCCCGATTGGCAAGTATTATGTTGGGAGATGCATTTTAAGCCAAAGTAAAGGGCGTGGCCCCAAAAATTTTCTGGGAGCTTCGCCCCCAAACCCCCACAGCTCGCTATCTCCACTTAATTTACCCTGGCCACGATGCCACGCCGCTGTTGCAGTTATGACTGAATTATCCGTAAATGATTTCTCGGTCAGCAAATAATTTGTTGAAACTCTTTTATGACATGATGAATGCACAACAGATGACGTCAAACGGAACGTTTCCTCCCAAGAAAACTGCGCATGCGCATGATGACGTCATTAGTTTTGACGTCATTGTTCGTCGGAAAATCAGCAAGTTATGCCCTCCCTGTCAATAGGTACCCACGACGCCCCTGGGCCTAAGCTAAAAAATATTTTTTTCTGATCTAACATACTGTACCCAAACATCATGAAGTTGGCATCTTAAATCTATGGAAAAGTGCCCCAACTGATTAGCCCTAACTAACTCGACTTCTCATGCTGTTAGGATTTTCAAGTATTTTTGCATGAATTGCACATGGTGTTAAACGCTGAGCTTGTCAATATCGAGAAATGGCTTCAAGGTAACAAGCTATCCTTGAACGTCGTCAAAACACAGGCTATGATAGTTGGGTCAATGCAAAATGTAAATAAAATGGCAGTGCAGCCTACTTTGTTGCCAGTGTTTCACGTAGGTGGTACTGATATTGACTTAGTGAACAAAGTGAAATACCTTGGTGTCCATATAGACAATAGTCTAACGTGGAAGTGTCAAATTGAGAACATAAAAGGGAAAGTTTCTCGCGCAATAGGCCTTTTAAAATATTGTAAAAACTTTGTATCAATGGAAACCTTGAACGACATTTATCGTAGTATTGTAGAACCACATTTTAACTATTGCTGCTCCGTTTGGGGCTGTAGTGGTATTACGAGAATAGAGTCTCTACAAAAGCTACAAAACAGGGCTGCTCGTATCGTTACGGGTAGTTCTTATGATGCACCTTCTGTGCCATTACGCAAAGAACTTGGCTGGTTGTCCGTCAAAGAAATGATTGTGAAAGAGACATCTACAATGATGTATAAATCTCTAAACGATCTTGCACCACAGTACCTTAGTGACCTATTCGTTAGACTATCAGATTTCCACACACGAGAGCTAAGAAACACCAAAAATGATCTTGCAGTACCGTTAATGCGAACAGTAAGTGGCCAAAAGGCATTCTCTTACCGTGGTACCAAAGTGTGGAACAAGTTTAACAATGATATCAAAGAGGCCCCCTCGGTATACTCTTTTAAATCAAGGTTGAGACAGTTGGGGTACGAAAATCTTTAATTTTGTATATTGCTTATTGTCGCCAGATGTATTTATTTTTATCTATTAATTTATTTGTAAATAGTTTATTAGGTACTTTAATTTTAACAGGGCCAAATTGTAAAACAATATCCTTATTGAATTTGTACCCTGTATAAATATGTTTAAAATATGAAATATGAATATGAAATATTTTGACTTTAGTAATGTTACTTGATTTTAGATTTTGTTTGTAGGATCTGCTTTCTTCAATTTTCTTACTTTAACCCATATTGGATACCCAAAAAGTAATGCAGAACTTAAGGAACCAAAAAATAAATTGTGCAAATGATTGACCCAAAAAAGTAAGCTCTGTCCAAATTTTAGACCCAAAAAAGTAACCTGAGCAACCCTATCCAAGATACACCCATAAGTAACCCCCCCTGGGTTATTAACTTGTAGTCTGGTGTGATCTCAACTGGTTTTAGCTACACAGTTACATACATTATTCTGCTTTGATAGGAACAGTCTATAACAAGTATCTTGCTGTAATAGGTCTTTCAATTTTCATTCATTTTCAGAATCCTGATGTGTCAAGCTATGGAATCTATGTGAGACTTGGCTTTTATTACCTGTCAACCTTCACTTAGCTACAGTACTTGTTGCTTTGCAAGAACATATTCCATTATGAAACTGTTGCAAAGAGACCAAACAATGCCTGCATCATATTCTTTAATTCAGATTTTTTAATTCAGACTGTAAACTAACTGCTTTAAATTTGTAATTTTGCTTGTTGAAAGTAAGAATAAATGAAAATAGAACATGCTGTAATATGGAACAGGCAACAGATTAGTAATTTTTGCAAACAATGCTCTGTTTAATTTGATATTATGCTAATTTGTAGAGAAAGGGAAACATTTACTGTATGCATGTGCCATCTTTTACATACAAACAATTAAACACTATAAAGCACAGATTGCACAGTTATTACCTCAGATTGTTGCCATTTTATACTCAAAATCAACATTAGAAAATGTTTGTATCTAATTTACAACTGAGTGCCAAAGAAGCCGGGTCGATGGAGAATTATCAAAGGGTTGAAAATGGTTCAATACAATCATAATCAAGGGACTGAAACAATTAGAGGTGGTTGGAAAAATTGAATGTTCATTTTCACAAGAATTAAAGAGAATCGACATAGTTAAAAGCTGGCCCGGGCCAGGTCAAAGATATGACCTTTTGTACTCGACAACTTAGACACATCCGGTTTCATTGTGTAGCTGCAG
Organism: Aurelia sp. 3 sensu Dawson et al. (2005); assembly: GCA_964020215.1. Classification (NCBI taxonomy): domain Eukaryota; kingdom Metazoa; phylum Cnidaria; class Scyphozoa; order Semaeostomeae; family Ulmaridae; genus Aurelia; species Aurelia sp. 3 sensu Dawson et al. (2005). Next base: position 6,274,179 of record OZ026584.1, read on the forward strand.
AAACAAAGGATTTGTGGGCGTTTCTCTTGCCTATTTTTAGCGGCTACGAGATATAGCTATGTCTGTTCCCATTAATAAGGAGGTTGGAATGAAAATTTCAGGAGGAAAATTTCTAAAGAAGGAATAACTGGGGGCAATTGATTACTGGGTACTCAAGTCAGTAATCAGGTATGGACCCCCATTCTCCCCTTGGGTAAGCCACTGGCCAGCAACAGAACAGAAGGTGCACACTGAGCCTATAAGAGTCTGTTTGGGGGTAGATCAAAGGGCCTTCATCAAGAAACTTCTCATTGGAATCTCAACTCTCAGTTCACCAAAAATATATGGGACTCTAGTACTCTGAGAAAGTACAACTTGGGAGATTGTTTGTTTTGATACAGGAAATCCTTGCTATATTCTAACTTTATTTTCACTTATATTACTTTTGATTAGTATTTAAACATATGAAAAGCTTGAAAACTTTGTTAAAAAGCACAAGTAGTAAACAAGATTGTTATGAATCCTTTAAGAAACTTTCAGTACTGACCCAAATTCTTAGTTTCTTATAAAAATATGTGAAACCCTCTTAACAGAGAAATGTTACATGTCTTTTATAAGAAACTGGTTTATAAGAAAGTAGTACTAAGATGGCCAAAATTTTGAGAAACTCTAGTACTACTGTATGTCTGAGAAATATTCAGAAAATTTTCAAAGTTAAAAGCATGGATATTGTAGCAAATATAGCATTGAACCTTTATTCTTGAGTAATATTAACTAACCATTTGTTTTTTCAACATAACAGAACACTGTTTATACTTGTATGATGTTTTAAATGCTAAGAAACATATCTGAAGCACTGCTAGCAATCACATTGATAATTTTGCATTCACAACATAAGAAACCAATTAAGAAACTTTCAGTATTAAAATGGACAAAATTTAATGCAAAATTGAGAAACTCTTAGTACTATAGCCTGATCCTAGTTTCTTATAAGAACCTGTGATGATTTTGTGGCATAAGCTTTCAGAACATTAAAAATGGACAAACATAGCCAGCCTGTCTTAAGTTGTGGCTAGGTCATTGTCTCTCAAAATGTTGCAGACAAAATATTCTTAATTTAAAGGATGGATGGGTATATATAATTGTCAGGCCCACCCTGAACTTTAGAGGATGGAAATCTGACACCTTATACCTTAAGCCATATTCATACTGAGGCCTCCACTTTATTTGTTTTCAATTACTACCTCTTTAGCATTCAAATAATATGCCTGAGCTACAGTTTTGACAAAATGTTCCAGGAATTGATACATCTCTCTGTAAAAAGTTTTCAAATGTTCAATCTTCAGCCAGTCATCAATTTCAGATCAAGTCCATCACATGTGATGTGCATGATAACATAACATAACATAAGCATCATCCTACTCCCGCTAGCATTCCTTTGAGGAAATTGGTATACATCAAGTCCTCAAATGCAGTCCTGTGCATACAAATTGTTTCAGTGTTATCCTCGTTTCATCGTGATGGTTTGCAGTTGTGGGAAAACCAGAGATTAGCTCAATTCTTCAGCATTTCCAGATTTACTCTCTTCAGTTAGTCAAAAATCATCAACTTGATTCATGATTGAATCCATGATTCTGTTTCCGTGTTCACTCAATAGAAAATGAATTAGACCTTGCCATCTTCCCTCATTTTGACATCAACTGAGCAGATCAGATTTCAGCTCTAAACGTCCAACAGGGAAAGCTTTCCGATACTTGAACTAGAACTGTAGGCCAAGTCGTTACCAAATTTCACCTTATCTCCCAAGTAAGACTTGATGGCAGGTAGTTATTGATGCTCCAAGCAAGTTCCTATAAACCATAACAGCTCTTTTCCTCAATTTCGTCTGTAAGTTAACTCTTTCTGTTCAACTTTAATGAATCCTTCCCTTCCATCGTTCCAATCCAATCGCAGCAAGAACGCCATTGTTTGTGGGACGTGGGACGTAATTCGGTAGCCTCGTTTGGAAATCGTGCATCACAGCTGAATCTTCAAACATTAGCGCGTTTCGCCTCCCGCGCCTTCGGCGCTCCCTGCTAGTACCCCCTTAAGCCCCCCCCCCCTTATACAAAATTCTAGAATTTACCAAATATTTTCCATTCATTTAGCTACACTACCTTCCATGTTAATTTTGGCACGTTTTGGAATAAAAACTGTGTCGAATTTACGTATTTCAGCCGTAAAATTGTACCTTGATTCCGCAAACTATGGGATAAAAGAACTGAAAAGCTACCAAATATATCCTTGTCACTTGATTTTGTGAATAAGCCCCCCTCTCTAATAAGCGCCCCTCTCTATTAAGCCCCCCTCTTGAAGGTCCGAAATTAAATAAGCCCCCCGGGGGCTTAATAGTGCTTTTACGGTACATCAGCAGGCAGTGCAGATCCTAAGCTTTTAAACTGTATCTGGGATTTTTCTAATTCCTTCTGCCTTTGATACTGCATGCTGTCAAAAATTGGCAAATGATTTGGCTGCCCTCCGACTGCTATATTTGAATAAAAAGTACGATCCAGAGTACATACAAAGAACCTGGGATACAATTTCCAAGCTCCAAGTCTGTTCTGGCCGAGTGCAAATTTTCGAGCCATTCGATTGATTCAAAGGGTGCAAAATAGCTCTTTCGTACCTCTACCTCGTGGATTTGTGAATCATGGGGAAAAGGGATTTTACTCATCGCACTGTCAGTGTGCAACACATTGGGGCCATATGAGCCACTTGCAATCCGGGTCATGTTAGGCCATTTATGCTTTAAACACCTAATAAACACGACGATACATGAATGCGCAATGCTATCTCAACAGGTCAAGCTATTTGGATTGGATTTTGAAGACCTCAAATAGAAACTTTGATTAAAAATCATGGAAACCTTAGTTTACATGAGATTTCTTCCATTTTCAAAACTTCTGTTGGCTTCCAACAAGGTATCAATGTGTGCCTTGAAAGTTCGGCTACCAGAATATGAAGAAATCGAAAAAGAAATGGATGTATTCAACCAGAAAACGTTTACTGCAGTCTTGAAGGCAATTTGATTCCGACTTGTATAGACCTTTTCTAAATCCAAAGCTGTGGTTTGATCTTCTTGGAACGTAGCATGATGAAGTAAGAAATCAAAGAACTGTGAATGCATACAGTAAAATTACAATTTGATCTGAAAATCGTTAGAAAATTGCTAAACAACAGAGCCAAGGCCCAAGCCTCTGAAATCATATGACTAAGTTAGCATTAGTTCTAAAGAATCGAGCTTGCTTAAGATTCCATAGCTGTAGGATTGTCATAGGTCATGGACAGAGATTTGCAATGTGCTTGGCCCAAAGCTCTCCAACATTTACATAAACATTTAAACAAATGATTTGAAGTACAAAGTTTGAAAATAGCTTTTAATAATGAACTCATCGTGGTAAACCCATGAATGTAGCAAAGTTAACTCCTGTAAAAGAACAGCAACCAAAACCTGCCTGTAACTAGAGGGAAAACGTTTGAATCGTCCAAGAGAACAGCAAATTAATCTTAAAACCTGAAAGGGTAAAATAAGTTAGCAGCTGCAATAAAGAGCAACGTTGAATAGCTGTTTGTATTGTTACCGAAATGACGAGGGTGCGACGAAACGCGTTTCTGTCCATTCAACGTTATGTTGTTCTTTAGTGCAGTTGCTGAATTATTTTTCCTTCGGGGAGGGGTATTTGACCTAAATTCGTAGTGGGGTGTGCCGATGAAAAAATCTTTTTACCCTGTTCTAGAATTTTTCCATCAAATGATGGCCGACTGTAGGAAAAATTGGCAAAAATTATTCTCCAAAACACAGAGGTTGGACTAAAAAACAACCCGATCTGACAAAATTTCCCTTTTAACATGTTTTGACAACCGGCTCCAGAAAAATTACCTTCTTTTGATAGCCCGTTCCAGAAAAAATAGTCGAAAACGATACCCTGAAAAACGGCACACGCCCGTCGGTCAAGTATACTATGTACCCCCCTTTTTTCCCTTAAGATTAATTCGTTTTCTCTTGCATGAATTAAAGGTCCAAAAGTTCTCTCTCTACTTACTGGTTTATTTTGGTTGTTGTTCATTTCCAGGAGTTAACAGCCTTCCTTCTACAGATTACAGTGCTTTTGTTGCGCTTAGTATGATGAGTCCGTTGTTCAAGACTATTTTCAAATTAATGTAATGATCCACAAGAAATGCAAAGGTGTTGTAAACTGTCTTGGAACCGTCTTGCTTACATTACAACGCTATATTGTTGGTAGATCTGTGGTGCAAATGAATTCAAATGCTACATGAATCAACAGGAAAACTTTCCAAAGCAAAATAAGGTTCTTTGTTAAAATTTTGTCGCGACCAAAATTTCAGATGAAAAATAAATTTCTCTCCTCCGCAGGATGTCTATTTCCAGGGTGAACAGGTGGAGAAAGACAAAGGGAATGCCCATTCTCCTTTGATTTCCTTTCCTCCATGAATTCGTCTTGAAGATGATGGGCTCCTTGTCAGGAAAATGGTATTTCATGAACTTTGGATGCTGATTTATAACGATACCGCATACCGCGCTGTAAAAACTCAATACCGCAATACCCCAATTTTTGCCCTTAATAGCGCAATACCGCGCAGAAATGACACCCGATACCGCAATCCCGCAAACCCCGAAGTACCCCTCTATAATGGATTTCTATTCATAAACATGCGTTTAGGCGGTTGTAATTTTCTTTATAAGGGGGGCTGCAGCCCTCCTATCTTCGGAAAATTTTGCAAAAATCAACCATAATCGGGCAGAAAATCGGCCTAAAGTCGGGCAAAATGTTCGTAAACAATGGATCTTTTATCGGGCATTCCCCCTAAATTTTATTTCCCCCTACGCTTATGGCCACTTGTAAGAAAGTACAGGTCTTTTCTTCAAGCTTTTCAAACTTGCAGCTATCACTAAACGCAGTCGCCGATATATATTACCCAGGGCCTTTTTTAACATTAGAACTTTGGGGAATGCCCCCCAGACAGTGAACTTTGCCGCCCCACTCTCGAAATTTTTGACCCCAGAAAAATTATCCCTTATTTTAAGTAAATCATTTTCAGAAAGTAAGCTACTGCCACCATCACTGCGCGGAGTTACAAGGCACCTTGCAAAAGCCACGTTGCATGTAAATGAATGGATAAAATAACATTAGTTAAAAAACATTAGTGCATTAGTTCATTTAAATCCTGATATTTGTGCATCAGTGCATTTAAATCCTGGCATTTTAGTTTAACTGATACGTAAAGTTATATCTATTTGATCAGTAGTTGTTTACTAATCTTATAAGTTTCATTCATATAAGAAATTTATGGAGGTAGCCTATCGTTAAAACAAGTACTAACATAATCTATTTCCTACACCTTGACACTTTGTTCACAGGATGAGTTAAGAAAAACTTTACGCGCTTGGCGGGCTACAAAATTAAAAGTATGTGACCGGTGACGGATACTCAAAAATTAAATACTAATCTACAGCAACAGTCAAAGGCTAGCTTAGATGAGAACATATGTTTGGTATAATCAGACAATTTCAAGACCCAACAATTAGAATATATATCCATGCAAGGGGCTTGTATGGAAATCAAACATTCCACGTTCCCTTCTAGTCTATGATTTAGGTGAAATTGAAGTTTACATTGCCAGTTTTGAATACAGCATTCGAATTTCAATAGAGGGTAAATCATGGACCAGAATGGAGTGTGGAATTGTTGTTCCAAAACATGCTCTCTGCAAGCAATTTCGAAATTTCCGGGTCTATAAGATGAGGTATATTACTAAACAAAATTTTCTCATCTGTATTGGCCTTTGAATGATGGATTAACATTTCAATTTTGTATATCGGTAACATACTAATCATTCCACAGCCCGCCAAAAATATAAACGCTTTTTCTTTTCTACTCACCCGGTACTAGGACTAGAATCTTAGGGACAGTGCAAAATTTATTATATGACATGGCCGGTGGAGACGAAAACTTTCTGGAAAAAAATCTGCTTGCCCCGTATAAAATCATTGTAGAAAAACTAACTGCCCTGGCGCCCTTTCCTTAAAGTCCTTAAAAATGTATCTGCCCTGTATTCATGAACAACGGACGTTTTACAGTACGTATCACCGATGAAGTAGCCAAAGACTATAACAAAATCAATTCTTGTACTTACGAATGTTTTTCAACGGAGAATTTACTTAGGAGATGAAGAGATAAGACTGATGCAAGTAACTGACAAGGCAATTCTGCGTCATCTAAAATATTCATCCTTCCAAGCATTTCTCTGCTTGAATGATTCACAACTTTGACATCAAAATGAGACATTTCACATTTCAAATTTCATCTTGAACTCATAAAAAGCTCCGTTTATATTTGCTTCAAAAAGGTGTCGACCCACCTCTGTTAAGCTAAATAAAAGTAGTTGCCCCGTTACGTTTTGCACCGGCCATGTTATAAAGTAAACTTTGCTCTGTCCCTTAGGATCATGGGGCCATCAACAAAACAAGATCAAGCACTGATCTTTTGGGATAATTTTAATCTATTAGGATTCCATACATGCTTAGGAAAAATACCGGTTTTGCTCAAAATTTAGTGTCCGTTATTATTGTCCTATCATCTTATAGCTACATACCGGGTGTCCCAGAAAAACGCGACACATTTGATCGGGAATAGCGGCAAGAATTTAGATCCAATTGATTCAGAATGATTTTTTAAAGTAATCCTCGATGTTTAACTTGAAGATAAATACCATATTGGTTGATGCTGGTGCATTGACAGTACCGGGTGATCCAAAAAAACTTCACGAGCTAGATTATAACTAGGCCCCTGAAATCAAACGCCATTGCCAAATGCTTTCCATGATTGTTTAGTTTAAAGGCTTAGCTACCTTTTGAGATGCTGCATGGTCATTTTGAGCTATGATTACCATCCGAAAAACCAGATTCACTGAAAATTTTGAAACCAGGATTCCTCATTTTGACTGAAATAATCACCATCAAATTCCAGTTAACCTTCTGTGAAAACTCGACATAGCGATGCATTAGAAGTCGTCTGGGGAGATTTTTTGTTTGCAAAATGAGTGACCTGAATTCCTCATTTAAATTTCATGCTCCAAAGCACAGTCTGAATTCAGGTGTTGTCACACTTTCCAAAAAATGGACAGTGAAGCGAGGGAATGGTCCAAGACCCGGGGGGGGTACTTCACCATAAATTCATACGGGGGTGTGCGCCGCAAGGATTTCTGTTACGACCCAATCCCAGAAATTTGGTCCGATATTGATACCCAATCCCAGAATATATGTCAGATATTGATACCCAATCGAAGAAGTAACAAAAGCAATTCGACGTCAAAAGGATAAGGGATAGAGGGCTGGGAACGATTATTTTGGTTCCAAGTGGCCATTGGAACGAGGTTCTGATCTGAGGACGTTTTTTCAACACAAAAATACTTGAAATCAGTTCACCTGAAACTGACCACGTGTTGCTCGAAAATTTATCAAGTTGTACTTTCATTCAACAGCCATTACAGAATTTTGAGTAACCCCCAATCCCAGAAAATTCCGAGTGAAAGTATACCCCAATCACAGAAATTTTCCATTAAAAGGATACCCCAATCCCAGAATTTTCAGGCCAAAAACTACCCAAAACTGGCGCACATCCCCGTCTTACCCAAAGTGAAGTACCCCCCCCGGGGTCCAAGAAATGAATGAATTTCCATATTTTTGAAACTGCTTTTTCTGACAGAACGCATATCTTAAACTAACGAAGCAACATCTCAAAAGATAGCGGAGCCTTTCAGCTACATGCGTACACCTTGTTTGTCTTCATAACGTTTGCTGTCAAGGAGATAAAGGCGATCTCGCTCGTGAAGTTTTTTTTGGCCACCCGATAGGAATATTAACCTTGAAAGTAAAATTTTGCCTCCATCTCCAAACCAGAGCTTGTAGATTTTGGTCTAAACTGCAGACATGCTGTTTGGGGAACCTCCGGAATTACGGCGAAATACGAGCATAAAGCCTTGTGCTGAGAAAAAGATTGAATAGAAATCCAAACCTTGACTTCAAAACCGAATACATTTTAGAGTTGCATCTGTTAAACAGGTGAGCTAGTTTCCTTGATTCAGCTTGAAAAATAAGTTAGTTCTGCAACTTTCATTGTTTGAATGAGATTAATTTTGTATCATCTGTCTTGGCATTATTGCGAAACACAATCAACTATACCCATGGGAAAAGTATCCATGAATACGATCCTTGGAAATGCTCATATGTGCTTGGCAATGACGGAGCCACGGGGGGGGGGGGTTTTGGGGGGTAAATACCCCCTCACTTTTTTGAAAAGATGGAAATTTAGATTCGTCCAAAAACCTCATAAAAATCTTAGGGTAGGGGTAGGTCTGCCTTCAGCTTTTAATCTCGCTTTCTTTCTCTAAAATATGAACTTATTGTTTTGAAATCTTTTTCTGTATTTGTCATTCTAATTTTGTCTTTGTCATTTCACATTATTATATGACTCATTCAAACTTTGACAAGTGGTGATACCAGTTGTAATACAATTCAAAACCCTGTATTAAGGTTTCTCGTACACACAAATGATTTCATCTGTCGATTTTTATCAAAAAAGGGTGTATCTCTATGTTCAAAAGGGCGTATTTCTATCTTCAAAAGAGGCGTTTCCCAAAGTCTTAAAGGGCGTAGCCCCAAAAAATTTTTCGGGGGCTTCGCCCCCGGACCCCATCTGTTCTCCCTCCCCCCACTTGGCGGCGGCTGGCTCCGCCGCTGGTGCTTGGGCTTTTTTGCAGGTGCACTGTCATTGAAAAGACATGTTCCTTCGTGTGTATGTGCAATAACATGTTTGTCCAGTTTCATCTTTGGACCTTATTTCGAAATGTTTGCTTAAAGTGTGCGTTCTTGCTCATAACTACTACGTTTTGCCAATGACTAAGGAGATTCTCCCACACAGTGTTTTTGCAGTTAGGCCAAAATCCGAAAGCTCTGGCTTGGAAGTTGAGGCAAAACTAGACTTTCAACATTAATATTCCCACCATCAATGCACCAATGTCAGCAAACAAAATATTTATCTCCAAGTTGACTATCGAAGATCATTTCAAAAACTATTTTGGGTTGATCGATCCCCTTCGATCTAAATTCTTATCAGTATCCCTGATCAAATCTGTTGCACTTTTTCTGTGACACCCGGCACAATATCTTATATTCAAAATTGAGAACATCGACACTTCAAGCAACACCAAGAAGTAGACTGTTCATTACATGGAATGGTCCCAACTTCGAAGTTTGATCCGCAAGATTTTTTCAGAAGAAGGATCGTCGTGAATCAAGGCCAAGTGTAGAAACTTACCAAAATAGAGAACTTGTTTCTAAATCTTTTGAAGGCCTTTAGGCAGGTCCAGAAGGCCTTTTGCGAGGTTAAACAAGGGTATATTTTAATCTTTAAAGAGTACCTGAATTTCATGTTTTTGTCGCAGAAAAGTAAGGCAGTATGATGGTCCAATCGTATTTAGTTACACAGTAATATGCTTTGTCAAGGGACAACTACGCAATGCTGTGATTGGTTTACTCTCCATAACAACGCTAAAATATAGATAGCCCATCGTTCGTTGTTTAATCAACTCTTATGATCAAAGCACTGTAACTGCGTTGTACAAAGATATCATGGTTGTACGTAAAATCAAAATGTGGTCACATTTCACGGAGCAATTAACCCGTTGTTTTGAAAAGATACTAACGAGGTAAATACGCCTAGTGTGACCGCAACCAGTGCCTTTCAAAATATCCCTTTCTCATTATAAATCTGGTTTAACTGTAACTAGCATTTTGCCCCCTCTCTTTTGGTTTTCCTTATGAAATACAATATCAATGAGGAGAACAGTAGTTTCAGTACACATTTGGTATGATAAGATTTAGCAAATTGTTTGAGTTTCTTTCAAAATTGTTTGAGATAAGAAAACCTTTATTTATTCAGAAGTCTTTGAAACTTCCCATCATGCAAAGCACTCCACCAGAAAATCTTTGTTCACTGTTGCAATTCTACTTCCTTGTTTCTTAATCGTCCAAAGCCTATTAGGCCTATTTCAACATAATATTTTCTGAACAAGTCACGGAAGCAAATCCTTTGGTTTTATTGAATACTTTTAACTTGACTCGCTCTGAAGATACCAAGATAAGAGTGCTTTATTGATGTTGGAGTCTGGTATGCGATGTTTCAAGGTCACTGGCTGGCCTTTGTGGGCCTTTGTGACAAGAGACAATGAAAGTGACAACGATAAGTGACAACGAAATCAATTTTTAAGCTTAAGAAATTTGACTCCAGCATTTACTTCTCGTTCCTATAGCTCGGCGTAAGCTCGAAGACGTCGTTTTGATGGATTGATGGAATGATTGCCAGATTGATGGAGATTGCCAGGATGGGACATGCTTCATCACATTCAGTTGGGGTTCTTTCGCTGGTAACACTACACACATGCTTCGGAGCAACAGTAGGCGGGACAATAGGTAAATATAATCTCGCACTTCTGAAATAATCATTTGAATCATGGGAATGACTGCTCTGTTTGTCTCAGCCTGAAGGATACTCCAACTTTATCTTGAGGCTGGTAAAAGGTACTTCGTGAAACATGATTTGCCACATACATTGTGGCCATATTTTTTTCCCATGAAACTTGAAAAGCCAGTTTTCGTGAAACGTGATAATGAGCATTTCATTTCCGTGATTCGTGATCCTCACCCCCTCTTTACAACCCTTTACCATTCATTTGTTTCTTAGATTAATTTTATATCCACTTGTTTCTCTTTCATATTTCACAAGCTTTCGTGAAATGTCTAGAAAGGGGCACATCCTTCGCATGAAACATCGCTCCTATCCTTGTAACCTCCCTCCCCTCCCCTTAGTCGATGTTGTGATTTCATTCAAGTAATGTTTCAAATGCAAATCCTTAACCTCTACGAAACATGCAGCATCAATTTCCACGAGAGACTAGGACGTAAACGTCAAGGGTTTGCGGAAACATCTGAGAAAACGTTAAGGAACTCTTAGATTTGGATCATGGAAATTTAAGACATCTTAATTCCTACTTTCTTATGAAAATGAGTTTGTCAAAACAAATAGATAGGTGGCGTAACACTTGCCATGAAATATAAGCGAAGGAGCAGAATTATTATTTTATCATTAACTATTTATTTAAAGTAGGCATATTCATAAGTAGCTATAGAAAAGCTAATTCAAGCCTACTACAAACTAAAATTTTTTAAAAAGCAAAAAAAAATATCTATAATTCAGAATAAATAGCTATGAATATACATATGTACAGATTTTTACAATGTTTTTACATAATTTAACAATGTTTCCTTTTAAAATTTTCGATGCGACATTTATCCACTCAAGAACCCAACCTGTGCCACGAAAGGTCTACACAGTCTACAGTTGCATTCCTCTCCTTTCCAGGTTTTTATTTTCCTTTTAAAGCTGGAGAGGGTATCTGATTGTTTCATGTCATTTGGAAGAGCCTGCCATAATCTACTCCCCAGAAACGATATCGTCTCTAAGCCATAACACGTAGTACGTGCTTGTGGCAGCAGTAGATTATGGCAGCCTCTCAACCCATAAGGACTGTGTTTTTCGACAAAGATCTCCTTCATGAAACTAGGATTAAGCTCCCATTGTGTTTTATAAATTTCAGTCATTAACAACTGTAAATTCCTAATGTGGATTGGGACAGCATTGTCTCAGTCTGAGTAACAATGTATCAAAATCTGATCTCATATCGTTGTAAGTTATCCGCAATGCCCGTTCGTGAGTACGATTAACTTTATTGTTAAGTGTTCTATCGCAGAACATCCAAACAAGAGGACAGTAGTTGAACTGGGACAAGATAAATGCTTTCATTACTCGCTTTAGTTGTTCAGTGTCAAGAAAGTGAGAAATTCTTGAGAGAGCATGTAGCTTCTGACTAGCTTTTTTGCAAATAGACCTTACTTGCTGTTTAAAGCATAATTTTTTGTCAAAAATCACTCCAAGTAACTTTTCTTCCGTGCTCTCTTTTATGGTTACCCTTCCGATATTTAAAGAAATTTCATTACTTTTATCCCCAAATATCATTAGGTGGCATTTGTCCTCATTCAAGTTCATACAGTTGTTTGGAAACCAGCTTGCAATTTTAAGCGCATCACGTTCTAATGTTTTAACGACACTTTCGACATTACTATCGCAAGCATATATAGTTGTGTCATCTGCATAGTTACATATTTCAGCATCTTTCACAAACATGAAGAGATCATTGAGGTATATATTAAACAGAAGAGGCCCCAAGACCGAGCCCTGTGGTACACCTATCATTGTTTCTCTCCATGTGCTGAAGGACCCATTCATCTTTACCCTCTGCTTCCTCTCATTGAGATAGCTATGGATCAACCGCAATGCACTCATACTGTAACCATAAGCACTTAATTTTGCAATCAAAAGTTCATGATTTAAGCAATCAAAAGCCTTTGAGAGATCCATGAGTAGTGCTCCAGCAAGACCCCCTTTATCTAAGGTCTTTTTGCAGGTTTCTATGAGTCGTACAAGTGCATGTTGGGTTCCATAGCAGAAGATCCCCACCGTGAATTGAACGGAGGTAAAGAGACGAAAGGAACACCGTGTATAGGTGGCCTGTGCCCAACAATAAGTTGGAATTGTTGCAAAGAATCACCCTTTTTGATCCTGGGTGCCCCTTCTGTATAATGAAAAATTGTCCTTAGAAGTGTCCTGCCCAGTAACTCCCTCCCCCTCCAAGTTTTGGATGAATTCTACGACGGCTCTGGTGAGAAACCTGTAGATGTACCAAAGGAACGCCTAAGAACTTAATTTTTCTCTCCAATCCTTCAAAATATTGTGAGACGGCATCCCTTCCTCTCAGTCAATGTTGATTTTTATGTAACTTCATGACATTTGCATTAAAAACATTGCTTGGGATCACAACATTGACCTGGTGGGGGGGGGGGGGTTACAACGACAACAATGATTGTGTATTTCTCTCGTAGCGACAAAGGAGTACTAGGTTTTTGAGACTTTTTTGTTTTCCTCAATATATTTTGTGAAATATTGGGGGAAAATTTGTGAGAAATTTGTTGTTCTTCATTTTGCCATTTATAACCATCAACTAACCTTGAGAAACTTTCCGACAAGGACATTCTTGCAAAGGAATCTGCTCAACCCGTATAAAATTATTGAAAAAAGCCAACTGCCCCACCATCTCTTCAGTTGAAAAATCATTCTTTGCCATTTTCCTGAACGATAGATAATGTGCAACAGATGACCTTTCATCTAATGACCATAAAAAAAGTACATTCTCGTTCATACCCGCAGGTGAATTCAATCTTGAATAGGCAGATGACTGGGGTGAGCAATTTTGACTTGTGAAATCACACCCTAAGATTTATGAATTTTCAAAGGTTCTAAGCATATGAAATCAGATCAAATTTGATAGCTTAAAGAGTTAATCTTCCAAAATAACACCCAAAAAGATGGAGGGTCAGGTGTATTCGTGATCTTACAAAAATGACGCCCTTAAAAGGCTTCCCAAAAAGTGGCGCATCGTGTACTGGTACAAATGGCAGTTATCCACCATCCATCGGTATTCTTACAAGATTACAAGTCCTTACCAACACCGAAAAATTGGATTTGAAGATGAAGAAATGAATGATGAATCGTTGTTGCAAATAGTTGACATGGAAAAGTTACACAATTTTAAATCTATCCCTCCAAGCAGTTCCAACCTTGTTCGTGCATGACTTACAATTTTGTTCTCAAAGTTGGAAATTGTGAAACTTTGTTTTGAGGGCCTAAAGAGCAACTGTCGCCTTCATATTAGCAAGATGACCAGCCCGGGGGGGGGGGGATAACATAACATGTTGCAGGTACGGGTATGTGCCGCCCATAGGGGTGGGTTTTTGGGTCCAAAATTCTCTAAATAAGGGTCCCTTTTCGGCAGATTTTCCCTAAAAAAGGGTGGGTTTTCTAGAAATTGGCAAAAATTGTCGAAAATGGGTAGTTTTCTGCCAAAATTCATCATAAAAGTGGGTATGACGGTAACTTTCGGCAATTAGAAGAGTTAGCTTTCTGAAAACCGGGTGGCAGATCCCCATCCATCCCTAAGTCATGTACCCCCCCCCCCCGGGATGACCAGCCCATAAATGAGAAAAAGCTGCGAGAAGATAGGCGAAATGATAGACGTTTCGGCTGTTCTGAGAAGAACTTGAATCGAACGATATTTTGCTACTTTTTGTAGAATCTTCGAATGTCCACAATAATGCTGGAAGGTCTAACCTGGACTTGCTCCAAGTCTCGCTCTTGATCAATAAACAAACGGGAGGGAAGAAGAAGAAGAAAAGGGAAAGGAAAGGAAAGGGGAAGGAGAGCAAGACTTGTGGACTACGCGTTCCGAAAACGAGGCTCAGCATTCACCTGCTCAATTCTAATTGGCTCTTACGCTAAGATGAAAGAAAGCCGCCGGTCAAGATCTTGACCGGTCTCGTTTTCGGAACACGTGGTCCACAAGTCTCGCTCTCCTTCCCCGTTCCCTATTCCTCTTCTTCTTCCCTCCCGTTTGTCTATTGATCAAGAGCGAGACTGGGAGCAAGTCCAGGTCTAACCCCACTCGATCGAGTCTCGCATGTGGATTATGTGGAAATGTATACAGATAACGCACGATCCAGGCTTGTTCATAGAATAGCTAAAAGGTCTATTATGCATGTCATTTTCTTCAAAACTTGGAAAGTGCAGCCCCATTGACAAAAACGAGGCTCTGAACATGATTTGAGTCTTCATCGAACAGACCACTACTTTTCCTCTGCGGCAGGTTTACAGGCTACTTTCACATCTTCGCTATAAAACGTGCTGATTCAGTTCTGCACAAGCATTCATCAGTCTAAGACAAACAAAAAAAATAGCATGAAATATAGCACTTTTTCGCTCCTTTCAATTCGCATCAAAGTACTCATATTTTATGTTATTTACTTGTTTGTTTTTGTACCATGGCACTGCACGCAGCAAGATTTGTTTGATTCATCAATCTACCAATGAATAAAACAACATTTTTGTAAGCTAGCAGATTCGTCCAAACTGACACGTTAGCTTATATCATGGAATCTAGCTGGGTGAACAGTTTCATTTTTTGTCAAGTTATACGCAATGTTTCCTGTCGACATTCTTGAGAGCAGACCAAAACGAAAGATCAAAGTAGCCAGGATCTAAGCGATGCAAAGATAAAATTTGCTCTCAGTCCAGTTTTCTTGTTGCCTGGGTAACCTGTTGTCTAGGTACAAAGGGGCCTCTTTAGTTTGTTACACTTGAGAATTTCTTCTATCAACTTTTCAGCAACACCAATCAGATTCTTTGCACGCAGAGTAATGATATTTGGCTGTTTTTGAGGGATTGCGAATCCAAGGAACGCTTTAATGTCACTTGTCCCATAGTATGGAACGCGAATTAGATAAACCCGGTTTATTACCAGATCAACCGAGTTTATCTCAGAAAAACCTAGTTTATCTGTGATGAACCTACTTTATCGCCATATAAACCCACTTCTTTCTGAAAAAGTCACTATTTATGCAGATAAACCTACTTTATCTGTTGCTAAACCCAATTTATCTGTTGATAAACCCAGCTTTGCTATTGACACACCCAGTTTATCTCAGATAATCCCACTTTTTCTGAGAGTGTCGTCAGAAACACTGTAAAAATTTCGCAGCAAGAAGAGTTTGATAATCTTTTGGCAAATGCCAAATCAAGCGTTGATATGTTGCAGCATCAGATAAAACCGAGTTTATCTCAGCTAAACCCAGTTTACATAGTGATAAACCCAGTTTATCTGGTAATAAACCCAGTTTATCTGGTGATAAACCCAGTTGATGTCAGATAAACTGGGCTTATCCCATATGAAATAGGTCTCTTTCAGATAAATCAGGTTTATTACCAGATAAAGTGGGTTTTGTGATAAAGTGAGTTTATTTGAGATAAAGTGGGTTTATCTCGGTTTATCTGAGATACAGGGGGTTTGTCTGGTGATAGTAGGTTTATCACAGATAAACTAGGTTTACCTTAAATAAAGTGGGTTTATTATGGTGATAGACTGGGTTCACCCAAGTGTTGTGACTTTCGCGTGCCATAGACGTGAGGTCAATGAGAGCTAACCTTTTGTATCTAAGTGGACTTTTAGCACAACAATGATACTGAGTTCTCGGGAATCTGTTGAATAGCAGACTAATGGCTTTGTAAATGTTCTACAGCTTTCTAATGACATACTGAGCAAACAAACGTTCTCTGCATTGTAGTTCCTTTGTCAGCTCCTGGATTTGAACAATACAGCCCAAAGAGCAATGGAAGCTTTACCAACACGGTTAGTATGGATCTCTTCGAAGGAAATGTCCAGTGGTAAATTTAGTAGAATTTAATGGTAAATAGGCTCATCTATGAAAAGAACATAGAAAACACCCAGACACATAGCTAGAGCCCCATCGCCCTTTTCCGATCACTGAAAAAGAAACCTTGAGTTACTTGGCCTAAGGAAATTTTAGCGGAAAAGTTATTGCTATTAAATTATTCGTAATTTCATAGTTTAAGATATAAAAACCAGTTTTTGTAACTTTAGCAATTGTCTTCCGTAAAATCGTTGTCGAAAGACACAGCGGTAAAATCGCGATATCTTCATTTCATCGCCCTTTTCCGATCACGCATGTTCACGCATGAATTTCGAACAGCACCACCGCAGTGGGCTCAAGAAAGCGCAGTTTCTAGATGAAATTGATGTCAGACAGATAGCAGATGTTTAGCTCATGTTATCGTTTGTTAAGTAACATTTTGCCTCTCTATTCGTTCAATAACACCTTAGTCGAATTTACAATTGAAAGTTACAGGCTTTTACTAAGTGGCAAAACTCTAGCATAGCAGCACAGCAAAGTGTTTGTTATCCCAGGGAGTACCAAGATATTTCAGAGAGGTCTGTGTCAGCAAGCACATTGGATCTGAAATTTTTGTTAAACAGAAATATATTTGGGTTCTTTGAATATCTAAGCTGGATTTGAAAACTAGCAAATTATTTTAGGCTGCTCTCTTTTGCATATGAAATTCTCTTTTGTCCCTCTCCCATTCTTCAATGCCCCCTGGAATAAATTCAGACCCTACTTCACGCACATCCAAAATCAACGGAACCATTGATGAGGTTTCTTTGTTATTTCACCTTCCACCCTGTCTCTTCATTGAGAGAGAATCAATTCACTTGCTACCATTCGCAGGATTCGAAGCCAAACCTCATGATCGGACAAGGGCGATTTCTAGCCTATCTGCTATCTGACTGCAGTTAAAAATTTACCTCGGGCTGGGAGGCCGGAAATATTTTGATCGTGATTCTTTTGTAAATATCCGATTAGAGAGTTGGAGTAAAGGTTGAAATGTTTTGACTGCGGTTCTGGTGAACAGTAGTGAAGAAACAAGAGAAAATATAATTGCTACAAGGAAACACGAAGGGAAAAATGGCGACGACTCCTTACGATTCCATCACAGGTAGGCCTTATTCAGCTTCTCATATCGTTGGATTCACACAACAGAAAAAAGTAAACCACGTCTGAACATGAAGCTCATGGCGTCAGAAAAGTATTTTTTCGCGCGCTTTTTCAATTAGAAGGCCCAGTCCCCTCGTAAACAAACATCGCGCGAATGTACACAAAAAGCGCTCACAGCAGCCTGTGATCGGAAAAGGGCGATGGGGCTCTAACAGCATTGTTTATATGGCTATCCGTCGTTCACAGGTTCACAGTGAATATGAAACTTGGAATTTACTGTGTTGCTAATGTTTATGAAACTAAATTCATGAAACTTTCTTTGCTTTGAGAAGCATGAAAGAGGCCCTAACTCACTCATTAGGTTCACAGGAATCGCTCTACTTAGGGTGTGTTTGATTGGTACCAACTCTGAAAACGGTAGGCTTGGAAGACTCGGAGTTTGTGTTTGATTGACTGCCCAATTCCAAAAACGGCAGGTTTGGCAGATTTGACTAGACTAGCTCCACTAGCCCCTCAATTTCGCTGTTGTTGTTGTTGCTGATGGCCAGCTCAATGACGGACTAGTTGCCAAAGAGTATCTCAAATCGGAATGTAGGATTGGAGCATTTTAACGAAAACAATAGCTAAATCCTTTGTAGCCAATCGATTTTTGCTCTCTTTACATTTTTCCTTGGAAACCTCCTTTTCAAAGTGAGGCAAATGCTTGGTCCGTGGGGTTGATGAAAAATAACATGGCTCAGTTTGCAGTTTGAGATCGAAGGTTCATACATCATTAAGAGGCAAATGATTCTAGTGCGAGGCTGTAGATTGACAGTGTTAGTGGTAATGATTTTGACTGCAAGTTATGATTCAAAGAATGATTGCTTTGGCCTTCGCAGTTTGCGTGATCAATGACACTTTGTTTAGTAGGAAAAAACAGAATTTTTGGCAATTAGGAAGTGAGTTCCTTACCATGGCAAATATTCTTGTTCCTTTACTCCACACTAGTTATTGTGTATTTTTGCCATATTTTAATTTAATTCCCAAATATAATTGCTCCTCATACCACTTTAAGAAACAGATTGTGATTGATAGCCTACACATTAGGCCCACAACATGGCCTGTATGTTAAGCTTTGTGACTATTGTCATGCAAGAATGCTTTCATTGTACCTCATTGTGACCCTTGATCAAGCAATGCTTGAAGATATCCAAAACGATATGATCATTGTTTTTGTCAAAAGAAGATCATTAAAGCCATCAAATACCCTAGGCCTGATAGGGTTAAGAACTTGATTGTATGAATCCCTGTTCGAGTATCAAAAATATAGAAGAGCCATTGATATTATGAAAATTGTGATTTTCTTTAAAGTTGCAATTTCTAATCTGAATTTTTCAGTGGACATATAGCAATGACATTATGAGAGCTTGTTCAACTTTCCAAGGTGATAACCCAGATGGATATTTTATTTCACCATTGGTCAGAACATCCCCAGCAAAGGAAGTAACAATAGCTGTTTCATATAAGCTAAGAGACTGTTCAGCTCCTGACTTTTTTGGTGCAAAATGTAAATTGTTCTTTGAATTGTACATCTCAAGAAGAATTGCTTCATTTCCATCTGACAGCAATTTCAGACCAGACCCAATGCGTGTAAAGTATGAGTACATTGGGAAATTTGCAAACAGCTCAGTATTGCCAGATCCAGTTGCTGTTGGCTTTAGTGACACATTTACATTGAATGTATCGGTTGACTTGAAAGGGCATGATGGAATGTTCATTGCTTTCAGAGACAGGGGAGCATGTGCCGCAGTGTATCCTGTTTCAGTCAGTTATAAAAAGTGCCCTGCAGCTGGTGGAGACTTAATCAAATTTAATGCAGTACCAACTCCAAGTTCTTCATCACATTCACTTCGCCTAAATGGAACTTGTTCTGACTTTTCAATTCCAAAAACATCAGCTGCCAATAATTACATGAATTGCTTTGCTAATGGTACAGCTACGGTATATGGAGGCTGCAAATGCCAGGAGGGCTATGAAATGGCATCATCAACGTCTTGCACAGGTAAGCTAGATACATTTGCAAGTAACTTTTCATACACTTTACTTAATGAAAAATACCTTATGATAGTCTAACAGCCTCAGTCCCTGCTTTCGCGTTTGTTTATTGAATGTGTGACAGCACTCCGTTTCAACTGGAACTAATAATAAAACTGCCTGAAAATCTGGCCAAAATCACCGTGAAACTCGCGCGACCAACAAGATTGCAGATTTCCAAACAATAGTTTCCAAACAATAGTAGGTTTAAACTGACTGATGAGATGTCAAAATGTCAGCATCACTCCCAGAATTAGCCTCTCTTTAGTCTAAGCGACGATACCTGCAAGTATTGCTGTCTATTGATGTGGTGAAGCCCGAAGAATATTTTAGCCTTTAAGAGCAGGTTTCCAATGTCAAAATGAAGGAAACTTCAAGTAATACACAGAAGAATTACTTCATCTTGGAGCTCGTGGGTTTGATGTTCTTTCAACCTCAATATAAAACAAATTTGAGGCGTTTTTAGAATTGTTGAGTTGTGATCTTGTAATGTCGGCCTAAACTCTTGCCGCCCGGCATCAAATCGAGGTTCATCAATTTCTGGCCGAATTCTCGATTAGTTTGATTATGAGTTGTGATTGCAGCGTATATTATCAGCCCATCAAGGAGCGAAGCTATAACGATTATAATAAGTCTAGTCTTATGAAGAAAGATACTCCAACAAGACCACAGGAAGCTCATACTACAGATTATAAAAATATTTTGTTCAAGAAATTATTCCTTCTTTTCACGTATTATTGTGTGTTGTTCTCCTCCAGTTTACGTTCACAGCCAGCGCAACCAGGGAAGATTTTGCGATAAAATTGCTTTGGTTTACACCTACCTCAATTCAAAGAGAGTAGCGAATGTAGACAAAAGAAATTCTCTCAACCAGTAATTCAAAACAAACATAGCCGCAAAGTTGCCATGAAACCAGTACGGCAAACTCTCACTTGGTGCGGGGCGAAGGGAGATTGTTAAGAAAAGTTATTTGCTTCAGATGAAATGCCCCCTTTTTCTTAACCCTATTACTGTAGGGTCAATCAGTAGCTCACATTCCTATAGGGGGGGGGGATTTTTTCCCCACAGTAAATCACGCTGTAATTCAATAAATGTTTGGATAATGGCAAAGTTATTGATGAAATCACGTCGCATGTAGTTGAAATTTTAGTACTATTTGGACTTAACCTCATTTTTAGCCATATTTTTCGAATGTATACAATAGCCTCATGATTCAGTCATACGTGACAAAAATGGACTTAACTCCCGTAAAAAACAGCTGCTGAGGCTAAATTTGTAGCTTATTTTAGTCTTCTTTCTATTAACTTTCGAATGTTATATGACACAACGGAATCAAAAAGAATTTTTTTCCAAAAATTGGGTCAATTGAGCAATGACGTCATATTTATGTCACGTGCCCAAAAATTTTTTCCTCCTTACCATAATAATGAGGACCGATAAATTTTAGTCACATATCTATGAGGATTTATTAATAAAAAATTGGCTTGTATACCAAAACTGAAAAAGTTTTGAGGGTGGGGAAACCCCCCCCCCGCCTACAGGAATAGGGTTAAGGAAAAAAGGGCCCTCTGAGTGTCGTGCCCCACCCCCCAAGTTTGAGATGCTTCCTACGTCCCTGCCGCTAGGGTTAAGGTTTGAGTTGGGTATTGAAGTTGTAGATATCCAATCTTCTTGAGGTTTCTCATTAACTCAATCTAACCAACTCTAAACGTAAACTTCTTTTTAGGCCACAACCAATGAACAGTGCTGCTGCGACCTCCCATACTGCATGTTGACCACAGTCTTTCTGGCTTGTTTCTTAATTTGTCTGTAAGAGCTAATTCGCAACTAACTTGATTTTGTTTTATAGCTTGCACATACAAGACCTACAAACCAAATGCTGGGAATATCCCTTGCTTCAAATGTGCTGCGAATGTGGGAGATGGACCCCTTGGAAATACTATTCTTTGCAAATGCATTCCTGGGTTTTATCGACCGGTTGCTAAGAGCACTGATTACACAGCAGACTGTGAGGGTGCGTGTAACTTTCATCTACTGAGCCAGAAAAAAGATTCCACTATTGAAAATTCATAGCATCAAGAGCACTCAACAGATTTGAAGTACTCAGATTCTAGTTAAAAACCAAAGGATCGAAGTATTCTTTATATTTCTTGCTGTCTCACAAGCACTAGAAATACGGTAAATTCAACTTTAGAAGAATTTTGTGGTTGCAAGATGACTGAAAAATAGGCTAAAACATTGATCAAATTATAAAGGATTCCTGTTGCACCGATCAAAAAAGAAAATAAAAGCGTCCATTGGTGAAAGATATCCACTGCACATTTATTGCCATGAGACTGAAAATCTTTAGCATTTATTTGAAAATTGATGTCGCAACAACTCTTGAGCAAGGTGAAGCGCCCATTGCGTATTGTTGTGTGTAAGGAGAGTCCTTACAATTGACCAATGTTTTTAGGCTCTTTTTCAGTAATTTTGCAACTCTGGCTCACCATAAGCCAAAAATTCTTGGACATTGATGCAACCCCTTAAAATGAAGCGCGGTCTGCTAAATTTATGATCTCCTTAGCGTGAAATAAGCAAAAACTGAGAACAGATGCTTTTTCACAGTCGTCCAAACTTCCGTGAAAAACATCTGAAGATTGCTGTCCATAGACAATTTGGATTGAAAGTTATTTAGCCAAGATTTTTGCCTTTTGATTTACCTTACTCATTTTTGTTTGTAGTCTTTGAAATCCAATTTTCAAGACCACTGCTCTCTAGATTTGAGACATATTTTTGAAGGTATTTTCAGCGATGAGCACGTAAAATAAGTTTTTACGATTCACCTGAATGAAGTCGACCCGTAAGGGAGCTGTCATAAAGAATGAAACAGAGGGGGCGGAAAAGATCTCAAAATTCCCAGTAAAAATATGTTGCCCAATGCAAGAAACAGAAACTGTCTACATAGCTCCTAACTGCAAAAATGATTTGATGATCCCATAGCTTAGGCATAAACTCTGTGATCCATTAACTCAGAAGCTATTTAGAGAAGAATTTTCTGCTCTTTTACAAATCAGTTTTCTTCCTATGCATCATGCTTCCAAAATCGTATTTGTGGGATCCAGTATAACGCTTTGAAACGGCATGGAGGACCTGCAGATACCACTGTATTAAAAACAGAGAATGAGAAAAATATCAATGATCAGGAGAACAGCAGGAATGACACTGATAGTGCTCAAAACATTTGTGAAATATTAAAACTAAGCCTGAAACAAATAGCTTCATCACTTGAAGTAGTTTGTTAGCCCAAACTTTTCCATCCAATAATATTGGTGACCCTGTCAAATCCCTTCCGCCCCCCCCCTGCTCCATACTTTCTGATAGCTCCCTAAGCAATGAGAATAGAGAAAGCCACCTACGAGAAAACTAAAAAAAATGGATTGAAATCACTATGAAATCTTCTAAGTACCTCTGCCCCATTTGACTGACTTGAAGACAGTTTAGTGCCTATTCTTCTCTTGCGAGGGGGGACTGGGAGGGCTTGTCCACTCAAATGCCAAAATTAGGGAAAAATTGGAGAGGAAAAAAGTGGCATAAAATTAGTTGGGTATACCTTTAGATTGAAAAATTACGTCACAACTTCTCATCCCCCATTCCTCTTAGAATTTTCGAAGAAACGAAAAGCCATCAACAACAACAGCAACAAAAACAGTTATGAACATGAGTTGATTTATACATGAAATGATCGATATAGCTCCTCAGTAACTTGAATTTAGCTATATTTCGCATTTCAACCTTGCAATCAAATTCTTTTTTAACGCTAATTAATTCATGCTTTTATGCACTTTCTCTCCTCAAAATCATCCAACACTAGACATTCAAATCACAAAAAATCCGACAAGAGAGCAACATTTTCGAAAAATGGTCTCCAGTAGGCAGGGCGCTCCACCCCAAGTCCCTTCTTTGGTTTCGGCCCTGTTTGTTTAACTGAAGAAGGTAAATATGACATTAAGCTTAAGGTTGTATCTCGTGATAAATGTTTGACTCAAGACATGCTCTTAAGTGATTTTAGCAGGAGCTGTGATCCTGTCCGCGGAATTTTCTGAGCGGGCGGAATGTTGAATAACAAAAAAATGCTCCTGGTTGCTCAGCCGTAACTATCTATTCAATTTCAGAGCGACATTTTCTCCCACAAACAATAAAATTTCCGCCCGCTCGAAAAATTCTACTGATTTGAAGTCAGCCTTTATAAAGAACTAGGAAGTAAAAGCGCTCGCTTCGCTCGCGCTTTAACATTCCTAGCTCCTGCGGAGTGCTTTTTATAGTTACCCTACTCCTTCAGTTACCACAATTTAAATTCAGCATGAAATCAGGGTTGGTAGATCCCCGGACCGCCCCGAAAGCCAAACCAGGGGTCGGAAAAAGGCCAGATAAAGCAACTCCTTTCAAAACAATGACCCATTGTTGTACCACCTATTGTCCTAGATGCTGTCCTTCATCCAACCAAATCTCTCCAACCTCCTATGTGGATTTAGGGAAGGTTTTAGTACTCAAGATGCACTGTTTCGTGTTGTAGAAATGTTCCGCAGGACAATCGATCAGTCGGACATTGTGGGAGTAGTACTAATGGATCTGTTGAAGGCTTACGACTGCCTCAGTCGTGATATACTTATAGCAAAATGGCAGCCTATGGCTTCAGTAACAAGAGTCTAGAACTCTTGTATAGCTACCTTTCAAACAGAGAGCAGAGGGTCAAGATAAACAGTACTTTTAGTGAATGGAAGTGCACGGTGTCTGGTGTTCCTCAAGGCTCAGTCCTTGGGCCCTTATTGTTCAATAATTCATCAGTGACTTTGTGTTCGCTATACAGAGCTCCCAGGTATGCAATTTTGCTGATGATAACACGGTATTTGCATGTGGCAAAAATGTTGAGGAAGTAATCGCATGTCTTGAGTTTGATACTGAAAATGCCATCTCCTGGTTTAGGAAAAACAATATGGTAGCAAGCCCGGATAAATTTCAAATGACGTTTATTGGTCTCAAAGAGAGCAAAAGATACTGTCTTGACATAAATGGAAACATTGTAGTCAATACAGACACGGTAAAGCTCTTAGGAGTTACGATTATTCAAAGTTGAATTTTCGGGATCACGTAACACACATTTGTAAAAAGATGAATCAGAAAACAGGGGCTTTTTCTCGGATTGCACGATATCTTGATGTAGACAAGGCCAAAATACTCTACCATGCATTTATTCTCTCAAATTTCAACTACTGCCCGCTAATTTGGATGTTCTGTGGGAAGACTGCAAACAACACAATCAACCGTTTGCACGAACGTGCAAACGTGCACTGAGAGTTCTATATAGGGATTATGATGTATCATTCGAAGATCTCTTGAGAAAGTCTTGTGAGCTTACAATCCACTGCAAAAATTTGCAGGAAGCATTTTGTAGTTCACGTTACCTGGCACAATAAAAACCGCTCGAAACACAAAGCAATTCAAATATATGATTAAGAACTGGAAAGGAGACACTTGCAGTTGCAACATCTGCAGATGATGTGTATATAGATTCATGTATATATTTTACGTTTTTATTTAGGTTTAAACTCTGTACTGTAAATAGTTGGCATTGATTAGTTTTCCTTAAAACTATTGCTGCCAATAAATTTTTATTATTATTATTATTATTATTATTATTATTATTATTATTATTATTATTATTATTATTATTATTATTATTATTATTATTATTATTATTATTATTATTATTATTTTACTTCATAAAAGCTACTTCAAGCCACTAATTAAGACTACCAAAGTTTGTTAGCCTATTGATTTTACAGTGTACACGACATATACAGTCTAAGTTCCAAATGTTCATTTCGGTTGCGCCACTCCCGACAGTACTTTCCTCATAATTGATTCACTGTCCATTAGCACTGTCTTCTGCATTTCTTTCACTATTCTTTCAGCCTCAGTTTCAGTTTCTATCACTTTTTGAACATTCTTCCACAATTTTCCAATTCCTCCACCCAAACATCCAACAACTAATGGAATAACTTCAACTTTGTACCCAACCCGATTTTCCCTTGTTTCAAAGGCTAGCTGCTGATATTTATCCAATTTCTCCTTCACCTTAGCTTCAATGTTATTTTCCTGTGGGCATGCCATGTCACAAATCCATATTCTTTTTGTTTCCTTATCTTCAAGTGTTAAGTCTGGTCTTCTAGCCGAACTGCTTTGTCTCAATTTGTACTCAAAGTCCCATACTAATTTCCCTTTCATATTCTCAAATACTTTTCCTTTCTCCCACTTCTCTTTGTACCACACTATGTTTTCATCGATTATTTCATACTTCTTTGCCCATGCAACAGCGAGAGCCATCAATGCTTTGTTGTGATGTTGTAAATATTCTTTGCCAGCTAACATTTGGCACCCAGCTAGCAAATGATGAACTGTCTCTCTGAACGACCCACATAGTCTACACATGTCTCCTCCATCTGCTATTCCCCTTGAAACTTTCCACGATTTCGTTTCAACCATCTGTTCTTGTAAGTTCACTATTGCAGCCGTTATTATTATTATTATTATACTTCATAAAAGCTACTTCAAGCCACTAATTAAGACTACCAAAGTTTGTTAGCCTATTGATTTTACAGTGTACACGACATATACAGTCTAAGTTCCAAATGTTCATTTCGGTTGCACCACTCCCGACAGTACTTTCCTCATAATTGATTCACTGTCCATTAGCACTGTCTTCTGCATTTCTTTCACTATTCTTTCAGCCTCAGTTTCAGTTTCTATCACTTTTTGAACATTCTTCCACAATTTTCCAATTCCTCCACCCAAACATCCAACAACTAATGGAATAACTTCAACTTTGTACCCAACCCGATTTTCCCTTGTTTCAAAGGCTAGCTGCTGATATTTATCCAATTTCTCCTTCACCTTGGCTTCAATGTTATTTTCCTGTGGGCATGCCATGTCACAAATCCATATTCTTTTTGTTTCCTTATCTTCAAGTGTTAAGTCTGGTCTTCTAGCCGAACTGCTTTGTCTCAATTTGTATTCAAAGTCCCATACTAATTTCCCTTTCATATTCTCAAATACTTTTCCTTTCTCCCACTTCTCTTTGTACCACACTATGTTTTCATCGATTATTTCATACTTCTTTGCCCATGCAACAGCGAGAGCCATCATTATTATTATTATTGTTATTACTATTATTATTATTATTATTATTATTATTATTATTATTATTATTATTATTATTATTATTATTATTATTATTATTATTATTATTATTATTATTATTATTATTATTATTCTATTGTTATTTCAAGCAATGGACACTTGCATTCCATTGTTTTCACATACTACATTGTGTAGCTCCGATGAAAACCCTACAGCTTTGATGTTGCCTTGCAATGAAAAATGTCCTAGATTGTGATCGTCTGTACTCCAGCTTGAAGAGAATTGAATGAAAATTGACCAAAAATCTTAAAAGAAGCCAAAATTAAGCCAAACAGCCAAACTTAATTTTTAAAGCCAACAATAAGAGGAACGAGCCAAATTTCCAAAATTTGGCTGAAAAAAAGCCAAGTTACCAACCTTGCATGAAATCCAGAGCAGTTATGGTCATTCATAAGAATTCTAGTAACTAAGTAAAAGTGGTATGCTATACGCCAGAAAATGAGTAAATCCGACACGCCCATTTCTATAACATCCCTTTACTCCCAAATGAGCCTCACATAAACCTCAGGAAAATTGTTACGTTTTCAGCACATGAATCCAGTAGCAGATGCTTCCGTTCCCTCGCGTCTCTTAGCTTCAGAATGATTAATGAGACAATTGCGCCCTTCACACCTGGCCACTGTTTGAAATTCATTCAAATGATAAAGCTGGTCCTCTCAATTTTTTTCTGAGTTCCTAAGGAGCCATTGTCACCTACAGTTTTTTTGTGTACAGGCTGCATCTTCAGAAAGTTTCTGAATCAAATTTGGCCTAGTAAAAGATATGAGTCTCCACGGTAATAGTTGAACTGATGATGAAACTATGACCTTAGATGAGTTCTCCATCAGTTCATCTGCTGCAAAGTGAATACACATTTCCGCTTACGTAGGCCAAGTTTTATTTTCAAATGGTCTGACATTGCAACATGCCTGCAAAGGACCCTGGGTGACAATGGCTCTTTAATTGCTGCCGACCAATGATGCTCTAAACCTACCATAGATAGATGATACATCTGTCTCTAAGCCAGCGACGTACCCAGGAATTCGAAAGGGGGGGGTCGGATGGTTGTTTCCCTTCATACAGTTTAGGTCAAACCTGGAGCCTATTAATAAAGATATGTCATGCATAGATTCGTTTCAAATACATAAAAAAAAGTTTAATATCTATGTTACTAAAGACTATACCAAAACCTGTCAACTTTATACTCCGATCCGGCAAAAGTGTTATCTAATCTCTGCGATCTGTTTCTTCCTATGAAGGGACCAGAACTTTGGTATAGCCTTTAGTATCTGTATTGGTTTTTTGTTAAAAGATCATTTAGGGTAGCCATGCCTATCATGCTCCCAATGGTATCGTTCTTGTAAACATGTTTTGTTAAATTGTAAATTTTTAGATTGTGTATAAAAAAAAAAAAAAGTTGGCTCCAAGGGTAATCCTTTGAATGGTCAGATTTGGAGAAGAAAACCTCTCCCTTTCACGCTCCAACGTCGCTTGGAAATGTTGCTAACTTACCCGACCACTTTCTTCTCAAATTTGAAAGAAATTAACGTGTAAATAAAAGCTGAACAATATATGCTTTTGAGCATATCGTTGCTATTTGCTTTTTGCAAATAAGAGCTCTTCTTTTTCTCCACGGTGACTCGTCTTTTCATTGCAGTTTCGATCTTACCTAAACATTTCTGACTTTTCAATAAAGTTTCCTAATCTTTTCGAATTTGATAAGTGGCATTTCACTCATTCGAAAAAGGGTGCGAGACTTTTTCAGAACATAAGAATTTTTACGGATTTTGGTGGAACATTCGTGGAAACAAAAGGACTTTTGCGGAAGATGCACAAGAAGTTTGAAATGCCCCTCGGAATATGAGGCCAATGTCCCCAATCCCCACAATTTCTGCCACTGTTATAGAAGCCTACCAATATCTAAAATTGCTCTAGTGCCTTCGCAGTACTACAGGAAACTGCGAAGGCAGTAGTTATACTTATTTCCTGTATAGTATGACACAGAAAATAAGTGAAAATAAGTCAAACTTTGCCAAGGCTTTCCTTGAATGAAATGAATAGCTGCTAAGTTATATTTCCTTGCACTGGAGATTCTCAATTTTTTGATGATCTAAGAATGGAGTTTCTTATCAGCATTTCCTTGTGAAAGAAACATTCGTGTTCAACTGTACACTTATAAGATAGATGTGTGCATTGAAATGTAAGGAATTGGAAATAAGATGCTCTGTGAGAAAATACTATGGTATGTTAGAATTCTGCTTTTCATATGAAAAAGCTGCGATTTTATTGAAATATGGAATATCTTGTTGGTTCCCATAGGTAACCTTTAGCCTCAAAGGATTCAGTGGCATGGGATATGTCCTTTCAATCGGACTGTACGACCGCACGACCCCGGACACTGTGACACTGTGACACTGGACCCTACGACCCCAGACCATACGATCATACGACCATTCGACCATACGACCCCAAAGTTTGATACATATAGCTAACAACATTTGTTGACCGCCGATGGTTTAGTGAACACGCAAGACATCAGTACGTGTCAAAGTTTTCTTGGTCGCGTAGAATTCTGTGTATTCATAATGAGCTAGCCAGTTGTTGTAAGCAAAACCGGCCCATCTGAATACAATTAGAATGGATGAATATCTATGTTGAATATCCACAAATATGCACTTCTTTGCTTGATTCAGATCAGAGAAAGCAAATTTTCCATGTTTCAGTTAGAAGGCCATGAAAGTAAAAGACTCAGAATAGAGGGCTATAAAGCATTTCGACCGTTAGGGCTACTCCATTCTTTCTAGCCTTTCTAATTTTTTTTAGAAAAATAACAAAGAAGTAAGAAGGTTATATAATGCAAACATTTCTTTATTATCATCCAGATTCCCAGTCACTCATAAGCATATCTATTGACATTGAAAATAATGGAAGTATCAATACATCATAACAAAGTCTTGTCAACCAAATACATAAAACTTTGGCCTATGATCTGGGGTTGTAAGTCCCGGGTCGCAGAGTCCTCGGGTCCGGTCAAAAGAACGTCTCAGTTTTTTCAGTATTGCGAGTTGGCAAGCTAACGGCTGTATGCACGATGTAAGTAAAAAGACTTCAGAAATGATCTTATAGCAGAAAATCTGCCCATTGTTGGACCTTTTATGCTGAATTTTCTTTCAGAGTTCGTAAACATGTAGTACAAAAGATGATACTGATAGAAAGAAAATAGTGATGAAGTCATTTACTAACTCGTTGAAAAATAGACCTAGGACCTTTCATCATTATTTACGGACATCTACATAATTTTGAAATCATGGAAAAGCGATGAATCAGGGGAGTAGCAAAGGCAGTTACTGGACTCAAAAGTAAGCTTTGCTTAATTCATTACCAAACTTGCATTATTTTTATTCAACAGCAGAACCCAAGAAATAGCTATTTCGTCATCAAATAAGAAACTTGTTTGGCCAAATTCAGACTCTGCACATCTCAGTTATGTTACTTAGCTTAGCCCCAGCGATCAGTGAATTGCTGAACTGTGATTGAGGTTATTTCCAAGTCACCCCTTTTGTAATAACCGAGGACTCTCCCTCGCTGTGAAACTTTAACCATACTCTACTTTGGTAAAAAAGCTTGGTTAAGGAACAGTTTGCAATCAAACATTCTTTATGCGGGTAGACAGGATTTTTTTGGATTTGGCCTTGAGCCTGTCATTCCGTCAACATTTGGAGATGTTCTTAAGGTCACAGGTCTGATTTGTACTGTATGCCATTTTGGCCGAAGAAGAGAAACTCATGCTATGCGTATGGCCTTTAATAAAAGCGTCAAAAATCAGTTCCAAGAGTAATCACTTTGTAACAGGGGCCAAATCTTCACTAAGAATTGGGTAAAGGTTCTATGCGTTGTAATCAGTAAATCTATAAGCAGAAGACCTAAAAAACTACAAGGGCAGACTCTGCAGACTCTGAATTTGTAGCACTGCGACCAAGCCAAGAGGACAGCCGCTGCAAAATAAGGCAATAACTTCGTTGTATCCAACGTGAGCATCGAAATACTTAACCACAAGCCAGATGGATACTGCAGCTAACATAATATCAACTATTTCCAAGCTTTTACTGCCTTGGTGTTTGGAGAAAGCAGCTGCAAAACTTGTTTTTTAGCTCAGATTGAAGGCTGCCATCACATTTCTATGGCTGCCATCAGCATCAACAAAGAAAGGTCGAAGGTGAAGGCCTATTGTTGAATTGAATTGCTAAAATTTGGGTACAAAACCCCTCCTCACATTACCCCAAGATACTGTACGAAGAAAAGTATTGGACCACAGGCAAGCCTTTATCGTCACCTATTTTTCATGGTTTTTCTGAAATTTTTGGAGGTGATCAGTAGGCGTGAGAAGCTGCGTGCGGGAAAGTGTCACAAACAGGAATGTGCGTAACAAAACTCTTCATCGCTTATATATATAGACTAGAAGTAACTATAAGTTATCAACTGCTCGCACTCTTTCATATTTGTGAACTCAGATAAAGCCAAACTAAATTAGTAAATGAATGTTCTGCTGTCCCCTTGAAGTGGAATTGTCCGTTCCATTATTCCGTATTCCATGTTTTATGAAGGTAAAGGAGGGTATTGAACGCAGGTTCAACAGATTGTTGCCTTAATCCTGTTGAAAATGTGATTGCATGTAAACACTGAATGACGTCGATATCGTTGCTGTGCAGCATTTGTGAATGTTTCGTATCGATTCCACACGCCGCTCAGGGTCAGGGCTCATACCAAGCCAAGCTTCGTTTCGTTGGGTGAAGTTGAATCATTGAAAAATCCGTCTTACAGTTATTTACCTTAGTCTTTTTATGGCCAAACGAAGTAGCGAAATGTGTCGATGGAAGATCTGAAAGTAGTGTGAAGGTGCAGAAACTCATTGCCTGTGTCTCATGAAATGTAAGGGAAGTTCAATTTAGTCACCCCTTCTCTGGGATAGGCCCGACCGCCATCACAGTATCTTGGCAGGCCTTGGCAGACAAAAGAATATCATGACTATTGATCATTGTTCACGAAGACAAACACCACGTACACAATCAAACTGTAGTGACAAAGGAAATGTGGCCAGCGAATCTTTCAATTTAAACTAACCAGCGGTAATAGATAATAAGAAGTAACAAAGCAATACAATAAACATATGCGTGGACATCACAGACGGTTGGCTGGATCACTATAGTAATCTCGCTCCTTCGTTGCGAGCGACGAAGGAGCGAGATTACTATAGTGATCCAGCCAACCTTCTGTGATGTCCACGCATATGTTTATTGTATTGCTTTGTTACTTCTGATTATCTATTACCGCTGGTTAGTTTAAATTGAAAGATTCGCTGGCCACATTTCCTTTGTCACTACAGTTTGATTGTGTACGTGTTTGTCTTCGTGAACAATGGTCAATAGTCATGATATTCTTTTGTCTGCCAAGGCCTGCCAAGATACTGTGATGGCGGTCGGGCCTATCCCAGAGGAGGGGCGACTAACTTGAACTTCCCTTTGAGACACAGGCAATAAGTTTGTGCACCTTCACACTACTTTCAGATCTTCCATCGACACATTTCGCTACTTCGTTTGGCCATAAAAAGACTAAGATACCAAACATGGCGTAAATAACTGTAAGACGGAGTTGTTCAATGATTCAACTTCACCCAACGAAACGAAGCTTGGCTTAGTGTGAGCCCTGACCCTGAGCGGCGTGTGGTATCGATACGAAACATTCACAAATGCTGCACAACAATGATATCGACGTCATGCAGTGTTTACATGCAATCACATTTTCAACAGGATTAAGTCAACACAACAAGCAATAATCTGTTGAACCTGCGTTCAATACCCTCCTTTACCTTCATAAAACATGGAATACGGAATAATGGAACGAACAATTCCACTTCAAGGGGACAGCAGAACATTCATTTACGAATTTAGTGTGGTTTTATCCGAGTTCACAAATATGAAAGAGTGCGAGCAGTTGATAACTTATAGTTACTTCTAGTCGCTCGCAATAAGATCGATACGATTTGGGATGGTGAGTTTTACTGTACCAATATTTTTCAACAGAACCCCCGTCAGCTCCAAGAAAAGTCAATGCAACTTCCATAGGACCAACATGGGCATTTCTCCGATGGGAAAAGCCGACCAAGCAAGGAACTGGAGGCACAGTGAATTATCCTGTTGACTTCAAGCAATCTGCATTATTCACAAGATATAGCACAACCAACCTTTATTACAATTTGACTGGCTTGAACACATATACAACTTACAATGTTACTGTATATGCAGTCAATAATGTTACAGTTGCAACAGGAAAGAAGGAATTCAGCAAAATACGTTTCAGAACGAACTCAGGACGTAAGTATATCAGAAATACCATTTCATAAAGTCAACCGAGGGGCGTATCACTTTGAAAGTAGATATCTATCGCAAAAACCTCTCTGTATGCAAGAAAATTACGTCAAAAATCCCTGAAAAGGCCATTATATTCAAATGTCTATCGCGCTTCTTTGGAATAGTGATACAGTAAAGTCCCGCCTTTAAGAAACTTGTTTCACAAAAACAGCCTGATTGGTCTCTTATGTTCTGATATACTTCCTCAAAACAGGGTGTGTATACCATGGTATAAGAAACACTTTTCTATTCCAAACAGCTATCAAAATTGTTAAGAAAGGGTTTTCTTTAAATACGCACTGTTGCACAAGGATCTAATAGTTTGAGCCAGTACTGAAAGTTCGTTGAAATTGTAACAAGCTGGGCTCAAAGTTCTTGTTTCTAGAGAACTGAGAATTCAAATATATGCCATAAGATATTACTAGGTACCATTGTAAAAGAAATGAATGAGCCTGCTGGATAGTTTCTTGTAGAGAGGTATCTTATACAGCAAAATCAGGCCGGGGTTTCTTACAATGCAGTTTCTTAAAGGCGGGACCTTATTGTACACCCCTTGAAGTCAACCACCTTGCACTGGACAGCAGGCAACGAAGGTATTTTCTGTTCTCTTCACTCATTAATTTTCAGTAGTCGTTTGAACACATTGTGTTCCAGACCTAGGATTGTATATAGCCTCTTCAAAATGTGAATGCACTGACCATGGTTAGACACAGCAGTTATGCTTCAACTTCTATACTTCTGTGGAAGTAATTCATATCATTTTGTGGAGGAGCTTTTGACTCCTCCGTACCAGCCACTACATAAATTGTTTCTCAGCGAAAGCATAGAACTATGGCAATCAATCACAACTGTGTCGTTTTACCCGGCATGACATGACACCAACACTGTTGTTCCAACCCTTTATTGTCTCTCAGGCCATCAATGCTCTGATATCACAATAAATCCTTTTTGTACGTTCAGTCCCAGGCATGATCGAAGATTTAAGAAAGATTATAAACGATGATCTGTCAGTAACAATACTCTGGAATGAACCAGCAAGTAAAGGTGGCCCTGATCTCGAGTATTCCATTCACGTCAACACTGCAAATGGTTTCATTACAAAAACAAGGAATTACACCATACACCAAGGATCAGAGACTCAAAAATACGTTGTTTTGGTAAGTCAAAATAACTCAAACCCGATCCATATTTAATGCACAGTGGTGAAAATTTCTGCTGACGTAATCCGTTAAAGAGCTTTGGCTAACTTGTATTCGTCAGCTCAAATCTTGTCAAACATTCTCCTTAAGAGCACCTTCACTCGATATAGTAGATTGGCGTATTATTGCTAGACTAGGTTACATATAGACTGATTGCATATTCGTAGTTATCGCTATTGATAGACTGATGGACGCTCATACTAAGATTGAGCAAAAATAAGAAATGTTGTTGTTGTTATTGTTGTTGTTGTCGTTGTTGCTATTTTTGCGATATCTGGGACTATGTCGTGAGGCTAGTCCCTCTAACTTACGCTCGTTGTTGTTGTTGTTGTTGTTGTTATCGTTTCAGGTGAGGGACCTATGTCCTTAGGCTTCAATACAGGGACTAATTAGGCCAAGTCCGCCGCGTTCATGGCGCGACCAATCAGATCGCTACCTTCTTAATATGGTCAACCCACGTGCTTATTTGTAGCGTTTGATTGGTTATTAGTTCAAAGTTCGACTTCTCGAAGCGAAGCGACGCTCAAAGTGACCTTCGAACACGCCCGACAACGGTCGTTTTTATCAATGAAAATTTCTATCCGTTTTTGTTGATGAAAATGCTGCCTGTTCGCATTGCTCCGTTTTCAAATAGATACACTATGAAAGTGATATTGTTGGGGAGACGAGCTCGAGAAACCTTTGTCTGAAAACAAAAGAATCTGGGCCTATCACCGACGACCAAAAAAGTTGTCGACCCTGCGCATGGCAAGTAGGCTTTAGTATTGAATTGCATTGCTGAGCAATTAGCCAATCAGCGATTGATATTTATGCTCCTGTGCAAGATACTGTGCAGTGACAACAACAATTTCTGGGAAAACACTTCCACTGCTTACCTTCCTGATGATCCATGGCTGCCAAAGCTTCTGCTCTCATCTGGGTATATTTTCGTTTGTATTTTCGATTAGCATTTGACAGTAGTTCCCTGTCATA
This sequence comes from Aurelia sp. 3 sensu Dawson et al. (2005), assembly GCA_964020215.1. Taxonomy (NCBI): domain Eukaryota; kingdom Metazoa; phylum Cnidaria; class Scyphozoa; order Semaeostomeae; family Ulmaridae; genus Aurelia; species Aurelia sp. 3 sensu Dawson et al. (2005). The sequence continues at coordinate 6,309,602 of OZ026584.1, forward strand.
GCATTAGCAAATATGGAACAACTTAGTTGAAAAGGGTAAATCGATTTTTCTCTCAAGACATCTGAGATTTTTTGTTAGGCCTATTTGCAGGGGATGATTGGAGTGGGATAGGCCAATAAGGCTGTTGATAAAAGATGACGGGATGAAGATTCTTATCACATTCATGTACAATACACTATGTTTTGTAAAAAAAAACTCAGGACCAGGGCTGGCAGGTAATTTCTCAAAGTCAGGAAATTTCTGCTACCAAGAGTTTTTCATTAGTTTCTTAAATTTCAGTGATTTTTGACAGATTGGGCCTGAAGTTTCTTATTGCAGTTCTTTCAAACGTACTTTAGATCAGGACTGTGTTGGAGAATTTGAATTTTCTGGGGGAAGGGGCACAGGAAATGTTCATGCGCAAAGCTCCTATGTTTGACAATTGCAAGATGCCATGGAAGGTACTTATTTTAGAACGTATATTGCAGTTCAGTTGCACATCTTACTTTTGATGTGTCATGTCACACTGAACTAAATCATGAGGTTGGGTAAATACTTTTCACTGTTGTGGGAAGTTGTCCAATTTTGGTATCAACATAAGTCCTCTAAATGCCCACCATCAAGCTGTAAATACACATGTTTTTCTTTAATTTTGACTGAAAACAAGAAATTAACATTTAATTCACACTCAAAATAATGTCCATACAGGTTGCTATTACTGCCAAGTGTATGACCTGGAAAAATTATAACAGCAAATTACAAAAAGTTTCTTAGCTTCAGGTGCTGGGGGCACTCAACATATGCACATATGGAGAGGTAAATCCGATATTTTGGGTTAGAGTACTGCCAAAAATTATATTTTTGGTCCAAATAAAACTGGGGCGTTTATGTTCATGACATTTGTGACATCAAATATTGTTGAGCTATCAATTTCTGGCTTTGCTAGAGCCAATCCTGAGCTCTATTTGTATTTCTTCAGGAATTTTCTTGCTCATGTACAGGTTTCTAGTGTAAAATAAGCTGATATTTTGGGTTGCAAAGAAGCTGAAGTGATATTTTTGGGTTCCCTTAGCAAAATTCTGAGTACTGTATGTTTGGAGCATGCTTCAAGCTTGATACTGACTCATTTTTGAGTATGATTTGGGTATGTTTGAGAGCTTGATTCAAGTAAGATGTTTGCACCACTTGTGCTAGCTTGCAGTCTGTATCTTTTGCACTGGAAGACAAACTCAATCATGCTTCACTGTGGTATGTTTGAGAATAACTGTAGCATGGGATTATTGTCAAGCTTGATCAAGCTATAATCATACGTGCAAACAGGCTAAAATAGTGCCAAAATACTCATTTTCATATTCAAGCAAAAATCATGCTTCTAGCAAGATTGCTGCAAGCTGAACTTTTTCAAGGGTTGCCTGAAAATTTCTTGGACTGACCCCCTATATGTGTTTGTGCTGAGTGCCCCCTGGGGCTTCAGGTGGGGTTGTCTCTTAACTTGTGAAAAAAATTCAGCCTACCATTTCTTTTAAGTTGTTTCTTATGAAACAAAATATGTGTACTCTTCTGAAATAAATGTTGGTCAGCATTACTGCAACTTCTGTGATGTTGTATCAAAAGAAAAAAGTACATGTTGCTACAAAGTATTACAAGAAATTTGCCATCCCATTCTCATATGAATCACACATTTTTAGCAACAAAAATTGTTGCAGATTTCAGCATTTTATAGATGCTACTTCTATTAGTCCAACAAAGCAATTCACACTATTATGACTGAAACTTGACTGAATTTCAGATTCCATAATATTATCTCTTCTTGGTAACTCATTAAAAAAGAAAACATTTCCATGAATGGCTGGAAATATCTTTTAGCAGTCTGGCAGATGTTTACAGTAGTTTGACAAATGATTTCCAGCATCAAGACAAATCACACATCACCATTACCCATCTTTAGCATATTCCTTGCCCATCTCTAGTTGTTTGTCAAAAAGTTGCAGTGAATATAGGAAGTTCAATTGTTGATATTTTGTTCTTATGATGTAAACTGCAACATGTTAAATATCATCTGTCAAATCCGCACTATAAGTTTGATAGATCTCCCTGGAGGTTGAATGCTTATGCTCCACGGTCATGTTTTAATTGTGCTTTTTGGAGTAATGAAGTTGCAAATGAACCGGAGTGAGTAAAGAAATAAATTTGTGAGCACCATCATAAATCTGGCGCCAAGAGGCTCAATCAAGGGCAACATCAACCTGGGCAATCTGACGTTACATAATAGATAATACAGTCTCGTGCATGTACCCTCAACATGTGCGTCCATTTAGTTGATCAAAGCTGCCTTTAAACTTTGCCAGTATGCTTTGAATGATCTTCTACTTTCCTCGGAGCTCTCCTTCGATCTACATTTTACGCTTTCAAAGATTCTGTCAAACTTTTTGGCCTCTTCGCAAAGTTTTGTGACTGTGTGACAGCACAACAACAAAAAACATGGCCGTCAACAAAATTGCTACTGCGCGTGCCCAGGATCGACAACTTTTGCTGAACCAGGCCTCTTGCCAAACACGGTCAAGATTCTGGTCGACCGATCTCCCCAACAAGATAGGCGTTCACATTGCTCCAGCAAAACGGTGTTGTTAATCCCCTTTTCTAAACAAAGCCTTTTGTTGATAGCTGCCAACAAGGCACCAATCGCGAATTTGAATGTCATTGTAATCAACAGTCTATTAACAAAGGATGTGCAGCGTTTTCAAATGTCTCCGTTTTTGGTGTTCACAATGAAAACGGATCGTTTTCAAAACGCACTGTTTTCAAATTTATGCGTTTTCATTAGCGTTTCCGAAAAGCCCCGTTTTCACAGCGGAGCAATATGGACGCAAGGCAAAAACGGAGAAGTTTTACCCCGTTTTCATTTGTAAACGTAGCAGTGTGAACGGGGCCTTAATGTACTTCATACCCCATTCACGACTTCAAATTATGGCAGCTTAGGCTAATCAAGCTATTGAACGTTGTGTTCTGTTTAGTCTATGGAACATAGGGGAGAGTGGGGCTACTTTTCACGGGGGTAATTTATGAGAAATTCTCATTATAAATCAAAAACTTTGATTGCTATTGATTTTTCTGATAAATTTGAAAGAAACACATCAAAGCATTTCAAGCACGTCGTCAGCAAAGTCTCTCTTGGTTTTTGTTTGCAGTCAGTTTTTTGACTGCGACAACTTCCCCGTGTGACAAGTAGCCCCAGTCTCCTCTACCAAATACATTTGACTGGATGGAATTTACCTTTTTTATGTAAAGCTGGATTTTTTGTTCAATGTCAATGGAGTATTACACTGCAGCAAATGTACTAAATATTCACGGAGCTGCAAGCTGTGAACTTCAAGGTTTTGGGAAATCTGAGAACAGGTGCCTCTATGGCAGTTGTGTTCAAAGTAACATGGGCTATCGGTTCTTTTGTTCCTCGTCTATTTTAGAGCAAACCAAATAAAATTTGAAAAATATGTTGGTAACATGATTTTCAGACTTGGGGATGCTTTGGAGGATTCTGTTGAGCAATGTTTGAAAATGATTCAGTCTTCGTCAATGGTGTTACAACAGCTTACGGAATAGAGAATACTCAATACAGAGGTCATAATTTGTGGTCCTAATTACCGAAGTAAACTTAAAGATTCTAACACACTGGCTGAATTCAAACGAAAAATAAAAATATGGCATGGAAACACTTGCATCTGCTGACTGTGGAAAGCTATCAGTGAAGAATTATGGTTTTTGTAGGTTTAAAGTAGGAAATTGTAAATTATTTTTTGACGTTAGTTAGCTTATTATATTTATTTTCCCATTTGCCAACGTAAAAGAAATTGTTGAAAAAAACAATTATAATTTTCCTTTTTGAATACATCAGTTCTTAAGCTAATTTAACAAAGGCTGTAAGAATTAAAATGCTTTCGAAGTTCTGTTTGGTTTGGTACGTTTAACATTGGATAAACTTCTTTACCTTGGTCTTGGAACTTCGCATTGAGAGTCATTTAAAGATGTCTGGTTTTAGCTATTGCGCATTTAATTTCTTTGAGAACTCGCACCTCAGTGAATTTTCAACAGATTTGCAAGCTTCTAGTCTATACAGTTATTCTAAAATCTTAGGGATATCTCCATCTTCCCATGGGCCTGTTCATGTTATCGTTAATTTCACTATTCAGTCAAACGTTGGAAATGTTTCTTGGGGCACCTTGTATTCAAAACATTAACTATGAGCTATTAATACCTTTTGTTACAGATAAAGTCCTGCGCAAGAGCTGGATGTTCAAATGAAAATAAAATTGAGTTCACAATTCATGGAAAGTACCAAGGTAATGTTTTTTTTCACGTTGAAGCGCGATAACACTTCCATGTAGATTAGTAGTCTGCCGCGTGAAAGGAATGGCTTGATTTCAGGTTGAATTTGAAGATGATTCAGGCCCCGTTTACACTTTATTTATCCCCTCTTTGTATCTTTTCTTAATATTGTATTAATTTCTGTATCATTGTATTAACTTTCTGTAACATCTTATATATTTAGTCTTTATAGTTTAGTTATTTGTTTGTATCGTTAGGATTATAAATTGTATGTAGTGAATTTAGATATATGAAACTGAACTATACCTCATTGCTATCGTTGCGCAGCAACTTTCGTATCGGATAGGGGTGCTGTTTACATGACACCAGAGCTATCCAATATATGACGCTCCACAAATCGGAGCAAAAATCATTTAGCTTCGTAGGTGATATGAAAATCACTCCGGCAAGGTTGCGGCATGATGTAAATGGTGTTATCCGATACGTTTCGTTCTGCAACCACATTCCTTTTCTTTGAGAACAACAAGAAACAGTGATATAGAAAACGAAGGATTAAGAAACAATACTGAATTGCTCCCTTGTGATGTAAACACAAGGTACTGGAACTGACATGAAAGTTAGGGCGCGACGACAACTATCCGGTATAGTGTAAACGGGGCCTCGACAGAAATTTTCACCATCTTTCTGCTATGACATAAACTAGTTCAGAGCTTTGTCCTTATGTTTTCGTGAAATCCGTTGTTCTATTGTTCGATGACAATAGATTTCATGAGGGCCAATATGGTACTGATCAACAAACAGTCGTTGGTAGATGATGAAATATTTTCCTTAGCCAGGTCATCTCATGCATTCTACATGCAAGAAGTTGTTGCTGCAGAAAATACCTAAATTTTCCCATGATTTTCGAGTTGGAAATTTAGGGTAAATGAACAGTTTCCCAATAGTTTCCAAATAGAGAAAAGGAAATGTACTTTTAACCTTGGTGTTCCATAGTTTCCGAGAATATATCTCGAGTTTCCAAATAATTTCTCCTTAAACACTTTGGGAAATTCCGGCACTTTTTGCAATGAGATAGAAGGAGTGCGCGTGAATAGAGCGGAAAAGAGAACACCTAGACATTTGCAGCTAGTGTTTTTTAATCAAGATGCTGATGAAACAGGCAACATGATTCTTGTAAATTTGTATGTTTAATTCAAACACCATTTACCCATATTCTGAACAAAAAGAACATAGTATTGTCTTGCCTGTAAACACTTAAAAGGACTTCGTTTCTTTCGATGTTTATTCGTGTCTTCCTTTAAGAGAGACCTTTAAGAGAGAATTTTGTATGCACAACGATAGGCAAGCCAGGTAAGTTCAAGACAGGACTATATTTTGTGGACTACGCTATTCTAGATTTGCCTTTGCCAAATTGGCAGCAGGAATTCAAAGCATGGGTCAGTTTGTAATGGCATTTCAATCAGAAGCAACGAAATGCCGATGCTTCGTAGTACTTATGTATGTTCATGATTTATGTCCATAACTTCATAATTTATGTCTTTAGTTTATGTAGTATAATCTTTCAACTAAGTTTTTCGAAATAACTACAAATATTTTTCATGGCAACTATCAGGCAGCTGGACCTCACCCTGCACCCTGGACCTCATTCGATTGATTACCTTTCGAGATCGTTTTGTGTGTCCGTAATCTTTCGAGAAATGGGTTAAGCAACGTACACGTACGAATTACACCGCATTTCCTATTTGATTTCCAATATTAAGAATAGCTGGGACACTGGCAACGAGAAACACTCGTTACTGGCATCGCCTTCCTAGATCGACTTCCTACAAGAGGTCCTTGTGGAAGCCTGCGTGGTAAACAAATCCCAGCCTCTTGTTGTTTCACGAGACAATTACTCACGTTAACCCTACAGTTTTTGTTGTCTCTTTACATTTGAAAGTCTGTTGCATATTGGACGGCAGGTGCATATTGGTTTTTTCTCTTACTTCAAATAAAACTTCAAGATAAGTTTTTCTCCACCATTTACTCATCCTCGCTATCACTTGGATCTGACGTCTAATATGCAGCAGACTTAGCATCAAATCGCGTTCTTATTATCGGTATGTTTTTTTTAGTAGTGTTGTTTAAGTTTAAGTAGTTTTTCTTTCTTTTATCTATGTTAATTTCCTTGGGGGTAGACACAGCCTCATTACTCCCCGAGGGTATTTGTTCCAGTAGTATTGTAAAGTAATTCTTGTAAGTAGTGTAGACCGTTATATGTATTGTAAAATTTTATTGATATATAAAAAAACCCTACGGTTGTTGGGCTATCTGATACGTCCTATTTTGGTTGGGGGGGGCAAAAAATCCCTCCTATCTTACTCTTCACTAGTAATCGTTAGAGCAACCAAATTTGGTTTGCTAATAGCCTCTGGCATGTACTTCCTGAAAATGGAAAAAATACCCGACAATTAGACATAATTTTTGCTCACGTCAGCATTTTCCTTTGTGTAGTAAAGAAAAGCTTCGAAATTGGCCAAAATCAGGAAAATCGCAATAAAATTAAATTAGGAGCACAATCTCCAACCAAAATAGAATACACCAAATAACACTACAATGCGAAAGAAATTTGCAAAATATTGAGACTTAGCTACTTTTTTCGTGATAGTTCAAATTTGAGAATTTGCGATTTTTCTAGGGTCAGTTCCAGAGAATTGTCTTCCTCCTCGTCATTTTCAGATATTTCAAAGAAGCTTTCTGAGAATTTGTATAATAAGTAGCTGCAATGACTGAAGAAGTTTCATGGCCATCAGACTTCTCCTAACAAAGTCATTTAGGAAAAACACTACTAGGCAAATTTGCAGCCCCCCCCCCCATTCCATCTAAAATAGGGTTAAGATTATCTGTTCATCTCTCTCTCTTTTCTACATGTATCAGGCTCAAAGGACAAAATCATCGCTGGCTTGTTTGCTGGTATTGCATCATTGGCAGTCGCACTCATAGTTATTGCTGCAGTGCGCATCGTAAGAAAGTGGAGGAAAACTCGTCAGTCAGGTATCGCCTTGCTCTATTCTGTTCCGACAATATATGACTCTTCTTGCACAGGTGGCGGAGAATGGTTCAGTAATACTCTTGCACGATTCAGTAACACATACAAATGTACTAAGATTTAATCATACCTGCCGGTTACCAGTGTTAAATTTCCTTTGAATCATCTATTAGTTACAGAGACTCTCGTCTCCACATCTCTGTACGGTGTTTTATTTAGGCCAGGCCATGGCAACCAAGCGTAAGTAAGCTGTGCTTCTGAGAAACTTGTGCAGCTTGCTATATCAACATTCGCAGCTTGACTGTTGAGCTTTAGAATCCTGATTGTGCATTCGCTGCTATGTCTATGCCCGTCAAGATTTGCAAAAGTCGAAACAATTGTATTCAATTTTTATGAAATTTGCCCTTGGTTTTAGTAACATGAATCAGCAATAGGCCTTTTAGCTATTCTAGAAAAGAGCCTGGATCGAGCGTTATTTTTATACATTTTTATACGCGAAGTTCGATCAAGTGGTGTTAGAGCTTCTATCACCATTGTGCATGTTCGAAAATTCTACAAATTGTAGCAAAATGTCATTCGATTGAGATTCTTTTTCAGAATAGCTAAAAGGTCTATTGAGATATGAGTTTTCTTTAACAGTAATCTATCTTTTTAGATTCAAAGAAGAAGGACAAGCAGTAAGTTTTAACATCATTAGTTTTCTTAAAGAAAACCTCTTCATACGTAAGCCTTTGACAAAAATAGCGATGCAAATACAATAGGCACTGACCATGAGCGATAGGACACACAGCGTGTAGCAGTTTAAATTCACATCAGTAGCGAGCCATCTTAACTTATTGTTTTTTTTTCCTTGAACGTGTTTTTACTTCGTACATAACCACCTTTCAATATTTCGTAATGTTGAAATTTTCAGTGCTGAGCCACCTTAAGTGAAGATCCATCTTAACTCGTAAAGCTCTTTATTTTGGAATAATCCTCGATAGTTAACTTGAAGATGAATGCTTTATTTGTTGATGCTGGTGCATTCAAAGTAGGAATAATAATCTTGAAAGTAAAATTTTGCCACCACTTCCAAGCCAGAACTTGTGAGTTTTGACCTAAACTGCCTTGTGCTGAGGAGAATATTTGAATAGACATTCAAACCTTAACTTCACAATTAAATACATAAATTTTGCCCTCAAGATAAATCTATCTTTATTCTACAAGATCTCAAAGAGTTAGGATTGCGTCTGTTGAACATGAGAATTAGTTTTTTTGAGTGAGGGTGAAAAATAAGTTAGATTGCAACCTTCATTGTTTGAATGAAATCCATCTTGTATAATTTGTCTCAGCATTATTACGAAACACAATCAAATATGCCCAGAGGAAAAGTATCCATGAGTAAGATCCTTGAAAATGCTCACTCTTGCTTGGTTTTTTTTGCTGGTGCACGACACTGTGATTAAAGAGACCTATTACTTTGCGTATATCTGCAATAACGTGTTTGTCCATTTTCATCTTTGGGCTGTCTATTGAAAAGTTTGCTTAACATGTGGGTTCTTGCTCATAACTATACGTTATGCTTATGACTAAAGGCTGAAATACACGATCATTTTAAACTGATCAGAAACATCTGGAAAGAGACACCAGTTCCGAATCAGTGTGCTACTGCACTTGCAGTAGTTGGTTTAGTTTCAAAACGTAGAAAGACCATTTAGACTGCAGAAAAGCATCTTCAAGGGTTAATCCTAGTCTTCAGTGAGGAACGCAGTTATTTGCAGTACATCATTGCAGGAAGTCCTTGTTGAAGAGGAAGAAGACGACTACTTGGCAGAAGGCTACAAATTTGCTTCAAAATGATAAAATATTCACTTTGCTTGACGCATTTTGCCTTGGCAGCCATTTTCCTCAGTTGTTTCCTCGCGCAACCCTTACATTACCGAAGGATTGATCCAAGTACAATGCATCTATTAGCAAAGCTTAGCGGTGCTATTGAATTTTAATCATGATTGACGCTCAGTTTAAACTGAAAAGTTGAACCTGTCCAATTTTTAAAAAGATTGGTCAGTCTAAACTGATGGTCAGAAAAACGTCACTTTTTTGCCGTTACATGATCAGTTTTCTGGCTTTCAGTTAAAACTGTCAGTTTAAATGGATCGTGTATTTCAGCCTTAAGGAGATTCTCCGAAACAGCGCGATTGCAGTTAATAGGCCAAAACCTGAAAGCTTGGTTTGAAAGTGGAGGCAAAACTGGACTTTCGATGTCAATATTCCCACCTCTAATTTACCAATATCAACAAGCAAGGGATTTATCTTCAAGTTGACAATCGAGGATCAGTTTAAAAAATTATTTCGGGTTGATTCGATGTAAATTCTTGGCGCTATCCTGGATCAAATCTGTTGATTTTTTTCTGGGACACCCGGTAGAAAGCTGAAATTTTGAATCCTCTTTATCTACTTTCACCGGAGAGAAAAAATCGTCTGCCTGACACGTCCTACTCACACAAAAGGCTAATTCAAGCCAGTGATATTATCTGTGCGAGCAGAGTTTTCCGAAGTAGGATATTCCGTTAGCCAATAGACCATTACGCTTAAGATGGCGGCGAGAAACTTTTTGCCAAGATGCATTACGTTCTTTAATCTAATTCCTTTTGTATCGTTAAGATTCGCAATTCGAACGTAGTGCATCTTGGTAAAAAATTCCTCGCCGCCATCTTTAGCGTAATGGTCTATTTCACTTCATTTCCCTGAAAAGCAAAAGAGGAATAGAAGTTGCTGCAGCTCCCTTATTTTGACTTCCTTAAATGTTTCTGGAAGAGTGACTACTTGAATAACTTCAACCAAAGTGACACGGGATCAGAATAGGCCGGTTTTCTACTCTTTTGTCCCTCCACTTCCTGCTTAACAATGTAAAGACTGAAATACTAAGGGAGCGGTAATTTTCAATCCTGGGTACTGGGTAAACTTATGCCTTTTCGTCCCTTGTTTCCCTGCGTTCTTTGACTTGCTGATATCACTTGGTCAATAGGGACTCATAATATTACGCTTATATAATGGGCCCATTTTTTCAAAATGGCCTAAAAAGGTGGGAGTTCTCGTACACTCAACAAAATCGCTTCAAAATCTGGTTTAAAGAGCTCGAACATTGAAAAGAGAAGTTTTAGTACAAAGAATGATGTTGTGTTGACCTACAAAACGCAAAATGCCTACCTTTCAGACAGTAATCTTCCTCTGTAGAAGCAAAATAGAACCATCGAAGCTGCGAGAACTCCAGGCTTCTTCAACCGTTCTTTAAGAGCAACAGCAACAACATTCTGAAAAGCGGCCCCTGATTGGTTAACAACTGAATCCTAGCGATTTGATTGGTGAATACGGAACCATCCTACGCGGGCCTAAAGTGGGCCCACTATTTCAGAGTAATGTTATTAGTCCCTCTTGACCAAGGAACGCAGGGAAACAAGGGACGAAAAGGCATCAGTCTAGGTACTGGGGCGGAGGATTTTTAGCAGGATTATGAAACTTTTCTATTACTGTGTGAGGGTACGAGCATTTACCCTCTTGTATCCTCTCCAGGCTCTGCCCACGTTGATTCAACACGAAGTAAGCTTGCGAGATGCTCACTGGAAGATTTACGGTACACTTAATTAAACATGCTTCCGACGAGAACGAAAAACAACGAATTTCAAACAAACCTCATCAGCAGTAGAAAATCATCGAGAACTCTACACACCGATGCACTCAATAAACTTCCTGCCCTTCGTCTGCAGACAATATCTCCTGGTTTGTGAATGCGACATATTGATTGGCAATAAGTGTTTCGTTAATTCCGCTTTCTTCAGTCTTGGGGAGCAGAAGTAGAGCAAGTTCGTCAATGCCAAGTTTTACTCAACTTGTAAGAATCATTCCAAATAAGTTATAAAGCAACAATTATCGCAAAGTCTGAAAATGGACCAACGAGCTGCATGTTTGAAAATTTGTGTTCAGCAAATGTTATCGTTGTGCATCTAGATGCTTCTTTTATCCACTTCAAGTCATGTGACCACACTTTCATGAAGGTATAGACTGATTCATGATAGGCCTTTTTGGGTCGTTAAGGTCGTGCAGAAAGACCCGAATGACAAAGGACTCAACTCCGAGGATTTGTCCTTTGGGTCTTCTTGCACGACTCAAACGGCCCAAGCGACCTAATGTGACTCTGGCTTTAGCGCTATGCTGTTTTTCGCATTCATGACAGAAGTTTTTATAAAATCGGCTAAGGTTTGTTTCACACATTTCAAGTCATGTGACCATAGCCTTGGAAGATTTTAGTATCATGTATTATGCTACTTTTTGCACTTTATGGTATGAAAAATCAAGTGTTAGAGAGATCAAAAGATGTTTATCAAGAGATTAATAACGTGACTTAAAATGAGTGTGACCAAACCTTAGACGATTTTGTGTATTGTGTAAATTATGTTAAGGAATTCAAAAACTGTATTTATTTAGTCCCAAGAGAGGAAAAAGGAGTTGAATCTTAAGTGAGTGATAATAAAGTCGCAGAGACAAGAGCGCCAGTGATTTTAAGACGTGCAATAGTGACATTATAAATAGTCTATCCAAGAGTCTAAAGGTCACACGTCGATGCTGATCAGAAACCTCTCCCCGCTAGTCTGCGTTGCAGACCGTGCGGAGGAGGAAAACGACGAGGAGGAAGGAAGATTCTTCCTTCCTCCTCGTCGTTTTCCTCCTCCGCACGGTCTGCAACGCAGACTATCTCCCCGCATCCTTCCCATAAGAATTAAGAGCAGCGGCATTGTCAAATTGCTTACGTTGATCTATTTTGATAATGACACTCAACTTTCCAGTCCATAATGATAAGTCATGTGGCCCCCCAAGCGATCTGGCGTGATGCGTGATTAGCCGATTTATTGCTCGTGATGGCGTGAAAGCTGCCTTTTCCGCACGTTATGGCGTGATCCACGTTGCTTGCGTGCACGTGAAAACTGACTTTTGAGCGCGTGATGACGTGAAGGAGGACTGAAATTTCGTGACGACGTGACGAAAAAAATTAGAAAAGAACACAACACAGAGAACATTACCTGAGAGAAACTGAGATGGAAGGAAAGTGAATCAATTAACCCTGCTAGAAAATCAACCTTCGAAGTTCCAATCACAGTAACCACATAATGGACACCAAATTTTTTGGGACATCATGTTTGTGAATGAGTTTTACTATAATACTTTCATTAAAACTTCATTAATGGAAATGAATAGTGATGGTGCATATCAGACCTTTGAAAAACATCCTATTTATACTGAGAAATAGTTCACGTGAACGTGATATGGAAAATACTTCGGCGTGATGGCGTGAAACGGCGAAAAAATTGACGGGATGGCGTGATGAGAGGCCCCGCTTGGGAGGCCACAGTCATGGCAGGCTACTAAGACGCTCCATCCAGGATAGGCTCAGCAATTGTGTTAAATTTGAAAATATCCTTAGTAATATGCATCTTGCAGAGTTTTTTCCTTTTGCTTTTTTTATCTTATTGAAATGTTGTCATGCACTCGTCTTTTCACAAATTGATATACTGACTAGTACTACTGTCATGAAAGACTTTTTCAAGAAACTGTAACTATATAGACTTGACCTACTCAATACTACCTACACATAGATACGCTACCTACCAAACACTTATTATCTGGGTGTCTTAGGACCTTGGCGACTCTCTTGGCGACGCGACCCCCTCAAAGTATACCGTTTTGCCGACATTTTGGTAGCGCTTATATCGCTTGAATTTGGTAAAATACGATGCTTAAACACAGAGCTTTGTTAAAAACCAGGGCCCCTTTTTCCTTGTACTAGGAAATCCAAAAAATATGAATGAATTGTCGGGAAAGCCATAATTTGTGAGAATTGCAGCCATTTTGAACAGAAAAACATTAAGTTTTGCGCAAAAACCTACAAATAATGAAAATAAGGCATCAAACAACGGTTTTAGATCAATTCTATTTCAATAAGAAATAAATTATTCGCCGAGAACCTTGGCAGAAGGGCAGCGGCATCGTGGTATCTAGGCCAATTTTATATGATTCGAATTCTTGATCACACGGGATTTTCGCGACTGGACCTCCTCGATATAAATCATTTTACCGACATTTTGCTTGGTCTTATACAATAGTCTAGAAATGGATTGGTTTCTAAAATGCATGTAGTTCACAGATATCACTGGGCCATCTTGATCCCTTTAGGGTATCTTACTAAAAAATGGGTTTTCTGTTCACAATCGACCAAAATTGCAGATAAATCAGAAACTTTAAAAGAAACTCGACCATTAACAGTGATATTTTCTAATGGCCCATTGATAATAAGTTAATTTGACATATTTTCAACATTCTGATTTAAAAAAATCACGAAAATTGCCGTCTGAAATGTCGGTTTTTTGCTCCAAAGTAAAGGACTTTTCGGCCTAATTTTCTGTTTTCGAAATGAAAACGGCGATTTGTTGATTTTTCGCAACATTAGATAAATGCTTTAAACAAAACGAGGTCATTCAGAGAAGCTTTCAGAAGATTCGGCAAGTCTTTCTCATCATTCTCCACTTTCAGTGATGAAAATCGGATGTGTGCGAGCTGAGAAACTAACATTTTAAAAACATAAAGATCACAGAGAATTTGACGTCAAAAGTGCACAGCCACTGAAATCGGGGATTCCCCAGTGAACGGAGAAGCCGAATGTGACGGCTGTGGATACTAAGTACATGTAGTTTTTCCCTTTGCGCTCCAGCACATTGCATGCGCGGTTTCAGTTCTATTGAAGCGAAACAGTGTTTGTCATGGTTTAGAAATTCACAAGTATGCATTATGAATCAAAAAGAAGGCATACTTTCGGAATGGGATGACAGATTTCAGCCAACTAACTTCATCTAGGGAAGTCATTTTTCCATGCAAGGAATCTAAAAGTAAAGAATTCGCTAAATATTCCGCATCCGTAAAAATGACAAACGTCTACCTTTTTCTTAATTATTATTGTTATTATTATTATTATTATTATTGTGTTTGTTCTCAGGTATGTTCTTGTTCCTGGTGGATGTTATATGCATAGCGGGCTACTGCCTGCAGCCATGGCTATCATATATAGTCTTCTTCTTCTTATCCTTAGCTATTCATTACTTTTCTTATGATCCTAGCTGATCCAAGGAGGCATCCTTTCTGCAGCAGTGCAACTGGACAGTCTATGCCAATCTGTTCTATCCAGGAGTCGATCCTTTCTGTCACTGTTCCTAGAGCTCCAATTACTATGGGTACGATGGTTACCTTCTTCATGCTCCAAATTCTTGCAAGTTCGTATTTGAGTTCGTCATAGTTCGATAATTTCTCTTCTTCTTTCACTACTATACGAGAGTCAAAGGGGCATGATGGATCAATGATGGTCTTTTCTCCGAATTGACTTTCCAATATAGAAGAATGCTAGGTACAGTAATATCATTTGACATTATCTTTGTTTAAATATCATTGACACAACAGTTAGGGGCCGTCCAAAAATCCATTTCGTCACGGATAGCGGAATTTGGCCACGGCCAAATTCCGCTATCCGTGAAGAAATGGATTTTTGGACGGCCCCTAACTGTTGTGTCAATGATATTTAAACAAAGATAATGTCAAATGATATTACTGTACCTAGCATTGTCTTTGGTAAGGCATTGATTTTAGGTTCACTGAGGTTGTTTATGTATCGCACATTCAATTGTAAATTAGATTTCATCTTTTTTAAAAAGTCTTTATAATGTAAGTAAACATGTCTTTGCTATAAATATTTGGCTGCCCTGTGAAAAGTTTTACACTGAAGAAGATTTTAATCGAAACGTATGTCGGCAACAGTTGTGTTTTTATAATTTTATTTCTGTTTGTTCAAGAGGATGGTTTAGTTTATTATTATTATTATTACTATTATTATTATTATTATTATTATTATTATTATTATTATTATTATTATTATTATTATTTCTCATGTCTTTTTTATTTACAACGAGTTCTGTCTTCAAGTGTTTCCACCCCAGAAATGGGGTAAGGTATCACTGTTTGTTTGCATTGAGTCCCAGTCTTCACTAGTTCCATGGTTTCACTAGTTCATTAAGAATCTTCTTACTGCGTAGCACGTTCCCAATAATGTTATCTTTTGTATCTCGAAGATATTGATCTTTCCTGGTATCTTTTCAATGTATTTCGCAAACGTTTTGTCAACGACCCCTGTACATCCAACAACGATAGGGACTATTGCAATTTCTTTGAGTTGCCATAATGCTTTCAACTCGATAGCAAGATTTTGGTACTTCTCCACTTTCTCGATACGCTTATCAACAATGTTGTCATCTCTTGGTACTGCAATGTCTATTAACAAAGCAATGTCTATTATATAATTATTATTATTATTATTACTATTATTATTATTGTTGTTATTATTATTATTATTATTATTATTATTATTAATTCTTTATTTAAAGTAGGCTAATGTAAAATAGCTAATTTAAAGCTAATTAAGGCCTACTAACGAAAAATAATCATGAGAAATAAATTTATAATAAGAAAAAAATAAAATACTAGTTACAAGTTCATATTAAAAACCCTAGATTTGCTACAAAGATTCGACAAAGCCTACAGTTGCACTTCTCCCCTTTCCATGTTTTTATTCGGTTTTTAAAAACAGCCAAAGAATTAGCAGTTTTTATATCATTTGGTAGCATTTGCCAAAGTTTGTGTCCAATAAAAGGTGTGGTTTAAAAACCAAAATTTTTCGTCCTTGCACTTGGTTGCAGAAGACTATTGCCACTTCTTAGGCTATAAGGCATATCATAAAAATCATTAGTTATAAATATGTCCTTCATAAGTTCAGGGTTTAAGTTTTCTTTTGTCTTATAAATTTCGACCATTAGCAACTGTAGGTTTCGTTGATGGACTGTCACTGAGTTGTCCCTTTTCAGCAGAGTTTCAAAATCAGACTCGTAGTCTCTGTATGCAATTCGCAGTGCTCTTAGGTGCATCTTATTTATCTTATTATTCAAATTAATCATTCGGTGCATCTTAACCCTTAACTACCTAATATTTTAAGGCAATGGATGTGTCAGGGCTACAAAATCTGTCGTCTTCTGATGAACTAGAAAGACGAAAATCTATCGTGCAATAACTATATCTTAAAAACGCTAGCATGGTACAAATAACATATAATTGAAAATTTAAAAACATGATTCAAAATTCTAACAACTAGCAACATTGTTATACATTATTTCGAGTTACATAAAAAATACTTAGTTTCCACTATGTCTTAATAATGATTGATCAATAGAAGCATACCATAACTGACAAGTTGACGAAATGGCACAGAGTCAGAAAAGGTACATCTCCAAAGGTCAGAGGAAACTACTATAAACACCGGTACGGGATGTGCCATTTTGGGGATGCCTATTTTAGGGCAGAGAATAAATCTTAGGGTGTCGTTTTTGAAAGATAAATCTGAAGGGTATGGGTTAAAAAAGATAAAAAATGAGATATCAACCTAATCATTCTAATGTTTGATTTACCAACAGAGGTCGAAGTTCTTTTTTGGGACACCCTGTATTGGCATAAAATTTTGAATTCTTATCACAATTTTCAGGTACATATCTTAAATAGCCCATAAAGTTTGGGGCATAGTTTCCACAAGTCTATCAATTTTAGGTTGTGATTTCATACGTCAAAATGGCACGCCCAAGTCCTGAGCCTATTGAAATTGCCCCCAGGCTCCAAAGTCATGAGCTATCTTGTGGAAATCCTTCAACAGTCACAATTCGGTCAGTTCTGCAAATGATCTGTATTTCTCAAACAAAAAAATGCTCTAACGAGAACTGTCTAATGAGCATAGTTGCATCTTAGATGAGACATATATGTTTCTTTTCTTTTTACAAAACTTTGTCACCGTCCCTGTTTACGTAATGTTATCATAAACAAGAAGCAGACTCAAAATGGCTGCAATATAGTTTCATGGAAAGGTTCGTGAAACGAAGTAATTTGAAATTTTTTTCTGAAACTTTCAGCAATCCTACTCAGAAGGTAGCTAAAGTATGCAGTTTCTCAAAAAATGGAGATCTTGCATATGCACTTCGATGTTGTATTTTCTATGGCATCAACCATGCATACAAATGCATACAAATGTATATAATCTTTTCCTTATTCACTCAATAACGGCATTTCAATTTTTGAGAGGCCATCTATGAAATAATTAGCAAATGTTTGTAAACTTCCTATGACAACAGTTAGGGAGGGTGGTTGTGTGCGACCTTCTGAAGAGCCCTAGGCCTCTTTTCAATACATATCAATAAAGAAGACTTGCCTACTGGCATAGTGGCTGACAATGAAATATTCTAATGTTTGACTCGCTTTACGAAATACAAAATATCTTTTTGACACACCAGGAAGGATCTGTCCCAAAACCTTTAAATAAATGACTGAAGATAATTTGTAAAATTACAGTTTTGACAGCTATATTGCAAAACTATGAGTTACCAATTTCTTGTTACAATATTAATCAATCGGAGCGAAAAGTGCTTCGCGGAAGATAAAAAATGTAGACACAAGAGACTTAACCTGGATTTCCACAGGGAGCAAAACATCACACGCCCCACGTTCCTATTTTTCTGCAAAAAGGAAAATGCTATCTTGCTCTTTATTGACGTTTTTTCTTAGTTAGAGGCCCTGGCATGAGAAATTTCAGCCCTGTGATGAAGTCAGGAAGGGCTGAGTTTTGATAACAGCGCTATTTTTCCTTTGCCTTCACATGAAATTTTAACATGGGATGAGATTAGGTCACATGATATGAATGCGGTTGTAAACAATAGAAAATGCAATGCGAGCCATATTAGAAAGGCCGATTCTCTTTTGTTCTCAAATTCCATCATTTGACCTCAACAGGACCCAAGCTGAAATTTTAAATAGGCATTTTTAATTTTCTCAAGCCGTGCTGGAACTGCAGCACGAATTGAATTGCCTAGTTGAGCTGATCCCGTACTGTGTTTAACTCGGTCCCCTTCATGTAAACACGATGAAGGCTCATACAGTCAACTGAGTTGAAGGTGAGCATGTGCTGAATTCTGCACTGACTGAAACTTCTCATGTAAAAGGTATCTTAGCAACTCAAATAAGTACAAAATGTAGAGCGAATGATGACTGGCCACCTCTGGAAATCCAGCTTTACCGTATACTCGAATTTCTTTCATAGAACTGAGAATTAATAAAAACCTAATGATTGATTACAAAGAGGTCACAAAATTTTACCTAGCTAATGAGCATATATTTTTTCTAATCTTAGTTACGAATCCAATGACGTCATCGAAGTCGTCAGCCTTGAATGTAAACGTGCTACCAGTTGAGTAGTCCACGAGTTTTCTTTCGCTCACTTTATTCCCAGCACCGACCACAAACAACTGGACACCTTGCTGTTGCAAAACTAACTTTCCTATGAATGCTGTGTTATGTCTCGCAAGATCATTGTGCTGCGCAGCAGTTACAAGGATCAAAAACTTCTTGCCTGTCATCCGTTGCTCCTGGAAATACGACGATGCCCGTTGGTAGGCTTTAGCAATCGAATGCTCCTTCCCACGTCCATATTTTATCTTGTTGATCACTGATTTTAATTCAGATGACTTTCGGTTCAGAGCAAATGGAATTCGAACACTGCCCACGTTTGAGAAATCGATCAGGCCAACACGTGTTGTTTCTGGGTTGAAATACTCAGCGATGTTCGTAATGAAATTTTTAGATTTCTCGAAGCCATCAGACCCAATATTTGCAGAGTTGTCCAACAAAAAGAGGAGATTGACTGGCCGATAGCAATCTGTTGATAAAGTAAAATATAAACCTCAGAGCAAGAAGAGTAACAACATGTCTTAAGGGAACCAAAACAATAATTTCTTAAAAGAGACAGATGATGAAATATTAATCTCAAGCTCTAGAAGAAGGGAAGCATTGGTGGTCTTTCAAGAAGTTGTTTTTTTCATACAGTAGAACACTCTGTCAGCTTAAAGGGTCTACATGGAAATGGCGACAACAACGGCCAGGCAAGAGAGAGCATGCAGGTTTAAAGAGTCTAGCCCTCTGAACTGGATAGATCATGCAACTGTTAAAATGCCTGTGAAAACTGAAATTTTAACCATCGGTCAAAAGTCAACTTAGATGGGAAACTTTTTTATGGTACTTTGCCTCATCTTACAGACCAAGAAATTAGGAAAATGCTGGTAAGGGGCAGGCTTGGGAACAAATATTTCATTTACCGTCCTAGTCCATGATTTACCTTCGATTGAATTTGAATTCAGCATGTCAAACTGGTAATGTAAATTTCAACGCCACATAAATCATGAACCAGAATGGAATGCGTAATTCTCGATTCCCCTACAAACCCCTTACAGGCATCTTTCTAATTGTTGGGTCTTAAAGATGTGTGATTTAACAAACAAATCTCCTCATCTAAGTTTGCCATTGAATCATAGATTAATACCTTAGTTTTCAATATCGGTCACATACTTTTTATTACATAGCCCGCGAAACGCGCAAACTTTTTTTTTGACTCACCCGTACATGACCCTACGAACGCACCCATTATTTTCTACACAAACTTTAGTGGATGGAATAAGTTTGGTGATTAACACTTTCATCTAGAAACAAAAATGGAAAATGTGTGAGCTGATGCCTGCCAAAAAGTGCAAAATCATCTTTCGAGCGAAGGTTCTTGCAGATATGTGACACAGCCGCTTAAGTTACACAAAAAAACGTACGTGATGCTCCTTGCCTTATTCCGTAATTTTCTCAACAAGCTATCGTGCTTCTTTATCCTTGGGTTGGGGTCAATATGAATGTAAAAGATTCAGTTTCCTAACAGTGAAAAAAAAGAATAAAAACCCTTGAAATAAATAAAACAAAGTATGTGTAATAAAAGATAGTTGGAAAAATATCTATAGATGAAATCCTGTCATTTAGGAAACGTGCTACTCCGAGACATACCTGCGCAATAACCAATGTCTTTACTTTCGATGATGTAGTCTGCCGGCTTACGCATCTTTAATTGGATACCATCAACGACAAGTAATCGCACGCATCCTTTGAATGTGGCATGGACTTGATGAGGATGCCTGTTGAAAAGATTCACAGCTGTAAATGTATATATAATGTACAAAGATAACAGCTTTCCAATTCCATATATCTAACAGCGAATACAAAAAACGGAGCACAAGGATTGCGACGATAATCATAATTGAAAAAAGAGACAATTCCAAGGTCAAGACATTTCTAAGTTGAGTTATGACAAATCCGATATTCAACGAGAAGAAATTCATGGTGTTGACCAGTCCATGATTAGATTGACGTTTCTAAGCAAAGCTCCGTGCTTCATCATCAGAATTAAATGTTCAAAAGGTGAGGTGTGCACGCTCTTGAAAGTAAATGACTGGAGATTTAGCTGGCTAACCTAAAAATATTGTAAAATAAGGCCACGTGCTACGTTTTAGCCTGTTGTTCGATGACCTTTCGGAGAAAAGTCTTTCCGCTATCATGCATATTAGGCAAGTGCCATATCCAATTTGAAGCAGTTTCACTCATTTTAAGCATAGCTGGTGTTGTACAAACTACATTAAAGGACAAGTCCGGAGTTTTATGATTCATGATCAAATGAAATAGCGTTCTGAATCAGTCCTTAATGACGTCACTACGCCCTTGATGCAAATTGTAATTCGTAACTTCGCATAGATAAACAGGTTGGAAAAAGTACGATGCACCGTTCACAGCAGCATTCATCCTCTTATCAATTTTAGCAACCTCACAATGGTCCTTTCACTGGTCTAAAGTTCATCATGACATGAACTGGGCAGAACATAAAGAAACTCGTACTCATGTGCGAAAACTCGAAACTTTCAGCCCCCTTAGCTCTCTGCAACAGATTCCGAAATTAGGCAAGATTAATATATCCTCCTTAGGGCCTTAAACTCTTGATTCTTCATTTCAAAAGCTTTTCTTGTCTGTTCAAACACTTCCTTATCCCAGAATGGTTGATGACGTCATTTTACGTAGATTCTACTGTGCCATTGGGCAGAGAATGTTGTCTAATTCATTTTCCTCACCTTTTGCCTCTGATAAGATTGTCTGCTTTTCCAACAAGCATAACTGTGTGAAGGTTTGAGACAGTCTTGATACCAGGTGATACCGCTCTTGCCACTCTTCTACCATTTACAAGGACTTGAACAATCTTATTTTCTCGTGTGACATTGAGCATTGTCCATCTTTTCATCCGAACAGACAGTTGACTTTTGGTAGTCACATTACCATCACCAAGGTCATAGCTAAAACATGAGTAAAAACATCTTTAGGTTCAATAATTGATTCTTATCATAAATAAGGGTGGCTAAGGAGTACTAATATATATATATAGTACTGATGAAGACGCAAGTCGAAACGTTTAAACGAAGTTGTATTTTCTGAGTCTATATTTATTTCTTAAGTTCTTACATAAAAAGGGTCAGTTTCAAAATTTTCACCTCCAAGTTCTTAATCCATTAGATTCCTATATGCGGTTGTTTAATGTACAATGTATTCCTTAAAATGACAGTTCTACAAGCGCAAAAAAGAACAATCTTAGATTGCGCGAAGTTCATTATCGTTTACCGTTTCTACGATTAACTTTTAGAGTCATACTTCATCTTGAATGAGCTGGCCATAATCTGTGTTCACATATATATACAGATTATGGCCAGCTCATTCAAGATGGGATATACTCCATTTATGAGTATATATATATATATATATACTCATGAGCTCGATCTCAATGTGTAATAGAAATAGATATATAAACTCAGAAAAAACACATTCTTGTAAACGTTTCGGCCAAAGCCTTCATCAGTATAATATATGATATACTGATGAAGGCTTTGGCCGAAACGTTTACAAGAATGTGTCTTTCTGAGTTTATATATATATGAACTCAGAAATATACCGGGTGTCCCAAAAAAAAGTATCCGGATTTGGTCGACCCTAGCGATAAGAATATAGCGTGAATCAATCCGAAATGATTTTCAAAACATACCTTGATAGCCAACTTGAACATAGATACCTCGTTTGTTGAATTCGGTGCACTGAGAGTGAAGATGTCAATCTTCAAAGGACAAATTTGCCTCCACCTCCAAACCAGAGCTTTGGCGCTTTGGCCTAAGCAAATTCTTGAAGCTCTGTGAATGAAATCAACAAAATTTGAAGACGGCACAACAGATGTGTTTTCCATAATACAGTTCATGTGAGACCTATCGTCAAGGGAGCCCCGAAATCAGCTTCATTCATCTCAATATCGACAATTTATTTAACACTTACCATTTACCGGTGAAGTACTCCCTTGAGCATCAACACACTTTTGACATCGTCGAATCATTCCTTGAAAAGAATTTGTTATCAGACCTCTCGAGATCAGGTTGATCATCGCGTATCTTCGAAGCTGATTTCCCGGGTAGGTCATCAACAAGAGAGGAAATATCTTTTGGCCCCCAAAAGATCTCCAGACCTTCCTGTCGTGGCCCCCGAGAGATCTAATAAAGAATTCTTTTCAAGGAATGATTCGACGATTTCAAAAGTGTATTGATGCTCAATCACCGGTGAATAGTATTTGTAAAATAAATCGTCGATATTGAGATGAATGAAACTGATTTCGGAGCTCCCTTGACAATAGGTCCCACATAAACTGTATTTTGTAAAACCCATCTGTTGTGCCGTCCTCAGATTTTGTTGATTTTATTTACAAAGCTTCAAGAATTTGCTTAGGCCAAAGCGCCAAAGCTCTGGTTTGGAGGTGGAGGCAAATTTGTCCTTTGAAGATTGACATCTTCACTCTCAGTGCACCGAATTCAACAAACGAGGTATCTATGTTCAAGTTGGCTATCAAGGTATGTTTTGAAAATCATTTCGGATTGATTCACGCTATATTCTTATCGCTAGGGTCGACCAAATCCGGATACTTTTTTTTGGGACACCCGGTATATATACTCATAAGCTCTTTCGTTAAATTGTATTATTCAGCCAGAAATTTGAAAAAAGTTCTTACTTCTAGATCATCACAACAGATTACAACAACAGTTTCTTGTGAACAATTATCAGCTAGTTCCTGATTCTTCTACCAACGATTCTTCTATTGTGAATAGGACATTCTGGATTGAAGTGCAGTGAACTGACAGTAAATGATAGGCTTGCACTTTGAATTTGAATGAAAGAATTGGTGAAAGCCCTAAACAAAATGACAGAGGCTAATAGACCTTTTAGCTATTCTACAAAAGAGCCTGCATCGAGCGTTATTTTTATACATTTTTATACAAGAGGTTCGATCGAGTGGCGTTAGAGCTTCTATCACAATTATGCACATTCGAAAATTCTACAGAATGTAGCAAAATTTCGTTCGATTCTGATTCTCGTCAGAATAGTTAAAAGGTCTATTCAAGGATCTGACAGCCTACTTTCTTACTAAATACCCAATATATCTATAAAAAGGGGCCTATCTAAGCTGACATGCAAAATTGTAGGCTCTCGTACCCGGGTTCCTGTGGGATAATCATTTAGAGATGCACAAATGAGAATTACTGATCGTCAACATACCTCACAACGATTTTTCTATTTTCTAATGCTACCATGAAATAATCTCTGATTCCCTTTGGTCCTTGACTGTAAAGTAACACACCATTTTCATTTTCTGCTCTAAACTGCATTGCAAATTTCATAGAACGTCTGTTGTCTTTTAATTGCCTATATGATACAAATGAGGTCTTTCCATTGAAGTATGCTGGTCTTGGTGGCAGAATATAAACTGCAAAATAGGAATGGAAAACGGATGTGATATAACGGGCACACGAGTCAATAAACATAGTACATACAGGTCACTGTCTCATAAAATATTTTCGTGCGAAGAACAAATTAGTCGTTATAACTTCGATTATTTCTAATACTATAACAATGGAAGCCCAGAGCTACTTGTCTACAAGATTTCAAAGATACTTTTTCGCGAAATCTGAGACAAGAACACCTTCAATGGATAGATGAGCAGCAAGGATTGGTAGGGTAGAAAATAAGTTATCCAACTGTCATTTTAGAATCTCGATGGACTAAAATTGGACAAGAAAGCAAATGTGAGCTAAAACAGCCCATTTCAATCAATACCCACAAATATAACTGTCTGGCGAGACACAAATACGTCACGAGGATGACCATGCTTGGCTTTCTGAATTATAGTGTGCTAACATGGTGCATCGGTGTAGGTGAAAAGAATTGTCTCAGTAGAAAAGACGGCTTGTCTCATTTTTGAGATGTTGCATTACCAGTCTAGGCAATAAATTTCGTAGTACTCTGAATCATTCTTTTCCTGAACCAGACGACAAAACTTTCCAGTGATAATTCAATAACGAGTGGCAAGTGACTGGACAAAGAAATCGCAATGTTTGGTATGGCAAAAAGATCATCCTTTTACACAAAGAACTGATCACCCAACCGAATCGCAGCTTATTTCATTGCTGTGTTTTATAAAGTTTTTATTTCTGGAAAGATGTCTGTTGCCTTACCAGACATGCAAAGGAAAAATTCAAAACAATCTTTTGGTCATTTTTCAGAGTGAAGCTATTCTTCAAAGTCAACAAGGATCGTCTTTGATTTTACGTCGAGATAGGTGGTTTACAATTTACATGGGGCTTGAAGTGGTTAAGAGCATGCGGCCTTTCGTCGACCAGAAACTGCCTGCTTGAGCAAAATAGTTAAGTTCGTAACAATCTTCGTACCTCTATGCTCACATCTACTTCCTTTGTATCCAAGCTGGCATTGACATCTGAAGGTATTGGCACTTGTTACGATGCAACCAGCACCATTCAAACATGGTACAGAAGTGCATGGGCTCGTTCCACAGTTCGGTAAGACTCTTCTTTGCTCCTTCACATCTGGACCAGGATATTTCAAACTGAGATCTTTGCCATTTATGACAAGCTTCTTTATGCATCCTCTGTAACCAGTGCTTAAGCCAGCATTCAAAGCTTGACTGCGAAGAAAGAATGGTGATAAGTTATTCCTAGAGTAGGCCTGCCCTCCCATGACTACAATGGACTTTTGATTCATGCAACCACCTAGATTAAAACTTGGAAATTAAATGGAGTTTGCTTATGTCATCTTTTTGCCATTTCTTCGCTTTCACCGCTTTCTGTTGCTCAGAAGAGTTATGATAATGTGTTGAAGTTGCAAACATGCAACGAAGGTGCAATCAAATTTCATTATTCCCTTGATATTTCCACACACAGCATCAACTTTCCATCGTGACTCGACATGTCGTTTCTTGATATTTCTTTCAGCTAGATTTAATAGGATCCAGAACTGCTTTGTCCAACTCTTCTGGTTTCATGTCGAAAGGGACTTGAAGAAAAATGCTAGACATGGGACTTATTTTGGAAGAACACTGTAACTGACTT
Source organism: Aurelia sp. 3 sensu Dawson et al. (2005) (assembly GCA_964020215.1). Lineage (NCBI taxonomy): Eukaryota > Metazoa > Cnidaria > Scyphozoa > Semaeostomeae > Ulmaridae > Aurelia > Aurelia sp. 3 sensu Dawson et al. (2005). Next base: position 6,335,384 of record OZ026584.1, read on the forward strand.
CCTAACTCCCCGCAATTCCTCACCTGAAACTCTAGAGGCGATCGAGGCACCATGTGGCTATGCTATAGGTGACTGCGCGTCAAAGATGACAGTCAAAAGCGGGCATGAAATAAAAATTGAAATCATTTAAAAATGAAATCAGAATTTTTCATGCTATAGACCGTTCTACTGGGGCAGAACAAAAACTTTGATGCATAAACGACGGGCTTCAAATTTTTTGTTGTATGAGAAAAGTTACTGCTGCGGCAGATATAATGTTCACTGTAAGATTTGTAGCACAAAATGAGAAACCCATTTCAAACGAGTATCTCTCCACACGTCATGAAACAAGCTCAAGCCAGGGTGGCCCTACTCTAATATATTCCCCGTCAAGACAAACGAAGCAACGAAAAGTCCTGCACTGCATGAAGATCAATGCTAACCAAAGAATCCTTCCAAAAATAAATGGCATCTGTCATCACACTATATTGCAACCTGTGGAAGTTAATGGCTTTCAGCTGCCTTTACGTCATTACCTCAACAACGAAAGGCAAACATGACTTCGCAGAATAGAAGTTTTTACTTCTTAAAAAGGAGTTTGAATCGAGCTCCCAAATCTAGTGCACTTGTGAAGAAAGCAACAGTATGGCCCCCTAGTTCTCAATATCACGATGCTAGCAGTGGCAAGAAGTTGCTTCGGATTTCAGAATACTTTTCAGAGAATTAATCAATGATAACTCTTCTCCAGGCGGGTTGAGAATGATTTAGTTCATAAACAGGAAGTTTTATCTTCCTTCTGGCCTTGTTTCTCGCCGTTTTCGTGCATTAATAGCGGACTTCGTGGTGTATCAGTTACAGCTGACAAGTGCCAGCATGCTAGGGTTTCATTTTGCGAGTTGCGAATCGAAGTTTGTTGTTTTCAACCGTTGTTATTCAACTGAAAGAAAAGTCTGGTAACAATGAATGAAAATAACGAGAAACAAATAAAAAAGACCAATAACACTTGCCTCCCTGTAAACTGAACCATTGCTAACTCATTTTGTACAAATTTGTCGATAACAAATTCTCTGAAAAGCGTTTTGAAGTTCTGAAGTCCGAAATAACTTCTTTCCACAGCTTGCAGTGTTTATACCGAGAAGAAGGGTTATGCCTTCGTTTTCCTTCACAAATTTACCAGATCTAAACGCTCGATCCAAACCTACCTCTTTTCAAGAAGTAAATGGTATATTGATTGCTTGAAAATTTTGATAATGTCATAAATGGCTGCACTACACTTCACACTCATTATTTTCTCACTACGTAACCCACTGAATATTTGAGAGTGATTGACGTTGTTTCATTAACCAAGGGATTTGGAAAGTTTTCTTCAAGTTAAAAGTAGAATAGGGGATGTGTATATTCAAATGATTCGTATATGCAAGCAAGCAATAATTATTTGCTAGCTCAGGCTAGGTATATGGCAACTATACAGCTGATGTGGGCCTAAGACACCACGACTTGTGCCCTCATAGTTATCTCTGAGTACTCATTTCCTGACCATAAAGGGCTGGACAGCTAAGTTGGCTGTTGGTTTGTGGTTTTGTAGTTCTGACGACGGGATTCGAGCCTATGCAGGTAGAACCCACAAGATTCGAAACACTGCGCCTTCACCACTAGGTCATACCAATTCCTTCGTTGAATCTAACTGAGCTTACCCTCTCGTCATTGTTGGCAGCGCTCCAAAATAAAGATTTTTATTGACATTAAGCTGTGTGAGCCTAGCTCGTTGAGGCTGTCCCTTGACTGATATCTCGTTGTCGATCTTAAGTTCTCCTCTTGATCCCTTCCTTGATGCAACAATCTTGTGCCACTTATTCAAAGTCAACTTTTCTTTTGATCGAATTCGTGCTGGTCCCTGGCCCAAGTCGTACCTGCGAACAATATAAGGATCATTTGTATACTTTTGATCAATTTCTCTCTCAAATGTAATGAAAATCATACAGTTCATGGAAAAAGCATTCCTTTAATCAAACGCACGACAAGGTATTGGCTGCGGTCACACTAGAATCTGATCCCGTTATAATCTGATTTGTTTCACTTATCTTTGTCGTCAGATAGTACGGCATTATAACGATACAAAGACACTCGGTCACACTGTCTGCCTTGTCTCTTACAAAGCTGCCTGTGATGTAGCTAATTTTTTGCCGCGAAAGTAATCGTCACGTGATTATATTGGTAAATCATGATTGGTTCATTATGCTGTAACAACGCTGTAATTTAGGTCAGCACGTTGTTTATCCCGTTGTTTTTGATACTTAAGGATTCCTGCCCAAAGAACGAAACGTAACAGCGTTGTAAGTAAACAGAAAGAGCGGTCACATGCCACAGCGTTGTAACCCCGTTATTTCGAAGGAAAACAGCGGGATAAAGCACCTAGTGTGACCGCAGCCATTATTAACCAGACTGACGCTCGATTTATTAAATCTTCAAAAAAGTGTCCTGTGCATTGACAGCTCTTCAGAGTAACTCTATCAACCTCATTTGAGTGTACTGAGTTCAGATTACCAAACAAACTCAGAGATGCACGAGATTTAGGTAACTAATTCACAGCTAAATTTTGACTTGAAACATTTTTATTGATGACACCAAACCTCCGTCTTAGCTTTGACAGAAGCAGCTTTTGGCAAACATCTAAAACCTTGACTTGCTTTGTTGTTATTGCTTCAAAGATTGTTAGACAGGATTTAGCTCAAGTTGCAACTCATAATGTTGAAGTTAAAAAGTCAGGGGAGGTACACAGGGGAGGTATTTCGATATAGGGGTGCTCAGGTTACTGTTTGGGTCTAAAGTTTGTGTAAGAACTATTTCTTAGGGTTAGCCATTTTTTACAATTATTTTTTGGGTTTCTGAAATTCTGGATTGCTTTTTTGGGTCGCAAATAAGAGAAAAAGTAAACAAAGAAGGGAAAAACGTACTTTGAAAACAAAATGAAAATCAAGCGGCATCACCAAAATCAAAATTCTTAAATTTTGAATACATAACGCGAAATCAATCAGTTAGGGTCGTTTTCCAAATATTTATGATATCAGTGGTCTAATTTTGTGCTATAAATTACATTTTTGATGCTGCGTACCCCTGCATGAGCACCCCTATCCTCAATATACTAGAGTATACCAACTGGGGCTAAAGACCCCAACTAATAGTCCAAACATCCCAGGGTGCTATTAGGCTCAATGAAATGTTTGGATGAAACCGTAAAAATAGCTCGAAGGTACTCTAAAGTACACTGCTAAGCAGTCTCAGGGCCGTCTTGGAGAAAACCATTTTCACATTTGCATGCATTTTTGCCTTAATTTTCAGGCAAGAAAGGAAACAGGAATGCTATAAATCATATATCAAACGGTTTTCAGCGAGTTTTCGTTTCAAGATCTGCCATTATTACTTTTTGTGCCCCATTCCGTGCCTGGCTAAAGTCCTGCTTGGCACTCTGACACAAAATTGCTTACGACACAAAATTGGTTGTCCCCGATTTTGATCAGTTTAGCAGTGTTAGATAGTTGTTGTGCAAGGGAGAACACTTTGTTCAACATCCAAAAACCTACAAAAGTACCTGAAATCTACAAATCCATTTATAAGTGCCAATGAGGCAAAGTCTCCTCTGCCATCACTACGTGCTCCAATGTAAAGAAGCAAACCATCTTTAGCATCTGGCTTCAAGGCAATTTCCATTTTAGATCTTCCAGTGATTCCACCAACATTGAACAAGAGATGTGATGAGCCACCAAAATATGCATTGTACTCTGCAAGAAGGATGAAGAGAATGAAGAGGTATAGGCTGCTATGGAGAATGATTGAAAGACTGTATGAATACCTCAGCTACTGACCAACCGTCTGTGTTATGGAGCTTTGCATTCTTCTCAATGTCGAAGTCTAAATAAATTCTTTTTCACCTGCAATTCCATGGGTGCCCCCTAAGGATGTACCAATATGTACCCAATAGGTTCTGTACGCCTCGAGAGAGAGGGAAGAACTAGAAATCCTTTGAATTTGGCACCTAATATCGGCTCAGCTGGTTTTTCAGCTTCCAAAATGACTATGACGGGCACTGGTGCAATAAAAAGCAACTTGGGCTTTGAACCATTCTTGCTGAAAAAATTGGCCCTTTTCAATCCCCCAATGACTGACACAGGCAGCAGCTTCCAACTATCACCTTTACGCTTGAAGTAAATCAACAGAGCTAAAATCAGCTTAGCTAGGGAGTCTTAAATATTTTACATTCATTATCAATGACAAAAGTAGCAAGATAAATGTTGTGTGTAGTTCTTTTGCGCCAACCAAAACTATATCGCCATATCTCCATTGATTTATTCTTACAAATTGAAAATTCTAAAATAGCCTTAAATAACGGACTCAAGAATGTTTTGGCCCTTGTTGATTGGATGGCCTTTGTTTGAGATTAGCCAATCAGTGGCTCAGGTGCAATGTTCACGTGATACTCAAATGTCTCCTGTCTTGTTCGGCATAAAACAGCCTGGTCGTATTATTTATCTGTTCTTTGATACGATCCAAACTGAAGAGTGTACGACGCAACGCGTATTGGTGAAATGATTTGGTGAACTAACGTTGTTGGTAAGTGATTACTTGATTTTCTTGCAGCTTTAACAGTTTTCGCTCTAGTTACAGCTCTATCTGATATTTTGATTGCTGTTCTATGACAGGAATTGATGGTGTTTTCTGTACATGTTACAAGTTTTTTATGCGTCCATTGGTCTATTAGGATGAGTCCACTATTTAAAGTTATTTTGAAACTTTGTACCACAAATCATTTGTAAACAAACTGAAAATTGAAAATAATTGAAGAAAACATACCACATTCCCCTTTGGAAGCAACACTAATTGGCTGTTTGGTTTTACATGAAGCAGCTCTAAGTTGACACTCATTCTCATAAGTTTCCCCATTATCACCACAAACTGGGTCTTTCTTCGTTTGGCAAATCTCAGAGCAAACACATTTCGCTGTGATGCCATCAGGTTGAACTTGACAATTTGCGTAGTTACTGCATTGCTTCTTAGCGCAAGCATCTCTTGGTTCTATAAAAGACAAAACTCGAGAGTGACAGTGACAATAAATCATCAAAAACCATCAGCACAGTGTAAAGATGAAATCAATAGTTATGGTTATGATTAAAACTCAAAACCAAAAAACTTTCTCACTTTTTCATCACTTGGTCTAAATACAACTTTACGGGAAATGTTCGGTTAGTTTCGAACTTTCGAAGGTAAAGCACAAGAAGCCCAAATTGACTAATCAGAAATTCCCAGTCGTACAGTGCTTGTAGTGCTGTGAATTTGGTCACATGTCATGTCTTCTGTCATTCTTGTTTTGTAAAAACTGTCAATTAAAGAATGTGTGCAATAGTAAATAGGCTCCTCCGTAAATAGAATAAAGAAGTCACTTAGACACAGCATCGTTTCTTAGCAAGATGAAATTCTTATTGTTAGGCCATCCATTGCTCAATTTGTGGGCAACATTAATTTGAACAGGATATTTTTTAGGTTTGCTGCTCTCTGTAAATGCATGCTGTTAATTGCACAAACCCTTCAAATATAACGAACCTAAATATGTCATGCTACAAGATCTATCACAAGGAAGCTTTTCATTTGTCTCCGGTGGGTATGGAGTATACGACTTGGGATGGTTGGGGGTCTGCCGCCAAGTTTCAGATGAGCTACACTCTTCTAATTGCCAAAAATGCCTTCTTTATCTAAAAGAGCTTGGTGAACAATTATTTTCGACTATTTTCTGTCGATTTCATCGAAATCAACCCTTGTTTCATGTAATTTTAAAAACAACTAACCCTTGCTTAGAGGACGTTTGGCCAAAGCCCATCCACGTGGGCGGTACATATCTGTACCCTCAACGTGCTATTTACCCTTCCCCAGCGATGGGTCATCCTTTATCCCCAAAAAGTAATATGCAACAACTCACTTTCAACACATTTCTTTGCCTTCAGCTCCCCGATCTGTTTCGCTGTCAAAGCACAAGGATAGATGTAGAACTCATCAAGATCACCCTGAAGCTTTCTTGTTGATCTAACAGTGCCATATCCAAGTCGACCAATAACAGCCAACTCACTCCAATCGTTGCTCAATAGATTATCTTGTATTGGGTCCTTTCGCATGAAATTTGTTTGTCTTGTACCGTTCATGTATATATTGACTTCATTCGTTGTTGAATCGAATGTTCCAGCAACATGTGTCCATACATTTGCAGAAACGATTGGAGTCGTTCGTTTGCCAAAAACGCCCCTGGAAAAATGAGAAAGATCTTTTATTACCAGTTCAGCCCTGACCAACGCAAAATAAACATTTCATTAAAATTCGATAGAAATGATCCTTTTGTAAAAGGGCATTTGGAGCAGCATAGGGCCCGAATCTTTGGAAAACTTTGAAATCAAATGTGTAAAATGTATTGCCTGAATCTTTCAACTGAACTGGTCAAAGGCAACTTTAGGTCTTTCCCATAATTCCAGAAAGAGCTTGTTAATATGATCATTATTTTTGGAATAATAACGTTGCTAAGTTTTATGAATGGTTGTACCACAGGAGTTGTCTGAACCTTTGACAATCAGTAAAAGCTCCATGAATTCCAAACTAATTGAGGAAGTCAAAATGACCAAAACAAGAAATGCTCAGTTTTTGAAGATCTACAAAACGATAGCAAGCAAATTTGATATTGCAGAAATCTTAACAATGCTGTTATTCCAAAAATAATGATCATATCAAAAATGCTCTTTCTGGAATCATGACAAATGACCTAAACTTCCCTTCGATCTATTCAGTTGAAAGAATTAAGCAATGACATTTTACACAGTTGATTTCAAAGTTTTCCAAAGATTCGAGCCCTATGCTATTTGGAGCTAAGAAAGTTCATTAGATGGACGATGTCAACAAACTTAGAGCAAATGAATAACTGGTAAATAACTGGCCATTGGAATAACTTGTGATTTCAAAAGAAAGCATTCACTTCCTGAAAATTATCGCTATTTGAAAGTGTTATCATAGGTATTTTTCCAATATTTCTCGAATCAAAATAGTTTTCCTTCCATCAAAGTAAAACATTTATGAGCAGACTCTTTGGCTAAAAAACTTGGCATAAGAGCAACAGCACTCAGTGCAGAAAGTTTTGGGCTCTTTGAAACAGGCTTCATCCAACTTCCTAAATGGTTAGAGTAAAGAAAGGGTCGTTGATATTCCTAGATTGTGCTGTATTTTATGAAGACAGTTTTATCTTGAAAAAACAAACTCATTAAAGTTCTATGACCTGAGATATATAGCGCTTGTCTATGAATAGGACAAAGAAGTGCCTAATCCCCCCATTGTTTTCTTTGGCCCTGCTTTCTTTCGCCACGAGCTGGATTACCAAATAAAATAAGCTATTTATAAACCTATACGATCTCATCTTTTAACTCAGGTTATTCACTTTAAAGAAGAAATAACATATTACAATTATTGACCTACAATTTAGTGCAATTTCATTCACCTTAATAAATTATGTACTAAAACTTATCATAAAATTGGAGCCAAAACACTTTATCAATAATCAGCATCTTAAGTTACACAACGTACTACAAGTTTAAGACCAATTAAACTTTGACTGAATTTTAGGCCCCGTTCACAGGGGAACGCAATCGTTCCGTTCCATATCGTTCCGTTCCGAAAAGTGGAACGCTCAGGGGTTGCGTTCACACGGGAACGCTTGAAATAACAACGTTCCGTTCCAAAAAGTGAAACGATAAAATAAGTGATACGGAAAGTGGAACGATACGCAATCGTTCCGTTCCGTTCCCGTGTGAACAGGCAATGAGGTGCAAGACTGGTCCAAAAAACGGAACGATAAGATTTTTGCCCTAAACGCATGCGTGGATGTAGTTGTTGCTAGAAAAACTGGCAAGGACTAAAGAGACACCTGTGGAACGGAACGATTGCGTTCCCGTGTGAACAGAAACAAAAACCGATACGCAATCGTTCCGTTCCCGTGTGAACAGTCCATTTTTGTGTTCCAGAAACTGGAACGAAGATGGAACGGAACGATTGCGTTCCCGTGTGAACGGGACCTTAGAAGCAGATTCATTTTTCCACAAGCCTTCGTTTTTCACATTCCTCCTTTTTCAGTTTTCCCATAACGGACAAAATACCCAATTCTCGGCTAAAGTTCATAGCAAATTCTGAAGTTCTACAAAATTGCCTTTCATTAAGATGGTAACGAGAACTAGCTATAACTGGAAAAACAAGCATACCTGTGAGTGAATTGAATTGAACCATCATAATTGATTTCCAAATTGTAAATGGTTTTCCATCTTGGATTAGTCCAGCCTGGATCAACAGTCACAAACAATTCATGATTAGGCCCAATCCGTTCAAGTTTCACCCACGTTGCAATGGTAACTGCAGTTCTCGGTTTCGGTTTGAATTTCGCTCCATCTATTCTAATGACACCATCTTTGAATCGAGCGCCAGACACACAATACCCGATGTTGCCAAGCAATGATACATCATCTTGTATTATACCATTGTTCTCGTTTCCAGAATCATCGTTCACTATAATGTTTCTTGTGATGTTTGCAAAGCTGTAGTGTAAAGCTGGCTTGCATGGCTTCTTTTCATCTAAGGCAGAAGAATATTTCAGTTCATCTTTAATACACAAGCTGACACATATGGGAAAATGATGACTGCATTTGCCGTTGTGTATGCGCATGAATTTCTAAATGAAGCAGCCTAAGCAACTGTTGCAATGCGACGGTTTTCCTTCGAAATTGCGTGCATAGTAGACTACGCATTAGCCAAAATTTGTATCAGCAGAATATCCCTTGAAACTATAAACTGGATTACTTGTTATAAAATAACTACTGGCTTACGGCACGCTCGGTAAGAAAACATGAAGTTTGAGACCAACCAAGAGAGATGGCATGTGCAAAGTATGCCGGTTAAAATACACCTTTTAAAATTTGGATACATGGAAACGAATGCAACAGCATGTGCACTAATGCCTTCCAGTTCCTTCCAAAGGTAAGTCCACTTCTCAAACCCTTTTAACAGTAGAGATCCTGGCCATATAAAGAAATTATGCATACATGATAAAAGCACTGATGGCCAACTTCAAAACTTGTTTCCAAAACCTTGGGATGAAGTATTATTTCGACATTCGATTTAAACCGCACAGGGTAGTGAAAAAATAAGTGTTATCCTGTACCGCCAGCAAGAATGAAGTATGTAAAACAAAAGAAACAGGTATGATTAAGACAGCGATTTGGCAATCTCAACAATCGATCGCAAACCTTCTCTGTAACCAACCATCACGTTTTCCCTCTGTCAACTTTGATTTGATTGAGTGCACTCAGAGGTGTGAAATCTATTCTTCTACAAGGCAAATTGCTTTGTCTTCTTTGTCCTCTTAGAACAAAAAACCAGAACGTTTTGATTCACAAAATTCACCGTTGCTGGCGTCACAAGCAAAAGCAGCAACTAAAATGCGACAATTAAACAAGAAAAATCAGAAAAGTCACCTGGCTTTACTCCTTGTAATCGCAACACAAGATCAATCGCAAATGCCATATCCTTGTAGGACGGTAAGTGCATGATGTCATATTTTCCCCTTGCTAATGGATGAAGCATTCCATCCGAATGATCCCCAATATAAACAAACAAAACATTAATGTTATTTCTTCTTAGCTCTTGTGAAACTACAGTTACTTCTTCTGGATTAACATCATCACTAGGGCCATTGACAAACATAATGATCGTCTTCTTTGCTCCTGGCCTGACTGACTTTGCGAAAATGTTTCTATTTATTTGTCTAAGAGACTCAGGAATCCTCCTTTGCTCGTTGGAATGAACCAACCCTGCAAGCTTCCCGTTTAAGGCATCCTGATTTGCGGTCTGAAGACTGTATAAAATTTCAGCATTGGCTCCATATTGCACCAGGCCCACTCTCATATCAGTTGCTTGAATACTGTATTGCCTTACAGCTGCACTTATTAAGTTCGATGCCTTTGTGAGAGCATGGGAGTTCATCTCTTTATCGACGGCAAAGACTAAGTCAACTGTTTTGCCAACTTCTGCAAAGGTAACAAAGTTGTGTAAGTAGAACGAAGAGGATAACAATACTAGTTTAAGGCTAATACTATCAATTTAATCAAAATATTTGTGCAACTATTGCAGAACAGAGCTATAAGCATTTCAGATATTCCTTGGCGCCTTGCCTTTTCATTGCTCCACACTTTAAGCTGACGTCAGTTGAGAGACCAAACCATGGAGGAACCTTGTGGTCGACTGAGGCTGTTTCCCAAACTCACTCAATATGCGCTTTAAGAGGTTTAGAAGAAGGCCTATATTTATTCTAACGTCCTTTTACACCTGTGCGAACCAACATATCTGGTGCAACCAGTATACAGAGAACAATTTGATTAACACAATCTTGACATTCTTTCATCTGGATAAATAATTATAAATAAAAAGAAACATGTGAAAAAATCATCAAGGAAACGGAGCTTACCACATGGTTTCGAAGAAGTTTTTCTCAGCTCTAAATCATAGTTGCAAGCTTTATATTGCATCCAGCATTCACTTGCGTATGTCTTTCCATCACTGGCACATATTGGTTTGTAAATATCTTGGCATTGAGGGCAAACACATTGAGTATCCCTGTCTGGCAGGTGCACGCACACTTGATATCTTGGGCATTTTCTCGTTGCACAGTCATCTGTAAAGAATGAGGATTAGATTAAATGCGCAATATTTCCTTAAATTGAATAAATTGAGCTAAGTGGACGCATTCTACAAACATTGTAGGGCAAAGAAGACTCCTAAGGTTACTGCTGCTCCTACGGCTAAACAATATCCATTCCTGTATCGAACTTATCAACTAGAAAAGGCAAGTAATAGATAAGCTGACTCCTTCCGCTGAGGGCTTCCATCTCTGTTGACTCTCTTTCTCCCATTATTGCCTGACAGGGGGGTTAGTCAGGGCTAGAGAGGGCCAAAGCAAAAGTTTTGAGAAATACCCTCAAATGGTAGTATCCTTCTACAAAAACCCTCAAATAGTAGTTCATGGGCTTAGAGCTGGGTCATTTGGTCGGTGTAGGGTTTTATAAAGGCTGATTTCCAGTCAGTGGAATTTTCCGAGCGGGCGGAAATTCTATTGCTTGCGGAAGAAAATTTTGCTCTGACATTGAATAGATAGTTACGGCTGAGGAACTTTTTGTCGTCTAAAATTCCGCCCGCTCAGAAAATTCAGCTGACCGGAACTTGGCCTTAAGGAAACGAATAACAAGAATAAGAAGATTAACTTTCCAATATCCATTGAAAAAATCTCTTGCAGTGTTCAGCACGTATATCTATACAGGATCATCAAGTGAATGCATTGTTCCTTGCAATCTATGTGTACAAATTTTGGTAAATGAAATTGCGAAAAACAATTCGATACAGCAATGCTACTATGTCTAATAGAAAAGGCTCACCTCGCAACGTAGCTCTATAAACAGGATACAAATATAGGTCCATTTCTTCAAGTAGCAGAGGGAAAAAAACAGCATTATGTGAAGCAATTTCATTGACCTGTTTCTTGTCAACATTTCCTCCAATACCTACGATAACAATTCTTATCCCAGCTGCCCTCAGTGCCTGAAGTTCAGTTTGGATCTCTGCATTATTGCCACCAAACTTTTCATTTGCAAATATGACTAGTGTCTTCTGAACTTTATCTCGTGCTCCATTCTCTTGTGAGAAGAGTGAAGTCCTTGCCAGTTGCAGAGCCGCACCGATATTCGCACCATTTCCAGGATTTCTTACACCACCCAATGCTGAAGATACCGCAGATTTAGATGAATGTGCGTTCAAAGAAAAGGCCAAGTTAGCTCCTGCGCCATATGTGATAGCTCCAACTTGCGTTTGGGATGGTGAAATTATGTATGATGATATCAATGACTTGGCAAAATCAAGCTCTGTTTTAAAGATGGCTGCTGCATTCGAACCTGCTGCACCTAATATGAACCCAAGGTCAAGTGGTTTCTGCTTACCTACAAGAAGAAAACAGAGTTGATATATGAAGACAAGTCCCATTTCTCGAAGTGGCAACGTTCTCATTGCCTTAACGCAAGTGAGTTCTGCAGAGCTAAATTCTGAACGAATCATATTACCAAAGATAGATCTCACATCTTGTTTTGAAACACTGCGAAGGAACGCCTAAGACTATGAAAATTTTCTCATATTTCACCAACTTCAAAAGAGTTCAAGCCAATAAACCGCACATTCTTTTAAAATCAGAGAGCTGAAAAATGAAGTAGACAAGGATTACACTTGCACGATCTAGAATCTATTTGAAGACGGCAGCCCAATTTCCTGGCAGAGTTGGAAAATGGCAAAATTCTAAAACCGGACCATAGAAGGCACAATCTGAAAACGGCATGGTTTGAAGACTTAAAAACGCTGAAGATATGTGTAATGCGTTCGGAATGAGGCTGATCAATTCTTTAAGCACGATGTAGACCAAATTCTGTGGTTCCGACTTCTAGCCTTGCTATTGAGGGATTGCAATCACTTTGCTGTTGTCAAATTTTCTTCCCTTCAAAGATTTTCTTGGCATCACACGAGCGCCAGCTTAAAATTATAATATCTTTACAGTTCTCACCGTTTTCAAACTGTGCCAGCATCGTTTGAAAGTAGCTAAACAATATAATATTTTCTCGGTTCTATCAATGGAAAAATATTTGCTGCGAAAATGAAAACGTACTCGCAATTACAGCAAGTCTTCTCTCAAGTGCTCCATAAATTTCTGGCAATGAAGACATAGCTTTTACAGTGATGTAATTCATGCGTCTCTCTGGAATCTTCTTCAGCGCAGTCTGTCTATCACCATCTCCATTATTAACCAATATCATTTCAACACCAGCTCTGTTCAACAGCGTTGCATATATCGGGAATTGCGGGTCATCAAAGATATCATTCTTTCCAGCCACAAACAGAACCACAGCTTTCGGTACTGAGCGACGGGCACCATTTATTGTATTGAATGTTGTGGACTCTAGATGCTTAGCAACATTACTCAGTTGTCTTTGACCGCCAAACTCAGGAAGTCTAGCGATCATACTACGTATACGGGTACGATCTATGCCGCTGCTCAATGGGAGCATAGTCCTTCCATCACTACCATAGCTGACCAAACCAATATGAGCCAGTTGTTGCGTTATTTGATAACTCTTCAAAGATGCAGTAGCAAGAGATTTCATATAATTGAGCTCTGTACTGTTCATATCGGAAGATGTATCCAGAGCAAAAACGAGGTCAATTGCGTTTGATATTCCTGGAAAATAAATTCACTTCAATCAATCTGTGGTTATGATTGCACAAACTTCTTGTATGCGTGTTTCATAATGTTCAATTAAAAATAAACAAATATATTATGAATAATTGTGTTATGAATTCATTTGAAGATAACTACATTCCTTGCTTTCATTTGAAGTTTTGGGCCTAAATCCATTAACAAGTGGCTATAAATGTTTGCCAACTAATCAAAGGAAATAAATTAAAGTGCACGGTAGTGCTCGACTTCTTTTAACTGAAGCCTTGCTAACGACCATTTTATTTCAGTATTTAACAATGAAGGTTACGAAATTGTTGCATTTACATATTCATTCAAATGAACATCTTTCGGAAATATCTTCTCGTTGTCAACATTTCTTCTCAATGAAATATCAGAAAGCTACTAGATTTTCACTGTCTGAAAAACAAAATACAAACGCAACCTGTTATCAACAAGGCTTTAATTTCTGGATTCCAAATGTGGCCTACACTCATTTTCGATAGAATTTCTAACCATGATTATCTGAAATGCTTGAAATTGTCGAAAATGACAATGTTCCATGTACTTTTTTCAAAGACTGTAGCTATCGCAAATTCCATCTGACATCTAATTTGAGATATTTTATGGTTTTTCTATTCGTTGCTAAAGAGCAGACAGTTTAGGTCTATTCATTCTCACAAGGATTTCCTTGGTTGAAAATTTACTGGTAACGGTTTTGGGTGAAGATATTTAGAAAATATTCTTTATGTTCAACACAACGACATAAGAGCAACAACAACGACAGAACAAAATTCTTACCACAAGGTCTTCGTTTTGAAATCTTAATGATCTTCTTTCTTCTGCATGATGCCTTCTTCAAATAACATTCATTGGCATGTGAAAGTCCCTCGATATCGCACAAAGGATCATACACTTGATGATCTAAGCATGTTGGGCATACACATTTTCCTTCACGACAAATAGCAAAGAAGTCACAAACAACGTTTTTGCACAAGTCTGCAAAACAAAGTGTTGACATGTAAGGGAAAATAATCAAGATCTAACATCCCTTGCATACAAATTTTTAAACTTGCGTTTACAAAAAATTTTACAAATGCTTTGACTGGTCAAAACAGTGCTCAATGACGTGTAAGCAGAACAATTTGATTGGAACATTAAGTTGCTTGATGATCGCTGCAAACGTGAACTATGTGTAACAATAAAAATGTAGACTCTCATGGTCTTACTTTCGTTGCTAACTTGAGTTTATGAATGCAATAAAAGCATTTCGATTTTTGCCATCGTATATGATTTCAAAGACTGACCCTGAGGTCTATAAACCCACAGTGATTGCAAGAAAATAAAACTCGATTTTAAAAAGGGCCTCTTGCATAATCTTGAATCCATATTTTAATTTCAAAACTTTTCACTGCCTAAGGAATATTCTAACAATGCATTACAACAAAGGGCAAACGTGGATGGCATCTCAACTTTAGAAAATAACCATGCCGCTAATTTTGTAAGCTAACATGACGTCCATTTGAGACGAAAATAAAGGAAGGAAATAATCGGATATTCGATCTCTGTCTTTTGTCATTTCATCCCATTCTGACGACAAGTTTCACGGAACTACCTCTCTGAGGACTCGGTCAAGCTCGACCTTAAGCAATATGCTGAGTCCGAGACTGCATACAACGAGCCGTTAAATTAATTGATCCGTAAGAAAGGTGTAGCGGGTCAGCCTCCCGTTTACACTGTTCTTACTTTGTTCCTACTATCTACAGAGACTTATAACCTAGAGTCTCTTGTTTTCCTATGCTCTTTGATTTGATGATGGCGGTCAACAGAGACTCATAAAATTACTCTGAGAAGCTTGACATCACCTAGGGCAAAACTCTGCGATTCCCAGACTACCAAGCAGATTGCGAGATTTGTGAAATACTGTGGTTACGGCAAATGTGATAGAAGCTTTGATTCAATTGAAGAATTGAAACATTCCCACGGGATTGAGATTTGAAGCCGTGATTCCATCATAATTTCATTGATGATTGCAGAAAATAGGTTCAAATTTTTCACTGTTTTATCATGAGTCCCTGTTGCGCAAGGTTTACCGCAGGAATACAAGGGACTCATCATCATAAGTCTACTATCTGCAGAAATATCTTTATCACAAGCAGTGCAAATGCTCTTGAAGCGTAAGAACATTGTAATGGATCAAAGCTTTACCGGTTGAGTATAAAGGTGGTCTAAGAAGAGGAACGCGGTTAGCAGCAGAAAAATTAAACAAACTACGTAGATGATATTTTACCTGGTCTTTCCTTGCCAGATTCTATAACAATAGGAAGTGCATCTGGTATATCTCTGTTAGTATTACGAACAACAACTTTTCCATATTTTGTACCAACTCTCATCAAATCCCTGGCATTGACAGCAGTGCCTTCAACTTTGATAATTACATAACCAATATCAGACGTGTTCAATAATTTCAGCATGGCATCAACTGCAGAGACGTCAATGGACTTCTGATAACCAGAGGTAAACAGCACAATAAGTTTCCTTGCTTGCTTTCTCGTAGAAAGACCAGTGAAGTATTTATCTTTGATGTACTGAAGTGCCTTTACAGCGTTCCTTTCCTCAGTTTGTTGTTCAATGAGATCCAATGCTAATGATAACCCAGCTTTGTCAGGGTTTGCAAAATCAACCATCTTAATGGGCTCTTTCCCATAGCTAACAAGGCCGATTCTCGCGTCTCCATTCTTAATGTTGAGGGGTCTGACAGCATTATTGACAAGTTTTTTCATTTCTTTGAGAGCTGAATTTGAAGATGTGGCATCGATGGCATAGACAACATCGAGGAGCCCCCTTGTCGCTAAAAATGAGAGAAAATTGTTAACAATGATATTGAATGAGATGAGAGACAAAAGCCGTGAGAATCTGAAAAAAATTTTGAAAAATGTGAAAATAAAAAAGATACTCTCAAGGAAAAGTTACGATAGTAGAATTAGTCTTAGTGAAACTTTTATGAATTGTTTTCCGAATTACCATTCCCCTCTCGCAGGTTTTGGAGATAAACGGACATTGGTTGAGAAAACAAGAGCACATTTGTCAAACATACTCTAGAAACGACAAAATAAAATTTCCAAGCAAGATATCATGGAAGAATTGACGAATGGTCAAATTCGTTTGTTTAACTGGGAACAAAGGAACATCTAGGAAGATAAATGGAAAACAAGAGAATCTAAACTGCTTCCCTCTCGATGGGCCTCACTTACTCTTAACCAATCTGCACATTTGCAACAGACGAAAATGACCGAGTTTGCTCCTGATTGTGTATCAAAGGTCTTAATTTGTTTCATGAAGCCTAAAGCATTGAAAGATCCATTAATTTCGGGGCACTACTTATTCACGTGATGAAGGTAAACTTTGAATAGGTATTACATGAATTAGAATAAGCAATGCTTCTGTAAAGTCATAAAGGCTATTTGGAAGCGATTTGTCAATTTTATCAGCTGTAGCACGATGGATTGCAACAAGCTATGTTCTAAGGAGGCAACCGCGTTTTCCTTAAAATTGTTCCTGAACTTGGGTGATAACTGAGGATTACGACGAGATACACGTTAACAACATATCAAAATGATTCTTAAATTTCACTCAAATGGGTGAAGCTTTCTTAAAGACTAATCAACTTTGTTTTCCTGTTCTTTCTTATAAATTCTACAAAACAGCTAGTGTTTTAGAATTCAATATAAGTAAAACATGAGATATAACGGTGCAGACACACTTACCACAGGGTCCATTTGACTTTACATTGATCATTTTCTGTGTGCGACAAGCATACTTTCTCAAATGGCAATCACTGGCATACGTCCTACCATCACTACCACACACAAGAATGTATCGAGTGCTACACATTGGGCATACGCACTCATGAGAACTGGATGACTTCGGTAAACAAACTTTGTACATAGAGCATTTCACACCCTTGCATGGATCTAGAACAAAGACAATTGAAATATGTTTAGGGAATCGCAGCCAGAATATAAATTTTATTGCAAGTGTCACGACGAACAGTTTCATGGTTTCATTTAATAAAATTTCAGGATACTCAGGATGACTTGACAGAAAAAACGACAAATCCAGTAGAAAACAAAAATCGACAATCCAGTAGTTATGACATATCCAGTAGACAATCCAGTAGTTAAGAAATACCAAACAAATTAAGACATGATCAAGTTAGTACGTTTCGGCACTCAAACTCGTGCCATCCTCAGCTAATAAATCGAATTACACTTGCTGTTTATATAGCACTGGTTATAAAACCGGTTTAACTGGTCAGTCCAGACAACTTGGAAAAACAACTAAGTAATAAACAAGCCAAATACCCCAGGGATCAGAACAAAACGAGGGGTATTGATGAGTTTTGAGCGTTAAGGGTCGGTCTATCACGCAAAATTAATAAACTCTCAAAAATCAAAAGATCATATTCATTATTGGCCTTCTCCAGAATAGTAAAATTTTCTAAATTCGCACAATGGCCTGTTTGTTTAATGTGTTCACTAATGGCCGAAGGTGATGTCTTGATAGGCTGACCTTTTTTACCTATTCCCAAATGTTTCCTACTTCTAATCAACAAGTGGCGAGATGTTTTACCTATGTAACAGGCCTGGCAGCCTGAGCACGAATGCTTATAAACCACATGGGAGCAAACATTCTTAGGAATACGATCCTTAAATGGGAAAAAGTGTTCAATACGTCTTCCTGATCGAAAAACAACCCGAAAGTCTACGCAGGGGTAAGCTTTGCGTAATAGTCAATTGAAGGGGTAAGCTTTGCGTAAAGACAATTGAATTGATCGAGGTTTTTCTACCATATCAATATAAGCAATGATTAGAGTATATTAGCTTGCTTGGTACAATTTATCAAAACCATGATTTTTACGTATATCTCTTTGCAGAGTAAATGCTTCTACCCAAGACGTCATAAGCTGACATACTTGAAAAAGGAGTCAAGCAGTTATGTTAGAAAAAGAAAATCAAGCATTTTGATATCGCCAAATGACTGATTTGCAAGACTGGTCTATAAAATAAAGCTGTCATATATTCATGATTCCAGGCTTCCAGTTTTGGATACGACGTACACGAGGAATTCAATCATGCTAGGAAAATTTACTTGCTGGCTAGGCAGCCGATTCCCTTGGTATTTCAACCTGGCATTAAGACAAACTTGAGAACAACTCGTTCAAAAAGCAAATTTTGATTCTAAGTTGGAGACGAATAAGACAGTGAGCTCTGGAAAAATACACTAAATCAGTTGTTAAAATTAAGACAACATGCTCAATGAAAAGACATCCTTTCAACGGCATGAAGGTTTTCCTTGCATTTATTTAAGTCAATGAGAATGTGGAATACCATTTACAACTTAGGCAAGATAAACGGCATCTTAGCAACTAAACGTGACTCAAGCCACATTCAGTCAATTTATAGCTTAACAGATGTTAGGACCTGCAGCTGACGAATATCAGTTACCCAAATATACTTTTGAGGGTGCCAAAGTGTATTGTCTTTCACTGTCATCCTTATCAAAAGCTTAAATCTGCGTGGATTCCATTCAAGCAAATACCTAAACTATTAAACAAGAGATCAGAAGAGATGCATGCTACTGAAGAGAAAATCACAATCAACCTCGCGAAAGTCTGCCTGTCACAAGTCGGCTGTTTGCATACGTCGGACGCATATGCATGTACCTGAAAGTCCCATTAGCCACCTCATTTTGAAACAATTTCTCATAAGTCGGACGATATGTAAGTCAGATAATTTTCTCTGGTGCTTGGCGATCTGACTTATACGAGTTTGACTGTGCTTAACTGTTCCAACAAAGAGACTCACCAGGCTGCATTCTTCTCATAATGGGATATAAAATCATATCAAGTTCTTCTAATGATGGTGGGAAAAGGAAAACATCGTTCGAGTCTGCAATGGCTTTCATTTTATCTCCATCTGCCTCTGGATCCATTCCTATCACTATTATATTTATCTTTGAGTCTCTCAGCTTTCTTCCAACCATCTTCAATGCATCTTCATCAGCTTGTATGCCTTTATTCACAAAAACAACAAGGCTCTTCCTAAATCCTGGCCTGGCCTGATTTCTCCATGTAAACATCTCATCATTGCCGTAGTTCAAAGCAGCTAGAAGCATATTTGAATTGGGATTCTTCAGTTCATCAATCTTTGACCGTAGTGCATCGTTTGAGAATTCTCCAAATTTCATAGCAACTGTTGTAGGTTTATCATTATTGATGATGCCAACATGAGTTTGCCCAGGAGAAACATCATAGGAAGTGAGGAGATGTTTTATGATACTCTTCTGTTTATCAAATCTTTTCCCACTGTCGGTGCCAGTTGCTCCAACGATGAATGCCAGATCCAAACTTGGCTTCATGGCTAAGTTTAAAAAAGCAAATAAATCTACAGGACGTCCCAAAATAACTGTGCCGCGTTTATTTGGCTACTGTGGAGGAGCTGTATAATCGATCATCTCGGTTTTACATCGTTGCATAGGTCAAGCTTCAACTTGTAGTTTGTGACCCTGTTTGAGTCAATCTGACATGTGGTTGCTGATTTATGGGAGAAAGAAGGCAAAATAAGTGGTTGCATCAAAACGGCAATTCCATCGCTCTCCATCAATGTCAAAGAAATGACTCTGGCATCGTATCAAAATTTTTAACCACAGTTTTTTAAAAGGAAAAGAGTGCTCTCTTATTAATAGAGAGCGCTGCTAGCCAAATGAAAAATTTAACCAAAAATCCCAATACGAGACCAGAACCATTTCTTTGGAAACTTACTGGATTTTGACATTGCTCGAGAACAATAGAAGTGCTGTTTTTGAAGCAACCATTTATTTTGCCTTTTCTCTGCCATAAATCAGCAACCACTTGTCAGGTTGACTCATGCGAGGTCCCAAACTCTAAAATGAAGCCTGACCTATGCAACTGTGTAAAAACTGAGATAATTGAATCTATGGCTCCTCTACAGCAGCCACACAAATGGGGTACAGTTTCTTTTAGGGATACACTGCATATGAAAGCTCTTCGTAATGGTAACAAAACAATTTTACTACAAAACAGCAGATTCTACCCTTATCCCCTCCGAAGAGATAAGGTTGGGAAAAAACTCTTTTGCGAACTGGTAACATAAAAATTAAAGTTAACCCGGAAATTTCATTTTATAGAGTTTATCCAATTGGATACCAATAGTGATGGCTAAAATCGCACCAAAGAGAAAGCCTTCAAAAAGGCATGCTCATCAATATAGTTGTCATTTTATGCTTAAAGTAAATGAAGGCAGAACAAGGGCATATGCTACCTACGTTCCTCTTATTTTCATAAATCAAGGGATCAAATACGATAGGCTAAATCTAGAATGCTCCGGTTCACCAGCTAGGCTGCTTTTAACTCCATTGACCACCTTAATACCGGGTGACCCCAAAAAAGTGACCCGATGTAATCTGTTTCAAAATGATATGCAAGAGGCCGATTAAAGTGTTTCAAGCGTTGTTCAGTCGCTGAAAGACTACCCTACGTTATGAGTACCTTTTGTAATTTTTATGGCACAGTAAACTTCCCAAATTAAGAATTTTGAGGAAGATGGCATGCTTGAAATCCTCAGAAAGTCGTCAAAACAGGGGATCAATTCACAGCTATTTCAGATCTTCAAAACAATAAGGAGCGTGTTTTATTTCAAGCTGGGAACAGACAACTCAGTTTAATGATTTCACTGTAAGTTTATAGTCCCTAGGTACCAGATTTATTCTATTTTCAAGGGACAAGGATGCTCCTGTTTTTTCTGTACGTAATTCTCGAAGATTTTGATTTGCGTGGAAAGCTGAATTCCTTTGAAACTCCACGAGTTTACAAGGAACATTTATCCCAAATGCTTAGGTACATAGGGACTATGATCTGGAAACTTTTTTCTGAGTTGCCTATTCCTAGCCTGGAATAAAGCACTCTCCTCGTCGTTTTGAAGGTCTAAAGTGACTGTAAATCGATCTACTGTTTTTGACGACTCTTTGGGGGTTTCAGGCATGCCCTTTTCCTCAAAGTCTTTAATTCACAAATTTTCCCGTGCCGAAAAACTTGCAAAAATACTCTTGATGTAGGGCAATCTTTTAGTGACAGAACAACGTTTGAAGCATTTCCATCGACCTCTTACTTATTTTTCTATAACAGATTGCATTGGGTCACTATTTTGGGTCACTAAGTGCAGATATATCGGCTAGACAACACATTAGTTATTAGTTTTTGCCCAATTGACCATGTATATCTTAGATTGTTTCTTCTCTTGATACAGTAAAGCTCACGTAAGACAGCCAGATGTGGTTAGTGTCCTTTTTCTCTAGTTGCGGTTAAAGGCGCCTATATAACCGAGATGCTATTTGAATAGATGCTTTTGTGGCCTCTTTGCTTTCACGAAATAGATGGCTCATTAAAATGGTCAAAAACAAAAGGCACGTGCAACGGTTTCAAAGGCTTGCTTGATGCTTAAAATGAGCCAAAATTATCCAATTAGTCATGCTTAATACTCATAACACTGGATAAAATAACTGATCAAAAATCTCAGAAATTTGAGGAGACTCAAAATTAACCAATGCCTATCAACATGATTTCTGGCAGCTACTTACTGCTAAATTCCAAGCAATTTGCTTTTAACAGAATAGTTCTATTGATAATGCAAGTTTTACTGTATCACTAATAACGCATGCAACAACCAATAAAATGATGATAACATGAAGTAACTGAACATGGCAACACTCACCTCCAGCTTCTCTGATTTTTGCTTCCAATACTCCAATCGCTTCAGGAAGTTTGTTTACATCATCAACATTGATAGCATTAGCTTTCTTTCCAGTAATACCTTCAATTTCTTTCGGGTCACTTTCTTTACCTATAACAACAACAATCACCTCTACTCCCTGTGATCTCAAATCACGTGCAACCCTAGGCAACTCTCCACTACCATCTCCACTGCTCTTGCCAGTGGTAAACAACGCGACGATCCTTTGAACATCACTTCTCTTCAAGCTATCAAAGATTTTCCTTCGTATAACACGAAGAGCCTTATTCATTCTCCTGGGTCCACCAACTCTCATTAGATCGCTCGCAGACTTCTCAACCATGCCAAAGTTTGTCCCTTCATTAAGCCTGAGTTTGATTTCAGCATCTCCTCCAAATTGCACCAACGCAACATTGGTTTCAGGCGCAGAGATGTTATAACTCTTAAGCGATTCCTTGAGCAAGTTTTTCATCTTTTCAAACATTGGTTCATCAACTCTCCTCGATCCATCCAAAGCAAACACGATATCCTTCTTGCCACTTATTCCTGTAATCAAAAGAACAGCAAGGTCTGTGTACGTGCAGAAGAAAGGGCATTCTATTTTTCTCTCTGCAAGCTTGAAATGTGTTCTAAAACGATTAATGAGCTAGAAGATCGACATGAGCGTCCTAACATCAAACAAAAGGTGACTAGAAGTACCGGGTGACCCAAAAACAACCTCACGAGATAGATCGCCTATATCTCCTTGACAGCAAGCGTTATGAAGACAAACAAGGTGTCATCATGTAGCTGAAAGGCTCCGCTATCTTTTGAGAAAATGCTTGGTCAGTTTAAGATCTGCATACTGTCCGAAAAAACAGTTTCAAAAATATGGAAATTCATTCACTTCTTGGACCATTCCCTCGCCTCCCTGTCCATTTTTTGGAAAGTGTGACAAAACCTGAATTCAAACTTGTTTTGGAGCATGAAATTTGAATGAGGAATTCAGGTCACTCATTCTGCAAACAAAACATTTCCCCAGACGACTACTAATGCATCGCTATGTCAAGTTTTCGCAGAATGTTAAATGGAAAATGATGGTGATTATTTCAATCAAAATGGGGAATCCTGGATTCAAAATATTCATTAAATCTGGTTTTTTCGGATGGTAATCATCGCTCAAAATGACCATGTAGCATCTCAAAAGATAGCTTAGCTTTTCGACTAAGCTGCGATAGAAAGGATTTGGTAATAGCTTTTGAATTCAGGGAGCTAGTTATGATCTAGCTCGTGAAGTTTTTTTTGGGTTACCCGGTAAGCTGATGTGGACTAAAGGAGGATCGTTCTACTAAACGAAAATACTACAAGAGACCTCTATTTCTACACTTAACAACCATGACCCGATGAAAATGTTTATTAATACCGAAAGGCAGAAAAGGGTGACATACTGACAAAAAAGAGCTGGCATAAGTCAGCAGCAATATAATCAACATTTTTGAAGCGGGTACTTTGGTTGGGTCAGTGAAAGTCAAAGCTTTGATTGACCAATCAACGTCTCAAATTTTTTGATAAGCTCGACTGGCAGAAAGAGATGAATCAACGACGAAAAATTCAAAACTGATGAAGCATTGCGTTTTGTTGTTGCCTTTGTTTCTGCTTCCGTCTGACCCCTATCTCAAATCTTTTGCTCAACTTTGACAAAATCCCGATGCCAATATGTTCTTCAGTAACTTTCGCTTACAAGAACGGAGGAAAAATTCGCTTGGCAGAAGACACAAAAATATTTTTATGGATTAAACCGTTAAATTGAGATCAGCCAATTAAATGATTTCAACCCTTAATTTTGAAGTCCATAGATCTGTGAGATCCAACATCTGATGGTATGAAAGTCTCAATGTTATGAATCTTGTTATGTTTCAACGCATACAAATGGACGTCCATGATTGGATTGAAAATAATTTTCCTTCACCAAATTTCAATTCAGGTTTACTAAGCAAATGAGAAATGCAGACAAACTTGCTGTTGCTTGTTCGAAGGATTGATCCCCTCACTAGAAAATACACCCTAGTACGATCATATGGATTTGCAAAACTCGCAAATGATGTTCCGTTGCAAATCTTATTGTACGTCGATAAGAATTTTCCAAACAAATTGAATAAAAGCATCTTGGAGTTAAAATGCGTTTTATACATAGTACTGGTCGCTTTGAATGAAGTATCTCGCCCCCATCACCCCTAGTAAGCCAAGAATTATTCGACTAACTATGCAAAGTCTGTCTCAAAATATATATGAGATGAGATCTGCATAACGAAAATTACTCATAACTGCAGCAAACACCTTGTCAGTTAATATTCATGGAAATTTTCACTTGATATCTACTTTGAGACAGAGTACAGTGCTCTTTGCTTCGTTTTTTCCTATGTCATGCTGTTTTCCATTGATTATTCATATGATGATTCCTTTGCTATTTTCAAGCAAAGACTTAGGGCCTGTTCATGTGAGGAAAAACACCTCACTTGGCAGGCCCGGGGCTCAGATTCCATCTTCCAATAGAATCCTTTCTTTTTCATTTCGCGTTTACATGATGAACAAAACACCATCGGCATAGTGAAGTCTCACCTCACTACAGGTGGAATCTCACTTGGTGTAGGTGAAATTTTTCCAAGTAAACGAAACACCACTAGTATGGTGAGGTGAATTGAATTATTCGTTCATGCTCATTGGTCACTTCATTGTGATTTGACGGAAGAGAGACTTTACTCCACCTAGCTTCTCAGCCCCAAGGCTATGAAAAATCTCATATAAACAGTGACTGAAATTTACCTCACCTGCCAGCTTCGGGTCTGGCAGGTGAGGTGTTTTTCCTCATATAAACAGGGCCTTAAAGAACAAATGCCAGGATTATAGTCATTTACTTAAAGACAGGATTTCTAATAATAAATATCGAAGAACATTTTAGCTTGTATATTGATGGATTACTTTTCTTCAATGTTCCAACAGGGCCATTATTGATAACAATACTCATAGTATTTGACAAGGTTTACCCTGTATAAATATTACTCTTATGCAAGTCGTCTTAGTTTTATATAATACCACGAAGAAGTCATCAGTTTAGACCGACTGGCATCGTCCTCGTAGTGTCGTTAAGTATTCTGTAAATAGCGTAACTAGTAAATTTGTATTGTAAGTTTTTATTGGGATGTAAAAAAAAATACAGAAAAGGGGACAACTGTGGAAATAAAGTCAACTTGACCTTACAACGTTATTTGCTACTTAGTTAGGGGAGCTTTTCTTTGAATAATTAACCTTTTGTTTTGTATTGCATCAATTGTAAATTGTAAGACTTGTCAATATCTTTAATTGTAGCAAATGATACATGCATATAAGAAGGCAATCTCCTTTTGATCAATTATTTGTGGTAATGTCCAGCATATGAAATACACGCAATACAGCTGTCCTGATCATTTGCATGAGTTCATTTGCAAGGCACTTGATGTGGTAAAGCACAAAATACTAAAAGGACTGAAGTTTGCAAGAACTGAATACTAAAAGCACTGAATACATCCTTACCACAAGCACTGAATTTTGCCACATCAAGTTGTCTCTTTGCAGCACATGCTGCCTGCTTCAAGTAGCACTCACTAGCATAAGTAATACCATCAGAGCTACACACTGGCGAATAATCATCTTTGCATATCGGACACATGCATACTGGTCGTTCAGCTTTATCAACGCAAGTGGCATACTTCTGGCATTTCGCTTTCCAGCATTTATCTTAGAAGAAACAGATGACTCATAATCAGTTTTGATAGCATACATCCTTAGATTTAGTATACATAATCATTTGGCATTAGCTGACACGGTGAAATATAGATATCAGAGTGGGCTACCACAATTGGATGATTGAAATGTGCCCCTGACTGGGATCGAACCCGGGATCATCATGTCAAAGGCTCTCCGAAAATCCATTGCGCCATACATAGCGCTGGAGTGGCACAATAGATTCTCGGAGAGCCTGTTGAAACGAAGAGCCGGGTTTGATGTCAGGCCGGGGCACATTTTAATTCTTAGATTAAATGTATTTCATATACGGTTAATGGAAACAGCTTTCCTCATTTGATAATTCAATGTGGACAAAAAGTGACGGCTGATTCCCAAATTCACCACTTTTCCGTACTTTGCATCTTAGATTGATTTTTGACGGTTTGTTTTCAACTTTATGTCTAGTTTTTGCTTTTTTGCTTGCAATTTGTCATAAAGTATTCACATTTTCATTGTTATAACGAGTGAATAAAAAAAGCTAACTTGTTTGTCTGGCTGTGGAATAAAAAGCATGCAGCCAACATTCAAAACTGAAATGTTAATTTGTCAGTCAAAGGTTAACAAAGACGTGAAAAATTCAATCAATAAAACCACTCATCACTGACAGCAGGAAGTTAAGAAAATGCTGTTAAGGAGTTTTTATGGGAACAAGAATTCCAAATTGTCAGAAGAATTTAAATTCTGATGGTAATTAAACCATGGACTAGAATAGAACGTGGAATTCTCGTTCCCATAAAATTCCTTTCCCAGCATTTCCTAATTTTCATTTTCATTTCATTTCGTTTTAAACTATTTGTACACAAAATCCCTTCAGCTAAATCTAATATTGCAAAAAGAAAGTTTTTATGAAATTTTATATACAAAAAGAATAATACTAAAAACTAATTGCATTGCCGATCTTCCAGGGAGTCGTGTTTTGATTGGCTTTCAGCATATCAAATGTGTTTTAGTGGTTTTTTTTTTAACTTGCACATGGTAAAAAGCTTTCTGATACATCCTGGGATTTCATTCCAGACCTTAAGAGTTGCCCAGGAAATCCTTTTTTGGCATATTCCAGATTGTAACTCAGAATCTGAAGATCTCTGCAGAATCGCATGTTATTGCTGGAGTATTGGTTTCTTCGTTGGAATTCGTTCAAGAGATTTTCTGGGCAGAGTCTGTTCATTATCTTATAGCAAATAACGGCACGATCAAATATGGCAAGTCTCTACAAACAAACTAACTTTTCATTTCTAAGTTAGCCCTTGACTGATGCACTGACATTTCGATTTTGAACATCGGTCTCGTACATTTATTCAACAGCTCGTCAAGAGTGCTAACTCATCCGGCATGTCATTGAAAAACGTCAAGCGTGAATAAATGGCAAGCTAACGAACGAACTATGGTTCACTATATAGCATTCGGGAACGAATCAAGATCTTAGCAAATTCTGACGAAGTAAGAAGCATAATCTCCATATCATTTTTCACTTTGGAGATGGTTTTGATTTACCCTCTTGATTGACATTTTTCCCCTTACGTTTTTTGCACGTTTTTTGCACGTTTTTTGCACGTTTTTTGCCTTTTTTGTACCTATTGTTACTGCCCTATTTAACGGCTGTGTACGCCCTATTTCACACGCTGAGGATGGACCTTGGCATTGGTCCAAAACGTTCGTAGCAAATGACAGAGAAAATAAGACAAACATAGCAATGTTTACCTGGCTTTATTGCGGCAACTACAGGATCTACAATCTTCTGCATTTCCTCCAAATTTGGTAGAAAAAATATCGCACCATTGTTATGAACCAATGGTTTCAATGCATCCTTATCGACGTCCTTTCCCATTCCAATTATCACCAATTTTGTATCTTCTTCTTTGAACCTTTTAGCCAGCTCATTGATAACTCTACTGTCCCCAATATCTTTCGTATCAACAAACATGATAACTGACTTTGGTACATTTAATCTGGCACCATTTCCTGGAGCAAATACAGTATCATTTACTAGCAGCAGGGCACTGGCTGCGTTACTACTGCCTCCAGAATTTGGCACAGTATCTGAGAGTCTGATAGCAGCAGCTTTGTCGATGATTTTTCCAATCCTCGAATTCAATGCTGGCGGCTTGCCGTGAGAAACGAAGGCAGGAAGAACCGCTTTCTTTGATATGTCAAGTTTTTCTAGAGCTGACTTGATGAAAGTTCGCTGTGCATTGATTTTCTTGACTGAATTTGGTTCTGAAGATCCAAAGATGATTGCTAGATCTAGTGGTGATGCTGAAAAGAAACCAATCATATTTTCAGGCTATTATGATCAGCACAAGAATCACAGGAGGATTTCCACCTTTAGTGCATTTTAAGGTATGGAAATTGAATCGAAAAACAAGGCATCAAAATTTTAAGATTTCACTGAATTGCTTAATGGTATATTCTAGTCCAATTTGAAATTTCAAATCTGTAGACTGTCTTTCCGTAACTGTTCGATTCAAGCACGATTACAAGCTTCTTTCGTGCATTCAACTTGATAAGCTGAAAACATGGATTAAGCAGACAAATGACTGAATCACACACCAACACATATCATTAAGATTCTTTTTAAGGGTTGTGAAATGAAACCCAAAAAAGTCAATAATAAACAGCGAAATCTTCAAAGCCAGAAACGTCATTAAATTCTCGGTGAATTTGAAAAGTTATGGTTTATTCTGCATCTGACATCAAAAGAAGATTTGTAAAATGCAGCCAAAATAAAAGTCACCCAGACAATCTAAGACAATTTCACTCAAATATTGCAAATGATTTACCTGTTCTCTGCTTGCCAGATTCTATCACAGTAGGTAACGCATCTGGTATGTCTCTGTTACCTTTACCAATGAAAACATTTCCATACTTTGTACCAACTTTAGTTAATTCATCAGCATTCTTAGCAGAGCCACCAACATTAACAATAACATATCCAATATCAGATGAATTCAATGACTTTAACATGGCATCCATAGCAAGGAGATCCTTAGGCTTTTCATCTCCACTTGTAAATAGTACTACAAGTTTCCTTGCTTGATTTCGTCTAGATAGCCCAACAAAATAATTATCTTTGACATATCTAAGCGCCTTCACAGTATTCTTCTCTTCGTTTTGGTGCTCAATAAAGTCCAGTGCTAATGACAACCCTGCCTTGTCGGGATTTGCAAAGTCAACCAACTTCATTGGTGCTTGTCCATAGCTAACTACTCCAATCCTTGCATCACCATTCTTGATGTTCAGAGGCTTAACAGCATTCTTGATAAGATTTTTCATTTCTTGCAAATTTGACGTTGGCGATGTGGCGTCGATAGCATATACAACATCAATAAGTCCTTTCGCAGCTAAAAAAGAAGTGTGATATTGCAACAAAGAGATAATTGGATCAACTTAAATACAAATATAAATCAAAATATCGATATACGAATATAGAACGTTGAAGAAAGACACTTTTTCTGAAATAAGAGGAGAAAAGGACACTTTTATGGGAGAGTTCGCACGGAGTTTTGAACACGGTCGACTTAGGATTAATGGAATTCGCACTGTATCTGTAGATACTTTAGAAATTGTATCCGCAGAAAAATTGAGCCATTTTAGTACAAAGTAACACATAATTGCGAAGGACTATATCCCCAAGTCGGAAAATGTTGGACTTTTACCCCTTCACAACTTTTTGTCTAGCTCCGCCACTGTCTGGCTCTAAGTGCACCTTCGTCTACTATGCAAAATAGACAGAACTATCCATAGAGAAGAATCCATGGATAAATATTTGTACCGTAAAAGCTCTACTTAGCCCCTCTTCTACTACGCCTCCCTCGTTATGGAGTCCCCCTGCCCCACTTATATCAAATGCGAGCAATTATCAACGGTTTTCCACTTACAGTATTTTAGCTGAACGAATTTGCATGGTGATAATGATATGGTTGGCGATGACAACCGAATTTTTAAAAAGCCCTCCTGGGGCCTAATAGTTCTTTATGTATATTTATACATAAATATATTATGTTGCCAATATATTTAACTATCTTCATCAAAATACATAGTTCCTGATTAAGTAACATCAATTATGTCAACAGAGAATATGTCCTTTTCTGATAATATGTAAGTTCTAACGTGAACTAATTCCCTTAAACTTCACTGCAAAAATGCAAATGCACAATATTTTACAAGCACCTGGAGTCATAGTAAATGAATTTAAGAGTGTGTTTGATTGGTACAAATTCTGAAAAAGGTAGACTTGGAAGACTTGGAATTTGTGTTTGAGTGATTCCCCAGTTCCAAAACGGCAGGTTGGGCAGGTTAGACAGGCCTGCTGAACCTTATGCTCCAAAAGGTAGAAGGTTTGGCAGACTTAGGATAGATTCTCGTTTTCATTTGCGGAATTCTGAAAAAGAGGGAAATTAGCTTGTGTTGTTATCGCTGCTATGGTGATTAGGTTGGTTCAATCTTTGTTGCCAAGCACCAGACTCGCCTTCGTGTCTTCAAACTGGAAAACTCGTTTTCGCCAGGATGAATCTGAAAGCTGCCGTCTTTAAGAATTTGCGTTTGATTGAAAAATTACTTTACATCTTTGCGAAGTCTACCGTTTTCAGGATTAGGTAGGTTTGGAGATACCAATCAAGCACACCCTAAGAGTAAAAACGAAACATACCACATGGTCCATTTGACTTTACGTTTACGACTGTCTGTTTATGACAAGCATACTTTCTCAAATGGCAATCACTGGCATATGTTCTCCCATCACTACCACATACAAGATCGTATCGAGTGCTGCATATCGGACATACGCAGTCATGAGAGCTTGAAGATTTTGGTAAGCAAACTTTGTACATTGAGCATTTTACATCTTTGCAAGGATCTAGAACAAAGATAAATGTCCTTAATTTACAAGAAAAACTATACAAAATATCTCGTCTTTGTGAAATGTAAATGTGAGAGCTAAAAGAGCTTTACAGGGAATCTACAAGATTAAATTGGCCTTACGACATATCAATTTTATCGGTCCAATGAGATGACGTTGTGAAAGCAAGGACCAATCAAATCACGTTATGATCGATTCAAATATTAACACACATGCATTGGCAATGTTGATTCCCTGTAAGGCAATGGTTATCATCCTCAAACATTTTCATTTAAGACGCTCCCCAAAGGCCAAACAAAGAGACGATAGGCAACAATTTTACCTTCAAAGGGGCTCCGCCTCCAAAAACTTGCTGAAACGGTGGATTTTCTGTTTATTTGCAATATCACTCAGACTCTTCATCTTCGTTTTCAATTAAATCATGCGCTTGCAGATAACTAAGTGGACTTCAAAGAAGAACAAATCAAATATTCATAATTCTTAAGATTCCGCGGATGTGGCTGGACTTTTATAGGTTTCATTTTGGGGGCTTGGGTAAAAGCACCAGGCAGCTTGCAGAAAACTACGGAAGTGTCGGCAACTGAATTTACTTAGTCTAAAGAGACGCGAAAAGAGTAGAGTCTTGAATAGGTTACAACAGAGTCACGGATTCAAGTGTGCCAGTGACTTTAAGCTGTGTGCTTGCATGTGAAATAATGGCGATATAAATAGCCATTACAAAAGTCTGAATGTCATATTATATTTTATTTTCATATTTCATATTTAATTCTTTTAAGGAGGGTTGCCCTTCAATAAGTTGGTTTTCAAGGGGCCCTCAGATAAAAACATTAGTTACAATATAATATAAAAGGAAAAACGTCAATAGCTTGTTTGTTGATCAGAAACCCCTCCACACCCCTCCCATAAAGCCTTTAAAGCAGCGGCATTGCATGTTACTTCTGTTTTGACGTTGTTTTTGATACTCAGTTTACCAGTCCGTAATGATAAGACATTAAAGAAACATGGTAAATTGAAATTATCTAAATGAGAACGAAAACGTTCTCTTTACCTGGCTGTGTTCTTCTCACAATAGGATACAAAATCATATCAAGTTCTTCTAATGTTGGCGGGAAAAAGAAAACATCATTCGAGTCTGCAATGGCTTTCATTTTATCTCCATCTGCTTCTTGATCCATTCCTATCACTATTACATTTATCTTTGAGTTTTTCAACTTTCTTCCAACTGCTTTCAATGCATCCTCATCAGCTTCTACGCCTTTATTCACAAAAACAACAAGGCTCTTTTTAAAACCAGGCCTGGCCAGATTTCTACTCGTAAACATCTCATCATTAGCGTAATTCAAAGCAGTTAGAAGCATATTCGAATTGGGATTCTTCAATTCATCTATCTTCGAACGAAGGGCATCG
The DNA here is from genome assembly GCA_964020215.1 of Aurelia sp. 3 sensu Dawson et al. (2005). Lineage (NCBI taxonomy): Eukaryota > Metazoa > Cnidaria > Scyphozoa > Semaeostomeae > Ulmaridae > Aurelia > Aurelia sp. 3 sensu Dawson et al. (2005). Next base: position 6,367,572 of record OZ026584.1, read on the forward strand.
TTTGTGAATTCTCCAAATTTCATAGCAACTGTTGTAGGTTTATCATTATTGATGATACCAACATGAGTCTGCCCAGGAGACACATCATAAGAAGTGAGGAGATGCTTTATAACTTTCTTTTGCTTATTGAATCTTTGTTTGCTGCTTGTGCCAGTGGTTCCAACAATGAATGCGAGGTCTAATGTTGGCTTGATAACTAAAAATGTGAAGGATTCCGTGATTACAGTATGCAACGAGGAGGTCCTCAATGGAAGCAGAACAAATATTTGCTTTCATCGTTCTGTTTTACTGTTCGACAGCTATGATCAACAAAATAAACGCAAAAATGTCGTTTCGAAACGGATACAACACGTTATAAGCAAATAATATTCAATAAATTAAAGGCTCCCAATAGCCATATATGAAGAATGAGATCATGCACGTAGCATGCTTCATAAAGTGATAAAATATTCATTTGCAATTTCAACCAGTTAATGCAAGACTTAGTTTAAAACGGAATGGCAGTAGCAGGATAGCCAACCCACTCTAAGCAGACAAGACTTCTATTCTTGATATGAACCAGAATCACACTTGTTTACTTTATCCAGACAAGAGTTGCCTCTTTCACGTTGCCACACTTGTTCGTGATAATAAAAATATGGGTAGGTTGGCTCCCTTGACAACAGTCGTCAGCAATGAAGATTTCCAACAGTGAGGGAAGCTGGCCGAGTCAAAGGGGTCAAATTTAGAAATAAAACTGCTTCTCAATGAGTTGGCAGCTCGCTTGATGAATTCAGAATTGAAAACTACCCCAAATTTGACTTGCCAAGATATGCATGAATTGTTTCCATTGTCTAAATTAACAATGCCTATAAAAATTTCAATTTCACCGCCAATTATTTTGATTGTGTTCATAAATAATTCATATTGTTACAATGTTCCTGATTCCTATCTATGTATGTAGGTAGGTGTTTTCCTTCCGTTTGGAGCAAAAGGCCTTCCATAATGTTTTCATTCTTCAAACATGACAGTCTTAAAATCGAATTCGGTCCATTAGTGCAAGGCTTGGATCCACATTGTAGTGGTAGAAACTGATGAAAAAAGTTTGACTTTCCTTTATTTTTACCTCAGTAAAGAGCTATTTCAATAGAAACCATATTTGATGTAAAACTGCAGCATACTTGCAAGGACCCTGGGTGAAAATGGCTCTTTAAACAATTTATTGGCCATATTGAAATATCCTCCGTTAGCATTGAAAGTGCAAGAAACGACTATCGTATACAAACATCTAAATTTTGCACCGTTTTGTGAATGTAATGCATTGAGGTTGGCTGGAGCAATAAACATGAACTAAAGATGAAAAAGAGAGCTCACCTCCAGTATCGCTCACTTTCGCTTCCAATATTCCAATCGTTTCAGGAAGTTTGTTTACGTCATCAACACTGATAGCATTACCTTTCTTTCCAGTAATACCTTCAATTTCTTTCGGATCACTTTCTTTGCCTATAACAACAACAATCACCTCAACTCCCCGTGATCTCAAATCACGTGCAACACTAGGCAACTCTCCAGTACCATCTCTGCTGTTCTTGCCAGTCGTAAACAATACAACAACCCTTTGAGCATCACTTCTCTTTAAGCTATCAAAGATGTCCCTTCGTATGACACGGAGCGCTTTGTTCATTCTTCTTGGTCCACCGACTCTTACCAGATCGTTTACAGACTGCTCGACTGTACCAAGATTCGTTCCTTGATTAAGAGTGAGCTTGATTTCTGCGTCACCTCCAAACTGCACCAATGCAACATTAGTTTGTGGCGCAGAAATATTGTAACTTTTAATCGATGCTTTGACCAACTTTTTCATCTTTCCAAACATTGTCTCATCAACTCTTCTTGATCCATCCAAAGCGAAAACGATGTCTTTCTTTCCACTTATTAGTCCTGCAAAACCAACAACACGGCTGGCTTAAATATAGTGCCAAACGCAATGGTTCCTAATTTTCTAATTTTGAATCTTTATAGTATGACTTTAAGATTATATCCTGCACATTTCAATGAAAGTTTCTATTGTATTGTAAAATTATAGTAAAGTAATTCCTCTGTTACAAAGATAATGCTGCATTTGTGCAAAGGCTATACAACTACTGACGCACTAATTCCTTACCTACATTCATTATAGAGTTTTTTTACAATAAAATTTGGTCTACATGGAATTTAATCGAAGTGTATCGATCAAACTGGACATTCTCAAACGCAAAGAATTTTCAGATAGTGAAGTAAATGACAGGCAGGCAAATGAGCCAAAAATCGCCAACTGTGACATTCGATTTTTTCCAAAAATTAAATTTTTGATCAGTAAACGCCGAAGTATGTAATTTGCGGCTGGGACATCTTATACCAAGTATCCCCTCAGCACTGTGTTAGTGCCTACATAACCAAATACCTTTTGGATACAAATTTGTATTAGAACACCGGGTCAAACGGAAAACCGTACCGCAGTTTGACAGATCATACTGCAAAAATGGTTCGTCCGATGTAAACAATTAGAAAAATTTGTCTCAATGGGTTTCGAAGTGATCTTGAGCACCTTTGCATCATAACTTAGGATGATTTAAATCTCTCAAAACTCATGTACAGGTCAAACATCACTTTCTCCGAATTACTCAAAAACAGTCAGAGAAGTGCTGTTCAATCTGCTGAAGACTTTTATTTTAAAATATTTTCATTGATTGGAAAAACAATGCTCATTTTGTCGCTTTCTTTATCGAGCCTTAGTAAGGCAATGGTGAATGATTTGTTAGAGTTGATCTCATACTTTTGTGGTACGATCTTTCAATCAATGGATATATTTTCGACTTACTTGGCAAATTCAAGTCATCGTACTTATCATTCAAATATTTCTTACATTATATGGTCTAAACTTCTTGTAAATGTTCCAATATATATGACTATCTCGATAACTCACAATAGCTTCAAAAATGCTTACCACATGGACCGTCTTTTGCCAAATCAAGTTTTCTATTCATCAAACAAGCTGCCCGTTTCAGATAGCATTCACTAGCGTACGTAATACCATCAGATCCACATACAGGTAAATATTCATCGCTGCATATTTGACATACGCATACAGGTCTTCCATCTTTGTTTACACAGGAAGCGTACTTATGGCATTTTGTATTCCAGCAAACATCTACGGAGAAACACAATTTGCTAGCAACAAAGTACACTAACACACCACCGTAAGGCTTAATTGATATTTTTCAATTAGCAAACTAGAGTTGAATGAAGATAAATCAAAGATAGACCAAAAACTCATCACAAGAAATCAATATTAATTTCAAACCTTACATTGGAATCAGAACTGAAAATAAGTATATTTTTTATCAAATAGCTGTTTGCTCAGCCTTAACTCGCTTTAACCCTATTTTGGTTGGGGCCACCCCGCAGTAGAATTTTTTTAATAACTATGTCAAGAGAAATTTCATGGCCATGAAACTGCTTGACGTTTTTGCAGCTGCCTATTGTGCAACCTCTCACAAAGTTTCACTGAAATATGAGGAGGAAGGAGACAATGTTCTGGGACTGACCCTGGCGAAAAAGAAAGTTCTCAAATCTCAATTACCGCGAAAAAGTAGCAAAATTTGAATATTTTGCGAATTTCTCTTGTAGTGTAAAGTCATTTGATGTATTCCATCATAATAATCATGTTCGGAAGGAACTTGTGCTAGAAATGTAATTTTATCGCAATTTTCCCGATTTTGGCCAATTTGCCTCTTTTCTTGACCACACAAAGGAACATGCTGACATGAGAAAAACTGATGGCTAATTTTAGGTTAATCTTTACACTTTCAAAAAGTACATGCCTCACGTTATTAGCACATCAAATTTGGTTGCCTTACCTATTACCAGTCAAGTGTTAGGTAGGGGGGGGGGCTTTCTTGCCCCCTCCCAACCAAAGTAGGACACATCAGTAGGCTATAGGGTTAACGTAAACAATTTTCACTTTTTTTTTCTTTTTTTTTATATCCATATAAAATATTACTACAAGGCTACATTCTACTATACTTTAAATAACTATGCAACACTACAGGACGATGCCATGGGAGCAAAAATAAATGTCAACACCATGGCCATAACATAAAGACATGGAACTAAACTAACAACTACGATACAGTTTGCTAATTAAGTCACTTACAAAAATACTATACGGTTCTACTACAATATCTAAGACAAAGACAAAAGAAAACTAAATAAAATAAAAAGAAAAGAAAAATTAAAGTTGAAAACAATGGTTACAAAACAACGCTACAACTGGGTGGCTTATGGAAGGGTCTGGTATAAGACTTCAATCGAATCGACCAGTTTTATGTATAAAATTTAATGTAAGTTCAAGGATATGCCTATTCACTGAGTCAGGAAAATCTTTAGCACCATATCAGGAAAATTTTCACTTCATATTTGGTTGAAAAACCATTAGACTCTATCTTCATAATTTGCAATTAAATAGCATGAAAAAGATGTATGCTTGCTTCTTACACAAAATTTTATTTCTTTTATTTTAAGATTAGCAAGTATGGGGTAGCGATATATTTTCCCTCACTTTATGGTATTCTTTGTTGCTTAAATTAATTAAAACGACCATATCTCGTGTACTGCTAAATGATACGAGCCAAAAAATTATAAATACGAGCTGCAACGTTTAAAAGTTGTTACTTCGAAACATCTATAAATCTGTTTGGTATTGTGTGAAAGATTCGTTCAAAGAAACCCTTCTTTCTTTATAAACAGACGGCTTTTGACATGGCAACAACTGTTTAAAACCCTTTAGGCTTTACCATTAGTTGTAAAAGGCAAACAGTAGCAAAACTTAAAAAGACGGAAAGCGATTCAGCAACGCCTACCTGGTTTTACTGCGACGACGACTGGATTCACAATTCTTTGCATTTCCTCCAAATTTGGTGGAAAGAACACTGCACCATTGTTATGAACCAATGGTTTCAATGCATCCTTACCGACGTCCTTCCCAATTCCAATTATCACCAACTTTGTTCCTTCTTCTTTCAACCGTTTAGCTAGTTTATTGATAACTGTTCTGTCCCCAATATCTTTCCTATCAACAAACATAATAATTGATTTTGGTACATTTGGTCTGGCACCATTTTCTGGCACAAATACAGTACTATTCACCAAGCGCAGGGCACTAGCTGGGTCAGCACTGTCGCCGGAATTCAACAAAGCACCTGTGAGTCTAATAGCAGTAGCTTTGTCAATAATTTCTCCAATCCTTGACTTCAAAACTGGAGGTGCACCATGAGAAATGAAGGCAGGAAGAACCGATTTCTTCGATATGTCAAGTTTCTGCAGAGTTGACTTGATGAAAGCTTGCTGTGCGTTGAATTTCTTGATTGAATCTGGCTCTGAAGACCCGAAGATAACTGCTAGATCCAGTGGTGTAGCTGAAAGAAACAGATGGATTCTTTTCAGGTTACTGTGACTAGCAAGAGTGCCATATTCAATGTATATCAAGCTACGGAACTTCAACAGAAAAGCTAGATATCCAAATGTTAAAAATTTCACTGCGTTGCTTAATTTTACAGTTTAGTAATATCTGGAATACCATTTGGTAAAGACCTTTCAAATAGCATACTTTGATTTTAGAAAGGTTTGATTCAAAGATGACAACAAGCTTTCTTTCACGCTTTCAACACGATAACATGATAACGAGGCGTGACCAAATAAGCTAATAGATCACAGGAACACATATGATAAACATCATTTGTCAAAGACTGAGAAATACAAACAAAGCAAAAAGTAAATAATGCCGTAAAAGCTCTATTAAGCCCTGGGGGAGACTTATTTAACTTTGGACACATCAGAGGGGAGCATAAAAGAGAGGGGGCTTCATAGAGACAGGGGTATATTCACAAAATCAAATAACAAGGATATATTTGATCACTTTTCAGTTCTTTTATCCAACATTTTGCGCATTCGACATGCAATTTTATGAGTCAAATGAATAAATTCGACACAGTTTTTATTCCAAACCATGTCCAAACTAACATGCAAGCTCGTTTAACTAGATACACGTAAAATTATTGGAAATTTCTGGAATTTTCACATAAGTGGAGGTTGCTTAATAGATAGGGGGCTTATTCAAGGCTTCGGCTCAGACGGGAAGGACTTATTAGAGATGGGGAGGTAATAGAGAGGGAACTAAATACAGCTTTTACAGTCTTCAAGATCCATGACTTCAGCAAAAAAATTGATGATATTTGAAAAACTTACAGCTTGCATCCGATATCAGAGCAAGATCTGTAAAATGCGGCAAAAAGAAAAGTCAACAAGACAATCTGTGAGACGATTTCACTCTAACATTCCAAATAATTTACCTGTTCTCTGCTTGCCAGATTCTATCACAGCAGGTAAGGCATCTGGTATTTCTCGGTTACCTTTACCGATGAAAACTTTTCCATACTTTGCACCAACCTTAGTTAATTCATTAGCATTCTTAGCAGAGCCACCAACATTAACAATAACATATCCAATATCGGATGAATTCAATGATTTTAACATGGCATCCATAGCAAGGATATCACTAGGCTTTTCATCCCCACTTGTAAATAGAACTGTAAGTCTCCTTGCTTGATTTCGTGTGGATGGACCAGTGAAATAATTGTCTTTGACATATCGAAGCGCCTTCACAGTATTCTTCTCTTCATTTTGGTGTTCAATAAAGTCAAGTGCTAATGAAAGACCTGCTTTGTCGGGGTTTGCAAAGTCAACCAATTTTATTGGTACTTTTCCATAGCTAACTAATCCAATTCTTGCATCTCCGTTTTTGATGTTCAAAGGCCTGACAGCATTTCTTACAAGGCTTTTCATCTCTTCCAGATTTGAATTTGGTGACGTGGCATCGATAGCATATACAACATCCAGAAGGCCTTTTGCAACTGAAAAGTAATGAACTTGCAGTAAAACTACGAGTGCGTAAGAGAATACAAAAATACAAACGTAGTCTTTAGAATATTGAAAAAGAGCTGTTTATGACCTACAAGGACAAAAAAGGGCAACTTTAAGGCATGGAATTCACGGGAACTCTTCAAGGATTGATCACAAGATTTGAATTTTATGGAATGTGTCCGTAATCAATTTGCGCCCACATGAATTAAGCCAATCTATCAGAAAGAAACTGCTAAACATAACATGAAATACATTATGAAAAATATAGTCATAAATAGAGCATGAGCCAACTGCACTTCTCTGACTCTATGAGCAAGTTCATTAGCTATGCAAGATAGGCAATCTTCTTCAGACAACAAGGGCAGATTTTGTAATACAATAGCATCAGTTGCTTTGATTCATACCTCAATTCATAGCGATTAGTGACTGTAGACAAAAGACATTCTCTCAACCAAAAATTCAAAACAAAAATAGCAGCAAAGTTGCCCTGAAGCCAACACCGTAAGCTCTCACCTGGTGCGGGCGAAGGGTGGTTTTTAAGAGAAGCTATGTGCTTGTAACGAAAGAAGAAGGGTAAATCTAAAGTCCTGCCTGGCGGATTTTGTTTACTTGATTAAGAAGCCGAGCAGAATGAATAACAATTCTTGCATATTTAATGCTCAAATGTCAACAGTTACAGCTCAGCCTCTGGATCAAATAAACAAAAATCCGCGAGACAGAATTTTAGATTTACCCTTTTTCTTTCATTATAAGCTAATAACTTCTCTTAAAAACCATCCTTCGCCCTCACCAGGTGAGAGTTTGCCCTACAGGTTTCAAGGCAACTTTGCAGCAATATTTGTTTTGAATTATTGGTCGCGAGAGAATTTCTTTTGTCTGAAATCGCTAATCGCTTTAAATTGAGGTGTAAACCAAAGCAACTGATGTTATTGTATTTCAAAATCTGCCCTTGTTTCTTCAGACAAGTATTAAATGCAGTCTCCCACGTCTCTGATTGGCCGTGACAAGTTAGCGCTCAACACAACAGATTTCTTCGTGAATATGTGTATTTGAAACAAAGGAGGGCTAACCGCCTTGACTTTCTACCGCCGTAGAAAGTCAGAGAATTAGCAAGCATTGAAATTTCTTATTCTTTGTATTGTCAAAATCACCCAATCAAATGCGTGACAGACTGCTTTAAGTTGAAATAGAGGGAAAATACTCCCACTGTTATCATCAACATACACTGATAAGGCATTATCGAGCACGTCAAAGGGATAATGTCCTTTTCCGACAATATATAAGTTCCAAATTGACATGTGTTATGGAGGGCCAGTTAATGATATTCTATAACTTCCCTGGAAAACTTTAAAAAGTACCGCACTTTACAAGCAGCAAACTTTATTGTAAATGAATATATGAGTCACAAAAATTCCTACCACATGGTCCATTCGCCTTTACATTAATGACCTTCTGTTTACGACAAGCATACTTTCTCAAATGACAATCACTGGCATACGTTCTACCGTCACTTCCACATACAAGATTGTATCGGGTGCTACACATTGGACATACGCATTCATGAGAGCTTGAGGACTTTGGTAAGCAGACCTTGTACATTGAGCATTTTACATCTTTGCATGGATCTATAAGAAAGACAAATGCTTTTCGTTAACTTAAATCAATATTCGTGCTCAGGCTGCCAGGCCTGCTACATAGGTAAAACATTTCGCCACTTGCTAATTAGAAGAAGTAGGGAAAACTTGGAACTAGGTAAAAAGGTAAACCTATTAAGACATCACCCTCAGACCAAGTTTACACGATGCCGGTAGAATTTGAAAACGGCATAAAAAGTGCCGTTTTGGCCTCCCGTTTACACGATTCCAATAACCTTGATCTCCTTGATTTCCGGACCCCCATCATTCCTCACCCCCCATTTGGCGCCGCCGCTGAGATTTCCCTAGATAGATTAAACATGCTTGACTTGGAAACATTCTACATGAAGTCGAATACAAAGAGACTTATGAAGCTACAGTAAATAAATAATAATTGAAAGTATCTAAATGAGAGTGAAACAACTTCTCTTTACCTGGTTCTGTTCTTTTCACAATAGGATATAAAATCATATCCAGTTCTTCCAATGATGGTGGGAAAAAGAAAACATCATTCGAGTCTGCAATGGCTTTCATTTTATCTCCATCTGCTTCTGGATCCATTCCTATCACTATTACATTTCTCTTTGAGTTTTTCAACTTTCTTCCAATTGACTTAAGAGCATCCTCATCAGTTTCTACGCCTTTATTCACAAAAACAACAAGGCTCTTTTTAAACCCTGGCCTGGCCTGATTTCTACTTGTAAACATTTCATCATTAGCATAATTTAAAGCAGCTAGAAGCATATTCGAATTGGGATTCTTCAATTCATCTATCTTCAAACGTAGTTCGTCACTTGTGAATTCTCCAAATTTCATAGCAACTGTTGTAGGTTTATCATTATTGATGATGCCAACATGAGTCTGCCCAGGGGACACATCATAGGAAGTAAGGAGATGCTCTATTATTCTCTTTTGCTTACTGAATCCTTGTTCGCTGTTTTTGCCAGTGGTCCCGATAATGAATGCTAAGTCCAGTCGTGGTTTTATTGCTAAAATCAGAAAGATTTCATGATTACAGAATACAAAGATAAGGTCTTCAGTGTCAGAAGGACAAACATTTGCTTCCATTGTCCGGTTTTACTGTTAAACAACTATCATAAACAGAAAAAGTGTAAGAGAAACTCATCTGAAATGGATACAAAGCCTACGCGTCCAGCATAGTCAAAATTTCAATCAAACAAAATTTCTCGCAAAGATGAATGAATACCCCATAGAGAACAAAACATGGTTACTGTTCTTTGCTTCATTTGTGGGCAAAATTAGAAACCCCTTCCTGTGGCATTATGATTGTGCGAAGCGCCACCATCTTTAGCGTACTCCTTTATTGTTCACCATTTTTTGATGTAATGCATTAACAATGACAGGAAAAATTAGCATAAGCCCACCTCCAATTTCCCGGACTTTCGCCTCCAATACTCCAATTGCTTCGGGCAATTTGTTAACATCACCAACACTGATAGCATTGCCTTTCTTTCCAGTGATGCTTTCAATTTCTTTTAAGTCATTTTCTTTACCTACAACAACAACAATCACCTCTACTCCCCGTGATCTCAAATCACGTGCAACACTAGGCAACTCCCCTGTACCATCTCCACTGTTCTTGCCAGTCGTAAACAATACAACGACCCTTTGAGCATCATTTCTCTTCAAGCTATCAAAGATATCCTTTCTTATAACACGAAGAGCTTTGTTCATTCTTCTTGGTCCACCAACTCTTGCTAGTTCGTTAACAGACTTCTCAACTGTACCAAGATTCGTTCCTTGATTAAGAGTGAGTTTGATTTCTGTATCACCTCCAAATTGCACCAATGCAACAATAGTTTCTGGCGCAGATATATTGTAACTTTTAAGCGATGCTTTGATCAACTTTTTCATCTTTCCAAACATTGTCTCATCAACTCTTCTTGATCCATCCACAGCGAACACGATGTCTTTCTTACCAATAATTCCTGCGAACAAAGCAAAAATTAGAATCTGCTTTGTACTGAAAAAATAGCTGGCAAAGCATTTCTGATGTTTAAGAATCACCCTAATAAATCATCGGATAACTCAAATTAACTCAAAATAGTCAAAGTGATGAAACATCTTGGTAGATCATATCAAATCAAGTTGAGTAAATCATATTTTTTCAGTGGGCCTAATTGCCAGATAAGCCGTCGAACCAGTTGTTCTGTCAAGTTAGCATACTTGTCTTGTCGTCCCTAACCTGTCTTAATTTGAATTATGTCGATGACTATGGTCATAGTGGGCGATTTTACTTCGCTGCATGACTTCAAAACAATAGATATATGTCTGCATTTCTTTATCACATACATTGTAGTTACAGCGCCTTGGTTCTGGGAGCTCATTCCATCAGTAAACTATCACTTGCAAAACAACGGACGAGACAAGGTCCCGAGCTATATTTTAGCGTTGTTTCGGACAACAAACCAATCGCAGCATTCAACAGTTGTCACGCGATACATCATGAAATTTGTTATACGGTATCATGTACCGTTAAACTGCAGTACTATCTGGCAACAAGAATGAAGTGAAGCATTCACTGTAAAAAACGGGAATACACTGCAAAGCTACCGCAGCAGTTATTCATGTAGAGAGCTAAAGGCAAATTTGGCTCATTTAGACATTACTTGATACATTAAAATGGCTAAACAACAAAAAATGAAGAAATTTAGAAAGACTTTGAAAAATAAACTGGTCGATTAGGAATTCGCTGAAACCTTCTTATTTAGTCAAGTAAATAGGCGTCGTGGATGCAAATACGTTCACCGAAAGCATATTTAAAGCGGCCTGCCTGCTGCCACTGCGTACTATGTGCATGACAATTCTATTGCCACTCTGTGTCATAAAATGGTCTTCTGTGGTCTTCGTCTTTTGAAAATATTTATCAACGAGAGTGACTTACAGAAAAGATTCGACTTAAAGTTAGCATAGCTACAGGTATGATGCTACTTAAAAGGGCAACGGATAAACAAGGAAGGTTTCCTAGAATCTTATATCACTAGGACTTGCCTTGATTGGAACCAACATCTGCATATAGAATTAATGGAACTATCAGACAACTACTTACCACAAGCACCGTCTTTAATCACATCAAGTTGTCTCTTCAGTACACAACCTGCTTGTTTCATGTAACATTCACTAGCATACGTAATACCATCAGAGCCGCATATCGGCGCGTAATCACCAGTGCAGTTTGGACAGATACATGATGGTCTGCCATCCTTATTCATACAAGTAGCATACTTCTGGCATTTTGCATTCCAGCAAATGTCTAGAATCAATCATAAAATGTTTTAGCACACTTTTACATCGAGCCTAGTAAAAATTCGAGAAGTGTATTAAACGAGTGCTTCCTCGATGCGAAATTAGAAAGAACTTGCAAAAATTTTCGTCTTATCTAGAGCGAAAAATATCCAGTAAATGTTTTGCTAAGAACATTGCCAATAAATATGTCAGCTGAGCCCTGGACAAAAATGATACTAGATGAAGAGATGAGTCGTAGTAAACTGACAATCAATACCAAAAGTTATTTTAGAAACAGATTGCCTTGTAACTCATCTACAAAATTTGTAAGCACGTCAAAAGATGACTAACAATACAATTTTTATAAGATTACCTGGCTTCAATGCTGCAAGCACAGGATCCACAATCCTTTGCACTTCGTCCAAATTTGGTGGAAAGAATATCGCACCATTGTTATGAGCCAATGGTTTCAATGCATCCTTATCGACATCCTTTCCCATTCCAATTATCACCAGCTTTGCGCCTTCTTCTTTGAACTGTTCAGCCAGCTCATTGATAATTCTACTGTCCCCAATATCTTTCTTATCAACAAACATGACAATTGATTTTGGTACATTTAATCTGGCACCATTTCTTGGGGCAAATACAGTATCATTTACTAGCTGCAGGGCAGCGGCTGAGTCACTACTGTCTCCTGAATTCAGCACAGCATCTGCGAGTCTGATAGCAGTAGCTTTGTCCACAATTTCTCCAATCCTGGAATTCAATATTGGCGGCTTGCCATGAGAAACGAAGGCAGGAAGGACTGATGTCGTCGAAATATCAAGCTTATCTAGAACTGACTTGATGATGGTTCTCTGTGCACTGTATTTCTTGATTGAATCTGGCTCCGAGGATCCGAAAATAATTGCCACGTCCAATGGAGCTGCAGGGGAAAATTGTAATTAATCAATGTAATAACTTTATGCTTATCTTGTTTTATGGAATAAAACAGTGGAATTAACTGATGTTAAAAGCGTCACAAAACGATCAAATTGTCACATGAAACTTGTTGGAAACTGTGCACAGCGTATCATGTGATTCCTAGAACAGACCTTTGAAAGGATCCTCTAACAAAGAGGTCATATAACCGTCGAAACCAGCAACCGACTTACGCCACATAGTTTCAAATCAACATTTTTCCGTTTGCTGCAAAACGGGGCATTTTTCCAACACTTTTGCTTTGATATTCAGAAAAAACAACTTCTGAAACAGCTTACAGGTTTTCAACTAAATTGACAGCCCTCGGCCAATTCCCGTGATCAGGGTATCGGTAAAACAGCTGTATCCATGCCTTGGAGGGGCAAGAGATAGCTTGTCGAGAGTACGGGTGTATAATGATGTTATGGATGGAACTGAAGATGAAAATGTCTTTAAACATGGGGCTCCTTCAGCTGGATGCATGAAAGATTGGAAAACAAAGATTTCATTCCAACAATAATCCCCTATTGATGGATACAAAGTCTAATTTTCGTATAATGATAATAATAATAATCTCTTTATTTACAGTTGGTAAGAAGATAGTTAATATACATAAATAAATATGTACAAACTAATTAATACCAACTATTTACATACAAGGAAAAAGAAAAATTACAATATAGATCTACTTATTTACATATATTACAGCTACATTTGTCTCCATTCCAGGCTTTTATGCCTTTCTTAAATCTGAATACGTTTTCAGCACTCTTTATTGTATCAGGCATGGCATTCCAGAGGAGGCTTCCTCGGAAGGCTAGAGAATTTATGCCGAAAGACATCGTTTTGGAAGGCGGAATTTGTAGCGTGTTCTTGATTCGTAGATCATACGTCAGTTCCCTCTGCACGAAAAATTCTCCCATAAATGATGGACTTTCATGATTTAATGATTTATATATCTCTGTCATTAATTTCTGTAAGTTTTTCGTGTGGATTGCTATTTCATTGTTCTTGGTGAGGAGGTCTTCAAAAGTGGATTCATAATCACCAAGCAGTGCGCGTAGTGCACGTTTATGCACTCGGTTTATCTCCTTGTTACATTGCTTTCCACAGAAAATCCAAATTAGAGGACAGTAGTTGAAATTTGACAGCAGAAAGGAATTGTATAGCAATTTTTGCCTTGTCTAGATCTAGCAGTTTAGCTACCCTAGAAAATGCTTTCACATTTTTATTCACTTTTTGGCACAGGGTTTTGACATGTTGGTTAAATTTAAGACCAGCATCGATTGTAATTCCTAGAAGTTTTACACGTTACAACTATCATCTCGTTAAGATACCAAGTCTAAATTTCAAAGCCTAGTAAAATCAAAAGTGGATATTATTCTAAAACGGAATGCTAGTACATCACCACCACCCCATCGCAGGTCATCTCCTCTGCTGGGCTTTCACACTCCCTCAGAGACAAAATGCTACATAATTACTGACCTTGGCATTTCTGTACATTGCATGAAGCTGATTCTGTGGATGGTCCTAACGTAGAACAATTTCTGCCACCATGTGCTGGCGATGGACTATTACACAGTCTGTTTCTAGTTTGTGTACCTCCTCCGCATGACTTGCTGCAGGCACTGTAGCTACTCCACATACTATAACTTCCATTAACTGAAATAGAAATCACTAATAATTACTAACACTATTGGTAATGTGCAGTTATAAGTAGGCCGGTCCATGAATAGAAAGCACTCAGAAACAGCATCTTTTCTTTTGGTGTGCCTTGTTCATGGCATGCCTTTGATTTAAATGAGATGGTTATATTGATTTGCTACTAGAAAAACGAAAGCTTTCAATCTTGCAGAAACCCTTTAAAGCTGAAAATTCTTAACTTAACGTCGACGTTGGACATTCTAAAGAATGACCCGACAGATGATGAAAATTTAAGAATTGATTATCATTTTACCAGTTATGAAAATTAGTTTTTGTATATTCGCATAGAAGATCGCATTAAATTTTTGGATGATTTCTATTTAATTTCACATGAAAAGAGACCATATAATATTAGGCTGACACCATCTTTTGCACTATAGCATTGTAAAAAGCACCGTATTTTCAGCCAAGAAGCTTTATAATGCGATTTCATCTGTAATTTCAAAATCCAAATGATAAAACAGATTTATCTACGACATAAGTAAAAAAACTGGCTGACTGGACAGTTTCAAAATTCAGTGTATGATCAGCTCTTCCAGTTTCATTGAATGCATCAAATATCAAAATCAGTTTTCTTTCGAGTGTAGAAATTCCAGCAAGTGCAAATCTTAAACGACCATTCCTGGGATTGGTATCACGATATATCACAATGTTGTAGATGGTGTGTATTACTTTTTTCCGACTATTTGCTCTCTTTGCTCTGCTAAGCTACGCATTTCCATGTGCGAAATGAGCGAAGTGACGTCACAAGCACAAAAGCCCGTGGCCTTTGACGTCATGTTGAACCTGAACGAGGCTGAGGCTAGCCTCATTGCGCACTCTTACAAAATGGCCACGACACTTGGCCTAACTAAGGAAAGATGTTTAACGAATGTAAGCCGTTTTGGAATGGCAGTTACAGTGGTCTTCCGCAGTTGGTAAGGTTGTTTGTACATAACTCCTATAAAGCTCGAACTTGTCCTTTAATGTTGCAACTTGGTGATGTCTATTCTATTAAAGAAACTTGAGCCTAGATCAAAACAGGCACAGTATAAATTTCTACCTTTCTACGTAATAAGGAGAGTGATCCTTCAGCCTAGTGGTTTATTTTCAAGAGCTCTCAACTTGGGGTCAAAAAATGTTTCCATGTTATTCCAACAATATACTGAAAAGGCTTCTTTCAAGAATAATTTTCTTTACTTTTGACCGGACTATTAATCTGAAAAATCAAAACATTGGATTGACTTACCGGGACAAGGTTGAGTGTTACACGATACTTGCTCTGTATCAAGACCTAGCTTTGAGCAATCGTTTCCTCCGTGCTGAGGTTTGGGCTTATTACATTCTCTCTTTCTCGTTTTAACTCCTCCGTTGCAAATTTTTGTGCAAGGTGAGTAGTCTCCCCATTCGCCATAACCACCATGGACTACAGGAAAGATAACAAAAAATACATACATACATTCCAAAAATATTAACCCTCAGAATCAGTGCAAAACTTTGCAAGTTCGTCTTTGCACTGATGGCTTCGGGTCAATATTTTCTGGTATTGCACTAGGGAACAGTTATCATAGGCTTCATTTCGGATCAAATATGCCTTTCTTCAACTCCTCCTTCAACTTAGGAACTCATTACCAAGTTCAAAACTTTGAAACAGATCGCCTCTTTAGAAACGGCCGTGCGTCGTTCATCGATTTTGAGTCATTTCATGTCATTCCATTTCATCTTATAACATTTATACAGGGTAAGTATTCAGGCCATGCTAACGTTGATTTACAAACTGCCCTGTTACAAAAGAAAAGCTACAAAATTACAGTAAAAATAGGAACTATGAAATACGTAAAAGTAAAGGAAAGGTAAGACACTGCTTAGGATTTGTCATTTTTCAGTGACGATTTGAGTTGGTAAAAGTATTGGCCATCTTACTTTCTCTTTTCAGATCATTCCAAAGTTTAGTTCCTCTATACGAGAAGCATTTTTGGCCCCATGCGGTTTTTAGAAGAGGTACATAAAGGTCAGTGCTGGTGTTACGAAGCTGTCTAGCACAGGTTTCATATAACCTTTGGAACAGTCCTGTAAGATACTCGGGCGCTTCATGGTTTATTGACCTATAGACCATTTTCATTGTTTCTGTTTCTATGAGCTCTTTGACCGTTTGCCACCCCAGCTGCCTGATGATGGGTGGTGCAGACATTCATAGATGTTACCTTGTTATATCACATTGATAATCTTACCTTGGCAAGGCTGAGTATTGCAGGAGACTACTTCTTCGTTAGAGCCTAATAATGAACAATCATTGCCTCCATGTTGAGGTCTTGGATCATTGCATTGTCTTTGTCTGACTTTGATTCCCCCATTGCACGACTTGGTACAACGGCTGTATTCACTCCAGGGACCATATCCACCATGGACTAAGAAATGGATAAAACATAGAGTTACGACAAATAGGATGAAATAATGTCCTCAAGGATTTGTTTGTTGGTTTCTTTTTTATAGATTGTGTGCCATCATTTGTAAGTCGCCTCTGCAATGGAATCTAGGGGACTGTGTCCCCTCCCGCTGTGGATTGGACCAGTAAACAGTAATAGATTTAGCTGTTCGTCTTACTTGATAAAAAACTCTCCGCCACTTACCGTATACACGTATTTTTTGTGGGAGACTAAGAATTTGGGCTAGTACTGGGAGTTTCTTAAAATCATCACATCTGTACCCCCAGTGAACGTTTCAAAGCAAAGTGCTTTGACGCCTGTTCAATGTTCAGGATTTTCGCGTGTACTTTTCAAGTAATATGATATAAGAAACAAGTGAAAATTAAAAAAAAATTATGCAACAGTTTCTTAATTTCTGGAAGAACTTAGAGTATGAATTTCTTATAAGCAGTTTCTTATAAAGAATACGTGTAGCTGTATAATATGGATTAAAAGCATACCTGGGCATGGCTGGGTGTTGCAAGCAACTGTCTGAACATCCGGACCCAACCTTGAACAATCTTCTACGCCTTGCAGGGATTTAGGAACAATACATTGTCTACGTCGTGATTTAGAGCCAATTTCACATGATTTTGAGCATTTGGAATATTCACCCCACTGACCATATTCAGCCTTTCCTGTAAAGATATAACGATTAAAGATCAAACATAAAATAGGCACAAAATTCAATATGTTACTTGATGAACCTATCATGCAATCAATGATGCAAAAAATTAAATCATCAATGAAAACAGGAAATCAAAGATCTTATCTCTGCATACAACAAGGCCCGAATTTGAGAAACCAATTTTTAAGACTGGGACTAAAAGGTCTCCTACGTATATGTTACTTATGGAAAGTTCTGAAAAAAAGTTAAAATAGAATGGGACTGTTGATAGACATATGACACATATTTGCCCTACGTCAACGTCATCAGTGATTGCCATGTTCACTTACTTTCAACAAAAGTCAGTGAAGATTCAGGCAAACGTCTGGAGAGAACTTCCATAAGGACCTGTGCACTTTTCAAAAATTCATTTTGAAAGATCTGATAGAAATCAAAGTGAATGACCTGAGATATATAAAGCTTGTCTATAAATAGGACAAAGAAACACCTAATCCCTCCATTGTTTTCGTTGGCTTTGCTTTCTTGAACCACGCACTGGATCATCGAATTGTGTGGGCTATTTATAAACCTGTGCGATCTCATCTTTTAACTCTGGATATTCACTTTAAGTGCATTTTTATGTTCTCAATCAAAATACATAAGCTTCACGTTGGGTCCGAGCATCAAGTGTTTCTTATGCGTAGGACTGAATGATTATTTCATTAGCCTAAAAGCCGATTTCCCAAGCGTTGGTAGCTTTAAAGTTGGTCTCCCTTTAAGGTGGTTTCCTAAATGCGGGGCCTTACTGTACAACACAAGGTCGTTGCTAGCATCCACTTGGAAATATTACACAACATTCTGAAGGACTAATTCACACAAATACAATTGGATGATTGGTTTCAAGAGAAAAGCCATGCTACGTCATAATGAATGACGAAACATGAATGCTATTTGGCTTGATTCTATGAAGATTCCAAAGATAACTTGTACGAACAATGAGAAGTTAAGCATGTCAAAGCAGCACCATGGTCTTTATGTAAATAGTTCTATTAGAATGAAATTACAGAGAGTTCTGCTCAAGCTACGTAGAGGAGTTTTAGGATAGCAGAGATAAACTACCAACATTTTAACTGCAACAAACGTTCCACTACTTAACTATACCTGCTAGAGAAGTGTTTTAAAAAAGCATATTAGAAAGTCCGAGGCTAGATTGGTATCGATAACAACAAATGCGGCTTATCTTCGGCATGATTCAGCAAACGTCTTCGTCTGCACAGCAATTCCATCCTAAGTTCATACAGACAGATTTTAAAGATACTGTTTCTTTCAACTTGAGTTTGAAAAAAGAAGCTGAACTTGCAGTGGTTAACAAGGCAGATTTTGTAATACAACATCATCAGTTACTTTGGTTCACACCTCAATTTAAAGCGATTAGTGAAAGCAGGCAAAAGAAATTCTCTCAACCAGTAATCCAAAACAAACACGGCCGCAAACGTTGCCCCGAAACCAGCAGTGCAAACTCTCACTTGATGCGGGCGAAAAAAGATGTTTAAGAGAAGTTATTTGCTTAAGACGAAAGTAAAAGGGTAAATCTAACGATCTAACGTTCTGCCTCGCGGATAGGATTGAGTTGTGAACCAAAGCAACTCATGCTATTGTATTAGAAAATATGCCCTTGTTGTAGTGATGATAAAAGCTCTACCTGGATTATCTGCTGATTTTAAAACCACAGGAATCGCGTCAGGTAATTCATCTGGTTTGTTGATTAAGACAACTCTGCCATATTTTCCACCAATATCTTTCAACTTCCTGCCACCCTCTACGCTACCACCAATGTCTACAATAACGTATTTGATTTCTTCTTGATTGAATTTTCTCAAAATGGCCTCAAGATCCTTGTACTGTGGATCCTTGTCATCACCTTCCATTAACAATACAACCACACGCTTTGCTGCAGGACGCTGTTCGGATGGCTTGAAAATGACGTTCCTTGCATATTCCAATGCTCGAATAACATCTTTCTCGCCTCCTTTACTCTCGATTGTATCCAAAGCAAGAGACAAAATTGGCTTACTAGACTGCCCAAAGTTCACTTTGGGTTTTACGTTAGTGCTGTACTCAAAAAGGCTCACTTTCGACATACCATTTTCAATAGGTAATGGCAAGATAGCTTTGTTTATAAATCGCTTCATTGCGTCCAGTGCCTTGGGACTCGATGAGCTATCAATAGCATATACGATGTCTTGGGTTCCTTGGACAGCTGAAAGACAGAAGTGAAAATTGTACTACTTCGAAAATGAAGAATAAATTATTGTTTGATGAACATGTCATCAGAACTTCGAAACGAACAATATTTGAACGCCTCAGTCACCACAGTTTACAGAAAGTGGATTCAACCAATCTCAAACGCGTCTCTTTCACTTCTATTTGAAAGAGGCAACGGACACTAAAGGCATTTTCAACTCATTTCACGATATACGTACCAAATTTCAAATCAAGCTAAGGACAATTTAATATCGATTGATAACCTTTCCCTAAACGGTATTCAATGGAAAGTTGGAGGTTATCGACTGATCTGATTTTGAAAATCACTCTAAACCTCCTATAGCAAGGCCCCGCATTTAAGAAACCATTTTTTCATACACTAGGCTAAAACATTTCTTATATCTATGATACTTGTCACTTTTTTGGCTCAAGTTTCTTAAGTTTCTAATAGAAACTAAATTACAATGGCATTGGGTTTTTACTGATATATTAGCCACATGTGTATACTATCAATGACTTTCATGAATATAAATGCTGTAAAAAATCTAAAGTACCTTGGTAGCAATTTCTTATGACCTTTGAATGAATTTAAATGTTTCCAGACCATCATATGAGGACTTAAAGTCAATCAAAATACAAGAAACTTAATTTTAGGTGTGAGCCTTAGGTGTTTCTTATAAGTAAGGGGGCTCATCGTTTTTCAGTAGCCTAAAAGTTTCTTTTAGGTGGTTTCTTAAATGCGGGGCCTTATTGTATTCACACCATTTTCATTCATTTCCACTGAATACCCGTACTCTTCGAAGAATTCCAACCTGAGTCGAACTTGGTTTCTGATGAAGCCTAGGTTTTTATAAATTATAAAGTGCAGCTTCAATGTTTTTCTTCCGGTCTCCAAATTTTCATTTGAAGAACCGAGTCAGGTTACCATATCACAGGCAAATATGCTTACCACAAGGTCCGACGAATTGCTTAGCAATGCCATCTCTTGACTGACAGTTGTGGCTCAACAAGTGACATTCACTAGCATAAGTTCTGCCATCGTTTCCACAGATCATTTTATACATTGGAAGGCATTTCTTGCATAAGCATTCATGTTTATCAATTGCAGTTCGAATGCAAACTTTGTCCATATCACATTTAACTTCTCTGCACTGATCTGTTGAGAAAGGAGACACAACGTATAAAAAATCATTCTAAATTGACAACTGTGCAGCCATGGGCGTATTCAAAATTTTAAAGGAAAATATGCAAACGTTTTTATGAATACTGACGGATTTAAAAAGTTCAAAATATGCACACGGGTGATATTGCTACAAGCTTCTACGATATTACAACATAAAACTTGTACTAAGATAGGTAGACTTTCTAGCTATAGTGCCCATTGTTTTTGATTGGCACGCGACTTCAAAGTATTTCAGACAAAGACACTCAGAACATCCTCATAAGTGTAAACAAAGAAGCCAACAAAAGACAACAAAACTTCTTGAGTGGCTACCTTGGTCATTTTGCAAGCGAAAGTGGAATTATGAGAAAGGAAATGAACGAAAATCGAAAGAAGAAGGATGTATCCAAATATCCCCCGCCTTGATTGCATATATCTGATTCTCTAAAAGTAAATAGAAAAATGGAAGTATTCCCTATACTACATTTGCAAATTTAGATCAAAAAGAAAAAACTATGCGAGGCTGCACTCAATTGAATTTTTATCTGCCAACTATTAAGCTACCAGTTCAACTGTTCTGCTATACGTACTACCACGAAGCAATAGCATTAGAAAAGTCTTCTTTGGATCGAGTTACCTGGGAAAGTTGCTCTCGTAACAGGATAAACAGCCAAATCCAGTTCTTCCAGTTGCGGCGGGAAGAAAATAACTTGATTCTCTGGTGAAATTGCTTTCAGTTTTTCTGGATCTGCGGTCTGATTCATCGCAACAACAACAACATTAACGTCCTTAGACAACAAATCTCTTCCAATAGTCTTCAAGGCATTTTTGTCTTCTTGCTCTTCATTTGTCACAAAGACGACAAGACTCTTCCTAAATCCTCTTCTAGCTCCATTGTTGAAATCAAACATCTCATCCTTGACGAATTTCAATGCGCCTGACAACTCGCCAGGCTCACCAGGTCTCAGCTTATCAATCTCATCCAGCAGAATTTGCTTTTCTTTAAATTGTCCAATCTTCATCGATAATTTTAATGGCTTCGTCTTCTGCAAGATTCCAACATGTGTCTTGTCAGGTCCTATGTTGTGGGATTTCAGGATTTCCTTTACGATGGCTTTCTGTCTGTTTAACATCTCTGAGTCCTTCGGGCCGTTTGCGCTAATCAAAAAGCCAAGGTCCAATGATCTGATTGCTGCAAAGAAAATGCAAAATGCTAAATTTAGAAATTGTTACCCATACCAAGGAGAGAGTGCTGCCAACTCACAAAGACAGATCGGCACTGAGAGCCTGTTGTGAATAACTCCCAGAGGCAATATCAATTTAGAATTTGTGTTCATGAAGACAGAAAGTTCTCATCGCCGTGATACTAAAGGGCATTACAAAGTAAAAATGAGCCCCATGGACCATTAACACGTCGTAGAACTCAATTAACTTGGATGGGCTTTTGCTTCTAGTACAGGTCACAGTCCTCAGGTTATTACAGCTGCCCAACGCCGATACTGTTTCCAAAGTCTCCGAGTCTTGCTGAGCCATAGAAAACATGTTCAGTCTTGCCAAGAATATCAGCAATAAACGAAATCAACAGGAATCAAGACAATTTACGGGAATCTCTCAAATCCTGTGGTTCCATTTCCATACGTTGCCCAAAAACTTTGGTGAGTATGCGTATTAACATGTGCAAGAAATGTGGGAAATGTTGTCAAAGAATTTGACTCGTTTGTAATCATACAACTAAGAGTTTTAGTAAGCACGTCAATATCTAGGTGCGATCTTTAAAGAACTGCTTACCTTTTGGAGATTTGATCTTGTCTTCCAACTGTCCACTTGCAAGTGGCAACATATCAACATCCTTGACATTTACTGAATTTGCTTTCTTTCCAGTAATGGCATCGATTTCTGCTGGATCACTCTCCTTCCCAATAACAACAGCTATCACCTCCACTCCTTGTTGACGTAGATCAAGAGCGACTCTGGGCAAATCTCCGGAACCATCACCACTATTTTTGCCCGTTGTCAATAAAATCAGGACCCTCTTCGAGAACGGCCTTCTTTCCCCAGGCTTTGCAAACAACTCTCTTGCAACCAGACGAAGTGCTTTATTCATTCGCCTTGGTCCACCAACTAATGTCATTAATTCCACATTTCTTCGAGTACCTTGTGGACTTGTTCCATCCTTTAGCCTCTGTCGTATCTCTGCAGAGCCTCCGTATTGGACAAGACCAACGTGTGCTCCGTCCTTCGAGATATTGAAGCTGTTCAAGGTGGTCATGACAAATGATTTCATCTTGTGAAACATCGCAGCATCAACTCGTCTCGATCCATCAACTGAATACACAACATCCACTTTTCCATCGATACCTGAAAAGCATTAGAAAGATGAAGATTACTTATCTCCTAGAACTTGAAAGATAATGAATTCTTCCTTTCTATTATGGTGATATGGTACATTCGGTAAATTCCTGCTGTTATTGACTGCGGTCACACCAGGATCTGATTCCGTTATAATCTGAATCGTTTTTACTTTCTTCAAATTCATCTTTAACGTCGGAAAGTACGGCGTTATAACGATACGAAGATACCCGGTCACACTGTGCCCGTCTTGTCTTTTGCAAAGCTGCCTGTGCTTTGGCTAATTTTTTGGTGCGAAAGTTGTCGTCACGTGATTATCTTAGTTTATCATGATTGGTCCATTTTGCTTTAACAACGCTGTAATTTTGGTCAGCACCTTGTTTACCCCGTTGTTTTTGATACTATAGTTCCTTAAGGACTCTTGGCTAAGGAACGAAACGTTGTAACAGCGTTGTATGTGAATAGGAAGAGCGGTCACATACCAAAGCGATGTATGCCCGTTGTTTCGAAAGAAAACAACGGGATAAAGTACCTAGTGTGACCGCAGCCATTAAAAACATTGTAAGGAGCTAAGGCCCTGAATTTTCGCATGCAATATTGGGAAACAAAGAAAGTGAGTAGATAGACAGAGCCCGGGGAAGGCTCTAAACGATATTTTGTACTGGTTATGTGCAACTGAACAACGTACCATTTTCAGCAATTTTGCTCCCCAACAATATATACATTCTCTCAAATGGCGCTCGGGAAAGGGTTCAAAAAGTCTCAAATAATCTCTCTTTGATAGGAATTTGTAATTTTTCTTTTGTTTCTTGCTAATATGCTCCTAAACAGGGTAATCAATTTAAAAGAATTGCTCCAATACAGGATGAGCATCTCTTGACCCAAGTGAGGCTGAGGTCTCAAGTGAGGCTCTTTACCCAAGTGAGGTCTCAGGTGAAAGAGTAAGTTTCTTATAGGCGAGACTTTGTTGTATATGACGGATCAATCGTGTTTGTGGTTCTTAAGGTCTTTCAAAAACTTGTGATAAAACAATGAAGAGTTTACCACTTTCTTGAGAAGATCTCAGAGCACAAAAATGCACTTCTATATCACACTCCCAACAAACACAATGTGAAAGAAAACATGTTAAATGGCCTCGCACTTTTCTACAACGCCAAAACATCATCGCAAGTCAATAAAGCATCATAAAACCGAAAGCTCCTGGAAACAGAAAAGGACAGTCTTGTCATAGACTTATTACATGAGCCCTTGTTTTCGCTCCATTTACCCCAACGATACCCCCAACAATACCCATTCCGCTTCAACGAAGTTTTAGCGGAATGACTATAACAGTAACATAAAAATTCAATTCAATGGAGCAAAACTTAGCCGAAAGTCATCAGTCTAGTCTTGTCACAGGATCAAAGGTGAAAAATAATGGACGAAAACGCTACAGATAGCGGTGAGGAACCTCTTATCAAGATCTTCAATTGAATCGACAAAGAACCGCTAAACATTTGTGACTGGAATGCAAGGCATCTTGGTAAGCAGTTCCTCACCACCATCTTAGTGTAAGGGTTTATTACTGCGGCTTATTTTAAAGCAAGTAACATTCGTGACCATTGCACGAACAATTATGGCCTCAGAGGTGACGTCATTCTACCACTTCGCTCGGGGCTGCGAATCAACTGACACGAAAGAACGAATGAATAACATACCACAAGGTTCATCTTTGGCAACGATTAATGATGCCGTCATTGCACACGACGCAGCTCTCATGTGGCATTCACTGGCATATGTCAACCCATCAGATCCACATACTGGCTTTTCTGCTCCACTTAGTGGCTTGCAGATGGGGCATACGCATACTGGTCTACCATCTCTTTCTACACATGTTTCGTAAAGTGTTTTACATTTAGTCCTCCAGCAAGCATCTGTGAAGTAAATCATTTAACTATAAACTAGGTTGCCTGAATTAATTGCGAGCTGAATGCTTGGGGGGGGGTGACTTCCATATACATGGCTGCAGGTACGTGCCGCCAATAAAATGCGTTTTAAAACTCAAACCCCCTAAAGATGGGTCTCAAAATGCTTCACTAGACATGGGCAGATTTTTAAAATTGTAACAAAAACGTTGTTGAGTTCTTCGTCTTTAAATTGTTTTTACTTTAGATTTGAAACTGGGTTAGTTGTTATTTGATCTTTATAGTTATACGTTTAAAGTGAAATAAAACTTGATTTATGGGAAGCCCATACAAATATCACTCCTTGGCTGTGAATGTCAACGAAGGGAGAGCAACACACAATGATATGTGAAAGAAAGGAAAATAACGTCTTGAACAAAATATTTTTTGCTAATAATCTTGTAATATGGGCTCCTGTATTCCGACGACGGAATTCGAACCCATGAAGGTAGACACTACAAGGTTGGAAACACTGCGCCTTACCCACTCGACCAAAACCACTAATCACACTCACCTGGTTTCAGAGCCTTCGTAACAGGATCAGTTAGATTTCTCAAACTCTCAAGATCGGGCGGGGAAAAGATTGATTCCTTATCATAAGCCAGAGGTCTCAGAATATTATTGTCAACATTATCCCCTATTCCAATAATAACCAACTTCGTCTTTTCATCCTTAAGCTTCTTTGCAATTGCACTGACTGTTTTGATGTCTCCTATATTCTTACTGTCGACAAACAATAACATAGACTTGGGAGTATTTGGTCTTGCACCTTCTGCGGTGGAGAAAACTGCGTTGTTGATTTTCCTCAGTGCTATGTCGAGGCTACTTTCACGGCCTTTGTTGCTTATTGCATCGGCCAGCATCAACGCCATCTTCTTTTCCATGACATCTCCAATTCTTGATAGTACAACTGGGGTTGTGTCATGTGACACGAACGCAACCAAAGTTGCATTCTTTGAAATGTCATGTTTCTTGAGTACAGACTTGATCAAGGCCTTCTGTGCGGCGAATTTCTTATCTCCAATGTCTCCTGTTGTTCCAGTTAAAATTGCGAGATCAAATTTGGGACTTTGCTCTAACGAAGAGAATGCATTGGAGAATGTAAAAATGTGCATCAAAAGCCTTCATGACAGATCTTAAGGGCTGCATATAACTCTGGAAGAGTGGCCATGAAATATCTGAAACCAAATGCTTTTAACTCAAAGAGAATTCGTTAGCTAACTAGCACATGACTTCCACCCTCATGTCTCTATCCTAAAAGCAACGAAGCAAACCTTACACATATCCTAACTTCACTTGACTTCAAATCACAAAATCATCGACATAGTAGCATTCAGTTTGCCCATGTTGACTGTATTTGAAATAGGTGTTCCTACGTCATGCCAGGTGACAGGGATCAAATTCTTTTGACAATCAGATTTGAACTGGAAATAAATACAGTGAAGCATATTATTAAATACTGCCTGAGAGCTGCAACGTTCCCCAGCCTTGATTTCAGATCAAGCTTGTCAATTGGTGAAGTATAGACGCAGATGCAAGAGCACCACGTACATAAGAGCAAATGCTCTTATACCCGGACATAAGGGAAGTAACCTTATATAAATTTATGTTTTGATGAAATTACAAAAAAAAAAAAGATTACACATTAGTTACATTGATCTTCATCAATCCTCGCTCGATAGCTTCCTTTCATTCAGATAATCATACTTTCCTTCGATCTCTCAAAAAGTGAGTACATGGTACTACAAGCTCATTTCCTCTTTTGTATTCCTTTTCACAAGGGACAAAATAGGGATAAGATCTATTCAAAAGCACACTCCTATATTTAAGCCCATTGGAAAAAATAAAAAAGGTCAGTTTTTGTGATATTTTCTGCTATGAAGGCTTTAGTTGTTAAAGTCTGAGTCCGTCTGGTCATTCAGTCAATACGAGAGCGAGATGTCCTGTTGGATATAATCTCGGCTCAAAATATAAAACTCAATACCGATTGCTTACCTTTCCCTTTACGAACAACATCAGGTATTACTTCTGGCAGTTTATCATCAACATCAAGTAATACAACTTTGCCATATCTATCTCCTGCTTTCTTTAGCATCCTAGCATCCTTCGATTTATCACCAACGTGCACAATTACATATCCAATACCTGATTCATTCAATGATTTCAAAGTCTTTCCGAACTCAGGAATTCTATTGCGATCTACCGGTTCGGTCATCAACAAAACAATAAGTTTCTTTGCATCTTCCCTTTGACTCGATGGTGTGAAGTAATTATCCTTGATAAACTTAAGCGCCTTTACTGGGTCTTTACTTCCCCGTGTTGGCCAAACTGAGTCCAGCAGTAAAGCTAGCAGCGACTTGCTGGACTGAGATAATCTCATTTTTGATGATGGCAGGGCACCATATTCTACAAGGCCAATTCTGGTTCTGCCACTTTCCATATCAAGAGGTTTCACGGCTTCGTTGATAAAGCGTTTCATCTCATTTAGTTCTCCTTCTGGTGACGTTTTGTCAATTGCAAAGACGATGTCTTGTGAGCCAGTAATTCCTACAGAGTTGAAAATTTATAATAATACAAATCAACAAACAACATTTAAGTAAAAACTCAGATTTGCGTAATTTGAAATATCAACAAGGAGATACAAAGAAAAAAACCATCAGAGCTATCATACCGACGGAGCAAAAACTGCACGAGTGTGCACAAAGAGTAGCAACTTTAAGCCTACCTGGGTGCAAGCAACTGGTCCTAAAAAGGCAAAACTTAATGTGTTTTTCCTTGGGCCTATGACCTTGATTCATCGTTTCGACAAGTTTATGTATCAAAACACTTCCCTAAGTCAGAATGCACGATGACGTCATCTTACGCAGTTTCTCCTCACTCTATGCTGCCAAGCTTCCAGTGATAGAGTCTTAATCTTATCAACCTGCCATATAATCTTACTCGTCGATGTCTCTGGTACGGCAATAAGATACCATTCAGTTTTAACTAACTTTTTATGGAAAACTGATGAATTTTGAAGTAATCCAAGAAGATATAACAAAATATGATTCAGTATTTTTCACACAGAATTGCTTCTTCGATGCTGCAGTAGCCCTCAGAAAGGCCTTGTCTTTGCTTAGCACGAAAATTCTTCGGATGCGGAAAACTAAACAGAAAAATCTCAAAATCACAAAATTCTGTCGAACGCTACTCGACATGTTTGGTTCATGCAACTAATTTTAAGAAATACAATTCGTTCTCTTTTCTAATCACATGAACTTTGAACATTGAATGTATCTACGTATCTCTCTGAAAAAAAAACAAACAAACGAACTGAATACCAATTGTTAGTTTATATGTCTCAGACCTTTAGTGTTTTGCCGCTCCTTCCGACCAAAGCTAATAAAACCAACGTATAGCTGGCGTACACAGCTGACATACCACATGGTTTCTTTGCCTTGATGCTGATTGCCTTGCCAACAAGGCAAGCATGTTTCTTCAAGAAACAAGAACTTGCATATGTTCTGTCATTGCTGCCACAAACAAAATCATAAACTGGCTGGCATTGAGGACACTCGCATTCACCTTTCCCTGTCCTCTTTTGCCTGCAAACCTCTTCATCTTTGCAGATGACTTTTTCACATGGGTCTACAAGGAAAGAAACGTACATTTTACAATAGATAAAGAACGACAATTTTTCCACTCTCTTCTCCAGAGAGAGTTCCCTGCTCTTCTTCTACTCTGGGATGTAAGTGGCAGTTTTGTAATTT
This sequence comes from Aurelia sp. 3 sensu Dawson et al. (2005), assembly GCA_964020215.1. Lineage (NCBI taxonomy): Eukaryota > Metazoa > Cnidaria > Scyphozoa > Semaeostomeae > Ulmaridae > Aurelia > Aurelia sp. 3 sensu Dawson et al. (2005). The sequence goes on from OZ026584.1 coordinate 6,396,574, forward strand.
GATTGGTTAAAACCAATAGCAAACCTGAACTTTTTCTTCTTGAAAACTTCCTAACCATTTGAGTAGCAACAATGTAATCTAGTCACTACGCAACCACCATCACAATGTTGCTCATTTGTTTTTGGAACGGAGGTCACATAGTTAGAGCTGGCTAACAAACTGCCAATCCATAATGGCTGCTAATCTGTCCAATTTTTGACGGATTGTACAAGGTGTACCAGGACTTTCATTTGGCTTTGTGATCAGTTTATGACGTAGGAGCACCATGAGAACGAGGACTCTAAGGCCTAACAGACTCGATCAAATAGCTAGGAACCCTTCGAGCAGACGAAGGCAAAAAGGATATTTAATCTTACTCAAAGTTAAAGAAAATGAATTTTTAAACAAATACATGCTAAACATGTTGGGTCCCAAGGCAATAAATGTGCAGAGGACATCAGATACAGTACATTTGTATTTTTTGCTGTGACAAGTTTCATTCGACTTGATCAAGCGTTTTAGGCCCTTTCTCGCCAACTTTCTGAACAATGGCTTTTCTTAGTTTAATATATCAACATTTTAGTCTCATGAAGAAGAAAGACAAAATATACCTTTTAGCTATTCTGAAAAGAATCCGAATCGAACAATATTTTGCTACATTCTGTAAAATTTTCGAATGTGCACAATAGTGATAGAAGCTCTGACGCCACTCGATCGAACCTCGTGTATAAAAATTTATAAAAATAACGCTCGATCCAGGCTCTTTTGTTAAATAGCTAAAAGGTCTATTACAACAATACTTCAATCTTTCTGATATCAACAAAACTCCATTAATATTGATCAATATCAATAATTCAAATTCATCCGATACTCTCGGTGCTACTTCTTAGCGCACCCGGTACAAGAACTGTTTTAGATGATTTTGAAAGCAGAACCTACAATTTTGTTACAGTTACTGAAAAAGATTATTTTGAAGATAATTTCATCGGAATTTTTCAAAATTAATTGGGAAGAACTCCTTATAGACACAAAGAAAACCTACAATGAACTTCAAAAGTCTTTTCAATGGTCTAACAAACGAGACTCACAATACTGGTGCACAGGCTCCGATACCAAACAAAACCATGAAGTAAATCTCATTGACTTATTTCAAGGATTTATGCGTTAAATTTGCATACAAACGGTATGCCAGGTACTTGAGAATTTCCAAAAATAAAACACAAGTAAACCTGACATAACTGAAACTACCACTAACGCTATTATAACTTTGAAAAATGAATTTGATCTCACCTGGCTGCAAAGCTCTAACGATAGGATATAACGCCATGTCCAATTCATCAAGTTTTGGAGGGAAGAAGAAGACATTATGCAAAGGAACTAGTTCTTCTAACTGCTTCGTATCTCCTTTTGACGTAACATCGATGACGATGATATTTATGCCTTTATTCTTCAACTCTCTGCCTACAGCTTTCAAAGCCGCTTTATCAGCGTCTATCTTGCCATCAATAAAAACAACGAGACTCTTCTTGAAAGCAGGCCGTGCTCCGTTGACTACAGTAAAAAGCTGGTCACTGGCTAATCTTAGAGCATCAATAAGCGTTCCAGAATCAGTCACCTTCATTTTGTCTATCTCGTTGTACAAAGCAGTAGGATATTGTACCTGCCCAATCTTGAGGGCAATACTTGCTTTCGGTTTGGTATTTCTGATAACTCCTACATGAGTTTTCCCAGGGGATACGTTGTAGGAGGTCAGCAGATGCTTAAGGATTGTCTTCTGTTTCCTTGCGTTTTCCATTGCTTGTACTCCTTTAGCACCAAGGATGAATGCAATGTCTAACTCAACGGGAGTGACTGCTAACAGATAAAGAAGACAAAGGCATCAAACATGAATTTTCAGAATAATAAATGAAGAGCTAGTTGATTACTCAATAGCAAACACGAATGATATATCCTAGACCTATTTTCAGTAAAAAAACACTATTTCCTTTCACGCGATTAAAAAATAGGTATCATATCAAAAGTACACATAAAATACAAAAGGCTTATCGAATTTTAGTAACCTACTGTCAAAGCTCTGTTAAGCCCTCATTCCCTAAAGTTCCTCTCTCTAATAAGCCCCCTTCTGAGCCAAAATCTTAAATAAACCCCTCCCTCTATAACGCCTGCTTCAAACCTTCATCAAATGCTACAGGCTGTCAAAGAATGTTTGCATTTTAATTTTGATATGGTTTGGGCTTAAAGATGCGTAGAATTTGGGTAGCTGAAGCGTAAAATTATATGTTAACTCCACCAAACATGGGCTAGCGCGAGTGAAGGCTGCAGGTTACATTTTATGTAATACATAGGTCCCCCTCTCTTATAAGCCTCTTTCATTTTAAGGCCCCCTCCGGTCCGCATTCTCGGAAATAAAATATCCCCCCAAGCATTGGAGGATTCTAAGAGCATTTTTGGTTGATGATGGTTCAAACCACCTCTGAATCATCAAAAGTAGATGGCTTCATGAATCATAGTATATTGTTAGGCTTTTCACAGAACGACTGTTTTAGATGTAACATGTTCATCATTCCACTGTGGTCGGCTTGCTTGTATGATCAATCGACAAGGTATTACTGTTTATAGGAACTATTTCAGAGCATATAATTCCATACTGAACAATGTTTACTTTAATTATGTGAACAATGAAAACACGAAAATCGTGAAGTGATTGAAAATAAGTAAGACGAAACGACAGCTGGAAAATTACGCTGAAAACTTCAATTACTTCAGAATAGAATTCTGATTTTCATCGAATATGGATTGCACGAAATATGATCCATGTTCAGATGCGATTTGCAGCTAATACGAGCTACAGAAATGTAATTTAAAACAAGTATGTGAGATCACAGTCTTATGACCATTACTTTGAAATGAAATTTAATGGACCATTCTTTCTTCATAATTAAAGATAGAACTAAAATGAATCTCAGCCTCAAAACTAACCTCCAGCTTCAGCAACCTTCTTCTCTAAAATTCCAAATGATTCTGGCAGGTTCTCAACATCATCTACCTTCACAATGTTGCTCTTTTTGCCTGCAATAGCTTTCAATTCATTTTCGTTCCATGTTTTTCCAAGAGACAGGACAATGATATCAACGCCTTTCCTTCGTAATGCACTTGCTGCATCAGGCAACCGACTCGCTCCATCTGCACTATTAATTCCTGTCGTTACTAGAACGAGAACTTTCTTAGCGTCCAATCTGCTTTCTCCTGGCTTCTCAAATACTTTAGTACGCATTTCATCGAATGCTTTGTCTATACTTCTGGGTCCCTTTGGCCTGAATAATCCATCTAGTGTATTTTGAGCAACAAGTCTCCTCGTTCCTTCTCTTAGTTTCAGGCTAATATCCATATTTTTCCCAAACGATGATATCCCGACATTCACCTCTGTGTAGGAAATGTTGTACCAGTTCAATGAAGCGTTGACAAGTTCCTTTAGTTGCATGTATGTGGCAGTGGGGACACCTTGAGAGCCATCTATTAAGTACATGACATCCAGTTTTCCTTTCACACCTGGATAGAATGGGTAGGGAAATAAAAGGTTATAACATGACAACAGTGTCAAATAGAAAGCCAAGCTGATCTCTGATACGGTTCAGACTATATGACAAACCACAGGAACTCAAGGGCCTGGCCATGGGCCTATGGTTCAACGGCACATTCTGAACATGTGAAATATCAGTTGCCTCTGCAAAGCATGTCCAAGTGTTACATGTTTATCGTGCATGAACGACTAAGCGTTTTTGTTGCTGGAATTTTCACTTGTATTTCCATGGCATAAAAAAGATCTCACAAAATACTTCCTACTATAACTGATACTCTCGCTAGAACTGTTGGCATTGAAATTGAAAAATGTTTGCTTCTGCTTTCTCACTTCATATCAAAACTTCCATTTTATTAGCTGGCAGATTTTGATATCAAAAACAAGCAAGCAAAAGCGAAAAGCTTCATATCTGAAAGCGGCTCAATTTGATACTTTCCAGAGTTCAGGGTATATTTGCAAAGACTTTCCTCGTAATTTGATTAAAATAGACCAGTTTAAATTGTTCATAACTATCAATGCTAACAAATGCCGTAATCAAAAATGGTTAACTTGCATAAATATAAATCCATTAAATGCTGAATAGTCATTTAAAGTATAGCTTTTTTCCCCAAAATTGATAGTACTACTTTATGCTCTTTGTGGAGTGAGCGAAGTAATCTGGTGGATTTCTACTTCCTTCTGAGCAGGCTCTATGTTTGCTTTGCTGCAATTTTTACCACTGTCAGTTGCTCTACCATGCATCATGATAGAGAGATTTATAGCTCAATTTTGCTTTAGTTTTCAATTCAGTCAAATGCGACAATATGAAATAACATACTAACCACAAGAGCCACGCTTAGCAGCAAATAAATTTCTTTTTACTTTGCATGCATTCATCTTCAAATAGCATTCACTAGCATATGAAATTTCATCAGCACCACACACTGGGACATATTCTTTTTCACATGTTGGACAAACACATTCGGCTTTTCTGTCTGCAGTTGCAATGCATTTGGCATAATGGTTACATTTCGTGTTCCAACATGGATCTACGAATGCAACAGATTTTGTGAATCAATTTCATAAAATTTGGTTATACTGCATTAAGGCTTTTACAAACAGGAAAGCACGCAGGTATTAAAACTTACGAACTCAATTCTTCTTCGCACCGTCTCCCATGATAGTGCAACGGCTAGACCGGCACGGATAAAATCTTTTGCGTCTATTTGCTACATTTCACAAAAACGAACTTAAAAATTTGGTCACTGCTTCCCAATTGAGAAATCGATGAATGTGAAAACTCTTGAAATTTCATAGCAAAGAGCAACGCACGGAGACAGAGCAGCATTCAAATTTCTTCAATCATAACTGAGGAATCCGTAGATTTCTATCATAATCTGTCAATTCGTATTCGTGCTATATTTAAAAGCACTTTTACGCCTAAGAATGAGAGATAATTATTCTGTCAAGAAGTGTGAGAAATTTCCAATACAAAATAGGATTTCTTCACGATATCAGACAATTCTCAGGTAAACAGAATTTCGGTTCAAATACACCAGATTCTTCAAAAGCATGATGTGCACCTTACTTCCAACAACACATTGCAATCACAGTGGAAAATAGTGGTGACTTACAGTAAGAGTTGTATCACAGATAATATACATGCATAATTTTTCCTGCGTCTTCTGAGATATTTCTTCGTTCGATTTTTGCGTTAAATATACCTAAAATGTGTCACAAATGTCTCGACATCAGGAGCGAATGCAGCAACATACCTGGTCGAATAGCTGCAGCCACTGGCTTTACTAAAGGCTGAGTCTCCTCTAAGCTCGGCGGAAAGAAATATGAGTCTCTATCAAAAGCAAGTGGCTTCAGCATTTCTTTATCAATATCATTTTGCAATCCAACAATGACTAATTTGATTTCTTCATCCTTGAAGTATTTGGCAATATCTGCTATTTGCTTCTGGTTACCAATTGGTTTCTTGTCAACAAACATCAGTACAGACTTTGGTGTATTTGGTCTGGCACCTTGGCTCGTTTTCAGTATAGTGTCATTAGCAAGTGCAAGTGCTTTGCCAATGTATGTGCTGTAACCAGGATTGCGCAGTCTGTTGATTGACTGTTTGGTTGAAACCTTGTCCACCCGACTGCCTAATCTCCATTCAATGCTCGGTGTCAATCCATATGAAACAACCCCAGTAAGTGTACCATCTCGGGAGATACCAAGCGTCTCTAGTAAACCGTTTACAAAATTCTTTTGGAAGTTGAACTTTCTTGAAGCGTTTGGACCCGACGCACCGAGCAGCATCACAAGATCTAAGGCTGGGGTCTTTGCTGAAAAGCAAAAGGAAAATTGAAATTACTTCTCCTTGTCAATGACCATACACTTCACTTTAACACACAGCTACATAAGGAGCTCGCTACAGATGAACCAATGCTATCTAACATACAACGTGGCTCAAAATTGTCCCCTGTTCGCTAAAACCATTGCAGCAAAACTACTTGCACTATGATCATCAAATTACTTTTTGAAAGCTAAAGGATTAAAGTATTGTTTGTATTCTGTTTATAAGTTTCAAATCAGAAGTCCCGTGGTAAATTCAGTTCAGAAAAGGTTTGCAGAGTTTTGCAGAACATCCTGAAAAGGGCCTAACACGCAACATCAAAGGTAGCTCAAAATAACTGAAACGCAATTTATCAGTATTATTACTTTCAATACTCTTCTTTCAGAGTAATGAATACGACATCAATTCAGCTTTGTCTCAGTCTCATTCGTCTCGAATTCATTTAATAAGCCCTACAAGATTTGATCGTGCACTTTTGGCCGATTTTCTAAAGGTTATGTGACATTTTCTAACTGTTATGATCAAAACACAAATAATTTTGCAGGAATTACATTTCAAACTGGGGACTATTTTTTGAGAATTTCGGGATGATTTCCCTGTCATTATCAGTAAATTTTTCGAAGCATTCTATTGAAGATTTTGGTTTTTAATTCGGTGTTCAATGTTTTTCTTCTGAGTTTCATAAAGAATGTCTTAGTGACAACAAAAGGCAGTTTGAAGTAAGGGATGACTTAATATTTAACTCTATTCATCTGAAAATGTACTATATCCACTCCAGTATAACATTAGATCAGAAATAAATGTATTATCAAAATACAAATTAACTGAACTTAGTTCAACTCAATTCAACTTAAGTCATACAAACACAGAAACAAGAATTTGATGGGAAACCATCCTTTGATACAAAATTATCTAGGAACAAAGTAATTCTCCATGTGACGAAAATTCACAAAAAGATAAAATGTTGCTCAGAACAAGTGTACAGAGAAATGGAGTCTCAAAAAATATTTTTGATACCTGTAGTATTTGCTCCAGCTTTTTCAACAAAATCAACAGCTTTCTTCAAATCATCAACAGAAGGAACACTCATTACACCTTCAACTGAGAATGGCAAAAATGGCAAATCGTCTCTTCCGACATCTTTACCAATTGCAACAACTGCAACTTTGATACCATTATCTTTCAACTTCTTTCCAACAGCTTTCAACTTCTCTACATCTTTCTGTTCATCTTTTCCAGTGGTAACCAAAACAACAAGCTTGCCAACTCCTTTTCGTCTACTGTTCATTACAAAGTCATTTGCAACTGAGTCAAGTGCCTTCTCTAAATTTCTCCACCCGCCAATCTTACCCATGAAAGGAAGAGACTGCTCCACTGTGGACATTGATGTTCCCTCAGCTACCGAAAGAGCTCGAACTGGATTCATGCCACCATAAACTGTCAGTCCAACATGGGTCTTGTTTGGAGAAATCGTGTAGGATTTCAATGCTCCTTTCACAAAACGCTTCATTTGGTCGAATGTCTTTGTCGGAACAGATTCAGAGCCATCAACTGCATATATGATGTCAATTTCTGTCGAAATACCTGTAAACGGAATCACAGATGGAAGTTCAGCATTTAGAGATATTTTGGAAAACTGTTATCTTTGACTGATCCAAACAAGGTGCATGGTTACTTTCCCAATTTGTAGAGTTGATGATTGAGGATCAACCATGCATCTTATTCTAAATAATCAATCAAAAACATGTTTGAGTGTGTACGTTATTTCCGAGGATGGTAGGAGATCCTATCAATACGTTCGAATAATATATGACCTAGTCTTACTATTTACGTCAATTATAACGTGTAATGTCTAAAAAATAGCACTGAATTTTTCAGACTATTTCTCTCATTCCTGGATTCTTCTGACTGCCTTGCTTCCAACAACAATGGTCGATTACGCAAAATATGGTTTCGAGGGGGGGGGGGTTGACCTAGATGTATTGCATTATATAATGGAATCGACAGGGATTCTACATAAATTCGATCATTAGACGCAATAAATCTTGATCAAATGCTCCCCTGACGTTATAAATAATTTATTTCCTTCTTCATTCTCCTTTCTCTGACCACTGTAAATGTTTCCATTTCGTTGCAAGTTTTTACTTACTTACATAGTTACTTCCTTGCTCGCTTGCTTGCTTACTTACTTACGTAGGGGGACTGATTGTCATTTGAGAGAAATATCTTGTTTGTGTTACCCTTAATCAGCAGCTGAAAAAAGCTTCAAACATTCAATAGTAGTTAAACTTTCAAAGAAATTTCAAATTATGTTGTACCATTAAGTAGACTCTCCCATTGATTCCAACCTTTTAGATACTTACCACAGGCCTCTTTCTTAGCTGTTGTTATCTCAGTTTTCTTTTCACAAGACGTTTTTTCTAATTCACATTGACTTGCATATGTTTTTCCATCATTCCCACAAACAGGAGTATACTTGTCTTTGGTACTGCAGACAGGGCAAACGCATTCAGCTTTTCCATCACTTCTCTTGAAGCATTCAGCGTAAAATTCACATAATTTCCGTTTACATGGATCTATGAAAACAAAAATAGCAACAAAATATGGCGAAATATACTTAGCCTCCCTGATAATCTATGATATAGAGAAATGCATAATTTTTCAACAAATTCCAGACCAAAACAGTGTGAAAAATCAATCAATCATGATGACTCAGCTGCAATATTGAACTCACGGGTAGTTTTTTTCTTTTAGGCCTAGAGTTTCCAAAATCTATGAACGCTTTCAAACCGTATACAACCTTGACGCGATCAAATTCATTCCTGTTCAAGACGACAAGGCAAAAGATAATGTATCCTACAAGAAGTACATAAGTAATTGTTTTCATTGCATCGAAATTTCTCAACAAAGCAACAAACTGATAAAAACCATTAAACAACAGCAGAGACAAAATAGGAAACGTAGCGGCAAACGAAAACTTCGTCATTACCTAAAATCTAAACTGATTTTGCGAGTTTCTCAAGCTAAGAAATAAGAAAATGCCTTCATTTAAGCTGATTTTTGTGAGCTGAAGATAAAACTTAATTCCATCCGTCAAAGCTGCATTGACCTTCATCCGATGCGCAGGGCACCAAGAGCTAAGTTTGTTCCTTTTTGATGTACGAACGTTCTGTAATTTGTTTAGGTAAATTTTCCTCTTTTGGTAGTATTGAAATAAAATTAAATACCTCTTTGTTTTGTTGATGTGTTATCAGATGCACTTAATAAATTGGGAAAATTGGAGGATGGAAAATTCCCACTAAAACATTAGTCATTAAGCTAAACGATTAAGGCAAAGAACTGCCGCTTCGAGAAAACTTTAACAAACAATCTCACAGCAACTATTCAAGAAACAGAGTAGCTATTTTGTGAGTCATGCGTTAGACATCTAAATCGAAAATGCTGACAGAAAGCATTTTTAAGAATAAAAATGTATTTTACCTGGCATAGACTGTGACACTGCTTCTGACACAACATTGTCTGTTGATTTAGAAGGATCAGGTGACGAAATAACATCCATTGGACTGCTTGTTATTCCCGCAACATCCTTCTTATTCACTTCTGGTCCAATAGCAATCATTATCACTTTTACACCTTTGTCCTTTAAGAGCTTAGCTGTGTCCTCTAATCTTTGATCTCTAGCCTCTGTCTTATCAACGAATACAATCAATGTCTTTGGAACATCTCTTCTTGCTCCGTTCCCTTTTGATAGTAGATCATCACGTGCAATTTCAAGAGCTTTTAAAACGTTGTTGCCATTCCTCGATCTTTGCAATCGATCAATTTTATAAACAGTCGAGTTGGCATCAATGGCATCTCCAAACCTCCACTCTACTCTTGCATCATTGTCATATGAAATAGCACCAATCAATGTAGCTGAACTTGATATGTAATATTTCTCAACCATCTTCTTGGCAAGCCCTTTCTCAGCTGCAAAAGTTTGTTGAGAGTTCTTTCCATTTGAACCAAAAATAAAGCCGAGGTCTAGTTGAACAGGTGGTGCTGAAGGAAGGAAAGTAAATGGAAGCGATTCATTAGATAAAATTGCACAATGTTTTAAAAATGCAAGCTCTTTTAAGTTAATTCATTCATCTTTAGTTCCTTTTTACCAGGCCTCTAGCAGCCTGATATTGCAAAAGATAATACAGGTCTATGTAAAAGCACTAAGGACGACTGCAAGGTAGCCTCACGACATAGTCCCAAATATCGCAAAATAGCAACAACGACAGCAACAACAATAACAACAACAACAACATTTCCTTTTTTGCTCAATCTGGGCCTTATGGACTTTGATATAAATTCTTGAGACGGAGATGCACACGTTTACGTGTGCCCTTTGAAACGAGGCTTCAGTGTAGTCTCGGAAGCGAGGCAAGTGATCCTTGACAGTTGGAAATTCTCAATGCTGCGGTGAAGTTCATGGAAGCTAATTGGCCTTAAAACTGAGGAACTCCTGATTCACAGTGAAAGGTTTGTTGATTCTTGGATTGAGGAAACATTCGTATGGATACTTGTGGCTTTGGGTCATGGCTAATATCACTGTAAACTTGAATTCTGAGCTGTTTTAACATTGGAGGTTCGAGCCGGCAACTTAGGCCCATCCGCCATTGTAAGTTTTTACTTACTTACATACTTACTTCCTTACTTGCTTTCTTACTTACTTACTTAGGGGGACTGATTGTCATTTGAGAAAAATATCTTGTTTCATTTGTTTCATACCCTTAATCAGCAGCTGAAAAAAGCTTCAACCATTCAATAGTAGTTAAACTTTCAAAGAAATTTCAAATTTTTTGCCTGGTGTTCGTACAGTGCTGCTATGGTTTCAAAGTCTAGTTATGAAATCGATAGAGGAAAACTTCATCCCAAATTTTGGTATCAAAGTCCATAAGTCGTAGTTTGAGCGTCCATCAGTCTATCAATAGCGATAACTACGAATGTGCGATCAGTCTAACTGTAAGCCTCCAGTTCAAATTCCCTCTAATAATAATCACTGTGCAGCTAAGACGTCAATTTTGGACTGAATTTGTTGACTACAGTCGGCCTTATGTTGCCCGTACTACAAGAAATTTTAGCAAAGTGTGTCATCCAGGAATATTTTGATTCAGACTTGGATTCCTGGATCACATTTGTTAATACTTTAAGACAAATGATAGAGATATAAGGAAACTGAAGTCAGAGGCCTGGACGGTTTAAGTAAAGCCTATTGTATTCCATAGCATTGATGATCTCCAGAGATTATTAAATCATTTGGACAAATGAACGCATTCAGAATCTTTTGTTGTAATTTTAAATTGGACGTTTTATATCCTTCATTTGTCTTTAAGCTCTACAGCGATGACAATTAAAATGAACTGGGCGATTTATGTGCCAAGACAATCTATACTGCTAATACAGAGACTGCCGTATTAACCTTTGGACATCACACAAGGTTGGCTCAGTGGTGCGTACCACACTTGATGATCAACCTGACGGTTGGAGGCTCGGTTTCCCGCCTACGGAATGTGCTATGTAGAGTGAGGGGGAGCGTTAACTCTCTGTAATTCCAGACTAAAGGAATCACCAGGTCTCGTCGCATCGAGGATAATGACCAAGACGCAGCCTCCACAAGATTATTCGAGTTCCCACCCTGCTGACTCTGCTACATAAAATGAGTAGGAGCGTCAGCTCTCTGTAATCACCAGGTTTTGTCAAATGGAGGAGAACGACCAGGACGCAGCCTCCTCAAAACTAGTTTCTCAGTGTCCTAAGATTACCTTTGGAGGCAGGGTAGGAGTAGAGAGAAAAATTATTTACAAAAAGGAACTTCTCTTAAAACATTTACAACGAACATTCAATCCCGTCAAACTGATTTCTTTTAAAAAATTTGATGAAAGATCATGGACCTGTTTTGAAGAAACATGGTATGAAACAATTTTATGAAATAGCTAGCAATTTAAGAACAACATGGTCAAGTCTAACAGTGTAATCATTTCTGGGATGGAGTGTGCGACAAACATAAAGAGGTTCAGTTTAAGGAACCCCATAAATACTCCTTCAGCTACAGTCTAAATGTCTTGGCTTTTGGTTTTTATCTTTCGGTCTCTTTTTATTTTTCTATATCCCTCGTTCAATCTGGATGTAATCAACAAAACTTTATGGACACTATCATTCAAGGCTTTGATTTTGACAAAATATAATTGAAAAACTACTTACCGTGCCATGTGTAAATTAGCAAAAAGCAATAACGTTATTTGGTGATTCTAGTCAACGCACAACGATGTGATTTGATGATTAAATCTCTAACGGAAGTAAACGAAGACATACTGTCTCTACAAATAGCAGGAAGATGGCGTTTCCCACCACCAGTAATATTTACCTGTTGCTTTTGCTCCAGCCTTCTCAACAAAATCAACCGCTTTCTTCAAATCATCAACAGAAGGAACACTCATTACACCTTCAACAGAAAACGGCAAAAATGGTAAATCATCTTTTCCAACATCTTTACCAATTGCAACAACTGCAACTTTGATACCATTAAGCTTCAACTTCTTCCCAACATCTTTCAATTTCTCTACACGCTTCTGTTCATCTTTTCCAGTTGTAATCAAAACAACAAGCTTGCTAACTCCTTTTCGCTTGCTGTTCATTATAAAGTCATTTACAACTGAGTCGAGTGCCTTCTCGAAATTTCTCTTCCCACCGATTCTGTTCATGAAAGCAACGGCGTGTTCTACGACTGACTGCGAGAGTCCTTCTACAACAGACAATGTTCGAACAGGATTCGTGCCACCATAGACTGTCAGCCCAACGTGTGTCTTGTTTGGAGATATTGTGTAAGATTTCAAGGCTCCCTTTACGAAACGCTTCATCTCGGAAAAGGTCGTTTGAGGCACAGACTCAGAACCATCAAATGCGTAGATGACATCAAGTTCAGCAGAGATTCCTGCAAAATATGGTGTTGGTAGTATGGTACAAAGCATAGTAATTCAAAAGCATGATGGATATTTATCACGATCAACATCATTAAAATAGAAAATTCATCGATGGAGAAGCGATTGCCAAGAAAAAAGCTTTTAGTCCGCTGGTTTTGATGATCATCCAAAAAAAAAAGAATCTAAAACCATGTTTACGCTGTACTGATCCAGCTTTGATACGCCACAACTTTGTTACGGTTCAAAAGCATATAGACTGCTCAAGAACAGACAGAGGTCTTCAGATAGAAGGAACAAAGGTGCTATGGATCAGCAGGAGCAGTGTAAACGAGGGACACGTCCATTACACTTTTTATGAATCCGCTACCGCGTAAAGTGGTAGGGGTGTAAAATCTTATTATTTGCTTTCTGACGTCTGCAAGTCGATCTACTGTGCATTTAAGTGAAACTCGTTACTTTTTGGCTTCTATCCTATGAAATAATATGTCCGATGGTAAATTCGAATGAGAATAAAGCAAGGTTTCAATGTCCGGGAAAGTGAGTGGATTAATGGCCTTTTTATTGACAAAAACAAAAGTTTTTACTCGTTGTTTGCAGACTGCAGATACGACCCTGAGTTAGTTTGGTTTGGATGTCAATGCTTATCAAACTTTGTTATTTGCATCATCGCCAACACTTCAGTACTCTTGGCCCTGGCTTTGCCAATTGTGGAAACCTTGCTAATCATTTCGTTTGTTGACAGCTGTAACAACAAGTAATCAAAAAAATACCAAAATTGAGTATGATTTTCAGAAATTCCCATCAAATACATTTGGATGATTTGAGTAAAATCTAAAACGTAATGAGAGGCTTTGAGATAACCAGTAATCCCAGTAATTACCACAGGCTGTCTTCTTTATAGTTTTGATTTGCTTGTTCTTTTCACAAGATGTCTTCTCAAGTTCACATTGACTCGCATATGTTATCCCATTGCCACCACAAACTGGAGAGTATTGTTCTTTGTTATCGCAGACAGGGCAAGTACATTGTGCTATTCCATCACTTTTCTTGATACATTTGCTGTAGAGCTCACATAACGTCTGCTTGCATGGATCTACGAATAAAATTTCATGCAAGGAATTATTATTTTGTCCATCACGTACAATATGCTTAACCTACCCATAGCTGCAGCAAAAGTGCTCTGTTGAAAATTGCAAGGATTTATCTTCATGATAGATCTTCAAATCTCTTGCTTTGGCAAATAGATCAAGGACGACAGAGCAGAAACTGCGTAAAATGACGTCATCAACCAATCTGAGATAAGGAAGTGTGTGGACAGATAAGCTTTTTGAAAAAATAAATCAAGGTTTTTACGTCCTAGGAAGAAAAACTCAATAGTGTTACCTATTCGGGATCTGTTGCAAGGAGCTAAGGGGGATCGAAGTTACGAGTTTTTGCGCATGCGTGCACAGTTTCTCCTCTGTCATCAAGGACCAAATCATTCATAGCTGATCCAATACTTGACTTAACAATTAGCACGGTCATCCTTTTAAGCTTGCTTGGTGTTGACTCGTATCTCAAAAAGCACATGTCATTACCAGATCAGCTTCTTTGTGAATATTGAGCCTTTAATTTGGCTATGAATGCCAGAAGGAGACTCTCACTATCACTGGAGGCTGCACAGATGTAACAAATCAGGAAAATCTTGGCTCTCAGGTAAGATTGACTATATTCCTTTCAGTATAGCTCACATCAGGGCTTTCATCTTGTAATTCTATATTTCTTAAGTGTCGAAAACAAACATTTTATTATCTCTAAATATTTCTGGTTCTTAATGAAACATATCACACAGAAAATTTTGTCACAGGTTTGATAGTGAAATGTTGGCAATTTTTTTAAAAAGGGATGCCTTCTTGGAGAATCTGGTATCCTTTGAATAGCTTCAGTTAAAAATTTTATAAAAGACAAAAATAAGACAGTAAAAATAAGAAAAGAAACAACTTTACAAAACTTTCAGAAGACTGTACAATGATAAACAAATCCACTGATTTACTGACTTAAAGAAATCGGTGTCGACTAGATGGCAGTTGACAAAGTGTACGAAATATATACAGACTTTAAAATACATTCTTAAAATTCACAAAGACTTTCTGACAAGATATATCATTTGTTCCAATGAGCCCATGTTATTTTACCCACATTCAGTGAGTGATCAACTTCAAAGAAGATTTGTATATCACGTTTCCACAATACAACTTTGGAAGGGCCTCAAGGTCGGCAACCATTTCTCCTTGAGATATGGCGTTATCAATGTTTTAATCACGACATAGCAACATAAATGTTTCTAAACAACTACTTCATGTTCTGAAATCAATAAAGATAAACAGCTCTTAAATCTCCAGAGAGTTTTCGACAACAGAAATTCGTTTCTTACCTGGCATTGACTGTGTAATAGCTTTTGATACCACATCGTCTGTTGAGTTAGAAGGATCAGGTGATGAAACAACATCCCTTGGACTGCTGGCTATTCCTGCAACAACCTTCTTTTCTACTTCTGGTCCCATTGCAATCACAATCATCTTGACACCTTTGTCCTTTATCTGCTTAGCTGTGTCCTGCAATCTCTGATCTCTCACCTCTGCCTTATCAATGAATACAATCAATGTTTTTGGTACATCTCTCCTTGCTCCTGTATCTATTGAGAAAAGATCATCACGTGCAAGCTGAAGAGCTTTCAGAACATTGTTGCCATTTCGTAACTTACGTAAACGATCGATTCTATCAATAGTCGACTTGGCGTCAATGACATCTCCAAACCTCCACTCAACTCTTGCATCATTGTCATATGAAATAGCACCGAACAATGCAGCTGAATTTGATATGTCATATTTCTCAACCATCTCCTTGGCAAGCTCTCTTTCAGCAGCAAAAGTTGTTTGAGCTTTCTTACCATTTGCACCAAAAACAAAGCCGAAGTCCAGTTGAACTGGTGATGCTGAAAGAAAAATAGATCAAAGCAATTTGTCACATAGTATTATCAAATGCTTCCAGACATGGAAGCTCTCTTTAGTTCATTCAATCATTTTATTTTATTTTGCTACATGGCTTCTATCCGAATGACATTGCAAAAGATCCAATGCACAGCTATTCAAGAAACATTGAAATTGTTCGTTAACCCTCTGTTTACTAGCTACTTGTCAGACTCCCTCTGAGTGATAACCATTTTTAGCTAAGATATCCCTTTGAATTAAATTTGGTTGGGTAAATTTGGGCTTGCTTTTTGTAACAGAGCTTACATCTTGGAGATGAAGTTCACTTCGTCATCATGATGTGCTCACAATTTCAAGAGGACAGAAAATGCCTTGAAACCGAAATAGCCACTGTATAGCCAAGAGTAAACCAACTCAGCGCTTGGAACAAAATTTATCTGGTTATTGAGTCAACAGGACGAGAACTGTTTGAATTTGGTAGCAAATTTTTTATTAAAAAGTTTCAAACAGAAATCTGTATCTTGCTTGTAATGAATGTGCACCATTTAGTGTTTACTAGTGTAATTTTCATCATGTAAATTAGGTTACTGTTATGTACGGGGTGAGTGGCTGAGCGGCTTATACAGTCTTCGTCAGGTGACTGAAGTTAAACTTGGTCGAGTGAGGTCGAACTCCGGATGGGTGACCTCGGAGGCTTGACCTCCCAACTAACCTCGTCATCCTTCCGAAGGGACGTTAAACTAGGTGTCCCATGCCTGGATGCGGCATGCACAGTGGGCCTAAATTAGCTTTCAGTAGCTATAACTCCTGACAAGCCCGCTCAAAAACAAATTGAAAACAATGTGCGTCTGGGCAATTATTTTCTTTTCAATTAATTGCATTCATTAATTGCATCTTAGAGTTATGTTTGCAGTAGGTTAGAGACCGTCTTGGCCTAGATACATTTTCATTAAAAAAAGTATATGATGCAAGATCTTTTGGAAAAGGCTGCTATTTTAGAATATCTGAATTCAGACCTTAAGTGCTGGATCAAATTTATCTTACATTTAGGCTCTAAAGGGCCGACTAGTAAACTCGATCGGGTGTTTTCATATGCCCAGATGGTCCCTTCCTTGCATGCAGAGCTGCCTGTAATAATCGTTACACTGGGAACTTCTCTATGCATCAATTTGTGAAAAACGTAACAAGCCAAAAGATAACGGTTTAAACTAGTACTCAGCACCATCGGTTTGAGTCTTAGCGAATTTGAGAGAAAATTATAGCCCTGCTTTGACAGTACCTCAGATGAAAAGAATCGCTTGCAACTAAAGAATGACGTAGCCGATTTTAACAAGCTTAATCCCCTATCTAAGCTGGAATGTGACAATTATTCAGCAACAGCCCAAATGCCGCAACTTCTCTTTTACCAGCCTGGTCTGTTCCCTTGTACCCAATGTCTGCTCTGCTACGTACACTACAAGGTGTCCCAAACAAATATTTAGACCTCTAATTAAAGGGACTGGGTCACGAAATGTAAATAAACTTTCTCAAAACTACCAACTTTGCAGAATTTTTTATATCCTATATAACTGAGATTTTCCTCTACTTTTCTCAAAATGAAAGTGTTATTTTGAAAATGGACTCTTGAATTTCGTAGAGGAGCAAACAAGACATTCACATGATATACGATGGAAGAGATATTGGTACATTTTCTTTGGTAGAAGTAAGGTAGAAGTAACTTTATTTTGGGGTATTTACGGGGGAGGACCCTTCCATAGTAAAGGTACCTGGGGATGTTGCCGCCCACAGGGGTATACTTTTTAGAACCTCTAGTCTAGCCAAGGGTATACTTTTTGGCAATTTTAGTCTAGATTAGTCTAGGCAAGGGTATACTTTTTGGCAATTTTGGTCTAAGGACTGTAAAAGTTCGGTAATTTCTGTTAAAAAAAACCAAATTCAAAAAAAATTCTGTCCTGAGAATGCGAAAATTTGGCAAGTTTTGTCTAGAAAACGCCCTTTCACGGCACTTCTGATAGAGAAATTAGTCTAGCCAAGGGTATCATTTTCACAAAAATTGGTCTAGCCAACGGTTCCATTTTGAAACTGCGGGCGGCGCACCCCTACCCGAAATTTAGCTGAGAACCCCCCCCCCCTCGCACATTACATTATTTTTACCTGCAGCTTTTGCTCCAGCTTTCTCAACGAAATCAACAGCTTTCTTCAAATCATCGACAGAAGGAACACTCATTACACCTTCAACTGAGAATGGTAAGAATGGCAAATCATCTTTCCCAGATTCTTTACCAATTACAACAACTGCAACCTTGATACCGTTATCTTTCAGCTTTTTCCCAACAGCCTTCAGCTTCTCTACATCTTTCTGTTCATCTTTTCCAGTGGTGACTAAAACAACAAGCTTGCTAACTCCTTTTCGTTTACTGCTCATTATAAAGTCATTTACAACTGAGTCGAGTGCCTTCTCCAAATTTCTCTTCCCACCGATTCTGTTCGTGAAAGCAGCGGCGTCTTCTACGACTGATTCCGATAGCCCGTTTGCAACTGAAAGTGCTCGAGCAGGATTCGTGCCACCATAGACTGTCAGCCCAACATGTGTTTTGTTTGGAGATATTGTGTAGGATTTCAAGGCTCCCTTTACGAAACGCTTCATCTCGGCAAAGGTCGTTTGAGGTACTGACTCTGAGCCATCCAATGCGTAGACGACATCAAGTTCAGCTGAAATCCCTGTTAAATAATGATTTGGTTAAAACATATGAACAATGAGCAGTAATGAAGACGCATTTCTAACATTCTTGAGAATAACAATTTTTACGCTAGCAAATTTAATTGATGGAGAAGAGATGGCCATGTGAAAAATTTTCACCCTTCACTAATGCACATACGGACAAAACCAAGTGTCCGTCGGCCTTGATATTGAAATCCGCCTGAAAAACTAAGAATGTATCTTTTAAGCCACTGTCCCATAAAAGAAAGCAGGTGAATTCCATTCGGATGTGAGCGATTGCACCAGTTTGCCGCTTTGACAATAGTGACTTAGAGAGGGGGAGGGGTATATGATTTGTAGGAGGGCGGGAGTCTGCAGTCCAGTTTTCAAACAGCTTAAAACTGTCAATATTTCCTTCGTACCAATTTTTATGATTCATTTGTGTGAAAAAAGTAATCGCTTTTAGGAAGTCTTTGTCAGTTTCAAAAACACCCATCCATGTTTGAAGGAAGTCTGCCGAAAGAGCACCTTTTTCAGAGGCCTTTTACCCCAAAAAACCATACCATATGGGTGGCACATGACCTTACCCTCAACGTGTTGCCCTGTGTGAAAATTTTGTATCTTGCGTTGTTCACTGATAGCCGTAAAAATGAGTTACGGGAGACTACGAAAGTTGAATTTGATTATCCGACTTGCAGTCAAATACATTAATCAGGATGATTTGATCAGAATGTACAACGCAGTAAGACTTTTGAGACAGCCAATACTTACCACAGGCCACCTTCTTGACACTTTTTATTTGCATTTTCCTTTCACAAGATGCTTTCTCAAGTTCACATTGACTCGCATACGTCTTTCCATCATCACCACAAACTGGAGAATACTTTTCTTTCTTATCACACACAGGGCAAGCACATTCTGCGTTACCATCACTCTTCTTGATACATTTACTGTGGAACTCACAAAATTTCTGCTTGCATGAATCTACAAAAAACCATTTCACGCAGGAAATTATTATTATGTCTACCATTAACAATATGTTAATCCTACTCCCGGATGTTTCAAAAAATACTCAAGAAGACTTGATATCAATTCTTGGAAATTTTTCAGGCCTTTCCAGAGAAGGAAGATCTTTGTTCCGATAAGCCCACGTTACTTTACACCTATTCAGCGACTGATTAAAGTTACAAGAAACTTGTATGTCATCTTTCCACAAGAAAACTTTGGATAAATCTCAGAATCGGGAACCATTAATCTAGAGATACGGAGTTATAAGTGTTTTAATAAGGACATAGTGACATAAAAGTTTTGAAGCAACAACTTCATACTCTTAAATCACAGACGCCGAATAGCTTGGAAATTAATCTACGGCAACACAAGAGAGCCTTAGGCAAAACAACATTATTTTTTACCTGGCAATGATTGTGCAACGGCTTTTGAAATCACATCATCTATTGATATAGAAGGATCAGTTGATGAAATTACTTCCTTTGGACTGCTTGCTATTCCTGCAACATCCTTCTTTTCTACATCTGGTCCCATTGCAATCACAATCACCTTTACACCTTTGTCCTTTAATTCCTTAGCTGCGTCCTCTAATCTTTGATCTCTAGCCTCTGTTTTATCAATGAATACAATAAGTGTCTTTGGTACATCTCTTCTTGCTCCGTTCTTTATTGAAAAAAGATCATCACGTGCAATTTCAATAGCTTTCAAAACATTGTTGCCATTTCTCAATCTTTTCAATCGATCAATCTTATCAACAGTCGACTTGGCGTCGATGAGATCTCCAAATCTCCATTCTACTCTAGCATCATTGTCATATGAAATAGCACCAACTAATGCAGCTGAATTTGATATGTCATACCTCTCAATCATCTTCTTGGCTAGTTCCTTTTCAGTTGCAAACTCTGATGGTGCGTTGATTCCATTGGATCCAAACACCATACCAAGGTCAAGTTTTACTGGTGGCTCTGTAAAAAGTAACAACAGAATATCACACTAGAGTTCCCTTCTTTTAATTTCTTCCCACGAAGTGATTTCAAGACTATCAGTCTAGGAGTGACTATCAGCCTTGCATACCTTGGGAAAGTAAATTCAATCAACATACGTGAAAAGTTTAATTCATTCCCTTGATCGAAATGGCAATTAGAAACAATGGGCGCTCTTTGTAAAAGTGTTAGGAAAAGTGTTGTCTGCAAGAAGTCTCATTGCGATTTACTGAGTGTTGATCTGCTTGAAAGAAACCTCTTCGGAACACGAAAAGGCAGGCATTATGAATATCTCTCAATTCTCCACGCAGAGCAGGTTGTGACGAGACATCCCAAGGGAGAAAATATTATATCACCCCCCTCCTGATATTACCACGTGTACCTAAAAATTTTGCCGTGATAAAATGAGGAAAGGGCTTGGCAAAAATTTCACCAGTTTGCAAGACTCCCAAACAAGGTTTTACGAAGAAAATATTTTAAAAAATACATTAAATGACCATTTTCGATGGGTAAAAATTTAGGACCTAATTTAGACTCTTGGCTGCATGGAAAAATGTATCAACGACAATTGGGTGGCTAAGTGCGACGCCACATTCCGCCAAACGCCCCATTTTTTTCTAACTCATCTGGTACAATATACGAAACATCTACCTAGAAGATGTCTTTAAGGACAGAGAAATTGAAACGTATCTATGTATGTTGTATATAGAGATACTATGTTCAAATCGGTTGTTAATAACAATTTTACCTGTTGCTTTAGCTGCAGCTTTCTCAGCAAAATCAACAGCTTTCTTCAAATCATCAACAGAAGGAACACTCATCACACCTTCAACTGAGAATGGCAAAAATGGCAAACCATCTTTTCCAACATCTTTACCAATTGCAACGACTGCAACTTTGATACCATTATCTTTCAACTTCTTTCCAACAGCTTCCAATTTCTCTACATCTTTCCCCTCATCTTTTCCAGTGGTAATCAAAACAATAAGCTTGCTAACCCCTTTTCGCTTACTGTTCTGTATTATGTCATAGGCAGCAGAATCAAGTGCCTTCTCGATGTTTCTCTTTCCACCAACTGTACCCATGAAAGGAAGCGACTGCTCCACAGTAAACACTGATGTTCCACCCTTGACGGAAAGTGTTCGAACCGGATGCATACCACCATAGGTTATGAGCCCGACACGAGTCTTGTTAGATGATACTGTGTACGACTTCAACGCTCCTTTTACAAAGCGTTGTATCTCAGAGAATGTCTTTTGGTTGACTGTCTCTGAGCCATCCAGCAAATAGATGATATCAAGTTTCGCCGAGACTCCTGTACAAAAGAATAATTTTTCAGAGCTGTTAAAAACGTGTGACATTATTAGGAGCAAAGTTTTAGATTAAATAAGATCAATATTTTCAAACTGGGATTTTTGCATGTATGAACATGTGCTAACATGTGAAAAACTAGACTTATGGCAATGAGTCTCTTGTATTCCTCTGCTCTTTGACTTGATGATGGCGCTTCAGTCTACAGAGACTCATAATATTACTCCGAAAAACCTGGCCCTATTTAGGCCCAAACTTCGCGATTCCTACAGTACCAATCAGATTGCGAGATTTGTGAATTACTATTGTCACGGTGTAAATGTGATAGAATTTCTGATTCGATCGCATCACAATTCCATTGATGATTGAAGAAAGTAGGGCAAAGTTTTTCACTGTTTCATTATGAGTTCCTCTTGAGCAAGGTTTACCGCAGGGATAAACGGGACTTATCGTAATAAGTCTAGTTTTTCACTTTCATGAATGAAAATACCAAAGCCATTGCAAAATAATTTGTGTATACTACGGATATTAAAGGTGGACATGCTTCATCAATTTTTCGCACTAACTTTGGTTTCCACTCTGATTATGCCTGTGTCAAAATTGGATATTTTCTTATTGCTGCCTCTATAAAAACAAATAACCAAAAACTGCAAAATCAGACTCAGTTATCGGTGATCCTTGTTGACGAAAATCTACACCAACCTAGCAATTCTACAAAGTTCTTGCTACGGTCACGACTTACCGCAGGCTGTTGTCTTGACAGTTTTTATTTGATAATTCTTTTCACAAGATGTTTTCTCAAGTTCACATTGACTTGAATATGTCTTCCCATCATCACCACAAACTGGAGAATATCCATCTTTGCTGTTGTCACAGATAGGGCAAGCACATTCTGCTTTACCATCACGTTTCTTGATACATTTGCTGTGCAATTCACACAACTTCTTTTCGCAAGGATCTAGAAATTGTGATCAGAAAACAGAACTATTAACATGCGTCCAGGACAACAAAGGCATGTCCAAAGGCTCTGTAAGTAGCAAACACAAATTTCTGTCGCTACTTTACTACTTTAAGAATGCAATAAACAATCTTATCAGTTATTAGAAAGCTTGAGACCTTCTACTTCTACTCTTGATGAATAAACACAATTCACATGATCAATAAAACTCTACATCAATTGGATGTCATGTGAAAAAGTCAGCAAATTTCTATATAAAGATCTATCAGCTACGTTGAATAATCATGAGTTAAAACATATGTTCATATTTCATCCTATCTTACCCATACTTTCTATAAGTTCATAAAAATTGTAAAAATCTTCTGCGGATTTTTCCCTGCGCATTTTACACATATCCAGCGACTCAAAAAGTTCTCAGTACGTCTACATATCAAATTCCACTAAAGAAACTGAAAAATCTCTCTCGGAAATATTTTATGTTTGAGTGGATAAGGCCTGATGCGTAATGTCTCAGTGTAATCAAGAAACGGCGGTAAAAAAGGCTTCCATTACACTTTTTCAAGTCCATGAAAAGCAAAAGAGATTTACATCGGAAACCAGAAGAATACCCCTTACCTGGAATCGATCGTGCAACGGCTTTTGAAATCACATCTTCTGATGACTTAGAAGGATCAGATGATGAAATAACATCCTTTGGATCACTGACTATTCCTGCGACATCCTTTTTATCAACTTCTGGTCCAATAGCAATCACAATCACCTTTACACCTTTGTCCTTTAACTGCTTAGCTGTGTCCCCTAGCCTTTGATCTCTGGCCTCTGTCTTATCAATTAATACAATCAATGTCTTTGGCACGTCTCTTCTCGCTCCGTTATTTATTTTGAAAAGAACATCACGTGCAATTTCAAGAGCTTTCAAAACATTGTTGCCATTTCTATATCTTTGTAATCGATCAATTCTTTCAATAGTCGACTGGGCGTCAATGACATCTCCAAATCTCCATTCTACCCTTGCATCATTGTCATATGAAATAGCACCGATCAATGTAGCTGAAGTTGATATGTCATATTTATCGATCATTTTCTTAGCTAGTTCCTTTTCAGCTGCGAATGTGAATTGTGCATTCTCGCCATTGGATCCAAACACAATACCAAGGTCCAATTTCACCGGTTTTTCTGATGAAGAGGAAACGTTAAAAACCGATTAAAAATCAAACTCAAATAATGTCACATGGTAAGATAATACTGGGTGAGTCTATAAAAGGGCCCGGCGTTTGAAAAATGCTGCTCTTTGAATATCTAAGTAAAGATATTTAAAACTGTCTTGAGTCCAATTAGGTTCAGTTATTTACTCGGCTTTAATCGGCCCTTCCTTCTCGTCGAAATGGGATATTTTCTGCAGAAAGTCCCTTTACAATTAACTGCAAAAACAAGTAAAAACAGCTAGCAAGATTTCCCTTGGTTCTCCTCCCTAGCTATTGTAACACTTTTGGATGTGTTCGGTCATTTCATCCTCTTGGTTGGGAGAATGAAATCCCCTGAATAAGTTATTTGTAGTAGGGGGAAGTAAAGTTCAATCCCCGAAGAGGATAGCACTTGCTAAAGTGAACTGAAGTCGTCGCTCTGAGGGAAACATATTAGAGAAACTTGCCCGTAGTTTTAGCACGATTTTTAAGGTTTCTGGAAGGTAATGCTTTAAGAAGATCCTTCACAGTATCAGAAAGTAGTGACAGATTTCAGCCAGGAAAATATCCATGAATAACTGAACGTGTCAGCTATTCAACCAGACATTGCAAAATATCATTGCTTGCACATTCAGGAAGTAATAGCCATTCAAACGCCGGGCTTTTGGTTGACATACCTGGTAGAATACATCTGGGCTCCCACAACTTTTTGCACATTGATTTGTATACATAATTGTCCAAAGTTTGATAAACCTTGACCAGAAGATCTTTTTAAAGACTGGATTAGAAGATTCTTAAAATCACACAAGACTCAATAGCAAATAAATCTTAAGCCAAAGTATAACGTCGTTACTTATACAGTTCAATACAAAGCCAAAATGTTTTTCCAGCCTGGACAATAATTCAAGGTCCATTTGACTGATGGCTTCAGAGACAAACGAGTTGTGACAAATAACGAACAATTTGTTGACAGCAAAATTATAACATAGCTTACAATTTGTATAATTAATTCATAAACGATAAGCTATTTATACTGCCGAAGAATAGATTATGTCCACTCCACTTCCGTGTCTGTATTGAAGCCGAATTTTGCACCATCTATATTTGATCAGGATGTGGGGTCAATTTAAGACTGCCACTAACAGTAATGTATTTATCACCATACTGCAACGTTTTTCCATCATTTAATCCTGAAATAACTGATCATTATTAAATCTATGAAGCTTTTTTCCAAGACAAAACATTTCAAAACAATTTTCATAGGTCAGATATTGATACATTACCGATGGCTTTAGCTGCAGCTTTCTCAACGAAATCAACGGCCTTCTTCAAATCATCAACCGAAGGAATGCTCATTACCCCCTCAACAGAGACTGGTAACATTGGCAAGCCATCTTTTCCAGCATCTTTACCAATTGCAACGACTGCAACTTTGATACCATTATCTTTCAGCTTCTTTCCAACAGCTTTCAATTTCTCAAAATCATTTTCTTCGTCTCTTCCAGTTGTAATCAAGACAATAAGCTTGCTAACACCTTTTCGCTTGCTGTTAATTATAAAGTCATTGGCAGATGAATCAAGTACCTTCTCGATGTTTCTCTTCCCACCTACTGTACCCATGAAAAGAAGAGACTGCTCCACGGTAGACACTGATGTTCCATCCTTAACAGAAAGAGCTTGCACCGGATTCACGCCACCAAAGGTTACCAGCCCAACATGAGTCTTGTTAGGTGATACTGTGTACGATTTCAATGTTCCGTTTACAAAGCGTTTCATCTCAGAGATGGCCTTTTGAGCAACGCTTTCTGATCCATCAAGCGCGTAGATGATGTCAAGTTCAGCTGAGACACCTGTAAAAGAATGATTTTGATTATTCTGAAAAACGTGCGACATAATTAGAATGACAGCTGTATGTTCAACAAGATGACGATTTTTAAGCTGAGAAGTTTCAATGAATGGGGAGAACCTGATAAGTAAAAAAACTATATGAATTCACATATCGAAACCAGAACAAAATTAAACCAATACCATTATTTTTCGGTCCTGATGGTAAAGTACAGATATCAAAGAAGTCGTATTTACTTCAGAGCATAAGTGCTCGTTTCTATTACATTGAAGTCCATAGGTGTGTTTGTTATGGATGTTATTGGTTGACATGATTCATCCATTTTATGTATCAACTGTAGCTTCCAATCTGGTCATGTCTTTTGTAAAAATTGGAATTTTGCTTACTGTTACTTCTATGAAAAGAAGTGACCACAAAATACAAATCAAATTCATTTGCTGGCGACGCCAGTTGACTAAGACCTACAAGCTGAGGTCACTGAGGTCACTACTTACCACAGGCTGTTTTCTTGACAGTTTTTACTATGTTTTTCTTTTCACAGGATGTTTTCTCAAGTTCACATTGACTCGCATATGTTTTTCCGTCATCACCACAAATGGGTGAATATTGCTCTTTGTTATCGCAGACAGGGCAAGCACATTGTGCTGTTCCATCGCTTTTCTTGATACATTTACTATAGAATTCACATAATTTCTTTTCACAAGGATCTAAAAAAAATGTGATCAGGAAAGAGAACTATCAATATGCGTCAAAGAAAAAAATCAAAGGCTATCAAAGAAGCCGTAACAAAAAATCTGACGCCTTACACTTCATCAGAAAGCTTGAGACATTAAACATAATCTCAAGATGAAACATTTAAGTGATTTGTGGTACTCTGTCACGTGAAAAATACTGAATATCATAAAAATCATTTTGCTAAAGTGACTATGTTTCAGTTACAATCGCTGCTTCAGATTTCACCCTATGTTAGCCGTACTTTATCAAATCCAGAAAAGTTGCCAAAAACAATCTGATAATTTTCAATCCCTGATATCTACACATATTCAGTGACTGAACGGTCCTAGTGGGTCACACATCAAATTCAACAAAAGAAACTGCGGGAATCCTCAGGGAAACGTTCCATGTTTGAGTGGGTGAGGTGAGTTTGTAATATAAAAATGGTCAAAAAAACTACTATGACACCGTTTAAAACTCTCGAAAAGCAAAAGAGATTTACATCGGAATTTAGAAAAGCATTACTTACCTGGAATCGATTGTGCAATGGCCTTTGAAATCACATCTTTCATTGACTTAGAAGGATCATGTGATGAAATGACATCCTTTGGACCACTTGCTATTGTTGCAACATCCTTTTTATTCACGTCTGGCCCGATTGCAATCACAATTACCTTTACACTTTTGTCCTTTAATTGTTTGGCTGTGTCCGCTAACCTTTGATCTCTGGCCTCTGTCTTATCAATGAATACAATCAATGTCTTTGGCACATCCCTTCTTGCTCCGTTCTTTATTGAGAAAAGATCATCACGTGCAATTTCCAGAGCTTTCAAAACATTGTTGCCATTTCTCGATCTCTGCAATCGATTAATTCTATCAATAGTCGATTTGGCGTCGATGACATTTCCAAATCTCCATTCTACCCTTGCATCATTGTCATATGAAATTGCACTGACTAATGTGGCTGAATTTGATATGTCATACTTCTCGACTATCTTCTTGGCTAGTTCCTTTTCAGCTGCGAATGTTGATTGTGCATTCTTTCCATTGGATCCAAATACAACACCAAGGTCCAATTTCACTGGTTTTGCTGATGAAAAAGGAAACGTTAAGAAAACACCAATTAAAAATCAAATTCAAGTAATGTCACTTGGCACTATGACAGAATTTGTCTCAGCCCACACAATCACGCACAATGATTTGCATGCATAACTGTTCAAAGTTTAATTCACCTTTATTAATAGGTCTTTCCAAAGACCAATGTTCATGTCTTGCAAGGCTCAATACGAAATGAGCATTAAGCCAAAGCCCAATTCCATTTCTTACACAATTCAATACAAAGAAATAATGTATCCAGCTTGAACAATAATTTAAAATTAATTTGACTGATAGCTTCAGAAAAGCGAGCTATGACTAATAACCAACAATTTATTGCAAGCTCAATTAGGATATAGCTTACAACTAACATACAGTAAAAACCCGCGTGTAAGAATTTTGCAAGTCAGCCTGATTAGGTTCTTGTGTACTTAGTATTTAGTAGGAAATAAGGCTGTTCAGGTTCTTAAATTGGTTCTTATTTCATTCAGGGCTTCCAGGTATTTATTTTGTTCAGATTGAGACTTCAAGCCCATTATCCACTGTCTGTTGAGAGACACCTGTGTTCATGAGGCCTTATCAAAACATCAGTTCATGGAAGAATCAGAAATTTTACAGAATGCAAGGAAAAGCTTTCAAAGCATCTTTAGAGCTCTTTGCAATTTGCACACATCACAGAATCAGTATGTATAAGCTCTATGACAAAGCAACTAGAGTTTTGATTTAGTTTGATGATCTCCACGAATAAAAACCTATTTCAAATTTCAGGCTGAATAGGTTCTTATATATTGGGGGTCTAATGTCAGAATTTTCAGCCTGTAGGTTCTTAATCACTAGGTTCTTATACGCGGGTTTTTACTGTAAAGAATTTATCAACAATGAGCTCTCTATACTGCTGAATGAAAGATTACGAATCCTTCCCATGTCTGTAGTGAAGCCAAATTTTGTACCACATATATTTGGTCAGAGAGTGGGGTCAATTTAAAGATTGCCACCAATAGTAATGGCTATAGAGCTATGCTGAATCTTTTTTCAATCATATAATCTTTTTTATTCATCAATATTGAGTCCATCAAGCTTAGACTTGTTAAACAAGCATAGATTCTGACATAACTTTTAGCGCCCGATCCCGATATGTGCTTACCCTACTTTGAATTGAAGATGATGCGCACTTCTTCCTGGTCTGCCATTTGTCTGTTCTTATGCGCATTTATCTCATTGGCCAACTTTCATACCTTCCAAAACTGGAGTTAAGTAACATTGATTCACCACCCTAGCTAAATTTGTGGCTTCGCGGCAGCCAAAATTCAACGAAACTCACAATCGAATGATTTTATAGACATCAAAAAGATATTTCAAAGCAACAAAGACGCTTAACGGAAGTGTTCCGGGGATTCTTTGGCCTGAAAGTGTCTTTTGGTGGTTTAGTTGCTGGGTGCTGCGGGCTGGGTGCTGGTCATAGGGGGGCTAGGCGTCTGCGACTAGAAACCTTCCGGCAGTTGGGGTCTCTACGGAGTCCGGGCTCCGCTTGCTTGGCTGTTTCGGGCGGTGTCTGGTTTGCGGCATCTAAAGGTGGTGGAGTGGCGCTTCTGAAACCATAATCTTCCAACTTCTTTCCAACAGCTTTCAAAATTTAACTTTTTTGTCAAATCAATTCAACTACCCTAAACTGGCGCATGCTAGTACCCGTCAAAACGGGATGATGCCAAGGTACACAGGGTGCTCAAATTTTATCTTTCTCTTTGATTGTTGTTAAAGTATTGTTAAGTTTAGTTCATAGCCGGGAACAGCAGGCGTAATGTCTATCTTTGCTATGGACGGCAGAGAATATTGCATGTTGTTATATTTTAGTTTCAACAGTGACATGAAAAAATTCCAAAAACAAAATATCACAAAATTGTCACGTGCTAGGCCTAGGTATTAATACATTACCTGTAGCTTTAGCAGCAGCTTTCTCAACGAAATCAACAGCTTTCTTCAAATCATCAACAGATGGAACACTCATTACACCTTCAACTGAGAATGGTAGAATTGGCAAAGCATCTTTCCCAGCATCTTTACCAATTGCAACAACTGCAACTTTGATACCATTATCTTTCAACTTCTTCCCAACAACTTTCAACTTCTCTACATCTTTGCCTTCATCCCTTCCAGCAGTAATCAAAACAACAAGCTTGCTGATTCCCTTTCGCTTGCTATTCATTACAATGTCATTGGCTGCTGAATTAAGTGCCTTCTCGATGTTTCTCTCGCCGCCAATTTTGTCCATGAAAAGAAGAGAGCGCTCTATAGTAGATATCAATGTTCCATCTTTAACAGATACGATGTGAACTGGATTCATGCCACCGTAGATTGTAAGTCCAACATGAGTCTTGTTAGGTGATATCGTGTATGATTTCAAAGCTCCTTTTACAAAGCGTTTCATCTCCGAGAAGGTCCTATGAGTGACGGTCACTGAGCCATCAACTAAGTAGATGACATCGAGGTTGGCTGAAATACCTATCAAGAGAAGTCACACCATCAAATGGTCAGAGATGCTTCTCC
Organism: Aurelia sp. 3 sensu Dawson et al. (2005); assembly: GCA_964020215.1. NCBI lineage: Eukaryota > Metazoa > Cnidaria > Scyphozoa > Semaeostomeae > Ulmaridae > Aurelia > Aurelia sp. 3 sensu Dawson et al. (2005). The sequence continues at coordinate 6,426,722 of OZ026584.1, forward strand.
TCTAGAGCTGCAAAACTATGGAATGGCCTATTAGCCGAGTGGAATCAAGCAACCTCCTTGTAAAGCTTCGAAGAAACTATCTGAAAATGTTTTCCTTTCAAGATCACCTTACGTTTGAATTTTTAACATAATTGTAAAAAGGTTTTGAATAATGTAAGTAAGGCTTCGAGGCATTGTTAAGCATGGCCAAATATTATGTGCTTTTTATGACGGTTTTTAGACCACTTCAGAATGATTGTTTTCTAAAATGTCTGCTTTGAAAATATAAATTTCAAAATAAAAAGGGAGGTACACAAAATATAGGCTTTGCTATGCTCTTCAAAATAACTTCAAAAGCTATAAACACCTTCGTTGCAAGTTTCTGCCAAACGGCTGGCGCAAGTTCGAACACAAAAACTTGTATGACTATTTTCATTTCAGAAGTCCTGCATTTGATTCCTAAAATAACCACAAAACTTTAACAGGCTTCCAATGAAAGGACTAAAGGTAACTGGGCCTTACTTACACTTTAAAACAATATGATGACTAACATTTGAGAGATTTTGCAGGGTTGATTTGTTAAGATTCTTGTGAAATTTAAAACTTATCAATTCTTTTAGGGCAAATGGTAACAAATACTATTTCGGCCTTAGAAATTTTTCATTCGCAGCTTTAACAGGCTTGAAGGACGAATAAATGGCATACGTTTGACTTTGTATCGGTTTCAAACAAATGGAAAGCTTTCCGTTTCACTTTACCTACCGTCTTGTAAAATCAAAATTTTGTTACAATTTTTTGGATGCGAATTGGCACCAGCCTTTTTGTAGAAGCTTGTTAGAAAGGTGATTCTAATTGTTCAAACTACTTTGAAGAGCATAGCGAAAAATTTCGCTTTTGTACTTAGGTTTGAATTTTACAATTGATTTTTGAGAACAGAAATTTCTTAGAAAAAGTACCCTCGTGAAATGGTCTGAATAAAGGTCAAAAGGGGCAAGGTATTTGAGCAAGTTTAACATCGAAGCACACACTTAGAGGATCACAATGAGGCTAAAATTAAAAAGATTGGTAAAATTTGAGCCTAGATACAAGTTGTTGTAACTTGCTGTCAAAACAGTGCCTTGCCTCTACCTGTCATGTAAACATAGATCTGATTTAGGCCCCAACTTTAAAAATCAAAATATTCGCTTGCAGTTGACTGATCTAGGTTATGGTTCACGTCAAAAGTCTAAAATCTCATTAGGGTTTGGAAATGAATTAGGATTTTAGTATCAATTTCATTAGAAGGGCCTAATGGATCACAGTGCGGTAAGTCAGTAATCTCAATTTCAAAATTTATCATTATAGAGCCGAACATTCTGCACTGAACCAAACTTCCTTGAATAATTGCCATCCTAATGGCTAATGTTTTGAATCACTTGAATAGCAGAATAGTGAAAAAACATAACGTCGCTAATATGAAAACAGTATTGGCACCTACCACAGGCCTCCTTCTTAGCCATCTTGATATCACTGTTCTGTACACAAGCTTCCTTCTCTAGCTCACATTGGCTTGCATATGTCTTCCCGTTGTCACCACAAACAGGAGAATACTTTTCTTTGCTATCACAGACAGGACAGACACATGCAGCTTTACCGTCATTTCCCTTCATACACTTGCGGTAGAATTCACACAACTTCTCCTTGCATGGATCTACGAAAGAGACGTACAGGAAAGACATTTAGCTTGCTTTTTATAAAAACCATTGCATCAATAATACACTGTCAGATTTCTTGCAAAGGAGACGTCTAGTAAAAGATGAGATACTGAAATACTTGTTTAACGAGAAATCTATTGAAATAATCACAACTTCCAATTGCATTACACCTAAAACCTCCAAAACTTCGTCCTATTCTCGATGTATGAAGAATGATATGAAGTTATTAATATATTTTAGCAATGCTGAAGTTTCATGCATGTCAAAATCGGCAACTGCTAAAGACATGAGTTCTGTGCTGCTTGCTGCAAATCAACTGCTCCTATATCTACGTCTTCCGAATGAGTCAAAAAAAGTATACGCATTCGGAGGGATGTGAAATGAAAGTATGCGGCAGGTATTCAAACTAAAACATCAATCCATCAGTCAAGGTGCAACTTGGGTGTGAAAAATTTATTTGGTAATATCTTTCATCTTCTATAGGGTGTTTCAGAAGAAACGCAACCCATTTTCATTCGAGATTCTTCAGGAAATAATAAGATTTGAATCAATTTGAGGCATACCATCTGAAAGTAAAATCTATCTTCTTTCCAATAATATCTAGGTTGAATAGATTAATTGAGTTTTTCCTTGTTTAATTGATGTTTTCGTAAGTATGGCCTATTTTAGAGGCATTTACAACGAGGATAATCCACTTTTGTGAGAGCATACTTTATCATTATCTACAAATGCATTTCATGAGGATGAAATAGTCTTTATTCCTCCTCAAGGCATCACCTAAAATGCTTCTAGGCCTGAAATATTTTGACAAATATTTTTCATAATTTTTACCGAAAAGGGGGTTGGATATTGCTGTTGCAGTAAGCTTCATTTGAAAATGGCCACACTTAAGAAAGTATCAATTTAATGATAAATAACTCCATTAATGTATACAAACTGCATATAATCAGAAAGAAGAAAGATTTTACTTTCAGATAGTATACATTACATCTACTCAAATTTTGTAAATTCTGTAAGATCTTAAACTATTGTTGGGTTGCGTTCTTTCTGAGACACCCTGTAGATCCAAAAGCTACGAAAATGCTCAAAGACGTTTGTATAGGAACCAAGGTTCCACATTCAATTCTGGTCCATGATTTACTTGCTTTTGAAATTAAGATCTATTTTTGAAACTGCAATGTAAATTTCAATGCTACATAAATCATGGCCAAGAATGGAACGTGGAAATTTCCATTCCCATACAAACCAATTGCAGACATTTTTCTCATTTTTCGGTCTTAAAGGTGAAGGTGAAGGTGAAGGTGAAGTGTGGATTTAGCGACAAGCGCTGGGATCGTGGAAGTAGCCAAGTGCTACTGGAGTCCGCGACCCCTTGTAATGACGCTCAAGTTGTGGGGCCCGGCCGACAGAGCAGAAACTGCGTAAAATGACGTCATCGACCAATCTGAGATAAGAAAGTGATAAGCTTTTTGAAATGATAAATCAACAGTTTGAGTCCCTAGGAAGAAAATATCAAGTGTTGCCTAATTTCGGGATCTGCTGCAAGGAGCTAGGGAGGCTCAAAGTTACGAGTTTTCGCGCATGCGTGCGCAGTTTCTGCTCTGTTGGCCCGGCCAGGTATCGAACCCATTTCGCATGACTGCGAATTCAGCGGTTTCCAATAGCAAATTCAGTGGATTACACCACGGCACCACAGCACCTTCAAAGATGAGTGACTTTACCAAACCAAATTTTCCCATCCATGTTAGCCTTTGACTGATAGATAAACATTTCAGTTTTGAAAATTGGTCAAATGCTTTTTATTCCGCAGCCCACCAATCGCGCAAACCTTTTCACTCACCTGCTACATCTATCAGGAAACAGAGCAGGACTGCATAGCGGCATATAAGCTCCGGTGTAAGATGACGAAAAACATCCTAAATTACGTTCGTACATTCGCAACAACTGTTCTTCGTCTTCTGCCATGAATTTGGCATCACACAATTCCAACAAGATTTCGAACAACGAAAACATGTCTCTTACCTGGCAAGGACTGAGCAACTGCTTTTGAAATAACATCTCCTGTTGACTTAGAAGGATCAGGTAAAGAAATAACATCTTTTGGACTGCTTGCTATTCCTGCAACATCCGTTTTATCCACTTCTGGTCCAATAGCAATCACTATCACCTTTACACCTTTGTCCTTTAACTGCTTAGCTGTGTCCTCTAATCTTTTATCTCTCATCCCTGTCTTATCAATGAATACAATCAGTGTCTTTGGTACATCTTTCCTTGCTCCGTTCCTCTTTGTGAAAAGATCATCACGTGCAATTTCAAGAGCTTTCAAAACATTGTTGCCATTTCTCAATCTTTGCAATCGATCAATTTTATCGACGGTCGACTTGGCGTCGATGACATCTCCAAATCTCCATTCTACCTTTGCATCATTGTCATATGAAATAGCACCGATCAATGTAGTTGAACTTGATATGCCATATCTCTCGATCATCTTCTTCGCTAGTTCCTTTTCAGCTGCGAATAATACAGGTGCATTCTTTCCATTTGAACCAAAGATAATACCGAGATCAAGTTTTATTGGTTTTGCTGTTGAAAGAGGAAATTTTAAGAAACCAATTAAAATCAAATTTACTGTAATTCAACTTGGTGAGGTGATTCAATATATCATAGCTCCAAAAAACTTTCGGACATCAATTCAAATAAAACATTTTTCCAACAAAGAAATGTGTGCGTCTGACAAGAGTCAATACTAAAACAACTCAAAGCAAGCGAAATTTCAACACAAACACTGATTGATATGAAACAAAATGGATCAGGCCTATCTATTCAATATCTAATTGACTAGTGGTTTCAGAGAAAGCTAAATATCAACTTTAACCAAAGATTTGTTGAAAGCAAATACAGATTCCAATTTGCACTTTGGACAATGAATTTGTAAAAGATATAAGCTACATTTACCGCCAAAAAATTTATGATCCCTTCAATGTCTATGTGTTCAAGATAAAATGTGTATGAACTATATCTGATCAACAACTGGTATCAACCTCAGACATTTACTAGCAGAAATGATTTTTGCACCATTCTGAAGTGTTTCTCTACTAATCATCCATTAGATGACCAACTTGTTTTGAGTCTGTTACGCTTGTTTCCAAAACAGAACATTCTAAGATCTAAGAACAAAATGTAAAAAAGATTAATATACATGCATCACCTGTTCCCTTGGCTGCAGCTTTCTCAACAAAATCAACAGCTTTCTTCAAATCATCAACAGAAGGAACACTCATTACACCTTCAACTGAGAATGGCAAAAATGGCAAAACATCTTTTCCAACATCTTTACCAATTGCGACAACTGCAACTTTGATATCATTATCTTTCAACTTCTTGCCAACAGCCTTCAGCCTCTCTACATCTTTCCCGTCATCTTTTCCAGTGGTAATCAAAACAATAAGCTTGCTAGCTCCTTTTCGCTTGCTGTTCTTTATAATGTCATTACCTGCTGAATCAAGTGCCTTCTCGATGTTTCTCTTTCCACCAATTGTACCGATGAAGGGAAGAGACTGTTCCACCGTAGACATTGATGTTCCATCTTCAACAGAAAGAGCTTGAACCGGATTCATGCCACCAAAGACAGTCAGTCCGACACGAGTCTTGTCATGTGATAACCTGTACGACTTTAAAGCCCCTTTTACAAAGCGTTTCATCTCCGAGAATGCCTTCTGCGCAACATTTTCTGATCCATCAAGCGCATAGATAATGTCCAGTTGAGCTGAAATACCTTCAACATAAACAGATTTTTAACAGGTGCTTTTGTTTTGATATTCGTTAGGATCTAGACATTTAGCTTAACATAACTAAATGCCTCGTGAAATAAAAAGTTGTTTCTACCAAGTGCTAACACCAAAAACATAAAGTGGCCCTTTTTCAGACAAGCGTCTAACAATATTACCTTACTTGCTCTATTAAATAATTCTAGAGGGTTTGAGAATAACAAAATCAATGGCTCTTTCATTTTTTAACAATACATGATCTTGGAACACCGTTTGGAAAACGCAGCTTGTCAAATTTCTATTATTAATATCAACTATCACATGGATATTATCATGATTGAAATATGAGCAAATGAACATTTTCTCGTACTCGCTCTACGATTTTCTGGTTTAGACACACAAACTTGATATTCTGGTTTAGACACACAAACTACCTGACATTTTCTCAGATAAATAGCAACAGAAACTTTATCAACGCTTAGCTTGCCTTTAGCAGGAAAAAAAGATTCAGGCGTATGGTACTATCCAAATGCGATGATATCATCCAAATATCAACAATCAACTAGTTCAGCTTCGTAGATAAGCTAAGACTTAAATCTACACACATTCTGTCACTGGGCATCTTTTCGGACTATTGCAATGCAAAAGGTCTTTGTAACCTTTATTTCTTTAATGCTATTGCTCTGGCTCATTAAGTCAACTGCAACAACAAAAGGAACCATCTTGATCAATTTAACAACAGATAGAAGCTTACCACAAGCCTCCTTCTTAGCCATCTTGATATGACTCTTCTTTATACAGGAATCTCTCTCTAGCTCGCATTGGCTTGCATATGTATTCCCGTTGTCACCACAAACAGGAGAATACTTTTCTTTGTTATCACAGACAGGACAGGCACATTCAGCTTTACCGTCACTTCCCTTGATACACTTGCTGTAGAATTCACACAACTTCTTCTTGCATGGATCTATGAAAAAGACGTTCAGAAAATACATTTAATTTGTCTTCTATAAAAACCAATGCGTCAATAACACCCTGTCAAATTCTCTTGACAGGAAGCATCAAGTTGATAATAAGATGAAATTACGAAAATACTTTTCTCACAAGGATTCAGTTTAAATAATCACAACTTCCAACTGCATTCATTAAGACTATACTCTCTAAAATTTCGTTCCATTCTCGATCAATGAAAAACGAAGTGAAGAAATCAATATATTTTGACAACGCTGAAGGTTCGTGCATCTCAAAATTGATAACCATTAACGACAAATCAGTTCTGTGCTACTTGTTGCAATTCAACTGCTTCTAGCAGCGTGATGCATTCCACACAAAAAAACATCTCTCTTACCTGGCAAGGACTGAGCCACGGCTTTTGAAACGACATCTTCCGTTGCTTTCGAAGGATCTGGAGATGAAATAACGTCCATTGGACTGCTTGCTATCCCTGCAACATCCTTCTTTTTCACCTCTGGTCCCAATGCAATCACAATCACCTTTACACCTTTGTCCTTCAAATGCTTAGCTGTGTCCTCCAACCTTTGATCATTCACCCCCGACTTATCAATGAATACCATCAGTGTCTTTGGCACATCTCTTCTTGTTCCGTTCATTATTGAAAAAAGATCATCACGTGCAATTTCAAGAGCTTTTAAAACATTGTAGCCATTTCTCAATCTTTGCAATCGGTCAATTCTATCAACAGTCGACTTGGCGTCGATGACATCGCCAAATCTCCATTCTACCTTTGCGTCATTGTCATATGAAATAGCACCGATCAGTGTAGCTGAACTTGATATGTCATATTTCTCGATCATCTTCTTTGCTAGTTCCCTTTCAGCTGCGAATGTTACAGGTGCATTCTTTCCATTTGAACCAAAGACCATACCAAGATCAAGCTTTATTGGTTTTGCTGTTGAAGAGGAATGTAAAGAAGCCAATTAAAATGGAGTTTTGACATATCGAATATCATAACTCTCAACAATTTTTCAGACGGCAATTCACACAAAATTCTCCAAAGTTTAATTCATCTTGATTAGAAGATCCTTTCTACAGCAGCATTGTTGTGTGTCTGACAAGATTCAATGCTAAAAGAGACTTAAAGCAAAAGGGAAATTCCAACACAAACACTGTTCTATGCAAAAAATGCGTCAGGCCAATTACTTAATATATATTTGATTGATGGTTTCAGAGAAAGCAAATAGTGTCCCTTAACTAACGATAGTTTGAAAGCAAAGAAATATCTTAATTTATATTTCGGACCATGAGTTTGTAAATGATAAGCTATACCTACTGCCAATATAAAGATCATTAACCCTTTAACCCTTTCACCCCCGGAAGGGCCATATAGCCCAAGAGCATTCATTGAGAACTGCGAATTTTTCAGGGGGTAAAGCTTTTAGAATTTTTATTGATTTGAAAGGTTATGGATATTGCATTTATCTATTGCTCAATGAATCACTGATTATGATACCCCCTGGAAAACGAAGATCTACGTTAGGTTTTCCTGTTAACCTTAATTTTAGCCGGGCGTGAAAGGGTTAATGTCTATGTCGAAGCAAATCTTTGCATGAACTATATCTTATCAATAAGTGGGATTGATATAAGATAGCCAATGGCAGATATGGTTTTGGTCCAACACTGAATCCTTTATGCTCATTTCATTCATTAGATAACACATCATTTTTGAATTTATTATGCTAGCTACAAAGAATATTTCAAAATTAAATAACAAAATACATAACAAAATCCATAGAAAATAGCTCTTTATGCATTACCAGCAGCTTTAGCTCCAGCTTTCTCAACAAAATCAACAGCTTTCTTCAAATCATCAACAGAAGGAACGCTCATTACACCTTCAACTGAGAATGGTAAAATTGGCAGAGAATCTTTTCCAACATCTTTACCAATTACAACAACTGCAACTTTGATACCATTATCTTTCAACTTCTTTCCAACATTTTTCAGTTTCTCTACATCTTTCTGTTCATCTTTTGCAGTTCTAATCAAAACAACAAGTTTGCCAACTCCTTTTCGGTCGCTATTCATTATAATGTCATTGGCTGCTAAATCAAGTGCCTTTTCAATGTTTCTCTTTCCACCAAGTGTACCCAGAAAAGGAAGAGACTGCTCAATTGTAGACGTTGATGTTCCATCCTTAACGGAAAGAGCTTGAACCGGATTCATGCCACCAAAGACAGTCAATCCAACATGTGTCTTGTTTGGAGAAATCGTGTAGGATTTCAAACTGCCTTTCACGAAGCGTTTGATCTCAGAGAAGGTCTTCTGAGCAACGTTTTCAGAGCCATCAAGCGCATAAGTAATGTCGATCTCAGCTGAAATACCTGTAAAAAATCAAAGTTTTGTAATTCTTGATCTCACTTTGATGCAGATCCAAGGGCCATAATGAACCATTGAATTCTTATTGGCTGTGTTCGCTTTACCAGGGGATTGCGATAAAAGTTAGGTGATTGTGACTTTCTCGCTCAGTCGTCTCGTCCCACACGACTTCGATCGAATTCCACCATTATTAAAACAGTTCAAACCAAGGACATTTAGATATATGTCTATATCTCCCTGGTCGAACTCGTATTTCGCGCGTTGGCCCCTGCGTAGCAATAAGTCTCATTTCAACTGTCACTCTAGTACTGATTTAGAGTGGAAATTTGAAATGAGACTTATCGCTGCGTAGGAGCTCACGCATGAAATATGGTTCGATCCGTCTACATAAAGGTAGCATGCGATCGAAGTTGTGTGTGATATGAGATGAACGTAGGAGAAGCAACATTGGCACGTTTTCTTGGCAATCAAGTAGGAAAACGAACAAAGCGAGGAAGAATACGAGTTGATGATAATGTAGGCCACATCAAAAGTACATTATTACCCATGGTGTCCTGACTCCAGAAATTACAAGCTTAAGGATGAAACATCGTTATTACAAACTGCCGTGATCAAACTCGTCATGAGGCTGCTTTTGAGAAGTCATGAAATCATGAAGTATTACTTTCAATCAATCATTCGAATTTTTCAGAAAAACTGAAATCCGTAATTTTCTTTGTCATAAAATATTTTGCCCTACTTTTGACAAGGCTATCTGTCATTTTTTCAAATATATACAGATACTCGCATTTTACGCCCCTACTTGATATTAAAGAGGAACAAAATAAGTAGTGTGCGAGTGATAACATTGAAATGAGACAACAATCTCAGTAATGAAATGAACCGTTCTTTGAAGGGAAATGAATTGTTTAGTGCAGTAAGGCCATGCACTTAAGAAACCACCCAAAGAAACTTTAAGCAACTGAAAAACGACTAAATCTCTTTCTTATAAGGAAATCTTGTGGCTCAAACCCACATAAAGGTTCTTATATTTTTGACTGACACGAGGTCCTGATCTGAAGGTCAGGGAGCATTTCACTTCATGCAACGTTCATAAGAAATTGCTACAAAGATATCTTACACCGAAAAGATTTTTAACTAAATTCTAATTAACTCTAATGACAATCATTAATAGCAGACACACATGGCTAATGTATCTATTAAAAAACCTATTCCGTTGTAACCTTTTTTCAAGAACTTTCCAGTAACAAAAGAAGCTTTCATCCCACAAAATGAAACATGTCACAAATGAAGGAAACATTTCAGGTTGTGGTGTGAAAAAGAGGCTTCAGAAATGTGGTTCCTTACTGTAAGACTAGAATCTTGAAATAAGACCCCTAATTTCATGACCTGTACGATACAAACAGGTCTTTGAAGTCCCTATTCTCCCTACCGCTTTTACTTTAAACTTATTTGGTTAACCTAGATAGCTAGATAGATTCAAAGGAGAACCAACTGCTGCAGCTTGTTGAACTTAGACCAGCTTTGCATTCAAGAAGTTGAAGAAATTTGTAGTTTGACCAAAACGGAACCAAAGCGAATATTGGCTGACATATAAATTCTTTAGTCCCGAAGCAGTAAACTTTCCCAACAGGAAATCGTAGATTTGCTAGAACAGAGGTATCGAGAGCTGAACAAAGGAGGACTTGGCAGCTGCTGCATTATTCTAGAATCACGAAGAAGTTGCCCTTTACCTAAAGGAACAACCCTGTATATCCTAGCTTTACACTGTGATCGAAAGCAGCATTACAAAGCAGTCAAAACGAAACAACGGCAAACCTTAGGAGCTTACAACAGAAGTTTGGATGCCAAAGTCCAACAACCCAAATGTCAGTTCGATTCGACAATGTATCGGCACTTACCACAGGCCTCTTTCTTAGCCGTCTTGATATCCCTTTTCTTTGCACAAGATTCCTTCTCTAGCTCACATTGGCTTGCATATGTCTTCCCGTTGTCACCACAAACAGGAGAATACTTTTCTTCGTTACCACAGACAGGACAGGCACATTCAGCTTTACCGTCACTTCCCTTGATACACTTGCTATAGAATTCACACAACTTCTCCTTGCATGGATCTACGAAAGAAACGTAGAGGACAGACATTTAGCTTGCTTTTTATAAAAACCAGTGCTTCAATAATACACATTGTCAGATTTTTTTCAAAGGAAACAGTATGTTAAAAAGAACACAAGAAACCGAAAATACTTTTCTGACAAGGAATCCGTTGAAATAATGGAAATAATAAGAAAAATTCCGGTTGAAGAAATTACATCTACTCCCTAAAATTTCGTTCTATCCTCCATGTATGAAGAATGATATCTTGCAATTAATATTTTTTCAGCAATGCTAAAGTCTCACGCATCTCAAAATTGATAACTGCTAAAGACATCAAATCTGTGCTACTAGTTACAAATCAGCTACTCATACATCTATATCTTCAAGGTGAGTCAAAAAATACGCATTAGGAGGGCTGTGAAATGAAAAGTATGCGGCCACTATTCAAAACTAAAACATTAATCTATCAGTCATAGGCCAACTTGGATGGTCGATATTTTATTTGGTAACATCACTCATTTTGTAGACCCAAAGAATAGCAAAATGCTCAAAGGGTGTTTGTATCGCAACTAAGATTCCACATTCCATTCTCGTCCATAATTCACTTAGTGCTGAAATTAACATTCTACTCCCGAAACTGACAAGTGTATTGAATTTGAATTTCAATGCGAAATAAATCATGGACCAGAACAGAACGTCGACTTCTCCAATTCCTATATAGGCCATTTACAAACATTTTTGTCATTTTTAGGTCTTTAAGATGAGTGATATTACCCAAAAAACCATTCTAATTTAAGTTCATCTATCAGGATGCCTAGCAGGGCCACATAACAGCATATATTTTCATGTTTCAGATGAAGAACGAAATCCTAACCTAGTGTGGTACATACGTAACTACTTTTTCCTTGGTCTTCTACCACAAATTAAGATCTAAGACACCAAAAACATATCACTTACCTGGCAAGGACTGAGCAACTGCTTTTGAAATAACATCTCCTGTTGGCTTAGAAGGATCCGGTAAAGAAATAACATCTTTTGGACTGCTTGCTATTCCTGCAACATCCGTTTTATCCACTTCTGGTCCAATAGCAATCACTATCACCTTTACACCTTTGTCCTTTAACTGCTTAGCTGTGTCCTCTAATCTTTGATCTCTCATCCCTGTCTTATCAATGAATACAATCAGTGTCTTTGGTACATCTTTCCTTGCTCCGTTCATTATTGAAAAAAGATCATCACGTGCAATTTCAAGAGCTTTCAAAACATTGTTGCCATTTCTTGATCTTCTTAACCGATTAATTCTATCAACAGTCGACTTGGCGTCGATGACATCTCCAAATCTCCATTCTACCCTTGCATCATTGTCATATGAAATAGCACCGATCAATGTAGCTGAACTTGATATGTCATATTTCTCAATCATCTTCTTCGCTAGTTCCTTTTCAGCTGCAAATGTTACAGGTGCATTCTTTCCACTTGAACCAAAGACAATACCAAGGTCAATCTTTATTGGTTTTGCTGTTGAAGAAGGAGATTTTAAAGAAGCCAATCTAAAATCATGTTTACTGTAATTGTGCTTGGTGAGGTTATTGAACAAATCATGACTCCAAAAAACTTTACGGACATCAATTGAAATAAAACATTTTTCAAAGTTTAATTCATCTTGATAAGAAGGAATGTGTTTTCGTGTCAATGCTAAGATAAACTTGAAGCGAAAGGAAAATTCCAGAACAAACACTGTTTGATATAAAACAAAATGTTTCACGCCAATTTATTCAATATCTATTTGACTAAGGGTTTCAGAGAAAATTAATCATGTAATTTAAACAACGAATTGTTTCAAAACAAAATACAGATTCTAATTTACACTTCGGAGAATGAATTTGTAAATAATAAGCTATGTTTGCTGCCAATTCAAAGATCATGTACTCTTTAATGTCTGTACCGATGCTAATCTTTATATGAACTATATCTGATCAATAAGTGAGATCAATTTCAGACAGCAGCTAGAAGATATGGTTTTGGTCCAACTCCAACACTGAATCGCTTCTGCATCATTCATTCATTCGATGACTTATAAGTTTTGAATCTATAAAGCCAGCTTCCATAACACAATACTTTCGAAACAAAATCAATAGAAAATATACATTTATGCATTACCTGTAGCTTTTGCTCCAGCTTTTTCGACAAAATCAACAGCTTTCTTCAAATCATCAACAGAAGGCACACTCATTACACCTTCAACTGAGAATGGCAAAAATGACAAATCATCTTTTCCAACATTTTTACCAATTGCAACAACTGCAACTTTGATACCATTATCTTTCAACTTCTTCCCAACATTTTTCAGTTTCTCTACATCTTTTTGTTCATCTTTCCCAGTCGTAACCAAAACAACAAGTTTGCCAACTCCTTTTCGGTCACTATTCCTTATAATGTCATTGGCTGCTAAATCAAGTGCCTTCTCAATGTTTCTCTTTCCACCAACTGTACCCAGAAAAGGAAGAGACTGCTCAATTGTAGACGTTGATGTTCCATCCTTAACAGAAAGAGCTTGAACCGGATTCATGCCACCAAAGACAGTCAATCCAACATGTGTCTTGTTTGGAGAAATCGTGTAGGATTTCAAAGCTCCCTTCACGAAACGTTTGATCTCAGAGAAAGTGTTCTGAGCAACGTTTTCAGAGCCATCAAGCGCATAAGTAATGTCGATTTCAGCTGAAATACCTGTAAAATAATCACAGCTTTGTAACTCTTGATGTCATTTTGATGTAGATCGATCGGTTATACTGCATCGTTGTATTCTTATTCACTGTGTTGGTTTTTCCAGGGGATTGCCATAAAAGTTAAATGATTGCCATTCTTTCGCCCATTCTCCTCGTCCCACACAACTTCGATCGAATGCCAGCATTATTTAAACAGTTCAAACCAAGGAGATTTAGATACATGTCTATATCTCCCTGGTTCAAACCGTATTTCGCACATTGACTCCTAGTGATGCTAAAGTCCAACAGAAAAAATCTCATCTCACCTTTTGAGCTGATAGAAAAGAGATTTGCACGAATCCATGGAAGATCAGTACACGGGGGGAGGGAGCAGGTGAAATATATTTTGGGCTAACATTGTAAACTTTGAATTGTAATTTATTTTCTTTTGGTATTGTATTTAACTGAATGGATTTGTGCTTAAATAAGATCAAATGACAAGTGTCACTTCGATTCAAAAATGCATCGGTACTTACCACAGGCCTCTTCCTTAGCCGTCTTTATATCCCTTTTCTTTGCACAAGATTCGTTCTCTAGCTCACATTGGCTTGCATAAGTCTTCCCATCGTCACCACAAACGGGAGAATACTGTTCTTTGTTATCACAAACAGGACAAGCACATTCAGCTTTACGGTCACTTCCCTTGATACATTTGCTGTAGAATTCACATAACTTCTTCTTGCATGGATCTATGAGAAAAACAAAAAAGTTGAGTTCTGACATAGAATTGTAGGTTTGAGACGAAAATTTCATATGTACGGAGATACAAATGGTTGAAAAAATGGAGGTCCAATACAAAACCATCGGCACAAAATACCTGCAACGCCATTTCTCCCAAAACGATTTCTCTACCGGGTGAGTCAAAAAAAAAGTCTCGGCGTTTGGTGGGCTGTGGAATAAAAAGTATGTGACTGATATTCAAAACTGAAATGTTCATCAGTCAAAGGTCAACTTAGATGAGAAAATTTTGTTTGGTAGTATCCCTCATCTTACAGACCCCAAAATTAGGAAAATGCTGGTAAAGGGCATGTTTGGGAACAAAAATTCCACATTCCATTCTGGTCCATGATTTACCTATCTAGTGGGATTGAAATTGGAATTCAGCATCTCAAACTGGCAATGTAAACTTCAATGCCACATAAATCATGGACCAGAATGGAATGTGGAATTCTCGATTCCCATACAAACCCCTTACAAGCACTTTGATTGTTGTTGGGTCTTAAAGATGCTTGATTTTACCAAACAAAATTTTTCTCATCTAAGTTAACCTTTGAGTGATAGATTAAGAATTTAGTTTTGAATATCAGTGACATACTTTTTATTCCACAGCCCTCAAAACGCCGAAACTTTTTTTTTTGACTCACCCGGTATTTCAATGTACGAAAAAAATATAAAGAAACAATCATTGTTCAGGAACTCGAAATCTGGAAAAAATCAAAGGGTTCATACATTTTCAGATAGCCACAGAGTACCTGTTTGAAAATAAACATCATCCGTGTGTTTATTGTTATAAATCAAATGCTCCTAAAGCACTTAAGTCTCCAGTATTTCTTTCATATTACACGATGTATTTTAAATTAATCAACTTCTGACGAGCGTATGTTTAGCGAAAGTTCTAAGGTATACACAGAATTATTTTTACCTGGCAACGACTGTGCAGTGGCTTTTGAAATAACATCGGCTGCTGACTTAGAAGGATCAGGTAAAGAAATAACATCCTTTGGAGTGCTTGCTATTCCTGTAACATCCTTCTTATTTACTTCTGGTCCGATTGCAATCACTATCACCTTTACACCTTTGTCCTTTAACTGCTTAGCCGTGTCCTGTAATCTTTGATCTTTCATCTCTGCCTTGTCAATGAATACAATCAGTGCCTTTGGTACATCTCTTCTTGCTCCGTTCTTTATGGAGAAAAGATCATCACGTGCAATTTCAAGAGCTTTCAAAACATTGTTGCCATTTCTTGATCTTCTTAACCGATTAATTCTATCAACAGTCGATTTGGCGTCGATAACATCTCCAAATCTCCATTCTAAATTTGCATCATTGTCATATGAAATAGCACCAATCAATGTAGCTGAACTTGATATGTCATATTGCTCGATCATCTTTTTCGCCAGTTCCTTTTCAGCTGCGACTGTTACAGGTGTATTCTTTCCGCCGGAGCCAAAGACAATTCCCAGATCAAGCTTTGTGGCTTTTGCTGCAAAAACAAGGATATTTTAGAATAAAGATACTTCATAAAACGGCGCTCTTCAAGTCAAAAAGACTTCTCTCTAGCTTGTGGATTATCGAGCCGTTTTAGCTGGCCACTAAACGCAAAACTATCCCGAGGATGATTATATGAAAGCAACAAATGATTCCTGGCCTAGACAAAAAGCATGGTGTTATATTTTAAGAGTCAGTTGTAAAGGAAAATTGATAATGGACATTAAGAACAGCCTGTTGAATTTTCTTGAAACGTAAAAGAAACAGTAAGTTAATGGACAACCTTTAGCCAACAGGAATAACAATTTCGTTTTAAATAAGAACGAATTCACATTACACACATTTTCTGAAAAAGTAAATCTTTGATGTAAAGCAATCGGAGAATACCTTTAAAAGTAGCACTTATATGCAAGGGCTTCCTTCCTTTATCTCAAAAATTGAAATATAAAGAATATTCAACTAGCAGTCTCGTTATGAAATCTTTAAATATCACATCCCAGCTGTCAAAAATTGAAATATGAAGAATGAAAATGTTAAATCTACTCAAACATACTTAAGTGAAATAATCGAGAAAACATCATGTTGATAAAAAAGGTAGCGAAAAGAACGTAAATGAATGTCACCTGAAGCTTTTCCGCCAGCCTTCTCAACAAAATCAACAGCTGTTGGCAAATCATCAACAGAAGGCACGCTCATCACTCCTTCGTCAAAGAATGGCACAAACTGCAAATCGTCTTTTCCAGTATCTTTGCCAATTACAACAACTGCAACTTTGATGCCATTGTCTTTCAACGACCTCCCAACAGCTTTCAATTTCTCAACATCATTCCCTTCGTCTTTTCCAGTTGTAATCAAGACAATGAGTTTGCTAACTCCTTTTCGTTTGCTTTTCAGTATCAAGTCATTTGCAGCTGAATCAAGTGCCTTCTCAAAATTTCTCTTCCCACCTACTTTATCCATGAAAGCCATTGCCTGCTCTACAACTGCATTTGATGTTCCATCTTCCGTAGAAAGAGCTCGAACTGGATTCATGCCACCATAAACTGTCAACCCGACATGAGTCTTGTTAGGTGATATCGTATACGATTTCAAAGCTCCATTTACGAATCGCTTCATCGCGGAGAAGGTCTTTTGAGCAACGGACGCTGATCCATCAAGGGCATAGATGATGTTAAGTTTTGCTGAGACGCCTGGGAAAAGAAGAATCATTACAATTTTAGACACTATCATTAGATTTTATGCACAGTGAAGTTGAAGAGGGTCTGATCTCACAGAATAACGCAGAAATCATTCTAAACTATCAGATTCCACTTTTTAAAAAAAGCTTCAAACATTTAAATCTACATATAGATATTCAGGGGGGAGAAAATTTCATCCATTCAGCATAATTGCATTTATCAATACTCTATATTTTCAAGCATAAAAACAACATGTGTAAAATTTTCCAAAACCGTCGAAAATAACATCATGAAATAATACCTCACTGTCAAAGATGTGCTATGGGCAAAGACAATTATCGAAAATTTTCAAAATAGCATAAAAAAGATCAGCTTGGATAGAATTAAAGACATTATTAGTTATTTAGTGTCACGGAAATACGCAACATTTCATTTCATGTTCATTTCATTTCATCAACAATTCAAGCTGATAACTTCTATACAATATATCTACGACAGAATTAAACTTCTTTTGGGGAAAAACTCACATGGCTTAAAGGAAGTGCTAATAGAACTTACCACAGGCCTCTCTCTTGACTGCCCTGATTTCCTTTTTCTTTGCACAAGATGTTTTCTCCAGTTCGCATTGATTTGCATAAGTTTTTCCGTCATCTCCACAAACAAGTGAATATTTGCCATTTTTTGCACACACAGGACAGGCACATTCCGCCTTTCCATCATGCTGCTTCAGACATTTCCCATAGAATTCACATACTTTCTCTTTGCATGGATCTACAAAAAAAGGAGTCGCGTATCACATGAAAACATGTCAGATCTCAACCTACCTTTGCTAAAGTGCCTTTTAGCAAACACAAGTAGTGCAAAGCATCCCAGAGAAAGGGAGGTATGCTGGATCGTCGCATAGAGTTATGAATTGTTCGAAATTTTCACTGGACAAAAATTTAAATCGTCCAACCTTAAAGCCAATACAAAAAATTCAACACTTTCATTACCTGAATAAAATACGTTAAATTTTGCAAGGAAAAAATAAATTTGACTTCACTTTTTGTATCTTTTGATAGGCCTACGATACTTAGGACCATTTTTTCGTCCAATCTAAAGGGAAATAAAAATTGATGTTTCGAATAGGCATTTAGATCAAATAGATTAAATTATACCTGGTAATGACTGTGCAGTGGCTTTTGAAATAACATCTTCTGCTGACTTAGAAGGATCAGGTAACGAAATAACATCCTTTGGGCTGCTAGCAATTCCTGTAACATCCTTCTTATCAACTTCTGGTCCCATCGTAATCACAATCACTTTCACGCCTCTGTCTTTCAACTGCTTAGCCGTGTCCTCCAACCTTTGATCTCTCGCCTCTGTCTTATCAATGAATGCAATCAGTGTCTTTGGCACATCTTTTCTTGCTCCGTTCTTTATAGCGAAAAGATCGTCACGTGCAACTTCAAGAGCTCTCAAAACATTATTGCCATTTCTTAATCTTCGTAACCGATCAATTCTAGCGACAATCGACCTTGCGTCAACGGCATCTCCAAGCCTCCATTCTACTCTAGCATCATTGTCATATGAAATAGCACCAACTAATGCAGCAGAATTTGATATGTCATACCTCTCAATCATCTTCTTGACTAGTTCCTTTTCAGCTGCGAATGTTGACGGGGCATTCTCTCCATTGGATCCAAACAAAATGCCCAGGTCGAGCTTCACTGGTTTTGCTGTAAGAATTAAAATAAAAAAATCCCTGTCATCTGTATGATCCTTTTAGATCAAACCTCTGAACTGTTTTATCTTTTTTTTGATGATAGGATTTATATCAGCATTTTTTGCTCTCTTGAAGGTCTAACCCAACAAACCGTCACATTGCAACAAGCTGTCATAATGCGAAATTGTTTCAAAAAAGATTCACAGTGTGAGTCCTTGGGTCTTTCTGCACGAGCTATGACGACCAAAACGACTTAGTCTGGATAAGGTTTAACGGAATGGAAAAGTCTGATCTGCGGTAAGTAGTAGAGGGTACAGTTGATTGTTTATTCGTATTCGCAAGCAGACAGCCTAGCAGTTTGACGCTTGAGAAAAAAAGCTCCTCGTTTAAATTCACCTAACCAGGCTACCCAACCTCCATAATTTACGATAGTTCAGCAAAATAAAGGAAAAATTAATGTGCTCATTTGAATATAAACAAACATAGGGTGTTAAAACTAAGGCGTACTTCTGCTTTGATTTTGTACACACCCCTCCCTGGGGTGTATAGGGTAGTGGATAATTGGGCCTAACACCTAATTTGCCTAGATAGACATTGTGATGATGAGAGGATATGATGAGCACTGACAGTCCCTTGTTGGAAAATAGTGCAGATTTGGTAAATCTGAGGGGCTATACTTTTCAATAACTATTTTGCAAGTTCTTGAAAATACTTTCTGTATTTCTATTGATTTCGACCAAGTATTAATTGAAAGTATGAGCGCTTGAAGGCATATTATCTATACATACAGCACATAGCGAGCAATACTCGTTATAAGTAAGAACTACCTGTTGCTTTTGCTCCAGCTTTCTCAACAAAATCAACAGCTTTCTTCAAATCATCAACAGAAGGAATACTCATTACACCTTCAACGGAGAATGGTAAAATTGGCAAAACATCTTTCCCAGCATCTTTACCAATTGCAACAACTGCAACTTTGATGCCATTATCTTTCAACTTCCTTCCAACAGCTATCAATTTCGCAACATCATTCCCTTCGTCTTCTCCAGTTGTAATCAAAACAATGAGCTTGCTAACTCCTTTTCGCTTGCTGTTCAGTATCAAGTCATTTCCAGCTGAGTCAAGTGCCTTCTCGAGATTTCTCTTTCCACCTACTCTATCCATGAAAGCAACTGCCTGTTCCACAACTGCATTTGATGTTCCATCCTCTATAGAAAGAGCTCGAACCGGATTTTTGCCACCAACGACTGTCAGACCGACATGAGTCTTGTTGGGAGATATCGTGTATGATTTCAAGGCTCCATTTACAAATGTTCTCATTTTGGAGAAGGTCTTCAGAGGGACGGACTCTGAACCATCGAGTGCATAAATAATGTCAAGTGGAGCAGAAATGCCTGTAAAATAGCAATTGCTTACTTTCCAATGGAATAAATAATGCATTCTAAATGTTAAGAGAACAAGAACATCCAATAATCAGTCTTTCAAATCGATCAACCATCGACAAGGTATTTGTAACGTACTGACTGTTTGTCCCAGCAGGCTTTAATGCTTATCCCAGTAGTGAAAGGAAACGACTACTTCTATTCCAGTGGCAGGAGTCGAAATGCGACCCTTTTACATTTTCCCTTGGGAGCAAAGCAATGATATTAATGTTGCTAACTTAAACTTAAATAAAATCTTGGAAAATCATTGGTTACAACTGCAAAAAGAAACCTTCTGCTGACTGCTGACAACTGTAATCATAATTGATTTTGTGCTTAAAGGTATATTTGATACAATTTAATAAGCTACAATTGAATTTGACGAGAAAATGGAACATTTCTATGCTCATACCACGAAAAATTGGGGCTCTTTTGGCTGTTTTCCCACTAGTGGAAAATCCTTAACAAATACCCTGACCTTCGAGGAATTGTATTAAAAGCTAGAAATAACACTGGCATAGCTATAACTAAATCCAAAAACCAGGTGAGTTAGGATCAAATATTTTCAAAGAGTTGACACATCATTCTGACATACACGATAGTCACGAGAAATCTTTGTGGCTGTTGTTGTTATAAAATTTCAGTAACCTTTTAGTCATAGCCTCACAAGAACTCGAAACAGCCACCCAAGCACATCGCTACCCTTTCCCGATCTTGTTAAATCTTACCACAGGCTTCTCTCTTCGCCACCTTTATATCTGTCTTCTTTTCACATGATGCTTTTTCCAGTTCACACTGACTTGCATATGTTTTCCCATCGTAACCACAAACTGGAGAATATCCATTTTTGCTGTCGTCGCAGACGGGGCAAGTACATTCAGCTTTACCATCACTTTTCTTGATGCATTTACTGAAGAATTCGCATAATTTCTTTTTGCAAGGATCTAAATAAGGTGATGCAAACTTATCAACATGAATGATCAAAGACTTAAGTGAAATCAAATTACATCCAAAGTTCTTCTTTACGAGAAAGAGACATTCTGATGTGCTAACAATGCTAAAGGGAATCGACATAGTTAAAATCTAGGCCGGCAAGGTTCAAAGTAAGATTCTATTGTATTCAACAACTTTGAC
Source organism: Aurelia sp. 3 sensu Dawson et al. (2005) (assembly GCA_964020215.1). NCBI lineage: Eukaryota > Metazoa > Cnidaria > Scyphozoa > Semaeostomeae > Ulmaridae > Aurelia > Aurelia sp. 3 sensu Dawson et al. (2005). Next base: position 6,448,003 of record OZ026584.1, read on the forward strand.
ACCTGTGGATTAATTGTGCGACGAAGAAAAAATTGTTTGTGGGCATTTCTTCAGCATATCCATAGCAGCTTGTCGACATAGCCATGTCTGTTACCTGAACAAGGTACTCGAACTTTCGCATATGCCTCAGTTATCCTTAACAGGAACAGTCTTTCAGTAGAAATTCATGCTAATTTCAAAAACGGCGATGTTAAACAATCATTAATTTAAATAAGTATGTGACATTTTGTATAGGCTATTAAGTTGTTAATTGTGAAGTAATCATATGATGAAAATGAATAATGATAATGATCAATCTGTCAACATGTTGAAAATACTGTACACTAATTGAACCAAGTACCAATATCCATTATGCATAGCACTTTGCTCTCATATTTGAAGTCCAATGTTGCAGCTTTGATGACTGCTCAAGCTTATCTTCTGAATGAACTTTTATCAATTATTCCATACAATAATATTTAAAGGTGACATTATTTTCATAATACGTATCTATGTGCAGAATAAGAACTGCACAGACTATTGTCTAATGCTAACATTGCTATCATCTGTATACAGAAAAAGTCATTTACCTGGTATCGACCGTCCAATACCTTTAGAAATCACATCTTCCGATGGTTTAGAAGGATCAGGTGATGATATAAGATCCTTTGGACTGCTCGCTATTCCTGCAACATCCTTCCTGTCTACTTCTGGTCCCATTGCAATCAGCATCACATTTACACCTTTGCCCTTCAACTGCTTAGCTGTGTCCTTCAGCCTTTGATCTCCCACCTCTGTCTTATCAATGAATATAATCAGTGTCTTTGGTATACCTCTTCTTGCTCCGTTCTTAATTGAAAAAAGATCATCACGTGCAATTTCAAGAGCTTTCAAAACATTGTTCCCATTTCTATATCTTCGTAATCGATCAATTTTGTCAACAGTCGATCTTGCGTCTATAACATCTCCAAACCTCCACTCTACCTTCGCATTATTGTCATATGAAATAGCAGCAACCAGTGTTCCAATACTTGATATTCCTAACTTCTCAACAATCTTCTTAGAAATGTCTTTCTCCAGAGCAAATATGTCATCAGCATTCTTTCCATTAGCACCAAGCATAAATCCAAGATCAAGCTTCACAGGTTTCGCTAGGAATAAGAGATCTTTCGTAAACACAAGATGTTCTTCTAAATTTCTTGATAAATAATCAGGCCCTTCTTATTTCACATCAGGCATCAACATGAATTGTCTGGCGAAAAAAATTGCGTAACTTTTTGAATGGACGTAACATGAAATGGAAGAGACTTTCTTTGTCATCTGATGGAATACCGCAGAGCTTTATGAATTTGGAAATCAAAATAAAAATCTGAAAGAACCTTTCTTTAAAATGTACGCTTAAATGGTATTAAAAAGCCCACACCTACTGACAACTTATGAAGACCAACTATTCAGATCAAAACACGCCCTTTTAAATTGACCTCATTTATCTCAATCATGTATCAGTTTACATAGCAACATGTATGTAAAGGTTTGCATTGGTTTAGTTACTAACACTCTGATGGTAGCGTAGATCTGGAAGCCCTTAGTGTGCCATGTGCTTAGACCATCCTTCGTTCCTTGCATCTGCTATTTCTGTACCATATTTCCTTGAACTGAATGGCTTCAAAGTTTCAAAGAAACTTTGGACTTCTCTGATATCTTCAGAATTTTTGTTTCAGAATTAGATTGTTTTTAATCTATTTTAAGAATTCAAGAAAATTTTTAGAGAAAACTTAACAGAATGGTAATTTCTAAACTTTGTGAGGAATCATATAATTTTCAGGACGGACTTAGTTTCTGAAAGTTTAAAATATAGTAACAAGCAAAGGCCTATCACTCTTCTGGTTTACAATTTAAAAAAAATTGATAATGTCAAATCCCCAAATGAGCTGAAATATAAAATACACCGTACTTTCCAGAAAAATTTACGTTTCTAAATGTCCAATGGTAAGATTATAGTAAGTGAGCTAAAACTTCTTTCAAGCCAGACAGTTCAAAAAAAAATAGGCCACAGAATTTCAATGTACGTTTTTACACCAATGAAAACTTATGCATAGCACTCCTAAAAAGCCTACTACATTTGATGATTTCGACACGAGCGTGGATATTGTTTAGCTCGGTTTACCTAAAGGAACAATAGCATGCGTAGGGGCTTTCTTTCTTTTACTTGCAGATTAAATCATTTAACTATGCCACCAGTTAGTCTTGAAGATTCATACGTACATACCAGCATTCTATGATACACAAATTCAAGCTTTATAACTCATAATGGTACCACATTCAGAAGTCAATTTCATATACCTGCTGCTTTTCCACTTGAATCTAGTACCAGTGTTAATGCCTTCTTCAGATCATTAGCATCTTCGACTTTCACTACATTTCCGTCTTTTCCAATCTTCTTCAAATCTTCATCTTTCAATTCATTTCCTATTCCAATCACAACTAAGGAGACCTTTTTCCTTCTCAATTCATCCAAAACCATCTTCATTTCATTTCCTTTATCGCTCTGTGAGTCTGAACCACTCATCGTTAATATCAAAACTTTTCCTGCCGTTTTGTCTCTGCTGCTCGATGTTGTCCTCTCAAACATTTTCATATCTGCAAACTTCAATGCATCAATCAATCTTCTTTCTCCGCCAACTCGCTTTGCATCTTCAATCCCTTGTTCAACAACTGACTTGTAAATACCATCCTTCAGGTCTACATCTTTGATTTGTTTATTACCGTACGTCATTACTGCAACGCGAGTTTCATTGGACGATATGTTGTATGCTTTTAGAGATCCTTTCATCAATTCCTTCAGTTTGTTGAATGTACTCATTCCTACATCTTTTGAACCATCCAACGCAAATACAACATCTAGCGGTTCAGAGATGCCTGTAAAAGGTACGGTTTTCGATTAGAAGCATAATAAAGAGAAGTCAACAGTGCTTTACACGGTAATGTCTTTGCCTAGATATGCTTATATATGGTCCACGAACAAAACTCTTTACGTCAAAAAAATTCGAATTAGTCAAAAAACTGATTGTCCCTCGGACAACTTTAAAAAGAAGTTTAATTATTGAGCTTCCAAAGAATCTAGAAAGTTCTTTGCACTTGACTTTTATGGAATAAGCGTTATGTGATCAATGGCATTCAAAATTCTTTACGCACGTGGCGCATTCTGCAAAAATTCTTACTATCCAAAAATAATCATCTGCTTTAGAAAGAATTAACACAAAAAGAAAAATGTAATTAAGATGTAAATAGCTGGAAATATGTGTTGATCATTTACAGAATTACAGGTATATTTCTGAAAAAACAATAGACTAAAAAGAATAGAAAATGCCTCAACATAAGAATTCAAGGAAAAAAACATTTAGCCATTTAATTCAGATGACTCACCACATGCTTCTCTCTTGACTACTCTCACTTTCATTTTCCGTTCACAAGTAACTCTTTCTAATTCACATTGAGTTGCATATGTTTTTCCATCATCACCACAAACAGGGGAATGTTTTTCATCCATTGCACATATTTGGCAAACGCAGTCTGCTTTGTTATCATTTCTTCGAAGGCATTTACCATTGAAGTCACAAGTTTGCTTCTTGCAAGGGTCTACAGCGTAAGGTAATGAAATAAGGGGAATAAGACAAAATTTCAAACTCAAGCAGATGAGACATATTCGTTTTACTTTTTTTAAACAGGTAAAACAAAGAACACAACGTGACGAATGTGTCAGCAGATTACATGAAAATTCGTTATTGGTATCATCTTCACTGCAACAGATGGCAGCATGAAAGGTCCTGCCCTTAAAGAACCAACACTATCAAACTTAGGAATACATTATTCTCAAGAAAAAGAATTTTTGGAGACATTTTGCAATCTAAATGGCTAGAAATGGCTGAGTTTGGGTATCATTTCCGCAATAATTTCTCTCTCGCTGTGTCCAATTACTTGTGGATGCTATAATATCAATTGTTTGACGATACATCATTCCTACAATAGACAGCAACTGTCAAAGGTCACTTCAAATGAAACATCAACATCCCTATTAGCCTTTCTCAAGGAGATTGACGGACAATGACATCGTAATTGTTTAGATCATAATTTGTCCTTTGCACAGAAAACCTTTTTTAGAACACATTTCTATGATAATACCTCAGGAGGGACCAATGGTCACACTGACCTTTTTAATGCTATCCCTGCAATTTTCAACCTGGGGTATTTAATAGAGTAATTATTTGGTTTTTTCCTGTCAATTTTGTACATCTGTAAACTGATTCGTATTCTTTTTTATCAATAATTGCAATTTTAATTGATGGCAAAAATATATATCATATATATAAAATGAAACAAAACTCTATTGAAGTATCATCACATGAATTCCGCCAGATACTGTCAACGCAAAAAAGTCAACTTACCAGGCTTCGATTGTTGAACAGCTTGCAAAATAACATCTTCAACTGATGTAGACAAATCACTTGGTTTGATCAAATCTTTTGGGCTACTTGTTATTCCTGCAACATCCTTCTTATCTACTTCTGGTCCAATTGCAATCACAATCACCTTTACACCTTCGTCCTTTAACTGCTTAGCAGTATTCTCTAATCTTTGATCTCTCACCTCTGTCTTATCAATGAACACAATCAATGTCTTTGGTACACCTCTTCTTGCTCCATTATTTAATGAGAAAAGATCATCACGTGCAATTTCAAGAGCTTTCAAAACATTGCCGCCCTTCCTCAATCTCCTCAATTGATCAATGTTATAAATAGTTGATCTAGCATCCACCACATCTCCCAATCTCCAAGCAAGTCTTGCATTACTATCATAAACAATAGCTCCTACTAATGTGCTTGTCCTTGAAATATCAAATTTGTTAATCATCTTCTTAGCAAGTTCTTTCTCCTGAGCAAATGTAGCATCTGCGTTCTTTCCATTAACACCAAACACAAATCCAAGATCTAGCTGCACAGGTTTCGCTGCAAATAAGAGACCCTCCTCGCGTCATATCATAAAAATAATCAATGATTGTAAAAATCATTGTGATGAACTTGCTCCTATCATCAATACATGTGAAATCAACATGTGAACTCATGTGAAATGCAAGTTGTCAAAAAGTAAACAACGCTATCCAATGGCTCACAAGTCAGTGACCTCAAAACATAGTTCACTCGAAAAACAAATGCCTCCAATATGCAGCATGAAATTGTCATATGAGAGGCTTCTTGACCAACAATAGCATAACAAGAACCTTTCAAGTTTTCACGACATACGTCAAACTTTATTTTCCAGTGCCATGAAAATTATCAAATCAAAAGAGAATCTTTCATATGATATGGCAGAATCTTTTAAGGAGAATAGATTTAACATTTAATTCCTAAAACAGCTCTCACAAAAATCAGATTCACACATTAGAGCTCCTAAAACAAGATTTAAGATTAAAGATTCAAAATACCTGAAGCTTTTCCACTTGCATCTAATACAGGTGTTAATGCTTTTTTCATATCATTAGCATCTTCCACTTTCACAACATTTCCATCTTTTCCAATCCTCTTCAAATCTTCATCTTTCACTTTATTTCCTACCCCAATAACAACTAACGAGATCTTTTTCCTTTTCAATTCATCCAAAACCATCTTCATTTCATTTCCTTTATCAATCTGTGAATCTGAACCACTTATCATTAATATCAACACATTTCCTGCCGTTTTGTCTCTGCTGCTCGATGCTGTCTTCTCAAACATTTTCATAGCTGCAAATTTCAGTGCATCAATCAATCTTCTTTCTCCGCCAACTCGCTTAGCATCTTCTATCACTTGCTCAACAACTGATTTGTAAACACCATCCTTTAGGTCTACATTCTTCAGTTGTTTATTACCGTATGTCATTACTGCAATACGGGTTTCATTGGTAGATATGTTGTATGCTTTTAGAGATCCTTTCATGAATTCTTTCATTTTGTTGAATAAGTTGATATCTACATCTCTTGAGCCATCCAAAGCAAATACGACGTCTATCTGTTCAGAGAAGCCTGAAAAGTACCACTTGTGGTCAGATGCTATGCTTATTGCAGATGAGTTAAAAATACTTACACTTAATGTCCCTACCAACAAACAACTCAGTCGTTTGTCTATCATTAGGCAGTTTACACTTGAAAAAAAGCAATGAAAAAAGTCAAAATGCAAGTCGTGTTTCGATGAAATTTTCGACATAAAAAGTTTAGGTCAAAGTGTAATTCTCTTCTTGCCGATTCTATAATAATGGACTTTGCCTTCAAACTTTCCTAATTTTAGAGCATATTTTTTACAGAATTTAAAACACTCCAAACAAGCAAAGAGTTTTATGAAAATCTATGACAACATACAGTAATCACTTTCAAACGAACGATACAATTCCTGTTATCTGATTACAACAGAAGAAAATAAATTTTTCTTACATTCGAACAAAAATTTACACTACAATTTTTCTAGTTACACTACTTACAGAATACTTAATGACACCTCCAGAATGATGGCACTGGGTGCAAAATACATATGACTTCTCCGTGGCATTAGAAAAAACTAAGAAGATTTACAGATTAATTAAGAAAGGAAATAAATACAAGACCTGGGAAAAAAAGTAAAGAGCACTACACTATAAGATTACATAACACCTCAACATAACAATTTAGGGCAATAAAAATTACGCCATTCAATCAAGATAACTCACCGCATGCTCCTTTCTTTACTACTTTCACGCTCTTCTTCTGTTCACATGAAGATCTTTCCAATTCACATTGACTTGCATACGTTTTTCCATCATCACCACAAACAGGGGAGTACTTTTCATCCTTTGCACATATTTGGCAAACGCATTCTGCCTTGTTGTCATTTCTTCGAAGACATTGACCATTGAAGTCACAAGTTTGCTTCTTGCAAGGATCTGCATCGTAAGGAAAGTAAATCAAAATAACAAAATCAAGTAGACTTAGTTGTTTTGGTTTCCTGTTTTTGGATCAGTACTTGGCACACAGCGTACAGCTTTAAAAAATTTATCAGTAAACGATGTAAAACAAACTATTACTTGCGGCATTTTGACTAAAATAAAGGCAGCAAGAAAGGTTTTGTCATTAAAGAGCAACAAACATCAAATTCAGCAATTTACAATCCTGAAGGTAAAGACTTTTGGGGAAATTCTGCGGTCTAAATGGCTACAAATGAACTTGTATTGCCATCACTGCAGCAATATTTTTACTTTTGTGCTTTCCGTTTCTTGCGCAGTAGATGCTGTGTTATCTACTGTTTGATGCATAAATTCTTCCTACCACGGATCACAACTTTCCAAGGTCACTTCAAAAGAAGTTTAACTTCCCTTATACCCATATTTTTTCAAGGAAAATGACGGAATATTCCCTTCAGGATAGAGAATTCTGTAGATCATAAAATACAAACAAATTCTGTGAAGTATCGCTACAGAAATTAGGCCAAATGACATCAACCTAAAAGAGTCAACTTACCAGGTTTCGATTGTTGAACAGCTTGCAAAATAACAACTTCAACTGACTTAGACAAATCACTTGGTTTGATCAAATCTTTCGGGCTGCTTGCTATTCCTGCAACATCCTTTTTGTCTACTTCTGGTCCAATTGCAATCACAATAACCTTTACACCTTTGTCCTTTAACTGCTTAGCTGTATCCTCCAACCTTTGATCTCTTGTCTCTGTCTTATCAATGAACACAATTAATGTCTTTGGTACACCTCTCCTTGCTCCGTTCTTCATCGAGAAAAGATCATCACGCGCAATTTCAAGAGCTTTCAAGATACTGTTGCCATTTCTCAGTCTTCGTAATCCATCAATTCTGTAAACAGTTTCTCTAGCATCAATCGCATCTCCAAATCTCCAAGCAAGTCTTGCATTCGTATCATAAATAACAGCTCCTACTAAAGTGCTTGTCTTTGATATATCGAATTTCTCAATCATCTTCTTGGCAAGTTCCTTCTCTCGAGTAAACGTAGCATCAGCATTCTTTCCATTAGCACCAAACACAAATCCAAGATCCAATTGCACGGGATTCGCTGCAAATAAGAAACCCTCCAAATGCTATACCGTAAAGATAGTAAATGGTCTTAAATGAATCATTGTCTTGAAGTTGTATTCAACGTAAACCTCATGAACGTAAACAACATTTTTTTCACAGGCTTTTCAAATCAAACCACGTTTACACCGTGCGAGTACAGTCCTGATCCGTTAAAAAGTCGTTACGGCTTGTGAAAGCTTACCTTTCTCCAGAACAACAGAGAAGAAGGTGCAGAAGTGTTCTAGTTAAGCAGTTGCAGTGCAAACTGAAGGCTGATCCAACAAACTTTCATTACAGATCCAGAGTTGTACCGAAACATTGTAAACTGGGCCTTAGTGACTTTAAATTCTTCGGAAAAAATAAATTTCCTGTAATATGAAACCTAATATTTTCATATTTCATATATTAGGCTTGGTGAAACTTTGACTACCAGGAAGATAGCAAGAAGCCATCTAATATTCACGACACATGGAGCGCTTGATGAGATTTCCTGCACCACCATTTCGATCTAATTCTTAAATGTGAGAGGGAATTAATTTTTCAAATGATATGGTAGAATCTTTTGAGGAGAATAAATTTAACATTCAATACTTAAAAAATTTCTCACAAATGAAATTCTAAAAACAGATTGACACTTTACAGCTCATAAAATGCCATGTAAGACTTAAGATCTCAAATACCTGTAGCTTTCCCACTAGCATCCAATACAGGTGGTAATGCCTTCTTCAAATCAGCAGGATCCTCCACTTTCACGACATTTGCATCTTTTCCAATCTTCTTCAAATCTTCATCTTTCACTTTATTTCCTATTCCAATCACAACTAACGTGATCTTTTTCCTTTTCAATTCATCCACAACCATCTTCATTTCACTCCCTTTATCAATCTGTGAGTCTGAACCACTCATCATTAATATCAACACCTTTCCTGCTGTTTCGTCTCTGCTTCTCGATGCTGTCTTCTCGAACATTTTCATAGCTGCAAACTTCAGGGCATTAATCAATCTTCTTTCTCCACCAACTCGCTTTGCATCTTCAATCGCTTGTTCAACAACTGATTTGGAAACACCATCCTTTAGGTCTACATTCTTCATTTGTTTGCCACCGTATGTCATCAATGCAATACGAGTTTCATTGGTAGATATGTTGTATGCCTTCAGAGATCCTTTCATGAATTCTTTCATTTTGCTGAATAACTTGATATCTACATCTCTTGAGCCATCCAAAGCAAATACCATGTCTATCTGTTCAGAGAAACCTGAAAAGTACGATTTTGTGGTTGGATGCTATGCTTATTGCAGATGAGTTAAAACTACTTACACTTAATGTCCAAACCAACAAACAACTTCGTCGTTTGCCTATCATCAGGTACTTTACACTTGGAAAAGGCAACAAAAATAGTCAAAGTGCAAGTCGTGTTTCGATGAAATGTTCGACATAAAGAGTTTAGGTCAAAGTGTGATTCTCTTCTTGCCGATTCTATAATAATGGACTTTGTCTTCAAACTTTCCTATCCTTAGAGCATATTTTTACACAATTTAAAACACTCCAAACATGCGATCAGTTTTATGAAAATCTAAGACAACATACAGTAATCACTTTCAAACGAACGATACAATTCCTGTTATCTGATGACAACAGAAGAAAATATATTTTACTTACATTCGAATAAAAATTTACACTACAACTTTTCTAGTTACACTACTTACAGAATACTTAATGACACCTCCAGAATGATGGCACTGGGTGCAAAATACATATGACTTCTCCGTGGCATCAAAAAAACTAAGAAGATTTACAGACTAATTAAGAAAGGAAATAGCTACAAGACCTGGGAAAAAAAGTAAAGAGCACTACACTATAAGATTATATAATACCTCAACAATTTAGGGCAATAAAAATTACGCCATTCAATTAAGATAACTCACCGCATGCTTGTTTCTTTACTACTTTCACACTCTTCTTCTGTTCACATGAAGATCTTTCTAATTCACATTGACTTGCATACGTCTTTCCATCATCGCCACAAACAGGGGAGTACTTTTCGTACCTTGCACATATTTGGCAAACGCATTCTGCTTCGTTGTCATTTCTTCGAAGACATTGGCCATTGAAGTCACAAGTTTGCTTCTTGCAAGGATCTGCAGCGTAAGGAGAGTAAATAAATCAAAATTACAAAATCAAGTAAACTTAGTTGTTTTGGTTTCCGGTTTGATAAATGATAATCCAGTATTTCCAGTAAATGATATCAAAATCATTATTTGTGGCATCTGAATACAATTAAAGGCAGCATGAAAGGTCCTGTCATTAAAGAGCAACAAAAATCTAATTCAGGAATTTACAATCCTCAAGGTAAAGACTTTTGGCGAAATTCTGCAGTCTAAATGGCTACAAAGGATTTTGTATTAGAATCACTTCATCAATATCTTTACTTTCACTGCTTTCCGTTACTTGCATGGTAGATGCTATGTTATCTACTGTTCGATGCATAAATTCTTCCAACCACGGATCATAACTTTCAAAGGTCTCTTCAAAAGAATTTATACTTCCCTTATGCTCTTATTTCTCAAGGAGAATGACGGAATATTCCCTTCAGGAGAGAGAATTCTGTAGATCATAAAAGACAAACAAATCATGTGAAGTATCACCACATAAATTACGCCAAATAACATTAATGCAAAAGAGTCAACTTACCAGGTTTCGATTGTTGAACAGCTTGCAAAATAACATCTTCAACTGATTTAGACAAATCACTTGGTTTGATCAAATCATTTGGGCTGCTTGTTATTCCTGCAACATCCTTCTTATCTACTTCTGGTCCAATTGCAATCACAATCACCTTTACACCTTCGTCCTTTAACTGCTTAGCTGTGTCCTCTAACCTTTGATCTCTTGCATCTGTCTTATCAATGAACACAATCAATGTCTTTGGTACACCTCTCCTTGCTCCGTTCTTTATTGAGAAAAGATCATTCCGTGCGATTTCAAGAGCTTTCAAGATACTGTTGCCATTTCTCAGTCTTCGTAATTGATCAATTGTGTAAATAGTTGACCTAGCATCCATCAGATCTCCCAATCTCCAAGCAAGTCTAGCATTCGTATCATAAACAACAGCTCCTACTAACGTGCTTGTCTTTGATATATCGAATTTTTCAATCATCTTCTTGGCAAGTTCCTTCTCTCGAGTAAAAGTAGCATCAGCATTCTTTCCATTAGCACCAAACACAAATCCAAGATCCAATTGCACGGGTTTCGCTGGAAAAGTGACATAAAACAGTGTAATTTATATTGTCGTACAAGTTACACTCTCTATGAAATTTGAATAAAGATAATGACATAGGCTATGAAACTACAATGTCTATCGTTAGTTTTCATAATACGAAACGGTCACACTTCCTCAGAAAGCAACATGTTATTGGTTCTTGAATAATGAAGAAATAATGAGAGAATAACGACAGAAAAGTCTGAATATCTGGGATCCCTTTTAGAAAGAAAAACATGTGAAAGTCCAGGAAATCCACAAAAAACCTGACACAGTGGAACAACAATTACAGAGTGGGGCAAATTGGTGATTTTGCAGACATTCATGGACACTTCCACGGAACTAAATGTTACAGGAGCAGTTGGCAGCTCATTTTTGAGTATGAGAGGGATAAATCAAATGGCTCATGAAAAACTTTAAAACTTTAATATTCAGGGGGTAGGGGCCTGATATTTTATATTTAGACTTTGAACCCAGAATCGCTGTTATACTCCTCGGTCCCAAGAAAATCAGCAATAGTGACTGATGGATCAGTTCAATGTATTCTGCTGGAGAAATGAGCAAAGTTGATTATTGTTTTCATATTTGGGGACTGGGACCCATTTTCTAGTTTTGGGAATTCCAATTAAAAATCTCTTTTCTGGTAAAATCGGTATACACAAAGGCTGTGTAAAAGGTTCCTATGCACATGATATCATCTACCGGATACCCATTGATTAAAATTTTACTAGTGTTCTCAAAAAATTGGGCCTGGTCTCAATATATTTCCTCGGGACACTCAGAATTTCCTTAAAAATGCATTTCCCCCCTGTTTATTTGACTTTGCCGTGGGGAAACAAAATAAAATCTTCAACAATCAACTTGTCGTAAACTGCTTTATCAGAAAATGCATTAGTGTCATGTTTCTCCTCGTACTTTTGCGATTATTCTTGATTAAAGTCAAAATTCACTCTATGAAGGAGACAAAAAATCTGAAAAGTTGTCTGAAGAAAATTATTGCCGCGGTAAAAGTAGAAAAGTACACTTGACAAAGATTTTCATCTTGCTTTTCAATAAACAGTGACTATATACGTCCTGGTAATAATGATCAAAAACTCTGCAATCCATTTTCCTAGCCGAAAAACATCTATCCATATCCCTTGCCAATTGAAAGCTATGTGTAACAATTTGAAAGATTCTGTCCAATCTTCTCGGATTCAAATGTCTATAACTCTGTGATAACACAAGATAAATGAAAACTTTAAAAAGCACACTAAAGCGCAGCTTTTCGGCTTTCTAAAACTGCATAACAACTATCGTTTTTGGGAACTTCTAAATTTTCGAAAGTCTGCCTCCAGCCCACTGTGAATTAGTAACATAACTATAACAATTATGACCACCTAAACTATAATATACAATTGCTGGTAAGGTATCTCCTCCTAGCTGAAGGTTTAGTGCTAACTAGAAATCCAATTGGTCCTTTCTACTTGATACAAGAATCAAAGAAAGATCTGTAGACTCTCAATTATGACGGATCATCAACATCTGCATACTAAAACCTACTGAATTTTGAATACATCAACCGATGAAATCTATTCAGCTACAAGTTAGAGCAACAAGCTATACAAATTAAAATACCTGCAGCCTTTCCACTTGCATCTAATATCGGTGTTAATGCCCTCTTCATATCATTAGCATCTTCAACTTTCACAACGTTTCCATCTGTTCCAATCTTCCTCAAATTTTCATCTTTCACTTTATTTCCTATTCCAATCACAACTAACGTGATCTTCTTCTTTTTCAATTCATCCAAAACCATCTTCATTTCATTCCCCTTATCAATCTGTGAGTCTGAGCCACTCATCATTAATACCAAAACTTTTCCTGCAGCTTTGTCTCTGCTGCTCGATGTTGTCTTCTCAAACATTTGCATATCTGCAAACTTCAATGCATCAATCAATCTTCTTTCTCCTCCAACTCTCCTAGCATCTTCAATCGCTTGCTCAACAACTGATTTGTAAACACCATCCTTTAGGTCTACATTCTTCATTTGTTTATCACCGTATGTCATTACTGCAATGCGAGCTTTGCTTGACGATACGTTGTATGCTTTTAGAGATCCTCTGGTGAATTCTTTCATTTTGTTTAATGTGCTGATATCTACATCCTTTGAGCCATCCAAAGCAAATACGACATCTATCTGTTCAGAAATACCTGAGAAAATATGGTTCATGTTTAGAAACTTAGGTAAAATGAGTCGAAAATACTTTGAGCAGGAAATTCTTTATGTTTTCTTAAATTGCAAAAAGCTCTATTTCGGGAAATAAAAGTTAAGCCATTTAATTCAGATAGCTCACCACATGCTTCTTTCTTTAATACTTTCACATTCTTCTTCTGTTTACATGAAGATCTTTCTAATTCACACTGACTTGCATATGTTTTTCCATCATCACCGCAAACAGGAGAATATTTTTCATCCTTTACACAAATTTGGCAAACGCATTCTCCTTTGTTATCACTTCTTCGAAGACATTTGCTATTGAAGTCACAAGTTTGCTTCTTGCAAGGATCTGTGAAATAAGGAGAGTAAATAAGCTAAGGCCTTAGAATCAATGAAACCTAGTCGTATGCTTTCCTTTGTTAAATTTGTAAAAAGCATACAGCTTGAATAATGTATCAGTAAATGAGATAAAGAGCCGTTATCGGTACCATTTTGGTTAAAGTAAAGCCAGCATTAAAGGCCCCACCATTAAAGAAATAACAACATCAGATTTTGAAACTTAAAATTTTGAAGGTAAAGATCTTTGGAAGACATTCTCAAGTCTAAAATGACTACAAAGGGCTGGGGTTTGGTTTCTTTTCATTTCCATTTTCATTTAATTCAATTCATTCATTGATCTGCTGTTGTGTCATCCAGTCTTTCACGCATGCTTTATTCCTACAAGCGAGGGGAACCTTAAGGGGTCGATTCACACGAAATTCAAAGCTTTTAGACTCTTTCCTCCAATGAGCGATACGGAATACCCCTTTTATAATAAAGAATTCTTTATATCATAAAATTCATTAAAATCTTATAAAGTATGGCACCACAAATTATCCAAGATACTATTAAAATTAAGAATCAACTTACCAGGCTTCGATTGCTCAACAGCCTGGGACATCACATCTTGCATTGACTTAGAAAAATCTAGAGCCTTGATCAAATCTTTTGGACTACTTGCTATTCCTGCAACATCCTTCTTATCTACTTCTGGTCCCATTGCAATGACAATCACCTTTGCACCTTTGTCCTTTAGCTGCCTAGCTGTGTCCTCCAATTTTTGATCTCTCTCCTCTGTCTTGTCAATGAATAAAATCAGTGTCTTTGGTACATCTTTTCTCGCTCCGTTCTTCATGGAGAAAAGATCATCACGTGCAATTTCAAGAGCTTTCAAAACATTATTGCCATTTCTCAATCTTCTTAACTGATCAATACTATAAATTGTTGATCTAGCATCAATCACATCTCCTAATCTCCAAGCAAGTCTTCCATTACTGTCATAAACAATAGCTCCTACTAATGTGCTTGTCCTTGAAATATCAAATTTATCTATTAGCTTCTTAGCAAGCTCTTTTTCTCGAGTAAAAGTTGCATCAGCAGTCCTTCCATTAGAACCAAACACAAATCCAACATCCAGTGGCACAGGTTTCGCTGAAAAACCGATACAAAACAATGCCAGTCATATTGTCGTACCAGTTACATCCTTTATGAAATTTGGATAAAAAAATCACATAGGCTATAAAGCGGTCACACTTCCTCAGAAAGCAACGTGTTATTCGTTCGTAAATAAGAAAGGAATAACGAGGGAATAAAGACAGATAAGTCTGAATATCTGGTATTCCTCTTAGAAAGAAAACCTGTAAAAATTCCACGTAATCCATAACAAACCTGCCAGAGTTGAACAATGATTACACAGTGGGCCAAAATGGTGATTTTGCAGATATTCATGGACACCTCCAGGGAACTAAATGTCACAGGAGCAGTTGGCAGCTCATTTTTGAAGTAGGAGAGGGATAAATCAAATGGTTTACAAAAAACTTTAAAACATTTATATTCAGGGGGTTGGGACCTGATACTCTATTATACTCTTCGGTCTCAAGAAAATCAGCAATAGTGATTGATGGATCACTTCAATGCATTCTGCTGGAACAATGAGTAAAGTTGATTGTTTTTTCATATTTGGGGGAGTTTTGGAAAATCTAACAAAAAACCCCTTTTCTGGTATATTTCAGTATAAAGAAAGGCTGCGTAGGAGGTTCCTATGAACATGACATTACCTACCGGATCCCCATTCATTAAAATTTTTCTAGTGCTCTCAAAAAATTGGGCCTGGTCTCAATATCTTTCCTCGGGACACTCCGAATTTCCTTAAAAATGCCTTCCTCCGCTGCTTATTTGACTTGGCCGAAGGGAACAAAATGAAATCTTCAAAAATGAACTTATCGTGAACTACTCTTCCAGAAAACGTATTAGTGTTATGTTTCTCCTTGTACATTTGGGACACTCTTGCTTAAAGTCAAATTTCACTCTCTGAAGGAGACGAAAAATTTGACAAGTTGTCTGAAGAAAATTATTGCAGCGGTAAAAGTAGAAAAGTACACTTGACAAAGAATTTTCACCCTGCTTTTCAATAAACAGTGACTATATACGTCATGGCAATTCTGATCAAAAACTCTGCAATCCATTTTCCTGGCCGAAAAACATCTATCCATATTCTTTGCCACTAGAAAGCTATGTGTAACAATCTGAAAGATTTTGTCCAATCTACTCGGATTCAAATGTCTATAACTCTGTGATAACACAAGATAAATGAAAACTTTAAAAAGCACACTAAAGCGCAGCTTTTCGGCTTTCTAAAACTGCATAGCGACTATCGTTTTTGGGAACTTCTAAATTTTCGAAAGTCTGCCTCCAGCCCACTGTGAATTAGTAACATAACTATAACAATTATGACCACCTAAACTATAATATACAATTGCTGGTAAGGTATCTCCATCTAGCTGAAGGTTTTATGCCATCTAGAAATCCAATTGGTCCTTTCTACTTGATACAAGAATCAAAGAAAGATCTGTAGACTCTCAGTTATGACGGATCACCAATATCTGCACACTGAAAACTACTGAATTTTGAATACATCAACCTATGAAATCTATTCAGCTACAAGTTAGAGCAACAAGCTATACAAATTAAAATACCTGCAGCCTTTCCACTTGCATCTAATATCGGTGTTAATGCCCTCTTCATATCATTAGCATCTTCAACTTTCACAACATTTCCATCTGTTCCAATCTTCCTCAAATCTTCATCTTTCACTTTATTTCCTATTCCAATCACAACTAACGTGATCTTCTTCTTTTTCAATTCATCCAAAACCATCTTCATTTCATTCCCCTTATCAATCTGTGAGCCTGAGCCACTCATCATTAATACCAACACTTTTCCTGCAGCTTTGTCTCTGCTGCTCGATGTTGTCTTCTCAAACATTTGCATATCTGCAAACTTCAATGCATCAATCAATCTTCTTTCTCCTCCAACTCTCCTAGCATCTTCAATCGCTTGCTCAACAACTGATGTGTAAATACCATCCTTCATATCTACGTTCTTCTTTTGTTTATCACCGTATATCATTACTGCAATGCGAGCTTTGCTTGACGATACGTTGTATGCTTTTAGAGATCCTCTGGTGAATTCTTTCATTTTGTTGAATGTGCTGATATCTACATCCTTTGAGCCATCCAAAGCAAATACGACATCTATCTGTTCAGAAATACCTGAGAAAATATGGTTCATGCTTAGAAACTTAGGTAAAATGAGTCGAAAATACTTTGAGCAGGAAATTCTTTATGTTTTCTTAAATTGCAAAAAGCTCTATTTCGGGAAATAAAAGTTAAGCCATTTAATTCAGATAGCTCACCACATGCTTCTTTCTTTAATACTTTCACATTCTTCTTCTGTTTACATGAAGATCTTTCTAATTCACACTGACTTGCATATGTTTTTCCATCATCACCGCAAACAGGAGAATATTTTTCATCCTTTACACAAATTTGGCAAACGCATTCTCCTTTGTTATCACTTCTTCGAAGACATTTGCTATTGAAGTCACAAGTTTGCTTCTTGCAAGGATCTGTGAAATAAGGAGAGTAAATAAGCTAAGGCCTTAGAATCAATGAAACCTAGTCGTATGCTTTCCTTTGTTAAATTTGTAAAAAGCATACAGCTTGAATAATGTATCAGTAAATGAGATAAAGAGCCGTTATCGGTACCATTTTGGTTAAAGTAAAGCCAGCATTAAAGGCCCCACCATTAAAGAAATAACAACATCAGATTTTGAAACTTAAAATTTTGAAGGTAAAGATCTTTGGAAGACATTCTCAAGTCTAAAATGACTACAAAGGGCTGGGGTTTGGTTTCTTTTCATTTCCATTTTCATTTAATTCAATTCATTCATTGATCTGCTGTTGTGTCATCCAGTCTTTCACGCATGCTTTATTCCTACAAGCGAGGGGAACCTTAAGGGGTCGATTCACACGAAATTCAAAGCTTTTAGACTCTTTCCTCCAATGAGCGATACGGAATACCCCTTTTATAATAAAGAATTCTTTATATCATAAAATTCATTAAAATCTTATAAAGTATGGCACCACAAATTATCCAAGATACTATTAAAATTAAGAATCAACTTACCAGGCTTCGATTGCTCAACAGCCTGGGACATCACATCTTGCATTGACTTAGAAAAATCTAGAGCCTTGATCAAATCTTTTGGACTACTTGCTATTCCTGCAACATCCTTCTTATCTACTTCTGGTCCCATTGCAATGACAATCACCTTTGCACCTTTGTCCTTTAGCTGCCTAGCTGTGTCCTCCAATTTTTGATCTCTCTCCTCTGTCTTGTCAATGAATAAAATCAGTGTCTTTGGTACATCTTTTCTCGCTCCGTTCTTCATGGAGAAAAGATCATCACGTGCAATTTCAAGAGCTTTCAAAACATTATTGCCATTTCTCAATCTTCTTAACTGATCAATACTATAAATTGTTGATCTAGCATCAATCACATCTCCTAATCTCCAAGCAAGTCTTCCATTACTGTCATAAACAATAGCTCCTACTAATGTGCTTGTCCTTGAAATATCAAATTTATCTATTAGCTTCTTAGCAAGCTCTTTTTCTCGAGTAAAAGTTGCATCAGCAGTCCTTCCATTAGAACCAAACACAAATCCAACATCCAGTGGCACAGGTTTCGCTGAAAAACCGATACAAAACAATGTCAGTCATATTGTCGTACCAGTTACATCCTTTATGAAATTTGGATAAAAAAATCACATAGGCTATAAAGCGGTCACATTTCCTCAGAAAGCAACGTGTTATTCGTTCGTAAATAAGAAAGGAATAACGAGGGAAAAAAGACAGATAAGTCTGAATATCTGGTATTCCTCTTAGAAAGAAAACCTGTAAAAATTCCACGTAATCCATAACAAACCTGCCAGAGTGGAACAATGATTACACAGTGGGCCAAAATGGTGATTTTGCAGATATTCATGGACACCTCCAGGGAACTAAATGTCACAGGAGCAGTTGATTTTTGAAGTAGGAGAGGGATAAATCAAACGGTTTACAAAAAAACTTTAAAACATTTATATTCAGGGGGTTGGGACCTGATACTCTATTATACTCTTCGGTCTCAAGAAAATCAGCAATAGTGATTGATGGATCACTTCAATGCATTCTGCTGGAACAATGAGTAAAGTTGATTGTTTTTTCATATTTGGGGGAGTTTTGGAAAATCTAACAAAAAACCCCTTTTCTGGTATATTTCAGTATAAAGAAAGGCTGCGTAGGAGGTTCCTATGAACATGACATTAACTACCGGATCCCCATTCATTAAAATTTTTCTAGTGCTCTCAAAAAATTGGGCCTGGTCTCAATATCTTTCCTCGGGACACTCCGAATTTCCTTAAAAATGCCTTCCTCCGCTGCTTATTTGATTTTGCCGAAGGGAACAAAATGAAATCTTCAACAATGAACTTATCGTGAACTACTCTTTCAGAAAACGTATTAGTGTTATGTTTCTCCTTGTACATTTGGGACACTCTTGCTTAAAGTCAAATTTCACTCTCTGAAGGAGACAAAAAATCTGACAAGTTGTCTGAAGAAAATTATTGCAGCGGTAAAAGCAGAAAAGTACACTTGACAAAGAATTTTCACCCTGCTTTTTTTTATAAACAGTGACTATATACGTCATGGCAATTCTGATCAAAACTCTGCAATCCATTTTCCTGGCCGAAAAACATCTATCCATATTCTTTGCCACTAGAAAGCTATGTGTAACAATCTGAAAGATTTTGTCCAATCTACTCGGATTCAAATGTCTATAACTCTGTGATAACACAAGATAAATGAAAACTTTAAAAAGCACACTAAAGCGCAGCTTTTCGGCTTTCTAAAACTGCATAGCGACTATCGTTTTTGGGAACTTCTAAATTTTCGAAAGTCTGCCTCCAGCCCACTGTGAATTAGTAACATAACTATAACAATTATGACCACCTAAACTATAATATACAATTGCTGGTAAGGTATCTCCTCCTAGCTGAAGGTTTAGTGCTAACTAGAAATCCAATTGGTCCTTTCTACTTGATACAAGAATCAAAGAGAGATCTGTTGACTCTCAATTATGACGGATCATCAATATCTGCATACTAAAACCTACTGAATTTTGAATACATCAACCGATGAAATCTATTCAGCTACAAGTTAGAGCAACAAGCTATACAAATTAAAATACCTGCAGCCTTTCCACTTGCATCTAATATCGGTGTTAATGCCCTCTTCATATCATTAGCATCTTCAACTTTCACAACATTTCCATCTGTTCCAATCTTCCTCAAATCTTCATCTTTCACTTTATTTCCTATTCCAATCACAACTAACGTGATCTTCTTCTTTTTCAATTCATCCAAAACCATCTTCATTTCATTCCCCTTATCAATCTGTGAGTCTGAGCCACTCATCATTAATACCAACACTTTTCCTGCAGCTTTGTCTCTGCTGCTCGATGTTGTCTTCTCAAACATTTGCATATCTGCAAACTTCAATGCATCAATCAATCTTCTTTCTCCTCCAACTCTCCTAGCATCTTCAATCGCTTGCTCAACAACTGATGTGTAAATACCATCCTTCATATCTACGTTCTTCTTTTGTTTATCACCGTATATCATTACTGAAATGCGAGCTTTGCTTGACGATACGTTGTATTCTTTTAGAGATCCTCTGGTGAATTCTTTCATTTTGTTGAATGTGCTAATATCTACATCCTTTGAGCCATCCAAAGCAAATACGACATCTATCTGCTCAAGAATACCTGAGAAAAGATGGTTATTTTCAGAAACGTAGGTAAAATGAGTCAAAAATACTTTGGGCTGTAAATTCTATACGACGTCAACTCGGTCGTGTGCCTTTCAGCATGAAATTTACACTTAAGAAGTACATGTAGTCAAAGAGCAAGTCACGTCTTGATGAACTTTTGGACATTAAAAAGTTTCGTCGAACTACCATCCCTCTCCTGGACGATTCTTTAATAAAAAGATTTTGTCTTCCAGCTTTAGCTCTCTTATCCATTGAGCACATTCTTCGTAAAATTCAAAGCATCAAAAACAAGCCATCAGTTTCATGAAAACTGAGAACAAAATAGCATGCATTTAAGAAAATAAAAAGCTGGGAAAACAGTTTCTATCTTTGCAACTGCCTCTTATGGTATGTATCTTTATATAAAGCAGTTTTAAGTATAAAAATGCATAGAAATAGCGCTTTATTCAGACTCTTTGGAAGAAAAGCTGTGAGTTCATTGTTCAGTTGAGGCAGTCTACTTTCTTCTTTATTCAGCAGATTAGTAATCGTATCACTCCTTTAAAGTGATCAAGTGACACCCTGATAATTACATAAGATTCAGAGGCCTTAGTGTGCTAAGAAAGTTTCTGTCTTCTAGCATCTGCCCATTACGGTATCTATCTTTTTACACGAAAGGTTTCAGTGAGTGGCTTTAGAGCTTCCATAGTACACAATCAAAAATTCCACCAAATGATAAAAGCATCGCTCGATCAGATCATTCCTAAAAATTAAAAAAGGGTCTATTTCGGGAAATAAAAATTAAACCATTTAATTCAGATAGCTCACCACATGCTTGTTTCTTTACTACTTTCACATTCTTCTTCTGTTCACATGAAGATCTTTCCAATTCACATTGACTTGCGTATGTTTTTCCATCATCGCCACAAACAGGGGAGTACTTTTCATCCTTTGCACATATTTGGCAAACGCATTCTACTTTGTTATCACTTCTGCGAAGACATTTACTATTTAAGTCACAAGTCTGCTTCTTGCACGGATCTGCGAAATAAGGAAAGTAAAAGAGATGAAAGTTGAAAATCAATGAAACCAAGTCGTATGTTAATTTTAATTATGTTAATTATTATGTTAATTATGTACACAGCACATAGCTTAGGAAATGTATCAGCAAATGATATAATAAATCCGTTATTGGTACCTTGGCTAAAGTAAAAGCCAGCATGAAAGGTCCCATTAGAACAAATAACATTAAATTTAGAAGCTGAATATTCTGAAGGTAAAGATCTTTGGTAGGTGAAGGTGAAGGTGAAGTTGCGTTTTTAAGTGCCAAGTGCTGAGATCGCAGAAACGAGCAGACCTAATCGAATCCGCGATCCCTTGTCATGACACTCAAGTGGTGGGGTCCTACCGGGTATCGAACCCCACTCCGCTTGACTGTTCTGACTGCAAAGTCAGAGGATTACACCACTGCGCCACAACACCTTCAGATTGGTAGACATCATGAAGTCAAAAATGACTAGAAGCAGCTGGGGTGTGGTTTCCTTTCATCTTAATTTTCATTTATTCAGTTCATTCATTGACTTCAGGAGGGCCCCTTGTAAATCAACCAGTTGGTTGAAGGTTCTCCCTCCCTAATAAATTGAAAATGAAAGAATGGAATGAAAATTATGTGCTGTTGTGCCACTTATTCTCTCACGCATTTTATTTTCATTTCATTGCACATTTTTAACCAAGGTAGCCCCGTCGGTAAAGGCCACTTTTAACGGGGCCGTGAAACGCATGTTTTATTCCTACCACCGAAAGGGACCTTTAGAAGTCGATCCAGACGAAATTCAATTCTGTTATACTCCTTCCCCCAAGGAACTCAATTGGAGATAACTTTAAGAATAAAGAATTATTTAGATTATTAAATTCATTCAGATCTTGTAAAGTATGGGACCACAAATCATCTCAGATACCATTAAAACAAAGAATCAACGTACCAGGTTTCGATTGCTCAACAGCTTGGGACATCACATCTTGCATTGACTTAGACAAATCTAAAGGTTTGATCAAATCTTCTGGACTACTTGCTATTCCCGCAACATCCTTCTTATATACTTCTGCTCCAACTGCAATCACAATCACCTTTATACCTTTGTCCTTTAACTGATTAGCCGTGTCCTCCAGCCTTTGATCCCTCGCCTCTGTCTTATCAATGAATACAATGAGTGTCTTTGGTACATCTCTTCTTGCTCCATTATTTAATGAGAAAAGTTCATCACGTGCAATTTCAAGAGCTTTCAAAACATTATTGCCATTTCTAAATCTTTGCAAACGATCAATATTATAAATAGTTGACCTAGCGTCAACCAGATCTCCCAATCTCCAAGCAAGTCTTCCACTATTGTCATAAACAACAGCTCCTACTAATGTGCTTGTCCTTGAAATATCAAATCTATCTATAAATTTCTTGGCAAGGTCTTTCTCTTGAGTAAAAGTAGCATCAGCATTCCTTCCGTTAGCACCAAAAACGAATCCAAGATCTAGTGGAACAGGTTTCGCTGCAAGACCAATACAAAAAGAATGTAAGTTATATTGTTGTCAAGGTTATGTTCTTTACAAAATTGGAATGAAAACAATAAATTAGGCTATGCAATTATAATTTTCATCACTATTTTCATAATGAAAAGCGGTCACACTTCCTCATAAAGCAACACGATATTAGTTCTTAAACAAGGAAGAATAAATGAGATAATAACGACAAAAAAGTCTGAAAGTTTTAGATTTCTCCTAGAAAGAAAACCCTATGAACGAAATCCATAGAAAACCTAACAAAGTGGAACAATAATTAGTAACACAACTTTAACAATTATGATCACCTTAAATATTTGCCGGTAAGGTATCTCCTTCTAGCAGAAGGTTTTGTGCTAACTAGAAATCCTATTGGTCCTTTCCATTTGATATAAGAAGCAAAGTGAGATCTGTGACCCTCAATTACGACGGATCATCAATATCAGCATACTGAAAACTACAGCATTTTGAATACATCAACTGATGAAATCAATTCAGCTACAAGTTAGAGCAACAAGCTATACAAATTAAAATACCTGCAGCCTTTCCACTTGCATCTAATACCGGTGTTAATGCCTTCTTCAAATCATCAGCATCCCCCACTTTCACAATATTTCCACCTTTTCCAATCTTCTTCAAATCTCCATCTTTCACTTTATTTCCTACCCCAATCACAACTAACGTGATCATTTTCCTTTTCAATTCATCCAACACCATCTTTAGTTCGTTTCCTTTATCAATCTGTGAGTCTGAACCACTCATCATTAATATCAACACTTTTCCTGCTGTTTCGTCTCTACTGCTCGATGCTGTCTTCTCAAACATTTTCATATCTGCAAACTTCAATGCATCAATCAATCTTCTTTCACCTCCAACTCTCTTAGCATCTTCAATCGCTTGCTCAACAACTGATGTGTAAATACCATCCTTCAGGTCTACGTTCTTCTCTTGTTTATCACCGTATGTCAGAACTGCAATGCGAGCTTTTTTTGACGATACGTTGTATGCGCTTAGAGATCCTCTAGTGAATTCTTTCATTTTGTTGAATATGCTGATATCTACATCATTTGAGCCATCAATAGCAAATACGACGTCTATCTGTTCAGAAATACCTGAGAAAATATTGTTTATACTCAGAAACTTAGGTAAAAAGAGTCGGAAATACTTTGGGCAGGAAATTCTTTACCAAGAAACAACTCGGTCGAGTGCCTATCAGCAGAAAATTTTACACTTGGGAAAGGGAAACTAACGTAGTCAAGAAGCAAGTCGTGTCTCGATGAACATTTGGACATAATGAGGTTTGGTAGAACTGTCATCCTCTTCTCAAGGATTCTATGAAAAAGACTTTGTCTAGAGCATAGTCTTCACAAAATTCAAAGCATCCAAAACCAGCCGTCAGTTTAATGAAAACCGAAAACAAAAATAGCATACATTTAAAGTGTTAATGCAACGAAATTTTCGAACCTCATTTTTTGGCTTTGAAAGAAACTTCAATCTTTGCTGAGCAACATGGTATAAAGATAGGCAAAAGGAAAACATTAAATCGTCTTAAAATAGCCCGCTAAAGTAACGAGGTCAGGGCGAATTTTTCATATCGGGCGTGACGTAACAAGTAGAACGCATTGAATTCAT
The DNA here is from genome assembly GCA_964020215.1 of Aurelia sp. 3 sensu Dawson et al. (2005). NCBI lineage: Eukaryota > Metazoa > Cnidaria > Scyphozoa > Semaeostomeae > Ulmaridae > Aurelia > Aurelia sp. 3 sensu Dawson et al. (2005). The sequence goes on from OZ026584.1 coordinate 6,472,878, forward strand.
CATCTGCATTGTGCAACAACAACAAAGCCCACTCCGGTGGCAGTCTCTGGCTGTTTCTCGAAAGCAGATTCATTTTAATGTCAATTTTATCAAATCGACATAAGATGTCAGCGAATACAGCAGCGATGAGAGTTTGCCGCATCAAGTGATGAAGATCATTGTGCTGTGAGCTACAAGCTCACGCGTCTTATGAAGAGGACGGCTAGGCCAATGAGGTCAAGCATGAGCATGATGTCGGAGGGAGGTATTCCTCGTCAAGAATTGGAAGCCACATTTGGGAAGAAAGTCGCTGCTAATGACTGGTACGTGATCTTAGTTGAATAGGAAGGTTTTGGTGAATTCATTCCTGAGCGATTCAGTCACATTTAGGGCCTAAAATCTTAAACAGCCTGTGTAGGCCCTGTCGACCATGGGGAAGGCCTACCGATTATTGTCGGGGCGCAAAAAGTGACTGAATCATTCATCCCGAATGAACATTGCTTTGTACGAAACATTCATGCGCGATTTGTGCAATTTTTGCAAGGCAAATCGAATTTGTACAATGGTTCACTCGTATTTTCATATCTCGTTCTTCCTTCTTTTCACTAAAAATATGAAAACTTTTCCAAAAATACAAATTGATAAAGGTGCTTTTCTCTGCAGAACAAGGATGAACTGTTGGTTGTTTCACACAGGTACAGATGCTGCAGGGATGTTCCCTGCACAATGAAAGGCAATGTTTTATGGCACTATAGATCAAATAAATTACATTACTCCGCATCAAGATTACAATGCATTGATAAACAGTCCTACAAATGGTTGGACCTATATCAAATGACTTGCAAGTGTGACTGTACCCCAGCAAAAAAGCAGGACAATGCAGAAATGAGCAAGACAACTGTTTGCAACGAATTCTTTATGATCTTTGCTCTTTCAAGTCCAAAATCTCAGAGAAAATCAAATTTGTTTGAATACACACTTTGTTATTTTGTTTACAATAGCTGACCATGTCTCAGCTTAGAGCATTACACAACTGATAAGCCTTAACCATTGTTGGACACTTTGGGGAAAAGCGGGGGGGGGGGGTGACAGGGTGCAATAACTCCAACATTGGCCAGAACAAAGACCTTTTTTTAAAATAATGCAAACAATACTTTCAACTGAAACAATAGCTTTGCCCCCAATAATATTGGCAGTGTACACCACTGGCCTGAACCAGCAATTCAAAGACAAATTCAATTTCACCTGGAAAACACAAATTCAATTTCACTTAGAAGAACCACACAATAAGTTGAAATATAACTTTTTTTTTCTGCGCCAAGATTAGCTATTTTACAATATGCAAAGTGCAATGTGTGCAATGTTGGCAATGGGCATCTTAGACAACTCTGAAACATCCAATTTGCATCCATTTGGTCACTTGCTAATTACAGTATATGACAACCATCCTGCTGTGTAAAGTGAATAAAATGGATTTGCCTTAGCCATGGATCTGGAATATTGACTTCTATTTTTTGATACACTTTCTTTGTTCAAGAACTGTGGAGCGGAATCGTCAACAGATGACTGATTGTTGGTTCTCTGGCTACACTGGTTGGGACAACCGACGATGACTGCCAGCCTGTAAATACCACCAGATAAGGACATAGTTCCCCTTGATACTGACTATGCAAATGCTGATTAAAACCGTAAACATTACAATATTTGAGAGTAAATGTTTTCACCAGACTTCTTTTCAATGAAAAGCCTTGCCAGAAATTTGAGCGTGCATCAAAACATGAAAATGAGAGTCCTATAAGAGTTATGCAAAATGAGTGGTTGAGTTTTGATTTCTCCTCCAATTTGAGTAAACTAGCATTTTGCCCAAAACATTTGCTCTCAAAATATCCATAAATGTTCAAAAGCATTGAGTATTTTCAATTGTTTTCAATGTTTTTAGCTTATACTGTAAATATTGAAGTGAAGGTATTTGTCAATTATAGCAACTGTCAGTGCTCTGCAATAAACAGTTATTTTTCAATGTTTGTGTCTCTTTTTTGGCTGTGCATGGCAGTGGTATTCAGCCCTTTCCCTCCTTGTATTGGTACTTAATCCAGTCTGTTCCACTGTACCTTGCTTACAGCATTCTTGTTCACTTTCTGTGGACAAAGTAGACAAATGTGAAACCAATAACATAGTCAGTAAGGCAAAGAAAAACAATGTTTCACTAAAAAAAACTTTTATTTTGATACCAAGATTATCTAGCTTGAGGAAGCAGGAGATATTTCAAATAGATGTCACAACAGAAAAGGGTGTCATTACATTTTACTTTGGGGTAACAGAATATGGAGTTGGATGATCCTATGTAGCTTTATATAACTGGAAACCTTCGCAATCACCAGTCCGAACTTTGGAACTTTCGTAAGCCTTCTGTAAGCTTCATGTGAATCTTCGTCAGTTTTGTGCTGTCGTCCAGGTATTACTAATTCTCTACAGGACGTAAAAGGGTGACACGATATTCTGTTAAGTTGTTATCGAAACTGAGAAATTCGTGGATGCCATGCGACCATTCTACGACGACATCAATCTGAGGTTTGAAGAACAACAAAGACATGATTGGCCTAAGTGGCCTAAATCGGCGCTCACCTGTCTGTCTTTCCTTATCTTTTTCTGCTTCGAAAAATGAATGAATTGGTACGCCATCGGTGTACTGACTATTTCCATTACTTATCAAGTTAGGGCTGCTGACACTAGCAACACAGCCCTTTCCTCACTGCGAACTCTCCTGCCCTCGGCCTTTCTCCATGCAAATTTGTAGTGATGTGAAAGAAAAAGATAGCGCGCTCCTTTGTTCTATTCAAATTGGCGTTCTACTTCCTACGTCATCGGCTTGCAAGGAAAATTCGCACGCGATCTGCCAAAATCTCGAACTTTGGCTTGCAATAAAAAAACATTCACGCATCCGATTTTAAATCGGTTTTCAGGATGATAATCAGTGCATAAAGATGCGTTACGTTAGACCAAAAAAAGAGATTCGAAAATTTCGTTGCATTAGCACTGTAAGAAAGTAATAAGATGTGAAAACAGCTTCTGTCTTTTGAAACTGCCTCTTATAGAATACATCTTTATGTAAGAAAGTTTTACGTTTTACAGTGTCGAAATATCGCTTTATTCAGACTCTTTGACGGAATAGCTAAAACGTCTAGTGTTAAGTTGAGGCAGACTATTTCTTCTTTATTCGTCATATCAGGTTGTTTGAAAGTGATCAAGTGACACTCTGATGATCATATAAGATTGAACGGCTTTAGTGTGCCGAGAAATTCTCTGTTTTCTTGTATCTGCTCATGATGGTATCTATCAGTTTATACAAAACGATCAAGTGAGTGAAGTTAGAGCTTCCACCAGTCAGAAATTCTACAAAATAATCAAAGTATCGTTCGACTTAGACTTTTTCTTAAAATTGCAAAAAGGTCTATTTTATTAAATAAGAATTACGCTATTAAATTAGATAGCTCACCACATGCTTCTTTCTTTACTATTTTCACATTCTTCTTCTGTTCACATGACGATCTTTCTAATTCACACTGACTTGCATATGTATTTCCATCATCACCGCAAACAGGAGAATAGTTTTCATCCTTTGCACATATTTGGCAAACGCATTCTGCTTTGTTATCACTTCTGCGAAGACATTTACTATTGAAGTTACAAGTTTGCTTCTTGCAAGGATCTGCGAAATAGGGAAAGTAAATAAGTTAAAAGTTCAGAATCGATGAACCATAGTTGTCTGTATGTCTCTTTCCCTTTCCTTAAATTAGTACACAGCGCATAGCTTGAGAATTGTATTAGGAAATGATATGAAAAATCCGTTACCGGTACCATTTTGCCGAAAGTAAAGCCAGCATGAAAGGACAATCCAATAATTAAAGAACAAACAGAATCAAAAATTTGGAAACTGAATATTCTGCAGGTATCGATCATGTCTCATTAGGTGAAGGTGAAGATGAGGTTGCGATTTTCAGCGCCAAGCGCTGGGATCGCAGACATAGAGCAGACCTAATCGAGTCCGCGACCCTTGTCATGACGCTCAAGTGGCGGAGTCCAACCAGAACCCACTCCGCCTGACTGTTCCGGCTGCAAAATCAGGGAATTACACCACTGCACCAAAACACCTTCAGATTGGTAGACATTCTGAAGTAAAAAATGACAAGAAGCCGCTGGGGTTTGGTTTCTTTTCATCTTCATTTTTATTTAATTCAGTTCATTCATTGATGTGCTGTTGTATCATCCATTCTTTCACGCATGCTTTATCCCTTCGAAAGAAAGGAACCAATAGAAATCGATTCAGAAGAAATTCAAATCTTTTATACTTCTTCATCTAAGGAGCTCAATGGAATACAACTTTCAGAAATAAGAATTATTTAGATCATGAAATTAATTCAAATTTTGTTAAGTATGGCACCACAAATTATCTCAGATACCATTAAAACAAAGAACATACTCACCAGGTTTCGATTGCTCAACAGCTTGGGACATCACATCTTGCATTGACTTAGACAAATCTAAAGGTTTGATCAAATCTTTTGGACTACCTGCTATTCCGGCAACATCCTTCTTATCTACTTCTGCTCCAACTGCAATCACAATCACCTTTATACCTTTGTCCTTTAACTGATTAGCCGTGTCCTCCAGCCTTTGATCTCTCGCCTCTGTCTTATCAATGAATACAATCAGTGTCTTTGGTACATCTCTTCTTGCTCCATTATTTAATGAGAAAAGATCATCACGTGCAATTTCAAGAGCTTTCAAAACATTATTGCCATTTCTAAATCTTTGCAAACGATCAATATTATAAATAGTTGACCTAGCGTCAACCAGATCTCCCAATCTCCAAGCAAGTCTTCCACTACTGTCATAAACAACAGCTCCTACTAATGTGCTTCTCCTTGAAATATCAAATTTATCTATCATCTTCTTGGCAAGGTCTTTCTCTTGAGAAAAAGTAGCATCAGCATTCTTTCCGTTAGCACCAAAAACGAATCCAAGATCAAATGGCACAGGTTTCGCTGCAAGACCGATACAAAAGAGTTGTATTGTTATGCAAGTTATCTTCTTTGTGAAATTTGGATAAAAAATAACATAGGCTATGAAATTACAATCTCTATCACTCTATTTTCTCACTCTATTACATCTATTACTATTACTATTACTATTACTCTTACTATTACTATTACTATTACTATTACCATTACTATTACTATTACTATTACTATTACTATTACTATTACTATTACTATTACTATTACTATTACTATTACTCTTACTATTACTATTACTATTACTATAACTATTACTATTACCATTACTATTACTATTACTATTACCATTACTATTACTATAACTATTACTATTACCATTACTATTACTATTACTATTACTATTACTATAACTATTACTATTACCATTACTATTACTATTACTATTACTATTACTATTACTATTACTATTACTATTACTATTACTATTACTCTATTACTATTTTATCATTCTATTACAATCTATTTTCATAAAAAAAAGTTCACGCATCCCCAGAAAGAAACACGATATTAATTCTTAAACGAGGAAGAAATAATGAGAGAATAACGACAAAAAAGTCTGAAAATTTGGGATCTCTCCTAGGAAGAAAACCCTGTGAACGAAACCCTTAAAAAAACCTGAAAGAGTGGAACAATAATTAGTAGCACAACCATGAAAATAATGATCACCTTAAGTACACTGTATATTTGCCGGTAAGGTATCTCCTTCTAGCTGATGGTTTTGTGCTAGCTAGAAATACAATAGGTCCTTTCTACTAGATACAAAAAACAAAGTGAGATCTGTTGACTCTCAATTACGATGGATCATCAATATCTGCATACTGAAAACTACTGTATTTTGAATTCATCAACCGATGAAGTCTATTCAGCTACAAGTTAGAGCAACAAGCTATACAAATTAAAATACCTGCAGCCTTTCCACTTGCATCTAATATTGGTGTTAATGCCTTCTTAAGATCATCAGCATCTTCTACTTTCACAACATTTCCATCTTTTCCAATCTTCTTCAGATCTTCATCTTTAACGTTATCTCCTATTCCAATCACAACTAACGTGATCTTCTTCCTTTTCAATTGACCCAAAACCATCTTCATTTCATTTCCTTTATCAGTCTGTGAGTTTGAACCACTCATCATTAATATCAACACTTTTCCTGGTGTTTTGTCGCTACTGCTCGATGCTGTCTTCTCAAACATTTTCATATCTGCAAACTTCAATGCATCAATCAATCTTTTTTCTCCTCCAACTCTCTTAGCATCTTCAATCGCTTGCTCAACAACTGATTTGTAAACACCATCCTTCAGGTCTACATTCTTCTTTTGTTTATCACCGTATGTCATTACTGCAATACGAGATTCATTTGGCGATATGTTGTATGCTTTCAGGGATCCTTTCATGAATTCTTTCATTTTGTTGAATGTATTCATTTCTACATCTCTTGAGCCATCCAAAGCAAATACAACATCTAGCGGCTCCACGATACCTTTGAAAGAAATAGTCTGTGTTTAAAAGTATACTAAAAACAAGTCAAAAATACTTTACACATTGAGGCCCTTGACTAAATACTACCTAACATACTACTACGTCATTTCCATTAATGGAAAAATTGCACTTCAAAATTTAGATGAAAGTGGTCAATTAACAAATTGACTCTCGATCATGTTTCAAAGATGAAAATAATTCATACATCATTTAGTTCTCAACGCCTCAACAAGTTCTCTTTTCAACGACTGATGAGGAATAGACATCCCAAGAGATTTTGTAGTCAGAGCTTGTTGTGTATACATCGCATTCTTTAAGAATTCTAGATATACAAAATGTAAACTTCACGAATTTAAAAAAACGTACAATGAATTGAAGACGTTGAGAACCCCCATGAAAAGCACCCCTTGGTGATTGGGGCATCCTCTTTAAAGATAATTTATCAATCAATCAATCAATCAATCAAAACGTAAAGTAGCTGCAAAGAAACGATCAGCATTTACACTATAACAGATACATTTCAAATAAAAAGATAAATAAGAAAAGAATACAGAGATCTTTGACTGGAAACAAATAATTCTTTTAAAAAATACGACTTTGTACTTAAGAAATGATATTCTACTATAATATTATAGAATATTATTTCTTAAGTACAAAGTCGTATTTTTAAAAGAATTATTTGTTTGCAATATACTAACGACGTACTACACGCAAAACCAACTTTGTTATCCTTGACTGGAGAATGTAGGAAATATCAATCAAGCCGATTAACTCAGATAACTCACCACATGCTTCTTTCTTGACGGTTTTTATGTCCTTCTTCTGTTCACATGATGCTCTTTCTAATTCACATTGGGTTGCATATGTTTTTCCATCACCACTACAAACAGGGGAGTATTTTTCTTCCTTTGCACATATTTGGCAAACACATTCTGCTTTGTTATCACTTCTTCGAAGGCATTTACTATTGAAGTCACAAGTTTGCTTTTTGCAAGGATCTAAGAAATTTTGGAATAATGAATCATTTCAAAGTTCAAAATCAAATTGATGAGGAAAAGCGGTCGTTTCGCATAAAATATTTTAAAGTGGGCTAGATATAAAACAAAAAACTTCATCAGTAAATGACATCAAAATACCACTACTTGCACCATTTTGACTACAATAAATGGCAGCATGCATTCTCAAGTTTAAATTGATGAATATGGCTTGGTCTGGATTCATTTCATTTGGCTTGCATCCATCTAGTTCGATTCATTGATGTGCTATCAAGCCGTCTGCTTTGAAATACACAGCCTACCAAATGCGTCAATTAATTACATAAAAAAACTTTACTTATACCATTACAGTAAAAGAGCCAATAGCATTAATTTTAGGAACACTATATTCTGAAGGTAAAGACTTGTGGCAGATAGTTTGAAGCATAGATAGCTACAAATGATTAGGTATCTGTTTCATTTCATTTTTACTTCAATGATGTGCTCTTGTGTCATCTAGGTTTTTACGCACAGATCATTCTTACCATCAACATTAAATTTCAAAAGTTAGTTCAAATGAGATTTCAAAATATTTAATGCCCTTTTCTCAAAGAAGATCGATCGAATAATCCCTTAAGTATAACATATTCCGTACATTATCAAATACACGGACACGTTGTTAAGTATGTCACAATAAGAATTGACAAATGAAATAAACACTAAAGAGTCAGCTTACCAGGTTTCGATTGTCCAACTGCTTGGGACATCACATCTTCCATCGATTTGGACAAATCAAGAGGTTTAATTAAATCTTTTGTACCAGTTGCTACTCCTGCAACATCCTTTTTATCCACTTCTGGTCCAATTGCAATCACAATCACTTTTACACCTTTGTCCTTTAACTGCTTCGCTGTGTCCTGTAATCTTTGATCTCTCACCTCGGTCTTATCAATGAACACAATCAATGTCTTTGGCACACCTCTCCTCGCTCCGTTCTTTATGGAGAAAAGATCATCACGGGCAATTCCAAGGGCTTTCAAAACATTATTGCCATTTCTAAATCTTTGCAAACGATCAATATTGTAAATAGTTGACCTAGCATCAACTAGATCTCCCAATCTCCAGACAAGTCTTGCATTACTATCATAAACAATAGCACCTACTGATGTGCTTGTCATTGATATGTCAAACTTTTCAATCATCTTCTTTGCAAGTTCTTTCTCTTGAGCAAATGTTGTATCTGCATTCAATCCATTAGCACCAAACACGAATCCAAGATCTAGTGAAACAGGTTTCGCTACAAATAAGAGACACTCCTCATTTAACATCGCAAATATAATTGATCGTCTTTCAGATAAATGAAATTCGTTATCTTGTTTCTATCATGAAATTATACGACATGCCAGTTGCAAAACCGATATTAAAAGACGCATTTTAACTCGACAAATAAATGTCCCGCAATATGCAACCTAAAATTATCATGATAGACTTGGTGCAACTTTGACCACCAGGAATGAAACGAACAACCTTTTAACTGTCATGAAATAATCAGAACTTAATAAAATGTCCAGTACCTTGTGATTTTTTAGCTTGATGGGAAAGCTTTCACAAGGTACAGGAGGATCTTCAGACGACAACAGTTTAAACAATCGTAACTTAAACATCAGGTCAGATGCACTTTAGCGGACAGAGGTTGAATTCTATTGCAGTGCTAGAAATCAATGCTGATTGGCTTATTAAATGATAGCAATAGAAATCACATCGTTAAACTGAATAATCCAAGGTTCGATCGTGATTCAGCTGACTCGTCTTAAACTTGGCTTAAATCTACAGCAGTGCCCGGTATCTCATGACTTCTTTGGCTGATTATCCCAAGGGGCCACCGCCCATAAACCCCGCTAGCCTAGAAAGTATACTTCAATCTAAGTCCCGATGAATTTCCCATACGAGAAACATGAAAGCTGTTCTCACATGTGAAACTTAAAAAACAGATTTACGATTCCGCGATCCTAGAATACTCTTTAAGATCCAAAATTTCATATACCTGCAGCTTTTTCACTGGCATCAATAACCGGCGTTAATGCCTTCTTCATATCATCAGCATTTTCCAATTTCACAATATTTCCATCTTTTCCAACTTTCTTCAAGTCTTCATCTTTCACTTTATTTCCTATTCCAATCACAACTAACGTGATCTTTTTCCTTTTCAATTCATCCAATACCATCTTTATCTCATTCCCTTTATCAATCTGTGAGTCTGAACCACTTATCATTAATATCAAAACTTTTCCTGCTGTTTTGTCTCTACTGCTCGAAGCTGTCTTCTCAAACATTTTCATATCTGCAAACTTCAATGCATCAATCAATCTTCTCTCTCCGCCAACTCGCTTAGCATCTTCAATCGCTTGCTCAACGACTGACTTGTAAACACCATCCTTCAGATTTACATTCTTCATTTGTTTGCCACCGTATGTTATCAATGCAATACGAGTTTCATTGGCAGATATATTGTATGCTTTTAGAGATCCTTTCAAGAATTCTTTCACTTTGTTGAATGTAGTGATTTGCACATCTTTTGAGCCATCCAAAGCAAATATAACATCTAGTGGTTCAGAAATGCCTGAAGAGATGATACAGACTTAAATGAGAGATTTTCAAACCTAGCTATATAAACTACTTACTTTTGAAACAAGATCAGATCCATCCAACCGCCAGTGAGTGCAACCCTCTGATTGCCAATTAAAGATTGAGTCAAAATGTAAGAGTTTCACTACCAGAGTAAATATATCCTTAAGTCAACTCTGTAACGAGGTTGAATATTCTGTTTTGAAGTTTTAGTAGTAGCTGGCTGCTTCATGTTCCTTGTGAAAAACGCCTGAGTAAAATATCAATACAGACAAGTATAGGAAAGCCTGGAAGAATATAATAACTTTTCTTAAAAGAGCAAGGAGCAATATTTTACAAGGATTCGAAGACGGCATGTCTACCACACAGACAACAAAAATATGAAATCTGGTCTCTAAAGAACTGCGGATAGGCGCCATTACCAAGAGTCGATATCAGGAGCTCCTTAAGGTAACCAAGGCAGCAATTAGTGACAAAAATATCAACAAATGATAGATTTCTGTTAACAAAAAGCTGTCATCAAGAATTATCTAACACAAGGAATACCTGCTTGTCAGAGCAAATTTCAAAAAGCAAATCATAAATCCTAATAACTCACCACAAGCTTCTTTCTTGACGGTTTTTATTTCCTTTTTCTCTTCACATGAAGATCTTTCTAATTCACATTGGGTTGCATATGTTTTTCCATTATTACCACAAACTGGAGAATATTTTTCACCCTTTCCACATATTTGGCAAACACACTTGGCTTTGTTATGACTTCTTCGAAGACATTTACTATTGAAGTCACACGTTTGCTTCTTGCAAGGATCTACGACATAAGAGAAGTAAATAAGTTAAAATTCAAAGTCAAGCTGACCAAAGAGACAGTACATCTTTGCTTTACTTGTATTTAAAGTGGCCTAAGAATAAAACCAGAAAATGTATCAGTAAATGATATTAAAAACAGCTGCTTGCACAATTTCGACTACAATGAAGGCAGCACGACAGATCTTATTATTAAAGAGACAACAGCATATTAAGGAATCCAACAATTGAGGCGTAAGCTGCAGAGTATTTCAAAAGAATCAAGAAGCTGCGATCTCTCTCTCTTTCATTCATTCTTCATTCATTCATTCATTCTTTCTGTCTCACTTTCTTTCTTTCTTTCGTTCTGTCTGTCTTTTGGCTTGTGGAGATATAGCCATCCTGCAATGCGCTTTGCTCTAAATAACCTATTTTTATCACACAATAGCGAGCACGTCAGAGGCGGTGTCATCAAAGCCTTCCTAATGGTCTCTTATTCCATGAAATGAATGCATGCTTGTCTGACTGACTTCGTTCTGTTTGCTCTGTCTGACTTCGTTTTGGTCTTGAGATAGTGGTGATGAGACGGGCAGGCATTCAGTGATGCAATGTCAACAAAACTGAACTGAATGGAAGAATGAGGAGCAGCGAGAGGCATCTTGTAATGTCAACAGAATAAAATGGGCCTATTACTTTATTCAAGTCCATATGTGTGAGCATTTTGTTCCCAATTCCCAAAATACTGCAGTCACTAACTAATGTTATTACTGGTCTGAAGATGAAGACTTTTGGGAGAAATTCGTAAGTATAGATGGCTAAAAGTGGTTGGGTTTTGGCTTCAATGCAATTTCATTCCGTTCACTTAATTTCATCGACATGCATTGATACCACTGATTTCATTGATGTCATTGATCATTTCATGCGATTACTGAAACAAGACAAACATGAGACATAAGACAAAAGAGTCTTGCTCTTGACACTTCTTTGGGTTATTACAGCCCAAATACTCCTGTACAGTATTTGTTGTTTTTCTTTCTTCATCGTATGCAGCACCCATGTCAATCTTTATTCACGCAGTTTTACTTTTTATGCAATGTCACAGGTAGTGCGGGTCTTTTGCTCCCATTGTAAGTTCTTCTAGCATTGTAACACAGTTGTAGGTAAATGAATCAATAGTATAAATCACAAAACTTTTAAAGAAGTATAAAAAAATTTCAGATGATGTCGTTTTGTCTTTCATGCATGCGTTATGCCTATTACCGATGGCAACTTTTAAAAGTAATTTAAAAGACAGTTCAACACCTTTATACCTTATTCTTTAAAAAATATCGAATTAAGTTACTCTTCGGACCAAAGCATTCTGCAGAATATAAGATGTGGTCAATCAAGTGAAGCATCGAAGCATAAATTATGCCAGACACAATTAACCCAAAAAATCATCTTACCTGGTTTCGATTGTGCAACAGCTTGAGACATCACATCTTCCATCGACTTAGACAAATCAAGAGGTTTGATCAAATCATTTGGACTGCTTGCTATTCCGGCAACATCCTTCTTATCCACTTCTGGTCCAATTACAATCACAACCACCTTTACACCTTTGTCCTTTAACTGATTAGCTGTGTCCTCTAGCCTTTGATCCCTCGCTTCTATCTTATCAATGAATAAAATCAGTGTACTTGGTACATCTCTTCTTGCTCCATTTTTTAATGAGAAAAGATCATCACGTGCAATTTCAAGAGCTTTCAAAACATTGCCGCCCTTCCTCAGTCTCCTCAATTGATCAATGTTATAAATATTTGATCTAGCATCAACCAGATCTCCCAATCTCCAAGCAAGTCTTGCATTACTATCATAAACAATAGCTCCAACTGATGTGCTGGTCTTTGAAATTTCAAATTTGTCAATCATCTTCTTAGCAAGTTCTTTCTCCTGAGTAAATGTAGCATCGGCATTCTTTCCATTAGCACCAAACACAAACCCAAGATTCAGTCGCACAGGTTTCGCTACAAATAAATAAGAGACCCTCCTCGTGTCATATTGTAAAAATGATAGACGGTTTTGAATAAACTATTGTCTTCGTAAACGTATGTGAAAAGCAAGTTGTCAGAAACTAAACACCGCTTTGAAACCCTTTACAACTCAGTGATTTCATTTCATTTCGAAAAGATACATTTCTAACGATATGAAACCTAAAGCTATCATATGACGAGCATGGTGCAACTCTTACCACAAGGAAGAAGCAATGGAGTATTCACGACGCAAGCAGAACTTCAGAAAATTTCCAACGCCCAGAGACGTTCCAATTGAATAGGTAATTTTTCACATGACATGCTAGAATCTTGCAACGAGAATAGATTTAACATCTCATACTTAAAGCATTTTGCACATATGAAACTCAAAAACAAAAAAAAAATTCACACATTAGACCTCCTAAAATATACTTTGATATGTAAAGTGTTATATACCTGCAGCTTTGCTACTTGCATCTAATACCGGTGTTAATGCTTTCTTTATATCACCAGCATCTTCCACTTTCACAACATTTTCTCCTCTTCCAATCTTCTTCAAATCTTCATCGCTCACTTTATTTCCTATCCTAATTACAACTAACGTGATCTTCCTTCTTTTCAATTCATCCAATACCATCTTCATTTCATTTCCCTTATCAATCTGTGAATCTGAACCACTTATCATTAATATCAACACTTTTCCTGCCGATTTGTCTCTGCTGCTCGATGCTGTCTTCTCAAACATTTTCATATCTGCAAACTTCAATGCATCAATCAGTCTTCTTTCTCCGCCAACTCGCTTTGCATCTTCAATAGTTTGTTTAACAGCTGACTTGTAAACACCATCCTTCAGGTCTACATATTTAATTTGTTTATTGCCATACGTCATTACTGCAATACGAGTTTCATTAGACGATACGTTGTATGCTTCCAGAGATCCTTTCATCAATTCCTTCATTTTATTGTATGTATTCCTGTCTACATCTCTTGAGCTATCCAAAGCAAACACAACATCGAGCTGTCCAGATATGCCTACAAGAAGAAAATGTGCCAGCAAATTAGAGATCCAGAAAATATGAGCCAGACAAGTCATAAAAGCAGCAGTAGTATATCTTACAAAAATAATTGTAAAATAAAAGAAATGAAACAAGCACACTTCTCATATTATGTAAGCTTTCGTCAAGCTACTCAGATATGCATGAAAAGATATTTTTGCAATTATCTAGAGGACCTGTAAATGTGTCTTCCACAATTGCATACTTGGAAAACAAATCACAGGACATGTATCAAACTAACATATACTCTCCGTGCGCACATCATTCTGTAATACTAATGTATTAACTCTCACGCTACATGGACTATACCATATCCACAACATATGCTATGCTCATAATGTGATACCAAAGACGAGACAGAGCAACAAGTAAATGCATTCAATGCACCAGCAGGCATTAATAAATCCACAATAATGACATTCCAATAACCGAAATCAATTCACTAGAATCACATTTATAAAAACAACTACCATAGGATCCTGTAAGATGAAACATACAAGGTTAAAAGCCAACAGACAATTTTGTCAAAAAACACCCTTCATTTACACAGCAACTGCAATCTTTACGTAGCAACTACAGCAGTTTAAATACCAACTAAGAGTGATTCCAGAACTGGTAGATCTATCTCCTATGGCTCTTCTAAAAAACAGACCTTTTGCAGTTTATTACACCACTTCGGCCTCTGCAACAATGTTTACCCTCAAGAAACAGTTGTTGCTCTAATCATGTCATCTTTTGAAAGGCCAATTAATACAAAGTTTCCTTTGCATCATTTGTTCTACGAATGACGCCAGGTTTATACTGCTTGCATTCATTTTCTACACAAAAAGATGTTTTTAGGCACTGTTCACCCTGGAACACCAAGGGAATCGACATGGTTCAAAGAGTTGATCCAGTCCAATTCAGAATCATTCCCTTCAAAAGTATATTTGATAGCTTTTAACCTAAGGAACTTGTGCACCTAAAGAAACAATAGGTGGGCTGGCGCTTTCATTAGCCTATTTATGGCAGCTAATCAATATAAATAAATCTATTCTCTTTAAAGTATCATCTATCTAAGAGCTAGTGCATACAATTTTTTGTAAAGATATGTTTGTTTTCCCAGGGACTTACTACACTGAGCAGATATTCCTTGAACTAACCATTGACTTACCACAAGCTTCCCTTTTGATAGTTTTGATCAATTTGTTCTCTTCGCATGAAGCCTTTTCTAATTCACATTGACTTGCATATGATTTCCCATTATCACCACAAACAGGAGCGTACTTGTCGTTCTGATTACACTTTGGACAAACGCATTCTGTTGAATCGTCGCTTCGACGAAAGCACTTGCTATAAAAATCGCAGACTTTCCTCTCGCATGGATCTGTAAAATGATTAATTTTAAATACGATAATGAGGATATTGACATTTTTTACCGGGAATTCCTATGAAATGTCAACTCATTTCATTTGTTTATCGTCCGAGGGATTAACGTGGGGTCCAGGAAAACATCACCTGAATTTATTGCGAGGTGAGTCCCTTCAGATCTTGGATCATATTCAACATAACATTCACAAGTTCGTAGAAAAATGCTACAAAATATGGCCTTCTGCTCATTGATGAGGTGAATGCATAACGACAACAGCAAATACATTAGAAAGATATTTGATGGGATTTGTGCAGACGGTATATGTTGCACGTGCCCTCTCTTTCTTGTCGGTCTTTTTAGTGGGTCATTGAGAGGGCTATGACAAAGAGACCACAAAAGGATGCCTCCACAAAGCATGCCGGTTAGAAAAGGGCCTTTAAGCTCCAAAATCAGTCAAGGATCAAAGCTATAAAGTTTTTTTCTAGCTTTAACTTATTTTTCCATTAATTTTGGTCCATTGAAAACACCTTTTACATATCATAGCAATAGTAGCAAGAAGTAAAGCTGCACAAAAGTTCGATTTGACCGCCTCGCATCTAAGCATGTTGCAAACATTGCTAGCTCATAAATCAAGCAAACCTTCAATAATTTGTGTTTTACAACCATGTTCTAAACAGTGGCAACATGAGAACATTTTTAAAAACTTATAGACGATTTAACAAAAGAGGGTTACGTCAAAGATGGTAGCAAGGAACTTTTTACTAAGATGCACTGTACCCTATAATCTACTGCCTATAGAATTGTTCGGATTCGTAATTAGAGCGCAATGCATCAAATGCACCTTGGTAAAAGTTCCTCACCTCCATCCTTGGGGTAACTATCTATGCTTAAACACTGCAAATTTCTTCTGGGTGCTACTTTCAAAAGCAATCACATATTGACCACAATCGATGGTGCATTATCATTTGAAGCATATAAGCAGACTTTTTACCTGGTCTGGATAGAGCAACAGCTTGGGATAACACTTCTTCTTTTGATTTAAAGAAATCACTTGGTTTGATCAAATCTTCTGGACTGCTTGCTATTCCTGCAACGTCTTTCTTATTTACTTCTGGTCCAATTGCAATTACGATCACCTTAACACCTCTGTCCTTTAACTGCTTAGCCGCGTCCTCTAACCTCTGATCTCTCATCTCTGTCTTATCAATGAATACAATCAGTGTCTTTGGTACAGCTCTCCTTGCTCCATTCTTTATTGAGAAAACATCGTCACGTGCAATTTCAAGAGCTTTCAAAATATTGTTTCCAGGCCTCAGTTTTCGCAGTTTATCGATTCTATCATTGACTGATCTCAAATCAATGACATCTCCAAATTTCCACTCTGCTTTGGCATCATTGTCAAATGTAATAGCACTGACAAATGTGGCTGAACTTGATATGTCATATTTCTCTATCATCTTCTTGGCTAACTCCTTTTCAGCAGCAAACACATCTCTTGCATTAATACCATCAGCACCGAATATAAATCCAAGATCTAGGGCGACTGATTTTCCTGCAATTAAATGGAAAGATAACGATGCGACCGTATATAAAAATCAACAAAAGCAATTGCAGACAAGAGAACTTTTGCAAGCCTTTACACTGTGATCGGTGTCCAACCATCCCTTTTTGGATGTAATGGAAAAATCGGCGATAATAGGCGACTGGCGACAATAAGCGACACTTTTCTATCGCCTCTCTGTACAAAATTAGGATATCTAAAAGTCTGCTATTTCAAAGATTCCTTTAGTGCAAGAATCGATTAACTTCAAAAATATTACTTCCTTAAGAGGCAGCATCGGCAATTGCTGTTTTATGAGGTGCTGTTAGGGTCCTTTGCCACAAACCTGGGGTATATCTATTTCAAATCTACTACGCCTACCTAACTAAAAACACTTTTCTTTACAAGAGCCCGAGGATGCTCTGTGGTGTGGCAAAGAACAGCCAGGTGGAGGTTCGTGAGTTACATAAGTTGAATACGGTAGGTTCTCTTTTCAATTAGCTGACATGTGGCAGGTGTTTCCTCTTTGATTTTATAACGATACATTTTCTTCAAATAACCCCGTTTTGTGCCTTAATATGGATGAATTTGAGAGAAAGCCAACTCGCCTCAGCAAGTGAGCCCTACCCCTAAGAAAGGTTACCCACCCGCCTTGGTGGATTAACCTTAACTAGCTACAGAGTTCATGTAAACGCTTGAAGAGATTTGACTGAAGGAGGGCTGACCCCCGGTGGAGAGTTTTATCCAACACAGGTTCGTGTAGAGGGGACATCAGTATTAAACATTGCTGCAATTCTTCCCCCTATAACACATCAATATGACTTAGTTAACAATATCTTACTTGCTGCTTTTCCACTCCTTTGCTCCAATTTTCCAAGAATTTCTTTCATGTTCTTGGAATCATCAACCTTGATGACATCATCTTTATCTTTTACTGCATCCTTGAGACTTACGTCATTCTTAACATCTAGCGCAACTATCAGCAATCTGACGTCATCTGTCTTCATCTTCGATGCAAGGTCAGTAAACTTCACATTATCTGTTTCGTCATTATCTCCTAGCATGACAAGTACAACTTGACGACCGGCATCCTTTCGTCCCTCAAGTCTTGCTGGATTCAGCAGCATATCGTTCGCCCTACGGAGTGCGTCACTTGCCTTCCTTGGACCTACTATTGATCCCGCTTCATTCAAAGCTTTTTCCATTATGCCTGTACTCGTTCCAGATGCTAGTGGCACCATCCATTTCGCTGTACTTCCAAAAGTGACCAAGCCAATGTTTGTCTCTTTTGTCGATATGTTATAAGATTTCATTAAGTTCTTTATCAGGTCCTTGGTTCTAGATGAGGAATCGGAATTGATACCCATGGTTGCGTCCAAAGCAATAACAAGATCGACTGGTGCTTTGATGCCTGAGGGAAGCAAACAATAAAAAAACAACGCATCATTAACACTGGCATGAAAATCGCAATTAGCACATTCTTACCACAAGAATTAACCTAACAGTAGACGCATTATTCAAAAGAAGAAGGGATCTAAGAAGCAACGAACAAAAGCTTGCTCTAGTGTGTTTTTCAGATTTCTGGAAGTCAATCTATGTTGCCACTGTTGAGACGGATTTTAAATGTTACTTAAATAGAAAATTAGAGTAATTAGAAATAATTACTTGGGTGGCTACAGCAAGTTCGTGCACTTTGTTTCATTGGGCGGGCCTTTCTTCTTTTGAATAACTACTCTGTTCATAGGCTACACATGAATAGGAACTGCTTTATTTCTTTCTCTTCCTATTTTGTGGGTTTCGGATCTCCATTAACTTTTTTGAAGTGTCTTCTCATCTCCTCTTCATCTCCTTCGCCTTGTTTCCAACTAACTCTTCTAGCATTTTGCTTTTTCATCATTTCAGCTTCCTATCAGAGCAACCGGATCTTTTCCTCCTATTTCGCATTCTCAAATCTCTGTTCTTTTCTCCTGCTTGCATTCATAGGCCACCCCTTACATATTCCTTTCTGCGTTGTTCTGTTAGATACATGGATTTCTTGGTTACCCATATGTTGTTATCCTATTGTAACTAGATTTGTAGGTAGGGGGGCCCCTAATGTAGGATGTCGCATCGACTTTGAAGCCATGTTTACACTAAGCCGGTACGAAAAGAATACGGCATAAAAATGTGTCGTATTGATTTCTCTGTTCAAACAGAATCATCACTGTTTACACCATAGTATTCATACCGGAAAAAGATGAATGATAGGACTGACCATGCGCCCACAGAGCGAGGACTTGTCAAGGCACATGCTCCCATTTTCCAAATTATCGCCTCGATATGAATCCGACATGAAATGGTGTCGTATTCGCTGTTTGCACTATGTTGGTCGAGCGACAAAGCTAGCTAACATGCCTTATTCATTTCGTGCTGCATTCAAGTAAAAACTATGCCGGTGTAAAAAGTAATTTGCAGCTCGTCGAGAAAGCCATGTTTGCACGTACTATTCATGCACTGCGTATGCGAAACGCAAAAACTGCTTTTTGAGTGTTAGCCACGCAAATATGGTTGGCTTGCAGAAATACATGCGACACCGGCATACTGTAAACAAAAGGCCCACGTAACACAATTTCTTTTCGCATTCATTTCGTACCGGCATAGTGTAAATGGGGTCTCAGGCCTGATTTCCATTAGGCGGAATATCCCACTTATCCCACTTGAAGCGACTAGAAACCCATTGAACTTTCGAGCGCAATAGTGCTTGCAAACAAGGAAAGATTTTTGCGTGAGGAATTTTCCGCCTAGTGGAAAGTAGGCTTAAGAACAAGGGATCTGAATAACGCCATAGCCCAAAGGAACAGTAGGTCAGCTGTAAAATGGCATTTAAATATAAAGGAAAAATCAATGACTAGAAATGCTATTTCCTGATGGCAAGTGCCAAAGTTTGCTTGTTATTGATATCAATAATTTGTCTTTGCTATGAATGAACACATCACAAGATAACCTTTCTCAAATAAAATAGGACTATTTCCAAATAGGATACCAACGATAAGAACTTATAGTAAGGTGGACAATTTGGACAAAACAAAGCAAAATGTGTCAGTTTGGAATTGAAATCTACCCTAATCTTCAAAAAATCTTACCACAAGACTGTCTCTTTAAGATCTTTATATTCCTTCTTTGTTTGCAGGCACTCTTCTCTAACTCACACTGATTTGCATACGTCATTCCATCGTCACCACAAAGTAAAGAATACTTCTCATTTTCATCACAGATTGGACAAATGCATTCTGTCGTATCATCACTCTTCTTGAAGCACATGCTATAAAATTGACACAGTTGCTTCTTGCAGGGGTCTAAAAAAAAGAATAAAAATGTTTCACATTCCAAAAGCTCCCGTAGATTGATAGATGGTGTTAAAGGAAGAGGGCACAAATCAACAAGAAGGATATTTCTTTCTGGAAGCAGCCTTCAATGAAATTGCTCTTCATTGCAGCCATTAACTGACTTTCTGTCCGCTCATTGTTTCAAGTTGATTCGTTGTATTCCTTGCAGGATTTAACAGTTTTCCCCCTAGTTACAGGCGAATCTTTTTTTGGATTTTTACTGGATTTTACGGGTTAATATCTTCTGGTATTGCCATTGGAAACATTTATGGCAGGCTTATTCTAAAAGGTAAAGGGCCTGAGCTCAACAAGATTTCATACCTAAAACTAAGTCGTACATATGAAAGGATCGTCTTGCTTTGTGATAAGTTCATGTTCTATCAACATGGCAAGGACAAGAAATTCAAAAATTCATTTGCTATCACGCAAAAGTTAGTGAAAAGACATTTTGAGTTCGACCATGGCAACGAAACTTTATTTACCTGGTAGTGACTTAGCAACAATCTGCGACATTTTATCATCCTTTGGTTCAGAAAGAGTACGCAATGTAACGAGATCATTTGGATCAGTTGCTATCCCTGCAACATCCTTCTTATCTACTTCTGGTCCCATTGCAATCACAATAACCTTTACACCCTTGTCCTTTAACTGCTTTGCCGTGTCCTCTAATCTTTGATCTTTCACCTCTGCCTTATCGATGAATAAAATCAGTGTCTTAGGTACATCTCTTCTTCCACCATTCTTCATAGAGTAAAGATCATCACGTGCAATTTCAAGAGCTTTCAAAACATTGTTACCATTCCTTGATCTCACCACTCTGTCTATCAACTGCATAGTCGTTCTTCCATCGCTAGCCTCGCCAAACCTCCACAAAACTCTGGAATCGCTGTCATACTGAATAGCACCAACTCGAGTGGCCATCTCAGATACATCAACATTTGCAAGCAGCTTCTTGGCCATCTCTTTCTCCAAAGCTATGCTTGCTTGAGCATCTTTGCTATCAGAACCAAATATAAACCCAAGATCAAGTGCTATTGGCTTTGCTAAAAGATCAAACATAGAATTATGAGAAATCGAAGGGCTCTGATTCAGACAAACAATTCACTCAACGTCCTTTTAAATTGATATTAAACTTAACTCATACTCATGAGTTTTGACCAATGTGCGTGTTTAATCCACGCTCCTGTAGCATGAATCAAACGTCCAGATCCATGAACATATGCATAACACCCAAAAGTTGAAGAGCAATTCATTGAGCAAAATAAAAGGATCGCCTCGATCCTAAATCAAGCTTAGTGTGTTACCTTCTTACCTCCCATAAAAAAAGATTTGGACTTAAGGCATGTCAACAATTTAAAAAAATGACATTCAAACTTCACCTGAAGATTTTTGTGTGAGTCTTCATAGAATTTTCAAGGAAAATTATTACCAACACGTATATCCAGCAAATTGCTACTTGAAAAAACTCTTCTAGCATCATACCATTTTGACAAAAAAAAGTTCAAAACTCAGCACCTAGATTGATTACAACAGTGTAGTTATTGGCATCGAAAGGCCTGCTACAAGCTATGACTGCGAATAATAATCATCCATAAACAGAAATAGACTAAACTGCGGGTTTAATGTAGTCACTTTGACAGTTATAATGGATGGCCTACATAATAAGACTCGATGAAACTCGATGATTAAATGGCCTAAAATTCGTGTTTTCAATGCTGCGAATTGATAGAACAAACCGTGAATAGAAATGTCAATGTTTATCCATAGAGTGTGAAATCTGTGCTGTAATTAACAAAAACTATAATGCGATTGCCGCCATAGAAAATCGAAACAGCCCTTGTTCAACCAAGTTCTTTTTTAGGCAGAAAAATCATGCGTGAAAATAAGAAGTCTGCAAAACACAGGACTCAAATCTTTAAACAGGTGGGTGTAAAATTCTATTTAATTTTCCTTTGAATCAAAGTACTTGAAAGAAACTTTGGGTACTTTGCTGTTGATCTGCCGAAGTAACTTTTTGATATCCTCATTAGTTTCAACATGATGACATACATTAAGTTTGAGGCTGTGACGTCATCAAATTTTCACATTCGAAACCAGATTTCAGCTTGCAACCACATTGCACACCTTCATGGACTATGATTTTCATGAAGATTGTATCAAAGTTCCTCAAGTAATTTAAGACTTACGATGATATTAATTTTTTCAAATTTTTTTTCGATGAAGTTTTACAAAAATAATCAAAATACTGCCACTTTGAAAATAATCAAGATATCAACATTGCCACAGTAGATTTACAGCAATTAGCAAAAATTCCTTTCAACTCATTCAATCATTGAAAGATGTGACACTATTCTATATCCACCTTTTCTAAAGATTTGAAAGATTTGAGCCCTATGTATAAAGTCTACTCACAGGCAGCTTTGCCACTCCTCTTCTCGATATTCCCAAGCAATTTTGCTAGTTTATTAGCATCTTCACTAATTATGAGATCTTCTTTGCTTTTAACCATACCACTTAGATCGTTAGCGTCTGCAACGTCCACAGCTAGCACCACGGGCCGGATACCTTCGTTTATCATCGCTTTTGCTAACCTCTCCAGTCTGGATCCCTTGACGTCACTCCTGCCCCCAGTAACTACAAGAAGCACTTGCTTAGCGGCCTGCTTGCGTTTGTCAGTTCTTTTTACATCCAGAAGCATGCTTCTAGCTTGATACAACGCTCTTTCAATATCTCTCGGTCCTCTCTGCTTCTGTATTTCGTCCAGGGCCCTTTCCACTAAGCTTTTGTCTATCCCGATACTCAATGGCAGTTTTATTGTGGCTGTTCTACCATACGTTATCAAACCGATATTGGTGTTCGAGTCGGTAACATTGTACGATTTGAGCAGGCTCTTTAGCATGTTCCTAACAGCAGACAACGATTCAGGACTAGCATCTGTGGTAGTGTCTACAGCAATTACAAGGTCAATTGAAGTGCTTATTCCTGAAATAAACAGAAGGAACGATAATCTTATTCAGTGTCATGATCTCTAAACCTACGATGCCTTATAGTCATATGTGCCATGAAAATCGTTTACGGTGATTTTCAAAGGATCATAACATAAATACCCGCGTGGTCCAAAAAACAGTTCCCAGGTTTAAGAATAGATTTCGCACAGCATTGAAGACTCGAAAGACTTTAATTCTAATTCATATCAATAAATGAAAATGTCGCTTTTTGCTATACGTTAAGCACTCCTAGAGTTATGAAGCCATAGTGATAGAGCCCAAGGTAGTCCTGAATAAAGAGTTTAAATATTTCAATTATCAAAACAAACGGCTTCCAAACTTCAGTGTTGCAATAAGTGAAGCTCATTTATAAAGCATACCGGGTGTCTCATAAAAAGTATCGCCTTTTGACAAAACAATGAAACGAAGCGTAAAAATATATCGGGACCTTTTGAGTTCATAGGCATATTTTTATATTTCCAACTTAAATGTACATACCTTGCATTTTAAAATCGTCATCCGAACACCGGAGATATGAGTTCACAAAGTCAAATTTTGGAGTGCACTTGAAACCAGAGGATTTGTAAAAGGGCCTAGCCATTATTTGATATCACAAACATATTGCAAAAGAATTTCAACTTTGACCTTTCTCTTTTGAAAAGAATTATACCTTAAAATACTTCAATTTTTCTTCAGATAATTATTCCTTTGAGGAATCAATCCGTGCCTTGCATTCCATCCCAAGTGTCAAAAAAGAAGAAAAGGAGACCATGCACATTCATTTTGGATCTGTGGCACGAATTTATCATTCTTACCACATTCATATTATATTTGATTAATCAGGGCGATGTCCATGAGTCTTTTACTCTTTTCAAAACCGAAAAAAATGACAGCTAAAGTTTACAGGATCTTTGGAAAATATCCATGATACTAATCACTGCTAGGCCCTTTTTTAAAACCTCCGATTTCGGGTGCATTGTAAATTTTGACTGTGCAAGCTTGTATTTCCGGTGTTTGGTAGACGATTTTTAAATGCAAGGTATGTGAATCTAAGTTGAAGATTGATGAATTTAGCAGTTCACTCGGAGAATAATAATATCTTATTGTTTTGTTCTTAAATCCAGTTAAAAGGGGGTACATTTTTTTTTGAGACACCAGTAGGATGACTTGTATCCCCCCGTACCTCCTGTACCCTATGTACCTCAGCCAACGGGTGTGACGGAGGCATATCATGCCTTTTTAATGTCAAAAGAATACAGAGCCTTTACACTGAGTTTTCAAGAAACAGTTTACACAACAAGTAGAATCATTGCTCACGCAAACAGAAAGAGCAAAACTCTGCAATTAACTCATCCTAGACGTTAAAGGCTGTCTTTGCACCTTCAAACTTATCAAAGCAATAGAATGACGATTAATCGACAAGTAGTTAAGAAGCCTATACGATGCAGAATACAACACGAAATAGCATATTACACTTGTAAACATGAAGCTAATATCATAAATTTGGCACCGAAGTCCCTCTGTCAAGTAGGCATCACTTATTATATTTTTATAATAATGGAGATTAATATGATTTCCACTCTTCCTGCTGTATCGCTTTTCAATCTGCAATCTTCTTATATTTATGAAGATCTTAACACATTGTTCATTGAATTTGTCTTTCCTTATTGCTGTTATCGATGGAGTCATTTGAATGAAGATGTCTATGCTTTTCGTCGTATTGGCTCTCAATCTTAATACAATAAAGCATCCGCTTTTAACAACTACTGGTTCATGAACCTGTTTTTTTATATTCATATAAAAATTTTACAACAATCTTACATTCTACAAAACTTCCCTAATTACTTTACAACACTACAAGGACGACACCATGGGGAGCGAAAGACAATGACTACCCCATGGCTAATATATAAAGACAAGCAAGTAAAGCTACCTTACACATAACAAACTACGAACGATTAAAAACTAACGGTTACTGTACTAGATTCCGTCCTACATTAGGTGTCAGGTTGTGATGATATTTAAAATGTCATGAGCGCATTTCGTGAGACATTTGGTGAAAAATGGCCTGACACCCAATGCAAAACAGAATCTACAAAGAAAAAGAACATTTCATTAAAGGACTTGGTGGCTTATTTGATGAACCTGTTGGCAGAAATGGCAAACTTTTTGATGTTTTAAAAGAACCCTGTTACTGTCTTTCTCGTAAATAGTCCAGGCTGACTTGCAAACATGCAAATTCTTATAGGCAGGTGCTTACCGCATCATTGTTTTATTATGTCACATGTTTAAGGAGGGTAGGCCTTCAGCAATGCTGATTTTCAAGGAGCCCCCTAGACGTATTAAGTAAGTAATTCACACAAGTAAACAAACAAGTAATCACAGCAATGGATTCATACCACAAGACTCTTTCTTGATGACTTTGATCGATTTCTTCTTATTGCAAACCTCATAACCAACGAAGCATTCACTCGCGTATGTTGTTCCATCGCCACCACATACAGGTTGGTACTTTTTGTCACCACATGGTGAGCAGATACACTCAGCACCACCATCAGCCTTCTTCTTGCATTCACTCAAAGAATCGCATTTAACTTTATCACAAGGACCTATGGAAATAAACTTTGCTTCACGCAAGAAAAAA
Source organism: Aurelia sp. 3 sensu Dawson et al. (2005) (assembly GCA_964020215.1). Lineage (NCBI taxonomy): Eukaryota > Metazoa > Cnidaria > Scyphozoa > Semaeostomeae > Ulmaridae > Aurelia > Aurelia sp. 3 sensu Dawson et al. (2005). Next base: position 6,498,753 of record OZ026584.1, read on the forward strand.
TAGTCCATGAGATGAGCCAAAATGAACTGTGACTTTTAAAAGCAAACTTCTCTTAAATAGCCAACTACAGCTCAAGAGCTCACCAAAATTGTTTTCCTATTCTGCATTCATCTAGCTACATTTCTGAGCCTGATGGGTTCTTAAAACAGTCGTTAAAGAAAAGAAATCTAAGATTTCCTTGCAGTTGGAAGTCAAAAATATAAGTTTTGGCAAAACCGGTACTTTTTCCTCGTCAAGCTGCTGCCTTAAGATCAAACTACGTTTAATAGCCGTCACAAGTTTCGCCTTTTAGCACAGTACAGTATTACCCCGCCACTTAGAAACTGACTTAAAAGAAACTGCAGCCTGTCAGATGGCCCAGCATCTACCCTGATATAAGAAACCAATCAGCCTGAAATTTTAAAACTTGGTTTCTTAAAAATAACTTCGATTGGAAAAATTGTATTGTTCAAGCACTTTATAATACAAAACTTATTATGTGTCTAACATAACATAACAATCTGACAATTTGCTTTCAAAATTAAAAAAATCACATGGCTAATAACTAACGTAGTTAATGTTTTCTGCTGTTTTTATTTTACATAGGAGGGCATTGTCAATTAAGGTTACAGTAACTGAATTTGAATAGTCAGCGTCCAACATTTGGTTTTATGTAACCCACATAAAAACAAATTTCATTGTTTCTTTTGATGCACATTTGGTGAGTTTCTTGCTGTAATTATAAGAAATTATTCAGCCTGTTTTATCTTTTTTTCTCCATCTATAAGAAACCAAGCAGCCTGGTTTTAAAAAATGAGTATATAATTGGCGGGGTAACACTGTAGCAACAAATGAGGGGCTAGGCTATCAATGCTGCTCCATGATGTGACAATGATGAAGCGAATCATTAGCTATGCTTATGTTTGGTAAGCATGGATGAATCTAATGTCAAATGAGTCGAGTTAGAATGTGAGCAAAGCAGTTACTACGACTGGAGGCTGGAGGTCATGGATCAGTAGTTAAATTCATCTCTGCCCTGCACTTCCCCTAAAAGTCGATATCCAATTTCTGTGTGATCTTCCAGATTTTTAGCTTTATTGGCTGTCATAATGAAATAGGGCATAAAATGAGATTGATTGATTTTCTCATCTAACAAGGCAAACAATAACACCGCTCTTCTTGGAAACCATTTACATATGCTTTTTCACTTGCAGAAATATCAAATATCACATTTACCTGGTAGGATTGATGACAATGCACCATCAACAGCTCTCCCTAGTTCATCTTTGATGCCAACTTTGAGAACATTGTCACCTTGACTCGCGATGTCCTTGAGTGACTTCACATCCACAATTTTCCCAAGAACAACAAGCACTACTTTAACACCATCTTTCTTCATTCTATCAATTGCCGCCTTCGATGCTGCATCAATCTCTTTGTTAACAAATACCATTGCTGTGTTTGGCGCATCTTTCCTCTCACCGTACTTAACATTAAACAAATCAGACCTTCCCATGTCAACTGCGCTCGCTAAGGCATCACCAGGCTGCGGGGTATTCAGCATTTCAATGATGCTGATAGCCTTTGCGCTATCACTAACTGTATCCAGTTTCATCACCATTCCTGCATTCGCCCCATACACGATTAAACCAAAACGAGTCTGATCAGGTGATATTGTCAGCTTTCGTAGAACTGATGCAATGAACTCTTTTCCTATATTAAAATCTGCTGCTGAGTTCGGGTTATCAACTCCGATGATAAACCCAAGATCTAGCTTCGCAGTAATCTTCTGTGCACTTCTCATTAAATCAGACACTACCGGAGTTGCTTCAGAAATTCTATACCCAGAAGTGATGTGTGCAATTCGATTGGGACTGGTCGCAACCGACTTTATCTCTTCTTCAGACACATCAGATCCTATAGCAACTACAGCTATATCAGCTCCGGTACGTTTTAAATCCTCAGAATTTCTTTTTAACTCATCAAACTTTTGCTGCTCATTTCTTCCTGCCATTACAACAACAACCACAGTGGCAGCATCTTTCCTGAAATTCTGATTGCTTTGATTACGAACTATGATCTCTTTCAAGGATTTTAAAGCATTTTGCACCAGCCTTGGCCTATTTGTCTTTGTCAGTTTGTCTACAGAAGCTTTTAGTGCAGCTAAGGATGTTCCTTTCTCTAGTGGCAATATTTGTCTTGCTTCAGAATCATATGAGAACAAAGCGACTTGTACAACATTTGTAGATATATTGTAAATTCTTCCTTGCAGAATCACGAAATCCTTCATTCTCTCTAAGTTAGATTTTGTTACGTATTTTGATGTATCTATCAAGAACCAGACATCTACAGGCTGATTCAGATCTAGAGAAAGAGACAGAAAACGTTACCTGAAAATAAATAATAGATGACAATAGATCATAGTCTATCTCAAATCAGTTGTTACCTGAAAATGCCGACGAAAAACAACAGTAGAAGTGTTTGCAAACGAACTTTGTGCTATCGCAAGTCCCAGGAGACATGTAATTTGAGACGGACTGGATACAGAATGTAACACATTAGCACAGCAAACCAGAAGTATGAATTTATGGAAATAGCGTCATCAACTGAGCAAGGCATGTTTTGCATGTCTTCACCTGACAGCTAGTTCCCACAAACGGACATGATGAAGTAGAACTCTTGCAACTTCGTTAAACTGAGGGGCTTTTGACAAAATTCTAGTGCAACGATAGATTGAAATTTTTCACCCCAAATACCAAATTAGAAAAGCAGGGAAACAATCCTTCCTTCTATAAAATCGGCATATTAACACAGTTTCACAATACCTTGAATCTTGTTGCAGAAACTAACATCAATGTGTTAGATGGTAGTAAAGTACCTCCAAAATGGCAGATTTTCAGCTTAAATCACTCTCTTTTTTTCAAGAAGTAAGCCCATTGGCCCAAGGGGGCTCTTGTAAAAATTTTGATAGGAATGCTCGTGTCATTTCTTTGGGTTTGAAACTTATGAAAATGTCATTTTTTTGGGTTTTTCTAAATGGGCATCATTTTTTTGGGTTTGAAAAAATTGCCGTCCTTTTTTGTTCATTGAAAATTTGTGTCATTTTTTTTTTTGAGTTACCAAACTACTGTAAAATAAAGAAGAAACTAACTCCAGTAGCCTGAATAACTTTCTCTATAAATATATGTATATATATATCTGTTTCCTGAGCCACCTTTAATAGCATTTAGGAGATGTAAGAACCTTAAGGACATACTCGTTAGGGCTAGGCTGAATAATGAGGGAAATGGGGGGATTGATAAGAAGGGATGTTCTCGTTGTGGTAAATCTCGTTGTCAAGTGTGTAATGTCATGAGCAATAGTGAGCATTTTCATTCGAACATAGATAGCCGGGAATATAGGATAAGTTATTCGTTTAATTGTGACTCGTCAAATGTTGTGTATTTGTTGGAATGTACTGTTTGTGGTGTACAATATGTCGGTAGCACCTGCACGCCTTTTAGGCTTAGGTTTAATAATTACAAGGCGTGTAGTCGTAAGTTTAATTCGGGGGCCTCAGTACCCCAGGTGGAATTCTTCAGACATTTTACTGAAGAAGGCCACCACGGGTTTCTGAAGGATATTAGCGTAAAGATAATCGATAGGCTAACGGGGGGAACTAGGTTGCGGGAAAGCTTCTGGCAATATCGGCTGGATTGCTTTGCCCCTAAGGGTTTAAACACTAGGCAGGTTGATACATAGATTTCATTTTTGTTATAATTTTGGTTGTTGTGTTGTTTTGTTTTGATTTTAGCACTGAGCTTTTCGTAAGGGACACACGCTGTTTTTTTAGGGTTTTCTGTTCTGCCAATCCGCTCTCGGATCTTTCTATTGTTTTTTTTTGTTGTAGCATGCGATCTTTTTCAGCTTCGGCGAGACAGACACAGCTACCGACTTCAGCAGTTCTTAACTCTGCGCTTTCTTTGATCTTTCTCTCGCCACTTTTGTATTACCAGCTGCTTTTACACATTTTAATTACGCATTGTAATAGGTAGGACCCGCTTAGGCTATTGTTTTGTATTGTTTTTTGTAATTCATTATCTATATGTATGCTCCATCTGATTTTGAAAAGTTATACTGATGAAGGCTTTGGCCGAAACGTTTACCAGAAGTGTTTTTCTTGGAATATCTTTTTTATGTTTAAAGCATCTTTGAGAATGAGCTTTTGAGAATATGTATATATATATATATATATATATATGTACTCATTAGCTCAATCTCAATATGTAATAAAAATAGATATAGAAACTCAGAAAAAACACATTCGTTTAAACGTTTCGGCCAAAGCCTTCATCAGTATGACTTTCCAAAATCCGACGGAGCATACATATAGATTTCGAATTTCAAAAACGATACACAACAATAGCCTAAGCGGGTCCTACCTATTACAATGCGTAATATAAATGTGTTAAAGCAGCCCGTAATACAAAGGTGGCGGGAGAAAGATAAAAGAAAGCGCAGAGTTAAGAACTGCTGCAGTCGGTGACTGTGTCTGTCTCGCTGAAGCTGAAAAAGATAGCACGTTACAACAAAACAAACAATAGAAAGATCCGAGAGCGGATTGGCAGAACATAAAACCCTAAAAAAACAGCGTGTGTCCCTAACGAAAAGCTCAGTGCTAAAGTCAAAACAACACAACAACCAAAATTATAACAAAAATGAAATCTATGTATCAACCTGCCTAGTGTTTAAACCCTTAGGGGCAAAGCAATCTAGCCGATATTGCCAGAAGCTTTCCCGCATCCTATTACCCCCCGTTAGCCTATCAATTATCTTTACGCTAATATCCTTCAGAAACCCGTGGTGGCCTTCTTCAGTGAAATGTCTGAAGAATTCCGCCTGGGGTACTGAGGCCCCCGAATTAAACTTACGACTGCACGCCTTGTAATTATTAAACCTAAGCCTAAAAGGCGTGCAGGTGCTACCGACATATTGTACACCACAAACAGTACATTCCAACAAATACACAACATTTGACGAGTCACAATTAAACGAATAATTTATCCTATATTCCCGGCTATCTACATTAGAATGAAAATGCTCACTATTGCTCATGACATTACAGACTTGACAACGAGATTTACCACAACGAGAACACACCTTCTTATCAGTCCCCCCATTTCCCTCATTACTCAGCCTAGCCCTAACAAGTATATCCTTAAGGTTCTTACATCTCCTAAATGCAATTAAAGGTGGCTCAGGAAACACCTTCCTATGCTCTTCCGAATTCGTGAGCATAGGATGGAGTTTCCTGGCAACCTTCCCCAAACTATTGAGCGCTGGATGATATGTTGCAACAAGTGGAACCCTTTCCCCCCTCCCTTGATCATTGGTCCTATTGCCCGAATTTGCTAGAAGAGTTGCCCTATCCAACCTACGTACCCTATCGATTTGCTCGTTAACTAAAGACTCTTCGTAGCCCCTGTCCTTAAGCCATCCAGCTAACTCACCTACTCTCTCCTGAAATTGGCGATCCTCCGAACATATCCTACGAAACCTAAGAGCCTGACCATAGGGGATCGCCTTCTTGGTGTGCCAGGGGTGACAAGACTTCTTATGCAAGTACTGATGTGTATCAGTAGGCTTGCAAAACAAGTCTGTCGAAAGGACTCCCCCCTCCCCCACGCTAACCCGAACATCTAAGAAACTTATACTACCCCGTGACTGCTCGCTAGTAAACTTAATGGTTTCGTGACTACTGTTGAGATGATTGATAAAAGACTTCAACTTTTCTTCCCCATGCGTCCAGACAAAGAATACATCATCGATGAATCTCATCCAGACGAGGGGCTTGTCAGCTGAAGCATCCAACAACCTCTCTTCCAACCGGGTCATGAAGAGATTGGCATAGGCCGGAGCGAACTTCGTGCCTATAGCCGTGCCCAATTTCTGCCTATAAAACCTATCATTAAATTCAAAATAATTATTCTCCAAGACCAAGGACGCCAACCCAACTAGGGTATCAGTAGCCACGCCCGGGTTTTCCCTTCTATCCAGCGCCTCCCTGATGGCCTCTAAACCCTCCCCGTGTGGGATGCTGGGATAGAGCCCCACAACATCAACAGTGCATAACAAAGCCCCCTCTGGTATCTTACCTAACTTACTTAGCCTAGACAAAAAATGGTTGGTATCTTTAACATACGACCTACTTTGGCTAACCAACGGGTTAAGATGGTGGTCTAGATATTCTGAAATATGCTCCGTTATAGTACCGCTATTGGAAATGACTGGTCGCCCCTTTACACTACTAAGACCCTTGTGGATCTTAGGCAACAAATAAAATCTACCTAACTTAGAATCCTTAACCTTTAAATAGTCAGTCACTTCCTCTAACCCCGGGTCCTCCTCCTTCAGCTCATTCAACCTAGAATTAATGGTCTTACCCAAATCTACCGAGGGGTCCACCTCTACTTCTTCATAAACCTGCCTATCGTCTAATTGTCGGTTAGCCTCACTTATGTAATCCTCCCGATCCCAAACTACAACCGCTGATCCCTTGTCCGCCTCCTTGATGACTATGGTCCTCAATCTATATGTATGCTCCGTCGGATTTTGGAAAGTCATACTGATGAAGGCTTTGGCCGAAACGTTTAAACGAATGTGTTTTTTCTGAGTTTCTATATATATATATATATATATATATCATACCATTATAGGTTGTAAAATAATTCTCTCTTCCCAATTATGCTAAATCAGAAGCTTTACCTACTCAATGTGTCAATTCATTGATATAGTTTTTGGAAAGAAAAAGTTGGTTATTAAAATATGATGATTAGACATATCATAAGAGTTGGTGTGATGGTCTCCAAATTCAATATCATTTTTACTATCTTGTGCAGAACTTAAAGGTGCAATTTTCTCATTTTAACTTATGCAAAAAGGATAGTTACGGGAGCTCGAGAATAATCGTCATTTTTTAGGGTCTGAAATTTTGGGCCTGTCATTTTTTTGGGTAGACAAAAAATCTATCCAAATGAGCATCCCAATCTTAAATTCATAGAGTGCCCCCCCCCCTTGGGCCCATTGGTTTCCAAGTGAGATGGTCAAATAATTGAATATATACTGGTTTGCAAATAGCTCCTATTAGATAGCGACATATATTGAAAATGAAATGAAACTGCACAGTTGACAGAACATCATGACAGTTATATAAAAAGGCATACAATTAAAGCATTATCTATCAAATGTTGCTTACCACATGGCTCATTTTTGCTCAATTTAATGTTTCTCTTCATCTTACAGCTTGCAAATTTCAAATGACAATCAGATGCATACGTCTTTCCATCACTTCCACAAACTGATTGTGCGTCGGAATCAGAAGCACAAATTGGACAGATGCACTCTGCACTGCTGTCAGCTTTTTTATAACATTTACCATTGAACTGGCATTTCACCTTCGTGCAAGGATCTACAATAATCATAAACACAATTTCATCAACATAAACTCAAACTCAGTGGCAATGAAGGTTTTCCATAAACTGCAACGCCTCTAATGATCCTGGAGCATGTTAGGCAATTCTGCAATAGACCATTTCGACAATTAAAAAAGGAGACTGGGGAGAGCGGTTTGTTCTGGTAAATGGCTGCCACGAAGCTTCTACGAATGATAGATTTTCCTTTACAAAAACTTTTAGTTTTAAATTCACGGTTGAAACTACTGATCTTTGAGAAAGTAGTCCCTAAAAAGTAGTCGCAAGGATGTCCCATGACTCATCTGCCTCGTAACGAGGGGGAGACCTCGCATGAAGCAGCTTTGGCGGGAAAGCGGGAAGGTATTCGTCATTTTCCTTCGAAGTTGCTCGAGCAGATCAGAAACGAAGCAAGAAACAAGAAACATTGTTGTGATAAATATGGAAAGGAACTCGGCAGTTGTTTTATCTTTTGTGCAAAGAAGACACAAAATTTGGTTTAATACTGTTTAAAGCTGAAGATAGCAGCACAAAGAAGTCATTTATACACGAACGATTTAATGCAATTTTCTTGCTGAAAAGTTTGTTCTTAATGATATGTATTAATTGAAATTGAAACTGACAGATGAGGTCGAGGAGCACTTGCAGAGAATTTCTTGATCCTTATACAGGTAAGCTGCATCTTTATTTATAGAAAGCTTTTTATATGGCAACTCGCTGATAAAACCGAAGGTTTGTTTTGGTTAGCTCGTCCGTTTTTTAGACTTCTTTATGGTGGTAGAAATCAGTTGCTTTGCTAGCCATACCTATATGTTTCTGCAAGGGAAGATATGGGCAGCAATATTCCTCGCAAAAGACTAAACTCAATATTTTAACTTACCTCTACCAACGAACCTAGGCTTGGAATTTGCTAGATTTTTCAGAATCCCCCTGACTTTCGAAGCCAACCATTTCTCAGCAAAACAAAACAAATGCGTAAAGTGACTTCGTTTCATTCTCGTCCTTTCTTCAGCAGAACTATCTCATCAAGTCTGCAGCACTTAGAGCGAGGAACAACTTTGTCATCAGGAACCTTCTCAAAATTGCCAGGAACCACATCGAAATGTTTGTTTATCTTGCTTTGACATTCTGATCTGATTGGACAGCTTCGAAGAAAAATGACGAATACCTTCCCGCTTTCCCGCCAAAGCTGTTTGATGCGAGATCTCCCCTTCGTTACGAGGCATTTGAGTCATGGGACATCCTTGCGGCTACTTTTTGGGGGCTTTTATCTCGAAGATTTGCAGTTTCACAACCGGGAATTTAAAAGTAAAAGTTTTTTGCGGAGAGAAATCTATCTTTCGAAGAAGCTTCGTGGCAGCCATTTACCAGAACAAACCGCTCTCCCCAGTCTCCTTTTTTAATTGTCGAAATGGTCTATTTGATTGGCTCTTTTCGAAACACAGGAAGTTTCTCACCTTCAAAAAGTGGTGTTCAGTCGAAAAGAGGAATGTTCAATGGCTTAGATCACAATGAGTCATGTTCGAACAATGGTATATACATTTCAAATGTCAAATATTGGATGCCGGTCTCACGGGTATTTTCTGAGATATAGATTCCTATTGAGATCAACGGATACCCTTGGCAACAAGGTTGACGCAGGCGCATCACTTGCTTTTGACTGACTGACACTGCAATTCAAAGCGCTTGATGACTGCAGAGAAAAGAAATCCCCTCAACCAGTAACTCAGCTGTAAGGTTTGCGCTGAAACCAGCATGGAAAATTTTCGTCCTGTGCACGCGAACGATGGTTTTCAAGGGCTTTCGAGTTCATATTGAAAGAAGAGGGATACCTAAGGACCTGCCTGGCAAACTTTGTTAATTTCATTCAGTAGCAGAAAAGAACGAACTGTAATTCTCGAATTTTAAGGTTTAAATGAAGGGTTACTACTCAGCTCCTGAATCAAATAAACAGAATCGGCCCGGCAGATCTTTATAAATCGAAAACGAAAATGATTTGATGAAAATGTCGCTCGTCGAAAACAAGGATGCTTGGGGTGATGAATACGTGAATAAGTTGAAAGCAAGAATACCACAACACCATGGAGAATAGCAGTAAATGTGTGCGAAAGTATGAAATTTTATGAAACCGATATTTCGTCCTGCCATGCAATATACCATGCGATAATGATCAAGTACCACTTTTAACCAGGTAAAAGGGCCAACAAAAAACAATGTGTTTCATATAGTCAGTTCCATTTTACATAAACATTGGCAAACCAGATGCACCATCAAGAGCCATGAAACAGTAAATTCCTTATCTTTGGAAATACGTTGTCTATTTAAAATCAGTATCCGGGAAATCAACCACTCAGCTCAGGATAAGGTTTCTGAAATCAGGACTTCACAATAAATTCCTGAAGAAACAACACAACAATCATTTCTTGACTGAATTTTGAATTTGCCACAATGCAATAAATCATAAAGAAATTAAGCTCACCTTCCAACAATGATGCTGTTGCGCTCTTTGAACCAGCTCTCAAATCATCTCCAGTGCTAACTTTCACAAAATCTTTCATTGTTGTTGCTAATTCTTTCGTAGTTTCATCAGCTACATTCTTCCCAAGAGACACTACTATGACTTTCACTCCATCTGACTTCAGTTTTTCAACTTCTGATTTATCTGCTGAATTTGCATTCTTATTCATAAGTAACACCAACGTCTTAGGGATTCCTCTTCTTGCACCATACAACTCTGAAAACATGTACCTCCAACTCAAACCAATCGCTTTATCTAACGCATTTCCATCGCCAGGCATCCGAAGACCCTCGATAGCACGAATGGCATTATCCTTGTCTCTTACTGTATCAAGCCTAAATACAAAGCTCGCATCTGACCCATACACGATCAGTCCCACACGACTTTTGTCAGGTGCGACATCCAACTTTCTCACCATCTTTATAACAACATCTTTTCCCAATTTGAAGTCTTTGCTTGCAGATAGTCCACTTGCTCCAAGCACAAATCCAACGTCCAATGGGTCCGATATCGTTTGTGCTCTATTAACTGTATCCGATATATTTGCTGTCGCATATTTGAGTCGGTCTGCAGTTGGAATTCGTACGATGTCACTAGGAGTTGTCGCAACTGACTTAATCTCATCTTCATTCACATCAGAACCAATAGCAATAACTGCGATGTCTGCTCCAACACGTCTCAGGTCTTCTGCTTCCTTTTTCAGCTCATTAAACCCTGATTGTTCATTTCTTCCTGCAATCAATAAAACAACAACTTTGCCAGCTTCCTGCCGGACACCGTCTCTTCCACCTTGAATAATCTCCTTCATTGATTGGAAAGCTTTCTCAACAAATCTTGGCATACTACTTTCTGTTACTTTACCAACAGCTCCGTTAACTAAATCCATATTAGTGCCTTGGCCTATTGCTAGATGTGTCCTCAAAGAATCGCTATATGACATCACTGATATTCTAACACGATCTCTTGATACATTGTAAACCTTTCCTTGGTCAATGACGAAATCTTTCATTTTCTGAAGAATATCTTTGGAGACGTATTTTGAAGTATCAATTAGATAGAAAAGGTCCACTGGTTTTGTAACTCCTAAAAGAAAAGCAGGCTCGAAGAACTTTGAAATGATTAAGTCATTTTAAAATTATTCTACTGTAATTACATAGGACTTTGTTTGCATTGTTACTATACTCAAGTGGCTTCCTCAGCAGCGAACACAAGCTGTCAGTTACTGTACCTAAAACATTACCTATCTACTAAACTTTTCTTTAATCGACATTATTTACTAAAGGAATGATAAGAGTTGTGCTGGAGTCGTGAAGCCAGCCCTTTCTTTCTCAGGTCGTTTTTCACTCTCGAGCACGAAATGATTTAAGATAATTTAACTTCAATAATCAGTTCCATCCCCTTTCTCCCTTTCCCTCCCCCCATCCATTTGGTGGGCTAGAGTTGCCCCTGAATGCCTCTGCCAATACAGAGCCAACTTCACGTAAAAACGTACAAAATCTAAGTATTTCCGTTTAGGGGACAATCTGTCAGTCTAAGTCAGTTTCTCATACTTACCACAAGGCTCATCTTTGATCACTGTTATCTTCTTCTTCATTCTACAACTAGCAGAATTTAAATGACAGTAAGAAGCATATGTCTTTCCGTCACTTCCACAAATTGCTTTTGTCTTTGAGCCACTGTTACAAATTGGACAAACGCATTCTGTGGTTCTGTCAGCTCTTTTGTTGCATTTAGCATTGAACTCACACTTCACAATCAAGCAAGGATCTACAATAACATGGACAAATTTTATCATAATAAAAGAACATGTAACACATCATTGTCAGCCAGCAATAACATCTTAAAAAGTAACCATGCGTCATGTGGTCCAAACTTTACCAATAAACACTGGGACGAACAGCATAGGTTTCAAATCTTTAAAAAGCTGAGTGTAAAATTCAATGACCTATTTCTTTAAACTGAACGGCCTCAAAGAAACTTGAACTATTTTAAAGAAAATCTGCCGTTGGACTTTCCTGAAATCTTCGATATTTTCAGAATTGCAGTGTTTTTCTTCTTCTTTAAGAATTCAAGACAATTTTCGAAAAAAACTTAAAACTGTCGTAATTTCTAAACCTCTTGACGAGAGATCAAACAATTTTCAAGAAAACCATGATTTATGGACGCCTACAATATGGTATCAAGCAAAACTCTCTCACTCTTCTGGTCTGTGATTTAGAAATTTGATGACGTCACACCATAAAATGAGCTGAAATAAAAAAGAGGCCGTAATTTCGACAAATAATCAGGATTTCTGAAAATTCCAACTTTAGAATCATAGAAAAGTGGCTAAAGTTTCTTTCAAGTCATTCAGTTTAAAGAAGTAAGTCATTTAATTTTACACCCGCCTTATTTCGTAGATTTAAAGATTTGGAACCTATGCTGGGACGAAGGACTGTAATGACGATCATTTTCATGTTACAGTCAACAAAAGAGAAGCGTACCACCTCTGTTTTGAAAATTCAAACAAGAATCATTTCTCAAATAGAGTTCGGTTTCTTTTTGCACGATGATTGGAACATTCGCAATGATTTTTAGGATAAAGGAACTCCTATTGAACAACGATATAATGGTTTCTTCGCCCATTGGAAGTAATCTTTGAATAAAACAAAAGCAATAACAGAAAAAATATTTGAGTTGTCGTAAAGTTATGTATTACTTTTCTTAGCAGAACCTGAGGCAGCTTTAATAAGATCTCCAGTGTTACTCTTTTTTAACTTTGTGTAGTGGTTTGTGGCCGAGAATCTTATGGAAAAATGTTTCATCAACATGACCATAAAAAGTTTCTTGATTTTCCAAAATGATGTAAAGCCTTCCACGTCATTCAATCACTAAACTTGTCTCAGTTACCTGACAGCAGGGATGATACTGCTTGTTTGACACCACTTCTCAAGTCCTCTTTACTGCTAACTTTCACCAAATCTTTACTCGATGTTGCTAAATTTTTTGTGGTCTCATCAGCTACATGCCTGCCAAGAGATACTACTACCATTTTCACTCCATCTGACTTCAGTTTTTCAACTTCTGATTTCTCTGCTGAATTTACATTCTTATTCAGCAGTAATACCAAAATCTTGGGGGTTCCTCTTCTTGCACCATATAACCCTGAAAACATGTACCTCCGACTTAAGTCGATCGCCTTGTCTAACGCATTTCCATCGCCAGGCATCCGAAGACCCTCGATAGCACGGATGGCATTATCCTTGTCCCTTACTGTATCAAGCCTGAATACGAAACTCGCATCTGACCCATACACAACCAGTCCCACACGACTCTTGTCAGGTGCGACATCCAACTTTCTCACCATCTCTATAACAACATCTTTTCCCAATTTGAAGTCTTTGCTTGCAGATGGTCCATTTGCTCCAATGACAAATCCAACATCCAATGGGTCTGATATTGTCTGCGCTCCATTAACTGCATCCGATATATTTGCTGTCGCATCCTTGAGTCGGTCTGCAGTAGGAACGCGTATGATAACACTGGGAGTTGTCGCAACCGACTTTATCTCATCTTCATTCACATCAGAACCGATAGCAATAACTGCAATGTCTGCTCCAACACGTCTCAGATCTTCAGCTTCTTTTCTCAGCTCATCAAACCCCGATCGTTCACTTCGTCCAGCTATCAACAAAAGAACAACTTTCCCAGCTTTCTCCCTGGTGCCATCTCTCCCATTTTGGATAATCTCCTTCATAGATTGCAAAGCTTTCTCCACGTGCCTTGGCTTGCTACTGTCCGTTACTTTACCCACAGCTTCCTTAACTAGATTCATGTTAAAGCCTTTGCCTACTGCTAAGTATGTTTTCAAAGCATCACTATATGACATCACTGATATTCTCACACCATCTCTTGATACCTTGTAAATATTTCCTTGCTCAGTGACAAAATCTTTCATTTTCTGGAGGGCGTCACCGGAGACGTACTTTGAATTATCAATCAAGTAGAACAGGTCTACAGGTTTTGTGACTCCTAAAAGATAAATAACTAAAATATGAATAAATTCGAAGTATTTGATCACGATTTCACAAAATTTCAGCGCAACCTTGGGGATGCAATAAACGTCCAAGTAACGATGGAAGTGAGGATGCGAAACACTTCTCGTTGCTCCGCCCATCTTTGGATGTTCAAAGGAGTGATCTCCTCCCATTGATTTACCCTCACGTGTGACCATATCAATACGCTAATATGCACAGGCTGTTGCAAAAGAATTTTTCAAAAACAATCAGGACAAACATTTCAGTTGACAATGTGTTCTTTTGGACACACTACCGGTCACTTTGATTAAAGTATCTCACTCCCATCCCCTTGATACGCCACAAATTATCTAGTTAATTATTCTTTGAAAAGCCTGTGTCAAATTAGATATCAGGTGAGATTTGCGCTAGCAATGCTAACATCTTGTCTGGCTTCATTTGCAGGCTTTTCACCTGACATCTAATCTGAGGCAGAGTATTTTCCTTGCTCGGTTATCCGTGAAGTCAAGTTGTTTTCTTCGATTATTCATATGCTGGTATCCTTTGCTTTTAGCAAAGCTACGGAGCAGTTACAGTATTTTGCACATTCTGCGGTATCGTCCTTGTAGCGCCGTTAAGTATTTTTAAGTAACATGGCAAGCAAATTTGTATTGTAATTTCATTGCATTCTAAAGATTAGATTATGATCGTATCATTATCAGATTTATTCTAATCAGATTTGATTTGGTTTGTTTCTCTACTTTACTCAATAACTTTCTCAGCAACGAGAGCATCAGTTACAGTTGATAGTACTTAATCTACATAGTAAACTTGACAGTATGTTCTAAAAGGGCGTCAGGAGGTGCACGAGAATGGTAATGTCAATGACTTTTTTTCTCAGTTCGTCATCCATTCTTTAACAAATAATGACTTAAAGTGGCTAGGTATGCCTCCTGAAAGTTACTTCCATCCCTTGCTCCCTTCCCCACATTTTACAAGCTGGTCCGACTCCTGAATACTTCTGCTAATATAAAGCCAATATCATAGCAAAAGGTACAAAGTTCTAAGCGTATATCGTTTGGGGACAGCCGGTAAATCTTAGTCAGTATTTCATCCTTACCACAAGGCTCGTCTTTGATCACTGTTACCTCCTTCTTCATTTTGCAGCTAGCAGAATTCAAATGACAGTAAGAAGCATACGTCTTTCCATCACTTCCACAAACGGCTTGTGTCTTTGAGCCACTGTCACAAATTGGACAAATGCATTCAGTGGTTCTATCAGCTCTTTTGTTGCATTTACCATTGTATTCACATTGCACCTTCAAGCAAGGATCTACAAATGATAATTAAACATATACCTACATGTTTTCAAAGACGAAGAAGACGCTTAATGCATCATTGATGCATTGTCTATCATTGAATACCAATTGCTTAACAAATAGAAACGTACGTTGGCATGATTTTCAAGTGACAAGATGCACTTTTTGAGGGCTGACTTCGTTTGCCGTTGAAGTGGTCGATTGATGACATCAGTTCTTCAGTAAAGGCCCTGCGCACATCAACATGACAAGACTTCTTTACATAATGCTAAGAATCATGGAAATTTCATGGAAGATTGCACATTTTCCTAGACAAAGATTCTTTAGCAGGAGAACCAAGTTATTGTGAGCAAGACCTGGACTGCATAACATATCCTTTGTACAAGGACAGAATTTGTAATGCATTAGGAACAGTTGCTTTAATTAACACTTCAATTCAAAGCGAATAGCGACTGCAAACGAAAGATTTCTCTCAAACCAGTAATCAAAACAAAGAAGACTGCAAACCCAAAAACCATTAGGCCAAACTCTCGCCATGATCAAGCGACATGTGACTTTAAAGAGACGTTATGCAATTATAACGAAAGAAAAAAGGGGAAATCTAGAGTCCTGTCCCGCATATTTTGATTATTTGATTCAGGAGATAAGTGGTGATTGTTTTATTAAAGCCCTAAATATCCGAAAATTATAATGCCTCCTTCTCGGCTTTTGAATCAAATAAAACAAAATCCGAGAGACAGAACTTTAGATTTACTCTTCTTCCTTTGCTATAAGCACATAATTTCTCTGAAAAACAATCTTTCGCCTTTACAAGGCAAGAGTTTGCCTTCCTGTTTCAGGGCAACTGTTGCGGCCGTGTTTGTTTTGATTCATTGGTTGAGAGAATTTCCTTTATCTGCCGTCGCTGATCCCTTTAAATTGGAGTGTCAATCAAAGCAACTGTTGCTATTGCATTACAAAATCTGTCCTTGTTTTACGATATGAATTATTGAATTTTCACGAAAGACTACATTTTCCAAGACAAAAATCCTTAGGCAGGAAACTTTCTATTGTGTGCAAGACTGTATAACAAATCCTGAAGTGTATAACATATCCTTTCATCAAAATAGCTCAAAATCGACACCGAGGAGTCGTAACAGCTATAAGCGTTAACAAACAATGTTTTCTTGAAATAAAGCCACTAAAATTCTATTCGATTGGTTCCATCAAGTATTATAGCACAGGATAGGGTAAAATCAGTCATAAAAACTTAGTAAGTTAATGATTAGGACGGAAACGACGATCATTGTATAAAAGGTACTTCCATGAAAATTATTGATGACAATTCAGTAAATTAAGGGGTTCCAGCATGACATAACATTCCAATATAATAGGGACGCAAACAATTGCAATGAGCCATAATTGCGACTTGCCGTGTTTTCAAAGAATCAAAACGTCGAGATATCGTTCTGCGGAAATGTATGTGGAAATATGGCAATGTCGTCACACAATCATGAACATGTCATAGGCGGTGTCAGCAAAGCCTTCTTAAGCTGTCTCTTATTATATGGAATACAAATTGAATACGTAGTTGTCTCTCAAAGACTATAGTCTGATTCCGTTGTTGCCTTGAGACAGGGGTGGGGAGATGGCATTGATTATGTGACGTAATGCCAACAGAACGGAGCTGACTGCAAGAATGAGTGGTCGCGAGACGAGTGGGAGGGGGCAAATGCATCTTGTAATGTCGAAAGGACAAGAAGTACCCATTATTTACTTTCATTTGATATTGTTGCAGTTTGTTTTCACTTCACAAAACGCCGTACTCACTAACTAAAGTTATTGATAGTTATTGAATTATACAGGACGTAAAAGGTTGGACAGGAACTGTCTTTATTTGTAGATTTGACAATGATAATTAGTTACGTATGTTGCTTGAATAGCTAAGGGTTTAAAAATTAAATTTCCACGCGTAGTTTCTCAGCTGCAGCACAGTGGGCATAAATAAGGGGTCATGAGGACATTTCACATGTACCAAAAGTAGCTACATTTTGTACGGCATCTAGTTGCAGCAACGGTTTCAGTTATTTAAATAAACATTTTATCAAAGATTGGCAACTAAACCATGGATGTTTTATTCAGTTAAAAAACCAGCAATTGTTTCCGTGATTTTTATTCGCATTACACTCTCTGCAACAAGGAATTGCTCTTTTGGGAGTTTGGCAACCTCCGCTTTAAAAAAAAGTCAGAAGTTCACTACATGTCATCTGAGACTCAGGTTCCTCCTAATTTCAAATCTGCAATATATTTTTCAAAAAGATATGCACCTTATGAACTATGACCCAAAGACTCGACCCTAGTTCTGGGAAAGACTTGCAAAAAGCATGTCTTTCTGGTACAATAAATACAGTATAACTAACAAAGTACACAATCTACGAAGAAATGAAGTTCAAATTCAGAATAAGGGTGACTTGGTGGTTCAAATGACATATTGGCGACCTTGAAGCTTTTTTGCTACAGGCATTTCCAGAATTCCCAAGGGACGAGTTTCTTGCTTTATTGAATTAACAAAAAGGCCCAAATTGGGCCCATATTTGGTTAAGCTCATCTGAAAGCTGAAAATTCATAGATTCAGAATCATATATGGTTTATATGGGCCAAATTTGGGCCTTTTGAGCTATTTACAAATATATGGAAAAATTTACCCCTAAAATGCGTACAATTTTCTTACAAATCGGCATTTCTATGCCTAAATTTGGCACAAAACAGCAAAATTCTGACCGAACTCCTATTCTAAAAGGATTTAAACAATCATAACATCAAATTGAACACAAAAATTAAGTTCTAAAAAGATTTTCTTTCGCTTTCTAAATGAATATACAAAAAGTAAAGAATTACATCAAAATGAAAAACTGTCTATATTTTGGCAAATACAAATTGCAATATCTTTTGATTGGAAAAAGATAAATGCATTTTGTCTTTTCTATTCAATAATGCACTCATTGGGCTTGCAGGATATCATAATAGATAAAGTAGTTTCAAAAAATCATTTTTTGCGATATGTCCTCATGCGTGCCCACTGTGTGCAGATGATAAGAGATCCCATTGAAACGCAACAATTATCATAAGATGGCTTTGTCCAACAGTTTAAATCCTTTATGAATTTAATAATTATGGCCTGGTCCAACCGTTTACGTCTCAATTATATTTGAATGCTAGCTATATTACACTGGAATATCTTGATTTACTGGATTTTCATCAATGATTTTCATGGAACTGTCTCATTATTAACAATGATCGTCGTTCCAATCCTTATCATCCAGTCCTTGATCAGACTGCGCTTCAATTGATCAGACTGGTGGTTCAATATCTAAAAAAAAATTAGTTTGTTGAAATCATTTAGAAGTTTTCATGTGCATTTGCGATTTTCAAATATAGCTATCTTTGCGCACTAACATAGCTTATACCAAGCTTTCTCTTTCTTAACGATCACAATCATATAAAAATTTGACTTGGCTTAAAAAAAGGGAAAAGCTCTTCCCGCATTGCGCTAGAGGAACTATGTGTTTTTCGTAATTTAGAAGTCCATGCATGTAGCAATGTGATTCTGATGGAAGGCCAATTTCAAGGACCTCGTGAAACAAGATTCTACTAAAAACTCTCGTATTCAAGAAAAAACTCATTTCAACAACATGAATTTTCAAATCTAACTTAACAAATTTCAACTGCAATGAAGTTTAAAGAAACGACCTTTAAAGTTTAGAGAAACGCAGCATTTTAGGGAATATCATGACTTGCGATAATGGGTAGTAATTCGAGTTTTTAGGCCCCTGTATATCAGACATGATCAAGAATGTCAGGAGAATCTGATGTCAGCAGATGTTGCCTACGGATGTTAGCCATACAAAACTTTTTGTATGTAAAATGCGGTCTTAAGTTAAAATTTCCATGATACATTCAAGCGACAATCTCAACTCTACAATGAATGTTATAGCTATTTGAAAAAGAAAGTTTATTCAAGCTGTCATAATTTGTAAAAATTGAAACTCATTACCTGGCAGTAAGGAGGATACTGCTTCTCTTGTACCACTTCTCAAATCACCTGTATTCTTAATTCCTACAAGATCTTTCCTTGACGATGCTAAATCTCTCGTAGTGTCATCAGCTACATTCTTCCCAAGAGATACTACTACGATTTTCACTCCATCTGACTTCAGTTTTTCAACTTCTGATTTATCTGCTGAATTTGCATTCTGATTCAGAAGTAATACCAAAGTCTTAGGGATTCCTCTTCTTGCACCATACAACTCTGAAAACATGTACCTCCGACTCAAACCTATCGCTTTATCTAACGCATTTCCATCACCAGGCATCCGAAGACCCTCGATTGCACGGATGGCATTATCCTTGTCTCTTACTGTATCAAGCCTAAATACGAAGCTCGCATCTGACCCATAAACGACCAGTCCCACACGACTTTTGTCGGCTGAAACATCCAATTTTCTCACCATCTCTGTAACAACATCTTTTCCCAATTTGAAGTCTTTGTCTGCAGATGGTCCACTTGCTCCAAGCACAAATCCAACGTCCAATGGGTCCGATATCGTTTGTGCTCCATTAACTGTATCCGATATATTTGCCGTCGCATCATTGAGTCTGTCTGCAGTTGGAATTCGTACGATGTCACTAGGAGTTGTCGCAATCGACTTTATCTCATCTTCATTCATATCAGATCCAATAGCAATAACTGCGATATCTGCTCCCACACGTCTTAGATGTTCAGCTTCTTTTTTCAGCTCATTAAATCCTGATAGTTCATTTCGTCCAGCTATCAACAAAACAACAACTTTGCCAGCCTTCTGCCTGACACCCTGTCTTCCATTTTTGATAATCTCTTTCATAGACAGCAAAGCTTTCTCCACGTGTCTAGGCTTACTACTCTCAATTACTTTACTCACAGCTCCTCTAACCAGATCCATGTTAGTGCCTTGGCCTACCGCTAGATGTGTCTTCAATGTGTCACTGTATGACATCACTGATATTCGCACACCATCTCTTGAACTGTTGTAAACCTTTCCTTGCTCCATGACAAAATCTTGTATTTTCTTTAGGGCATTCGTAGATACATACTTTGAATTGTCAATCAAGTAGAAAAGGTCCACTGGTTTTATAACTCCTAAAAAATAAATGGGTTCAAATTATTTTATCATGACTGTGTTATTTTAGGAGCATTCTAAGTAGAATTTAATTCTCACTGGTATTTCTGTTCAACTGACTTCCTCAGCAACGAAAATTGGACTTTCAGTTAACTAGGGGCTTAGTCTGTTGAATGAACTCAGCAATTGTTCTGACTGACAATAGAGACCTTTTGAAACCAAAACGGCAACACCAGCTTGAAAGTCATCTGGTATTCCGCAAAGCAAGTATTTTTTCCGTACGCTACCTCTAATATATCATCGAAAAGGCCATAACGAGGCCTCCTGTAACTCAGAGATGCTTGAAAACCACCTTTTTTCTTTGGCGACAAACATTTAAAAAGACTGAGTTTTACTGCGGAGGCTTAGATCTGTGGTGCAGAGCGCCATAGATGGATTTTCCAAGTTGTGAAACTTAAAAGGACGACTTCAGAGACTCTCAAGGGAAGCAGATTCGAACGGAAAACAAAAAATCTTTTAAATCTAAAGTTCTGAAACATAAGCAGCATTGCGTTGCAGTTGCCGCTGCCGTCGTGGTTTCGCAAACTCCCTAATACTTCCAGGGGAAGTGCCACTAGATTAGACTTGCTCTGAGTCTATTCTGTGGTCTATCAGCGCAGCGCAAAGGAATATACTTACTTCTGAGGGGACGTAAACCACGAAGAGGACTCTGCGAATATGCCGTTTTCCTCTCACTCATTCCTCCTTCGCAGAGTCCTCCATAGCTTAAGCCCCGCAATTGTAATCATATTTCTTAGCGCTGCGTCGAGAGACCGTGGAATGGACTCTGAACAAGTTTACCAACAGATGAACTGAGGACATTCAGGTAGAAATTGATGTAGAAATTGATTGACTTTTCTTCCAAATGCTTGATGCAGAAGGTGAAATTAAGATTGAATAGTAATGCGACTAATGTACGATTGCAGTGTCATAAAATGATGTCGAAGTACAAAAAACGACGTTTCCAGCATATACTCGCTATCAAGTTACTTGCTAAAAAGTGTATGCACAGAGCGTCGTGTTTTTAAACGCTGCATTGAGGTACTACAATAGTGTATTTGTCGCATTGTCCGTCACTTTTCTCATGTCGATGTTCATTCCATAGCTAAAAAGAATATAAAGTTACGTCTGTTTAACATTATATGTCATATGAGGTCTGCAACGACGCAAATCACTCATGAAAAACAACTTAATCATTATAACTCACTTTCTCGTGACATCTAATATAAGACAGACCATTGTTAGGCATTCATTCTAGCATTCGATTCTGGTCCTTGTCTAGCCCACTCACTACGGGCTAAAGCAGCTCCGGAATCCCTCAGTTAACATAGAGCTTACTCATCAAATTTAAGTGTATGATTTTTGGGGACGGTCAATGAATCTTGGTCAGTCCCTCATACTTACCACAAGGCTCGTCTTTCATCACTGTTATCCCTTTCTTCATTGTACAGCTAGCAGATTTCAAATGACAATAAGAAGCATACGTTTTTCCATCACTACCACAAATTGCTTGCATCTTTAAACCACTGTCACAAATTGGACATACGCATTCTGAAGCTCTGTCAGCTCTTCTGTAACATTTGCCATTGAACTCGCATTTCACTTTCAAGCAAGGATCTGCAACAATGTGTATCAATTTTACTGTAACTGGAAAGTCATGTAGCGAATCATTTTCCATAAGTATTAAGGTTTTAGAAAATTCAAGGGTCAGGAAATCAAAACTTTATCAAGAAACGAGGAAAAAGCATTGTAGCGATGATCATTTCTAAGTTACGGTAAAAGTAGCAGAGGTGAACCAGCTCTGTTTTCAATATTGAAACCAGGATCGCATTTTAACTAAATCCCGGTGTTAGGCAGAAACAATCTTAGAATATTCGCTGTCATTTTCAGGAGGAACAAACTCCTGTTGTATTGTAAACGATGCAAAGGTAGCTCCGCACAATGGAAGCAACGTTCGAATAAAAATGAAGCGATAGCAGAGACAGTTTTTGAATAATCATCCAATAGACGATTACGGAAAGGATGGCACCAGTAGGTAGACTCGATTACATGTCGTAGTTTCGCTTTTAACCTGAACTGATATCGCTACGAATGATGAAGTGCTGAGAAGAATAAATTGTAAAGACCGGCTGTTGGATATCTTGAACAGAAGGAAGCTAAAGTTTATTGGTCATGTGATGAGAAGTGAAAGTCTTGAGAAGAACTTGCTGACAGGGATGGTCATAGGAAACAGAGGAAGAGGCAGACCGAAGACAAGACTGAGCGACAACATCAAAGATATTTGCGGGCTGACGATGGTACAAGTGGAAAGAAAAGCGCAAGATCGAGTTGAATGGCGGAGGATGGCGGAGAGGCCGCTCAATCATGAGCTTACCGTTATCGACGACGATATCGCTACAAGTATGACTTATTCCCAAACGCTTGCGGAAATGGTAAAATTCCGTACTGATTCTATTTGAAACCTTTCTGCTGCTCCACGAAAAGGTTCGACTGAGCAGTGTTGGAGTTTCTATCACTATTGTGTACATTCGAACATTCTACAAAATGTAACAATCTGTCGTTCGATTTGTTGTGATTTGCTAGTTTAGGTATGAAGTGTTCTTAAGCCCATGCTAATTTATAAGAATAGTTCCGCTCAGATGAACACAGGGAGTTAGATTTTTCGATCTATAGCTGAATGGGCCGATACCTTTAAAAACTGTTAGATTGGATTATTAGATAACGACTGGATGCTTTGAGCCTAGATAATTACTTGGGAAATACTAGAAAATTGAGTATTGATTTGTAAGAGACGTCTTGATTTGACTGAAGAAATAAGAATTCTTTTAGGCTAATTTTAGATAGAGGTTTGGGGCTGAGGGCATCTTTGGGTTTACTTTTAAAAGAGAGCAGAGCTTCGGACATTGATTAGATTAGATTAGATTTTGGTTGAGAAGTTAGGGCAGAACTTTGTGGAGTGAATTAGATTTTGGATTTTAGAGTTGCACCAAGTTAGGTTGAGTTGAGAGTTTAGAGTTGAGAATCGAGACTTTGAAGACTTGGACCATTTTAGGTCATTGGTCATTACTCGTTCGTGTACATAATTTTGTAAATATATTTGCTGCGCTGAAATTGACTTTATTTTTATTCGGATCATACATTGCTACCACACACCAAAACCAGAACAATTTTGGAGGTCCTACCGAGATAAAAAGATGCCGAGAGTACCACAGATAGCGAAATTTCGTGGCGACAACGAAACTAGTATACAGCGATGGATTTTACAATTTGAAGCTCAGTTACAAGGATTAGGGATAAAAGATGAGAACAAGTCGTGGAGAAACCTTTTATTATGCTATATGGACGAAAACGCATTTACAGTGGCATCGAATGCAATAACCGCCGACTCATCGCTGTCTTACGATGGACTTAAGAAAGTGTTGAAGGAAAGATTTAGTGGTCAAGACTATCAACGAGCGTTGGAGTCAAAGTTACGTTCGCTAAAATTCAGAAAAGACATGAAAATTCCCGCCTTCGTACACGAATTAAAGACATCTATTCAAGAACTGTATAGGCTGAAAGACGATAAATCTGTGGAATCAATTGCAATTAACCATTTAATGGCAAACTTAGAAGACTTGTTAAAAGCTGAGGTTAAGATTTTGCAATTAACCGGAAACCTGAAACTTGAAAATCTGTTGGAATTGATCGAAACGAAATTAGAGGGGCATCCTTTTGGCGCGAGTGCCATGAAAACAGACACACCAAGACACACCGAACGTGTTTATAATCGAAGTTACACAGATGAAAGGCTAGATAAACTGGAAAATATGATGTCGTCATTATTAGCGAGGGTAGGAAATGACAAAGCAGAAGCGCAAGAGAGCCCTAGACAAAGAATTTGTGACAACTGCCAAAAAGTGGGGCATGTTAAGGCCCAATGTAACAAACTGAAAACTTGTTACAAAAGTAATAAGAAGGGACACATTGCCAAACTTTGCAGAAGTTCGAATCAACAAGATACGTCAGGACAACCCAATGGCGCGAACACAGTGAATAGTTCTGCCGGGGAAACAACTCAACGAGAATCTGAGAATGCAAATCAGGTGAAGCTACAGGCCGTTACAAGAATTATGATCTTTGTTGAAATGGGAGGCAAGCAAGTAGAAATGTTATATGATCCTGGCAGCACCTACTGTATGATCACAAGAGCAACTTATGAAAGTTTACGACTAAAGCCCCCTTTGTCATCAGTATCAAATGCGGGAATCAGTGTATCTGGAGAAAATTTTGAATTTGATGGAGTTGTTTATTTGAATTTGAAGTTTAAAGGAGTGGATGGTGGTGACTATACACTTGAATATCAGCCTGTATTAGTTTCATCAAGAATCACGTCAAACATTTTGGGAATTTACACGGAAATGCAATTCAAGGGGACAGTTAGAGATCAAGAAAATGAATCAATCATCTTTATGCCAAAGGACACCAAAAGTGGTATAACTGTTCGTTACTACAAGGAGAAACTTTCACAAAATTCAGCATGTGTGCGAATTGCAAAGGCGACAGTTGTCCCTGTAAAATCAATGAGAATGGTTCAATCTAAGATCCGTGGCAGTATGCAAGATGGAAAGGAGACAAGCTCGTTTGTTTTTGATCCTCTAGAAATGCAGAATGAGGATATGGAAATTGCTGATTTAGTAATGGACAAAGTAACGAAACATATGCGAATTCCTATTTATAATGACTCGGAAGAAGAAATAATGTTGAAGAAAGGTGAAATTATCGGATTTATAAATCCTGTTGAAGCTGATACATATGATGCAGATCCCGTTACTATGGATGGAATAGCGGCATCGTCAGCTGACACTAGTCCTACAGATGGAGTTCTGGACGAGAAATTACGTCATTTAGACATGGAAACATCAAGAGAAGTAAAGAAAATAATTGCTGAATACGAATTGAAGTTGAAGGAAAGTAAAACTGCTGGAGTAAAATTAGATGTCGAGCATCATATTACTTTGAAGGA
This sequence comes from Aurelia sp. 3 sensu Dawson et al. (2005), assembly GCA_964020215.1. Classification (NCBI taxonomy): domain Eukaryota; kingdom Metazoa; phylum Cnidaria; class Scyphozoa; order Semaeostomeae; family Ulmaridae; genus Aurelia; species Aurelia sp. 3 sensu Dawson et al. (2005). Next base: position 6,524,191 of record OZ026584.1, read on the forward strand.
TGACATCCCCGTATCAGCACCAGCACGCCGTATCCCATATAGCCAAAGAGAGGAGATAAACAAACAAATTGAAGATTTGCTGGAACGTGACGTTATTGAAGAAACACATTCTGCATTTGGTGCACCAATTGTCACGGTGAAGAAACGGGATGGATCACTCAGGCTTTGTGTTGATTATCGTCGACTTAATGCAAAGACTATTGCAACTCCATTTCCAATACCAAGAATTGACGAGCTCTTGGATAAGTTAAAAGGGTCGCGTTACTTTACGCTAATCGATTTGAAAAGTGGCTATCATCATGTCGACATTGCGGAGGAGGACATATACAAAACTGCTTTCGTCCTACCAAATGGGAAGTATATGTGGAAGAAATTACCATTCGGGTTAATTGGAGCACCGTTTACGTTTGCAGAGACAATGAGGAATGTTCTGCGTGGAACAGAGAAATTTGTCGCCTGTTATTTCGATGATATTCTGGTACATAGCCCTGACAGCAAATCTAATTTATGTCATGTGCAACAAGTGTTAGATCAGCTGGGGAAATCTGCTATGAGAACAAATTGGAAGAAATGTTCATTATTTCAAATGGAAATAGAGTTCGTTGGGCACAAAATCTCTGAAGCTGGTATGCTACCACAGAATTCGAAAATTGAGCAGATTGTAGAGTTTTCAAGGCCTACGAACAGCGACCAGTTACGTGCATTCCTTGGTCTAGCAGGATATCATCGCAAGTTTATTCGAAATTATTCGAGTGCTGTAGAGCCTTTATTTGCGCTTTTACGCAAAAGCAAGAGTTTTGATTGGAGTCATAGTTGTGAGAATGCATTTATGTCAATAAAGAATGCATTGAAAGAGGCAGAGTTACTTGTGTTTCCAGATTTCGGAAAGCCATTCGTTTTGATTACAGATGCATCTAATACTGGTATAGGTTTCGTTTTGTCGCAAGAGCATGAGGGAAATTTGCGGCCTATACAATTTGGAGGGAAAGTTTTGAGCTCAGCTGAAAGAAATTATTCGACAACTGACAAAGAATTACTTGCTGTTTACTTTGCAGTTACAAAGATGGAAGTATATTTACGAGGACATGAATTCGTTGTGTTCACTGATCATAAACCATTGATTTATTTGGGAACTTTTAAGAACATATTGAATAGGAGATATCGTTGGATAGAGTACTTAGAAGAGATTGGAGCACAGATCAAGTATATTCCAGGTGGAGAAAATGTCATTGCAGATTACATAAGCAGGCATGTAAGAGATGAATCAAACAGACTCAACGTACTTGGAGTGGCATCATTGTACCTTTCAAGTGAAGTTTATCGAAATGAAGATGTTGTAGCAGAACAAAGAGATGATCCAGAACTGATGTTGGTAAGAGAATATCTGGAACATCGCGGTGAGTCAGATTTTCCTAATTCCTTACCGGAATCTTACAAACGGTATTCAGATAACCTTTTACTATCTGAAAATGGATGCCTAAAATTTCTGCATCATAAGAAGCCTTTAGTCATTCTACCAAAAACACAGAGGCAGGAAGTTTTGGAGTTGTGCCACTCTGATTGGGCAGCAGGACATTTCGGTATTTTTAAAACTCACAGAAGAATTTTAGAGCGTTTTTGGTGGCCAGGCATGTTGAATGATATAAAACAGTTTGTTGAAAACTGTGAAATATGTCTGAAAGTGAAACCCCAAATTAAAGGTACTCAAGCCATGGGTAAACGTGAATTTCCCACAAAACCACTTGAGAAGATTTCGATTGACTTTCTGGTAGAGTTACCCGTAACTTCAAAGGGTAACATCCACATTCTGGTGGTTAATGACGTGTTTTCAAAGTACATTCAGCTATATGCCGTGAAAGACAGGCTTGCAAAAACTGCAGCGAAATGTTTAGCAGACTACTTTTTACGTTTTGGAATACCAGCTAAATTGCTTTCAGACCAAGATCCGGCCTTTGAAAGTGAACTGTTTCAAAATCTTGCCATTGAATTGGGCCTAAAGAAAGTGCGCACAACTGCGTATAATCCGCGATCGAATGGACTCACGGAGCAGTCAAACAGTATTGTCAAGAATTATTTAACGTCTGTTATTGAGCAATATGGTCATCTTCGTAATGTGTGGGACCACTTTCTTCTTGAGGCTTGCTTTGCGTACAACACAAGTGTACACTCATCTACAGGATTTAGTCCAGCTGAACTGATGTTTGGACGCAAATTTAGAGTTCCAATAGACATTGTTTATGGAACGCCCGAAAACCCAGAAATGGAAACATCAGTACGCAGGTTTCGTGACAGCCTTACCAAAATGTATGATGTTGCTCGGGATAAGATGAACTTAAGACAAGATCAGTATAAAACATATCATGATCGAAAAGTTGCTGACTCTGTGCTAACAGTTGGCGATTTAGTTTACGTATTTCTACCGCGTTTGAAAAGAGTGAAGCTAGCGTGCAAGTGGAATGGACCTTTCAAGGTTCATGCCGCTTTTCACCCAAATTATGCCATTGAAATTCCAACTGATAAAGGCACAATAATTAAGACAGTCACAAGAGACAAACTGAAGAAAGTGAAAAATCCCGAATCAAAACTTGTTGCTTCAATTGACTTTCAACGATCAAAGGAGCAAAGTGGAGAGAAACGAGAAACTGGCGAAATGAAACAAAATTCGAGTGATGATTCATCTGATGGTGAGCAGGAGGAACCTCGTTACAATCTGCGCCCAAGGGACCAAGTGAGGAGAGTATTTGACGAACGTATTGTTAACTATTATGCTGCATTGCAATAAATGACCCTTGTTTTAGCAATTTACGCATGTGTTTGTGTTGGTTAAGTAATATTCACGTTATCGTAGGATGTTTATGGAGTGTTTGCAAAATAATCAAGGATCATAGCAGAAGTCTTAACTTAAGAAACTTAGGAATTATGGTTCGATAGGATATAATATCTTAGGGGGGAGGAAACTGTTGTGATTTGCTAGTTTAGGTATGAAGTGTTCTTAAGCCCATGCTAATTTATAAGAACAGTTCCGCTCAGATGAACACAGGGAGTTAGATTTTTTGATCTATAGCTGAATGGGCCGATACCTTTAAAAACTGTTAGATTGGATTATTAGATAACGACTGGATGCTTTGAGCCTAGATAATTACTTGGGAAATACTAGAAAATTGAGTATTGATTTGTAAGAGACGTCTTGATTTGACTGAAGAAATAAGAATTCTTTTAGGCTAATTTTAGATAGAGGTTTGGGGCTGAGGGCATCTTTGGGTTTACTTTTAAAAGAGAGCAGAGCTTCGGACATTGATTAGATTAGATTAGATTTTGGTTGAGAAGTTAGGGCAGAACTTTGTGGAGTGAATTAGATTTTGGATTTTAGAGTTGCACCAAGTTAGGTTGAGTTGAGAGTTTAGAGTTGAGAATCGAGACTTTGAAGACTTGGACCATTTTAGGTCATTGGTCATTACTCGTTCGTGTACATAATTTTGTAAATATATTTGCTGCGCTGAAATTGACTTTATTTTTATTCGGATCATACATTGCTACCACACACCAAAACCAGAACAGATTCGCATTCTTTTTTAGAATGTAGCTGTGGACCTAAATAATCTGCTAGTTTTTCCTCACAACCACTGGGTCTAAAACGCCTTAAAAATCAGTTTTCTAGAACTGCTGTACCATCAAATTAGGTATCAGTACCTCGGTAAAGGATCATTCTTGCCACAAAAGCAAAAACCGCCTTGCTCTAAGCTACATGCTGATCGGTAGACGACGGGGCGACAGAATCCTGTCGCCGATTGAAATTTTTTGGCGTTTTTACAGCTCTACTGTATGTCCATAAGGCCCTCAGTGGGGCGATAACAACAACAACAATTCAACCCAATGAGATGAGCGTAACTTGAGGGTACTTATGGTAGTGAAGCTAACCAGTAGGGGGATGGGCGCATTTGACCACGGTGCAATGCGTTATTTTGTGGAATCAACAGTGATTCCATAATCAAGCGCAATGCATCTTAGTTAAATTCCCCCCGACGCCATCTTTCCCGTAATCGTCTGTTATGAAAATCTATTTTCAAACAATGTTTGAATTTACATGGTGCGCTGTTTCCACTTTGACTGCAAAATACCATGCGTCCCAATAGCGCATCCCTGTTTGAAACATCTCCAAAGTCTTATTTTAATACTGATTTGCAAATTACTATTGTAGGTCAAAGACGAAATCATTTTGCAACGCCTAACTCAGTTCGTTTTAGGGCTGTCTGGTTTTAAAGCATCATACAAAAAGCATTGATTATCACCAGAATAACTTCCTTTGAATATTAAGCTTCTAGTTTGGCCATGAATGTCATAATGAAACGAAACTATCATTGCAGACTTGAAGAGCGACAAAACATTGCAAAATCTCAATATAATGGCTCTTAAGCAAGATTTACGACACTGCTCAAAGAGTATATAGCTCAGAACGAGGTTTTTCAATGCGCTATTTCATACCCTTTGAGAAATGAAAACAAAATCTTTGTCATCCTTAGATATGTTTGAATCATTGACAAAAGATGTCCAAAAGAAAATTTAATGATAAACTGTTAATCGAATTTTTACTAGTTGTTAAATGGGAGTCCCTTTCGTTGGGACATCCGGTATGAGACCTTCCAAGTTTATAAGACATTTCAACTCGACGAATATGCAAGAACGTAGAAGAAATAAAATGCTTTAGTCATCACTAGCACGTAAAGTGACCAGTTCGACCGTCCAGTTCGACAAATCTAACGCGGCGTAAGTTATAGAAAATACTAATCGACTGTTGATCGGCAGAGCAGAAACAGCGCACGCATGTGCGAAAAGTCGCCTTGCTCCCTGCAACAGATTTCCAGAATTAGGCAACACTTCATATTTTCTTCCTTGGACCTTAAACCCTTGATTTATCATTTCAAAAAGCTGATCTATTCAAATACTTCCTCATCTCAGATTGGTCGATGACGTCATTTTACGCAGTTTCTGCTCTGTCCTGTTGATCAGATACTTCTAAGGGTCAGTTTCATACCTCATAATGTTTCGAAAAAAAAAAAATTACAGCGGAAAATTAAAAATTCTGAAAAAATCAGAAATGGATTTAGAAATTTCGGGATGAATTTCTTCAGAGAATATATTTTTACAGGAGCTTGCTATTGGTCAAAATAACTGGGCAATGCTTAGAATCTTAGACCCTGTATAAAAAGCCTTAAAAATTTCCAGAACCCATCTGATTTTCCGCTAGCGTTTCAGACCCCTTACAATGAAATGATATTGGAATGAATAACAATGCCGCCCCTAGCACTGAAAAGATATGATAATTCGATGTGTAGAGGAAACCAATGTCAAACATTGCATAAACCTGAGACAAAAGTTGGTGCCAAGTATACAGAATTCAAAACACTTTCAAGACATTGAAATTGTTGGCATATTCAATGCTCAAACGCATAAAAATTCCCCTGAAAACTTCACACCCCAATTAATTTACTATTCGAAATTTCAGAACCCTCATTACTTGCTTCCACGCATGTCCCTGTTATGATTTATGACTGCTCCCTAAGCATGCCCCAGTATGGCAAGGGATATCAATAAAACTCTATTTTTTCCACAACCTCTCTTTTACGTGGTGTTGATAGTGAAATTTTCCTGTGTTTACAGAAAATACGCAGTCACAGCGTCATTTGATAACTAAATAGTCTCCATTACCTGGTAACAGGGATGAAACTGCTACTTTTACACCAGTTCTCAAATCATCCCTACTGCTAACTTTCACGAAATCATTGCTCGATGTTGCCAAATCTTTCGTGGTCCCATCTGCTATATTCTTCCCAACAGACACAACAACGACTTTCACTCCGTCTGTCTTCAGTTTTTCTACTTCTGACCTTTCAGCTGAATTTGCGTTCTTATTCATAAGTACAACCAGAGTCTTAGGGATTCCCCTTCTTGCACCGTACGACTCTGAAAACATGTATCTACGACTTAAGTCAATCGCCTTGCTTAACGCATTTCCATCACCAGGCAATCGAAGACCTTCGATAGCACGGATGGCACTATCCTTGTCTCTTACTGTATCAAGCCTAAATATCAAGCTCGCATCTGACCCATACATGATCAGTCCCACACGACTTTTGTCGGCTGCAACATCCAACTTCCTCACCATCTCTTTGATAACATCTTTGCCTAATTTGAAGTCTTTGTCTGCAGATGCTCCACTTGCTCCAATGACAAATCCAACATCCAATGGGTCTGATATCGTTTGTGCCCCACTAACTGTATCCGATATATTTGCCGTCGCATCATTGAGTCTGTCAGCAGTTGGAACTCGCACGATGTCACTAGGAGTTGTCGTAACCGACTTTATTTCATCTACATTCACATCAGACCCAATGGCAATAACTGCGATATCTGCTCCAACACGTCTTAGATCTTCAGCTTCTTTTCTCAGCTCATTAAATCCTGATCGTTCATTTCGTCCAGCTATCAACAAAACAACAACTTTACCAGCTTTTTGCCTGATGCCATCTCTACTATTTTGAATAATCTCCTTCATAGACTGCAAAGCTTTCTCCGCGTTTCTTGGCTTGCTACTGCCTGTTATTTTAGCCACAGCTCCTCTAACTGAATCCATATTTACGCCTTGGCCAACTGCTAGATATGTCTTTAAAGTATCACTATATGACATCACTGATATTCTCACACCTTCCTCTGAAACGTTGTAAAGTTTTCCTTGCTCGATGACGAAGGTTTTCATTTGTCGAAGAGTATCGCTGGAAACGTACTGTGAATGATCAATCAAGTAGAAAATGTCCACTGGTTTTGCAACTCCTGGAAAACAAAAAAAAGTTGAACCTATTTAGATCTGATCACATCCTTTTTCAGTATCATCATTAGAACTGCCGTGGATGGTTTTAATAATCTAAGTTCTAACCTCGTAGAAGAAGATCTTTTAAGCTCGAGACTTGTGTTCAATCAAACTCTTTTCCACTGTAGTATTTTAAGAATTTTTGGTTTACATATGATTCAAATAGCAGTATAGCGTTTGGCGACGTACTAGTAGCAAAACGATCGATAATACCTATCTAAAAAATACTCGTAGCGCCATAGAATCAAAATACTAAACGTATCGGGCTGTGCCCTTCGTCAGTAGTAAAGGAGAATAGTAGAAGCGAAGACCATAGAAGAGGAGAGAATGTTTAATAGAGTATGTTAGTTTACATATGCCTAACGATTTTCTTTTTGAAAACAAACAATGTTAAAGATCCCTGTTGATGAGTTTCTAACTCCCTTTGAATCACCAAAAGCCTATAACCTATAGAAGATTCAAATCTTTCATTTCCCTGAAGGTATCACTAGGTATGAACTTAGAAGAATCAATTGCGCAAAAGAAGTCCACTACCTTTGTTACTCCTGAAAATGAATGTTTGCATCATTTCAACGCTTTATTGCCTCAAAGTTTCATATAATTAACACGGTAGTTGATTTAGTTCCCTTTAAGATGCTGCCAATAAGCAGCCAACAAGCAATGTTGGAGAATGCTTTCAGCTTCGGTTGTATTGATCTCGAAGCAAAATTCTTTGCTGAGAAATTATCTCAATGACAAATAACAGTATCGAAAACATGAGAGATAGGTTCAGTTTAAAAGATAGCACAACAAACTAAAGCAAAGACCATTGTAGATGCTGCATCTTGAAACCTCAGTCCTAATTCATAAGATGCAAAGGCGCAACGTATTCCCAGTTCCATGAAGTTAAATAAAACTTTTCTTACAGCTTCAATGATGTCTGATATCATATCAAAGGTTGTACTAGATGCTTTTAACATTGTAAAACTAACTAGTATGCAAGTAAGTCATTCCCTTCATACCCTTGTCTCGATGTGAATACGCTCCACATATCTGTTCCCTATATCTGACATAAAAACGCAGAAGACCGCTCTGTCAGTGACCCAATCATGAACCAGTGAAAATTTCATTAATTTTTTTCTTACCACAAGGCTCGTCCTTGATGACTGTTATTCTCCTCTTCATTTTGCAGCTAGCAGATTTCAAATGACAGTGCGAAGCATATGTCTTTCCATCACTACCACAAACTGCTAGTGTCTTTGAACCACTGTCACATATTGGGCAAATGCATTCTGTGGTTCTGTCAACTCTTTTGTAGCATTTAGCATCAAACTCGCATTTCACGTTCAAGCAAGGATCTACAAGAAATTAAAGAAATCTTAATATGAATTTTCAAGAAAGAGAATGCAAAACAGAAGCGTTGCTTTTAACCATACAACACATACTGTGTGTCACAAAAAAACAGGACCTGGTTGAGCCTAATGGCCAAAAGTTAGGTTTTATCAATACCGTACCATTTTAAAGTGTTTATCTGCAGTGAACTTGAACATAGCCGTTGATGTTGGTTCTTTGAGCATTGATATATTAAAGGAAATAAACATAGCTATATTTCGTACGCATCCATCGTTTATTTGGCTCCACAATGAAGCCACACGTGTTAAAATAATCAAATTCAAAGATTGTATTTTCAACTTGGCCCAGGCCAGCTTTTAACTATGTCGATTCCCTTTAATCTTCAAAGCACAGATTTGCTGTCACTTTCAAACTGCAGCTGTGGCGCTTTGGCCTATTAAATTCAAAAGGCACAGCAAATGAAATAACAATAGCTGTGATAAATTTGCGCATCAATCACATATACTATATCATAACATACTATATCATATTATACCATAGCATATCATATCAATCATATTATGTTATATTATGTTATACGGCACCGTTGATTGATACGGAATCCTGTTTAAATTTCTTTGATACCTCATTTCGCTTTCAAGTTATCCACTAACATTGACTTTCAGTTGATGATTTCATATCGTTTGCAAATTACATGAATGATATATTGAAATATTGCTGTACCTGACCTTTGAAAGGTTACCGCTGTGGGAGACCATGAAGTTGAGTTGAATAAATGTAATAGAAATTGTCTCGTGGACTGAAATGATGTTTAGAAAGGCATGGCAATCTAAGAAAGGTTCTTTGAGTCAATTTCCTTTTGGAGGCATAGTCAGGCTCATGCCCTTTCATTACTTTCTGCAAACAAAATACCGTCATCAGCCAATCATACAAAATGGCAGATAACTCGAATATGAAACAAGGTGTCACAATTGACAAAATTACAAACGACTTTCTTTATCATTCAAAACTGCTATTGATTTGAATCAATAAAAATTTCGCCTCAGATCAAGTTTAATCGTAGCTTTTATTTCAATGCACTTCAGGATTTCATTTGGGCCAAGGGCCACAGTCCTGGTTTGGAGATGTTTGAACTTTCGCAATGCACAAACACAAACTGGGTAATTATTTTCGAGTTGATTATCAAGGAACACCTTAAAAACAATTTTGCATTGATTAAGGCTAAATTCTCATTGGTAGGTCACGCCGAATCTTTTAAACATTTTGAGACACTCACTCTATAAAAATAAACCTTGATTAATGATGAGACCTATACAAGATGAGTGAAAAAACCTTTCAACAATGCACCTTGATGCCATGACGCAATCTAGCGTTCCATTTCACACTGTCCAAAAGAAATATTAAATTTCACTTGCTTTAGGAAAGCAAGAAAGCCTAGTGGCACAATACCATTATTTTCTAGTGATATGAAAACGTCAAGGACCATTTCACTCATACAGTAATCGAAGTGCGATTACCTGGTAACAAGGACGATACTGCCTTCTTTGCACCAGCTCTCAAATCACCTTTACTGCTAACTTTCACAAAATCTTTACTTGATGTTGCTACATCTTTCGTTGTGTCATCAGCTACTTCCTTCCCAAGGGAAACAACAACAACTTTCATTCCGTCTGCCTTCAGTCTTTCTACTTGTGATTTTTCCGCTGAGTTTGCATTCATATTCAGAAGTATAACTAGAGTCTTGGGGATACCTCTCCTTGCACCATATAACTCTGAAAATAAGTCCCTCCGACTTAAACCAATCGCCTTTTCTAACGCATATCCTTCTCCTGGAATCCGAAGGCCTTCAACAGTTCTTACAGCATCATCCCGGTTGTTTACCATATCAAGCCTCAGTACGATTCTTGCATCCGGCCCGTACAAGACCAATCCGACAAGACTTTTGTCAAAAGAAACATCCATTCTTTTCAGCATATCTATAATAACATCTTTTCCCAATTTGAAGTCTTTGACTGCAGATGGGCCACTTGCTCCAATAACAAATCCAATATCCACTGGCTCCGAAATCTTTTGTGCACTGCTGGCTGTATCCGATATATCTGCCGTTGCATCTCTGAGTCGGTCTGCCGTTGGAACTCGTACGATTTCATTAGGAGTTGCCGTAACCGACTTTATCTCATCTTCATTCATATCAGACCCAATAGCAATAACTGCGATATCTGCTCCAACGCGTCTTAGATTTTCAGCTTCTTTTCTCAGCTCATTAAATCCTGATCGTTCATTTCGTCCTGCTATCAACAAAACAACAACTTTACCAGCTTCTTTTCGGACGCCCTCTCTTCCATTCAATATCACCTCTTTTACAGAGTTCAAAGCATTTTCCGCTCGTCTAGGATTGTTTGTTTTCGTTACTTTCCCCAGTGCATGCTGAACAGCTTCTATGCTTGTATGCTGCCCTACTGGTAAATAAGTCCGTGAGATATTATTATATGATGTCACCGATATTCTTACACCACTTGACATCTTGTATAGCTTTGCTTGCTCGACGATGAAATCCTTCATTCTCTGAAGAGTGCCACTTGAAACATACTCTGAAGTGTCCACTAAATAAAACAAGTCCAATGGTGCTGTCAATGCTGCAATAAAAAAAGCTCATTCTCAATAAAATGCCTACGATAACGAAAGTAACCAGAGTATGATATAATAACACCCGTACACACAACCAAATTTCATATACATGGCCTGTTGTGTCTCACATTATCCAGCAGTAGTAAGAGAAGTGATGCAAATACTGGTGTATTTCACCGTCTTAACATTTCACCTACTGCCAAAATTCATTCATTTCGGATTACTCATAGCAATGCTTAGGTTTTCATCGAGTTGAAATGAGTCCCTTCAACCTGTGAGTCATCAAAAGTGAAAAGCTTGCTGTTTACTTCATTTAACATATATGTATTTCATATATCAAGTGCCCTCGAGGTGACTATTCAAATAAGCACATTTTGGTGGATTGATAGGAATTTTCCTGAAAGAAGCTAAACCACCGAACATCTAAACTTGGAGTGATTCAAAAACGTTCCATCCCTCTTCCTGGTGAGTCAAGAAAAGGCCCGGCGTTTGAAACACTACTGCTCCCTGATTATACCGGGTGAGCCAGTGGTTTTTCTGGCTATCTTACGAGCACTAGAAATATAGGTAAATTTAACTTTTAAAAAAATTTCATGGTTGCAAAATGACTGAAAAAGGGCCTAAAACTTTGATCAAATCATAAAGGACTCCTTGAAAAATGCAACTTCTCATTGTTGAGAGCTATCACTCTCCCAGGTGAGTCAAGAAGAGGCCCGGCGTTTGAAAGGCTATTGCTCCCTGATTCTACAATCAATGATATTTTGCAATATTTGATTGAATAGCTAACATATTCAATTATTTTCAGAATTTTCCTGGCTAAAATCAGTCACTCCATTCAGATTCTGTAAGCGATTTTCTAAAAAAAACCCATTGAGAAACCTTAAAAACGTGGTAAAACTGCAAGCAGGTTTTCCTGCTGTGTTTACCTAACAGCGATGACTTTCAGCACGCTTTAGCACGCTCTTTCCTCTTGGCAGGTTCAAACGTCTTCCATCTAGAGTGCATAACTTGTTCAAGGGGATTCCATTCTCCCATGAGGACAAAGTACTTGAGCGAATCCAAGAGTCATCACTACTAACGGGGAAAACGAAGGGAAATCTTGCTTGGTGTTTTCATTCGTTTTTGCAGGTTTTTGAAAGGGGCTTTATTCAGAAAATCTCATATTTCGACGAGAAGGAATGACCGACTAAAGCCGGGTAAATCACTGAACGTAATTTGACATTTCGGAAATAAGACATGACAGGATTCAATATAATTGCTTCGACATTCAGGGAGCATGATTTTTTCAAACGCTAGGCGTTTTATTGACTCGCCCGGTATGATATGGAGCACTTGAAAAATCACTGTGCTGCATTTGTTGCTATTGCTGCTACGTAGCAAAACTACCAAAGATCTAAACTTATGAAATGATTCAAAAACGTTTCTTGCCCCTTTCGTGTGATGTTAAACAGGCACCAACTCTTACCGCCTTTAAGAGAGGAATCAAATCGTCTTAATCTGAAAACGTTTTATGCCACGGCCCCCTGGAAAGCAGTTTTCATGGACTGATGGGGTTACCGTGCCTAAGTAAATAAAAATGAAATGAAATGAATGAATGAAATGACTAAAACTTGCAAATCACTGTGTCGCCATCGCTGCTATTGACCTTTAACATTTCACATCATCACCAAAACTTTACCTTTAGTTAAAATTTCATCGTCTCGGCATTTCGATTTTTCAACAAAAATTTTGCTGTTCTGTTTTCCCTGTAAACCAACAGTTAACAGGTCTATAACGCTGAATTTTGGCTCAGCAATATGAAGAGGTTCTTCCTGCATTTTACACGTCATATTACATAGATTTCACTATTCATCTTCACTCTATGCCTGATTGCTCGAAAAGAAACAACAATTTTCTTACCACAAGGCTGGTCTTTGATAATTGATATTTTCGTTTTTGCTTTGCAGCTCGCAGATTTCACATGACAATAAGATGCATACGTCTTCCCGTCACTACCACACACTGCCTTTGTGTTTGAATCATTGTCACAGATTGGGCATATGCATTCTGTACCTCTATCGAGTCTTCGATGGCATACTGCTTTGTGATCGCACTTGACTTTGTAGCATGGGTCTAAATATTGAAAGATAGAAGATGCTGTAATGATGTTTGTCGTAAGATCAAACTGGGTGTCAGTACATCCTTAACTGGACTTAACTGAGCCCAATGATGGCAAAGGCAAATACAAAGAATGATGATCATCCCCTGGAGGAAGGGAAAGATAAGAGCAACATTACATAATCGTGATGCATGCATTGTAACTTGCAGCAGCTTTGGTACCCTGGGCCAGCAACTTATCAAAAGGCATGGCTGGAGGGCCATAGATGAATTAACTACTACTGAGTATCACATTAAAGCCTTCAAATCTCATCATGAGCTTATTAGACAAAATAGGTGTAATCCTGCCAAAGAAAACATCCCAGCTAACCTCGACCAATCTTAGATATATAGCAAATGACCTAAGGTTACCATAGAAAGTCTCCAAAAAATGGACAAAATGCTTTCGCTTAGAGGTGCCAAGTATTGGAATGGCCTCTCAGCTGAGCGTAAAGTAGAATCCTCCCTAAGCAGATTTAAGTAATATACTCATAGGGAGATCGAGCTGTTGATAATGTGTTTGTCATATGGATTTTGTTTTATTCTAAATATCTATTTTAGATTATAAGACATTTCTACTAACAAATTAGTAATTGAATTGCATTAGGTTAATTACGTCATAATTGTTTTAGAATCTTTTCAAGTTTTGCAATGGATGGCCCCTTGAAAATCAACACTGCTGATGGCTACGCTCCTTGAAAATGTGAAATAGACAAGTATATGAATAAAAAAAGCAAAGGACTTTTAAGTATGGTGACTCCCACATTGCTACGCACTCTTAAAGTACAGCTAAAATCCGTAGCAAGTCAACTCCATTGCTTGACTAGCTACAAGTCTCAGTCTAAAAGAATTTACTGATCCCCGGAGATTTAAGGAGTGGAAAAGTTCCCCCTAGAGTTTTGCATAATGCAGTACTGCCTAGGAGTGACCCAAGGAAATACATAGTATATAAGGTTGACACGAGGCAAGGTGTTTCACAGCTCGATAGTGATTTTGTAGCGCAGAACCCCTCCCCTCCCATCCACGTCAACCCATATCAACCCATATCTTGACAGCGGAGATGTGTTAAGAGTTAAGAGGGGTACTCGGCACTGCGTCTGACAAGCTTTCACTGGACTGAGCCTACTATACTTTGTGTCAGACTGAAATATTCATATCTTGTGTTGCACATTTAGTATTTGTAACGTAATTAATGTATAGCATTGATCAGTAAATAAAGGTATTTTCTTTTGAGTGTAACGAATTAGAAACTAATCCTAGAATATCTCCGACAGCGTTTCCACCATTCATTTATCAATGTTTACACACGAGGTCCTTTCAGCAAATTAATAACCTAATGATAATATTTCTTCAAAAATAATATGAGAACAAAAAGAAAAAAAAGAAAAAAACCATGACAATGCGAAGAGAAAGAAAACGAAGACTTGTGTCAAGTCGACTCCATTGCGTGAGTAATACGTTAACGTAACTTAAGAATTCATTTGTTACTTGCAATACACTACTTTGCCTCCAAACATGAAGAATTTGCAAAGATTAATCACTTTCTTAACGGGATAGGGTAACGAGAACGCCTACACGCCCATTGTTTCGTTAACCACACAATGAAACGTCGTATCCCAAAGTTATCAAATAGGACAGAGCATACTTTTAATTTGGCCACGGCAGACCTTTAACAATTTCAATTCCCTTTAAAATAATGGGCCTGTCTTAAAATAAAGGAAATAGGTTAATTTCTAATCCTCAGTCCTTGCTGTGAAAAAAGACTTCTTTAGATATTCCCTCCTAGAGCTCTCTAGTGAGAAGGAAACTGTTGAATTTTGACTTCTCCGCCAATCAATGCTAGGCGTCACAACGAATTTTTTATGTAACATTTATAGGACAGCCGATAGCATCATTTGAGCGTAATCAAGCTATCGACTAATATGACATTTTGGAAAACTCAATTTCAAAAGAAGCAAAGCATAGATCATGATAATACATACTTGGCAATACAGACAATAGTGCTTTTTCAGTTCCCTTCTGGATATCATCAGCACCAGGAATATTCACTACATCTTTTCCTGAGCTTGCAATATCTTTCACTGACTCGATATTTCCCATTCTACCAACTGCAACTGCAACAACTTTGATTCCTTTCGCCACCAACTTGGCTGCTGCCAATTTCGACGGCGTATCAACATCTCTGTTGACAAATACTATGGCTACTTTACGCACCCCTTTTCTTGCTCCGTACCCTTCAGCAAAAAGGTATCTCTCACTTACGGCAATAGCTCTCGCTAACGCAAATCCAGGTCGCGGCATTATTAAATCATTGACAACTTTCTTTGCACTGTTACGATCATTGTCTGTATCTAATCTTACAGGAACTCTAACGTCTGAGCCGTACACGACTAATCCGATCCGACTTTTGTCAGAGGCAATATCCAGCCTATCCAGAAGTCGCTTCGTGATGTCCTTCTGCAAATTAAAGTCCTTCGCTGCATCAAATCCGTCGGCTCCAATAATAAATCCGATATCTAGAGGAGAAGGATCTCTTACAGAGGTGCTTACTACTTTTGAGACTGGTGCGATAGCATCGAGTAACTGATTGTCAACTTTCACTTTTACTACGTTATTCGGATTAGTCGTAGCCGATTTGAGCTCTGCCTCATCCACGTCGGATCCAATTCCTATCACGAGGATAGTTACACCTGCTCTAGCTAGGTCTTCAGCTGCCGATTTCATCCGTGGTAGATCAGAGCGTGCATCTTTTCCAGCTACCATCAAAACGACAACCTTTCCTGCTGTTGGTCTAATGCCATCTCTTCTGTTTACGATCACATCTTTTACATGCATCAACACTTTACCAATTTGTCTTTGCCCATCAGCTTTCCGGATTCTTTTCAGAGCATTACGTAATGCAGTCATTGACGTTCCTTTGTCAACGGCAAGGAGAGTGGTTGGAATTTCGGCGTAAGAAACAAGAGAGAATCGGACCTTATCCAGTGAGGCGTTGTAAATTTGTCCTTGTTTCTTGACGAAGTCTCTCATCTTTCCAAGTAAGTTCTTAGGTACGTTCCTCGATGTGTCAACCAAGAAGAACAACTCAACAGGATTGGTTATACCTTGAAACAAAGTAAGTTAGAACTAGGATCAATTACAAAATTTACAAAATCTAGATACCACTTAATGTAAAATAGCCACAACAAAGGGGTGGTAGGCTTAGGACATGCCAGTAGCAAAGGTCCCTTCTAAAAGAGATGCAAAGGACATGGCTTAAATGTTAAAATCTGTCCCGGACATTAGGATGAATCACGGGGATGTTAAAGACGCAATGCCATTTTCAGAAAGAAATTCTGCGTTTTGCTTACTCCAAATTTCGAAGCCTTCACTTTAATATTCATGTTGTACTCGTGCGCATCAAAAACTATTAATTTTTCAAAGTGTTCATATTTAACGAGAAGGTGCTGATTTTACATCATGTCACTACTTTGAAAGACAACTGCGGGATAGACAGAACAAAATGCTTCAGCTTTCTGCACCTTGTCTAGAAAAAATTATTAAAGGACAAGTCCGGGGTTGGTATAATTGTTGATTATCCAAGAGATTACACTGTTGTGAGTGATGCGTAGTATTTTCTTCAATTTCGTTTTCTCTATTAATCTGCAAAATAACGTATTTCAATGCGCAAAGAAGTGCGAAATGACGTCATAGAAAATGACGTCAGTTCACGTTGACCCGAATGAGGCTCCCAAATGTGTTGATATTATATCACTCACATTGGTAGCCTCCTTATCGCGCCTTCGCACACTAGTACAAAATACAAAATGGCGACGATATTTGGTCTAACTTACAAAGATTAATCAACCAATTCTTGAAAGTTGGAGGAATCAAAACTTGGAAGAAACTCACAAATGGTGTCAGAAGTTGGTAAGGTTGCTTTTCAACAATAATCTTATCAACCGCGGACTTGTCCTTTAAAGACGAGAAGAATAAGACAGCCCAATGTAAATATGTACTGCTGCACAAGTCCCTTTTTTCATCATGAAAATTTTAAAATCTTTGAAAACAGGCTCTGGCCATAATCAATGATATTTCGAGAATAGAAAAAACAAACTTGCAACTGGAATCTTCACAGACTCAAAACAACTCAAGGGAAGGGCTAACTCTTTCAACGCTGAAAATAAATGATATCAAAAGGCTTCCTAAGATATAGATTTTTTGCTACCTGAAAACGTGCAGTTGTTAGCTTTCCTTTGACGGGTCTCTTAAAAGAGAAGGTGGCAAGAAGAAATTTGAAGTCCGGTCATCCAATTACTACTAAAGTTGTTCAAGATAAACCATAAATGTTTTGAACGGATGTGTGAACAGCTTTGAAACACCAAGCAGACTAGTGTTTGCATAGCTTCGAGAAAATGCCTCTCCAACAGCATGGTGGTGGGTAAAACAACTGAACAAAGTTGAGTATCTGCACCTCGACATGAAATAAGTTAAGCACCATCGTATCGTGAATCCATCCTTCTTATGCGTAACAAACATAATATTTTTAAGAGATGTACAGTAACATAGATGGATACTTCCTTACCACAAGATTCAAACTTCAATGCAACGATCTTCTTCTTCCTTTTGCAACCTGCAGACTTCAGATGGCAATATGAAGCATACGTTATTCCATTACTTCCACAAACCTCTTTTGCTTTTGGATCATAATTGCAAATTGGACAAATGCATTCTGCACTGCCATCAAGTCTACGGTTGCATACACCATTGTAACCACATGCTAACCTTTCACAAGGGTCTGAAATGAGGAAAGTTAAAATTTAGAAGGAAGAATGAAGTCGATCAAAACTGCATAGATGTGATCCAAGACATTTATTGAAGAAACCATACCATCATTAGCTGAGTGCAGATACTGTAAAAGCTCCATTAAGCCCCCGAGGGGCTTATTTAATTTCAGACCTTCCAGAGAGGGGCTCATTAGAGATGGGGGATTATTCGCAAAGTCAAGTGACAAGGATATGTTTGGTAGCTTTTCAGTTCTTTCATCCCATATCTTGCGCAATCAACATAAAATTTTACAGCACAAATAGATAAATTCGACACAGTTTTTATCCTAAGCTATGCCATAATTAATATGCAAGCTTGCGTGCAAACATTTGGTAACTTTTGGAAATTTGAATAAGTGGGGGGGGGCTTCTCTAAATTTTGACTCAGATGAGAGGGGCTTATTAGAGAGGGGGCTTAATAGAGAGGCGGGCTTAATAGAGCTTTTACGGTAAATGCTATCAAGGTATTGTCGGAAGTGAGAGATAATTCTCAACGGAAAGAGCAGCATAGATATAATGGGCCTGAAAGAAATTTCAAAATATACAAAAAGAGGAGGATGACATATATTTCTTCTACTAAGGACCGTTTCTGAACTTTCTCCTTTTTGCATACAAAATACTTTCTTCGGAATACATTCCTTTGATTATACCTCAGGAAGGACCATTGTGCAAACAAAGTCGCATTGACCTTTTTAATACTCTATCGATTCTGTATATCTGTGAATTGTTTCGCTTTCTTTTATATCATTAACTGTAATTTGATTTTATGGCAAACTTCACGTACATACAAACACCCAATTCCACGGCATCCTAATAATCAAGAAAAGTTATTTCACCTGATCTGAGTCTCTTGAATGCATTTTCAGCAGTTTCTATGACATCTTTCTTCCCAGTAACTCTGATAGCATTCACTCCCTTGCTACTTACATCTTTTGCCGACTCAAGATTCGTTTTATCTCCTACAGCAATTCCGATCACATTCACCCCACGGCGTGCAAGGTCCTCCGCATCCACTCTTGTAGATCTATCAACGCCCGCGTCTAGGAAAACAATCGCTGTCTTTGGAATTCCCTTTCTCTCCTGCGATATTCTACCACGCAGAACAGTCTTCATTGATTCAAGAGCTCTACGAAGACTGTTGCCTTGTCCAGGATACTTCAGGTTATCTACTGCTCGTATGACACTGGTACGATCTGTTGCTGTATTCAGCTGTAGAATGATTCTAGAGTCTGGGCCGTATACGACTAATCCGATGCGAGCTTTGTCGGATGCAACTTCTAGCTTTCTCACAATACTCTTGATAATATCTTTTCCAATATCGAAATTTTCACTGGATTTAGTTGCCCCAATCACGAATCCAAGATCAACTGTCGGTGATGCTCTGACTGAAGCTGCTACCGACTTTGACAATGGAGCGGATGCACTAAGAATATTGTCCGCAGACTTCACGAGCACGACATCTTCAGGATTGGCAGCTACTACTTTAACCTCGTCTTCCTTCACGTTAGGCCCAATTCCTACGATGGCAACGTCTATTTCTGCTGTGTTCAATGACTTCGCTTCTCTTATGAGCTCCTGTAAAGCAGACGGCGTATTCTTACCAGCTAGCAGCAAAACCAAAACTTTGTTGACGTTGTCACGAACACCATCTCTTTTGTAAATAATATTTTCTCTGACCGTTCTTAATGCTCTTTGAATATGCCTCTCCCTATCACTTGGCTTAATCAAGTTCAACGCCTTTTTTACGGCATTTAGATCGGTTCCTCGGTTTATTGGCAGATCAGTGGTTGCTGTATCGCTGTAGGAAATAACTGAAAACTGCACGCCACCATTGGATATGTTGTAAGAACGGGCTTGCTGTGACACTAAATCTTTCATCTTATCCAAAATTTGGCCAGTGACACCTCTGGATGTGTCAATCATGTAGAATAGATCAATTGGCTTTGAAAGACCTGTTTGAGGAAACAAGAAATCAATTTAATAATGTTTAAAACAAATGAAAATTTGAGTGCAGCTAAATCTGAACGTTAAATGCCCATCATCCCTGGTTTTGTAAAGAAGAACAATGTAGCAAAAATGTTTGAAGTCATGTCTTTTGTAAAAATCAATTCAATTCCTAACCAATGAATAGTAAGTGACCTAAAAGACTGAAAATCATTTTAAAATTTCCTGGAAAAGTTTTAAAGTTTTCCGAGATTATCAAGGATTATTCATCAACATTACAAAAAAGGCTGATGGGGACTTTTCTTTTGATTTGAAAGAGTTTGGTTTAGATTCGAAAATTGGTACTTAATTATTTGAAACTCTGAGACAATCCAACCCAAGTGCTGAACCATGGGCCGAAGGAGACTACTGTGTGAGCCTAAACATGCTTAAATTGCCTCATAAAGAATTATATTCATCCATACTTACGATGATGTGGTTGTCTCTTTCTTCTTCATTGTCTTTGGCCAAATATTTCTACCAATATACAAGCAAAACTGTGGCCTTCAGGCGTTGTCATGCTGCCATGTTGAATTGATTCTACGCTGTGCCTCGATATGGGTTTCTGGGAAGCCCCAAACGTGAAAAACATGCGCATGCGTAGAATCAATGCAATATGGCGGCCACAGGCCACAGTCGTTCAGTGCATATTGGTTGAAATATTTGGGTAAAGACAATGAAGAAGAAAGAGACAACCACAGCATCGTAAGTATGAATGAATATAATTCTTTATGAGGCAATTTAAGCATGTGTAGGCTAACGCAGTAGTCTCCTTCGGCCGATGGCTGAACAAGGAATCTGCGACGGCTACACAGACTCTTTACTTTTAGGGTCTGGAACACAGGCTAGATAACACTGGCATGGTGTCTTGAGCAGTTGAGAGTCTGGATGTGGAGAAGTGACAGCAGCGGTTGTTGCTGTTGTTGCTCTCTTGGCTGGGGTTTCCGTTGCTCAGCATTATCATCTATTCTCGCCTGACACCAAATGTTAAACCTCTTCCAATAATTACAAGTCAAAATCGTTTATCCATGATTTATTTTCAGTTCCAAATTAGCCTTTCTAATTCAAAATAACTTATGTTTCTAAACAAAACCAAGATTACAAAAGCATAATGTTTAATTACCACATCTGCAAGACTACTGCATTCACACTGACAAAGTTAAACCAGCTTTATCTAAACCAATTTGAATCTCAACCAATGAAATGATTGGATTTGTTAGATTGACCAATCAGAATGCCTTATTCGTAAACTTGGTTTAGTCAAAGCCGGTTTAACTTGCAGTGTGAATGGGGCAATAGTAATAGACTAAAGGATTATCAAAATGAGACGAACGGAAGAACATGGCATTACCGCATGGTACATCTTTAAGCAACTTGATCTCTTTGCTGAGTTTGCATTGTGCAATTTTAAGATGACAATACGACGCATACGTTCTACCATCACTTCCACATACCGAATCTGTCTGTTTTGAATGATCGCAGCTTTGACAAATACATTCTGTGCTTCCATCTAACTTGCTTCTGCATGTAGCATCGTAGGCGCACTTCACCCTAGCGCATGGATCTAAGAAAAGAAAGAAATATACTCGTTCCTGCAAACATGCATTACAAATTCTAAAATTGGTGCAAGAAGATGGCTGTCAAACATTAGCCTTTGTACAACCACCGCCTATTTCAGACTATCATCATTTTCAATGTAAAGCAAAGAGTTCAATTCCCCATTGGCTTGAGAGCATGACATTTGAATATCAAGCAGAGATTAGTCTTTTTACAAACAATAGATTTCATAGAAAAAACTTTAAATATACCTACATTCTAAACATTTACAAAACAATGACGTAGAAGGGATGCGTCTATTTCAGTTTTGTGGACAGTAGGCATAACCTGAAGCAACCATGCGGCATTCCAAAAGATAGTCAAGATTTTCAACCAAACCACGATACGATGCATGTGTCAATGACATTTGCTTTCAGGGACCTAACTATGATATAGCACGTGTGGTATTCTTAGTCAGCCGTGTGGACGTGTTGGGATGATCACAAATTCGATCTACACTTTCCTTGCGTTATAAAGTTTCCTACGATGTACTGCAAACAACAATACCATCAATGCTACTTCAAGGAACTTCTTAAGCTATGAAAACAAGCCATAGTCAACTGACTTAAATGTCGAATCAAGACAACATTTCTGGCCACAATCTCTAAAAATCTACTGGATTTTAGCATGAAAGTGCCACAACAGAGATGTTTGTGAGGTCAGGCCCGTTGAGGGGAATTCGATTAGTCTGAGTTGCATGAGCTGATATCTGGTCAATGAGCAAAAGAAGGAAGAGCAAGATATAATCGAAATCTCTAGTAACTTACCAGGTAATAGGGTTGACAAAGCCTTCTCAGCTATCTTCTGCATATCTTCCTCAGAACTGATCTTCAGCGCATCTTCATTTGTGCTCGTAAACCCTTTCAATGGCGCCACATCAAGAGTTTTGCCTAATGCAATAGCTTTAACTTTCACTCCATCTTTAATCAACTTTCCAGCCGCCAAAATCGACTCCAAGTCAGGTTTTTTATTAAGAAGGACAATTACCGTCTTGGGCACATCTTTTCGGGCCCCATAACTGGCACTAAATAAATTACTTCTGGTAAATTCCAAAGCCTTTGCAAGAGCAAATCCGAGAGAAGGAAGCCTTAATTCCTCAATCAGTTTGATAGCTCTGTTACGATCATCAAATGTATCTAGCCTTATCAAAACTGCCGCATGTCTACCATACAAGACAAGTCCAAAACGACTTTTGTCAGGTGACAACTGAAGCTTCTTTAATATTTCAATAATCAGTTTCCTTCCTAAAGCAAAGTCATTTGCAGCATTGGGTCCGTCAGCGCCAAATACAAAGCCAAGATCCACCTTCGGAGAAACCAGTGCTGCACTTTTTATGGATTTAGAAATTACAGGGGATGCCACAGGCAACTCATCGTCGGATGCGACTTGTACAAATTTTTCTGGGCTGGTCGCAACTGACTTCAAATGATTCTTGTCCAGACTAGATCCAATTCCAACAACAGCTAATTCAACTCCAGCATTTCTGAGCTCCTGTGCTTCTGATTTCATTTTGTTTATTCCTGACGGTGAATTCCTTCCACTTACCAATAAAACAACAACTTTTCCGGCGCTTTCTCGCAGACCGTCCTTTTTCCTTAAAATATATTCTTTTATTGCTTCGAGAGCCTTTTCGACATGCCTCTCCTCTTCTGTAGGTGCAACTTTCTCAAGAGCAAGTCTCAAAGCCGTCATTGACTTGCCTTGATTTATTGGCAAAATCATTTTGCTCTTACTCCCAAAAGACAGTATTGACACCTTGACAACATTGTTTGAAATATTGAACATCCTTCCTTGACTAGCAATGAATCCTTTCATCTTATCAAGCGTGGATACTGGAACACCTTTCGATGCATCAATCATGAAAAATAGATCCACTGGCTCCTTGAATTCTAAATAAAAAAGAAGATAGAAAAGTAAAGGTAAGGATTTGTAACATGGGCCAGATAAAAAGAAAAATGAAAAATGGAGGAAAGAACCCTAGAAGGTACAAACTTGCTGGTGGTACGGGTATGTGCCGCCCAAATGGGTGGGTCTTTTGAGCGTGAATTCTATAAACAAGGGCCCTTTTCCCGCAAATTTCCTTGAGCATGGGAGGGTGTGGCTGAAAATTCGCCAAAATTTTTTTAATGGGTAGTTCTCCGTCGAAATTCAACATAAGTGTGGGTCTGAAGGCAGGTTTTTGGTAATGAGAATAGGGTACCTTTCTGAAAACCGAGCGGCAGACCCCCGTCAATCCAGAAGCCATGTAACCCCCCCCCCCAGGGAGAAGAACTGCAAAGATGGACTGAACAAGCGTAGAGTGAACATTGAAATACAGTATGAGAAGCAACCCTTGTTCTACCATTGTGTTCAAGAAGCGCTACTAAAAGGTATTTTGCCATTTGAAGACCTATAACTCAGTAGGCATCCATTTCAATTAACTCGTCAAAAAACACCACGGTAAGCAAACTGCATGCATGTGAACTTAGAACTGAAAGGTCAACACGTAGTTACTGCTGTTTTTGGAATGAGTCCACCCTCGACCTATGCCTTTTAGTCCCTTGTTTCCCTGCGTTCTTTGACTTGCTGATATCACTTGGTCAACAAGGGCTCATAATATTACGCTTAAAAAGCGGGCCAGATTTAGACCCAAGTAGAGTGATTCCGTAGTCACCAATCAAATTTCTGGAACATAGCTTTCAACCAATCAGGAGGCACTATTCAGACATATTTTTTGTTGCATTCAAAAAACAGTTGATGAAGCCTGGAGTTCTTGCAGACTCGATGGGTCTATTTTGCTTCTACAGAAAAAACTACTGCTTGAAAGATATGCGTTTTGTGATTTGTTGGTCAAGACAACATCAGTCTTTGTACAAAAAGTTTACTTTCTAACGTTCAAGCTCTTTAAACCAGATTTTTTGAAGCAATTTTGTTGAGTGTACAAGAATTCCCACTTGCTTAGGCCATTTTTAAAAACTGGGTCCACTTTTTGTAGCGTAATATCATGAGTTCCTATTGACCAAGTGACATCTGACAAGGGACAAAAAGGCATAAGTCTAAGTCCATCGAACAAACTTATGAAAGTTGTTCGTTTTCGACTTCCAGTCGAAATGGCACAAAACTGTATGGCACACCAAAACATTGCAATAACTTTTCATCTAATAGCTCACTCTAAAGTATCGAATAAGCGGGGAATGAGAAAAATTGGGGTGGGGGGTTGGAAATGGTTCGATATAACAATAATCAGAGAGGTTGAAATAATCCAGGGGTATGTTTGGAAAAATAGAAGCTTGTCGTTTTCCTAGTTAAACGCGCATCTCTTACATATTTATGTAAGAAGCGATCTTGCTGATACATTACTCATTAACTCTGGTTCCGTTGAATGCGCTTTTTGAGACTTCCTGCGTTTATTCAACTTCTTCTTGGAAAAGATAATAATAGCCAGGGTGGCGAATGAAAATAATAGGACTAGTCGCACTCAGCATCCCTTATCAAACACCGAACATTTCTAACTCCCAGATTCCCAAAATGAATAGATTCGGAGCTTGTAGTCAGATAAAGGATGTGCAAGCGGGGAGGGGGAGGGGGATTGGTTGTTTGTTCGGTTTGATTTGAAAATGGCCCCTGAAAGTGAATTTGAAACTGGGGAATGGAAGTTAAAGTGAACAGGGGGAAGGTTTGGGTGGGCTATGTTGTGTTGCGTTCACACGATGCCGGCATACATTTTGAAAACGGTGAAAAATGTGACGGATTGGCCTCTCGTTCACACGAAAACGGCACATTTTTTGCCGGCAGATTTCGAAAACGGTAGATTTTGAAAACGGAGCTCTAACCGGCACATTTTGAAATGCATCATGTGAACACTCGGAAATGATGAAAACAGAACATTTTTCGACGCGTTCTGAATGAGACTGATCGATTCTTAGGGTGTACGTACATTTTTTGGCGTCAGTCTTGCAACAAGCTTTTTATCGTCAAATTTCCTACCGTTTTCGAATTGTTCCGGCATCGTGTGAACGCTAGCTCAAATTTTGCTACTGTTGCATTTTTCACCCTTTTCAAAATGTGCTGGCATCGTGTGAACGCAGTCTTAGAAGGATATCTTGTGAAAGGTTTTATAGAAGCCAATACCATATTCACTCACCACAAGAGACATTTCTTTCAACTGTGATACATTTCCTTGACTTGCAACTTTCTGCTCTTAAATGACATTCTGATGCATAAGTTAATCCATCACTGCCACAAACGGGGCTCTGCTCTTGCTGATTATTGCAATATGGGCAAATACATTTTGCCTTGTCGCCTGCTTTTGCAAAACACCTTCCATAATTGGAGCAGGTCAAAGCTTTGCAAGAATCTAAAAACAAAGAAAATGATAAATGAACAAGAAGAACATTTATAGCAAACATTATTTGGCAAGCTTTGAATCACTGGTCTTCGAGCCCAATGCATAGTCAGAAGTTGCAGCAAGCAGCTTTTGCTTGATCTAACTGAAAACTTAGGAATGGGGAATAGTTTCTCATGGAAAAATAACAAACGTCGATACACAATAGCGGGGTGAGTGGCCGACAGTCTTCGTTAGGTGACTGAAGTTAAGCTCGGTCGAGTGAGGTCAAACTCCGGATTGGTGACCTCGGAGGTCTGACCTCACAACTCCTTCGGAGTCTGACCTCGTCCTTCGGAAGGGAAGTTAAACAAGGGGTCCCATGCCTGGATGCGGTATGCAAAATGAGCCTAAATTAGCTTTCAGTAGCTAGAAGTCCTGACAAGCCCACTCAAAACAAATTGAAAACAAGGGCAAACAGTATGCCAAAGTTTAAGTCAATAACCTTAAATTAGATTCATTTGCTTTCAGTAGGTTGGCACTTTTCTCTTGTGAACTTTATATCAAAATTTCTTCGAAAGCTGGCTTATATCATTGGCATTGTGTTCATAATTCATCATCAAGCTCTCCGGTTCTGAAATGTAAACTTACTCGAGATTCGAAGGAAAATCCTTGAAGAATGCACCCTTTTATTGAATACACAAGAGACAGCATATTCTATAAATTGTTATTAGAAACGAACCTTAAACTTATCTTCTAACTTATACCTGATCAACTTTAATCTTTCGCAAATTCTAAATTTCAATCTATGCAATATTTGAAACTTTAAATAATTTCCTCATTCAACTGAAGATTCTCCACGGACATTCAGCGAATATTGTTAAATCATATTTGGATATTGAAAATGGATATCAAAAATTAAGTCGCTAATTCTCCCTTTTCTCATCAAGCACAATAGACAATTGCGCTAAAGATTGCGGCGAGGAACTTTGTACGAAGATGTATTGCGTTCGAAAAACGAATCTATAACCATTTCATGAGGATTCGATAAAAGAACAAAATGCATCTTAGTAAAAAATTCCTCGTCGCCATCTTTAGCACAATCTTTTATACAAGATTATGTTTCACATTTATTGACTTTTCATAAATTTGTGCTCCGAGGAGGAGGAAAAAACATTCACGCCATGAAATATCGAAATGCTGTTTTGCTTTTGTAAGCAATTGATGTGAAACAAAACGAAGTAAAAAAGGATAGAGAAAAGGGCCTTTTGTTGTTAAAATTCCCCTGCCCCATAGCCACATTCAGCTAACGTTGTTTACAACCATTTCAGATCACGCGATCGTACAAGGAAAAGTTTATTTCTTCGAGTCCGTTGAATTTGGATTGTATGATAATTAGTTGCCAATGTTAGATTTTTATGTATCAATACGTAAACTGAGCTTCTCTATTGTCCTAACTAAGAATATACGAAGGCACTTTTGGTACAAACGTATAGGGGCAAACATCTTCTTCCTCTCCTAGACCCTTTGAGCCTCGCAGCAAAAGAGAGACTTTAGCGGGAAAACATTCCTCATCAAATTTGTATTCGTCATTTCATTCTCTGCTTCTTGGATGAACCAAAAAGAAACTGGTTTGCGACAAAACACGTGTGGATTTCAGAACGAAAACAGAAAAAATGTAGTCGTTTCTTGATTGTACCGATTGTACAATGTGGAAGAGATTCCAAGTCAAAGATTTGCAAAAGTGATAAGTATATTGTTTTGTTTGGAGGCAAAGTCTTAGTGACATATTGGTTGCGAGCAGTTGTGCAGTTTGTTTTGTTGACTTTTCAATCGGATTAAGTTTCTACAAATAATAAGTAAATGAGAATCTTGTGCAAGTTAAGCTGTCTGGAGCAGGTAAGTGGCCTTATTTTACGAGTGCATACAGAAATCCTTTATTTCAAAACACTCCAAACTTAGGCGCATGTGAACAAATTAAAAGATCGAAGAAACTATTCATTAGCTGAATTGATTTGGAAAGGCATGGTCGGTAACTTTAGCATTGGAAAGAAGAAATGTGAATCATTGTTTGTTTCTTAACAGTTCTCGATACGTACGACTGCTCGTATTCCTTCAGTTATTGGGGGATAAGCCCAACTCACAAACAGAAATCTAAATTTATCTAAATTTATCTGACCGAGTCTGAGGTCATCACGAAGTCCAAACTTCGCTGAAACAACTCGAAGGTATAAACGTCTCCTCCTCGTAAAATGTGCTAAACATTGATAAGCAAGTATTTGTTTTCATGCTGAAGCCCCTCTGGTCTTTCATGAACCATATAACTAGAGTTAGATTCCACATTTTGTTCACAACTTTTCCCACTGCAACTCCAGTTCAGCATCGCGGAGAAGATTCCCGTGTATCCGCCATCTTCCAGAAAAGTAGCGCGCCGTCCCAGACCTCTTTGAAAAGGCAGGTGACGGGGGTGCACCATTTTGACGTCTGAAATCACACCCTAAAATTCATAAGCTTTTACTGAAACGATACCCCAAAATTTTCAAGATTATACCGCTATGAATGGTGTATCATACTTTTCCCATCATTTTTCGTCTTTTCTTTGCGAAATCGCTTATAAATGACCAGATGATAGTGACATCATAAAACCAAAGGATCTGTCATTTTCTGACACCACGCTCAACGAAAAATGAGGTGGCCTTATTGTTTTCTGGCCTCACTGTTAGCTTCTTTATCTCGCTTGATTAAAAATGGCGACGATTTTTGGCCTAATTCATCAGGATTTGAACTAATTTACAGCTGTTACAAACTTCAATGTGTGGACAGAAGTTCTCAATTCGTAGCAACAGCAGCAGTTCGTTTCCCAGAATTTATCATATCAGCCTCATACTTACCCTTTACGGTGTTGTATTCGTCACTATCTAAGTCATAAAGTAACTGAAGACATAAAGTAACACAAAGTAAATGACTTGCAAATGGAAACTTTTCGATGCTAGACCAAAGTATTTCAGATCATGAAACTAGCCTTGCCTTTTATTGAAAACTCATTGGCATGTTTGTTCAATACGTCACTTGAAACAAGCCAATTTCCAGACTCATGGAAATTGGCCAGAGTTACACCAATCTCCAAGGAGGGAGACAAGGCTGATAAATCAAATTATCGCCCTATTTCAGTTTTACCTGTCATCTCAAGGCTCTTTGAAAAACTCGTTGCCAACCAATTGTACCAGCACATGTATGATAATGGGCTCTTTTCATCTGAGCAGTCAGGCTTTTTGCGCCTTCATTCTACAGTAACGTGCTTGCTTAAAAACACTGATGACTGGTATAATGGGCTGGATCTCGGAAAGCTAGTGGGACTCGTGTTTATTGACCTGAAGAAGGCATTTGATACGGTTGACCATGATATACTCTGTAAAAAGTTAGAATATTATGGCATTCAGGAGCGGCAGTTAGCATGGTTCAAATCTTACCTTGCCAATAGGAAACAATTTTCTAGGGTGAATGGCATTGACTCATCAGTTGAGGAAATAAATGTCGGTGTACCCCAAGGCTCATGTCTTGGTCCCCTTCTTTTCCTCATTTATATTAATGATCTCCCACGATCTGTCCAGGGATCAAGAATGTCCATGTACGCAGATGACACGAGTATCTGCCATCAATCCTCTGATATTGCTCAGCTGAATGGGGCCATCAACAGTGACCTTGCACTAGTTGAAAAATGGCTCAAGGGTAATAAACTCTCTCTTAATGTAATGAAAACACATGCCATGCTCATTTCCACAAAACCGAAGCATAAAACTTTAATGAATCAAGGTGAATCTTTGAAGTTAATGATTCGGAATGACGAACTTGAAGTTGTGCAAAAAACAAAATATCTTGGAGTGCAGATTGACAACAAGTTGGATTGGAAGGAACACATTAAGACAGTTTCCTCAAAGGTCTCAAGAGCAATTGGCTTTTTGAAACATGCAAAATCATTTCTGCCAGAAAAGACTCTGAGAACTATGTACACTGGTATTGTGGAGCCGCATTTTCGCTATTGTTGTTCTGTTTGGGGCTGTTGTGGTCTGACTGAGATTAACCATTTGCAAAAATTACAAAACCGGGCTGCACGCATTATAACTGGCAGTCGCTATGATGCACCGGGCTTGCCACTTGTAAAAAGACTTGGCTGGAAGACCATTGATGAGCTAATCAGTAGTGAGTCTAATATCATGGTCTTCAAATCCCTTCATGGTCTTGCTCCACAATACATGTCCAATCTATTCACAAAGACATCCCAGCTAACCTCAAGGAATCTGAGGAATTCAGCAACAGATCTAAGAGTACCAAAGAAAAAGTCAGCAAATGGGCAGAAATGCTTCTCTTTTAGGGGTGCTAAATCTTGGAATGGCCTCTCAGCTGAGCATAAGAATGCTTCCACAATTTACAAATTCAAACGTGTTGACAATCAGTAGGTGTATATATGTGTTTGGATTTCTTTTTACTGTAAATATTCATTTTAGATCTTAGGCTATTTTATTAGTATTTATGAAATTGTAATTAGGTTAATTTAGTTTTTTTTCAATATATTTTAATTTGTATGTATTTAAGTGGAGGGCCCCTTGTAAATCATCATTTTTATTGATGAAGGGCTAACCTCCTTAAAAATTTGAAAATGAAAATGAAAATCGATATTACAATCAGAAACCCTGGCCTGACAGGATATGCGAAGTGCGTTGAGGGATGAGGACTCTGGAGGAGGATCAGTGACGGTAGGTAGAAATTGCTGTCGTTGCTGTTCTTTCATCCAGGGTTCCTGTTGTTCAGCATCTTTCTCCTATGCTGGCCTGACATCCAATGTGAAACGGATTCGAGTATTTATGTGTATAATGCTAAATCGTATGTTTTGTATTTTGCAGTTATTCATTCAGTTGCTAATATTTGCATGTCTTTATGTTAATGGCCACAGGGTAGTCATCGGCCTTTGCTCCTTGTGGTCCTGTCCCTGTAGTGTTTTTATAGTTCGTATAGTAATTAGAAAGTGTAGTAGAATATACATGCAGCTTGTCTTGTAAAATTTTACATGAATACCGGGTGAGTCAAAGAAAGTTTAAGTGTTTGGCGGGCTGTTTCATAAAAAGTATGAGGCCGATACTCTTACAAGCATTTTCCTAGTTTCTGGGTCAAAATCATGAATGATTTTACCATACAAAATTTTCTCATCTAAGTTAGCCTTTGACTGATAGATTAACATTTTAGTTTTGAATATCGGTCACTTGCTTTTTACTCTATAGCCCGCTAAACGGTTTAAACTTTTTCTTGACTCATCCAGTATAAGAAATAAATAAAAGTAACTTTAAGTAGGTACCTGGTTTAACCAAATCTGCAACTAAATCTGCAACATTCCTAGCCTCTGGAACAGACTGTGCAGAAAGTGCAAGCTCCTTTCTTCCTGTAATCTTTGCCCCATCTACCACTCTAATGTTCCTTCCAATACCAACACTAACTAGTTTGTATCCTTTACCCAACAGCTCCTTCGCAGCGATGAAAGCCCGTTGCTGGACAGGGCTATTATGAAACACGACAACAACCTTTGCAGCGTCAGATCTTCCACCAAGTCGTGATGCAAACATATATGGACTAACTAGCTGAAATGCTCGCTCAAGATTATTCCCAGTTGTATAAGGTCTCAGGTTATCGATAGCACCAAGAGCGCTTGTCTGATCACCAATCGAATTTAGTCGGATGACAAGGTTTGCAGACTGTCCATATAGCATAGCGCCGACTCGGACCGTCTCTCGCGATATGTCATACGACTTTATGATTTCCTTTGCTATTTCTTTCTGTAAGTAGAAGTCAGTTTCTGCATTCTGACCTGATGCACCAAGTATGAAGCCAAGGTCGATCATACTCGAGCCAGCTATAAAGGAAAACAGCATTAGAGAGATCGAAGG
This sequence comes from Aurelia sp. 3 sensu Dawson et al. (2005), assembly GCA_964020215.1. Lineage (NCBI taxonomy): Eukaryota > Metazoa > Cnidaria > Scyphozoa > Semaeostomeae > Ulmaridae > Aurelia > Aurelia sp. 3 sensu Dawson et al. (2005). The sequence continues at coordinate 6,555,775 of OZ026584.1, forward strand.
AAGATCTTCACTATGTGTCACTGAGTGACCGAAAAACGCAATACTCTTCGTTGAAAAATCATTAAAATGTCGTCACATAACCAATGGTGGAACACTTTTGTGTATCTACGTCAAAAGCCAAATTTATATTGGCCATATTTCCAGTCTTGAAATTTTCCTGAATATGTGGTAATTTGTGCTGTTATTAGTTCTGTGGCCTGAAAGCATACTCCAAAATCATAAAAAAAGATTTATCAAAATTTGATTTACATCTCACCAACACATCAATAGATTTTTTATATCCATAACATAGCTTTTATTGCCATTTAGAACCAGAACATTCATATGAAATAGCAAGAAAAGAACTTTAAATATGATCTTAACTATTTCCTTAAAAAATTCTGCTTCTCAAAACATTGCTTTATATCCTATAATTCCAGTGTTTTTACACATACCTGGACACACATTTCAAGAATGGTCAACATGATGAAATTTTGATGATTTCTAAGAGACACATAAAATGACCAGCAAAGTTATTGACAACTTCAACCAGGCAAAAGTAAAAACAAGGCATGCAGCAAAATACATGTATTCCAAAGCAGCACCAGATCTAAAAATTAAAAGTTCCACGTGTTTAGGTACAAAACTTCCACGTGAAGTTTCTTAGCTGATGATGAAAGGAGATCATGGTCTCGAGGATAACATGGCCTTGTCAAACTAATACGTCCTTTATAATCCTATAATAGCCTTGGCCTGGTCAAACCGTTTACGTCCTATACTTGAATCTCTTAATAAACTGAATTGTTGAAGTTTTAACAGTGATTTTCATGGAACTGTCTCTCCTTCATATTGATCGCTGTTTCTATTCTTATCATCAAGTTTTTAATCAGACTGCATTTCTTGTCTGGTATTTCAATGGCGAGTTTACGAAACCACGACGGCAACGGCAACGGCAACGGCAATGCTGTTTTTGTGTCAGATTTAAAAGATCCTTGTTTTTCGTTCGAATGTGTGTCCTTTGAGAGACCCTGAAGTTGTCCTTTTTCAATTTCACTACTTGGATAGTCTATTTCTAGTGTTTTGCACTGCAGAACTAGGCCTGGCATTCTGCAACGGCAGTCTCGATACTCTCTTCGCAAACAGGATGCCATCGGGTGAATAAGGACTAGAACAGAAAAGTTTCAATCCAGCTTCTATCCTCACTACTTATCAGAATGGAAGAAGACCCGGAAATTAGGCTTTCGCCTTCTATTCCTGCTATCTAAACTTTGCCCCCTCCCAAAATCTGTCTTCCCAATACATGATCCAACAGATCTAGCGTATCTTACCCAACTTAGAGTAGGTGTCAGTAAGTTGAATTTTCACAAACTCAAACTCAATATCAGAGAAACTATTAATCCAATGTGCCCCAACAACGATGGCATCGAGGATTCAGAACACTTCTTGTTGCTCTGCCCTTCTTTTGAAGCACCACGTAGAGATCTTCTTGCTGGAGTTTCTGCCTTGTTACGACCACTTGGTCATACCAATCTTTCAAACGAGTTTCTAATGCAGATTCTATTGTATGGTGATAAAGATCTTGCTGATGGTCTCAATACAGATATGCTTCTGTTAACTCTCTGCTTTATCCATAATACTGGTCGGTTTGATTAGGAATTTAAAACCTTGTTATTCAACCACCAAAGTCCCTTTTCAGTAAATGGTTCAATTTTCATTTTTGTTAGCAGTCACGCATAGTTTATGTGCTATCTTTGTCTTTCACGTCGTTACGTATAGTGCTATGTTCGTTTTTCCTGTTTTATTTGCCATACGAAGTGAAGTTAACCATTATAATGAGAACGTCAGGACGCAGTGAAAGCCAGTAACTGTAGTTGGGAAAGGCTGGTACGATATACCATCCTCCATATTTCTATTCTATCTAAGCCACTCCTTCGGGCAAATATTTTCTCAAACTGACAAAAACAATACAAACAATCGTAACGAAACATTACAGTGAACAGCTCTGATATAATATGGAAAACCGGGTGGAGATAACTTTGTTAACTGGTCGAGCCTATCTCCTGACGGGAGTTTCGTTCATATATGCATTGAGTAAAATTTCACTAGCCTACAAGTAAACTTTCCATTTCTTTCTGAAAACCTCATATCAAATGTCTTCCTTCGTTTCTGGGGGTTCTTATGCCGGAAAGTAGTAGCAATGTGCCACCGTGACCAAGAGCAAAGTCGCTGCTTTGTAAATAATACCCTGCTTGTTGGAAACTTCCGTGGAAACCACCACCATTCGAAAAACTGCTCTGGATAACCGTGTAAATGATAAATTTCGTAAGAAAGATTCCAAAAAGGTCAAACTGATATCTGGTCATAAACTTTACCCCTAAAAAGTTGGGCCAATCGTGTGGCACGTGGGTAAATGACGCCCATAGAGAGTGGCCAGAGCACCTATCTTACCTTTCTTCTCCGTCACCTTTTCTATCAGTTGCGACAATGGTTCACCAAGTGCCCCCACTGAGGGGCTGGAAATAACACTCGTCCCGGTAGGAAGAGACGATAATGCAGCCTCTTTCATCTTTGTATCATCACTGACCATGGTTAAAATTACATCAACACCTCTTCTTCTGATGGCCTCGATTGACGACGATGCACCTTCGATAGTCTTCTTTGTCATACTCGATGTGTAGACCACAACTTTAGTTGGTACTTGTCTGCTTGGTGATGAGCCATAACTTCGATCATCAAGGAGGCGTATGACATTTTGCAACGCCTTGCCAAGGTTTGGTTCTCCCACCTGTTGCATTAGCGCTGATAGAATACTATTGATAACAGACTTATCTGTACCCTCCGAAAGACCTAGAACTGTTCTTGGAGTATTGCTGAATGTGACCAGTGCCATACGTGTTTGCTGCGGGCTGACATTGAATTCATTAATTAGAAGCTGATACATCATCTTCACTTGTTCAAATACTTCTGTTGGTACCATTGCTGAAGTGTCAATCACAGAGATGATGTCGTGTGCACCAATCGAGCCTTGAAAGAGAGGTGACATTTTCAAAATCTATTGTTGCCAACACAATTTATCTAACTAAAATATGCATTTGTGAAATAAAAATTGCTGTAAATGCAACAGTACCAAGCATTATGAGCAGCAGTGATCTTGCAATGAATAAATTGGAAGAGTTATGTCTTCAGCCTGATTTCCATGGAGATGCATTTTCTGCCCGAGCAGATAATGCTCGCGAGCACATTGTTTTAATTGAAGTTAAATTTAAGGCTGAGTGACCTTTCATCGCGCAAAATTCCACTCGTTCGCAAAATGCCGCTGTGTGGAAATAATGCTTTATCGGTGAAATATATGCTATCGCATACTTCATGCATGAAATCATGTATCGTCTTTAGGCAGTATGTGATTCATCTTTGGAAATGAGGTACCATCATCAACACCTCAAGGCAAAAATTCCGCTAATCTATGCATAATTACTATCTACACCCTTTCCACCTTAACTGAAGCAAAGGCACTCTGGGGATGTCTTTGCCAATATAATACCACGCACGTACAGCTCCTCTGCCTTCTTGTCATATTTAGTTGCTTTAGACCCATTTTTCGTAAAGATTTCAATTTTCTAAGTTATCCTTTGAAAGTCAGAATAAACGCCTTCTGGCACTACAAAGACGTTTGTAGGAACCCTTTGTAAAACATATCCAAAACTCGCATAAAGCTACATACCATCTTCTTCCGTAGGTTAATTCAATTGTAACTATTATTGCAAACGATTTTCATTAAATTCTTTGCAAAGTCACGAAAAAGATTTAAGGCAGAATTTCAAAAAATAACATCAAAATGCGGAACCTGAATGTAAAATCGACTTGACAGATGACAAAATAGGCTGAGCAATTGTACGTACTATTGTCCTGCCAAAACCATTACAAGGCCAAGGTTACCTATGATTCAATTTGATACGAACAAGGGTATATAGCTTGTTCCCAGGGCCAAAGCCAGTGGGGGGCTGGGGGCGGAGCGCCCCCCAGGAGCCCATTTGTCGGAAAATTTTGCTATCTAATCGGAATTTTCGTGATGTACATGACTAGTTTTGGAGGATTTTGAGAGGAAGTAATGCATAAAAACATGAATTTGTTAGCGTTAAAACATGAATTCCAACAGAAATCGATGAACTTAGGGCATATTTTGAAAAATTTTCACTAATTGTGCTAATTTCAAGGCTGGAATGCGAAATATGGCCAAATTTTAATTACTTTGGAGTTAGATCGGTCATATAATGCATAAATTTAACGTATCTTCCTACAATTGTTGTTGTTGTGGTTTTTGTTGATGGTTTATCGTTGGAAAATTTTGGTTCTTCGCCCCCCCCCCAGGCAGTCATGGCTGGTTTCGGTCCTGCTCGTTCCTTCAAACATAATCAGATCCTTGCCTATCACGTTCACATCAACTTCACTTCGGAATTAACTGAATCAGTTTGGAAAGAATTTTAGAAGGCAGCTTGTTGAGTAGTTCAATGCAGAATGCAAAGCTCACCGCAAGGTCCCTGCTTCAGAATGTCTATTTGCTTCTTCAATTTGCAAGATCTCATTTTACGGTAACAATCATTTGCATATGATCTTCCATCTGTTCCACAAACAACATTGCTTTGTGTTCTATCACACGAATTTGCACATGAGCAAGTGGCGATACCATTAACGATCGAGCATGTCCCATAAAATGTGCACCTTATCCCATCACATCCATCTGAAAAGAAATGAAGCTTGAAAGTAAAACCAAATCAAAATAGGATGTAATTTTTCTTTAAATTGCCACAAGTGCTGTTTTTGCAGCAACCACTAATTCTACCTTTCATATGCCGTAAATCAGTATCCAACTGGCAAAATAATGCATCAAGCCAACGCAATAATAGAACTCAAGCAGTATCTACTTGATCTTTGCATTTTTGATAACAAAGAATGTGGTGTTTTGTGTTTAAGGCAATCAATTTTTCCACTGTCTTTTGACATAAATCAACTACAACTCTATCCAATTGACTAAATCAAGGTCTCAAAAAATTTTACAACGTTGAAGTCTATCATATGCAACTGTGTCAAGAACAGAACAACGAAACGTACAGCTCCTTCACAGCAACCACGCAAATGGGACAAATCTTTTGCAACACCTGAAGCGGTAATGGTAACATTAACATTCAACTGCCAAAACGGAAAGAATCAGTTACCTCTCTTCATCTGCCCAAGAACTTGACTGATCACGACATTTTCTGTTAGCTGTTTCCTATCCCTGACAAAAACAGGATCTCGTCCACTACCCAGAAGCTCTCTGACGGCTGACGTTTTAACATATCCCCTGAATCCAACTATGATGATTCGGACGTTCATTGCTGACAGTGGTGCAACGAATGGCTTCAGTTTCTGGACATCGTAATCATCGAGGCTATCAACAAATATGATGAAAATCTTTTCCACCTCCTGTCGAGCACCATTTCCTGGACGGAACAACTGAGCAGCAGTCTGGAAAGTCTTTTGAAGATTTGATCCCGGTTTGCGATGTTGTAACCTGGTCGGAATAAGAAAATGACTTTAGCCCTAAAATGGCTGGGCTATCTGCCAAGTCCTATTTTAGTTAGGGATGGGGCAACAAAGCCCCTCTTGACTGAGAGCAACCTAATTTGGTGTGCTGATAGCCTCAGGCATGTACTTAATGAAAACATAGAAATTAGTTCAAAATTAGGCATCATGTTAAGAGGGGAAATGAGTTCAAAATTATGCTTATGTTAAGATTTTGCTTTGTGTGGTTAAAAAAGGAGGCAAAAATTGGCCAAAATTTGCAAAAACTGCAGCAAAATTTTTTTTTATATTCATCTAAAATTTTACAATACATGTTACACCTACATACTACTATACTTCCTAATTACTATACAAACTATACTAGCTGTTATCGAAGTTAAGTAAGTGCTGCTCAAGCCGTAGTGTAAAACACACTATTTCTGCGAATTTGTCAACAATAAATGTTGGAGAGGAGTTTTGGAGGATTTGTGACTTGCTAGACTTGTGAGGCAAAGTTGCCCCAAGCAAAAAAGAACTGTTTGTAACTTTCAAGTCTGTTTAGTGTTACTACAGCATCTATTACATTCTAATACAAGATTAGTCTCATTTGAAGTGTTAAATTGTAACTTTAAGGCAGAGTTATTTGATGTTGGTATGTTATGTGTTAGACGGTATGACTTTCTTTAACCCTTTTTGGTACCACACATGGCATTATTTTCTTCCTTGTCCACAGATCATTTTACGTGTAGCAATATCTTTCATAATTCCTATTTAACTGTACAAAGTAACTGTCCATTATCTGCTTCTGTTAGCAATATGGCAACAAACTCAGGACTCAATAATCAATGATATCTAAATACGAACAGTTTTTTAAGTCTGAAGGACAGTCCTGAGAGCTCATGATGCACATGGGTTGGCCACCACAATCTTTCAAGTGTAACGTTCATCAAAGTAAGGTCACAAGGCGTAACGGACTGTGACATCTTCCCTGGTTTCTTGGTCTCGTCTTTGAAATACTGCCCCCTGTGATTCCTTGGTCAGGTCTTTGCAAGAATGACACACGTAAATATCGTAATGGTGTGCCAATGCAGTGTTGGTCATTGAATGTTCGAAGTTGGATTGACACTCACACGTGGTGATGCATAAATAATGATCCAATGCTGCTTTGACCTTTGCATGAATCTCACAAGTGAATCCTTTTACTCCTACAACAATTAACAGTGAAATGAGCTTGCTTGTATGTGTAAATGTATTGCAAAGGATATATGGTTGGTTGGCAGCATAAAATGAATTTGACGTCTTGCTCTTGGTAGACAATTGAATTGCAGTTCATTGTCCATGGAATGTTATGGAATCACAAGTGACTTTTACATATCCTTTGCATTGTAGGAATATTTATCAATGAAAGTAATATATCGGAACTCTATCAGATCCAAATGATCATGGTCAAGGATCCTTATCACTCACTTTTGTGCAATTTTCTGCATGATAATTTCCTTGTTTTTGGAAGGGAAATTATCGCCTATTCTGTTCTACAAACGATTCATTCGCATTCCTGAATACATTCCCTGCTTGATTGGGTTTGATATAGGGGATATGATGAAACCTTCAACCACTATTTGTTAGCAAAACTTGAAACATTATGCACGCATTACTTGACGGAAGCCCGAATTCCCGAGGGGCATTTCACTCATGCGAATCGGCGTACGAGATTTTATCAGAACAAAAGGATTTTTTAAGGATTTTTGATGGATTTTTCTTGAAACAAAAGGATTTTTGCCAAAGGTGTACGAGATTTTTTGGGAGTGAACCGCCTCTCGCGAATTCCTCGCGCCCTACGTGCTGTTTGTTCATTACAGCAGGTTTAGGCCGCTAGGCCTTCCCATGCCTTTTCGTCTTCGAAGCTCGATCTCTTCTGAAACCATATGGGCGATTCTAACACATGAAGAATGTTGCAGAATTGTCTATGTTACTTCTCAATTAAATTAAAATGATTACCTTCCTGTTTTTGTTGAAATTTCCTTGGTGTCGAGCTACGATGCGAGTTTGTTCATCGGCAAAGCACTATGGAATAAGGTCTGCTTCGTTGCTGTTTTGCTTGTCCTCATTTGCATATACTCCATCCATCCATCCCAACAAACAAACAGACACGGAAATTTCTTATCAAACTCGTACAACGAGTTCCGATTTGGCTCTCCCTCGCAGTGGAAAGTAAAGTCTGCACGCAGGCTAGTCCCTCATTTGCATATACTCCATCCATCCATCCATCCAACCAAACAAACCGACACGGGAATTCCTTATCAATCTCGAAATAAATAGCTGCTCGCGCATGCGCACTCGCAGCAACAAACACTACAGGGACAGGACCACAAGGAGCAAAGGACAATGACTACCCTGTGGCCATTAACATAAAGACATGTAAATATTAACAAAATGAAACCTACAAAACGCTAAACATACGATTAATTACTCGAATCCGTTTCATATTGGATGTCAGGCCAGCATAAGTAAATGTGCTGAACCGTCATTGGTTTAATATGGATAAGTTCCCCTATTTTGCTTCATGTGCCTAACACCAAATGTGAAACAGACTTACAAGAGAAACGGGGAAAAGTGTACCTAGTGGTTGTGTGGCGTAAAAGGAAAGTTTGAAGTTATCCAAGCCAACCTGTTTTGTGGATGAAATTTAAAGTATGTTCGAGTATATTTCTGTTTACGTCATTAGAAAGCTCTTTATTACCATACAATAAGTATTGAACAAGAACGTTGTTTGGAAGGGTGTCGATTTGGACAAATGGTCGTAACAATTCCGAAACTCCAGTGAGAAGATCTTGCCGTTGAATGTCAAATGACGGGCAAAGCAACAAAAAATGCTCCGTATCCTCAATGCCATCATTCGTTGGGCACATTGGGTTCACTGTATCCCTAAAGTTGTGCTTGAATTTATGAAAATTCAGTTTACTAAGACCAACCCTTAGTTGTAAAAGATAACTCAATCCTATTGGATCATGAATACCAAAGACAGACTATGCACTGGGGCGAATTCTTGATAGAAGCTTTGTTTTAAAAACAGCAATAGAAGGTGCAAGTCTGATTTCTGGATCAAGTTTATTCCATTCAGAAATGCAGTTAGGATAGAAGCTTGATAGAAATTTTTCTTGGAAACACTCACCATCCATGAGAATTATAATAGAATACATCAAATAACGTAACTCTGAAAAAGACATTTGCAAAATATTGCAAGTTTGCTACTTTTCTCGCGAAATTGAGATTTGCTAATTTGCGATTTTGACAGGGTTACTCCCTGAAAATTGTCTCCCTCTCCCTCCTTTTTAAAAACATTTCAATGTAACTTTATGAGTGGTTGCAAAATAGGTAGTAGCAAAAGGTTCCTACCAAAATAGAGTTAAAGCTTTTTTCCATACATTTAAATTCACCGTAGAACAAGTTCATGTGCGATCTCGTTCACATGCGATCTCGTTCACATGCGATCTGCCTCTGGAAGAGAGTGCTACTATGATTGACACTAACAGGAAGACAAGGACTACGGGGACTAGTTCCTTCACGGTGTAGTCAATAGCAGCGCCTTGAAGAAACTAATAGTCCCCGCAGTCCCTGTCGTCCTGTTAGTGTCAATCATATCATTCGAATAGTTTGGAGGCTTTCAAGAAATAACTTATCTTTGATATTGTCTTCGAATAGCTATTCGAGTTAAAGAACTGCCCCTTGTATCCCAGAGTAGACGGAGGGCAACGAACTCACCCTGGGGAAAAACTGGAAATACAATGCCAAGGAATCGTTTGACCGATTTAAATTGATAAAAGTACCAAAAACGCGCTTAAAGGGCAATTCCAGAGTTGGAATGATTGATGATAAAATGAAAGATGATATTGTTATGAATGGTATAATTCACTTTTTTCCAAGTTTTTTTTTCGTCTTTTCATGTTGATGATACCGAGGAATGACCCCTTCGTCTGACCCTTTTGTTTTGCTGGCAGTGCACAAAGCAGATCAACAGCCGAGGAGCCTATTACCATGAGTGAGAATCTCATTTTCTTTGCTAATCCTTGTTCGTGGATGGATTCTCCGCAAGTGCATTATTTCTACAAATCAAACAGGTTTCCTACGCATGATCATCGGTGTCCTTTTTGGTGCATAACAGTTACTTGTTTACTTCGAACATTGAAGATTCGTATCCACCACAACCTCTCTGTGAGATTAAGTATCCTAATCTACGACAAAACCGCTAAAACATCATTAACCCTAATGTCAGAGCCAAGGTCAAAGTGTTCTGACGTTTAACCTGCGCGATGCTGCTTATCGCGTATACTTTCATAAAATGGCGACTACATCTGGCCTAACTTATGAAGACAATTAACGAATTGACAGCTGCTGCAGATGTCAAAATGTGGAAAAAAGTTACAATTGTTCTTCAGCAGTTTGTAAGGCTTTTCTTGGCACTAATTTTAATAAACTCTAGCTTTGTCCTTTACTAAGCATTCCAAAAAAAAGAATAACAACTAGCAAGCAATAACACTAGTTAGTGACTGCAGCGTTTTAAAAACTGGAAACAAACTGCACCAACATATGGGATGGAATAAACGTAATGGCTAGGCCTTTCTTATTCTGTTGATATTCCAAGATGCCTTTGCCCCCTGTCATGCAACCCTTCATTCTTGCAGTCAGTTCAGTTCTGTTAGCATTGCATAACAAAATCACTCTCCGTCTCCCCGCCCACTGTTTCAAGTACATAACGAAGTCAGACGAACACACTCATTCCATGGAATAAGAGACAATTATGAAGGATTTGATGACACCGCCTCTGAAGTTCTCATCATTGTGTGATAAAAATAGGTTATATGTTGCAAAGCGAATTGCAGGATGGCTACATTTCCAAAAACCGAAAGAAAGACAAACAGAAAGAAAGAAAGATATCGCAGCTCGTTGATTTTTGTGGAATACTTTGCGGCTTCCGCCGCAATAACTAAGGACGTATCATAATTGTAAGGACGTATCTTACCTTTCAACAACCGGAATGAACCTGTACGATTCCCGAGAATCTTTCAATGTCTGCACAACTGTAGCATCAAATCCATACTGAATAATACCAATACGTGTCTTGCCTCTTGAAACATGGAACTGATTCAAAAGCGCTTTGACAAATTCTTTTTGTGAATTGAATTCTTGGTTTGCAACTCCACCCCCGATAGCCATTACTAAATCGTATTTTCCTGTGAAAAAGAACAAATCTTTGATTGTTGGATATTGACAAATAAAGGATAAGGGGCTGCAGAAAACTACCCATGAGAAGGAAATATTTCCGCATTTGGTGTTCCAGTCAGCTTATGATATCAAAAGTGCTGTGTTTTGAAAGCTGCCTCAGCTCTTAAACAATTACATATTTACTAAAATTGAATCCCACATTTTCCAATTTCTAGAACCATAACGGCTTGGTTCGGAAACTATAGGTCATTAGACGCAGGCTTTTACTGTAACGAAGATGTTCGTCTACTTTAAACGACACGACAGACACTGTTCAACTTTACTCTGTTTATTGCTTTACGCGGGTCTGCTTCAACCAGTATGCTTGGCCGGTGCCATCTCCTTGTTGCCCTCGTCGTCGTCAGTTCCATGGAGCGAGAAAATGAAGATAACAAAGACTAATGTGAAGGTGACGTTGTAGTTTTCACCGCCAAGTGCTGCGATCACAGAAGAAAAGAAGACATAATCGAGCCCACTGCACCTTGTCATGATGCTTAAGTGGTGGGACTCTACCCGGGATTGAACCCTGTCCGCCTGACTGTTCTGGCTGCATAATCAGAGGATTACACCACTGCACCACAACACCTTCAGCTAACACTTGCAAAGCATTCTGGCTGGGAAAGACCCTCAAACGTTAAAAATTTCTAATACTGTTTGTTACCTGATTTCGTAGCTGATGGAATTACAAGGTGTAAATATCTGTTTGGATTTTCTCCAGGTTGCAGTATTTTCACTATACTTTTTGACGTAGAGACAGCATTAATAAAATCTTTATTCACGTTGCCTTTTGCAAGAAAAACTGCATCCATTCCATGTCTGTTGATGTAAAGTATCACTCGTCTCAGATACGTGAGTCTTCCAGTGACTGGACCATTGACAAATACAATAACATTCCTGGGTACTCCCCATCTAAATTCGGTAATTGACTTCAACAGAGCATTGCTGACAAGCCTTCCGTCATTGCTCGGTGCTATACTTTTCAAAGCATTTTCTATTGCCGTTTTCGTGATTCCCTGCTTGAATTTCAGTGCAAATCTAGCGGTACCGCTGTATGGAAGTATGGCAACGCGCACACCTAGTCGAGATAGATTGAATGCTGGTAATGTGTCCAGGATGAAGTTTCGCATCTGTCTTATTGAGTCTTCGTTAACAGTGGTGTCCATGGCAAAGAATAAATCAGCTTCTTGTGTTACATCTGCAAAGAAAAATCGAAACATTCAGTACACCTTTCCTGTGTTTCCTTGTGGAAATGAGATTAACGATGATGAATACTAACACGTGAAAGTAAAAATGCAATGTCAATTTCCTACATGCCGGTGGAACAATTCAATGTATGCCAAGAGTGCCTCAATCCACATTATGGCCGGTTGCTCACTGTCATCGACTAGCATAATAATCAAATGTCATGGAACTGAGTACTAAGAAATCAAATCGCAATTGCACGAGAAAACTCTGCTGAAATCAGCTTTATCATACCTTGACTTTCACTAAAGCCTGAGTATCTTTGCATTGAAACCGGATGGGCTTGTTTGTGCAATAGACCTTTTAGCTATTCTACGAAAGAGCCTGGATCGAGCGACATTCTTATACATTTTTATACGCGAGGTTCGATTGAATGGCGTTAGAGCTTCGATCGCAATTGTGCACAATCGAAAATTCTACAAAATATAATGAAATATCGTTCGATCCACATTCTTTTTCAGAATAGCTAAAAGGTCTATTTCGAGTCACGTCAAAAACGTTAAACTTTCATTACATTTGTAAAGAGTAGAAAGTGCTTTCTTATGAATAGACAACAATGCTAACCCTTTAAAGGATTTAGCAAAATTTTTTGATACGACGCTAGAACCCATTCTTGAAAACTTACTTTATTTTGACATTGCTGGAGAGCAAAAGAACTGCCGTTTTGGAGCAACCACTTATATTCCCTTTTCTCTGCCATAAATCAGCAATAATAATAATAATAATAATAATAATCACTTTATTTACAGTTGGATAACAATGTAGCTTGCGCAAAACGTACAAACTAATAAATACCAACTAAATTAAACTAATTACAGCAACACTATTTACAAATATTACAATTGCAACCCTCCCCAGTCCAATTTTTTATGTTTTTGCCAAAAACGGAGACTGTATTGCTGTTTTTAATTACATCAGGTGTACTGTTCCATAGTATGCTGCCCCTGAACGCTATCGAATTTGTACCTATCGAACGCTATCGAAGGACGCAGTAGATGCCTTGGGAAGAGTGAGAATCTTTAATTCTCAGATCGTAGTTAATTACTTTCCTTGTGAATAGATCCCATAAGAAAGAAGGGTTTTCATGAAATGAACCACTTGTCAGATTGACTCATACGAGGTCTCAAAATTTAAGTTGAAGCCTGACCTATGCAGTTGTGTAAAAACTGAGATGATTGAGTCCACAGCTCCTCTACAGCACCCACACATACGGGGCACAATTTTTTTGTGACACCGTATAGGGAACACCACTGTGTGAAATTGTCACTAAAAATACAAAGAAAAGTGCAACTTACGGCAAAACCCTTTTCGTGAAACAGTGATATCTCGCTTAGTTGTGCAAATATCGTAACGTAACCAGCAAGGATTCGCGTAGGTCTTTCCATTGCTTCCACAAACAACATCCGTTATTGCACCGCATGAACTCGGGCAGCGGCAAGATATACTATTGTTGACGTGAGGAATACAGATTTCTCCATGGCTACAACCGTTGTATTTGCATGAACCTATGGAAACAATACTCAAGATTTATGTAGTCGGGGTAAAAGCAAAATCTACCAGGTGAATCTATGACAAGGCCCAATATTTGAAATAATACTGCTCCCTGAATATCAAAGCAATGACATTGAAATCTGTCGTGTCTTATTCCCGGTATGTCCAATCAGTTTCAGAAATTCACCCGACTTTAACCGGTAATTCCTTCTCGTCGACATGGGAGACTTCCTGCAGAAACCCCCCCCCCCTCCCCTCCAAACCCTGTAAAAACGAATGAAAACGACGAGCACGATTTCCCTTTGTTTTCCCATAGCAATAATGACACTTAAGCATCCACTAATTTTGTGCTCTTCGAAGAATGGAATCCCTCTGAATAAAATATTCATACTAGGGGGGAATACTTCTTTCATTTCACAAAAGGGTGGCATGTGCTAAAGCGTGTTCAAGTCACTGCTGTAAGGTAAACACATCAGGAAAGCTTGCTCATGACTTTAGCGCGCTTTTTATGGTTTCTCCAAAAGACTTTTGTTTACAACATCACTTTTAAGGATTTGAACACAGTCACCGATTTCAGCCAGGAAAAGTTCTAAAAATAATGAAACTTGTTTTTTTCATTTGTCTTTTGCTAAACAAATATACGATACTACAAATTTCTGTCAAAAATTTTATTTTACTGTTAAAGACCTTATGATTTCTAATTCTTTATATCGCCACAATTTCCGAATGAACAGATAAAAATGCATGTGTGTACACAAAACTTTGTAGGCAGAACAACACATTAGTCTCAAAAATCCAAAATCTCAAATAACATATGACTTCAGTTTTCGCACCTCTTGTCTTGAAAAGGTGGATTGTCGAAAGCTGTTAGAGCGTTCGTTACATCTTCGATCTCGAAAGTGATCAGAAAAAAGGGCAACCTCTGTAAAGATATAAACCATTGCATTTGACTGGCATGCTAGCACAAATCGTATGGCTACTAGCTACAGAGACATTTCAACGGCAGATTAGCCCTGGAATTTGAGATCTAGGTGGCAAACTCACTCAAGCTACAGAAAGAAGAGGCAAGTACGAGATGCCGCAAAGTGGTTTAGTACACGAGTACAGTAGAAGGATAAATCTAGACATTTGTTGTTTAAATATATTCATTTAATTTATATGCATTCCATCCTGATTCGATCGACTGAATGCAGAAAATAGGACCAGCTTTTTCACAGTTTCATTATAAGTTCCTGTTGACTGCTATGTATTACCATTGCATTCGCACCCACTAAGCAATGGAATTATGAGCAAATTTTTAATACGTGCAGCTGTACAGCTTCTGAGCTCTACAATCTCCTATAAAATTTTTGGAAACCTCCCACTGCCCCATTTCCTAATTTCAGCGCTGATAACGGACAAGTGAGTGTCTACCAAGGTCGTCTACCAAGATGGACGGATCACCAGACCAAGCAACATTGACATGGGGATAGAAAAACTATACGGGAAAACAAGAAATGTATAATTTTCTAACAAACACTCTTGAATGAGATTGTAACTGGTACCTTTACAGTCAACGGTTGTGGGATTGCAACTACTTACTTTGAAGAATTCTTCTGTACACTTCATAGAAGTAATACATAAACGTTTTGGATGTCTGGGCCATTATCACGTCAGCACTGCTCGATGCTATGGTAACAAGATCTGCTAGCCTCACTTTGCTTCCAGCTCCTAATACGATGACAGTAACTCCATGTGCATTCAGTGAATCTACTGATTTCTTCAACCTGTCTTTGTTGAAAAAGGAAGTCGCATCGGTAAAGATCAGGAGGATTTTTCTTCGATCAGATTTCGCTGTTGGGAAAACTTCACTTGAAGCTAGGGATGCTGCGAGGTCAATTCTTGCACCAGTACGTCTCAATGTTAAGTCATTCACAAGTTTTTCGATGTATGCTACGACATAATTATCACTGAACTTCTTAATTACTCTTGCAGAATCATCGTAGCTGACAAGTCCGATGCGAATCTGACTGTTTGTGATTGGGTATCGGTAAGACTGCAGGAATGTGTTGACAAATTCTTTTTGTCTACTGAAGATCGCTTCTGCATCAGGTCCATATCCTCCAAGGGCAAAGGCAATGTCAAGTTTCAAAGGATGTGAAGGCAGATGTACTACAAAAGTAAATTGAAACGCTTATTAATGATAAACACGTTTTCATAATTTCAAAGAAGAAGTCCTGTGACAAATGTATGCAGTCCCGTGAAACTGCTTTGCTTATTATGTCGTGAGTTCTTTGAGCTTACGTTACACGTAGATTCCAAAGATTGATATTTTTTGTGAAATTCTTCGCAAAGTTTATGGAAAGCTGTGGCATAATAGCAGTCCACTAAACAAGCAGTTGACCGAGAGAAAATGACAGCAAATTAGATTCCAAACGAATAGATGTAGAATTTTTCCCCACAGTATACCTAAAATCTACTAAGGTTCACTTTGGGAAACTTTAGGGGACCATTCATCATTCACACCGTTTGGTTTATTGTTCTTTCAAGCCATGAAAGTGTCAAAACTATAAAATCTTTTGCACAACATCGGAAAGATCATGTTGAGTAGGTTCTGAAAATGCAATTTCGTTTACAGTCAAATTATCAACGAGTAATGACAGGCTACGTCTTAGTGCCCCCCACCCCCTCTCCTTGACGAAATGACTCGATACTTTGCAAAACTTGGAATCAAATATGTAAAATTTCATTGCCTAATTCTTTTAACTGAACAGATCAAGGGAAACTTTGGGTCTTCGCCATAATTTCAGAAAAAGCATTTTGACATAGGAGGTATCGGAAGCTTTGACAAAGATTAAAAGCACCATAGATTCCATAAATTTAGCGTAGATGTTAAAAAACACGACGTTTCGAGCGTATATTCGTTATCTCTTGGGTATACGCTCGAAACGTCGTGTTTTTGAACATCTACGCAACACCTGATACTTAAAGGCAGTCTGTCCCATTCGAAGAATGAAAATAAACTTTATAAAGATCCCTATTGTACACTCGAGAGGGAGGTGCTAATTCGCTTTATCCAAAGAAATCAAGGTCATAAGGACTCAATGATGCATGAATTTAGCTCCAGCGTAAATAAGGTAAATAAAGCCGTTGCTAAGGTCAGAACAATAGGGGACAGACTGCCTTTAAAGTAAATGAACGGAGATATTGCGACATAATCTAAACATAGCACAAAAGAACGGCAGGCGCCACTAATCTTCTTATTGTTTTCGCAGATCGAAAAAATCACATGCAATAGGTTATATTTAGATTACCCAGTCCCCTTAGCTAAGTTTGCTTTTAACCCCGTTGATTTACTTTAAATCATCTATTTATAACGTTATCGTTTGATTACTAAAGTACCACACACAACGAATATATTTTCATTGAAGAAGCATGTAGTCTTCATAGTTTACGATTTAGCACTTTGAGGCAGCTATAACTTCAACTAGCAGAATATTTAAAACTTCCTAACTCTGAAGAAAATAATTACGACATCCAAACTGCTCTTTTAGGAATTATGATAAATCGAATATAGTTCCTTTCGATTTATTCAGTCGAAAAAATTAGTCTATAACAATTTACACATCTAATGTTAAAGTTTTGCAAAGATTCGAATCCTATGCATTCCCTGCAGGTCAGGGTTTTAATATATCTTGAAGTGCTGTACCACTGTCTAAATCATCAAACATAAACTTACTGCAGAATCCTTTGCTCTGTACAGTAATAACAATTCTTGTCTGACATGATATTTTCTTCATTAAGCATTCATTAGAGTAGGTGACGCCATCTGAGCCACACACAGGTTTGAATATCTTCTTGCATTTATGGGAACAAACGCATCTTGCTACACCTGAACCTTCTTCTTCACATATTCCATAGAAGCTGCATTTTGTTGTTGCACACAAACTTGTCTCTGAAAACAAGAGAATAGTACGTATCAAAGGTCAAAGGTCAAAATTTTGAAGGCCAGGGTCAAAAGGTTAAAGGTCAAACTTCTTTTAACGTAACAAGACTGTCGTTAAGTTGAAACTTTTCAAAAGAATTCCACATTTTTGGCCTTAAAAGGGGACTTTGCAACCGGTATGCTTTGTGAATACATCCTCGTGTGGCCTCCTTGCTGTCACCATTATCATGGTTCACGAAAGGGGCGGGCAAAAAAGAAGGTCATGCAGGTTATACTGATTCCAAAACCCCCCATAAAATGTTTGTAGAGATGCTATTGACCAATGTTATTCTGTTCTCATAGACAAAAAAATTGCGAAGAAATTCTGTTGGGCAAATTGAAGTTGCTATATGAAGCATCTGGCAAAACACAGCCCGAAATAAAGTCTGTACGTGTGTACTCTATGCTACCTCGACTTGGAAAAAAACCTCGAATTTTGGCGCATTTACTGAGAAGAGCTCATACTATAATACGGACAAGATAAAAATTGTCAAAAAGCTTCACAAACAAACATAAATGTTTTCCTTGACCTTTTGTGAACTCTGAAGGAACAACTGTCGAGTACAATTGTGTATACGTATCTACAGGACGATGCAACTTTTTAAACAAAATCCGTGAGACAGAACATTAGCTTTATATTTCTTTTTTTGCTATAAGTACATAACTTCTCTTAGATACCACCCTTCGCTTGCACAAGGCGAGAGTTCGTCCTACTGGTTGCGGGGCAACTTTTGCGGTCGTGCTTGTTTTGATTTACCCGTTGAGAGTATTTCCTTTGTCTGCAGTCACCAACCGCTTTGGACAGAGGTTTCAATCAAAACAACTGTTTTAACTGTATTACAAAATCTGTCCTCGTTTGATTACCCAGAAAGCAGCGAATAAGTAAATGCATAACAAACTTACTGCAGGATCCCAGTGATTTAACATAAATCCATTTTCTTTCCCAACATGATTCTTTTTGAAGCTCGCACTCGTTTTCATATGTCTTGCCATTAGTCCCACAGACAGCTAATCGTATTTTTGGACATGTTGCCGGACACTGGCACTTGAATCCTCTCTCCAAATCTTTGCAGCTTGCATAATATGGACATCGAACAGCATTACATAAATCTGGAAAAGAAATTAAAGCAATGAACCTGTTTCAAACTTTAGATATTTCTTGAAGCCTCGAATTAGGAATTACAAAAGAACAAACTAACTGTCGCCTCTGAAAAGAAAGTCCAAGAGAAGTAAATGAGAAATCTCTCCAACCCGAACCATTTCAGTCGGAGAAAAAGTCTGTCGATCCTAATCTTGGTTGGTTATTTGCAAGCAAGGGGGTCATCTTAGCACTTCAGACAGAATCAAAGGCAAAGATTTTGAATGTCTCATTACCTAAAGCAAGCTTCTGTCACAACTTTTTCATATAAATAAACCGTATTTCACTTCGTTCGGACAGCTTTAGAAGCTTTCATTCAAAAGAGAAGCTTAGTACAATTGCAATTATCAAAATGTAAATTTTTCCAAAGAAGCTGATGCAGTCTCGTGCAGCTCCTAATAACTCAAATGCTGAGGACATCAAAGATGCATCTCGTTCAGAGAGGGATAATGAATGGACTAAAAGCTGAAAAAAGCCTTTGAAAAGATAGTCTCTGGAATGGAATGGAATGGACTGAAAGGTAAAATAAAACAGAGCACCAAAAGCTTCCAATAGGACTTGCCAACTCATAGCCCTCAAATGCTATGATCTTAGCAGTTTCTTTCCTAATTTTTTTTAGATTTGCATGGTAAGTATAACTGTTTCATTTATTTGAAATGTTGAATATTTATCGTGGATCAGTTTTCTAACTAAAAGGCTACTTATGTCTAAAAAGTGGAAATGAAATTAATGCCGACAATGAAAATTAACCCTATATATGGTAAATATACCATCTTCAAACTCTATACTACTTACTTGATTTCACTTTGCATGTGACAACTTGAAGTCTCAAGGGACCGTAAGGGCCGCAATGACCGCACCATCCACCACATTTGGCACTAATAACAATGCCTTGCTGATTTCTGAAATCTTGAAGACGAATTCCACTGGTGTCTGAGTCAACCCTCCATCTGATGCCTTCTTTAACACGCAATCCCGTGCCAGACAGATCCATCATGAAATGTCCTCGTCTGCAGTTACTGGTGTTTGAGGAGAAACAGTCACCAGCAGTACCGTAAGGAACTGGTAACGAGTTTTTATCGGTCTCTGCGAAGCTGTAGTCATTTGTGATCACTGTTAACGTTCTCATGTCCACACGCACCTTTAAATGAAAACATTGAAAACTTCAGTTGGTTCTCTTGCAAGGGAGCGAATTTTGAAAAACAAAAGATCCACGTTTCCGATGAGACAGTGATTTACTATTCTGAAAAATAGAATTTCACACCTTTCAATGCATTCAATCAAGTCAAAACAAACAAAGCGAGCTAGCCGTTCTTGTTTGCTGCGTGGACGGTGAGAACCCTATTCTTCTGCCTGCATAATCCCGTTGTCTTAATTACACCTTGACTTTTTGTTTTACAAAATATGCCCTCGCTGCTCTAGCACACAACAAAAATGTAATAAACAATTGTGAGATAGCTGCTGTACGATATGGAATGCCATCTACTAGGTGGGTATGAGCATCATAAAGGCATGCAAAGGGTCTTTTAAGTGGACACTTTATTGGTTTTTGAGAGCCAGCACCTCTATAGCGGATAAGTACAAGGTGCAGGTGTTTTACAAGTTGCAAACTTATAAATTGTCCATTAATCTAAAGTAGCCAGAACTGTGTTCAAAGCCGAATTGTTAATATGTGAACGTACGTGCATATCACAAAGAACCGGTGATACCATTCTGGAGTGATCGTTAACTCTGCCTGAAGGCTGCTTTTAAAGTTTCGAAAACGAAGTAAAGTTTGACATTGGTCGAAATGGTGCGTAATTTATGATCGGAAAGTTTTGCCAACGTCACCTGCTTTTTTCAAATCTGGCCATTTTTAATCATTTTGATAATAACTGGACGAAAAGTCGTTTTAGCGACTGAAGGTGAAGTTGCGTTTGTCTGCGACCCCTTGTCATGACACTCAAGTGGTGGGGTCCTACCGGGTATCGAGCCCACTCCGCCAGACTGTTCTGGCTTCAAAGTCTGAAGATTACACCACTGCGCCACAACACCTTCAACTAGAATTCTTGGACTGCATTCGTACATTATAGGCACAAGCTGAAAACGGCATGAGCTTGTAAGAGATTTGAAAACAGCAGAATCTGAAAATGGAACTTTAACCAGCACCATTTAAAATGGAAAATTTAAAATTCTTTCTTTCTGTTTCCATTCTCGTTTGTTTCTTTGTCAGTAAACATCGTTAATATGTAGCCTTTTGTATTCTTTATTTAGATGTAGTTTAGATGTATAAACCTGATTGGATTTCACGTTAAAATTTTTTAGGGTTTTTGTATTATTGGGTACAAAGCTACCTTGGATTCTGCCTTCCTTTTTTTTGCTTAAGTATTAGAATTGTAAGTGTCATCCAAAGTGAGGACCAGATGACCTTGTGTCTATCCCTGCTTTGGATGGCACAGTAGAATGTAACAAATTGTTGTGTTTTAATCTTCTTGACATTGATATAAAAAAAGGAGATGTAGTTTTAATTTAATGTTCTATGTTAATGACCCTTGGGATAGTAATGGGTTCTTGCTTCCCGCGTTATCGTTCTTGTTGTGTAGTTCAGTAGTTTGTACTTCAGTAGTCTTAAATACCTCGTTTTGTAAATTTTTATATTGATTAAAAAAGATTCTTGTTGTGTAGTTCAGTAGTTTGTATTTCAGTAGTCTTAAATACCTCGTTTTGTAAATTTTTATATTGATTAAAAAAGGTTCTTGTTGTGTAGTTCAGTAGTTTGTATTTCAGTAGTCTTAAATACCTCGTTTTGTAAATTTTTATATTGATTAAAAAAGATTCTTGTTGTGTAGTTCAGTAGTTTGTACTTCAGTAGTCTTAAATACCTCGTTTTGTAAATTTTTATATTGATTAAAAAAGATTCTTGTTGTGTAGTTCAGTAGTTTGTATTTCAGTAGTCTTAAATACCTCGTTTTGTAAATTTTTATATTGATTAAAAAAGATTCTTGTTGTGTAGTTCAGTAGTTTGTATTTCAGTAGTCTTAAATACCTCGTTTTGTAAATTTTTATATTGATTAAAAAAGATTCTTGTTGTGTAGTTCAGTAGTTTGTATTTCAGTAGTCTTAAATACCTCGTTTTGTAAATTTTTAAATTGATTAAAAAAGATTCTTGTTGTGTAGTTCAGTAGTTTGTATTTCAGTAGTCTTAAATACCTCGTTTTGTAAATTTTTATATTGATTAAAAAAGATTCTTGTTGTGTAGTTCAGTAGTTTGTATTTCAGTAGTCTTAAATACCTCGTTTTGTAAATTTTTATATTGATTAAAAAAGATTCTTGTTGTGTAGTTCAGTAGTTTGTATTTCAGTAGTCTTAAATACCTCGTTTTGTAAATTTTTATATTGATTAAAAATAGATTCTTGTTGTGTAGTTCAGTAGTTTGTATTTCAGTAGTCTTAAATACCTCGTTTTGTAAATTTTTATATTGATTAAAAAAGATTCTTGTTGTGTAGTTCAGTAGTTTGTATTTCAGTAGTCTTAAATACCTCGTTTTGTAAATTTTTATATTGATTAAAAAAGATTCTTGTTGTGTAGTTCAGTAGTTTGTATTTCAGTAGTCTTAAATACCTCGTTTTGTAAATTTTTATATTGATTAAAAAAGATTCTTGTTGTGTAGTTCAGTAGTTTGTATTTCAGTAGTCTTAAATACCTCGTTTTGTAAATTTTTATATTGATTAAAAAAGATTCTTGTTGTGTAGTTCAGTAGTTTGTATTTCAGTAGTCTTAAATACCTCGTTTTGTAAATTTTTATATTGATTAAAAAAGGATTCTTGTTGTGTAGTTCAGTAGTTTGTATTTCAGTAGTCTTAAATACCTCGTTTTGTAAATTTTTATATTGATTAAAAAAGATTCTTGTTGTGTAGTTCAGTAGTTTGTATTTCAGTAGTCTTAAATACCTCGTTTTGTAAATTTTTATATTGATTAAAAAAGATTCTTGTTGTGTAGTTCAGTAGTTTGTATTTCAGTAGTCTTAAATACCTCGTTTTGTAAATTTTTATATTGATTAAAAAAGATTCTTGTTGTGTAGTTCAGTAGTTTGTATTTCAGTAGTCTTAAATACCTCGTTTTGTAAATTTTTATATTGATTAAAAAAGATTCTTGTTGTGTAGTTCAGTAGTTTGTATTTCAGTAGTCTTAAATACCTCGTTTTGTAAATTTTTATATTGATTAAAAAAGATTCTTGTTGTGTAGTTCAGTAGTTTGTATTTCAGTAGTCTTAAATACCTCGTTTTGTAAATTTTTATATTGATTAAAAAAGATTCTTGTTGTGTAGTTCAGTAGTTTGTATTTCAGTAGTCTTAAATACCTCGTTTTGTAAATTTTTATATTGATTAAAAAAGATTCTTGTTGTGTAGTTCAGTAGTTTGTATTTCAGTAGTCTTAAATACCTCGTTTTGTAAATTTTTATATTGATTAAAAAAGATTCTTGTTGTGTAGTTCAGTAGTTTGTATTTCAGTAGTCTTAAATACCTCGTTTTGAAAATTTTTATATTGATTAAAAAAGATTCTTGTTGTGTAGTTCAGTAGTTTGTATTTCAGTAGTCTTAAATACCTCGTTTTGTAAATTTTTATATTGATTAAAAAAGATTCTTGTTGTGTAGTTCAGTAGTTTGTATTTCAGTAGTCTTAAATACCTCGTTTTGTAAATTTTTATATTGATTAAAAAAGATTCTTGTTGTGTAGTTCAGTAGTTTGTATTTCAGTAGTCTTAAATACCTCGTTTTGTAAATTTTTATATTGATTAAAAAAGATTCTTGTTGTGTAGTTCAGTAGTTTGTATTTCAGTAGTCTTAAGTGCCTCGTTTTGTAAATTTTTATATTGATTAAAAAAGATTCCATATACCTTGGATGATAATTGATATTCTATTCTGATGGCCTAAATCATTATTTGCCTATTTCGTTCAAGTTTCGAAAAAGTTCCTCACAGGCCAAGAAATATTCTATCTCATTCTCAATAACATACCTTGTTAAATCTCGTCATTCCAGCTTTGCTGTATTTGAACGGGCCAGGAGTACCAGAACAGCGGAATCGTTCCTCACTTCGCAGCCTTCTGTCATAAACCATAGCAAAGTTATTGATTGGTCCAGCAGGTAGAGTGAGATAGTCACGTGGTTTTTGTTTATTCATTTCATGACAGTAAACTTTGACAGGTGACGAGCACGATCTTTGCGGATATATGAGATATTCGCCATCGAATTTGCCGCGTCCAGTTCGCTTAATGTCTGCACAAGTATGTAGTCCTATTGAAAAGAAAAGCATGTCAGTGAGAAAGGGATACGATTAATGAAGACTTGTTCTTCGCAGCAAAGTAAAGTGCTGTTTCTGAAAAATATGTAAGCAAACCATTGTTTGTTACTAAAAAAAGCCAATAGTTTTCAGATATTGGTTCAAGGGGAAAGTGAGACTTAGACTGCGCTCACTCGATACCGGCACATTTTGAAAACGGTGAAAAATGTGACGGATGAGCCTCTCGTTCACACGAAAACGGACCATTTTTTGCCGGCAGATTTTGAAAACGGTAACTTTTGAAAACGGAACTCTAACCAGCACATTTTGAAAACGGTGAAAAATGTGACGGATGAGCCTCTCGTTCACACGAAAACGGACCATTTTTTGTCGGCAGATTTTGAAAACGGTAGGTTTTGAAAACGGAACTCTAACCAGCACACTTTGAAAACGGCATCATGCGAACACTCGGAAATGATGAAAACGAAATAATTTTCGACGCTTTGAAAATGCGGCTGATTGATTCTTAAGGCGCATGTACATTTCTTAAGCATTTGCAGATTTCAACGAGTTTGGTACAGCCAAATTTCCTATCGTTTTCAAATTGTGCCGGTATTTTGTCAGCGCTGGCGAAACTTTTGCTGCCATCACGAATTTTACCGTTTTCAGATCGCACCAGCAACGTATGAACGTGGTCTTATATAGGTATAAAAACACAAAAAATTTCACAAATCATTCAAGCTATTCTCAAGTTACGCTTCATTGTTGAAATTACTGTGAAGCATCTTGTGAAAGAGCTTGAAAAGAAATAGACCAAGTTTCTCAAATTTTCAGGTAAAAACAATTATTGGCTGCAAAAAACATGACCATTCTAGATGGGTAGTAAGAGCGAATGACCAATAGACCTTTTAGCTATTCTACAAAAGAGCCTGAATCGAGCGATATTTCGATCCATATTCGTTTTCAGAATAGCTGACAGGTCTATCTGTATCCCTTAGATGAAAAGATAACAGTCCAAATGAACTATCATCATGCCTCATCAAAAGCAGTTCTCATGGACTGATGGGGCTACCGAGCCTAAATAAATAAAATGAAATGAAATGAATGAATCAACAAATTTTCAAATGCAAAGAAAGGCATCTTGCACAGGCAACCAAATTTGACTGTAACGCCGGGTTTTTACGACCAGTGTGAATCAGGCTATACAGTCAAAGGTTGGTCCAGGCCAAAATGAACTTTCACTGCATTTGAAGGGTTGGCAATGAGGAAAATGATGATAGTTCATCGCATTGTGAGGACCAGCTTTCAGCATTTATCTGTCATTCTAAAGCTTAAATTTGATGAAAGTTGATGGGTATTCCTCTCGGAGGAGGGGGAGGGGGGGGGTGTTCTTCAATATCCGATCATACGGGCATGTGCGCTAGTTTTGGGTAGTTGTTGGCACGGAAATTCTGGGAAAGGGATCTATTTTTAAAGAAAAAATCTTGGAATGGGGCATTTCTATGTTGCCAGTAATTCTGGGAATGCCAAGGTTTGGAATAATTAACAATTTTCTTATTGTTTTTTAGTGCAAACACTGGTCAGAGACCACATCCATATTCTGGGATGGGTACCAAAATCCCACCAAACTTCTGGCATTTGTTCGTAACAGAAATTCTTGGAGCGTACACCCCCATATGACCCAGCATTCCTGGACCCCATTTTCAAACTCGTGAGATGAGCTTTTAAGAGATGATTTCAGAACGTCACCCAGTGACTTGAGCAATGATTGGCCAATTTCCGTGAAGTACATTTTCATTTCTCAGTTAATTTTAACACTTAAAAATAAACTAGTAACTTGTAAATTACAAACATGCGGCCGGGTAGCTGAATAATAGTATTGTTGGATATAAAATGATTTCGAATCAGGATGATCCTCCCCAAAAGTGTAGACTTGCCGTAAGTCTTTCAGGCTGACTTTATTACAGATGACGAAAAAACGCAGGGCAAGTCTACCAAAAGTGCTGTTAAACTGCAAGGGGCTCTTTCGGGCTCTTTCAAGAGCAGGGGCGGGTCCAGCCCGAAGTTGAAGGGGGCAAAATTTTTGGGACTTTATTCAAGAAAATTCTCAGGTTTTTCTATTGAATAATGCCTCAAGATGTATCCTTGTATTCATATCGAAACACTGAAAAAGGGCGCATTTGGGTGAGGATAAGGGGCGCTATTCTAGCGAAGGGGGGGGGGGGCGCCAAAACTGAGTTTTCGTCGTGAAGGGGGGGCAGTCGCCCCCATTTACCCCCTAAATCCGCCACTGTTCAAGAGGATTTTTTCAGTGAAGGATTTCAAATAATGGAACGAACATTTGAAATGAGTTTCGAATTTGTCTTTAGTACTGGTAGTGCATTTGCATTTATTATTATTATTATTATTATTATTATTATTATTATTATTATTATTATTATTATTATTATTATTATTATTATTATTATTATTATTATTATTATTAGTACTTTAACCTTGCAACCATGGAAATGAATTGCATTGTTATTCAAATTTGTTTTCATTTACTTGTGTTGAAAGGAAGGAATGCGTTGGAGGAAGTTGATTTTAGGATGCATCTCGAAGCAAGTTTAACGAGTAGTGACTTTGCAGTGGTTAGAAATTCGAAGGTGGACTTCTTGAGCTTCTTACCATGTTCTACAGAGAGAGTGATACGGTTACTTTGACGTAATAAACTTTTTTGGTTGAGAGTTTGCTTCTTATATTGAGCCCATATGGAATTTCGGTTTGATCCGCGGATCTTCTGGTTTCTTATGTTATCCACTGGTGTGTCGAGCACTGCTTCGTATCACTGTAAGTTTTGGATCTTTGTTGTTGTTTACTAGGTCCCAAAAAAAGCATCCAACCTTCCACGTCGGCAATTTCCAAGTGTCTGTTCGTAACTTAAAATGAACTTTCAAACTCTTTCCACCTTCGCTGCAATTTTCCAATCATGGTCAGTCGCAATCGCAGTGTCGTTTGATCGATCGTTGGTTATTCTTTTCTTCGAGTCACCCAATAAAAACCCTATCAATTGTTAGGCCGGCCAATGATAGCCTTCTCATTCTTCCCTTCAACCAATCACATAAAGTCTTAGCACGCGACTGCCATTGTTTTAACAATTGCCTAATTAGCAAGGTATGCGCTCAAATCTCAAATTCACTCAGCTACATACAGATTAGTAAGCGCCCTTCGGCCGCAATAATCTGTTTTGAAATGTATGCAATAGGACATATTACAAAAGGTCTATTCGCATTGAACCACTGGAAGCGAAAGCCGAGAGCTAAGCGAGCGAAATCACTTCTCCGAGTTTGCAACAGATTTTGAATAAACTGGCCATATTGGATTACATACTTGACAGTAACAGAGCATAAAAATGGTTTAAGTATGCTTTAAAAGGATCTTATTTGTCACTTTAAGATCTTGTATTTGAAAACAAAAATTAAAGTCTGACATGCAAAGATCTACAACTTCAGCTGTTACAAGATTAACAGATGAGTAGGACTGCGCTCTGCAAAACAATGATAAATAACAAAAACAAACTCATTTTCTCTGTTTCCCACGGCTTCGATTAAATAACATATGTGATATTGTATCCCTAGTAAAATCGCTTCAAAATAGAATCATCGACCATGTACTTCTTCTAAACAATAACCTTTCAGATTTTTCCATTCTATCGAATAAACGTATTTATACAACATAATGAAAATCTAACATAAAATATTGTTGATTTTATTGCATATCAGTTACAATCCTCAGAAAGCGGTTAAGTGGTGTTTCTATGCAGTTGTTTTATGAGAATCGTTCGATAAGACGTACTAGATACTTGAATACTTGGTAAATACAACAGCCAAAAACATTGACAAAGGAATATTTTTTCAGTAGATAAATGCGTCTCTTACGTATTTGTTCTTCATTAATCTTGTAGTCTATTAGTTGTACTTGTTCATCGCGTTCACGCCCGACAACACCAAGCCCGAATTCTGACGTCACTTCCGGCCTCTGTTGCATGAAAGCTGTGGCGCGAATGCAAAATTTTGTAATAAATGGCGTCAGCAGGCGTCCCAAGTGTCGCAAAGTGAAATATCGAGATATAACGCAATAGCTGTATCTTTGCTCTTTCAACTTCTTTAAGAGTTTTGGACTCAAAGTTTCTTGGTTTATCAAACTTTTCAAAGGCCGTGGACAACTCTGTTTACAAACTTGGAATGCAGCACAGCAGGTGAGCAGACTTTTTCGTAAATCTAACGTTTGTCGTTGGTTTCATAGAAATTTCGTTTAAAATTTTGGATTCCTCGATATTTTTTTGACCTACTTAGTCGCTTTGTACGAACTGTTGACCAAATGAAGTTATATTTTTCTCGTCTTGAACTCGGCCTCGATGTTTCAAGAAAATCAACTTTTCTTGGCCTAAATTTACCCAAATTTTTTTCAAAGTGCAATATTTTCTAAACTAAGGCAGAAATTCTCAATTTGGAGATATAACGCAATAGCTGTACGCATCTAGTTTCTAAAAATGTTTGCGGTTTTTCTGTAGCCTTTGCCAATTTCCTACAGTTTTCAAAGGCAATTTTCGCTCCAGAGCCATGACCGTTTATTCCTCGTTAACTTTACGTGCTTCTTTTCACAAACGTGTTTGCCTTTTAGTCGGAAAATAAATATTGACCCCTACTAAATTTACTACATTCGAAGTTTATTTGAAGTTTATAGAAACGGGGATGTTTTTTAGTACATTTCTAGCCGCTTCGGCTCATAGGCAAGAAGAATAATAACAAAACTTTGACTTGCGCGTTCTGAGAACTTTCATTGGGTTCGGCCTAATGTAAACAATCATAAAGCATCATAAAGTTTCTCCGTTGCTGATGAACTTCGCACCAATAGGGAAGTTCTGGCTTTGAAATAGGAGGTTACATGTGGAATAATATTTATCAAGACTGTCTTGTACAAAACACTCATCAGCTTTTATCATGTTGCCTATAAATGCGAAGCCTTTCTGGCACTAGATTTATGTTATTTTCCTTGATCAGTTTCTTTTGCACATGAAATTCCATGTGAGACTGGATGAGATTTCTTATGCAGTACAGACATTTGCTGGACATTTCTGTTTGTTCGACTTTAGGATTCTCAAAAAGAGCAAGTTTATCGTTATCAAGCACGACCGTGATGTAGCATAAATGACAACAACGAAGGCAGGAATGCTTTCGTTACAATGCCTGAAGACCGATGCAAAACCGATGGAACATCACTGTTGCAAATGAATCATTGAATGAAGAAACCATTGCAAAGTATAAAAAACTTTTTTCTGTGCTATAACATTTGATACTTATGATTTTGTTCATGTGATGTGAAGATGGTAACATAGTAGCAATTGAATAATCACAAAATTGACATTTTTAATGCTTTCAAATTCTGAGACAGCCTGAATCTTCTTCTGAATTTAATCCGGAAAGGTTGGAAGTTTGGAAACGTTGATGATGCATGAAAATCGACAAGAATAACTACATGTCTAGCCACCAAAATGTTTCTTTGGTCAAAGCTGATAGACATATCTTTCTAGTGATTTCAAAGTTTGATATCCCTTCTCCCCTCCAGACCAAAGCCATGAGTCAAAATTTTTTGAGTTACCATGATTACTGTTTGGCATAACAGGAATCACTAGATATAACAGACCTTTCATACCCAACTTCTTGCTGCACATTAACGATTGGCATTTGAAGCTGCCAGAACAGGAAGGATAATTTCATAAGAATGATTGAATTCCAAATAATGCCATTTCAAGTGATATCAAAGAATAAAAGTCAAAGAAAACATGGCAAAGACTTCTCTTTCTAACAGCTGCATCTCATGAAGAATATGCTAAATCACTAAAGTTTGTGACTTCCAACTCAGCAGAAATTAAAATTGATAATACATCGTGTTGCACTGCAGTGGAGGTAAAATGGCAAGCAAAGGTTACATCTGACACCTAGAAAACATTGAATTTTTACCAGTTCAGAGAAAGTGTGAATCAACATTTTTGGTTATCCCATTTTACTTCCAGCGTGCCCATTTTACCTTGTGGATCCTATTGCTATGCTTGTTTATGAGTTTCTGAAAATCATCAAAATAGCAGTCATTGAACTTGTCCATCGGAAGTAATCATTTCAATTCCAATAGACAGCATCCCCCTTGTATCTTGTCTGTCATTTTTGGAGCCAATATTATCCAGAACTGTCTGTCATTTTTGGAGCCACTATTATCCAGAACGAGAGGAAGTTTCCAGAAAAGTTTCAAAAGTTTACAAACTCTCTTCATTGAGCAGTTAACCAACATGTCCAACAAGTGGAACTCACTGTCCAGTACAAATAAGATATGCTTTATCATGTGCTCTCCATCTGTCCATTAAAGACATCTGTTTTCATAAACGAAATTTAGTTCTTGGATCCATAAACATGCAAAATTTCTTCTTTCGAAGATGTGGCCTAAACAAGCGGATGCTCTTCTTCTATCGTGCTTTCTTTCTGGCCAGTTTGTTGCAAAAACACGAACGCACCTTGAACAAGAAACTCAGATACTGCCCTTCACTAGTGGTAAAATGGATAACTGGTGCTGTTCGTAATCATCTATTGCTTCGTCCAGAATTAAAAAGTTTCTTGAAGCAAGCAGCACAAAGACCACGCCGTTTTCAAAACAATTTCTTCGCTCTACTGTATTTTCCAAATGTCATGGCCTTGGAGGCGCTACCAGTGACGTCAAAGACAATGAGTTCGAATGATTGTACCGAAAGACAATGGAAATTCTCTCAAAATAAGACCACCCCTCTCGTCCAAACTGGTGGAGCTTGCCAAGGAGTTTAAATCAAAACAAACTTAGTTTTGAACGTTTCTTAGATAAATCCACTACATTTTAGAATTGAATTGAAAAGGAAAAGTAACACCTCGTTCCCATAAGAAACATTCAAAGTCGTCAAACATATTCACTTCCGGTCATTTTTCCTATACATTTGTATAGGGGCATCAAAACGAGGCAAAACTACTCGAGAAAGGTGTTGTCGGGCGGGCGTGGCGTTGTAGCATAGCGAAACCAGGGAGATTAAGTAGGGAGAGGAAACGCGCATTGACTTGCGTTGAGCGAGGTGGTATGCAACCTCCTTCGCAGCGCAGCGCTCGTTTTGCAGTGGAGACAAGATGGAAAAAGACATGCGTTGTGGAGAGGCCGGCTCTGTTTTGGATTGGATCCTCCCAAGGTTTGTACAATTTTAAGTTAGGTAAAGAAATAATTCTTTATTTAGTGCTACACTTTGCCAATCCAGTTTGTTTCAGATCTCATTAAGACTTTCGTTGCTCTGTTTTGACTCATTTTCTTCAATGGCAATTTAGGCCATCACAACTTTTCGATCACGACCAAGCACGCACTTTGCTGATAACTGCTGTGCCCATGCATGCCCATGCTAGCGTATACCATCTTTTGCTGAGGAAATCCATATGCTTGAAGACTGTGCAAAAATTTTTCTGATACTTTTTGATACTTTTTAGAAATAAGAAGCTTTTCGTGGGGTACTCACTTCTACTGCCTTCGCTTCTTTGCGTCACCGCGCAACCGCACTTCTCATGCTTCTGTAGTCGAAGGTGAGGATTCGAGAACAGGCTGTTGTTAAATTGTGCAGCGTTTGTTTACAACTGAAAAATTTTTTTCACTAGTCATGTTTTTGTGAAGTATACAACATCTGATAAATCTGAGTAAGTTAGCTCAGTTAGCCACTTAAGTAGTTTGGCAGTTTTACATAAGAGCAGGCTTGCGGATTGTTTTGAGTTGGTTTGGGCAAATCGAAACGAAATGGAAGGAGGAACTCCTGAAAATTTTTGCAGTGACGACGAAGGATAATTGGCCAAGCAACGTTTGGCAGGCATTACAACTACAAGTCCTGTTAAGAAAAGACATGTTTGTGAAACAGATATTTAGAGGGAGGGAGACAAAATTGTTAATGTAAAAGCTTATTTTGCAAAGGAATACCAATGGTACCTCTTCAACCTGAAGAATTGTTGATCTATGTCTGCCTTAGACTGCTATTTCCTGAAACAGCTATGCTCAATGTTATTCTATGGAGAATATGGTCCAATTGCAAATGTAGTTTCTAAAGTGTTCAACATTGAATTAAAGATATGCGATCTTTATATAATTACATCTACAGAGCTAGGAATAATATGGTGTAGAATGTAGGAAAGGCAGATAAGGAGCATCTTAGATGGGGCAAATTCAAGGAATAAATTGAGATTTGTAAACAGAAGCATGAGAAGGAGTTGCTTGACAGCGCTCTTGGAGCAGAGTGGTGACATTGACATTGAAATTGCAAACATTCTAGAGCATGATTATCAAAATCTGTGCAAATGTGAACAAACACTGTGAAGAAGGAAACACTGTTGAAGATCTTTTAACTCCTGAATTCAAAGAATGTTTCCCAGGATAAACATTTGAAAGTGACCAGGAAAAATAAAAAATGTATTTTGTTTTTTTCATATCAAAGGGCTATACTCAAACTGAAGTTGTTTTATCTGAGAAAACAAAAGAATGGGAGATAGTTTTTGAAGTCAAAAAGCATTGCACAGAATGACTGGGATAGCATTAATTTCAAGGTCAGTGCGCCCTCTAGCTGAATGAATTCCATGATGTTGACTTTTCAAATCCAGCAGAATACATTAGACTAACTTTAGGCATGCACATACTGTACACTTCCTGAAATAGCTATACTATATATCTGTCAGCCAACTTCAAAGACAAATGACATTAAATAACCAAATATTTTTTTGCCAGCCATATTTTGTGTAATAAGGTTAGAATGAGTTTTGTCTTTCAATTGACAGACAATGCATTGAGAAGACTACTGATGTAAAAGCTGGATAAAATATTACATCAACAGACCAAATTGGTGCATTCTGAAAGATTCTGCTGGTACAAAGTCTGTTGGCTACTGTTCCTCAATTATTACTGTCATCATGAACAAGCTGTTCTTGGTACTAATGTTCAAAGACTCATCACTGACTGCATTTGTCAAATTTTTACATTTTGTAAATATTTTGAGTTGGAAATACTATCTGGGTGAGCCGTCAACAAAATAATCCTTATGTATGCATGATCTTCTCAGTTTTGCCTGGTTTTAATCACAAATTGGTCAGTAAAATTTTCTCCTCAGCTTTCATAATGTCATCTAACTGAAGCATACAGCATTTGTTCACCAGTGATATTTTCCAAGAAAAATGATAGCATGCAATATGGACTAAGATCTGTGATCTATCCTGCTGCCAACTCATGGACTGTCTTCCCACCTGTGACAAGATGGTCACACTGCCTTGCACATCTTTTGTATGATTTTGTTTATTTGCTGTATTATGCATCATGTTAGTTCTGCTTTAGTTTGTGATTTTTGTATCAGTGGAATTCTGTGACATGAACTGAGTTAGATAAGCAATAGATTAGTTTTCATGCAAGTTTGTCTTTTGAACCCAAAGCACCACTTCCTGTCCAGTGTAGCCTGTATTCAAACTTTACAGTTAAATAAATAAGGTCTGCATGATGATGCACTATTTACTGTTTTGAGGGTGCAGGAAGAATCATTCGTGTAGAGGTGCCATTGGGAACAATACTATATGTTCTGCTGAACAATGCTTCTGAGAAATGCAAAGCATATTTTCATTGGTTATGGGACAATAATGGTCAGGGGCATACAAAAGCATTGTTTCTGATAAAAACAGTGAGTTAGGCATCACTATGCAGACTTGACCCATTGCTGTTCTGTAAAGTGTGCATGCAGGCTAGTCCAGTATTGTTTTATATATATTCGTGGAAAGCTTGCAAAATTGCCAAAGAAACATCACAATCTTTGCATCAATCATCAATCATCAAAGTTTCTTATTGAAAGTGTGAATTTACAGGTTTGGCAAAGCTGCAAAATGGTAGCAAAAAAATTAGAAAAGAAGCTTGCAATTATAGAATTGGTGCCAACAAATATTCACCAAAATGAATGAACCACAATTTCTTCAGTGTACCAGTTGTCAAGGGGTTGAGTATTATTAAGCATCATGTGCTGTACTGCACTTTCAAGGCTGACATAAATTTTTCAGGATTTCAAACTTTTTTAGCCTAACTGGTGTATAAATTAGAAGAAAATTGTCAGTCTTACAATTCTTGCATTTGACATTTCTAAGTGGAAGTCAGAAAAATGAGGCTGGTATGAATAAACACCAGATTGGTGTGTGTATTTTTTATAGTGCCAATTGCTGGCATCACAGAAGTTAAGAAGTCTTAATCAAGTTTTTGATCCCTATTTGTGATGCTCATGTGTGGCTCAACCCTGCCTGCCACACTGCCTTGGCTGCAAAGTCAAAGGATTACAGCACTGTGTCAAACAGTTAAAGTTGAAACCTATTTCAAAGTTTGTCTCAAGTCAGATGTCAGGTGAAACTTAACATGACAAAAAACAACTGAAGTGTTTTGCATGGGCATTTTTATGTTGCTGCAAATCTCATCTGATACCTAATTTGAGAAGGACTTCAGTTTATTACATCAACAGAATTGGACAAGAATGAATAAAATGCAGTCATTCTTTGCTCTTTTCCATATATCTATATTCAAAGGCCAAGCAGTAAAACATTTTTCAAATCACAGTCTATCAGCAGAGTCTTGCCTACAATCTCATAGTAGAAGACAGAAAAGTTGAGAGCCAAGCCAAGCCTGATTGGATTAGTAGTAGCCATTCTTTCTTTGCTCAAATGGTAAGTCTCTTTACATGCAATCTCAGCAGAGTCTTTAGTTTACTGTGTCATGTCTTGTTTCTGATGTTCCCTTCAAAACCTGCAAGAAGACACACAGTATGCAGCAGTGTACAGTGGTCATGTTAAATGTAGACCTAACAATTCTTTCATAATTCAACTTTTTTCCAGATTTTAATGTCCCAAAAAGAAAAAAATGCTCAGAAAAACTAACGTTAATTCCTGGTTTTGCAAGCAGCTTCGGTTTGGTTGTTCAAAGAGACAGATCAAGCGTGAAGATTAGGCCTAAAAATAAAATGCCTACCCAAACAGCTAGCCCCTCGAGCAGGAAAATGTGAATATC
The DNA here is from genome assembly GCA_964020215.1 of Aurelia sp. 3 sensu Dawson et al. (2005). Classification (NCBI taxonomy): domain Eukaryota; kingdom Metazoa; phylum Cnidaria; class Scyphozoa; order Semaeostomeae; family Ulmaridae; genus Aurelia; species Aurelia sp. 3 sensu Dawson et al. (2005). The sequence goes on from OZ026584.1 coordinate 6,590,758, forward strand.
TAAAAAGTATCATAAAATATCATATATCTTTTTTGCCATGTTTCTTGCTTATAGACGTTCACACAAAGACAAAATCACCTCAAGAATGGGCATTCATGGGCACGATAAATTTTCACAAGTGCGTGCTAGCTTCGTGATCAAAAGATGAACTGGCCTAAGTTACCTCCCAAAGAAATATGTCGTTTGACTCATTTCCTTCAGTCAAAATGGCTGAGCGAGTCACTAAGTCAAAGACAAAACATAAAAGAGATAGATCAACGTCCAAAATAAACTTACAGGCTTACCACTGAAATCAAATCCAATCCAAAAGTGTGATTTGCCTTTCCTTCCACACACAGCTCCTTCTCGCTCCCACAGCAAAATTTGTGATGCGCTGCGAAGGAGGTTGCATACCACATCGCTCGCGCTTTTATTATGCGTTTCCTCTCCCTACTTAATCTCCCTGAGCGAAACCCTCTACAGATCAAAACAGCAGTCCAAGCTAGATAATCCGTTTTTCCTGCGCCATGTAGGACCCCAGTATCCTGAAGCCTTGGGCAAACGATTCGATTATTAATCTTCGATCATTAATCTTTTCGATTATTATATCCCTAGTTCCGTAGAAACTCCTGGCATTTATATTGAGATACACTTGTTGACCATTTTTGTTTAGTTTACTTCTCTATTTATTTTTTTTTCTTCTTTTTTTTCTTCTTTTGTACTTGAAAAGTATAAAGTTAAAAATTGTAAGTACCATTCATAGCCAGAACTCGGTGACCTTGTGTCTTTTTTGACTACGGATGGTACATTAGTTGCATTCAAAATTTCAAACATTGACTTAATTTTTAAGACGTATATAAAAAAACGATTCGATTTTCTCACTCAACTTTTCTCTCGACAGCTGATCTCAAAGTCGAGGGTAGTTCAGCAAAAGTGGCCAAATGATGCAATTTTTTCACACGATTCTTCTCTCAACATTTGACATCAAAGTCGAGGGTGGTTCAGCACGGGTGGCCAAGTGATTCGATTTTTCACACGATTTTTCACTAGACTTTTCATACTTTCTTTCCAATGCCAAAGCGCGCCAAATCCAAAACTCTGCAAATCAAAATGACATATCACTGCGTTTGTTTTCAATCGACTCGCTCGACTAGGTGGCCAGACGATTTGATTTTAGCTCCAAAACACCTTTTTCACTAGACTTTTCATACTTTCTTTCCAATGCCAAAGCGCGCCAAATCCAAAACTCTGCAAATCAAAATGACATATCACTGCGTTTGTTTTCAATCGACTCGCTCGACTAGGTGGCCAGACGATTTGATTTTAGCTCCAAAACACCTTTTTCACTAGACTTTTCATACTTTCTTTCCAATGCCAAAGCGCGCCAAATCCAAAACTCTGCAAATCAAAATGACATATCACTGCGTTTGTTTTCAATCGACTCGCTCAACTAGGTGGCCAGACGATTTGATTTTAGCTCCAAAACACCTTTTTCACTAGACTTTTCATACTTTCTTTCCAATGCCAAAGCGCGCCAAATCCAAAACTCTGCAAATCAAAATGACATATCACTGCGTTTGTTTTCAATCGACTCGCTCGACTAGGTGGCCAGACGATTTGATTTTAGCTCCAAAACACCTTTTTCACTAGACTTTTCATACTTTCTTTCCAATGCCAAAGCGTGCCAAATCAAAAACTCTGCAAATCAAAATGACATATCACTGCATTTGTTTTCAATCGACTCGCTCGACTAGGTGGCCAGACGATTTGATTTTAGCTCCAAAACACCTTTTTCACTAGACTTTTCATACTTTCTTTCCAATGCCAAAGCATGCCAAATCCAAAACTCTGAAAATCAAAATGACATATCACTGCGTTTGTTTTCAATCGACTCGCTCGACTAGGTGGCCAAACGATTTGATTTTAGCTCTAAAACACCTTTTTCACTTGACTTTTTTGATCAAGATAAAACTTCATTCGACGTCTCTCGACTCCACCCGACTTGCTCGAGAAAGTGGCGATTTCTTGTCAAGTGAAAAATCGAATCGAATTGGTCAGGGTGTAAAATGTTTGAATTTCTGTAGCTTCTTGTTTTAAGAAAGATGGATTATCTAGCTCTAAACTTTTATCCCTTATTACTTGAAACAAATGGACTGATTGGATTACAAAGACTGTGGTTGGGTTGAGAATGTTATGCTACATAGGATAACACTGTTTGGGATAGAAAGGGTTTTTAGTTAAAAAATATTCATGATCTTTCAACATTGATTAGAGCTCAACGGTAACTTCACTTTATGTGATGGCAATCCAAATTATATTGACACCTCAGACGAGCAAGGGATGCAATTAAAAGCAAAGTAAGACAGAAGTTACGGTTCAAAAATACAGGTATACAGGCGATTTGACACCGCAGCAATAGACCTCTAAGCTTGTCTGCAAAAGAGCCAGGATTGATAAATTTTTATACAGTACGCAAGGTTCGATCAAGAGGCGTTAGAGCTTCTGTCCAGAGTCCAAACCTGGACAGACGATTATGCTAAAGATTGCGGAGAGGAACTTTTTACCAAGATGTCTTATGTTCGAAGCAGAAATCTTTAATGAATCCATAGGAATTCGATTATAGAACGCAGTGCATATTGGTAAAAAGTTCCTCGCCGCCATCTTTAGCGCAATCGTGTATTTCAACGTTCCACCTTGGGCCTCTTTATGAAGTTCAAGCTCGGTACTGTAGGGATTCAGTAAAAAAGGAGAATTTCCGTTGATTTTGAGGTATAAGTTTAACGGTTTCATAGATAAAACGTTTTTTTGCATTTCAGGTATTCCGTTTTTCAGGAAAATAATTATCATAGCAAATCATGCGCACATATACAGAAATGAAACAAATGCTCAGATCTAAGTTGGGCATTAAATAATACATTTCTTTTATAACTTTCATGAAATAACGCAAATTTTTTTCACTAAAAAAACGGTTGAAATCGGGAATTTTTTTGGGACACCCGGTATGTCGCAAACTTCTTTGAATGCATTATCGATCTTCGCTTATTTGATGTCTTACCAAGACTACACAATGCAACAATGCGCCTACCACAATAAAGCACTACAGAAAACAAGGTGTCCAATAGACTTAACCACAAGCTCCTTCGTATGCAAAAGTGCCAGTCCCGAGGTTTATGCCTGAATGGTGCTATTGCGACAAAATAACCAATAAAGATAGTTGCCATGAAAATCCGATTTATACCATACTACAATGATATACCACAAGATACGATAACATTGCCACTATGCAAAATGCCCAGTACCCATAAAGTTAAATTTTCAAATCTAGCACTATTGTTAGCAGCAGGAAGGAAAAGTTGCAAATCAAAACATTCACGTCTGCAATTAGGAAAAGAAATTAAACCTCTGACTGAACTCAAGACGAAAATGGTCAAGAATGGTCAAGACGTACGTCGTTTCGTTTAGCTGTGCAGGAGTAGAGTCTGTTGCTGAGGCTCCCAATCGCATGTATTTTCAAACCTATATTTCTTGTGGTAAAAGTAATGACAAAGATTAACTAGAACCTCTGATCACGAAAAAGAAATTGGGAGGGCAATGCTTGGCAGGAAAGATATGACTAAGACAAAACATTGGACTGAATACCAAGCATGATAGAAAGATAAGGGTAACTAAAGCACTGGTATTTCCTGTTGCTACATATGGAAGTGAAACATGGATAATAAAGAAAGCGCAGGGCCACCGAGAGGAGGCAAGAGGGGCAATTTGCTCCAGGGCCTCAGGGTCTAAGAGACCTCATAATGGAGGATTTTGACATTTTGACTGCAGGAAGGGGCTCTGAAATGCATTTTAAGCCTATCTAAAAAAGCTTGATCGAAAAAATTGTCTGCTCACTTCACTCGCAGGGGCCCTTGTTTTGCAGTTTTGTCTCTCAGCCTCGAGCTCTCAGCTGCCCTGGGAAAGCAGAAATGAAAAAGATTGAAGCGTTTGAACTTTGCGCATGGAGAAGACACCCAAGGGTGCATTGAACGTCTAGAAGAATGAATGAATAGGTACTACCCCAAATACAAACAGAAATGGATCACTGTTGAATACCATCAGAAGGGACAACTGATCTACTATGGCCATCAGACACCAGTTTAGAAAACTTGATAATGCGAGGAAAAATCGAAGAGAAAAGAGGAAGGGGACTGCCTGCAACAAAGTGGTTTGACAACATCGAGACCCTCACAAAGACAAATGTTTGTCAACTAAGCAATGACACTAAGAACAGAGTTCAATGGAGACGGCAAGTTCATGACATCGCCAGGGGCCGAACAACTTGTAGGACAGCAAAAACGACAACAACAACATTTTTCGTTTACTTGCTCTGATACATCGCTTGCTCGTAAGAAGCATCCGACTTAGGTACTGGGAACGAATTAGCCTGCGCGCAGAATCTAATTTACCACGCAGAAGAAAACGGTAGAAAAGGCTTTCAAGACTTTGTTTAAATGGTCTGTTTCATCCAGAAATCTTTGCATGTGTCGTCTCTTGGTTGGTCTTTGTTGTCGCCATTTTCATGGGCCATGTAAATGGCGACAACAAGGGGAAACCAAGATACGACACGTGCAAGGCACGCTGAATGAAACAGACCCTTTAACGATATTAAAGTTTTATCAATCATATCGTATAGAAAGAAAAATACGAGGCTCCCTTTTTGAAATTTGGTGTAAATACAGGTCATGTTTTCTCCAAATTGGTACAAGTAACAAGTTAAGTGCAAATTTTCGAGATTTTGATGTATGCATTTCCGGCAGTTTTGGTATCAAGATGGGATAAATTTTCGCAAAACTTAGTAAAGATATGGGACGGTATACGGTTGTTTATCTCTTAAGGTGGCACGTCCCTATCCACAACTAAATCAAGTGGTCCCATGGCCGCTTCCTGACTTTGCTATGATTACCAGGACCAAAATGACCAACAACAACAACAATACTCAATAATATAGAAAAAACATTAAGACAGTGCTGTAAGAACGGTAGTCAATAAACTTACCACAAACTCCTTTGTAAGCAACAGTGATTGTCTTGCGTTTGATACATGAATTATGATACATAGTACATTCATTTGGGTAAGTATAATCATCATTACCACAAACAGGGTCATACTCTTTTGTGCAGAAAATATTCTTGCAAGCACAGTACGGCTGTTTCGTAAAGTGATGAATGTCACAATACCCTCCATGAGAACAACGGATGAGGCCACAAAGATCTCTTCTTCGACGAGATTTACTGGTGGATGCGACTGAAAAGGAAAATATTTCTGTTTACATTTGGAAGCCCAAAATTATAAATTAATAAAATATGGATAAGGATAAGCCAGTTTTGCTGTTTGCAAAAAGATACCTCAGTACTCTTTACAACTTGTCGCATACGCTAGGCAAGCTTTAATTCTCCGATCTTAATTTTTTCCTTGATGTTTTAAATTTTCTCTTAAATTTTAATTCAAATGCAACAAACATGCACAAGCTCCACTAATAAACAAAACCTTGTGTTCGATAATCAAGCTACGGATGTAGCCAATGGTGGTATCGTAAAGAATCTGAATGTTGCTTGTGAGGAGAAGATTATCTTTTTCAAAAAAAGTGTTACGCAAATAGGCCATGTGATCAGCAGAGCAGACATTGAAATAGTTATAGTCTAGCCTGGCTGCGAACCAAATAACGCAAATAAGTAAGAAAAAGCCAATTGCCCTTTTTGATAACTTATAGGTTAATGACTGTTTCTATGAGAACCTTATCAAACATTGAGCTGTAGAGTAATCTGTTTGGTTTTATCAAGGAAAGAACTCATCGTCTCTCCCGTGGGTATACCAAAGCGTCGGACTAAAGAGAGCAATTCAAAATCAATACAAGTGGAGCCGTGAAATTAATGAAAAGCTACCAGAGAGCCTTTTTGTTGCAGATGTTTGCGAATGGCGACTGGGAGATGGATACTAGTCCCTGCAGTACCTGGTATGCCTCTTACTGGGTACTGGTAGGAACTATTGTGGAACTTGGAACATTTTGCGAGAACTAGAACGCGGAAATTATCAGTTCATTTGGACTTTCTCCTAATATTTTTCTATAGCACTCTATCTAAAGTTGTACATTTTGACCTGGTTCGACGGTTCCTGGTCCTTACGGGCACTCAGTACAGCGAGCAGTACAGGTCATTTTTACGGTTTACCCTGACACCGTTCTCATGCGTAGGAACCAAAGAATTCATTCCATTCTGTTCCATCCCATTTCATTAACTAGTTGCAAAAAGTGACGGATTGAAATCGGCAGAATTCTGGAAAATCGAATTTTTTTCTCAGATTTTTACTAAGCTACACGTCTATACGAGTTGAAGCAATCATTATGACAAAGACTCACAGTTTTGGGTGTCTTTCAAAGACTCACAGTTTTGGCACGACTCGAACGACTCAAAGGACCTTCGGCGAACCACGCTAAACAGATAAACTTAGGTTCAATCTGCAGAGTCAATGGAAGATTACGGAAAAGACGGTTACTGGGGGCATTTAACCAAGAAACATCAACAATAGCTCTGTAAAAGGCCGATCATTAAACATAATTTAGTCAAATGCTCCCAAACGCCAATTTTTCATAGTCGTCTATTTCAAGCTACTCCGCTGCGTTCGATTAGGTTGTAGCGATAGTCGTAGCAAGTAGTAGCAGCAATTTGTTTTTAGTGGGCTTGTCAGGATTTCTAGAGGGCTTGTCAGAAATTCAAGTGAGTGGAAATCAGCCTTAACAGATAACATTAGGTTGCTTCAGCAAGGCCCAAAATCTATGATATAAGCTTCGAGTGTACACCAGTGTAAGTTTGCTGTGCACCAGTGAAGCAAGCTCAATATTATCAAACAACCACAGGACCATCGAGAAGGGAGGTAGGTATGGTAGTTACAAGGGGGCACGGGGCCTTTAGAGACACGGTAAAATATAGTTTGTGTATCTTTTATTTGTTTACAGTTTTCCCCAAGGAACGTTTCTGGGCCCCCAGGCCCACTTTACATCTGAGTGAAACAAATTTTCCATCTAAATATTATGTTATTAAACGATGTACAAAAAAGACCACTTCCGTCTAACCGTATCGTCTTAAGAGCGCATGGGAGAGTGTGGTCCGAGAGAAAAAGAGTGTGGTCCAAAACATTTTCCAGCACCCTTGGCAGCGGGAGCCGTTCTACACTCACTCCCTAGGGCACGGCCCGTCTCTCGACGGTCCTGCACACTACTTTGCACAGGTTTTCAGTAAAAATGCAGTCCAGTTGAACTCGTTTGCTGTCTCCTCTGTAACGCCCCTCTTGCCCTCATTTCTCGCTCCTACGGTCTCGTCTCGTGTTTCCTCGCCTCGGTTGGATAATCAAAACGTGACTGTGAATTTCTCAAACGTCTGGAAATGAACTCTCTTCAAAAGAACGGAAAACATCCCATCTGAATTCTTGAGAATGTCCCTCCCCTAAAGCCTGACAATACAGATAGTTACTATGGAAAAGTGAATCACCATTAGGCTGTTTTGAACACGTATCACGGGTGTGGCAATGTTATGAGCTTTACGTCAGCTCGATGAAATATGAAACAAATCGGCAAAATGTCAGAGGTATTAAGAATATTGATGTGATTCCAATAGAAATTTTCACGCACGATACTTCTTTGCCTAAGGAAGCAAGAGCAAGAGCTCTTGGTTGTCGACACTCGAGCTCAAAAGCTGCTAAAGCCAGAAGGCATCCCTAATCAGATCAACGACTGACAAACGGAGGCGAGGACCTTCGGGGAAAATGAGAATACTTTCAGTAGTGTGAAGATGGGCATCATTTACAAACATCGATTGGCCTGTATAAAATCAGGGTATGCCAAAAAAGTTCAACGGAATCAAGCAAGCAACATAATGCAGGTTGGGCTTTCAGCATTTTGCAACATAGAATCTTGCCGAAGAATCTCTATTGAGGTAACCCCAATGAATTTTAGTAATCAAGCAAAAAGAAACTATGGGTACAACCGCGCACTTCAAGGGATACAGGCTCACATCAGCTACACAGCTGCTTATAACTTCAGTCTGCGTAGAAATAAAGACTGTTTCCAGCTTGCTTGATTACTTGCTGCAACTACACTGTTCTGCAGTACATAGAGCGTACATTAACAATAGGATTACATTATTCTGATATCATCGATGACAGGGTGGCGCCACGGGGGGGGGGCTGAGGGGCAGGCATTAATTTAAGGATTTTTCATCACTGCACAAAATAGCGCAAATTGAAGTTTATCTGCTTGACAGGGTGTGGCAAAGGGGTGTGGCAATGGATGCAGCAAAGTTTCTTGTGGCCAGAAGCTGGAGGAAGGGTTAAGAGTTTTCGTGCACCGGATAGGATTTGTTCATCAATTGCCTAGCAATATTAATTAATTGTACACTAGGTGGCAAAACCGCCGGTAAATGCCAGACGTGTACAATTTTAGGGATCCAGAGGCGGTGTATCCTTGGAAAATTGTGTAAATATGACTTGTAGAATGCTCAGGATGCACTTAGTTCTCATTTTTATGGCAGTTTGTCACGCAGCTGATATGCTGAAATATGAGCTAGAAACAGATAAGCAGGGATCATTGAAAATAAGTCATTGATATTCTGTTGTAGACGGTGGTAATCATGTAGAATTTTTCTGCTCTACGAGGGAAGGATCAGCTAGATTTTGAGTGGGGCATCTTACTGATAGGGTGTCAAAGGTACAAGAGAACGAGGAAGCGCGCCGTAGGCGCGCGAAAATCTCAGGCCCCTGGTTATGAAAATTCTTTGGTTTTTTACTAATCTAAAGCCCGAATTTAGAGGCTGTAATTCAACAATCCTGACCTGAATCTATATTTTGAAGTCCTTTTCCAGTTATGGAATGAAGTAAGAACAAAAATATGGGAAGCCAACTCACTACTGAATCTTCCACACTGAAGCCTTTTGAACTTGTTTTTATGGTGTTACTAACTTATGAACATCTTCAACAGACTCGTTGTGTGTTTTACTTTCAGTCTCTTCTTATTTTAGTTCAACTCCCTGCCAAGCTGGTTAGGAAAATTGACTCGTTTTTCCAGTACGAAATACCTGAATTATTTACTTATTCAACATTTGTTTTGAAAAAAAAAACAAGTGAAAGATGAAATTGTTTCATTAAGGGAGAGCGGGGGCCAAAACTGCTGTCAAGAAAGGCTGATCAAGCTGACTGTCCTTGCAAAAGAACATTGATTGATCAATGGTCATTCTGAAAAAGCCAGAACAGCAGTATTTCAAACTGAAAAGTGACCAATTCATCACTGCACAATATTCAATTCATCACTGCACATTTTCGATTCATCACTGCACAAATTGGTCATCACTGCACCTTAAATTAATCCTTGCTGAGGGGGATTTGTCCCCCCAAACCCCAAAATTCGGCAAAAGTTGTTAAAGAAAAGTAGAATAAAATTTGTTGAATATACTTTTATATGGAAGAATTACGTCAAACCCCCCCCCCATTTCTCCCAGATTTTTCAGACCTGGCGCCACCACTGATCGATGCTACACGCCAGGCGGAAAGAGAGTAGAACTTTAAAGTGGACATCATAACGCTCCTGTTGAGAAGAACGGGAGCTCTGGACGAGAATCAAGCATCATTGCCGTTTTCAGCAAAGGAAAGCTGAGCACCCTCTCATTACAAGAGGAGCTAAATAGCTGTGAAACTGGCTAACTTGTCTTTTTAAGAGTAGAAAGAAAGTAAACCAGAAGAGTTCATTATATCGGGAGTTCGTTAAATCAGTAAACCAAATAAAGATGTCTCACTGAAGGGATCAGAAATCATATCAAGTTTTAGTAATTTCAAATAGACTGTATCCCACTGTTTCTGCCTATTTCATGTAAACAAGCGTCACTCAATCTAAAGCAGGCATATTGCTTGTTAGTCTTTGCTATAAACATTATTGGAAAGGAAGTCTTTCAGACTGGAAAGCTTCGGACAAAAAAGTTTGGACAAAGAAGTCTCGAAAACATTTTGAAAGATCGAAAATAATTTCCTTTTTACAGCTCAATGGCCAAATCCTTGCCTTGAAATGCGTTGTATTTGCATGATTTCAACCAAATTTCGATATTGAATGCTTAAAATTGAAATAATGGGAGCAGAAAATCTCGCAAAAAAAGTTTGGGCCAAACATTTGTCTCAGATTTAAGCGTCAGCAAATTTTAAAGTACACGCTACTAAAAGCACTAACACAAGGTTGTAAAATTGGGGGACCGATGGAAAATAGCCCGACTACAGTAAAGTCCCGCCTTTAAGAAATTTGTTACACAAAAACAGCCTAGCCTGATTGGTTTCTTATGTCAAGATATACTTCTTTAAAACAGGGTGTGTATACCATGGTATAAGAAACACTTTTATACTCTAAACAGCTGTCAAAATTGTCAAGGAAAACGTTTTTGAAATATGCACTGTTAAGAGAGGATCTAATGGTTTGGGCCAGTACTGAAGGATTCTTGAAATTATAACAATTTGACATGAAACTTTCATTCTTGTTTCTAGAGAATTGAGACCTAGCCGAGACATATTCAAATCATAGTCAAAAATACGCCTTATAATATTGCAATGTACCATTGTTTAAGAAACCAAACATGAATCAGCCTGGATAATTTCTTGTAAAGAGGCATTTTATTCAGCAATATCAGGCCTAGGCAGTTTCTTAAAATTATGCTGTATGGTTAAAATTGAGCCTTAACCAAACACATGATAATACCAACCAAGCCCTGGCGTATATTTTCATTTCAAAAATTCTGAATTGTGCACAAGGCGGTGCAGAGAGTGATTCAATCCAGAAATGGTCGGATCGAAAGAAGGATTAAAATATTGCATAAGAAGATTTTATTTTAAAAGATATTTATCATTTTGAGGAACTGAGCATTCAATGTTTTTACACTCCACACGATGAACGAACAGTGTGTGGTCTGCGGACAGCATTGTCTGAGATCTAAGATTAACGATGTCTTCTCAGTCTGGCTGGGATACATCTATGTCTTTGTCAATCCATTGAGGTTCTCTCATTTCATTCAATTGAAAGCCATCATAAAACCAGTGGTCATCTCAACAGTGTCCAATCCATTGCTCACTGTCTTGTTTGCAATATTGATAAAACTGGATTGGATAACATTAAGACGAGAGCTAACACTACAAAAGGCATGGGCTACTCAGACAGAAGTGGTACTGGTAAAAGCACATTACCACGAACACTTGGGGACAGTTTCGAATTGCTCAGTCAACATTTTGCACCGTGAAATCTCTTAAATAGCACTAAGTTGCAGAAAAACAGCCGATAAAACCACTGACGGTACTGAGGTGTTAAAATATTTCTTCGATATTATGCCAAAACTATGAAATGCCTTACGTCTCAATGAAATGTAAAATGCCGAGGAATATCCACTGCAGTGGGAATATCGGATCTTTTTGCCAATGTGAGGCTGTACATCTCACTGAACAGTCGAATTCAGTTGCAAACCACCTGATTTCAAAGATTGTCATACATTTTTGATTCCCTTCATTGCAGTAAAATTTTCTTTTGGTTGAATTCGACTAAGGAAAGGAACCGATCTATTCGTCGATCAGTGCCCCCATTCCAAGATATGGCCAACTCTTTTCACGGATCATGATGGCCTGATAGGCTTGGGCTGTTGGCGGGGGGATGGGGCAGAGGGTGTGCAATGACACTGAATGCATTTTGAAAAAAACAGGGGATATGTACAGGCTCCCTGGGAATGTTGTCCAAAGGTGAAACCCATTTATTATTTCAATCAAACCACTTTGCAAGTATACACCAGTTTTTCAAAAATCATTTGTTTCGTAGCTCATCGTCCTTTCAGAGAAAGGGTATGCAATAATTTAAAGAAAAAAGAAACTTCTATGACCTGGTACACAAAGAGCAAACATTAAATCAAACGTTATGTAACCAGACCTAAAAAACATATTTTCGAATAATTTCTGAAACATTTACCTTCACTTTGAAAATTTCCCAACAAAGTAAGCAACCAAGATTCCACTTTAGGGGCTCTGAGAATTCGTATCGTGTCTTTCGTCGAATTCTTCCCTCTTCCTAATTCTACACGCGCGAAAATCACACGTGTTTGTCCAATTCGAAATTTCCCATCACAAGTCAATGGGTTCAATACTTGAACGAGAGAAACAGTAGATTTTTGCTTTATTTGCTTGTCCTTGAGACTTTTGTTCCATTTGACGATGTCACCAATTTTCAGTCTCAATGTGCTCTCAGCTATGCCAACATTAACTATTTGGGAAGTAAATATGATATCAGCGTCCCTCCACAAGTCAAAGTATGACAAAACACAAGGGCTATCATGGGCCTTCCCTTCAGCACTGTTCATCTGGCCAAAGCAACAAGCGATAAATACTGCCAGCAGTCTTTTACAAAATGCTAGAGCAGTCATTCTCAAGACAATAAAAATCCACTCAATTACAAGATTACATTTAGAAGGTAATTAAATCCAAATGTACTTCTTTTCGCGGATTAAAATGCGAAATATCTGATTATATCAGAACAGCGCTTTGGTGGAAACCAGTCCGGTTTATCTTCATCACATCAGTTAGCTCAAATTGAACAAATGCTCATGAAACTCCAAAACTTTGATATTTCCAGACGTGTGTAGGCCAATTTTGCTTGGCAGCAATAGATACAGATGACAAATGCACGCGAGAATGTCCACTCAGGGTGATCTTTGTCGGCCAAAGTAGGTCAGGAAATCTGATTATGTCCAGGACCTCCAATATCCTCAATTTACGATTTCGGCCAAAGATTTCTCTGAATTAGCACACCTCTTGGGTTGAAAAATCCAACACCATTGCAGTTGCGTCTTGCAAGCCTTGCAATACAAAGTTCTCTCCTCCTTGATTCTGATTTTTACATAATTTTTTTACGGAACAACCCACCCATTAAATCGGAATTGATTTGAAAACAAAAGCCTTCTGTGGATCACAAAGCAACAAACCACTTCCTGTCAGAGTGCTCAATTCAAATGACGGCCGCTTGTGCTCTTTTGAAGCCCCTTTGTTTCCGAACAGTCAGCGATTGTTGATTTATTTTTCCTGCAGGCATTCGATTGTTTTGATTTGGGGAAAGAGAATGACTTCGAGATTGAAAACTGGATTATGAGTTTGAGGATTTCGACGGGAAGTTCGATCTCAAACAACCGTTCCCTTGAAGAAGTTCCATGTAAATTGGAGATTACGGGCAATTTGGAGGGAGGGAGCTAATTTTGGGCATAATCTATTGCCGATTGTTAAAAACCGTGCAGGAAGAGACCCCAAGAGAACGATCATTTGATAAGCGTTCTATTTTGTTTCGGGACTCTTTCAAAAAGAGGAAAATAGACCTTGAATTTCCTACCCTACCCTTACGACACAATCCCATGGAAAAACTGAGGAAACGTGCGATGGCCGCCTTTCATCAAACATTTGCATGATCGACAAGTTTTCAAAAATTTGACCCTTGAAATGGGCCTAACTAAGAGCCGTCTTTCGTCTGCTGCCCTTCCAGGCTCGCCATCATTCAAAGCGAGTCTCGTCCTGGACGCAGCAGCAGGAAAAACGCTTCCAGTTATAAATGCTGAGATACCTCGTTTTTTTTCATGACTTCCTCCCTTCTCTTTGCTTTATCGGCTTCTGTTTTGATTCTGTTTTCGTTTAGCCTGACCTGGCCTAATTTTCAAAATGATCCCGCGCTTCCAACGCGAGGGCCTAGGCACTAGTTCCCAGGTCAACCCTGCGTTCTCAGATGAAACCATACAAGATCCTTTTGGATGATTACAAAGTCGGCCTTGAGCTATGATTGAGCTAAGATTTTGCGTTAACTGCTAATTTACCTGCCAGATTAATTTGCAGGAATGAAGAATAGGATGTGTTTATCTAAGCCTTTAGGCTGCAAATGATCCATGATGTCAGTTTGTTGTTGACAGTATGCAAATCTGCCAACAATGCTCTTTAATAGCAGAAGTCAATTAATCAGACCTAGTCTAAATTTAGACCCCTGGATGAAAGAGACAGAAATGATCGTTAGTGTTACTGAGCGAAGACAAAAGTGGGGTGCTGCCTGCCAACTGCAAACACGTGTTTGTTTCGTCTTCTGCATTCAGCTTTATCGAAAGGGAGTAAATTTTCTGATGGTCGGGTTTGTTATTTTCATACATTTGGAGGGTTGTACGAATTGTATGTCAACATGGAACTTGCGTCGGTTAATAAAGAACAGAACGATAAACAGAACCTGTAAAGGAACCGTTGTTTGTCCATTTCTTCGACCCCGGTGTACCTTTCCTTGCATGGAAGCATTACCAAAAGCACTTTTGACTTTGTCCGAATCAAACCCCTCTAATAAAACCTAAATACCAGGGGACAAACTTTTCGAACAGCCTGCACCGACAGTGTGCAAGAAACTAGTTTTAGTTAAGTTGCTTTTGGATTTCGTTCCTTGTTAGATTTCGCATCCTGGCCAGCGAAATTTTCTGTGCCCTTCACAGCGAGGACTCAGTTTCAGTTTTCAGTTTCAGTTTCATTTCATCATCAATCTATACTACATACAATACTACACAATTACATTACAAATAATACAATACCAAATTAATAACATCTAATACAAAACTATAACTAAGCAAAAGGGAAAGACATTACATGATTGTATATAGTATAGATTGATTAAGGAGGAGCTCTCTAAGTAGGTATACTAATCGAGAGAGAGCCCCCCCCCCCCATAAAAACAATGAAACTAAAGAAAAAACATTATTTAAATAAAAGAAAAAACAAAGAACCAGATGTGCCCCAAGGAAATGTCGCTGCGAGGGTATTTTGCTCGTAATGACTCGTCGTAATGAGGGTATTTCGCTCGTAATGACTCGTCGAGGGTAATGACTCGTCGCTGCGAGGGTATTTTGCTAGGGTAAGCTAGGGAGGCGAAATATTGTTGTAGTTGGGTTGAAGCCTAACCAAAGCACGATCCTGGAACGGAATACAAACATTGCTTGGCTGGGGTGAGGATTAAATCATTATTGTTTCTTCATTAGTTTAGAAAGCACAGCAATAGTGTCCAAACTGCCCATGATAACGAGTGATCAAATTACGCGAAAGCATAGTGCGAGTCTAACTAAAAATTCAAGAAATAACCGATCCTATTTTCGATGTTTCCATTAAAAGTGAGCCTTTTCACGTTCCTGAGAGTAATCATAGTGGCAAACTACCCCACACCTTTCCCACGCAGAGAAGATTCGCAGCAATGAAATGAGACGTGTTAACTTAAATGATACTATCATCGATTCACGCATTTATTAATTACAAGTACAACTGGGACTGACTCAAAATAACAAAATACCACATGACTTAAGGTGGCTCGCTCTAATTATCAAATATCATTTGCATGCGCCCTACATAGAAAACCCTTAATTCAATTGGTCTATTTACACATCCTACATTATGAGCATACTGTCCATGAAGTAAAGGATTTTACTGACCAAAAATCGATTCGCGATTCCTGCATGGTCGTGAGGCAATGTGAACAGTCGTACGAACTTCCTCAAGCAACATGACAATAAAAGCGGGCAGCTCCAGGTCTGCCTCTTGTTGTCATACTCCCTGGAGCGTGATTACACGATCTTCGAGAATATCCCGGCGGTGCACTGTTATAGAAAAATGTATATCATGCGTGTCCATAAAATCACCGAGACAGGGGTACAAAATCAATGGAATCCAAGGACCTAGAATTTAAGAAAAAGGGGTACTTTTTACAGAAACATGTCAGTGAATTTTTGAAAAAGGGGTGGTTTTCAGAATGATTAAAGCAGAAAAAGTAGATATGAAATGCTTGATTTCACTGATCAGAGTAAAGCCAAAAGAGGCAACATCATCTTTAGAAAAACAATTGTTTATATACTTGGACTTGCAGTATGTCTATAAGACTAAAACTTAAAGAACCATTGAAGTATGATAAGGCTTCAAAATAAATGAAGAAACACATCATTATGTTGCCAATTTTGAATATTGAAAAATGAGTAAAGGAGTACAGAGGCTAGGAAATTCTGTTCACTTCTTGCTAATTACTTTGTCATAGTTAAGCATATTAAGAGTTTACTCAGCATTGCTATTCACAAATGCTCACTTTGAGTTTGGTGCAATAAATATGCAAAAGGCAGAGGCATGTGATGATGATGAGATGAAAATTATAATACAAGTCTCACGTCATGCCATGTTTGAATTTTTGGACGCGCTCTCTGTTATAAGTCATCTCCATCCAACATGCAGCGACGTCAATGCAATCCAAATTCATGGAGATCGAAACTGAATACAGTTTTTTGTGCTTCATTTGCTTCAATTCTTCCCATTCCACCACTGTAGGCCTTTTAAATTTATTTTTGCTAGCCTCTCATTCATAGCCAAGTCGAGGCTAGTAAACAAATTGATCCAGATCGAAAAATAAATGGCGGGAAAAGAAGAAAGATGCCTGTCCTGTCTGTCTGTTTTGAAAGCATGTTAGCAATCAAAGGTACGACTTGACTTGGTGGGTTATTCTCACATTACTCTGTTAATCATTAAGTTATTTCCTATTTCATTTTCTAGCATTAGCTTGATCTACACATACAGTAAGGTCCTGCCTAAGAAACCTGCAGGAAGGCTGTGTATCCAAGTTTCTGTTTTGTTAGCAGACATTAATAAGTAAGACAACATTGAGAAAACCAGAAAAGAAGTTTTCTTGTGAGATGAGATAACTATTTGGAACAATTCTCTTCAGAAAAAGGCTAATGGAAGCACATACAGCACAGGATGAATGATCATAGCTAGTTGTAATAACATTTTTCACATACAGAGGTAAAATTATATTGATGACAATGGTCTTTTGATTCCTTGATTGTTCATTAGTTTTGTGTATTGATGCCTTGAATGATAGTTCCATGGGTATGTCTGGTTCTAGAGCCTATTACAAAAATATGTTTTTGCACAATTGCATGTTAATGGAAAGGTCAGGACAAAGAGGGTCAGATTATTCTTATATGATGTAAGAGTTTGGTTTAATCACAGTAAGAATGTGCTATCGTTCATGAATTCTCGTAAAGGTTTGTATGTTTGAAAAACTCATCATGCTTTTTTTTGCCCAACTCATGATCACACTACTGCATCCAGAATTGTTGTATCTAAATGTAAGATTTTAGTTGTACGTTTTTGCCCTTCATAGGAAAAATACTGAAAATTTCAGCTAGTCTCTGTCATAGATTGAGCGAGCAGCTGTAAATAGTTGAGGTTTTATCAAATAAAGGCTACAGTTTGGTTTTATGAGATATCAGTGATTTTCAATAAAAAGGGTACTTTTCACAATTTGAGGGGCCGTGAAAAGTCAGTGATAGGGGTCAAAAATTGGAATTGATTCTCAGTGAAAGGGGTCTTTTCGTGAATCCATGGACAAGCATGTATGTACTGCTGTAATTCAAGTGCACCCGCCGGGGAGAATATATGGAAACCAAGCTTTGCTACTGGCCAAGAATATACTAAACGATTGATGTGCAATTGCGGGTAATGATAAACGGGATTCAATGCCTCCTGAAGGAAGAATTAGCCCATCTTCCTGCGTGAAGAGAATTTAAACGTTTCCAAAGCAGGCTGTCACAGAGGATTGAAAATGCTTCCAACAATGTAAACCATTTTAAGAAGAACTTTTTAACATTGGGCCGACTGCCAAGTGCATGAATAACTGAATTTTAAAGCATTTGGGTTATTAAGGCCCCGTCCACAAATATCCGGATATTTTTGAAAACGCATCATTTTTATCCGTATGAAAAAAGATCTACGGCCACACGAGCAGCGTATTTGAAAACATCCCCGTCCACAAAAAAACAGCGTTATGTTGGAAATTCGAAAACAGAAAAACAAACTGCCCCTCGCGTGATCCCCAAAGATCCAAGCGCATGCTCTGATGGGAGGTATATCGACGCTGTGACGTCAGCATTTTCGAAAAGCTCCGTTTTCATCCGTCCACACGACAACACGAAAACGGCGTTTTCAAAAAGATCAACTCTGGAGAGCGTTTTCAAAAAGTTCCGTTTGTGGTGACCGAAAACGCCGTCTGCATGTGCGTCTGCAACCCAAAATCCCAAAACGGTCGAAAAGATGCGTTTTCAAAAATATCTGGATACGTGTGGACGAGGCCTAAGAATGTTCAATAAAATTTCGAAATGATCTGATTTCTTCATCTAATATAACGCTTACGAACGATAACTAGACGGATAAATGTTACAGAGACCAATAGAAGCCATTAAAGATTGATAATACCAAGAAAAAATGAACTTTTATCTCGACTATGAAGTGAACACTGCTCGCGTTCACACTCCTTGGTAAAATTATCACGAAATAATCCTTATTACAGGCAGCACAAAATGCGAAATTAGCAAAGTAGGGACTTGGAAGTTTGGTAAAGGGATGGAGCGAAGAAACTATAAAAAGCTAGATTTCTATGGCGTTGCAGCCTGCAGACCTTGAAGTTTTGGAATGAAGGCAATAAATAAATGATTGCATCTAGGATGGAGCCAAGGAATTCTTGACCATGATCTGTTGTGTTCCATGCAGGGGCGGATCCAGGCTTGAAGTTTGGGGAGGGCCATTAAGAGGTAAATATGGGGGTCTGGGGGCGTAGCCCCCAGGAAAATTTTTCGCGGCCACGCCCCTCAGACTCTCGGAAAACGTGGGAAACGCCCCTTTTACTTCATTTTAGATCATTAAGCTCATCACTTAATCTTCATTCCTTCTAACGGCAATTTTGTGCAAAACCTAACGGGCCATCAGTTTGGAAAGCAAGAGACCATAAAAAATGCTTATCATAAGCACCGGTTCGGGAATGCGTATCGCGGAAATAAGCTGCACAACCATATAAATGAAAATTTGGCATAAAAAATGTTGTTGTTCTCAAATCCATGATTCAAAGAAGAAATTTCCCATGGTAGGTTACCTCATTGGAGTAAGCAATCAAAATTCTCTTCGCTTAATAAGTCACCTTCTAGAAGCTTCACTTGTATTCAAAAATGTGTTCTACCTCCAGTGATATTCAAGTGACTTATCAACATTTTATAACTATCACAACAGAAGACACGAGTCTTTATCAAAAGTCTTTATCAGAAAGAAATTTATCATAAAATAAACTTCAACACCAAAGTTCACTGGAAGATCCTGAATCACCGACATTGTGACAAAGTGAATGAAACAAATGATTTTCAGTCTCGAATTTACGCAATGAAATTTCGTTTAGAATTCACATTCGTATATTTTTCGAACCTCTGAATCAACAATAAATTACTTCGTGAGTTAGTTAGACGGGCTTGTTGTTAGCCGAACTATCGTGCGCTGTGCTATGGTTATTTGTGGGTTGCTTTAGGAAGTAAAGGGTTAAAACTTATTCTTTTATCTATAAAAGACGATGGTTTTTACGAGAACTCTTACACTTTGGGGCCCCGGCCCCCCCACTAAATCCGCGCCTGGTTCCATGGAAAATCATCCAGTCAAATCAATCGAAATTCTTTGCAACCAAGGATCATGACAAATTTTTCTGCCTCTATAAATTGCGCTTCATTCATGTTGCTGATATGAACAGTAAGATGCCATTCAAACATCGCTTTGGGGTGTGGAGGCGAGGGGGTGGGCAATGAAGAAGTCTTCCGAAAGATACAATTGAAGTAACATAGCTTTAAATTCAATTAAATTCTTAGAGACTTGCACCTTGAAAATCTGCAATATTTCTCCGACAAAGACAAATAACAGGGGATCTAAGATACCAGAATATCAACATAACGTAGAACTACATTATGACAAGTCAACTAGTAAAACGAAAGTAACACAACAAGTAGTTTCATTCTGTTCGCATCTGGTCAAAATCGTATGTTCTGTTTTGAAAAACGCGTTCAATGTTATGTATGTCTTGATTCTCAAAACGAAAATATGGAGAGTTTTTTAACCTATGTAATATGGAGGTTTCCTGTCCAAAGTTCCAACAGATGTAGTCCCCAACTGCCAATCAAAAATATTGCACCAAATACACCGCGCGATTCAAAAAAGTAAACGCGTTTGAAGGGCTGTGGAATGAAAAGTATGCGGCCGATACTCAAAACTAAAAAGATAATCTATCAGTCAAAGGCTAATTTAAAGGGACGGGGTCACGTAACCGTAAACAAACCTGTTATCTCTATAATCTATATTGTTGTCCAAACGTGGCCATTGTGTTCTGCACAGATTCTGGTGGATGGGGTGAATCTGCAAGAAAGTTACTTCCAAAAATCCACCAATATCTCTGCAATCATACAACATATGAGTCTTTCGTTTGTTTCTCTTCGAAGCTCAAGAGTCCATCTTTAAAATAACACGTTCATTTTGAGAAAAACAGGAGAAAGTCTCTGTGATATGGCCGATCAAAAGTATTGCAAAATCGTCATTTCGAAAGAAGTTTATTTACATTACGTGACCCTGCCCCTTTAAATGAGAAAATTTCGTTTGGCTATCACTAAGATCGTAAGAATGTAAACAAGAGGCTACTAATCCATAACACTTTCGCTACGGATATGAACCTGTAACGGCACAGCGTAAACTGTGTTTTTAAGCTGAAGTCATCACGAACACGTCATAAACAACGCTTCTGCACTTCTTTTGCTCTCTATTGTTCGTTCTGGTTTATGGATCGCGTTTCTATGTTCGTACTCATTCAGCTTGTTTTTGGGACCATTTTCAAAAGACCGTTTTCATTCATATCGGACTGGTTTCACATCAAATTGGCCTTATGTTTACAAGAGACCGTTTTCAATTCATATCGGACTGTCCTCCTGTTTACACGAGAACGCACCACTCCGATGTGCTTCATACCGTTTTCGCGTTTTCAAATGAAAAAGCTCTGAAAATGGCATGAAACAATCATACATCGTGTAAACGCTATCAACTCAATACGGAACCTCATTATCAACTCTACATCCCTTCCATTCATCTAGGTTGTTGCACAGAATACGCTGTGAATGCAAAAAGCATACAGTCAAACCATTGCAGCGCACGGTGGAGCGTTCTCGTGTAAACAGGAGGCCAATCCAATATGAAACGAAAACCGTATCGTGTTAACAGAGTCCCAATGAGATATGAAATGAGACGCAATCGTGTGAAGGGGCATTGGCTTTAGCGCGCAAGGTAAGAGCAAAACAAGCAATAAAGAGGAGAAATAATTCACATGGAATGACGCCTTCCGGATAACAATTAAGCCCGAGACATACTGCCTATTTTTACGGGGTGAGTGGCCGAGTGGCTTAAACAATTTTCGTCAGGAAACTGAAGTTAAGCTCGGTCGAGTGAGGTCAAACTCCGGATGGGTGACCTCGGAGGCCTGACTTCACAACTCACCTCGCCGGCCTTCGGAAGGAACGTTAAACTAGGGGTCCCATGCCTGGATGCGGCATGCACAGTGGGTCTAAATTAGCGTTCAGCGGCTAGAAATCCTGACAAGTCCACTCAAAACAAATTGAAAAACAAAGCAAAAACAAAAAATGACCCAGTTGAATCAATTGAACCATGTGGCACTGTGCGCACCACATCATAAAGATGTCACCAAAAATGTGAATTCAGCATTGGCAGTACAAATTTCGATGCAAGCTTTGCCTCACTCCTTACTCGCTTCGTTAAAAGGTAATCAACCTGCCAGCGTCAGAGTCGCCTTTCGTTTTACGTTTAAGTTCCTTCAAAGAGGAGATGTTGCCATAAATGCATTGATTACCACAACAGATTTCTCCATATGCTTCAATGATAAATATTCTACATTTACGTGACTTTTAACTTTTCGAAAGGAAGCAAAGAAGTCATTGTGATAATTAATTCAAGACTGCCATAGTGTCACCATCTTGAAGACATTTGACCTGCAAACGTCGACGGAATTCTTTCCGTTTTCTACACCAATTCTCTGAAAAAAGAAACAATAATTCATAATCTATCAAGTCAAGGAAGAATGATTTACATTGTAGTGTTACTATGATACAGCAACAAGAAATAAAAGTCCCATTCATTAAGCTTTGTTTTTAGATAACTGCTAAGTCCACTAATCGAGTATTGGGCCATTCATAGACTACTAGAATGTGTACAAGTACAAAGGCTGTCCTATGGTGACGAGACGACGTCGTCCATACACATAAACAACGCACACAACACACACAAGACACAAACACGTACACACATAGAGTTATATACGAGGGGAATTTCACTCCTAAAAAATCTCGTACACTTCTACCAAGAATCCTTCAGAAATCCAAATAAATCCTTTTGCTCTGAAAAAATCTCGTAAGCATTTTCGAAATAGTGAATTCCCGTCGTTGTATATTATATCTATTATATATTATATATGTATTATTATTATTATTATATATATTGTATATTATATATATCTATATTGTATATTATATATGTATATATCTATTATATCACGTAGGAAGAGGTGAACGATGAAGAAGAGGGACAGCTTCCACAAAGAGCAGGCATCGAGTTGATCTTCTGCACCTTGATCATTTAATCAGTTACCTGCCAATTAGTTTCAGCCACAAGGACATCATCAAAGCAACCCACTATGTACCGGACGAGCCAGAAAAAAGTTCCCACTTTTGAAAATTCATAGCACCAAGACTATTTTACAGTGAAAGATCAAAGTATTTATGTGATTTTTCTCGCTTTCCTACTAACACTAGATGTATTGGTAAATTTAACTTTATTGCAAAATGACGGAAAAGGGACCTAAAACACTGATCAAATCATAAGGACTCACTGGGCGTTTCACCTCCTTCAAGACACATAAGACATCGATTTTGAAAAAAAGACGGAAGATTTGCAATCCCATGGCAATTAACGTGCGGAGAATATCTCTCACACATGAGAAGTTGCATTTCCTTTGTTATTCTCTGCGACGAGTCATTTATGCTTTGATCGATTTTTTAGGTCATTTTTCAGTTATTTTGCATCCATGAAATGTTTGTAAAGTTGAATTTACCCATATTTGTAGTCCTCGCAAGACAAGGAGAAAAATCAGAAAAATACTTCAACCTTTTGGCTTTTAACTAGAATTGGAATCATTCAAATCTGTGAAATACTCTTGCTGTTGTGAATTTTCAAAAGTGGGAACCTTTTTCTGGCTCACCCGGTATTATACAACGTATTCACTATTCTGTTGATAACGCTGTTAAAGGTTGATTCAACTCTTTTCGTTTCAGATATTGTAGTCATATAAAAAAGGTCATTCGACGGGGTCGTCTTCATTGATGTCACAAGATAAATGGATTTATTAGATTTCAGGTCTGAGACTGACTCAATACTTACATCCAATGGTGACGATTAACCTGTCTGTAAAATTTTTCAACCTAAATTGTAGTGTAAAACGAGGGTACTCGATAGGCAAACATTACGAGTTATTGACGGCTAAATCTGAAACATCGACCACTGAAAATGCATGAAAGCATTTGAAATCTTTCAAATGAGTTTTTGATGCAACTTTTATTGTATGGTGATAAATATCTCTCAAATGACCTCAACAGAAATTTACTCGAGCTTACTTTGCAATACATTCATGCAACTGAGCGATTCGATTAATATCACCGTAGAGCCACTAAATCGTCACTTAACCACCAAGTCCATTTTCGTAAAGTCTCCTGTCGCAGAGTCTCGTTCCCTCTTTTCTTTGTGCGCCTGTTTCATATTTGATGTTAGGGTAACGTAATGATTATCCATCTTGACTATGAAATATAACAGCAAAATCAACGTCCAAATTTTCCACTATAACCACTATCATCACCCATGTTGGCCTGAAGGCCATTGTGAAACTGGCTCAAGCATTTATTCGTAAAAAAGTTTTTCCTTCTTCATATTTAGCACTTTGTATTTAATGTTTAGTTGTATTTTTAGGCCTTAATTAAATGCCAGGGGGTAGTCATGATGTTAAATGCCAGGGGGGCTCCTCCTGGCACCGCATTTGTAGTGTCTTATAGAAGTTCGTAGGTAGTGTTGTTGGTAATTTAGTTATTGTAAACTTTCACATTGAATATAAAAAAATCCATTGCATGAGATACAGCCAGGTTCCAAATTTGTACAAAAGTCAGTGTAAATGCCATGACCTATTTCCTTGAACTAAATGGCTTCAAAGAAATTTGAACTATTTCGCCATAAATCTTCATTTGGACTTCTCGACGAAAGATCAAAAAACTTTCATGAAAACCATAGTTTATTGTTATCTAAAATAGGCCGTCAAATATAAGCCCGTCACTATTCTGGTTTACGATTTAGAAATTAGAGGACGTCACATCCTCAAATGTTGAACTATAAAATACGCTGTAATTTCGAAAAAAGAACACCAAGATTTGTTGGCAAAAGTATCTTTTAAGCCATTCAGTTGAAAACATAAGTCATACGAACTTACACCAACCTTTTTACGCCGACTCGAAGCTTTTGAACCAATGCCAATAGTTACAAAACAGTCTATCAAATTTCCTGAGCAAAATGAATGGATTTGAAAGAGTGGCTATTGATAGACCTTTTTACTTAAAAGGACGAGTCCGGGGTTGGTATAATTGATAATAAAATACAAGATAATAATGTTAATAATTGTACATCATACTTTCTCCAACTATTTTTGTCTTCTCCTTGTGAAATTACGTACTGAGTTAAGCATAGTACATTGAAATGACGTCATCGCAACAAAAACGAGGCTGTCCTATTGTTTTTTGCCTCTTAATCGTTGCTAGCCTCTTTATCGTGTGCACTTTCAAGAAGATGGTGACATAGAGACAAGATGTGGCCTCGATTGTCAAAACGTTTTTGGAACTGACAGCCGTTGGAATGCTCAAAATTTGAAGCAAAGGTAAGAATTCATGTCAGTAGATGATAAGTTTCATTTGCAGCATTAATCATACCAAACCAACAAAGGACTTGTCCCATAAGTAAATAAGCCTGAAATGAGCGAGACTCTTCTGATAAAAGGCGGATCTTCCAAATCCAAATAATGAGGACTGAAGCTCTTTCTGCCGACCCTTGATCAAAGTAGAAGGTCTGTTTCACGAGATAGTAAAAGCATCCGCGTAACAAAATTACGTTATAAAGAAGCTAAAGACCAAACATTTATTAGTCATCCTCATAAATGCCAAACTTTTGCTTCGAAGTCGCGACAACCCATTTTTAATTCAAATTTTGCAGTTTCACTTTGTCTCCTTCCAGAAGTCAGTTAATATTGGCCAAAATGTGCAACTATGAATCATGCATCGATTTGAATGAAACAGCAATAATGTGGAAGCAGAAAGCCTCACTTACTTGAGAAACCTACTTCATAACAACAGATCTTGCCAGAAACAAAGCAAGTATGACATTCCTCCAAGGGGAAACCCTGATGATATTTGCGCGCCTGTTCTTCTTTGAAACATCTTTGAAACTGTGTACTCTATAGGTTGTTCATTTATATTCAAGTAAGTGTTGCTGCCTTTCTGATCGTAAAAACTGTAAAGTAACTTTAAAAGATAGCTTCCAGGTAAAATTATCCAAAAACCTGCAGCGATATGACCAACCTCAGTGAAATACGTTTCTTCATCTAAGTTAGCATTTAAGCTTCAAGATGATTTGTAATTCATTCAAATCGGTCCACAATGCAAACCGATGCAATAACACCCAGTATTACATCAAAAGAAAACTGAATTGAAACTTACGCTTTTTCATGCATCAGAGAATTCTCCAAAAGTATTCGTTGAGATTTTCTCTTGTCTATATTTGGTCCTTTGTCAATATTTGGTCCTGACACGACACCACCTTGCATTTCACTTTCTTTTTTCTTCTTCTTTTTGTCTTCCTTTTTCTTCCCTTTGGTCTTCTTTCGTTCAGGTCGCTTCGGTCTATCATCCTCTTTATTACAACTAGCCTGAACAGGATTATTAGGCAACGAAAGATCATCTTTTGACGAGCCATGCAAGAGTTCCTTCTCCATAATTTCTAGTTCTGTAACTGAATCGACATGCCAAGTTGTCCGTTTCGATGGCAGTTTCGATAAAAATCCTTTTACGCCTGATTTACTACCGGAGTTCTCTTTTCGCTTCTGAACTGGCGATGCGTTCATCATTGCAACTTTTCGTAGAGAAACCGGCGAACTAGGCTGCCTTTTAAGGACCGGTTTATCAACCTCCCTCGCAGGGACAGATTGCGATCTAGGATGCATTGACTGCTCTAACGACTGAGACAAGAACTGCAGAGCCTGCATGCCAGGGCTGTCTAATGACGAACTAGAATGTCGTTTGACAATTCCCGGCGACCTGTGATTGCCATTAGCGTCCTTTAGCAGTTCTGACGGTGCTTCATCACTAAACGAGCGATAATGAACTCCTTCTACCTTACCTCGCAAATCACTCTCCGACTGACAGCTTCGTAGACCGTGTGACCGTAAACCAGGTTTCAAAAGACTACGATTGATGATTCTATGACTACTAAAATCTGTTTCCTCTACCATGGAAGCAGCCCTTGAGAAATTAATCGCTTGATGATTATGCGATGGATCACTACAATCAAACACGCGGCTAATTAAATCACATTGAATCGCTATCTCCAGACTCTCATTTGTACAATCACTTTCAGAGACACTTGATTCACCTGATTCACAATTAGTCTGTATTTCTTGATCAATCATTCCTTTATCAGTAGTGATTAAATCAGTCTGAGATTCACTATCAATGTGTTCTGATACAGTTTGTGATTCGTGATCAACCATCAATGGAGCTATATCCCCCATATCAGTAGCATCGTCGACAATAGATTCCTTTAAATCCATCGTGTCTTCAAGTTCTAAAAAGAAACTCGGTGTTGACCTTCCCATTGCATTTTCACCCTGAGAAACTTCATCCAATTCCATAATGTCTCTTTGTCGATTCTTAAAACTATTGTCACGTGATAACATTCCTCTTTCGGTACTCACAGAGGTACTCGACGACGAAACAGAAACCGAAGTCGGTTCTTGCGACGGTCTGGATGCGTACGAATACCTTTTATCATGTGGGCCGTCACTGTGACGCCGCCGAATGGTCGTCTTTATTTGTGATACCTCTGGTGCACTTGCCGATGACTTGATCTGTTTTCGTATTTCATTTCGCAATATTTCAGATCGTGTTAAAACAGTATCTGAGGACGTGCTGCGGAAACTTTCATTACGTCGAGCTTCGGCTTCGCTAGGAGGCGAGTCTAACCCCAGAGATCCTGAACGGCTTCGCTGTTCGTCCATAAATGACGTGATGTCTTCCATACCCTTACTAGGAACTATCATGGAAGTTGGCCGACTACCCTCCCAATGTGATAAACTCTTTCGAGATTTCGTAGACTGATAAGTAAGACCTTCGGCTAGTGACGAAATATCATTCGCTTTCTTTTTCGAATCAGAAATAGAGCGAACAACTTTATTGCTGGAATCGAAGCTTTCCGATAATTTCGACGTCTCGAGATGTGGACTCGTAACTCGTCGAGGCTCGATGGAGTACGATCTCGGTTTTCGTTGATCAGCCAGTTGATCAGTGACGACAATTGACGGATGCATGTCAAAATAGGCATGATTATACGATTTCTGTTGCCATGATGGACGACGCTCTTGATTCGGTGAATGGTGAGGACTCGGGTGATAAAACTGTGACGTTAGATCATCGTCAAAGAATTCATAGGTTGAACCATGTCCTGCTCTAGCGTTGTTGTAACGGCGCTGCGAAGGAAAACAGAAGTTATCTGAGATTCTCATTAGTTAAAGAACTGACAATACATAAAATGCCTGATGTTACGACAACAATAGAAACCGGTATTGAAAAAATTGATTTCGTAGATCGAAAAGAAATAAGACATCTAAAAATCGACTCCTTCTTGCCCCGAGTCATAAATCCCCAAGGTTTCATACAATACTATACTTGTGAGAATACTTACAAACTAATTCTTTAAGACCTCTACCATAACCAAATATCAAATACAAATAAAGGGCACACTGAACCAAATCTTTCCCGTCAAGATAATAGGAAAGCAAAACAAAACAAACTGTCTGACTTACTGGCAATTGTCAAATTCTTATTGGCGTTTGCAATGCTAGTTGATACTGGAGCGCTTGCGGTAAAGGGTACGGATGTCCCCTTGAGAATCCGTAAACCTTCATTTTTTGTGAGAAAACCAGCTCGTTCAACTTCAAAAAACAAACGTGGAAGGTAAATCATAAACTCCTTGGCCTAGCAACCAGCAACACGACTCTAACAGCAGCTTGTACGGAAAACAGACAGTTAATCTGTATACAGCCCTCCAAAAAAACAGACAACTTCCCTTGGACCTTAAAAATAAATAAGAATACTCTTTAAAAGGTCGCATGTTTATCATATGAATCACTGTCTGAGCTCGTCTCATCAGTACCAATGAAAACAAAATCAATAGATATTCCTAGCCACTAACTGTGCAAGCCAAATAAGACCCTCACCTTTGCTTTCTCAATACTCTGTATCCATTTGACCTGCTCTGCGGGCGGTGCTTGTAGAACGAACGCAGTCACTAAAGAACCATATTCATTTAGGTAGATGAATAGAAAGCCTCCTGTACGGAAAGATAACATCCGTTGTAGAGAAAAATAAACATATTTTCAACTATATTTATTGCAACAGCACCTTTTTGCTGTGATGGGAAAAGGTTCTTTGTTTAGGAATTACTCCATAAAGGGAGCTATCAGAACTTTTTGTGAGGGAGAAAATAAAAGCTCTTGTAAGAAACTTGACGCAGTAAATCCCGCATATAAGAAACAGATATACCGGAAACTGTAGTCTGCCATCATGAGGAATTTTTTCTCCTTTATAAGGAAGCAGAAGCTTGATTATTTTTTCAATCTCTTATACATCGTAGAAAGTGAAATAAGTTTTACTGCAATGTCAACTGGCTTTCCTATCTTTCTAATTTGATATTTTGACACATGAAATCATATACAATTATAAGATCTCTTCATTTCATTTCATGTTTATTATTTTTACATGGTAGCTGCATCAGTCGAGATGACTGTTTTACAGGGGGCCGTGTCAAACTTTACAATATTATTAAGTAAGAAGAAATTGATTAAAAGCTACATCTATGTTTACTATAAACAAAATGGAAAACTATTAGAATTGGGTTGAGAAAGGCAAATTACTCTTCAACCTACTATAAAAAATGCACAGGGAGAATGCTTTTCTGATATCCAAATGTAATTAATTGCAAGTCTTTGCACCCCAAAACACATGGCTTTAGATCTATAATTCTAATGCTGGAAATTTCTGAATCCGCTGAAGTTACAACCAAAGAATAATAATCATACTCTTATCTACATTTATGGCAGGACACATTGTTACTGTGATGAGAACATGTTCACTGTTATAATATCAACTACAGATAAAGAAATTCCCAAGCTTGTTATTATGTTGGGGAATGAAAACATTACTATGGAGAGAATAAAATTCACTGGAGCCTGCAGGAAAAAGAAAACAATGTCTTTTCATGTTCAACTGTAAAAGATGCTTCAACTGTGCTTTGTTCCTAGATGTGCCTTGTTTCTGAAATTTGATTCCAAATAGATAAAAGTAAAGATAAAGCTGCACTTCCAAGTCTAAGGCAGAAAACAAAGCTTAAATAAAAATATCCGCTGGGCATCATAAGGTCCATTGTATTTCGAAGATCAAAAACATGGTAACCTGCCCTCATATGAATCCCGTTCATACTGAGTCCACTTATAGATGTGAATAGGAAAAACTCACGTACTCCTGGTCAAGTAGAGGGCACTGGGCCGGTCTGCCTTTGGAGTCATGTGGATTACAAATACAAATTACGCAATCACACCGTTCTGGATATGAATCAACAACGCTAAAGATTTTGGCAAAATGAGATAGTTCAGTTGATACAGCAACTGCCTCCATTTCCCGAATTCGAAGCTCAATTTACCATAGGTTTCAAAACTTTCCGTTTGTTGCAGATCTTAGATTCAGCATCGAAATGAAAATAGTAAGCGGGATTATGTTCCCAGTTTCCACAAACTCAGCTTTTGTTGACTGAGAGATGTAGCGTCTGACCCAGGGATGCAATAAAAATTGTGAGCTGCTTCTAAACCACGAGAAAAACTCGTTAGATGTCAATAAAGTACATACCAGATTCTTTGAGGGGTCGCGTAATTATCTTGTTGAGTCTAAACGGCTAAAAGGTAAGAAGATACATGGCTTTAAAAACACGAGTTTCGTGAAATTTCATCAAAGAAAGTATAGGTGACCACCTTTATGAAGAGTGCAAAATGAGTATTGAATAATCAAAGGATGACTGGATATGTTAGAAAATGAAGTGAAAACTGGGTTCAACAACAGGATAGTTTGTTGAAAGTATTTGTCTGAAATTGGTTATAGCAAAACGTTAGAGAAGATCCGACAGAGATGAAGCAAGGATTTGTATACTTAAGATGGTATTCTATTAAAATTCTTCCATAGTCTCTCATCTTTCATAAACCCCTACTTTACATAAACAGTTTGCTTTATGTAATTTTTCGGACATTTATACATACCTGCTTTAAGATTTTGAACTTTTCATTGCTGCGTTTTCCCTTTGTTATCAAGAAAATATCCGTAAACAGGAAACAATAGACATCAGTCTGCAAAGAGAAATACGTCAAACAGATCACAAAATTAGCCAAAGAGATAGTCCTGTTTGAAAACTACAATAATTTGATTAAGGCAAATTTCTCTTTCTTTGCAAGTGAATCAAGGACCAAATCATTTTCCCATATATGGCATGGCTTTCAGATTTACAAATATAGCGCATTTTGGGGCTGCCTGGTGTTGAATCATACTGCAAAAAGCATTGATGATAACCAAATCAATGTGTGTGTATGTGTATCATAAATAACATGGACAATTGTACACTATCACTTGCGACTTCAATGATGATACAAAATTTGAAAATTTGGCTCGAACGCAAGATTAACTCTGTTGCTTAAAAAGTATGGCTCAAAGAAGGTTTTCAAACAGCAATTTTTTTTAAACCTTTCTAACTATTGCGAGCAAACCTGTTATCATGTCAAATTATTTTTGGGTCATTCACAAAGCACATAAACAAGAAATCTTATGATAGGCATGATAATCAAGTTTTGGTAAATTTTAACTTGAAGAATATGCTTTGGCGACAACCGGTAGTTTAATCTAACTGAAAGCTGTTACGGTTAGCAAGCGGACTCTGAGTATTGAGCTTGTGAGCTGATTGCGTTAGATTTTCCGGTTTCCATAAAGAATAATGAAACTCAATGTAGAAAATTTTACTATTCTGGAGAAGGCCACCAATGATCTATTGAATTTTGAGAGTTTATTAATTTTGCGTGATAGACCGTCCCTAAACGCACAAAACTCATCAATACTGATCCCTGGGTATTTGGCTTGTTTATCACCTACTTGTTTTTCCCAAGTTGTCTTGACTGACCAGTTAAACCGGTTTCATAATCAGTGCTATATAAACAGCACGTGTGTTTTGATTAATTAGCTGAGGATGGCACGAGTTTAAAGGCATTGAGTCTATATAAATAGCGCTCTCATGACCAATATCAACTTCTTTTTAATCATGAAACAAACGTTGTAATTCAATCCCTATTGAAAATAAACCAAAGAAATTCCTTCGGATAATGCCGGGATTAAGAAGTCTTTGGTCTCCACTGCTAATGACTTTAGCAATATTGTGCAACAACAAAGGGCCGTCAGCGGTTTGTCAGCAAAAATTCAGGACAGGGTTAACGCTCAACTATTCATATGGACTCAATTCCTTTAAGTGCCGAAACGTTCTGTAATTATTTGATCATGTCTTAATTTATCTAATAATGTCTTAACTACTGATTGTCGCTAACATGGATATGTCTTAACAACTGGATTGTCGATTTTTCTACATGGATTCGTCATTACTAATATTACCTGGATACGTCGTCTTTCTATCATGTCATCCTGAGTGTTAATGAAATGAAACTGTTCGTCGTGACACTTGCAATAAAATTTCTGTTCAGTTAACAAAATAGACACACTGGGTTTCAGAAAAAGACAAATGCACAAGCTGCTAGTAAGAAATTAGAATTAGCTTCCAATGGATTCTAAAATTCTCTCACAGTTACTTTCACATTAACTTCATAGGACTACCTGACATTGATGAAAGAGCTTACTCTGTTCTGCTTCTCTGCAAGTTTCATTGCCCCTTCCATGAGCACACATCTATGCTCTTGTGCAGATAAGAACGGAACATTGCAGTTCAAGTCAAATGACGAGTAATCAGCGAGTATCTGCAAAGAAAACCATGACGATGAAAATGATAAAAAACAAGGGATGCAACACAAAAATGCTCAACATATGGCCTAAATCCTAAAAACATTATCTGGGAAACACATCTTTATCAAGATCCCTGTTTTTATAGATAAGATGGAAGTAGCTTTGGGGATCAATCCATATAACACAACAAATGACTTTTTAACATATTCATATCCAGTACAAGCTCTATTTAGCCCTTCTCTATCCAGTCCCCCCACCCTAATCAACCCCTCGATCCTAAGCCAACATTTTAAATTAGCCCCCTCTATTAAGCCCCTCTACTTATATCAAAATGCCACAGGCTAAGACATTTCATCTATTTACATCAACATGTTTCATGTTAATTTTAATATGGTTTGGGATAAAACTGTATCGAATATGTGTTTTGACTCGTAAAATCATATGTTTATTCAGCTAAATATGGGGTAGAAGAACTAAAACGTTGGTATCTATATCCTTGTCATTTATTTTGTCTTCTCGTAATTTGCATCCGAACCTCTCTACAATGTCTCATTAAGTACCTTTTCTACTTTATCTACTTGTTATTCAACATGTTGGGAATTTTATAAGAACACAAGAAATTGGACTGTTTATAGCTTGTTTGTAAGATAAACAGTTGACAGACCAGGCAATAACGAAGCTAGGCGATTCAGTTAATAAGTAAAACACATGAGAATTTTATATTAACAATCACTCAGGCTACGTATAGAGATTGTCTTATCTGTCTTCCAGTATGATATATACACAAAACAGTAGCCTGGAGAAGTTATCAGCTCGTTAGGAAATGATTTAAAAGGTTTTAAAACTTTGCCTCTGGAGAACAGCTTAAAAAAGTTGGATACTCTAATCCAAGTCTACTTTATGGATTTCTAAAATCTAACATCACTTAAAACTACGTCAGGATGCAGGAAGAAATACCGTCAAAGTCGAATTTAGTTTACCAACGACAACATTTGATTTCGTCATATTTCACCAGCCAAAGGCACGGTCGAGAAAGTCTTCGTTGTATTAAGTATTGTCGTGGTTTTACCAACTGAATCAGCTGTCAGCCGGTACACCTCTGAAATGCCGCCTTTACGTAGACTGACGACGTGATTCCTTGTATTCGTTCAACATTTATAATCTGATGTTTTAATTTTACTCATACAAAGGACTCACGACCAAACAGATTCTAAACAGGGAATAGAATTTTACGAAAAATCAGAAGAAACTTAGAACATCTTCCATCCTACGAACGTCGAAAGAGAATTCTAACGTCTCTTCGAATGTCACTTCGAACGTTGCTTCGCTGCGAGAAGTCGAACTTTGAACTAATGAGCCAATCAAACGCTACAAATAGGCACGTGGGTTGACCATATTAAGAAAGTAGCGATCTGATTAGTCGCGCCGTGAACGCGGCGGACTTGGCCTAATTAGACCCTGTATTGAAGTGTAAGGACATAAGTCCCCCAACTGAAGCGATAACAACAACAACAACGAGCGTAACTTAGAGGGACTTATGTAATGTAGTCTAGCCTTTACGTAAGAAAACATTGTTTTGTGCCTTATGCAGCATCTGTATCGGTTTTTCAGGAAGCCCAACCTTACGCACTAATTGCTATCTTAGAAATCAATCTTCCTGTTTACAATTTGCAACTATCCCAATACTCATTAAATGACAATGGAAACAATCTGCATAAAAAGTTTTAATTCTATATCCTATTATATGCAGCAAACAGCGGTAGTATCACATTTAATTTACCTGCCAACTCTTCTCGGAGACACGAAAAGACTCTTAAACAAGGGTCCAACCCTAATATACCATGGCAAACAACAACAATAAACTGGAATGTGAAAGATTTGGCCCACAAAAATTCCTTGTTGGGCTTGACTTGGCCACTCAACAAGGAAGCAATTTACAGAAAGAATGATCTCTTCTGCTATCAAATTTTTGTTTTAACATGCATACATTCCAGAGACATCTAGTTTTTTCAAAGCACTCTTGCTTCAGTACTAAATGTTTTTTCCATAGCCTTTCGGCAGTATAAAAAGCTTGTTCCAGTCTCGGGGTAGAACTTTGGCAGCAGAATAAACCATTTCTCACAACTGTACCTGAAAAAGCCTAGAAGCCATGGTTAAAAAGTTTAAGAACCTAATGTTAAATCTTTGATCCCGTAGACCAAAAATTTTCAGCGTGTACTTTCCCTTGTCTTCATATCTTTTCTACCAATGGGGTTACAAATACCGGAGTTTCAAGCGATGAATACATAGGACATGTCGTAAAAGCGTGAATGGTGTGAACAAACCTTTTCTACTTCATCATTGACTGGCTCAACAGGCATATAAACATCAAGTCTTTCTACAACAGCTTGTGTTTTCTTCTGTTCATGTCTGATCCTTAATGCTGAGTTTATTCCAGTGACAAAAGTTTCTACGTTATGGATCTGAAAAATTGAAGATGTAAATTTCTTCACATACGTAAATGTCAGCTTCTGATAAATTGAAATTCTTAATATGCCCTTTGAAGACTCTCCGTGTCTGGCAAAAAAATTAAGAATTAGAACAAAGACAAACGATTAAATTCAACAATAGATAAAAAAGGGGGTCTATATTTGTGGTTCTGGGTTTGATGTTGGGTGGCTTAAAATGATTAAAGCCGTCACTTCTCAAGTGAATTAAGTCAAGCGAAAAAGGGAAAACTATCAGTAGAGAAGAATGGCCATGTAATGAAGAAAGACGTTACAATACCGAATGAACAAAAACCCCAACATTTTCAAACAGCTACAGGCTATGCACTTTTAAAGGTAGTAATTCACTTCTTGAAAAGATAAAGGGTTTATCCCTTGTTGAATATGGCCTAGGAATAAGAATCCTATATGCTCCGCTTCTGCCTCCTCTTGACACAATGTACCAGCTGTCCTCAAAAAATACTTCTGTTTGAAAAATCACTCAAATTTAAAGGGAATAGACATAGTTATATCTCGTAGTCACTATGAATAACCTAAAGAAAAGGCCTACGTATCCATTGTTTCTTTGGCTCCTCAATGAAGCCACGCGTGTTGAAATTATCAAATTCAAAAGATTATACTTTTAACTTGGCCCGAGCCAGCTTTTAACCATGTCGATTACCTTTAAGTACCAGTCCAATCTCCAACTTTCGCTTTTTGTAAAGTAGATCAAGAACCAAATTTTTTTCCTACAGATCACTGATAATGCAATTGGTTCTGAAATGACTAAGTTTCGCTATCTTTGGGGCTGCCTAGTTTCAATTATAATGCAAAATCAGATTGATGAGTTTCAGGTAAATTTCTTCGTGCATATTAAGCAGTTCATCAGGTCATAAATGACAGAAACAAACGCACAATAACATTAGACATCTCGATCATAGTAAATCAGACAATTTTGGCCTTTACGGTAATATGGACTATTTTTTCTGAAAAACTATAGCTGAAAATTAAGTTTTTCGATGTGAAACTATTTACCTTTGATTACTGGAAAACAGAACTTTTATCATTTTGAAATATGACTGAGTCATTGACAAAACAAATCAAAAAGAAAATTTATCATATGCTTAACAATCGAGTTTTTGTGAATGACTGCATCGGAA
Organism: Aurelia sp. 3 sensu Dawson et al. (2005); assembly: GCA_964020215.1. Classification (NCBI taxonomy): domain Eukaryota; kingdom Metazoa; phylum Cnidaria; class Scyphozoa; order Semaeostomeae; family Ulmaridae; genus Aurelia; species Aurelia sp. 3 sensu Dawson et al. (2005). The sequence goes on from OZ026584.1 coordinate 6,626,704, forward strand.
TACTTTTTGGGACACTGGCAACTAAGTAGTTGGAAATACCAGGAGGGCTGGAAAAAAGTTCCCACTTTTGAAAATTCATGGAATCAAGAGTACTTCACAGATTTGAATGATTCAAATTCTAATTGAAAGCCGAAATATTAAAATACTTTTTTATTTTTCTCGCTGTCTTACCAGCACTGGAAGTATCGCATAATCTAGCTTTACAAAAACTCCATGGTTGCAAAATCCTTACACAGAAAAATACGCAATGGACGTTTCACCTCTTTCAGGAGTTATACCACATCAATTTTCTAACAAATACTAAAAAATTTCAGTCCCATTGCAATAAATGTGCAGTAGATATCTCTCACCCATGAATGATTGCATTTTCCTTATTGATCTGTGTGAGGAGTACTTCTTGATTTGATCAATGTTTTAGGCCATTTTAGGTCATTTTGCAACCGTGAAACTTTTATAAAGTTAGACTTGCCGATACTTCTAGTGCTGGCAAGACAGCGGAAAAAATCACAAGCATACTTCGATCTTTCAGCTCTCAACTAGAATTTGAATCATTGAAATCTGTGCAGTACTCTTGGTGCAATGAATTTGCAAAAGTGGGAGCTTTCTTCAGGCTCACCCGGTAGTTCCAATTGGCTCTTGAAGAAAAGGAATCCGCTTACATACCATTTCTTGGACCATCCTTTTGTCATCATGATCATGCGTTTTCTTTAAGATTGCTTTGAGCAATAATGGATATTTAGTGAGTCTCTGCATTGGTTTCACCAACAGATCTGTCAACTTTAGTCGATTGCATAATTTGTGATTTTCACACCACTGAAAGCAAAATGGTAAAATATGTCTGAATGAAAGCGACGTGAGGCAAACTTCACCTTTAGTTATTGCCAGCTGCTTTACCTACTGTCTAGGAGCTCTAAATCTAAACCCTGCTAATTTCTAGATGTTTATATGATGCGTCTTAAAGCATGAATTTTCATTTTAAGTTTGTTTCAGCAACTTGCAAAATGTTAAATTCTCAACAGAGCCATCAGGATCGTCCGTCTGTTGCATGTAAAAAGCTACCCCCCGTTCTATGATCCTTGAAAATTTTCTTAATCAGGCAAGAAATCTTTAAGACTTCGGTCTCTGTTAACATTCCACAGTTGAGAATATTTGTTAGCATGCACCAAGCGAATTAATTTCTTGAAAGCAGGAAGAAGAGTACCACAAGCATGCAATCATGCAGTATCGCTTTTGCATTAGTGGAGGAACCAAGCTTGGAAAAGATTCAGTGAACTATCGTTTTAAAAACGATCTCCAATAATGATTTATCCTTAATAGCAGTATATATATTAACTGACTTTGTCTTTCAAATAAACTTTTCTAGTTAATGATACTCCTGCGTGATCACAGACGCTAACATTAAAATAGCGATTTGCAGTTCACATTGACATAAAATGTAATTGCATTGAGTGCAAACAGGTGGAAATTTTATAATAAATATAAATCAAAACCTACCGTTAAATAAGTCCTGAATTTTTCGTTCTCATTTCTATTGTCTTTCAAGTATTGCAGGCATTTTGCTTCTTCCATGCAATATTTCATGTATGGCCTGAATATCTCACCAAACTAAGAGAAGACGTGATGCATCAAATTCATAGCAGTCATTATTAACAGGTCATAAGTAATCAAATAAGTCATGGCAAGGCTTTGCTGCTCAAGGGACTTTGTTAACAAAAGGCCACCCTTGAAACAACACCATAAGCTTGTGTATCGTCTGCTCCCGACACCCAATCAATTACACATAGCACTGACCGCACAAAGATTTTACATTCCTGTGTGCCACGACTGCATGACCTTAGAAGAAAAGAGCTTTAAGACACTTACCAATACCTAACTATCTATTTAGTTCCAAAACATGCTGGAACGCTATCGACCAAACACATAAACGCTGGTAGGATCGACCAATACAACAGCAATTTGACTAGAGCAATGATGGGGAAACTCCTTCCAGGTCGGGCTCCCCGTAAACAGTCAAACCTATGACAAAGCCATATAAAAACATACATAACCATGCGATGATGATGCTAAAAACGATATAATCCTGGCAACTCAAAAATTCCTCACGAAGCAATTAAAACTGCTAAGGAACCTCGCCATTTTGGAAACAAACAAAGACGACAATGCAAGGATACTTACTCGGGCAAAGGAATCGTAAAAGACGCACGGCGATAAGGTCTCTTTTTCCTCTCGTGCCTGAAAAGAAAAGTGATGACTGTATTTTCTGATCCACTAATGTTCTTGTCGTTTGGAGAATTAATGTACAGAAGGGACTAAAAATTAACATCCTGCAGACAATGAAGCAAGGAGAAAAGTTTTCCCATAATCTCCTACGTATAGGTTTTCGAAATGCCCATGTTCAAATCTTTAGGTCGAAATCTAGGCGAAAAGTGAGGACTGCAAAGAACAGTAAAAATTCTTCATTAGTCACTAGTGAAAAAATCCTTTCTATCTTACATGTATCAATCCAAATGGACTGAAGATGCCTAATAATAACACTATGAAACTTTACTCACTTTTTCGATGATAGGCTTCAGGTATTTTGACCAGAGAAACATGTTAGCTTCCCAAACTTCTGTAATATTTCCAAACAAGCAATCAATGTCGATCTAGGATAAAAAAGACCACCATGATGTGACCATGATTCTGCATGCAAAAGTTACTATCTTTCAATGTATGCTGTATCTAAACGCAAGTATGATCTAAAGTGGTGTAAAAACTAAAATCCTGACCATTTCAGTTGACCGAGAACCTTATTTTTCCCTGTCAAACGCATTGAGGAGTTCGATTTCCATTCAATTTGCACCTGTTTAAGAATTGGATCTAATCAGCAATCTTTAAAGAGAAATTATGAAATTTACAGATTAACTAACTAGTCTACAAATGCCCTCGGTATCATGTTGTTCTTTGCAGTTGCTACGTAGGGCTTGTTCATTAAGTTTTTTATTGATCTAAAAAAACGTTAAAATACAAAATAGATACATTTCTATTTACCAGCCAGAGCGGTGAAGGACACTTGGTCATCTGGTCTCCACTGTGGCCGGCACTTACAATTCAATTATATATGAAACTATACTATATACTATATATATGAAACAAAAAAACTAACAAAACATAAATAGGTAAAGGTAAACATAAATAGGTAAATAGGTATTGTTATGAGGTGATATACTGGCCGAGTCAAAAATGCCCGCCGACGTGTGGCACATAGAAAATTCTTGAAGTTTCCTCTAATATTCCGTCTATTAAAAAAGTGCTACTCAAAAGGGTGGCTGAAAACAATCAACTGAAGATGACATGTCTCAGCAAGGACGACATGCCATAAACAAAGTAATAAAGCGGTGCTTGTTATATAATACAATGGGGATGTTGTTGTCAAATTTATACCAGAGCTTCTAAATTGTAGGATGAAAAATAAACTATTCCTTGTCAAATTTCTACTTTCTATGAAATAGCTAATCTACACTAATCTATTGCGAATATCAAATTCAAAGAATCTGATACTAACCTCTTGTAAATGCCCCTCTTTTTGAAGATTTTCTAAGCTTCGTAGAAATAACTAGACAAAGAGAAACCAAAACATCAGCGATAACTAATACACCAAATGAGCTGCTACGTTAAGAAAATACTACTTCAATGGGACAAAGCGAAAACGATGCGCGGCTGCGCACTAAAAGTCTTAAAAAACGAAAGATGGAAGAATACAACTCACGCCATCGAAAGTCTGATCGAGGAAAAAAGATTAAATGTTTTCGATCGTAAAATGCTTATTTGCGGCAATTTATGCACGGAAAATATTGATGATATGGTACACATCTCGTTCAGTTTTCTTTCGTCTTTCTTCCAACTGCAAAAACATTCATGTGTATAAATTTCTTATTTATGCGAAGATGAAATGGCTGGTCACAGCTAAGCAGCGACAATTTCGAAAGTATTCATGTCACAAAAGTCCCAAAAATAAGACCGTTTTGCATGAGACTGCAATGAAACCAATAGACGATATAGCTGTTCTAAAAGAGAATCTGAATCGAGTGATATCTTCATACACTTTGAAGAACTTTCTAATGTGCACTTAAGCCACTCAATCGAACCTCTCGTATAGAAATGTTATAAACATCAAGCTATCCAGGCTCTTCTGTAGAATAGCTAAAAGGTCTAGGCATTCGTTGCCACATTATCGAAAACTTGATTGAAGACTGCTTGAAGAAATTTGAGTTGAAAGTCTCATCTTTTCTCAGAATTGCCTTTTGGCTTCAGTACAAGCAATGAACAATGGTTGAGAATGATGGCAACATTAAACAATCAATGAGACTTTTACATTAAATATTTCGCAAATGGTACTACTGCTACTCTCTACTGATAGAAATATCACTGCATCAAGACACATCCCAAAAAAATTCGAAAATACCTTGGTCATTAGGTTGAGTTTTTGTAAGTAATTTGATTCTGTCATAAGTAATTCCCAGATTGCTTCTTGCTGGTCTTTTCGCTTCTTGGTGAGATCCTGTTGAAAAGATAATACGTAAATTCAAGGGTATCTGGGAAAAGCAGCTATTCGCCACTGACCAATTTTCGATTAAACTCAGTCAGAAACTTTTCCAGCTGTAGATGCTCGTTCTTACTATTAACCCATAGCTTGCAAAATTAAATATTTTTAAGGGGCTGAAAGCAACTTAATCTTAGCTATCTTGCCTTTCTCAGTAGCGAACAGAAAATATAGTAGCATAAAATGCTTTGGTCAATGAAGATATAGATAACGTTCAAAAAATAATGCAAAGAATCATAACACTTTGATCACTATTCACCAAGCCAACGATTAATAAATACATTGTGAAAGTCTTTAATGTTGCAGATGTCCCTTTATTAGTTCCCTTCCATTGTAGCCATATTGTCTGGACTAAGAAACGGTACTTCAGTCTTCAGTGAAAAACGCCAGTTTATAGTCACTGTTCGACTGCTTGGCATCTTTGCACTGCTAAGTTATTCAATCTATTACCAAATAAAGTTATCCCACGGTTACAATGCATATAAAACTGATGGCCTTGATATTCTGTCTTGCTGTAAAACTCATTGGATCTCTCTTGATGAGTAAAGATATACCAAAACTCACCGGAGGGTAGTCCATCACCATCGTCCATGATTCTTCCTGAAAATACGAAAACACAACTTGCTTACAAAGGTTGTTGAAGATGGGAAGACTTAACGGAAAGCATAGTCCAGAAATTAAGAAGCCTGTGGGTTTTTCTGGCAGCTTACTTTTAAACACACGCATGAACAATGACTTTTACAGATTTTTCTAGAATTTCGCAAAGGAGCTCTTTTGACAGCAACAAGTTCCTCGTATTCATATAAAACAGCAAGCAAAAGGCACTCCAAGGATGCACTAGAAACCTGTTTAAATATCTAGCTAACCCTTTACACAGTTTTGATGTAAATTTAATTTTAAGTAGAGGATCATGCAGTGTAGATCCTTAAAATTGAAATCGGCAATGGATTGTGCCAATTGACGATGTTCCTCCACGTCCTATCACTAATCGACCAATCAAATCAATCGATATTCCAAAGGGTGTCACAAAAAGTACTCCCCATTGAAAAGTTGCCAAAATTCGATTATCAAGCCTCCATCATGAAATTTTTCCTCTGATCGCTTTGGACAGTGAATCAAATATATTTTAATATTATAAGATTTGCGTTTTCGCATGCGGGGGCACTTCACTATTGCGTCATATGGAGGTGTGTGCTCCAAGAATTTCCGTTATGAACCAATCCCAGACTTTTGGGAGAATTTAGAGACACAATCCCAGTCAGATGCTGCTTTGGACCAGTATTTGCACTACAAAACAATGGGAAAATTGTTAATTATCCTAAACCTGGGCATTTCCAGAATTTCAAGCAAAATTTAGACCGCAATCCCAAATGTTTTTTCATAAAGTATATCCCAGAATTTTCTTGCCAAAAAGCCCCAAAACTGGCGCACATCCTCGAATGATTGGAGAGTGAAGTACTTCCCCCCTTGTTTTCGTTACTTAAACGGCATGAAATTGAAAGACCTCATTCTGAGCTATGCTCTTTGGCAACATCGTATAAATCTTGGCTAAGCGCCATCATATTGAGATTTTTCATTATCCTTCACGTCTACACTAATAGTTTGCGTGTCATTAAGCCATTCATGGCCAAACTAGAAGCTTGACGCTCAAAAGAAATTACTTTGGTAATCATCAGTAGTTGTTGCAGTATACTGTAAAATCAGACAGCCTTAACAAGAGATAGATTCACTAATTTAAGGGAAATCAAATGATCAGCTATACTTGGAAAATAATATGGCCTTTGATCTACTCGCCAAGAACAATAAATTTGAAGATCGGCCTTTAAAAAGAATTTTGGTGATTTTTCAAACAGCAATACTTTTTCGGGACACCCAGTATTAGACACAAAGGATCCTATTAAGAAGTTCCCTGGTGCGATTTTTGCCAAAATTTTCTATTCTCTATCAATGAAAAGTGCTTTAAGGTTGGATATGAAATGCATCATTGTTTACTTTGACCTAGACTTATGACGATGAGTCTCTTGTTTCCCTGTGCTCTTTGACTTGATGATGGCGCTTTGGTCAATAGAGACTCATAGTATTACTCTGAAAAATCTGGCCCTTTAGGTCCAAACTGAGCAATTTCTTCAGTACCAATCAGACTGCGAGATTTGGCCAAGAACAATGCTGTCGAATTTTCAATTCGAATGATGCAGTTGGCTAGATTTTGAACGAAGTTGCTGCGACAGGTTGTTGTAAATTGCTCTGGTTTGTTTTTGGTCTTCAAACATGGGAAATGTAGCGTTGAAAGACTTATTTTGTATTCACCAGGTAAAGTGAACTTCCTTCTTCAGATTTATACCAAGTTTCGTTCATTAAATGTCTGTTTAACGTGGTTTTTATCGCATTTTCTTTCCAAGGACTGACCGTTACGGCAGTCGTTCGATCATGATTCGATCGATCGAATGCCGAAGATAGGGCCAGGTTTTACACTGTTTCATTATTTTTTTTATATATATCATCCTAAAATATTAAAAATATACAACAACAACAACAACAACAACAGTTAAACTAGAATATGCAAAAAGAAAGAATTATGTCGTTCGCAGCGAGAAAGGACACAAGGTCATCGAGTTCCCCCTACGAACGACATATTACAAAAATTGAATACAACAATAAATCTAGTATAACAAAAAAAAAATATACACTACAAAAAATTTGGAGTACCAGGTGCGTCAAAGAAATGTATCTCTGACTCACCTGGTAAGGCGGATTTCCACTCAGTCAGTCCTTCCGACCGGACAATAGTTTACGTGGGAAAATGTCGCTCTGAATTGAATAGAATGTTGCGCGTGACACTCGAATAAGCGATTTAGGAAAGGCGGCCCTCCAGACAGCGGAATTCCCCGAGCGGGCATTATGAGTCCCTCTTGAGCAAGGTTTACCGCAGGGATACAAGGGACTCATCGTCATCAGTCTAACTTTGACCTTGGCTTTCTATTGTTATGAATATATGCACCTAGCAGGATTACTTACCATAAAAAATTCATCGGTCTCACCATCTAAATCATCCTCGTTTTCACCTTTACCACCATCAATACCATATACACTGTAGAAATCCAGAATATCGTTGAAAGTTCTTGTCACATCCTGAAACGAAATTAGTCATGATTATTACCAATCATAACGGTGATCACCAACCAATAATTAATCAACCTTAAGTCTTTTATATCAAAAACAAATGTCCTTTGTCGGTTCGTCAGAAGTCAAAGACAAATTTCCTTTTGCAAGAAAGCATCTAAAGCCAAATGAAATTAGAAAAGTAATTGGGTGTATTTCGGTGTCCCACAGATGAAAAGGATCGAAAATCGTGGAACAGATACCAGCCATCATATTCTTCTTGCGGAGGTTTAGTGACCGATGGCTTCAATCCATTTAATTAAGCAGTTCGAAAAATGAATTGTACGCCTATTGAAAACATTCGCGTGAAAAGTGGAGAGTCGCAAATAAATCTATACAAATCAAAATAACCGAAAACTTTCTTTTCTAGTGTTTTGAAGATCACGTAATACGATCAATAAAACGTTTCCTGTTACCCCATTCACACACTGAAACAGTTAAACCAACTTAATAGACCTTTTAGCTATTCTGAAAAAGAATGTGGATCGAACGATATTTCATTACGATTTGTGGAATTTTCGAATGTGCACAATGGCGATCGAAGCTCCAAAGCCATTCAATCGAACCTTGCGCATAAAAATGTATAAAAATCCAGGCTCTTTTGTAGAATAGCTAAAAGGTCTATTCAAACCAGGTTTACGTTCAGCGAATCACATTCAGTCGATTTGTTGGACTAACCGATTAGCATGCAATATTTGATAAATTGGTGTAGTTTAAGCTGGTAAAACTTGCAAGTGTGAATGGGGTGTAAGTCTTCACTGTCGATTTGCACCAAATCACGCAGGAATGTATGCTTTTCATTCCTTTACAAAACTTATAATACGAATTTCGTCCGTCAATCCTAGGCAATTGATAGTAAACAGTTTGGGGGGTTGTTTGGGTTAGATTTAGGCTCTGCAGTGCAACTCTGAAATAAGATGATCTGAACTGGAAGATACCGCCTTTGCCAGCAATGGACCATCGACCGTCTCAAATTAGATGTCGGTTGAAAATTCTACACGTAACAACAATTAAAATGCTTTTAAAGAGTAATTTTGCGTTTTCGCAAATTTCAAGTGACATCTAATCAAGGGACTTTAGTTTTGGAGTTTAAACGAAATAAACATAAAACACAGTCTGGAGATATCATGGCTCATCAGTCATTGACGATGAGAAAGGACTGAATTTAAAAATAATGGAAAAATGAATGCCAAGGTCAAAACACACCTAGTTCTTATAAAAAATGAGGAAGGTTGGTTCTTACAAAGAGATATCTGGTGTGGAGGATAGTTGAAAATCTTTCTGGATTCTGATACAAATATTTTCGGGAGGATGTACAGACCTATGCACAGCTTTAAAATGCATAACTCATGTTACTCTAGTGCAAAGTCGAATGTCACAACTTAAAGCAACCCTTCCTTCTTCAAAATATTTGCTGCATTTTAAAACTAACCCTGAGTTTGGGCACCTCGTACATTCCTGATCTTCGTTGGGGTGCATTTCTTCCATAATCGAATGAAGCATTTCTTTCATTCTCTCCCAGGTATGACAAGATATTCTTCTTCTGTTTTTGGCTCTATGGGGAAATTATCAAAAGCTTACATAACTGCTTCAAGACTGTCCATCAACTCAAAATCTTCACTGATTTATATCTGATCTAAAGTTGCCTGAGCAGGTGCAAATTAGAAGATTGGTTCCTAGCTGAGTGTAAGCAAGCAGTGGCGTGGAAGCTCATGGAAAAATTCAATGATGTTTATGGAGGTCACAAGCTTCTTACCAGCCCCTTTGTTGAAGTCTGGATCGCCAGATTACTGCCCTATTTACCACCTCTCGACGCTACTGTAAGCAGGAAAGATCCCTCCCTTCCCACAAATTCAAATTTGGGGGCTGTTTTCCATATCATGTACTTTGATATGGCCTAATTAGGTTTTTACTGCCTCGGTCTAAAACCGGTAATAATATTTTTCACAGCGCCCAAACGTTTGCCTCGCCCTCAATCAAGCCCATAGCTCACATTATCGAAGAGGTCACATTACATTCCCACTGGATAAATTTCAACGCATGACTCACAATAGAGTGACACATTGACAAGGTTGCCAAAAGAAGTGCCAAGAAGACACGCATCTAAAAATGACAGTATTCTATTCTTGGAACATCAAAAGATGTGGTATCCTGACCTTAACCGAAAATGGAGTTGTTTGCAAGTTTTTGTACACTTAATGAAAACTTCTTTCATTGGTTCATTTCCAAAAGGATCCTTGTTGACACTGCCATTTCATTTCTTCCTTACCTTAACTACAAACTTTTTGAGCTACGATTTCAAATAGTTATCACGTCGTTGCATGCAAAATACAGTAAAACCTCGAAAACAAGTAAATATTTTTTCAAAAACAGACTGACCATGTCCTTATGAACGTGGTGCTCTTCCTGCATGCATGGTTAGGTTATTACCCCCTAGGACCTTAATGACTATGATGATTACGAAACTATACAATATACATTTAATGAATGTAGGGGAGATGCATAACTGCATTCTAAATGTTAGAGGGAAAGGTAATCTGGCTTTATAAAGTGATGTCTTGTTTTATAAATTCTCTTCCAGGCTCACAAACATTCAACGTACCTATTTTGCAGGCAATGAATTTCATGACTATTAAGCATTTTAAGCTTTCATTCTTGTTAACTGTATCATCTAATGACAATGAAACAAGAAATCAGTCTCTTTTGATGTTTTCCCGAAACAATCAGTCCATAGATTCGTATTTTCCTATGTTCTTGCTTGACGGGTTTTACTGTACACTTACGCTCACTGAGAGAATTTAGAAGTTATGATCTCACGATTAGGTTCGAGCAGGATCTGATCTGGCGGCAATTTAGTCCGGCATATTTCATATTAACCTTCTTGTCGCAAAATTTACACACTCATGTACACCTGCAAAACTTCTTACCCATCCAGCACAAGATAACATCCATCCTAAAAAACAGTAAAGTATTCAAACAAACACAAACGCACCATTTCTTTCTTTGAAGCAATTTTACTGTCCTCCTTTTCCTTCTCTTTTTCCTTGTTGTATGATTGTTTTGCAATTTCGATGATTCGCTTGTCAACTTTAAGGTCGTCAATCGCTGGAATAAAAATAAAAAGTTTGTAGACCATGTAAGCCGTATGAACTTTCCTTTAGTTCCTTTATCCAGATCTTAACTTCCCTTTCATTGTGGTTTACATAAAGTATGGGCATTTCCTCTCAGGCAAAGCCTATAATCTCTCCTGTGGTTGTTTACCAGTCTAACCAAACCAATACACCCTGCAGATATTCTGCACATGAGATTGAATGGAGAAACTTCTTGTTTTGAAACATACAGATGAAATTTTGAATGCGTACGACGGTGATAAAAGCGAAACTGCCATTCACTAAAACTTTTCGAACAAAAGTATATAAAACGTATTGTTCAATGGAGACTGTTGTTTAGAGCAGCTAAAAGGTCTATGTTTCGTTCACAATTAGTGGCATGACGTAGTTACGTTACATTTTCTTGCTAATATTTCTCATATCAACCATTTCGTTAACATATACACCAATCACAAATTAATTTTGGGACATTACACAAATTCAATTTTTCCTAGAACGTCTAGTGTATCTCCTTCATTTCCGATGATTTTCCACAAAAAAAAAACAAATGAACTTTGCAACTTCTTTTCTTAAGTGGTTTCTTGGGTCGTTCCTTTGGTCTTTAGTATTTTTCATTGAACTATGGGAAGCTCGAAGTTCGCAGTTAACTGTTGCGATGATGTAAGAAATTCAAGCTCTTTCTTTAAATGCTCCTAAGCCCTCCATGACTCCGTCCTGACTTTGGAACTGATATCTAAAGGAAATTTCGTAGACATTTGCCAAAGTTTGCTCTATTTTGGTCACACAAAATTAACACATGTTCCGGTGATCTCTTTGGTTCCTCATAAGAACTATTGTCGCTTCATCGTTGTTCTTGGAAAGGGGTCAACAGGAACTTTTTGATCTCATTCAACACCATGTGCAAAGTTAAATTAATGACCGAAGTAACAATTGTTCTTACTTTGCAAGCCGCTATTTAAAACAGCAATGTGTGGGCTTGCAGCCAAAGAACCTTTCACTGCAGAGTCCAAAAATGTGACCAATGTTTGGAACATAGCTTTAATAAGCAAAGATAAACCACATCAAGCTGATGTGGTAGAATCTGTTCTGTTGTAGAAACGTCCAATAAAAACAGAAAAATAAAACAAGAATTCATACGCAACTACGGAGCCAAATATCCCATGTTTAATTGTTGCCCTTTTGAAAAACAATCAGAGCAGTGTAAATAGAAAATCAAACGCTGCTCAGTGACCAGCAAGAATGATGAAACATTGGCCCATGCAGATCTATTTGGATTTAGCAGCATCCAAAACGCAATATCACACTGTTGTACTTCAAATAAATAACATCTGAGTAAACAATCTTGCTTCAATTTTCCAATGCCATCAGATGTTTTACGATTTAAAAACTGTCTAAAGAAAGAGCTTTTAGAGTGCTTTATTGTTTTCACCTACAGGAGTAATCTTTCAATTTTGAGCTTATGCTAGACTTTGAAAATAATATGCAAGAGTTAAAAAAGCTCCAACTGCAAATTTGTCGAAACGGTGACTTTGCAGCTTCTACAGAAAGGTAAACGTCACACATTGGAGTTTCATCTTCTTTCAAAATGGAAGCATTATTTTGAAGATAAATGATTGTACTTCACAGAGGAACAAACCAAGCACCTACAGGGTGTCCTAAAAAAATTGTGTCCCGTTTGCGTGACTACTGTGGAGAGGCTATCTCAGTTTTTACACAGTTACATAGGTCAAGCCTCAACTTAGGCCCCGTTTACACGGGATCGGGTCCAAATGGGTTCGGATCCATTTGGATCCGATCCACTTTTTGAGGGGCGTTTACACGGGATCGGATCCAGAACTGTTGGCGTTTACACGGGATCGGATCCAATTGGATTTTATGAACTTTTAGCAGCGCTTAGTAAACCTTTTCTTTTATTTTAACCAGATCCTTTGAAATTTTGCACTCTAATAGACTTTGTCTCATCTCTGACTCCCCTCTTTGAAATGTCAACAAAGGATTTTAAGTTTAATCGTCTCACTGCCTATCCGTACCGGTCTGGATCCGATCCCACCCGTTTACACGAGACCTTTGTGGGATCGGATCCAAACGGGATCACCTTTGAAAGTGATCCCGTTTGGGTACGGATAGCAGATCCAAACGGGTTCGGATCCGTTGAGTCCCGTGTAAACGCAAGGCCTATCCGTTACACTTTGGGTACGAATCCATTTGGATCCGACCTCGTGTAAACAGGGCCTTAGAGTGTGAGACCTTGTTTGAGCCAATCTGACACGTGCTTGCTGATTTATGGCAGATAAGAGGCAAGATTAGAGGTTGCTTAAAAACACTTCTTTTTTTTCTCCAGCAATGTCAGAATAAAGTAAGTTTTCTAGGAAGGGGTTCTGGCATCGTATTTAAATTTTCAGTACATTCTTAAAGGTAGAAAGTGCCCTCTTATTAATAGACAACACTGCCAACCCTTTAAAAGTTTTAGCAACAATTTTAATATGACGCTAGAACCCCTCTTTTGCAAACTAACTTTATTTTGATATTGCTGGGCTGGAGAACAACAAAAGTGCTATTTTGGGGCAACCCCTTATTGTGCCTTTTCTCTGCCATAAATCAGCAACTACTTGTCAAAATGTCTCATACAAGGTCTCAAACTCTAAGTTGAAGCCTAACCTATGCAACTGTGTAGAAACCAAGATGAGTGAATCTACAGCTCCTCCACAGCAGCCACAGGAACGGATCAAGGCACAATTTCTTGGGACACCCTGTACATCTCTTACGATTGCTAAGATGTAACTGGACTTTGGTGGTTGAAGCCACCAAACAAACTGCAGAAAACAATGGACATATGTCTTAAACAATGGTGTTTACAGCTTCCTTTGCAGTACGATGACGGAGGTCCTTCAAGCAAAGTAACTGGCGTCAGATTGCAAGCAACTGGCATACCGTTTTAAAATCATTCCGTTCTGCTCAAAATTTCCAAACAAACGTGGTCTCACTCACCTCTAACATGCAAGACATTGCCACCCAGTGGATAGATATCAAACGCCAAAGGTAATGGTGTATTGGATGCATCAAGAAAGACTGAATGTGTTTCAAAGCTAAGACCACGTTGCTCATATAATGGCCAAAGTGAATCCCTGAAAACAGAAATGAAGTTATTGAATGATTAAGTTTGACATTGAGAACACTTTCACGTTAGTTAAAAGGAAAATATTAAGCGTTTAATTAGGGTTTTCAGCCGACGAATCTGTTTACGGGGCTACCGGGCTTAGTAAGTAGCATGGCACATTGATCAAAAATTTCAGTTCAATAACAGAAAAAAGTGCTCAATACTTTTTCCTTCTCCTGAGTAGAACTAATTGTTACTTACAGCTTGATTTTAACGAAGGTTATGTTCAGAATAAAAGTAAACAAAGTTAAGTGATCACAACTGCCCTTATTGCTTGTAGTGTAACTGTGTAAAGACAAACAACCAAATAAAGGATAACATAACCACTTTGATATGAACTGAATTAACCACAATGTTCTCAGCATAGCCCGTTCGTTATTAAGCCTAAAACGTACAGAAAACGAGTAAAAACCAGTAAAAACGCATTCACATGGATTAGAAATGCAATGGAAAAAGTAGAAAATATTTCCGCCTAAATTTGAGATTTCTTCTGGACAATCCTAATGTCTTTGGATAAACTGAAAAGTGTCCACTCTATTTGGAAGCGATAAATCACTAAATGTGCCTTTAAAACGAGTTTAGAAAATGCGCTATCCCATTCATAACGCACTTTACAACTGTAAGCAAAGCTTAACCGTAACATGCCACGTAATGAATGTCAATTATTCACCAACCAACGACCTCACTTTCTGATTGGTGTTTCTGATTGGTGTTTCTGATCACTTTCTGATTGGTGTCCAGCCAACGAATCGAATTTATGAAAATTAAAGCGGGCATCATTCTGTTGGAACCAGGGAGCGCCGAAGGCGCGGGAGGGGAAACGCGCAGTCACTTGCGTGAATGATGTATGATGCGCATGCGATCGAGGTTGCGCTTGATTTGAGAAATTTTTCGAGTTGAAGGAACTGGTTGACATGCAAGAGCTGCACGCGAAAAGGAGCCGAAATTTAGAGATGAGTACTTGGTAAGTTCAATTTTCTACATTTTGACTCTTCAAAATAGACCTTTCCTTTTTTTTATGAAATATCAGAGCGATCGGACCACAATTGACCCCAAAATAATGCATTCGCTTGCTGTTGCAATGGGCCTAATGCAAGGGCTGGTCAGAGCTTCACCTCGGCGGCATCTAATTTTCTCAAAATAAAAATCGAACAAGTTCTAGTTTTTAACATTTTCAGTGAGTGCAACCATCAAGGAAGTACTTCTGTAAAAAGCTAAGTAACATATTATAACATATTGGAGATATCGCTTGATATGGAGAGAGGGGTTGAAATTGTGAAATTCTTTCATGTTCGATTTATTTCGATTCCAATTCGATATCGATAGCATCTCGACTGGCAAGCAAGTGTGCAGTGTGCCTGTGGAAGGCAGTCTGTACGTTTGCATTAACTAAATTTTGCTGGCAATTATTTTATTGACTGGAAGGAGGAGCTCAGAAAAAGTTCAAAACAATGAAAGATATATCATCCCATTTTGCCAGCTGCAAGACCATGTTCAATTTGCAAGTTACTAGTGAAAGATTACAGGTTGTTTGTTTGCCTTTGGCAAGGATGAAGTTCTTTTCTCTTTCAATGATCTAGTTCCTTTGGCTATCCTAACAGGATTTATTACTGATCTCAAAGTGACATACAAATATAGGAAGACTTGTTTTGGATTTTCAAATTGGATTATTAACTTATATAGGTCAGTTTTTAGCATGTATTATGAAGCCCCAGGGCTTCTTTAAATATTCTGTTCCCCTAAGCAAGTGGTCACAAAAAGTTATGTTTATTTTCTTCTACAGCTATCTACTTTGTGCTTGCAAGAATTGGTTGCATATACATATTTTGTTCATAAGAAACTGCTTACAAGAAACTCATGCCTACAGTTGAAGAAACTCTAATGCTGGAAAAATATGTTTAAGAATGTGAGGATTGTTATGGAACCTTTCAGAAACTTGTAAGAAACTCAGAGTATTCAAAGTCTGATGACTTTCCAGTTTGCATTCTTTGACTTTGGCGCAGGGAAGCTCATTCTGAAGTAAATTTTGGCACATCTGAGGGTTGGGGTTAATCGTAAATTTCATAAACAGACTGCCAAGATGGTGTTATTAGAGGGTTATGGCACGGTTGTGGCTGGAAGCAGTTGGAGTGGCGCCCCCGTGCACTACAACGAATGCAGACTGGATGACTTTAAAGAACTTGCAGTCTGAAATGTATCTTTATATTATGTTCAGTTTAGGCTCTATGGAATGTATGTATTGTGCTTCTGATAAAATGAAATAATGTGAAAAAGTACTGGCCCAAATTCTAAGTTTCTTATGAAAAATGTGTGCATCACTCCAGAGGAATCTCATGGACTGACTGAAGATATAGTGGAGTCATTCTTCTGCCTTCAGCACCAAATATGTGGTGGTTATCCTAAGACTAGAGGTTATTCTTATGCATACAATGTCAGTGATACACTGTTGTCTTTTCAATCATCAGCTCTTTTTACAAGATCTGGGCATGATATTGAAGATGTGGAAGTTTTACAGTAAAAATGCAATATATCAGCCAAAATGTCTAGACCTAAGGCTATGATTTATTGCACTGCTAATTTGTAATGTTCAACACCTTATCACCACAAGCATTTAAAGAGGTTGATAAAAACAAGCAAATTAGATGATGGAGGATAACAGTTTGAACAAATTTGATTTTTATCATTCCTTCTTTTATATAGATGCTTTCATATCAGTTTTTCTGATGTTATGTTGGCAGTATTTTAAAATTGACATGAGGAATTCTAAATATCAGATGGGTCTCCATATGTAAATTGTTTACTGTGTGCTACAATGTCAAAATCTGTTTGAAAATATGCACACTGCACTGGATGTCTCTTTCTCTCTTCACCTACTTAGATTATCAACTATTGTCTTGAAATATTAAGGTATTTGTCATGCATCATTGATTGCACAATTCACAAAGTGAATGATCCACAATTTTAAGAACCAAACTGGTTTAAGTCCATCTTAAATCAGATGTCACATAAGATTTCTGATAACAAACAGCCAAAACTCTTCATTGTTTTTAGTTGTGGACATTTAGCATGACATGTGATTTGAAGCCCACCATTAGTCTTCAAGGGAAGAAACTTTCTTGGGAAAATACTTTTGTGAGGTGGCAAATCTGCAAAAGTTTTGAACTGACTTTCACAAAATGGAAATGTTTGAACTCTTGAGAACCAATTTTGCAACCCCCAAGTTTTACTCCAACCCCCTTTTATTGGTTGTTAAAAATTTGTGATGAAAGTGAGCATAATTTTTTAGTCTATTTTCATAAATATTGAAAAGATTACAGTATGTTTTTACTAAGAAAAAAACTAGATACAGTATATTCTATTTTTCCGATCACCACCCTGATTGTTCCAGGTCCCAATTAATATCACAGGGTCTGCTAGAGGGTAAAATGGGCAGGCTGGGGATAAAATTGGTAGTTGATTGCTGGAAGACAGTACACTTGCAAGTGATACATCAACATTCACTACAGTATGTTCAGGAGGGTAGTTTGATGTGTCCCAGCTGGAGGAAAACCGTGAACATTGATCTTGGCAAAATTTATCTACATTTCAACATACCTATTTTACCCCAGATTTATCCATTCTACCCGAGTAAACCCTATCAAACCATTGCCAAAGCCCCCTGATTATTTGGTAATCAAGAGTGTGTATAAAAATGTGCTGAATTTTGTGTTTGACAAATAGGGCCACATGGTAAGACCCTTGCAGGAAACCCCTTTTAAGAACTAAACTCTTGTATAAATAAACAAATACAAAAGATTGATTCCTGAAGCAACATGATTCCAAAATTTATTTCAAGCGGTCAAAAGAATTAAAAAAAATAGTTCCTTGTTTCAAGTTCAAGTTGCAAATTGAAACTCCTACAGTAATTTCCCATTATGAAATTTGTTATGTATACTTTATTCTTATTGTCAAAGACAAAGTTTCTGTTATTGTTTACTGGTGCTGATTGATTTGAAATTTCACTGGCAGGAACAAGTTCAGTGCATAAAATATAACAAGTGTCTCTCTTGATTACAACTTCTTCACACAACAAGGGCCAATGCCATCAACACGTAGCCATTGATCCTTTCCTTAATTGCTTTAGCTTTCAAAAGAGAGCATGCCTGCACCATAGTGTCCATTAACTCTACTCGAAATTGCTTGATGGCTTGCATAACGCCCAAGAAGCGACTTCCACACTGAGCAACACAATCGTCTGAGTTTCTCGAGTCCAACCACAACAAAGCTTTAGGCCAACTTCACTTGCTTCAGAGTTAGAGTAGCTTCGCTGCATGCAGAGAAGAAATTAATTCGGTATCTTTCAGAACTAAAGATAGCGTCATCCTCTTATCTTGTTTCACCTTCACCAGATGGGTTGATAACAAACTTGGAGGAAATGCTGAATTCTCTTGCATCACTATATTTGCCCACAGCTTTTCAACATTCCGGCATTTTGCTTGCTTCGAGAGTGTTCGACCTCGTTTTCAATCTGCGCATCGATCATCGATTTTCAAAACAATAGGCGTTTCCCCTCCCGCGCCTTCGGCGCTCCCTGGTTGGAACTAACTCAGATAAATCAATTTTAGTCGCAGTTCAAGTTACGAAAATAAAGGAAACAAATTACTCACTTCAGAGATTTCCCTTTTAATGCTGGTATGAGTTCAGAATCATGAGCATTGTCACTCCCAGGTTCATAAAACCGGACTTTGAGTAACTCACGTCCTGGGTCCTACAACAGAATGATACAAAAAATGAATATTGTTAACAATGCCAGTTTAAACCTGTGTAGTTAAAGCAAGATTCCATGCTAATATCTATGTTAGTTGGTTTAATGGCAATTTGTGAGCTCAAGGTTCACATAAAAGTCATTAACAAGAGTTCTGAGCCCTCTATTTCTTTTGGGGAAACTTCGAAAATAAATCACAGCAAATCAACAGCCATTGAAACAAACTATTACAAGCCGAAACTGGAGGAGTGTAAGAAGTCCAGAAACGAAGTTTGCGGCTATGTTTGACTTTAGCAAATATTCAAATCTCTCATCAATTTCAAAGCTAGGCTATTACGATCTATTTGTAACTGTTCTCAAAATCTTTGATTAGATTGTCGATACAAGTGGTTCAGATTCATTCAAATTTGACTTTAACTGGAATAATGTTTGTTGTAGTCATAATGAACGTGCGAACATGAACAGACTTTCAAAAGTTCAAACTAAAAATATGCCTGCATTAGGTATCCTATCATCACAACATTACAAAGCATGTCTCAAAGAAAGAATCTTGGCTGAAATCGCTTATTAGGACGAACGTTGCTTTGGTACATGAAACGATTGATTGCAAAATGCGCTAGTTGATACATTTTTCACGTGGGCACGCTTTTCTTCATTGCAAACCGCTTTGTTACTACTAGGCTTGCACTACGCTTGAATTCTTAGTAATTCAGACGTATGTATAAAAATGATGGGGATCATGAAATAATAAAAAAACTTTCCAACTTGAAAATGCTGTACTTTTATGAAAAAGAAGAACCAAGCATTATATAATCACATATGCTGCACCTTGGTCGAAATCTTTTGGAGAGAAGTAAACCAACTGATTCGAATAATGAGAATCCAAAACAGTAAGGCGAACAGGGTTCGAAACCCAGTAGGGTCTAACCACTTGAGCGTCATGACAAGGGGTCGCCGACTCAATTAGACCACCTGCTCTATTTCCGTGATCCCAGTGCTTAGCTCTAACAAACGCAACTTCACATTCACCAATAATTGAAAAGAACTTGAAAATGCTGTCTTTCGTATGAAAAAACTAACATTCTGTAATCAAACACGATGCAGCTTGGTCAAAATCTATTGCAGGGTATCATATCAACTAGTTATACATCCAAGATGCAACTCTCAGTGGATGAGGTCTAAGGGCCTGTTTATATGAGGAAAAACACCTCACTTGCCAGGCCCGGTGCTGAGAGGTGAGATTCCACCTTCCAATAAAATTCTTTGTTATTTCATTTCGCGTTTACATGAGGAACGCAACACCACCGGTATAGTGAAGTCCCACCTCACTAGAGGTGGAATCTCACCTAGGTGAGGTGAAATTTTTCTATATAAACGAAACACCACCGGTATGGTGAGGTGAATTGAATTTATTCGTTGATTCTCATTGGTTAGTTCATCCTGATTTCACGGAAGAGAGACTTTACTCCACCTCACCTCTCAGCCCCGAGGCTGACAGGTGAGGTGAAAAATCTCATATAAACAGTGACTGAAATTTACCTCGCCTCTCAGCCCCGGTCCTGGCAGGTGAGGTGTTTTTCCTCATATAAACAGGGCCTAAGTTATATACTAAAACAACTATCAAAACAGAACTACCACAATGAAAGAACTATTAGCCTTTGCAAATTAATTCTCCATACCTCGGCCTATGTTCATAACAAAACATTCTTTTTATAGGTCTCAGTATCAGCGATGTAATTTATTTTGTGTTTAAATATGACAAAATAAAATGAAATTTGTTGTTCTTATTGCCAAGTAACTTTTTGGTCGTGTTTTCGTTCGTATCAAAGCAAGAACGAGAGGAACAGATATCATAGGATTGTTGGTTGCTGAATGATATCTGCCTTCAAAGGCTGCCCTCCGTATCCAGCGTTTTCAGAGCGTGGGTGCTGCGACCAAATGAGAGCATATTCCGTTGGTAAAACGTTGGCAATCAAAATGATCGCAGCGCCCACGCTTCGGGCGCTTTGGGAGTAGGAACAAGTTCAACTCCCATCGTGGCGCTTGCGATCGCTACTGCACTCGCACTCCAATCACACTGCAAGAAACTGACCTCGTGCATGATCTCATTTCAACATGGCCAATAACGAAAGTGCGCACCAAAATCAAATGGCGGTTAAAAGGCGATACGCTGAAGAGGGGGGGGGGGACTTAACGTGTCCATAGTACGGGGTTATGCCATTTTTTAGGGTACCTTTTTCATATGATAGACTCCGGATTTATGGGTACGGTTTTCAACAATTTTCAACATTTCCGCATTTAAGGGTATGGCTTCTTTATAAAAATTCATTTATTGGTGAGCATTTTCAGAATTTCCGGATTCATGGGTATGATCTTTAAAAATTTCCGGATTTATGGTTGGTATTTTTACGATTTGAATGACAAACCGGGGTGAGTAGACAATACGGGACAATACGGACAATACGGGGTGAGTGGCCGAGTGGCTTATACAGTCTTCGTCAGGTGACTGAAGTTAAGCTTGGTCGGGTGAGGTCAGACTCCGGATGGGTGACCACGGAGGCCTGACCTCGCAACTCACCTCGTCGTCCTTCGGAAGGGACGTTAAACTAGGGGTCCCATGCCTGGATGCGGCATGCAACTTGGGCCTAAATTAGCTTTCAGTAGCTAGAAATCCTGACAAGCCCACTCAAAACAAATTGAAAACAAACCCCGTATCTTGGAAACTCAAGTGACCCCACGGGGCTAAAGATGGCGGCAAGGAACTTTTTACCAAAATGAACTGCCTTCTAATTACGAATCTTAACGATTCAATAGGAATTCGGTTGAAGAATGCAATGCATCTTGGTAAAAAGTTCTTTCGCGCGATCATGGTGGCAGTGCCTTCGTGCTCAAAACGCTGGATACAGACAGCAGCCTTAACGCTGAAAGCCTCATTCCGAAAAATTCGAAGTAGGAAATAAGGAAATGAAGCGAGGGCAATAAATATGAACAATGTCGGTTGTGATTTAATTTGGAAACGTCAACAAGATCAAAAATCAGGTCAGCCATTCGGAGAGGAAGGAATCCAACTTTAATCGAGTTTCCGGATTTCAATAAAAAGCCTCAACAACAAAATTTTATGAAAATGCAATTTCCTACGCGGGAAAAAACCACATGTCATACGCTGTTCTTGATATTTCCAAAACATCAACTACATATACCCTTGAAAACACCGAAGGGACGACTGCATTTTAGACCACTGCACGACTGCATTTTGGACGACTGAATTTTGGAGGGACGACTGCATTATGGAGGGACGACTGCTTTTTCAAAACCTAACTCTGACCCTAAACCTTACACCATGGCCCATAATGTGCCGATTTTGAAAGCTGGTCCGCTAAAGTGCAGACTAGCCACACCGAAATTCAAATGGAAGTTCCTTCCCACGTCATTTGAAATGTAAAATGGACGAAGGTACAGGTTTCCGCAAATCAGTAGTGCACCATAGTGCTGTGTGTAGGGCTCAAACCTTCCCGTCTGCACTGTTGTTCTGAGTCTAATTTCACCACTGCTCAACAACACCTGCAAACTTTTTAGGAAGCAAGAATAAACTGACAGTGAAATTAGGGGACACTGTGTCCGCCAAAGTAGTGCATTTGGGGACGACTACACTTTAGTGGACCAGCTTGTGTCAAAACTCTCGGGATCGGCCACTAATCTGACTCTAGCTCCTAATGGGTCTTCTACAAAGAAACACACATTTTCAATGCTACTAACCGTATCTCTATACAGCTGTGTTATCATTTCCACAGTAGAAAATGAATGTCTCCTCCGCAGTCTCGGCTTTATTTCAACAGTCGTGTCGTCATAAACCTCTTTATCAGGTCTTGTATAACCCTCGTCAAATGAATTTGAGTCTCCTAACATGGAGTTGATCTCATAATTAGACCCAAAGCCGCGCTTCATTTTCGACTTTTGGAAGAACTTTTCCAAGCCGAGTCGTGGTAAAGTTGCTGCCTTTTTCTGATGATTGTTGTTCACGCCATAAGGATCGCTGCTGAGTGCTTTACGAGCTTTTGTGACACGTGACATCTTTGTTTATTGAGCTAAATATGAAAGCCAACAGTGATTTCTCAACAGCTTCAAGCAACGGCTCCCAAGCGACGTAGTAGGCAGCATCAGAAATATTTCGAACGCAGCATCGACAGATTCAACAGCATCGAATGTGGAGCTCGAATTGATTCGAATTTACATGCAACGTGATGATTTATGCGTGTACGTTTTTTAAGGCTAGGAATGTGACGGAAAGGTCATCGCTTTGGTCTAGCTACGTTAAAGGTGAAGAGATATGTCTTATCTCTAAGTGTCTCAAATATGATATGATTTAAAAGTTGTGGTTGAAACAAATGGCTGTGGACGCTCTCTTGAAAATATCAAGGATAAAAGAAATTCCTATGCTTCCTCCTTAAAACAACTGTCATACGAGAAGTTGCTGACTTCTGTGGAATATGCAGGTCAGTCTTTGCAGATCAAATGCGTCAAAAGCATATGACAGTCCTTTCTGATAGCAGACAAACATTTCAGTGAGAAGTTTCAGAAGAATCAAATGCTGTTCGCTTGAAGCAAGGATCTGCCTAAAAAATAGCTCACCATGCAAAAGAAATTTCATCTAGCAATAAAGTTCTCCAGAAATTGAAGAAATTGTCGGTAGGCAAAGGGCAAAACTTCTCGGCAAGTAAAATCGATGTGCTCTTGTGAAAACAATTTTAATTGACTTTTGATATTTTAAGAATCGAAAATCGATATTTTCGATACTTCGATAACAAACGTACTTTACAGCATACGGCAGGTTTAGACAATGATCGCCTATCTTATCCAGTCAAACAATACCTTGCTCTTTGCGACTCGCAAATTCTATTCAAAATTGCAGACCAGACGATTCCAGGTTGTCGCAAAATCCCCGAGTATCCATCAGATGGGTCGTGATTAAATCTTTACGCTTTTGATCTATGACTTCGAGCCACGAGCCACACGTAACAAGCTTATGCATCGTTTGCTGATTTGGCAACGCGAGGAAAACACAACGAACATCACAGAAAGCAAAATTTGTCGGCAATGAAACTGAAAGTCAAAGTTGTAGGGGATGACTGCGTAATTCTACAGGGCAACGGCTGCCTTCACCATTCCTTGAAATCTACTTTAAGGTTAAACGCAGGAGTGTTCACGTTTGTATCATATAGAACAATAAAGTTGCAAACTTCAAGTCAAATTGGTATAGTCATTGCATAAAATCGATACTGTTGACGCCAGACAAAATTCATCTCTTGCTTTCTCGATCATGGAAGAACAAGTAATCCATACGTTGACAGGCTTCAGAACTCTTCAATAAAAAAACTGCGAATTCACAGCGAATTTAACCAATAAATGAATATGAGCACGTGTAAACAAGTCTTCAAGCGTTGAAACCGGCATTTGTTAAATTACATTGAATGTGACAGCTCTTTCGTACGAACACAACACTAGCTCAGCACCGACTAAGGTCATCCTAACTTTGACAACTTGATCTCCAGAAGTAAAAACGAAGTCTAAAGTGGTTGTATCTTGTTGAGGTCAAGCAAAAGTGTCTTGGACAAAATTTACTTCACTTCCTCGTGTAAGGCATAGCCAAGGCAGTCTAAGATAACAGTCTGAAGCATCTTTGTTCCAACTAACTCGATTATTCGAGAAAACATCCAATAAAATTCAAATAACAAGCAATAGATTCAACATCAAACAAAAGGTACATAGGCTTCAAGCTGCTGTTTGTTATGAACGGTATAATTGCGTAGACGCTAATTTGCAATGTAGTGGCCAAGAGTAATCCTTTTTACCTTAGTTCAGACCACAATATCTTCTGTCCAAGAAGAATTTATCGCAGAATAATTGGCTTCTATGAATTAATAATCTTGTATATCATTTTGCGTTTAGGCCGCGAATTCTCACATAGATTTCCATAAGGCACCTACTCGGGATCTACTTGACTATAGATAGACAAGCTCAACTTTTTATGTCAGAACCTGCGATCTGCATTGACATGAGTCACATAAAAACTAAGCCACTCTATATTGAATGCCTCAAGCATCACAAACAGCTGTCCGCTTAAAAGATACAGAACTGAAACGTAGCGGTGTAAAAAGAGTGGATCCTCATCGAACCTTCGTTAATACAAAAAGCCAAAAGAATGGTTGCGCATGGCAGAGTTTCGTTCCCACGAATTGAAAAATTGAAGGTTGCTTTTGACAGAACGTTTGCAACGGAAAGGCTAGCAGGTCCATCTGAAATCTTGAAACTTCTCTTCTAAATGGCAGATTGCTTTGTTCAAAAACTGGGCGATTCAGCAAGTCTTCGAGCTCAACACATGTCATATCAATTATAGCGAGAATAAACTTGCAGAGCGGAGGATGTACGTAAGTTTCAGCTCCAAATTACATTTTCAGATTAATTAAATATAAGGAATGCTGAGACAGTTCATCCTAAATAAGCTATTATTCGTACTTAGCACTGTAGTTGCCACAAAAATGTTCTGAAGAGTTACAAGCTACATAGCGAAAATGAGATTTATCCACTCGTCAGCTGTGCTGTCAAAGCAAAATCAACACGAATTCGGGTGAACTTCATCCTGGATGAAAAGCCAGCTGAACTGTTCTCCAATTGTTAGCCACCTATAGTTCCTGAATCAGAATGAAGATCAGTCATCAGTTGAACTGCGCAAACAAGACTTATTTCCAGGGCCTCCAAGTTAAGCAGGTCACAGAAAAATACCGGTATTTCTTTAAATATAACATGGACTTGTTCCTCAAGCTCGGCAGTGTGCTGATCTTCTTGCGAAGTAGCTCTGTCAATACCACTTGCGAAGAAGCGTAACTCACACTATTGCGGAAATCACACTATCGGCAATGTCTGTTGACATAAATTTGTTGAGAGAAATTCCCCAAAATGTGCTCACCATCGAGAGAGACTAAGCTCCTGCAGCACAGCAACGCGTTGATTTTAGCAATGTGTCTACACAACACAACTGTCTACGCAACTTGTAATGACATGTAACTTCTGCAAAGCCGTTAATGTAGACCTCGAATAGCTTTAATAGCATATTTTGAGTCTGTGTACACTCCTAAAAATTCGTTTGCAAAATGTCGACACCTCTCGCTGACCAATTCGATTGTTTTTAGCTTGGTGGTTCCTGCGAAATTACCAGCAATGAGGAGTAAAATTTGAAAATCTTGGCAATGCTAATGTCTTCAAATCTTTAACAGCAAATATCAATTCTATTTCAAATATCTCTTCCAATTAACAAAATATCTTCTTTATCAGCTGAGAGAATTGCTGACTTTCAGCAAAGTTATCCGTCAAGATTGATTCAAATTGATTGCGAAATCTGCGTTGCTGATATCAATAACTTCTTTAGATTCTACTGCACCACAAGGCAAGCAATGATCCGAACTTCTATCCACAAAATATCTGTCCAGCGAAGCCTCTGCTCGCGTTTTAAGAAAGTAGCCCCATCAAAATCATTTCAAACAATGCAATCAATTTCTGGACAAAAAGATGCTCTTTCTCAACAGGTGTTGCCATTAGCGGATTCTTAGCAACGTACTTCTTACAAAATCTAAGGCAACTAAAATATGATTTCTACCAAGGCAGGAGATAAATTTCGTTGTGTGGCTGAACATTCTTTCGACAGCCTTCGTATTACTATCTCTATCAGCCAATGTGAAAGTGTTCTCAAAAACTGCTATTAATTTTGGTCCAGTAGGGATTGAATTTAGAGTCCCAAATCAGTTTCTTGTCCTACGATCCCATCAAGCAAAGCAAATTTCAATTTATTCTGTTTGCTGAAAAATATTCGATGACCTCAAGAAAGTTCCAAATTCTCGCTCTAAAATTAAAATCCGTGTTGAAATGCAAGATACGAAGCCTTACTTATCTTCATGGTTGAAAACTAAGCAGATACTGACGAAATGAGCTTCACAAAAATCGGCGAAATGACTCGACTTTATTTGCGAATCAAATCGATTTCTTGTAACATTGTCGATTCATGCAGCCAACAGTCAGTGTAATCAAAGTCAATTTAGATTCAAGAAGAAGATATAACATTCGTTTAAATTGATCGTGAAGCCAACTTAATCCTAGTTTGAAATATTCTGCTACGGCTTGTATTTGAAATTACCCCTGCGGCTTGATAAGCTATCGATAAAATCTTGTAGAATTGATTGCAATTTGGAATGACCTTTCAACTTGGATTCGTCGCTACTTCAAAGATTCGCCGTTACTTAAAGTGATTCAACGTAATTTTCAAGCTGTTGACTTTTATCCAACGTTTCTTCAAACATTCGCCGTTACTAACGGGAATCGGCGATATTTAAAAGGCTCTAACCTGGGTTCAGCATTACTTCAACGATTCGTCGTTACTATAACGCTTCAACGTTATTTGGAGTGACCATGTAGAAGAGGTTCCTAGTTTACAGCATTCGCTACTACTCAAATGATTCGATGAATTTGCACTGGCACTCCAACTTGGATTCCGCTTTGATTAAAAGATTCGCCGTTACTAGAACTATTGGACGTAAACTGTCCTTGTGCTGAATCTTGAATCAATCGTTTCTAAAAATTTGCCCTTTACAAACGATCCTGCTTCAAATAACACAATCTTTATGCACCCTGCATTGGGCGAAATGACAACATTGCTCCAAAGTTTTGCAATACTTCTGTCTAAATTCTCCCTCTTTCCTTCTTCCGTCTTTCAAATGCTGAGATCAATATTTGCCAAGATCTTGAATTCGAACAATGATTGAGGGGAAGGAGAATTCACGTATGTGTTGTCAAATTCGAAGAAATTTGCTGAAAGATCTTGTATTGAACCATAAACAAAACCCTGTGGCTTGAACTTGAAACTTTCCAGAATACTTCAAAACAGCCTGTACTCAGACATATCTCTAACAGACTGTCAATTATCGCTCAAATGCATATCCAACAATTCAGTTATACAAAGTGTCCAATGCAAGTACAGTCACTTTCTGCATGCCTTAACTCATTTACGTTCATAAAACTGCAGAGGTGTCAATCATATGACATTCACTGGTAACTACTTTTTCAGTACAAAGTCGAACAAATATCCTTGGTACAAAACATGTATGGGAATCATTCGAACTTTACACAAGTCGCCTCTTAAGAAAACGGTGAACGACTTCAAATTCACCCCAGACTGAGTTCAGACAATCCAGTGTTATCCAATGATATAATCCAGTGTTAACTGATAACCCACTGAGAAGGATTTTGACGAAGATGGATTCCCTCGCGGAGAAACAAATGTGATTAAAAATCCTTAAAAAATATGTCCCTGAAATGCCGTTTCCAAAAATGAGCGAATATCCGTCAACAGAAACAGTGTGGAATGTGTCCGAAATTGTACATCAAATTAAAGCAGCACATTTAGCTTTGCAACTGTAGTCCTCTATTGCTAGATCATAGAAACACCGATATCCTGTGCCAAAAATTGAGAGCATTTCAAAGTCGAATATGTGTCTAAATAGAATTTCGCCAGCTTGAATACGTGTCTGAAAAGAATTTCGGAAGCAGTGGCAAGAATCAACGACCTACGATACTTGTGACAAAATTGGGCGCTTCGAAACTGAGAGATGTTGTGAATTCAACCAATCGAGTACGTCTGCAAACAAACTCTATTTGCAGAGTGATCAGTGAAATGGGTTCACGGCATTCCAATGTATACGTGTCTTAAAAAAGATGTCCGTTAGACGGTTGTGCAATGGAATTAATCCAAGCGATGCAAATGTGTGTCCAAATAAAATTCAAGTTTATAAGTGAGCGGTGCAACAAATCCAGATGTTAAATTTTTGATACAAATATTTCACTGGGTGCAGATGCAAATTCATAATCCAACCAAATTCCTGATACAAAAATGACCGCTAAGCCATGACAGGGGATTCTCGTTAATCACTGGACAATGTTGCAACTTGCGCAGACGATGAAAGTGCTTTCTGCTTGATATTCAACCTGCTCTTACAAATAAACACGAATCTCAGGAAATGTAAGAAACAAAGCAATTTGATGCAAAAGAGAAAAGCTATTTTTACAGCTTTGCAAATCACAAATGCGATGTATTGTTACTGTGATCAGTAAAGAAAATCTGCCAATACTTGTCAAATTTCGAAAAGCTTCGAAAAACACATTGAACTTTGGAAAAATCGCAGCAAACGAGCCATTTGAAGATGCTCGTTTGTATCCACCTTTGCAGCTAACAAAATCTGGGTTCCAACGAAACGGCAACAGTTGCAAGAAATTCAGCTCCAAGTTTTTAAAGCTATTTCAAGTTCAAGATAGAAGAAATAATTCACGTAGTTGTCGGACGATTGTATTTGTACATAGAAAGTTCTTTGAACGGCAAATGACAGTATCGCTTGAATTCAATGCATGCCAAAATGTGCAGCCTATTACGTGAATTTAAACGAATGAACAACGCGGCAAATTTCTGTTGAGTCAGAAAAAGCTCTCCAAAACGACATCAAGCTAGATCAGTTATCTCCAATTTGCTCTGAATTTTATTGTCATTCATAGCAATCAAAAGGGCGAAGTTGACAGTATCTGAAACCGCATGTCCTTTTTCAATATGAGGTCCTTCTACTGAGATTCTAGCAAGCTCTCCAAAACGAATTGCAAGCCAGACAAGTCAACAACTATTTCCAATCTGCTCTGAGCCTGATGTCAAGCATAGCAATCAAGACTGCTACCAATTGGGCGAAGTTGAAAGTTCCTCAAGAAACGTGTCCTTTGCAATATGAGGTCCTTATAATGACATCCTACCAAGCTCTTTGAAAAGAGCTTCATGCCAGACAGGTCTACCATTTATCCCGATCTGCCCTGAACTTGATGCTACTCGTAGCAATCAAAATCGCTACCAGTTGGGCGAAGTCAAAAGTTTCTCTAGAAATGGGTCCTTTCACAATTTGGGGTCCTTGTAAAAAGATCCTAGCAAGCTCTCTAAAACGAACTGCAATCAAGATAAATCTTTCAGTTGTCTCCAATTTCCTCTGATCTTGATGTCAATCATAGCAACCAAAAAGTCGTTAGCTACCAGTAGGGCAAAGTGGAAAGTTCTCAAGAAACATGCCCCGTCACATCATGAAGCACATTCAACAACAATTTTAATCATCACCTACGTTTTTAACTGTAGAACTTTAATTTCTACTTTGTGATTAACCGTGACTTCGCTGTAACGAGCACGGCTAAACTTCCTTTAACAACAGACCTATCCTTTTCCGAAAATCAGGTCAACCTCATTATAAACATGAGGCCAAATCAAAAGATTTACGCAATAGAGGGATTAAAAATCTCTCTCTTCTTTCTTTAAGCAAATCTAACAAGAACAGATTTGTTTATAATTCTTTGTCTAGGTATGTTTACTGGAAGACTAGGTGAGATCATTTCCACTATCCTACTACAAACCGTACTAAATCCATCGTTAAATTGTCACCAAAGCAATGACTTTAGACCTTGGACTTACGATTTATTGGGATGGTAATGAAGTTAACTCTTCGTTAATGTCTCTTATCACAATATCAACAATACAGAATGCGGTAACTTAATTGGTGATCACGAGCGACAACCAGCGCCCAGTTACTAACTATATTCAATCTATTGTTAAACTGTCACTACAACAATATTTTTGTCTTTAAATCACAGTTTATTTGTTCAGGATACTAGAAGTGAAAGTCTTTCGAATTTTCCCTAGAAGAGCAACACCCTCGTCTAAGCGCTTCGGAGTCTGCGTAGTAGTGATTTCAGGGTCATCGTCCTTTATTTTCCTTCGCGAATTTACGCATACCCCAAAACGCTTTGCTAATCCTATCTCTAAGGGAGCCAATCAAAGTTAATGTCTTTTCCATTCTTATTTACATTCATCGTCCTTTATTTTCCTTTGCGAATTTACGCATACCCCAAAACGCTTTGCTAATCCTATCTCTAAGGGAGCCAATCAAAGTTAATGTCTTTTCCATCGTTATTTACAAAAGGGGCACTTTCCAGAATCCCAGACAATCATGGGTAAGGTATGGTAATGCAGCTATGAATTCGTTGATGTCACTCGTGAGAATATGATGCAGTCTAGAAGAACAGGGCACCTTAATGGCTGATAGGTAGCCTACTTAGCAAAGCAACGCCGTTAGACCTTGAAATTACTGCTCATTGGCATGGCAATTAGGGTATGGAACCATAGGTTCAAAATCCTTAAAGACCCATTGCTAACCATGATCCTTTGTGCGCCGATTATGGTTACCAATGGGTCTTTAAATCAGCGTAAAAATGTGGGTGTAAAATTCTATGACCTGTTTCTACTAACTAAATGGCTCAAAAGAAACTTTAGAAACATATCCATAATTCTACCGTTTGGCATTTCAGAAATTGTGAATATTTTTTTGAATTACAGCGCATTCTAAATTTCAGCTCATTTTAAGGTGTGACGTCATCAAATTTCTAAATCAAACTACAAAAGTAACAGACTTTTCCTTGATACCATATTGTAGACATCCATAAACTACAATTTTCTTGAAAGTTATTTCACGTTGCATAACACAGTTTAGAAATTACGATGGCTTTAAGTTTTTTTCCAAATTTTTCTTGAATTCTCGAAAAGGAAGTAAAACACCCTAATTCTGACGATATTGAAGATTTCATAAAAGTTCAATTGCAGAATTATAGCAAAATAGTTTAAGTTTCTTTGAAAAAATTCGGTTCAAAGAAACAGGTCATTAAATTTTACGTCCACCTTTTAAAGATTTGGAACTTATGTTGGTCATGGATACATCATTGTCGAGTATCTGTTTATTGCCATAGCGTTGTAGCTTTGGAGCAGGGTCTATTCATTTCTTCCAATAATCATATACATTCAAGACGGAAATCCACAAATGAAGTGACTTCAGTAGCTGAAGACCAAAATTTTGCACTAGTTGGGTCAAGGTAGCTACATAAAAACTCAAGGCTCTTTGCTTAAAGCATGGTACAGGTGAAAACATTGTTTGTGTGGTAGTGCATAGAAAAAACCATTTTCGAATGGATGAATCGCTTCAAAATCTAGCAATTCCTTACTTTTGGTTGTCACAAAGAACTGAATCTGAACTGACCACTAACAAATTTCATAGAATAGAAGCCGTCTGTTACAAAATTGTCCCCAAACCCTCATTCTTGCGTAATTATTCAATGATTGCATAAAAAGAATTCCTATGTGCAAAGTAAAAATATCATTTGAAATCACGAATAGAACTAACAACAGACTACCAAATTTAGGAAGAACTAATAATCAAGCAAACGGAAAGAAGTTACCATTTAGTAAAATTTAATGAGAAATTTAAGGCACAGAAATTTATAGAAAATTATTCATACGATACGATTATCAAAATATCCGTAAAAATGAAAAAAATTCCCGAAACTTCATCATAAAAATTTTATCATAATTTTCTGTGACAAATTGCTTGGTCTAAGTTTTTCATTCAAAAGTTAACTTCAAACGAATTTTCATTTTCACTTACTTTTCAGCTTATTAGCTGATCTGACGTACATCGAAAATGCACTGCTGAAAGTACCCTATGCTTTTGTTTTTTGGATCCTAACTTAATAACAAAATATACTGATATGATAAATCCTGACCTTAGATCCTTTCGGCAGAATGTAAACATCAGCTCACTACTTCATAATACCAAAGTTCTGACGTAGCCGTTTCCCAAAGACGTAAGCTTACATGTTCTAGACTATTTGGAAAAGATCATTTCCTCTTTGCTAACCATTACAGAAAAGTTAATCCCATTGTATTAAAGCCAAGAACATCAAAGAATGAACCCTTGAGGCCGCCTCGTTTCAGCTCCAACATGTTATGACGGGTTAGCAAAAAGGTCCACATAAATTCCAGGTCAGGCAAAAACGCCGAAAAAAGTGCGGCAGCAAAATGAGATTAAATTTCTTGAAACAGAATTGATAAGAATCTATCATAACGTTTTGTCTGTCTAAGAATGAGTTTAAAGGCGACATCGAGGCCCAAAGCGTAATCGCTCTTTTCACATACTATTAAACCATGTGACATAAAGCTTCATGTATCAAATAATTGTATCGTCGGCAATAATGCTGTGGTGTTCCATGACACATTGATTCCAATGTTCTACCCTGAGAGTTTCATATATGTCCATCGAATACATTATTCTTCATAAATTCTGCACATAGTAGAAACGTTTCGGGTCCACTATGTTCGTACATTATTGATGTCCTTAAGCCCATTCCCTACCTCAACCTATCACATAGCATTGAGTGCGTGTCCGGGGATCCAAGATTTTAAGGTGGGAATTACAATTCCATACATTACTAATACTTCGGCAAAAGCGTAGCGTCTACGCATTGCGAAGAAAGTCTATTGTGGTTAAATGTGTCCCTTGATAATGAAGGTGGCACACATTAGATGATATGATGTACGGTATCTAGATCAAAGGTACTAAGATCTACAGCATTTATGTATACTGTTTGAGCAAGAAAAATGTATCCACTGTTTGAAAATCGTACAGAATTACTAATGGGACCAATTTGTAAACTTTTAATTCCCTCATCTTACTGAGGCCTCAACTGAATTTCAAGATGTTCCTCATAATTCTAGGTGTAGCAGTCCTTCTGACCGTAGGCATTACCATAAAGACCTATTCTTGATATAAGCCTAAAACAACTAAAAATGGCCTGAAGAATTAGACTTTTGATGTACAGCATTGGTGAGGAAAAATGACAACATGTCAAGAGTTCCCGTATTATTAGAAAGCAATACCTGAGATAGGCAATGGACAGTTACAGGCATTCAGTTCTCATTGCTGTGTTCTTGCGAAGATCTTTGGTACCAAAGATGGCATGCGATAATTCTAGGGCGGACATTTCGGCTACAAAATGGCGGTCAGTAGATAATGCCGTTCTTTTGGATCACTAATGGGAAGAAAATTGATACCTTATCGGCCCTTTTCACGCCGGCATTAATTTAACGCCGGCTGCTTTTACGCCGGCCCTAATTCTGCCAGTCCCAAAATTTCTCTAACGCCATTTAGGGCCGTGCTTCACGCCACTCAAAAACCAAGAAAAGAAGAAATGGGTGTTTGTACGCTTTTCTGAATCATTTTTTATTTCTTTTTGAGAACAAAAACTGTCATGCATTCAGTTACAACTGTCTTGTTGCTTTCTACATTTTCTTCATCATTGGACTGCACTTCTATGGCATCTTTCACTTTACTAGTCTATACTCTGTTTTACTGACATCTTAATCAAATTTTGGTCGACGATATGGAAAGAAAACCAATGAACAATTTATTTCTGCTACAGATGCAATCAATTCATATTTACCCTCTTAATGCCCAATTTTTCATGACAAAAAAGACAGGTAATTTAAGCTCTGATACCAAAAATTACCTGTTCTTTATGCAACATGACTAAAATATGGTGCGCAATAGCAAATATAAGTGTTAGGAAAATTAACGACCCTTTCGAGAAATGTTGCAAATTTCTAGCCATTTTTCCGCCTGCCCTTATAACGCCACGTAGCGAAAATCAACGCCATTTAGGGCCGGCGTAAAAAGGGCCGATAATGTAGCTACGTAGGATCATAAAAAATTAGAGAGACAGTAAGCGGGAAAAGGGCTCTAACGTACGTTGCAAAGTAGCAACGGCAAAGAGGGCATCGGAATGAATGATAGTTGTGAAAAATTTTTCGACGTGTTTGAATAATGCACAAACCAAAATCACACGTTAACTTCAACTTCGTTCCCAGGGTATTCTCACGTCATACGCTGATCATGAAGCTGAATGAGCACCCTGGTACACTGCGATCACATCTGCCTACACAATGAGCATATTTGCAGCCATTATGGATTTGCAGTTTGCTAGGCAACGCTAATTATGCGACCTCACCTTCAAACACCAAAGCAACGTTGCAATGGTGGTTGACTAGTGACAAGATTACATCGTTGTTATTCGAATAATTAGGAGACTTTCGAGAAATAATTTATGTTTGCCATTGTTTTCAAATAGCCACTCAAATTTTAGAACGGTAGGCCTAACTTGTGCATCAATGGACCATTACGCTGAAATATGGTGGTGTGGAACTTTCACCAAGACGCATTGCGTTCTGTTAAAGAATCTTCTTTCTCGCCCTTATCTTTAGGATAATTATGTGTGCCTCTGAATGAAATAGATTTTGAAAAAATTTCGTAGCCCTCACCTCGATCAACTTCCCTTTAGAAGGTTTCTTCTTGGCTGCTCCTGCACCGAAAAACTTCCTTGCAGATGCATAGCCTTTGCTTTTCTTATCACTGTAAAAGATAAGGCAATAATCGATTTGATTAAAATAATCTTTATGTATCATCAATCAAAATCAACAATACACGATACTTATTACACTACCGACAAAATCTTCTACAATACTACAAACAAGATACCACGAGGAGTGAAATATCATGTCTACCCCGCGGCATGAAGAAGGAAAAAAGTAAAAAAACTACATATAGCTACTTCTTCAAAAGGAAAATTAAAGAAATGGGCTTGTCCGTTCCTTCACCGATGGCAGAAATTTGAAAGAATCATGTCAAATCGACCAGTTTCAAGGATGAAATGTAGGGTGAATTCATTTAAGGATATGTCTATTAATTTCATCAGGGAGGTCTTCATCATCACACATTAAAAGATGCGCTAACACAATAATTTACAATAATTTACAATAATTTACAATAATTTACAATAATTTACAATAATTTACAATAATTTACAATAATTTACAATAATTTACAATAATTTACAATAATTTACAATAATTTACAATAATTTCAATTATTTACAATGATCTACAATAATTTACACGCCTTACTAGTAAGGCTGATAGCAGAAGATAGCTAACCAACGCCAAATGTTTCATGAAAAGCAAATCACCACTGTAGATGCAATCTTACTGCAACTACAGTAAGAGTAGGCCTAACTGGTGCATCGATGGACCATTACGCTGAATTACGACGGTGCGGAACTTTTGACTACGATGTATTGCGTCCTGTTAAAGAATCTTTAACGATTCTGCGGGTATTCGATGAAAGAACGCAATGCATCGTGGTAAAAAAGTTCTTCGCCCTTATAAAAATGTTCCTCGCCACCTGATGTTGTTCCTCACCCGTATGCAATCTTATTTGAAAAGATTTGTTTACCGTATCACACTGAAGTGGCATCTCCAAAAAGCATATCTACGGCTTTTAGCATTATCAAGTCAAAAAGTCACTTGGGATCAGAATTGCAAGTGAATTTTCAGCATAGCGATGGAGACTGAGACTGATCGAGAACCATTACGTTTTTTCAAATATTTCATAACTTGTATATACATATCCAAGTTTTGACCTTCTCTCTTGAAACTTTGTTGAAACGACAAGAAACGAGAGATAAAGCTGTGAAACTCCTTAAAATTCAATTCAGTTACAGCCTGCATGTTTCAAAATATGGGTCATTGAAAAAGATCGTCAAAATTTGATACTCTTTGGTTACATTGGCGACTTTACAAACTAAAATTGGAGGAAATATCAAAATACTTTTGTGGTGCTATAGAAATCTGAACATTTGACACCATTAACAGACTCATTACTTGGCGGTAGCTTACGTTATTGATGGCCACCAAACACTCTAATGAACAGTGTCGATTTGGTCTTTGGTCGCTTTGCGTTTATGAGCGATTACTGGACTCATCGTAATCAGTCTACTGCTTGCAAGAAATGGTTGAGTTCAAAGAGTTCGTTCCGTCTGAGGAAGCCATTGCGTAAATGTTTGTGAAATTATTGTTCTAACCAACAGTTTAAAACCATCCGAAAAGGCTGATCTTGAAACCCGCATGCTGGGGGTTAAGTAAGAAAGAGAAGGTGAAACAGAGGCCCATCGCGTCCTCTCTCAAAAATGAGTTGACCAGTTGAAGGTCAAATGGAAAATAATTAATAAATCATACACCCAGTGAACAAATGACGATCAGGTGACAGACAAACTACGTAGAGCGTGGGCATAAGAAAGAGGGTGCTACTTAAATCTTTAAGTAAAAAGCACGTGCTGACACAACAGCAGGAGAACTAATTCGGGGATTTTCTCAGTTGAATGCAGTAAGGGCCTTGGAAGTGGAGCTTTGCTTTCTGCATGTCATTCAATCCATCATAACATTTTCCTTGGGCCGACGAATAACGTTACTTGTTCAATTTATGGGGAAAATAAGAATCTTTAAATTGCCGTAACATCACTTTTATAAAAAATCTAGACATGGACTTCTATTCAACTATATGACAAGTGTGGGGCTACAAGAAAAGAATATGGGGAATGTTCTGTAATGCAGCAGGGTAGCAAACCACTCTTACCGTGGTTGTTGCTATATCGTAGATAAGGACTGTAACAGAGAAGTAGAAGTAGGGGAAAAGTTACCTTATGTCAAAGAGCTGCGAGTAGACTTATGCCTTTTCGTCAATTGTTTCCCTCCCGGGGTTTCCCTGCGTTCTTCGACATGCTGATATCACTTGATCAACATGGACTTATAATATTACCCTTAAAAAGTGGGCCCAAATTAGGCCCGCGTAGGGTCATTCCGTATTTACCGGTCAAATTGCTAGGGCTTAGCTTTCAACCAATCAGGAGGCGCTATTCACACCGTTGTTGTTGTTGCATCAAAAAGCCGTTGATGAAGTCTGGCATTCTCGCAGCTTCGATGGATCTATTTTGCTCCTACAGAGGAAGATTACTGCCTGAAAGGTATGCATTTTGCGATTTGTAGGTCAAGACAACATCGTTCTATGTACTGTACTAAGAGTTTGCTTTTCAATATTCAAGCTCTTTAAACCAGATTTCGGAGCAATTTTATTGAGTGTACGAGAACTCCCACTTGTTTACACCATTTTGAAAAATTGGGCTCACTTTTGACCAAGTGATAGCAGCAAATCAAAGAACGCATGGAAACATGGGACAAAAAGGCGTTAGTCTAAGCTGCCAGCACATAAATGAAGTGTAAGTTGATTTGAAAAAGTGCCTATTTGCACTCGACCATACAATTTGCAGTATCACCCTACCTTGCTTGTTTCCAGGGTGTTCTTACGTTATTTCCAGGCTTTTCCCAAGGTGTTTATACAGTTGCACAGAAAAAAAGCTTCACCTTAGCGCCTGAGACGTCATTTTAACCAATCAAGCAAGAGGTTCTAATATTGTAAGCGAATTTTCCAAATCTTAAAATGGTTAATAGTATCGTGTCATCAAACAATGCAATTAACCCTTTTTCAATTAAGAAATCCAATACTGCACCACAAACCTTTCCTGCAGTATTCATTTGGCTTTGGCATCTTTAGGGCACAAAGAAAGAACTATTTTTGAAATGATCACGACTCTCTTCTGCACAGACCAGTACCTAACTGTTAGACTTAACTAAAAATTAAAAAAGATCTCTAACTCTCAGTTGAAGCATATCCTATGCAGCTGTATCAAAAACGAGGCAACAAAAGTTACAACTCTTCCATAGCAGTCACAGACATGGGCACAATTCTTCTTGGACACCCTATACACACCTCTTTCCATGAGAACTGGGAGAATAAAACACAGCAAAATCAAATTTACTATGAACTGTACTCACAAATGCTTGTTGTGTTCTGCCTCTTCTTCATTTCCCGAGTCAGAGTTTGCAGATCTGATCGAGGCTGTCCTCTTGAAGGTTTTTGGAAGTTGAAATCTAAGATGGCAGACGGCTTGGCCTACGTGAATTGTCTGATCACAATCATCGCAAAGCAATAATGGGTTCATGCTGTTGCCTTCTTGGCAATCTGTGTGGTGACAGATCTGCAGAAAAGACAAGGGAGGTTAAAAACCTATTTATGGCAAGGTAACTCTGCTCGTTGCTTGACTTGTGGGAAATTTTCACCCAATTTACTCACTCAGACGTGGCCGAATTGTAGCTGAAAAGCTAAAAAGATACAGCGAAAACAATTCAGATGCATTCCTGTAATAAAGAGAAATTAATAAAAAAGGATCGTGAAGCAAGCAGAATGGGGAATACAGTATAGTCCAACCTTTATAAAACCGCTTCATGAGACACTTCGATCCTGAATTTTTGAAAGAATAATAGGAAAACAGTAGGGTAATTAAATACAACAATAGTCTGAGGTAAAACAGTGGGTTTCTTAAAGGTGAGACTTAACTATATTGCAACTTGTAAGTCCTTGATTGCAAAGAAACCACCTGCATTATGACATCCTTCCCATAGCTTTTGACGGGGGCAAGGATAGTCTCCACTGGCCTGCTGTCCACTTAGTCGTTGGGGTGGTTGGGTTGTTTGGATCATTTGTGTTCGTGTGCAAATTCTTTCTAATTCGATTATCTACAAAATATAGCTTACAATTTTCACGCTGACTTATTAAAATCGATTTAGTCAAATTGTTTAGTCAGACACCATCTTTTTACTCTTTCAATTCAAAACTGAGAAAAACGACTGTAAGCCACGATCAAACTTCTTCGATAGTTTCTTGCTCGCCAAAAAGATAACGAATTTAATTTCAGCGGGAACGGCTCAGTGGCACAATGGGCCAAGAATGCTAATTTTTGGAATTTCATGATATTTTGCAGAAGGAAATAACACATGGCTTGAAGGATATTGTAAGATGGATGTAAAAACCCTAAAACGTTAATTTTGAGTGACAGTTGTAGGCCTAGCACCAAATTAGAGCAAATCTAAACCATATTTGGGCATTTGCGCATAAATCTGAATATCCACTATTGTTTAGCAACGAAAATAATCAGTAGCTGGTTTATAGCTCATTTGAAGCGCATTTTTAAGGTGAATTCAGAAATGTAAAAGCTTTGCAGTTTTGTAAGTTTACCTTTGTAAAGCTTTGTAAATTTAGTTGGGTCTGGGGCCAACACACTTGAATAATTATTCATAACTGTAAAATGCATATGAACTTCATTTCAAAAATATGAACGGACTAATAATGAACCAGCTAGCACCTTGCAACAGGTGTTCTATATTTTCCGAAAAGTATTTGGTTTACAATTAGTTCGTTCGTTTTTGATATATTTTAAATTTAAGGCAAATAAAATGACCACAAAAATGTTACAAAATTGGCCGTTTTTTGACTGTTTTCATGTGGAGAAAAATCATAATAATGAACAGCAGACCACATTTCATGATGTTCTAGTTGATATTCTCTAAACTTCAATACATTGTAAGCAGTTTTTAGTTTGGATTAAAGCATTTTCAGCATGTTCGAGAAATTTCATTTATCTTCCAATATTTGCCTTTCATGAAAAATTGGTTCATTTTCAAACTAATGTAAATTCTTGTTGAAAACAGATAAACAAAAATTTAAAAAGCTTTGAAAAGCGCAGAATCTCGGCTTTCCTTACATGTACTACATTTTGTGCTTGAAAAAATCATTTTGGCGCTAAATTTCTCTGTAGGCACACTGTGAGTGGAAGAAACATGGGTGGTTAGAAACTGCAGTTGTGCTGCATTGCCGCTTTTTCCTATGCGGAAGATTAAATAACTTGCTACTACGGAGGAGCTAGCGTAATCCTCCGCAGAAACATGGAATTTTCTCCGCAGCAGCATATACACTGAAATGTAACTGCGGTGTCTAACTACCTATGGTAGAACGCTTGAATACCATTCTGATGGTTGGTGGTTCGACTCCCAACTCCGTCGAGACTGCTGCACAGAGAGAGGAGAATCACTATTTACTTTCAGGCAAAAGGAATCAAAATGAGAAGAGCGAGGGCCCGGGGGGGGGGTAACATAACATGTTGAGGGTACGGGTATGTGCCATCCATATGGGTGGGTTTTTGGGTCCACAATTCTCTGGACAAGGGTTCCTCTTTCGGCAGATTTTCCTTAAACATGGGTGGGTTATCCAGAAACCGGCAAAAAATGGTAAAAATTGGTACCAGAATTCATGATAAAAGTGGGTACGACGGCAACTGTCGGTAATTAGACGAGGGTAGCTTTTTGAAAGCCGGGCGGCAAACCCCAGTCCATCCGATCGAGAAGCTTATCTTTTTAATGACTTACAACTAAATTCGGATGCTAAGTAGAAAAAAGCGAATTCAACCAAAAACAAAATGATGCAATAGAAAATAGATTTCCTCAAAGGGACATTGTATCTCCAAGCATATCAATGTTCCATTTCACTAAGACATTGACAAATACAAAATTCTATCCATACTTTTACAACGACGTTTACTCAAACGCTCCTTATGATAGGCATTATAAATTAAAGATTTGTGACTCAAAGTATTTTCAAGTAATAAATCCTCCATAATATGACGTCAAAGATAAAATAAAAAAGAAAGGAAGTTAGAGGCCCAAGAGGGCAATCAGGAAAAAACAAAATTTATTGGCTGATGGGCTTTGACTGGCTCTCTTTCAAGTATCGTGTGGGTCAGATAACGGTCCCTTGTTTAGAGCAGCAAAGAGCTTAAACCATAAAGTAAAAATTCCATATCTATTTGTAAAATGTTGGCAAAGAGCAATCTACAACGGTGACTCTATTTATGATTCAATGACGTGACGTAAGTCATGCTTGATTGATTGATTTTTTATTTGATTTTTATTTATTTATACAGGGTAATACATTCAGTGATTAATAAGAAAACTGATTTACAATGTGCCCTGTCTAAAAAACCTACGTTAATCTACTTACAATTAAATAACAAAAATAAGCGAAAATTAATATACAATATATTCTGGCACGAAAAGAAAAAGTTTGTTGCTGTACAAGAACTTTCACACCCTTTGATTTTTCAAAGATTGTTTCAGCAAATTTTTGAATGTAGCCAGTGAAGGGGCATTTTTTATTTCAGTGCTTAATTTATTCCACACAGTCCCACCTCTATATGCAGCATTCCATTGTTTATGGTTTGAGAAAAAAGATTTCCAGACCAGGATTTAACCTATCTAATTGGTTCTTGAACGGTATGTATTTGATGAATTGGGGTCTGTCTTTTTCGCAATGAATGCTGCGCAGAATAGATAAGCACCAAGGTTGCTACAACCATGTTAAAAGGCTGCCATAGATCGGTCACTTCTTTATGGTTCTCGGTTATTCAACAATATGCTACTTTATATAAAAGTATGAATTCAAGCCTGCATGTCTTTTGCAACGAATGCTGCACAAATTGTTAAGAACGCGCGTAAGAACCAAGGTGCTTCAATGATGTGAACAGGTTACCATCGACCAGTCACTTCTTTACAGTTCTCGGTCATTCAACAAAATGCTACTTTATATGAAAGTATGAATTCAAGCCTGCGTGTCTTTTGCAACGAATGCTGCACAAATTGTTAAGAACGCGCGTAAGAACCAAGGTGCTACAATGATGTTAACTGGTTACCATAGATC
The DNA here is from genome assembly GCA_964020215.1 of Aurelia sp. 3 sensu Dawson et al. (2005). NCBI lineage: Eukaryota > Metazoa > Cnidaria > Scyphozoa > Semaeostomeae > Ulmaridae > Aurelia > Aurelia sp. 3 sensu Dawson et al. (2005). The sequence continues at coordinate 6,668,879 of OZ026584.1, forward strand.
GGTCACTTCTTTACGGTTCTCGGTCATTCATCAAAATGCTTAAATGCTACTTTATATAAAAGTATGAATTCAAGCCTGCGTGTCTTTTGCAACGAATGCTACACAAATTGTTAAGAACGCGCGTAAGAACCAAGGTGCTACAATGATGTTAACTGGTTACCATAGATCGGTCACTTCTTTACGGTTCTCGGTCATTCATCAAAATGCTTAAATGCTACTTTATATAAAAGTATGAATTCAAGCCTGCGTGTCTTTTGCAACGAATGCTGCACAAATTGTTAAGAACGCGCGTAAGAACCAAGGTGCTACAATGATGTTAACAGGTTACCATAGATCGGTCACTTCTTTACGGTTCTCGGTCATTCAACAAAATGCTACTTTATAGCCTATGAATTCAAGCCTGCGTGTCTTTTGCAACGAATGCTGCACAAATTGTTAAGAATGCGCGTAAGAACCAAGGTGCTACAATGATGTTAACAGGTTACCATAGATCGGTCACTTCTTTACGGTTCTCGGTCATTCAACAAAATGCTACTTTATATAAAAGTATGAATTCAAGCCTGCGTGTCTTTTGCAACGAATGCCGCACAAATTGTTAAGAACGCGCGTAAGAACCAAGGTGCTACAATGATGTTAACTGGTTACCATATATCGGTCACTTCTTTACGGTTCTCGGTCACTCATCAAAATGCTTAAATGCTACTTTATATAAAAGTATGAATTCAAGCCTGCGTGTCTTTTGCAACGAATGCTGCACAAATTGTTAAGAACGCGCGTAAGAACCAAGGTGCTACAATGATGTTAACTGGTTACCATATATCGGTCACTTCTTTACGGTTCTCGGTCATTCAACAAAATGCTACTTTATAGCCTATGAATTCAAGCCTGCGTGTCTTTTGCAACGAATGCTGCACAAATTGTTAAGAACGCGCGTAAGAACCATGGTGCTACAATGATGTTAACTGGTTACCATATATCGGTCACTTCTTTACGGCTCTCGGTCATTCAACAAAATGCTACTTTATAGCCTATGAATTCAAGCCTGCGTGTCTTTTGCAACGAATGCTGCACAAATTGTTAAGAACGCGTGTAAGAACCAAGGTGCTACAATGATGTTAACTGGTTACCATATATCGGTCACTTCTTTACGGTTCTCGGTCATTCATCAAAATGCTTAAATGCTACTTTATATAAAAGTATGAATTCAAGCCTGCGTGTCTTTTGCAACGAATGCTACACAAATTGTTAAGAACGCGCGTAAGAACCAAGGTGCTACAATGATGTTAACTGGTTACCATATATCGGTCACTTCTTTACGGTTCTCGGTCATTCAACAAAATGCTACTTTATAGCCTATGAATTCAAGCCTAAGTGTCTTTTGCAACGAATGCTGCACAAATTGTTAAGAACGCGCGTAAGAACCAAGGTGCTACAATGATGTTAACTGGTTACCATATATCGGTCACTTCTTTACGGTTCTCGGTCATTCAACAATATGCTACTTTATATAAAAGTATGAATTCAAGCCTGCATGTCTTTTGCAACGAATGCTGCACAAATTGTTAAGAATGCGCGTAAGAACCAAGGTGCTACTAGACAGTTTTTAAAAATAAAAGATATGAATTCCGGCTTGCATTTCAATTGGAACGAATGCTGCGCCGGTACCATACAACTGGTCATTTTTCCGGTTCTCGCTCATTCAAGAAGATAGTCGGATTTCAGACTGTCCTTCAATCCGCAAATAGACCTTTCAGCTATTCTGAAAGAATGAGAATCGAACGATATTTAGGTACATTTCGTAGAATTTTTGAATGTGCGCAATAGCGATTGAAGTTCTAACGTCACTCGATCGAACCTCGTGTATAAAGGTGTATAAAAATAACACTCGATCCAGGCTCTTTTGAAGAACAGCTAAGGCATGTCAGCCTCTTAAGTGTTTGGATTGCTAACGTGGTGGAAGATGCACAAGAAATGACAAATATCTGAAGAATAAGAGCTTTCAAAAGATCTGCAAAATAGCAAATTTTGCACTGAACAATCGTTTTGAAACGTGATAACTTTTAGGGCCTGGTGGTGTCACTTTTACATTTATATGTATATCATGTGAGTTCCAGAAATTTCTAAGAAAGGGTATTCTACCGGGTGAGCCAGAAAAAAGTTCCCACTTTTGAAAATCATAACACCAAGACTACTTCACGGATTTGAATCATTCAAATTCTAGTTAAAAGTCGAAAGATCAAAGTATTTTTGTGATTTTTCTCGCTGTCCTACCAGCACTAGAAGTACTGGTAAATTCAACTTTATAAGAATTTCATGGTTGCAAAATGACGGAAAAATGGCCTAAAACATTGATCAAATCGTATGGACTCTATTCAAATTGAACAATAGACCGTGAGCGTTTCATCTCCCTCAAGAGTTATAAGACATTGATTTTCAAACAAATATAAAAGATCTTCAATCCTAAGGCAATTAATGCCTAGAGGATATCTCTCACCCATGAGAAGTTGCATTTCCTTCATTAATCTGTGCTGGAAGTCATTTATGCATTGATCGATGTTTTAGGCCATTTTTCAGGCATTTTGCAACAATGAAATTTTTGTAAAATTGAATTAACCTATATTTGTAGTGCTGGTAGGACAGCGAGAAAAATCACAAAAATACTTTGATCTTTCGGCTTTGAAATAGAACTTGAATGATTCAAATCCGTGAATTAGCCTTGGTGTTATGAATTTTCCAAAGTGGGAACTTTTTTCTGGCTCACTCGGTAACATAACGCATATTAAGACATTGATTCTTAAAAGTAAGGTAGTTGCTTCATGGAAAGTCAGAGAATTCAAAAATAAGGGTATCAGTCCATGGTACTGAATACGGAACTTTTCGGTAGCTGGATACTTTTAAGATGAATCCTAATCCACAGTGGGAGTGACCCTGATGGGTTTTAGAGCTGGATTTTATTTCACTTCCCAGTGAAAGTTATGAGATATATTTTCTGGAAATGTGCTTTCCCCCAGTTGCAATTAGCTATCAATGAAAGCCCAAAAGAACGAAGATAAAAGCCTCGAAAGAAGATACCTGTGGTCATGATTTACAAGCCACTTCTAAGCGATACTGTAGTTATTCTTTCAACGTTGAACAAATTGTTAGGAAGGAAATAGAAACTGAAAGTGATACAAATGGTTAAGAAAGGGCTTGACTGCAAATTATATTTTAAGAAAATAGTGTAATGTCAAAGATATTAGGAAGTAATACGCTATGAACCAAATAAGATCCGCGAGATAAAAACAATTTCGAGCGAACAAACATCCTATTGGAAATTTCTATTACCTTGCTTGTATCTTCTTTTTATTGAAGCAACTTTCAGTGACGCAATATCACTTTGGTGCAGAGGACTCCTCTCCATATCTAAGCTACAAGATTTTCCACAAATGTAATTTGTGTCGGGCGATCTTAACATCCTTGTTTCGCTTCCCCTTTCCGGCTCAACCTTTCAACAAAACTCAGCAGCTTTGAATAATACATTTCAAATAGGCCTCTATGTAGGAATCCATACACACTTCTTAGTACCGGGTGAGCCAGAAAAAACTTCCCACTTTTGAAAATTCATAACACCAAGACTACTTCACGGATTTAATTCATTCAAATTGTAGTTAAAAGCCGAAAGATCAAAGGATTTTTGTGATTTTTTTCGCTGTCCTACCAATAATAGAGGTATTGGTAAATTCAACTTTATAAAAATTTCATGGTAGCAAAATGACAGAAAAAGGCCCTAAAACATTGATCAAATCGTAACGATTCTATTCATACCGAACAATACGCAATGAGCGTTTCACCTCTCTCTAGAGTTGTAAGACATCGACTTTCAAACAAATACGGAAGATTTTCAATCCCATGGAAATTAAAATGCGGAGGATATCTCTCACCCATGAGAAGTTGCATTTCCTTCATTTTTCTGTGCGAGGAGTCATTTATGATTTGATCGATGTTTTAGGTCATTTTTCAGTCATTTTGCAACCATGAAATTTTTGTAAAGTTGAATTTACCAATGTTTGTAGTGCTCGTGAGACAAGGAGAAAAATCACAAAATTACTTCAACCTTTTGGCTTTTAACTAAAATTGGAATCATTCAAATCTGTGAAATACTCTTGCAGTTATGAATTTTCAAAAGTGGGAACTTTGTTCTGGCTCACTCGGTAGTAAATGAATCTATGGTAAACTGATAGCATAGCATTTTTTGTATGACGATACTGTGTGCCTTGCCTATTTTGCCATCAGTAGTTGCATACTCTTGATTCATCTTGCATGTAAATTCCAAATTTTGATGTTATTTTTAGATTCTCTGTAATTTTGTTTTGACGTCACAAAGAAATCAATGTGAATTTTTTAAACATCAACAAGTGAATTATCCCAGAAATTCTCCTGGTAGATTCTGGCGGATTTGGATATATTTTAGAGAAAGAGATTCTGCATCGATTGCTGGAAACTTGCAACTTCGTGCATAAAGTACTTCCTGACGAGACTCTTTTCGTTTCAAAGGATTCCCGAAGAATTCTTCTGATGTCACAACACAATTATTCAAAATTTCGAAAAATAACATTAAACTTTGGAATTTACATGAAAAATGGATCTAGATTAACAATGGATGACCAAACCGGCAGAGCAGCTATTCGTACTGTAGTACTGCCATGCCACAGACGTTATCAGATTACCAGTGATTCGATTAATACGAGAAAGGGAGTAGCTCTATTTTGGTCCATTTAGGGATGAGTGCCTTTGCTAAGAAATAATGCAGTCTTAACTTACCGATGCATAACTCTGTGCCCGACGCATTTTTCTCTCATACCACATATGTTGCAAATTACTAACACTAAATGCTCTAGCAAGTGCCATTGCCATTACCGTATCTATTTATCGCATCGATTGTGTTGTTAAAACATTGATATAACAGTTCTTCCTCGTATCACTTTCATAAGTTTTAAAGTGATGGCCTGTCACTGTCCTCAGTTTGAACGCAGTAGCCACGTGAGCAACAAACAGCTTAATCTAACGGTCATCGTAGTGAAACTGGGATTTAATTCAAGATTGAAAACTGCAGGGGGTAATGACCACAAATCTACCAAATCTATGATTCAGTACGCCCCCAGAACTCTATCTGAAAGACAGAGAACGGGTGTAAATGTTAAATAAGGACATGAGTTATTGAATCAAAGTTAACTCTGATTTACAAACCAAGCATCGGGACCACTGCAAAGCGATGTGGAGGGATTCGAGTCTGAATAAGACTTGCCCCAAGTCTGTTTCCTGAAATTCGTTTAACCGATCCGTGTTCCACATTTCCCGGATCCATAAATCCAGCATTCCGGAATGTAGAACTTGTCGGTCCAGGGAATGTGGGAAAGGGAGCGGTCATACGGACTTCATGAAGTAGCCTTGGGGGAAGTCTGAGTTTGAATTGGTGTTAAAAAAGAGAACCCATAAAGACAAAATCTACGTACACTCGGGGAATAACCTATCCATAGTCAAGCTGGAATATTACCGTGCTTAATCAAAACGTAATAATATGGTGAAAATCAAATTCTTCAAACAGATCAAAGTCAACCCCCCCCCCCCCCGGTTTTGACATAAAACATTCTCCGAACCAATCAAACTTTGTTCAGCCCCAGACCTCGTGATCGCTAAAAAGCACTATCAGTGGCAAACTAAGGAAAACACGACGTCACAAAGCTTGCGGCACTGTAGACGTAATAAAACTCTAGCGGGGGTTAGTTTAATTCCTTTTCAAATAAAGAATTGTAGTTTTGTGATCGCATTTTACCAACTGGGCAAGGAGGGTCTTTTCGCATTATGATTATATGAAATAATTAAAAGACTTAAAAATGTTCTTATAGAAAATGGAAGAAGATAAAACCGTAGGCGGTGCAGTATTACAGTCAAACGACCTCAAGCGTTGGATGAGTTTTCAAAGATGCGAAGTGTAACTTCGTAATTCAAATTGGCGCCAAATTTTAAATCTTGAGTATCGTGTTGCGGTTTTCTATTTCTGTTACGCACGCCAAACGTAATTCTGGAAGGCAAATACAATTTGTAAATAAGACTTTTGATTTTCGCTCTAACTTTGAATATCACTTGGAGATTAGGGATTGTTGTTGCGAATTGTTGTATTTGCAAATTTCTTTATGCTGCCCAGACAATGATGGAAATAAGGTATATACTTGTCTTGGAACCAAACTGGAAAGCCATGGCTTTCCTCTTACAAGATGAAGACTATCAAGAAAGGCTTTTATACGACCCATTCGAAGGTCTATGCTAAGAATTGAGAGAGATGCTGCCGAACATTATTCGTTTCTTCGCAAGGATGTTCCCGATAGCAGTTTGCGGGAGTAAAGCTTAAAACTAGGAGCGATAAGAGCTAAGTCTGCATATAAAGAGTAAAAAATTCACATCCAAGAAACTACGAAAAAGTATTGATAATTTACCATCAGCCTTCTCATGTAATAAGGCAGGGGTGTACCTGGAAAGTAAACCCCACTAGCTCTATTTGCAACAGGCATGTTGAAGTTCGAAAGTGAAATCTGAATATCCAAATGGACTTTCGTGCGGGATTTCATATCTTCAAATAAGATCTTACCGCACTCTAACCACATTGAATTTTGGTTTAATCTATGTACTCAAAACTCGGAAGGAATTGCCAATTTGAATTTCATAGTTACACTTCGGATGTTTGAAAACTCATCCAACGCTTGAGGTCGTTTGACTGTAACGTATTACTACAAACACGCTGTACCAAATTTTGTAAAGATGAGGAAAATTCTTTTCGCATTATCCGCTTTAGAATGACAGTGCTTGACAACAACTGCGGGAGTCTGGGGCGAAAATATGAAAACAGGCTACAACCTTATAAGACTTACCATTTTAAAATCATTATTATTAATTTTTTCAAAGTAGGCGTTTAAGATAGCTATGATACAACTAATTGATGCCTACTAAAACAAAAAAAAATTACGATGAAATAAATACTAAGTGCAAAATAAAGTGATATCTGCATATATTACATGTTTCCAGGTGTGTTTTCAAGATAAGACTAAATTAGTTCAAGAACCCAACCTGTGCTACAAATATCGAATCAATCATGTTCAACCCTTCCCTATCTGTTGCTATAGTATCTTGCTGCTAGAGTACATCCCCCCCTCCCCTATATTTGGGACATTACAGTTTACTCCAGCAATAGATGCATGCACGAAAGGTAATTCATGATTACAGACTGGCTATTTGCTGGAATTTGATTGACAACAATTTGGCATGCTTACAAGTTTTAAGGCTGGTTTCATATATCGTATTTTCATCGTATTTCATCGCACTTCATCAAAATTCTGAGTCTACGCTCAATTAGGACCATATCCTACATATGAATACCAACCAAAACAAGGAATCGTAATATATCGTCCCATTTTGTCGCGATTCATCGCAAGTGATCCCAGAAAATCAAAAAATTTTGTTTCCTGCAATGAAATAGCACGTATTCTGATGAAATAGGATTCTCAGTTTTCAAATTTTTAAACAATGCTATTATTAGCATCCAATAAATTACGATGAAACACAATGGAATTAGGTGAAAACGACCAATGAAAATCAGCCTTTACAAGCTTACATTCCTGTTTGCAACGCTTATAAAAAAAAGGTCAAACAGTGAAGACACCACTGTTTGGCACAAAAGCAGTCATTCTGCAGTTCTGATTGGCTGTTGCCAGGATTTGATTGACAACAAGCTGGCATGCTTCACAAGCTTACACTCCTATCTACGAGGCTTAACAAGTACATCAAACAATAAAGCCAACATTGATTGGCACTACAGAAGCCATTCTACTATTCTACATAAAGTTCATTAAATAAAGAATATAGCCTAGAGCTTGAATTATTATACGTTTAGGGCTTTGACCCTTCATCAGTAGTAACGAGAAAAAGTGCAACGCTTTTAACTTTTTCTCGACTTCTACTGATGATAGTTGACTTTGTCTCGTTACTACTGATGAAGGGTCAAGCCCGAAACGTATAGTAAATCAAACTCTAGGCTATATTCTTTATTTAACGAAATTTATGTATTTACTGGTTATTATAGCCGCACGTACAAACAAACACTTTACATCTGATTCTACTATTCTGACTGGCTGTTGCCAGAATTTACTGACGTCAAGTGACATGCTTCGTAAGCTTACATTCCATTCCATATTTAGGGCTTAGAGCGAAGCACCCGCTGATGAATCGACAAGGGGGCATTCTGTTTCGTTCGATGTCATAATGACATTTATATCAATGCCTATTTTCCTCCACAGCAGCTATCTACTATCTTTGCGTAAATCTCTCTCAGCGGTCAAGATGAATAGTAAGCAGTTGGATACGTAAAAACATGAAATAGACCTTTTCGCAACTTGGAGAAAGGCTTTGAGGAGAGCGCGGCCCATTTTGACATCCTTGGCAGCAGTAGAGAATCAGGGGAACCCATCCTTGCATCTCCCTGTAAACTTGAGTTATTTTCGAAAACAACCAGAGTTTGGAGGGAGATGCAAGCGAGACACAACGCTTATCACCAAAGAGAAGGGGATTCCCCTGATTTTCCACCGTTGCCAAGGCTGTCAGAATGGACTGCGCTCTCCTCATTTCCTTCTTCCAAATTGCGAAACGGTCTATGAATTGTCACAAAAAATTCTGGGATTATTACGCTTACTAGATCAAGGGCGATATGAAATGCGTTGTTATGCGTTGTTTTGTTGTTTTGTTTAAAAAGGAAGCTGCGAGGGAAAATCCGCTGTGGAGGAGAGCGAGCGAAGCGAGCGGGGGAGGAAGAGAAGAGTGGCCGTTCACTCTAAGGAAAATTGCTGCGAGAGAAACTGTCTGCAGAGGCAAACTTTGGGCCATTAAAAGGGGAGAAAGATGATGTTTACAGAGCTACGAGGACAATAAATGCCATGGAAAGCTTGAAGGTAATGCCAGTAAGGTATGAACAGTTGCTCGTAGCAAACAAGCACCGATATATGTGAAGGAATTCGGCCAAGAAACACTTGCTCTCCTGATCGGGCCTAAACGCGCGTTTCATATCGCCCTTGACTAGATGTCCTAAAATGATGTATCGACGATGGACAGAATGCATAATCGTGAATTGCACAAGTTTGAATGCCATAGTAACCATTTGGCAGCAGAAAGCCTAACTTAGATGCAAACACACTGCAGTACAATTTGTCATACCTTGCTCGGGAGCTATCTTTGACTTCACTTTAAAGTGAACTTAAAGCAACTGAAAATTTCAATGACATTTTTCCAAAGTTTCAGCTTCAAAGATGAAAGCAAACACGATAATCCTCAAAGGAGCAAATACAATCACAAACAGGTGCCTCATGCATTTAAGTGTACATTGAATCCTGATTTAAGTCCCTTGCAAGATTCCCCCACGATTCTGGACGCCAGTATAGATACGTTGAATCAATTGCTTGTTCATCCATATTTTTTTAATAATGGGTGACAGGAGACCTCTCGCAACTATTTTATTACACCTACCTTTAGCCTACCGGGTTCCCAAAAAAGTAACCGATCTGAGCTGTTATTTTAGTAAAAATGTATGTTATTTGACAATAATTATAAAAAAGAAACATTTTATACAATACCCAAATTATATCTGAGTATTTGCTTCATTTTTGTATCTGGGTGATTGACTTTCTATGATCATTTTCCAGAACAGAATAACTGAACTGCTTAAGACAAAGCTAAAAAACGGTTAACCAATAAAATCGTTGCACCTCAAAATTCACAGAAATGCTACTTTTTAGCTGAATTTCAACAGTACCGAGCTCAAACTTCATAACGGGACCGAAGAAAAATCATATTTGTCTGTTTGGTACGTAAAAAGCACGATTTTTCTTGATTTTCGAAGAAAAAATATGCTACACAAGACAAGGTCCTGTTGCGGTCCTGACTTTGGCATATTGTAGAGCCTGAATACCAATTTGTGTTCAGGACATTTCGTTTGGTCTAATACCAAGTACTGGCCGTTTTTGAAATAGACTTTTAACTATTCCACAAAAGAGCCTGGATCGAGCTATATTTTTATAAAATTTTATACGCGAGGTTCGACTGAGTGGCGTTAGAGCTTCGATCGCAATGATTCGAAAACTCTACAAAATGTAATGAAATATCGTTCGATCCAGATTCGTTTTCAGAATAGATATAAGGTCTATAGAGGGTTGCGCTGAAGTTGGCGGCGAGGAATTTTTTACCGAGATGCATTGTGTTCGAATTACAAATCTTTAACGATTCTACAGAAACTAAGTCAATCGATTTAAGAACGCAGTGCATCCCGGTAGAAAATTCCTCGCCGCCATCTTTAGCGCAATCGTCTATTGACAAGCGGTTGTATGCCTTCACACCTGTGATGTAAAACATGGCAGGAAAGGAACATATGTCCATCGCTAAATATTTGACCCTTTCAAGGGTCTCTCCAGTATGAGACTTTTGGAAAAGTCATTTTTTCGAGGTCTTTTGATGAGCCAAAATATCGGAAAAAGTTATGCAGATCCAAGTTGATTTTAAGCAAATGATTGCTGTTCAAAACGAGACAATGGTTTTTTTCTGGAACTGTTCAAACGGGGAAACTTTTTTTGAGACACCCGGTAGTTTCCCGTTTGTATCCCTAAGTCTCTTAGTTCGTAACAGTAGTCATGAGTAGTTTCATATTATTTTTACATTGTATTGATGTAATGGCCTCAGGGTAGATATAATGTTTTGCTTCCAGGTGTATCGTCTCAGCAGTATTGTAGAGTAGTTGTATGTATAGTAATCAAAAATATGTATTGTAAATTCTTCATGGAATCTGAGAAAAGAAGGCATCGTGAATCTTACCCTGGGTACCAGACTCTCCCAAAGAGTCTGGTACCCAGGGTACGTGAATCTACACGAAAATTCTCAATTCTACGATTCATATTGACGTTAGATTTGCACACTATCACAAGACTATAAGTTTCGTCAAAATCATCTCCGTTAAAACTCCGACTGGACAAAGCGATAGAATTGATAAAAATTCCGTTCATATGCTTCAAAACCAGGCAGCTGATTAAACTATAAGATTTTCATGAAAGTAGCATTTGACAGAATAGCCAGTTTCCGTAAATTCTGGCTTATCTTTGATGCAATACCTCAAAGGCGAAAATCCAGCATCAATGAATTTTCAAACTATGGTGAATTTTCAAACATCGAAGCACTGACTCACTCGGTATTGGCTTTCGAGCAGAAAATTTCGCTCTGTCTTCAGCATGGAATTTTGGTATAACATTGAGTTAACTTGAGTAGCATATGTGTGTCTCTGTAAATAAAAACTCCCATTTTGATATATTCAATAACTGTGAGAGCAACGCTGAGCGTACGCTTATAACATATTGAGTTGGCTTATGGTGGCCTCCTTCTGTGCAGATATAGGCACATTTTGCTTTAAGGCCACAAGTGTAACAATGCAGCACTGGAAAATGACTTAACGTTGTTAATATAAATATTACACAAACCTTGACAGCAGTTGTCTTGGAAGAGCGTTCTTTGCATTTTGGACCTTGGCAGTACTTCAAACCATCATCTAAAAATGAAAAAAGAACTCCTTGTCAAATGTTCTTTCGAGAAACTATGGGTTCTGAGTGATCAAAGTTTTCGCTTCCATCATTAAGAAGAGACAGAACAGAATTTCGTAAATATTTACCTTGAATATTTGAATGATGAATCGATCTGACCAAGAAAATCTGGTCCTTGGGAAAGCAAAAGTTACTCTATGCGTCTTTTTTATAAGAATTTGCTCACAAGAAATTTAATCCTCATATCCCAAGAAAATTAAGAAATTCCAGTTTTGGGAAACTATAACTTAAGAAACTACTTATGTTGATAAAAGAAATCCTTAACATGTCTCTATTTTATTTACACTCGTTTCCTGTATCACATTACTAGAAGGTGCGTGAGTAATTTCTATACACTGAAAAGACTTCAAGCGCACAGGTAGCAGACATGAAGATTGTTATGGAAGCGTTATGAAACTGGCAAGAAACTCTTAGTACTGAAAATTTCATAATGTTGAGAAACCTTCCGTATTGGCCCAAATTCTTAGTTTCTTACAAAAACACGTGCATTTTACATGACCTTCCAAAAACTTTGACATAATTACGTAAGCCGGCAATTAGCTTGCGCATTCATCCCTATGCATTGAAACTGTGCGACAAATTGAGGAAAACACAGCAACAACGTTTCTGAAACACTTTGTCATACAAAACAAAAGATCTTTGCACCGTTTTCCATGACGGTATTTCCAGATCTATGGCGATGAGGCTACAATACATCACATGTACAGCCGCTATGCAGGAATGGCTCAGTTGTAACGTGCTGGTCTATCAATTTGAAAATTTGTGGCCGGAGTACCACCCTAGCAAACCTGCAATCAACAGCGAGGAGATCAGTCGGCTCTCTGTATTTTCAAGCTGAATAGATCACGAAGCGTAGTCACATCGAAAGGAACGACCACGAAACTGATTCGATAAGCTAACTTTTCAGTAAACTGTTGATAAAACCTAACTTCAGATGCTACCTGGATCAGGGACCGAGCAGCGATTTAAAAGTGCAGGGGCTGAGTTGTGAGCGAAGCGAGAAAAATGAGGTCTGGGGACTCACCCCCGGAAAAATTTTTGATACGACGCCCTTTGGAACGCTAGAAAATAATGGCCTTCATGTTGCCAATTTACTTTTGAAAAGAAGTCTGTTCTCATTCAAAAAGACTGCATTTGTATACATGAAGCCGATGGTAACATTTCCAAGCGAATATCATCTATACAGTATTACTTTTGGACAATAAAAACGTCTTTCACCTAAGACCAAAGCCGAGTTGTCATTTGGGAAATTTTACATCAAGAGTTCCAGGTTATGAGCTTCTGCTGACTTAAAAACTCATAGCTTCTTCCGGAAAACATCAAAGCAGATAGCTTCAACCTTACCAAACAACAGTTTTTCAATTTGTGAAAATTTTCGCCTGTATCTTTGAAAAAAGTGGGGGGGGGGGCTTTAGCCATTGCTAGCCCGATGGCTGCGCGGTCCCTGACCTGCATACAAAGCTACAGCCACTGTAAAGCCTGTTGTCCACTAGGCGAATTTTTTCGCGCGAAGCGAAATTTTTCGGGCTCATGCATGCGCAGTTTGATTCCTACGGGCGCCACACTTTCGTTGGCTCCTTTTCTCTCTGCGAAACCCTGCTTAAGTTTCCTAATCTTATAGAAAACGCCGATACCCAGACCCCAGGGGGGGCACTCAGCACATACGCATATGGGGGGTCAGTCCAAGAAATTTTCAGGCGACCCAAAATATCACTTCAGCTTCATTGCAACCAAAAAATATCAGCTCATTTTATACTTAGAAACCTGTACATTAACATAAACTATCCCCAAACAATGCAAATGAAAGTCATGATTGCCTCTTGCAAACCCAGAAATATAAGTTAAACCATGTTTGGTGTCAAAAAATATCATGAACGTAGTTTTAGTTTTATTTGGACCTAAAAATATCACTTTTGGCAATCTTCTGACCCAAAAACATCGGACTGACCTCCCCGTATGTACATTTGCTGAGTGGCCCCCCCCCCCGGGAGCCAGACACTATAAGTTGCAGTTTTACTACCTAATTAACGTTAACTTCTTTGCCAACATGGTAGACTTGCCCCAAGTCTTGTCCGTTGTCTTATTCCGGGCCTACTCGGTCGCGCGAAAGTGGAGCGAGAGCGCAGCTCACCGCCGACCGGGACGGCCCGAATAAGATAACGAACGAGACTAGGAGCAAGTCTACCAACATGGAGAAAATGTTTGGAGCGTCTACGACAATCCGATACATATGACTACAACATAGCAGCTTAACTTTTTGGTCTAACTATTTTAAGGTTTATAGATTGTGGTTAAATTTAGGAAGTGTTCCTTCCCGATAAACGTAATCTACTTACAAGGACTGCGATGGATCAGATAGATATTTATGGAATCTCCGTGTTTCTTTGACCTTCAAATACTATTCAGCTGCAGGAGAACCTTGTTTGGAGTAGAAACTAATCGAAGCACTTTTTTCTTAACTTTCTTTAAAGTTATTTAGGCAACTTCTTTGATTTGCAGAGTTTGGACCAGGCCCAATGGAAAATAATTCCGAAGGACTTATTGTGCTACAAAGGCACTATGAATGAGTTGATAGAGAAACAGAAGGAACAGTGAATGGAAAAAGACTGCCAATAAGCAGTGGCAGCGACAGCCGCAAAATATAATGGAAGGGACAAGCAAAGATAAGGATCTAGGAGGGAAAGGCCCCGGCAAAAATTTTCAGGATTACGCCCTTCTTATAATCAGGAAATGCCCTTTTCACTGGCGGAAAACACCCTAATTTGTCTATCAGACTCCATAAACATTGGAAAACTTGCCTCGGAGAAAAGTGGGGAGAAGGTTGTGCTGTGTTTGCGCTAACGTAAGGTCAAAATTCTTTTTAGTAAGCGTTATTTTCTTTTGCAAGTTTCATGTTAATTGCCATACAAGGCACACATAGTTTTTCGCTCCTAATGGCATTATTTTAGAAGCAGGGGGTAGTAACTTGTAAGTAGTATAATTAGAGATACGTAGGTCAAAATTGTTTCAAAATGCAAAATTTTCGGTAAGGCTCGAATCTTTGCAAATTCTAAAATTGAGTGTGTAAAATGTTGTTGCCTAATTCTTTCAACTGAATAGATCGAATGATACTTCAGGTCGTTTGCCATAATTCCAGATAGAGCATTTGCGATATCATCATTATTCTTAATTATTCTTGGAATTACAGCGGTTTTAAGATTTATGAAAGGATGTACGAGAGGAGGTATCAGAAGCTTTGAAAAAGATTAAAAGCACCATAAATTGTAAACTGATTGAGGAAAGTCAAAATGACCAATACAAGAAATACTCAGTTTTTGACGATCTACAAGATGGCAGCAAGCAAAAGTCTGTAGCTTTTATGGTTTACGATTTAGCATTTTGATGACATCAAAACTTTAAAACCAACAGAAATGTTAAAAATGCTAAAATAAAGATAATATCAAAAATGCTCTTCAATCTAAGTTCCCTTGAAAAGTTCCCTTCAATCTAATTAGTGGAAAGAATAAGGTAATAACAGTTTATACGTTGGATTTTAAATTTTGCAAAGATTCGAACGTCAAGCCGGTAAGGCTACGGGCAACTGGCAACAAACTTACCAAAAATAATAAAGGCTTTTACTTTCAGAGACAAGTTTCGACATAAACCTACTCATACTACGTCGCACATAAAAATCCATACCATCATCAAAAACCACAAAGTTTACCACTACCATTCACTCAATTCAATTCAACTAATTTCAGAAAGGTACATGATAATGTATAGTATTGCCAAGCAGCGTGCGTGATTGCCCTCATTTCAATATCAATGTAAAGCAAACAGCAAACAGCTGTAAATCTTATCAGTTACGAAAAGATCAAACACTAACGACAAAACATTTAACATCTAAAAGGTGACTGATGAATCACCAAAACTAAATAAACTGTAACAACAGCAAGTGAGAAGAAACTGAATTTCAATTTTTTACGCTCGTTTCGTATGAGATAAGGCCAACGAAAAAAGTGAACACCGTCTAGTAGGGTAACTATTAAAAATTTTTTGCATTTTCCCCTATGGTGATGCTCTCCTGCCGTTAAGACAGGGGCTCCAAGGCTACACTTTGGATCTAAACTTTGTGAGTTAAAGTTTAAAACTGGCCCCAACTTTCATCAAATTTGCGGGATGACGGCTCAAAATTTCTTGACAACTTCAGGCAAAATAGCACGTCTCCATCAGATTGGTCGAGGTACCCAATGCTGGTTATGCTGACTGGTTTCACACAGAAATGATTAAAGTTGTGAAGCGTTGAGTGATCAAAGTCATCCCGCTTGACAGTACACTTCTGGTTCGGAGGATGTCAAGAGCGCAGATCTAACTGTGAAAACATCGTATTTTCGTTTGAGACCCCAAAATAGTTCGACTACGTGAAATGGGTAATCCAGGGCGCCCCTTAAGTGGCTACTTTCAAGAATTTGCTGAAACATTCTTTGAAACATCAACAACAAGTGTGAAAGTTCTATTTCAACATCACTTTTTTCTTTTCCTAATATTAGCTTAGGATTTTAAACAGGGCATATTGTAAATTAGTTACTGTTTTTATTGTTACGTGTATTACCTTGTATGAATAATCAAAAATAAAACATTCAAATCAAGGCAAAATGGCATATTTGTGATCCCAACCAATAGCACTAACAATTATAGTAAATAGAATACATCAGGATATCCACTACCCTGGGTACCAGAGTTCCTTTCATTTAAATTTTGAGGCTCTGGTACCCAGGGTAGATATCCACCTGATTTTGATCGATCAAAATTCATACTATGTACATGAAAAAGTGCAATTAATATCAAATTCTAAGTTTCATTGATTACCCATTTTCCCTTGGTTACCCCTTGCCTTAGCCTGATATACCAAGGGTGTTAGGACACGGATGTTTTGATTGATTATTTATTTACCTTGTTTTGATCCCTGTGTCTTGCTTTGTTGTCTTGTTTTCTGTTCTGCTTCGTCTTCAACTGAGCGTGCCTTGGCCCAACTGCTCTCAAGTTGTTCGAATACAGCTCCCTTGTATTTATGTGTCTTAGTGCGCCTTCGCACAAGATAGGTTTCTTTTCGGTTTTAAAACCTATCTTGTGCGAAGGTGCACTAAGACACAGAAATACAAGGGAGCTGTATTCGAACAACTTGAGAGCAGTTGGGCCAAGGCACGCTCAGTTGAAGACGAAACAGAACAGAAAACAAGACAACAAAACAAGACACAGGGATCAAAACAAGGTAAATAAATAATCAATCAAAACATCCGTGTCCTAACACCCTTGGATATACACTCGTACTCTACATTTCTAATATATCTACAAAGCCTGCCAAAAGTCTTGGAAAACCTCTGCTAATTTTGCCTTGTTTTGCGATTTCCCCCCCTCTCTCCCTTAGAACAATGTTGTTTTGTGGTCAAAAATAGGGATGACAGGGCGATCCGCAACTCTGCTGGAATGCTGGAACAATAACCTTCGAAATCAACATTGTTTCGGGGGTGAGGGGGTATTTGAACCTGATGGCTATGGCTAGAAATGAAGATCATGAAGACATGGCCTAAGCTTTCCAAGGACTTTTGGCAGTCGTTGTATGTACTTGTTTTGTACATTACCTGTAGGTATTCCGCACAGAGTGTTATTTGTTAACTGAAATGAATCGTAATTTGTAAATCCAGAAGAGTATAGCCTCCAAGGCCATGCAACGTTCGCTACATGGACGGTAACGACAGTAACAATGAAGTTAAAAATTACCAACGTGAGCTAAATAGGGTCTACGTGGGCGCCATCCCTTTGACCAAATAAGGGCTAGAGTAACGGGTCTAGGGAGGTGGAAATTTGGATTGCTGTTGCTAAGGTAACATTCTAAATTAGGATCTTCAAGTGATCAGACGTCATTTCACACCAGGATATACTTGCGCAAGGCCATCTTTTTGCCAGCTCTCAGAGACTGTGCGGGAAGTACTGGGATAACCAAGTATGGAGAGATGAATTTTTGTGCGCCGGACAGTGCGCCGGACAGTGCGCCGATAAAACAATGGAAACAATAGAAACTAAGTGCTCTATGTCCGGCACACAGCCCTTTCTTTTCAAAGGGGAGGATAACAATATTCGTTGATAAAACTGAGAACCTGAAACTCTTAAAATTTAGAAAACACTACTGTCAAAGCAGGAGTATTTGTAAAACAAAAAGATACGAAGGAAACGAAATTACCAAGAGAACATAACGATAAAATGTGTAGAAATCTTTACCAAAAATGTGCGCATATCTGAGATCCGTTTTACTCCTGAACAACGGCAGCGAATATGAGCGACCAAAGTACGAATCACGTTGGTCCCTCAAATCAGGCGAGCCACCAGGCGATGAATTTGGGGTAAAATCATTCGATGTGGAACATTCTAAGAGCGAATCAGACGACAGGCGAATACTCTTTCTGTGCTCCTTCCTTGTTTGTACTGCTCGTGCGAATCTTGCGAGAGGAGAAGGTGACCTTGGCGATTCACCCGGTGTCTTGTTCTTTGAAGACGAAAACAAATTCATGTTTACCAACTTCTAAAAGCAGCAACGTGTCTCTTAGTCTTCAAGGAAACCTCCATGTCTAATCTCGATGCAACAACAAACTGGGCCTATTTCCTTGCTCATAGGCCGATATGGGCTTTGTCTAATGTCAGGTTCATCAAAAATCTAACTTGCAGTTTAAACTTCGTGTTCAACGTTGGTTTGTTTGAAGGCAGGGCATTTGTTTCTCATTCTACATCATGGAATTGATTTTACCTGCTATTCTTGACAGTCAATGTACAAATAATCCCGCGCACAACAAATAAACTAGCTAATATTTACCAAGCAAAAAGGATCGATAATGATTTGATGAAATTGTTGACGTACAGCGTCAGTCCTTACTCTCTTGCCCTGTCATGAGCGCGGGAAATTCTCAGTCACAGTAGTAACATATGCAGCAAAGACAGATATCTGTCGTCGACTGTTTTTCATTTGCACAATAAACCAGCCAGCAGAGAAGGGGGCTGGGGCATATATTGCTCCAGGCCCCCGATTTGAGAGGGCCCTGAAAAATTATGATATGAAAAGAGTGACAACGACGCGTTTCCTTCGTTTTTCCAAGAGAAAGTGTTGTGGACTAAATTTACTAATGAAACAACGACCAGATCCCTCAAATCTTCACTTCATGCTTGCTTTTTTCAGGGGTACTACCTTAGTTTTAAGCCCCAAGTTGCATAAGGTCTCTCAGACACCCTGACTACAAAAGCACAACTCTGACAGTTTTCGGACACCCATCCCTTTGCAGCATCAGAACAATGCACAATGGTGTTGATAACAGCTACCAAGCTGTATCTTTTTCACCCTTTCCAAGAAAGAAGCAGGAAAACAAAAAGTTAAAAGAAACTCGACCTTAGGACATGAAGACGAAGACGAATTCATATTTACCAAGTTCTAAAAGCAGCTACGTGTCACCATCTTAGGGAATGTTTTCCTTGAAATGTCAAAAATAGAGACCCTAGATTTGAAATTTTGCGATCATCATGAGGAATGTACCGGCTGCATAATGATGATATACGAATATGTGTAAAGGATGTTCGGGGCAACAGGAGTAACTCAGAACGCAGAATAACACCTGATATTTTTCGTGAAACAAAACAACGTTTCCGTCAATAGCTGTGCTTTCTTTACTTCTACCTTCTTTACTCCATCTATCTGATCATTTCATAAGCTATTGCCATAAAAGTTGCAGCAGGAGTATCTAAATTCTTCAAGATAACACAGAACACTCAAATGACCTGTGACGAGTATTTCAACGATTTACATTGTATGGTAAACATACAGTGATTGTGAATGATCTGAGCTCCTTCGGAGAGGTAAAAGTTGCGAACAGAGCCACAGATAAATACAATAAAATCTGGTTGCAAATTTAACTCACTTCAGACTGTTTGAAAGATGGCTGTTCAATCAGCTTCAATTAAGATTTTTCTAAAATTTTGAAATTTAAAGAGTCCAAAATAAGACAGCTTGCCACGCATAAAGCATAGCATCTTTTCCATAATAGCGAGTCCACAAATAATCAAGAGGAGGACTTTGGCAAGAACAACGGCTATACACGCATATCTTACATAACAGACCCATTCAATCAGAAAAGAGGAATTCATTCTCAAGATAAACGCATCCTTACCGGGATTTTAAGAAAGTTAATACTACGTACAAATTGACAGAGTTAAACCAGCTTTACCTGCATCAAACAATGTTCCAACTAATCAAAATCATCTGAATAGACCTTTTAGCTATTCTGAAAAAGAATCTCAATGGAAAGATACTTTGCTACATTTTGTAGAATTCTCGAACGTCCACAATAGTGATAAATGCTCCAACGCCACTTGATCGAGCTCGCGTACAAAAATGTATAAAAATAACGCTCGATCCAGGCTCGTTTGCTGAAGAGCTAAAAGGTCTATTGCTGAACTGACCATTTGGAAGACCTAATTCTAAATCGAATTCCAGGTTGATTTCAAGCTGGCTGAATTTGCAAGTATGAATGGGGTATAAGAAAATCATTTTTGAGAATCTCATTTATCAAGAAAATTTTCCATACTCCATGCAATGAAAACTGCATCTTTTCCATCTTTTCCCTTCGGTGTAACCGCCCAAAATATTCACCGCAAAAAACTCACAAAAAACCCAAATGTGATACTTAAGCTCCGTATCATATAAAGAAATGTAAGTGTATGGCGTTACCACATCTTCTCGTTTTATTCAAATCCCTTGCATGCAATCAAAAAGATATGTCCATCATAAGGTGACGCCCCAAAGTATGGTTTCATTCATTTTAGGACGGTTTACGATAGACTAAGTACATATTCGTAGTTACCTCTACTGATAGACTGAAGGACACTCAAACTACAACTCATGGACATACACACTGAACATCAGGACGAAAATTTTTCACTCGATTTCATGCCTGGATATGAAAACAGTTAGTCCAGTAGTGAAAGGCCTACTCCCCCTAAAGGGGAGTCTCACCACCCCAGCGAGGGATTAAATGAAACCAGGTGCATAATGTCAATTCGAGGGGGGGGTAGATTTTAAATTTCAATTTTATTCAGCCATATAGGGGAGCCTTTACCAGGTATGGGGGGGCATTTGCCCCCAAAAAATGGGACCAACGCTTACTACATGAGAAAACGTGGGGAGCCATATAATCGATTAGAACAATGTAAATCACGGATCAGATGATCATATCTGAAGTGATACTCCCCATTCAATTATCGGAGTTAGTAGTGCAGTGACAAAAGTTTACCAAAAGCTCAGTTCTCCAGGCAATGACGGACGGCCCTAAGTTGCCGGCGCAAACCTCCGATACTAAAACGCCTCAAATACAAGTTCTAAGTGATACTAGCCTCAAGTTAAAGATGCAAGTATCCAGATGGATGTTTCCTCAATCCAAGGATCAACAAACCCTTCACTGTTAACCAGGAGCTCCTCATTTTGAAGGCCAATTAGCTCCCACGAGCTTCACTGCATTAATGAGAATCTCCAACTGTAGAAGATTGCCAACGCATTGGCCTCGCTTCTAAATTTCTATGAGTGGGACTATGTCGTGAGCATAGAAATATGGTCGTGAGTCTATCTCTATGAATCGTTCGCAGGTATTTTCTACAATTTTTGGTCTGCAAGCATACATTGTTAAACTGTGCACAGTCTAGCTGCATTCTCCACGTCCAAAACATCTATCATTCACTGTTTAGACTCGTCTCTTGATAAGTGAATTGAACAGACAGAATACAAGCAAAATACAAACATTGCGACTGGTGGCTAAGTATCTCCTCCAAATTGGCATTAAAAACCTATGCAAACATACCGGATGAAACAAGAAAAATTACTGGCTTGGCGGGGCTGTGGAATAGCAAGTATGTGGCCGATATTCAAAACTAAAGTGCTAATCCATCAGTCAAGGCCTAATTAGATTGTTTGGTAAAATCACTCATTATTCAGACCCAAAAATTAGAAAAATGTCTGCAAGTGGCAGGTATGAGAACGAGAATTCCACGTTCCATACTGATCCATGATATACTTGCTATTGAAACTGAAATTCTCTTCCCAAAACTGACAATTGCATTGAATATAACTTTCAATAACAAATAAAATATGGACCACATTGAACGTAGAATTCTCGATTATAATGCAAACCCCTTACAGGCATTTTTCAAATATTTGGGTCTAAACAGTGAGTGATTTTACCAATCAAAATTTTCTGATCTAAGTTAGCCTTCGACCAATAGATCAACATTTTAGTTTTGAATATTGGCTACATCCTTTTTATCGTACAACCCGCCAAACCAGTAAAGTTCGTTTTTGACTCACTGGCGGTAGATTGTGCATAAACTAATTACACTGCGATCACAAAATGAGAGGTAGATAAGATAATGTACTGGGTGAGTCAGAAAAAAGTTCCCACTTGTGAAAATTCATAGTATCAAGTCAAGAGTACTTCACAGACCTGAATGATTCAAACTCTAGTTAAAAGCCAAAAGATGGAAGTATCTTTGTGATTTTTCTGGTTGTCTTACGAGCACTAGAAATAAAGGAAAATTTAACTTTTCCTACGTCTTATAACTCTTGAGAGTGGTGAAAGGCCCATTGCCTATTGTTCTGTGTGAATAGAGTCCTTACGATTTGATCGATGTTTTAGGCCCCTTCTCAGTCATTTTGCAACTATGAAATTTTAATAAAGTTGAATTTACCTATACTTCTAGAGCTGGTAAGACAGCGAGAAAAATAAAAAAAATACTTCAATCTTTCGGCTTTTAACTGAAATTTGAATAATTCATGTCTGTGATGTACCCTTGGTGCTGCGAATTTTTAAAAGTGGGAACTTTTTTCTGGCTCATCCGGTATAAAAATTACGTTCAGTAAATTATCGTTGGTAGTTAGTGACTTTATCACTGTAAATTTGGTGATCATATCTGATTTTCAAAATGCAATCTAACTGTAAATATAGCCAATAATTCATTGATTTTCTCAATAGCTGTCTCTTTTATGTTGTACTCTATACCTTGTACATTATTTACCACGTAAATTCCTTCAAATATTTGCATTTCGAAAGTGCTTATGAACTTTTTAGGCCCCGTTCACATGGGAACGCTATCGTTCCATTCCATCTTCGTTCCAGTTTCTGGAACGCAAAAATAGACTTTTCACATGGGAATGAGACGATTGCGCATCCGTTTTTGTTTCTGTTCATATGAGAACTTGGTCGTTCCGTTCCATCTTTTTTCCAGTTTGTGGGACACAGGGGGGCACTCAGCACATACGCATACGGGGGGGTCAGTCCAAGAAATTTTCCGGCAACCCAAAAATATCACTTCAGCTTCAATGCAACCCAAAAATATCAGCTCATTTTATATATATAAACCTGTACATGAACATAGAATACCCCCAAACAATGCAAATAGAAGTCAGGATTGCCTCCATCTAACCCAAAAATATGAATGTAAAGATGTTTGGTATCAACTAATATCATGAACACAGTTTCAGTTTTCTTTGGACCCAAAAATATCACTTTTGGCAACATTCTGACCCAAAAATATCGGACTTACCTCCCCGTATGTTCATGTGCCGAGTGCCCCCCCTGGGTTGTGGAATGCAAAAATAGATTTTTCACACGGGAATGGAAGGATTGCACATCGGTTTTAGTTTCTGTTCACACTGGAACGAATCGTTCCGTTTCACAGTTTTTCCTTCAGTTCATTCTATTCTTTCCAGCAACGATGGGTTGAACAAATCAAGTCTGTTCAAGCCTCCCGCTCATAATCACTCTACCCTTTGGAATAAAACCATGTTAGTTGAAGCATTCCCGTTAGAGCGCATCTCCTGAGCGTTCCATTTTCGGATGGAACGATAAAGACGCAAAATTGCGCTCCTGTGTGAACGAAGCCTTAGTTTCGGGGGTTACTTTTTTGGCCCACAATGCTTGATTTATAGTGCCGTGAAGCTCTAAATGTCAACTGCAGGGGAAATTTTTTTGATTTCCTAAATATTTAGTAAAGTTTCCAAATCTGATTTCAAGGCTGACAGCGATTTGCATTGCAAGCCCCTGGAAAGTCATAAAAGATTAAATTAGCTAGTATCAATGATTACCACGTCAGAACATATGCAGGGCCCATGGAGCGGTCTTACGATGGAGGGGGGAGGGGCTGAGTTGCATGGCGCTCCCTGGTTTCATCTAAGCAAAACTGGGGTCTGGAGTAATTTTGTACTTTCACAAAAACATTCGGAAGACAACCCCCTTGAAAAGGTGGAAAATACCATTTCTACACATTAAAGGCTTCCTTAGTTGCAATTTATCTATGAGCAAAGTCAATCTCATTCAACTACACTACATTTGTATACTTAAAGACGGCGGTAGTATGCTAATGCGATACTCGGTTTTCAATTGTTGCAGTTTACATATGAGAGGTCAATAGAGATGCAAAAAGACCAAAAACCAAGGAACCTGGTTTTGAGGAAGTATGGAGTCGAGGGGAGGACTTCTATTGGCATGTGACGGGGGGTCAGACACAGCATATTTTTGAAAAACCCAAAAACATACCAAATTCAGGACATTTTAGACCCCAAAAATATACTCAAGACATTTTTAGACCCCGAAAATGTACTCATAGCTTCATGGTATATGAAAACTAAAGGCTTTATAAACCCAAAAAATGTCTAACCCCACCCCCCCCCCCGATCACTTACTAATAGGGAGTCCCCTTGCGGCATGGAGTAAAGGCCTCGAAAACAGTCTTCCTTACATTAACGTATAGGAGAACTTTCACAAAATTGTATCACATTGGCAAGCACTTGATCGAGAGAGGTGAAGATTATGGTAATTCATATAACACAATTACAAATTAGTCAAATTTTCCATTCTAACACTGGCAAACATGAGAACAAGAAAGACGTTCTAAGCCAAAGTAAAAGGCATGTCTTCAAAATTTTCCCAGAGGCGAAGACTCCTCATTTAAATATTTCTAGCAAATTGACCTTGGAAAAATCATCCAAAAAATCGTTTGGGTAGACTGTGCAACCACTTTTTGAATTTCTTCCACTATGCAGGCAATAGTTCATGACACATGTAACGATCTCGATATGTCATGGAAAGATCAATCAATACCTTTTATTGATATGTAAAAGCTCTTTTGCCTTCGTTTCAGAACCTTTAAAATGATGAAGGTGGGACTTTGAAATCCTGGTTTGGAGTAAGGTCAAGGACTTCTTGCAACTTTGGAGGTCAAGTACACGAAATTCCTCTAACTTACAACTCGTTGTCCTCTTTAAAAAGCCATCGAAACAGGTGTTGTCACATTTATCAGCAACAATTCCTATAGTTTTAAATTTTGAACCATTTCTTTGAACCAGAGAGAGGGATCTTTAGCACTAATAACCCAACAGCCGACATGCATTTTCACTCATTCCAAAATGTGTACACAAGAGATTCCAGAGCAAGGGTTTTTACGGATTTTTGATGGATTTTTCTTGAAAACAAAAGGATTTTCCAAAAGTGTACCAGATTTTTAGGGAGTGAAATGCCCCTTGCCAATGGTTGTGCCGTCCTGTAGACCTGGAATGCTGATCATAGATTTTACTATGCCCCTTCCTTTTCAGCAAATGGCTCCACAAAAGCAAACTAATGTCTATCTTATCCAATTTAGGATGGTTCTGATCAGATGCATGTCTATTCTCCTTGATATTCTCATTGAAAGCAATTAATCATTGAGTCCAATATATCAAACTATATTTGACAAAACCAATAAAATAAAGTTGCTTAAAAACTTTATTAGCAAAATAAAATTAATACATCCTTACATAAGCCAGGTTTGAGGTAAGAGATGACATCATTGTCAACTTCTTAAATATTTGTGGGGGAGGATTTATACCATGAGTCATACATCCAATTATGGAGGATCTCCTTTGACAACCAACATTGACAAGCAGTGCATGTCAATACCGAAAAGAACAACTATTGTTTTTTCTTTTAGCATTAGCACAATAGTAATCAACACTGAATATGCCCAGGATATGTAAAAGAAGTCATACCACCAAAAAAGGAATCTCCCAAAGGGAAGACAACTTGCTGCCCTTCCTACCTGCCAATCAGTGGGGGGTTACTCCCATTGAAGGTTTTCAATGAACATACTGTCCAGTTTACGAAACAATCCATGTCTATCATTCAAGTTTGAGGCATGTTTTTAGGGCTGGTGGGCAGGCTTGGTATCTTCCCTAAGCAAAATATTGAAAATGTTTACAAAATGATAAAAGCCTGTCACTAACTTGCTTTGAGTATGATTTGAATACGTTTGTGAGCTTACTTCAAGTAAGAGCTTTAGCTTGTAGCATGCATAATCTTAACTGAAGGCAAACTCAATCAAGCTTGATTTTAGTATGTTCAAGAATGATTTTAGTATGGGATTATAGTAAGGCTTGATCAAGCTCTGATCAAGCTCTAATCATAATTATTGCAAACTGGCCAAAATTATGTCAACATACTGAATTCAAGCTCCTTCAAGCCAAAATCTTGACACCTTCAAGCTTGTGCAAGCTTGTTGCAAGCTGACCTTTTTCTGAATGATTAAGAAGATGAGGTAAAGTAGTGGTTTTTAGCATCAAGGCTGGATTCACAGAATTGGTCAAGCGCTAATAGAGTCCACAACCCCTTTCATGAAGCTAACATGCTGGGGCTCTACCAGATATCAAGCCCTGTCTGCCTTACTGTTTTGGCTGCAGAGTGAGAGAGCATTGCACCAGTGCACTACAACACTTTCAACAGAGATCAAAAGGAAGCTATCAACAAGAAAACTGGATTAGCTAGTCCAGTAAAGCCTGGTCTCCATTAAATCGCAGAGTGTCGAAAAGTGTCGCAAAGTGTCGCAGAATTTTGGCTGCTGCTTTCTGTAACTCTCTGAGACAGGATGTTTCCATTCGTCGCAGAGTGTTGCAGAATTTTGGTGCCATGATTCAATGACAATAACATCACGTGTCATGCCCAGAGCTAAAATGAGATCACGGGGCTCTATTGTTGTAGGATCACAACTGGTCGCAGAATATTAGGACACGTGTTTCCATTGATCCCAGAGTGTCGCAGAGTGTCGCAAAGTGTCGCAGAGATAGAAAATTTTCCATCTCTGCGACCCCGATCGCAGAGTGTCGCAGCATTTTAGTACAGCAGTTTCCGTTTGTCGCAAAGTGTTGCAGAACCAAAATTCTGCGACACTTGCAACATTTTGCGACAATTTGTGATTTAATGGAAACCAGGCTTAAGCAAGCTCTTGTTGAACACAGGTGAGATATCCGCAGGCAGGATGAGAATTTTCCCATCTAAACAGTCCATTTTGGCTAAGAGGTGAAAATCTACAATATAGGTAAACAATATCCCAATCAAGATTTACAAAGAAAATTTTAACAGTAGCTGCAAATCTTATTCTAATTTCATTGCAACAGAAGCAGAGGAGGAAACGTCCAATACATTCTCAACCAAGGCAGCATCACTATAGACTTATGACGATGAGTCTCTTGTTTCCCTGTGCTCTTTGACTTGATGATGGCGCTTCGGTCAGTAGAGACTCATAGTAGTACTATGAAAAACCTGGCCCTATTTAGGCCCAAACTGAGCAATTTCTTCAGTACCAATCAGATTGCGGGATTTGTGAATTACTATTGTTAACGTGTAAATGTGATAGAATTTTTGATTTGATTGAAGAATTGAAAACACTCCCACGGGATAGAGATTCGAAGCCGTGATTCTTTCCTAATTCCATTGATGATTGAAGAAAATAGGGCCAAGTTTTTTACTGTTTATGATGAGTCCCTCTTGAGCAAGGTTTACAGCAGGGATACAAGGGACTCATCGTCATAAGTCTAGCATCACCATAGGAAGGAACTCAATAAGAATAGGTCAAAAAACCCTGCAGCCAGCTTACAATGCACTTCATGGACTTCACATCAATTCCTATTGGTGATAAATCACATGCTGTTCTGAAAGTTCCATTCATAAAGGACTGCTTTTAATCAAACTTTTTCCAGTTTTTAGTGTCAGGACATGGCAAATACAACACTTTGATATCTGGATTTTCCTGGATCAACAGTTTTTTCCTTTAGATCAAAGGATTTGCTTGTTGCTTCTATCAGTGCAATAAAATTCACTGGGTCAGTGGGATGAAACTGGGAGGAGTCAATGAAATAAAAATGTTAGTCAGGGGGTGGAAATGGACATTGAATAAGGACTCAGCATCAAATTTTAGTGGATGTTATTGCTCCGTAAATAGTTGAATATTCCAAATGTTTGTAGTTTTCATTTCTTGTAATAGTGCTTTTGGTGGGAATTAAGCAATCCTTCAATAAAATGAAAAACACCACAAGACAATTTACAGAAAGATTAATACAAGGGAACAAACAAAGCAAACTCAATGCAAACTGACTGCAAAGTTTGCACATTACCAATCATAGTTTAACAGAGGAAGGCTATATTTTGACTTGGCCCTAGCCAGTTGCTAACAAGGTTGATTCCTTTGAACATTTTAGACCTGCAGAAATACAAACAGAACTAACTATTCAAACCAAAGAAAAATTCCTTCATTAAGAAATTCATGTAATCCCTGGCTAATCTTAACTAATTTAACAGGAACTTGTGGCATGAAAGCAGTTGGCAGTTGGTGAAAATTCAATAACGCTCAAGCTGAGCACATATTTGAGTAATCTAAAGAATCTTGAAAAGGTAAAGACCTGCTAATAAAATCTCCTAAGGTTTTTCAAAAGCTAAAATATATCTTGGAAACAAAGGACTGTTCCTGTAGGATGAGCTTTATTTCTAAGCATCACATACTGAATGCTGGTCTGGTTTAACCCTTTGCCACTGATCTATCAAACAAATCCTCTTATATATTACAAAGCACCCAAAGGTCCACTTATGGTAAATGCATATTTTTGCTGACTTCAATGGATTCAAAAATTTAGTTGTCTAAATACTGTGGTCCATATTCATTAGAAACAAATCTTGTTGTTATTTCATTTTACTCAGTTTTAATTGTAACATTGTTTCATTTCTTCAAATAATCAGCGATTAATAACAAAGAAGCATCCCTGTGTGTGACAATATGGGCAACCTTAATGTCATCTGCATGAGAAGGGCAGATAATTGGGCAGTGATGCCGAAAACCTAACTGAAATGACATACTGTATGTTCTTTACCTTTCCAACAGCTCATAGACAGAGGGTGAAAACATTAGTTTTTTCTGCTAGAGGAATGGATAAACACGAAATTGCCAGTAAGATGTTCATTTTGGTGTCAGGAAAGTTTTTAGTCAGAGAAGAAGTTGTAAAATTTTGACACTGGGATACTGTAGTATTTCTTGCAAGTGGTCCTCTCCTGTTCACTTGCATTTTCCATCATTGCCCACAAAGATGAACAATCCAACCATTCTTGTACCTCATGTTTCAGTCACTATTCTGACCATTAGAGGAACAAAATTTCTTCAACACGGTGGGAAGCTGATTTAGTACTAAGTAACATGCAAAGAACTTGCAGGAAAAAACTGGCAGGCAAGCTGTAAAGAAATCTGGGACAGGCAAAATTCTCACTCTTTACATCTGCAAAAGTTTGAAAAAGTTCTTTATCTTGATTTCTGATACAATGATGACAAAACTTTCACACTTGATTATTGGAAACCCAAAATTTATGAAAACAGTGTAAAAGGCTTTGGGGCAAGGTTTATCCCTCATCTTTGCAACACCAATTTATTTCCTTTTCCCCTTTTTAGTTGAATCAAATTAAATCCAAGGTTCCTTATTTCCTCAGCAGAGTTAATTCCCCATAACAAGGACTTTTTGGCACTGTTACAAACTTTAGATATCTTTCTAAATCTGGTTACAGAATTATCTATTGGTTGTAGGAGCATTGAATAAAAGAAAACAATGCATGTGGTAAGACCAAGCCCTTCCCCTATCTTTTTGAACCATTCTCTTAGGTGGTCAGCCCTTCCTGTATCAATGTCTTTGTTTTTATCACCAAAGCTCAAAAGTATAGCTTGTAGTACTATTTATAGTTAGAAAAGAACCTACAGTTTCACATATTTTTGTCCTGATCTTGGTTCAAGGATTACTTGGGAGTGCTCAGGTTACTCCCTGATAGGTGTCAAAATAACTTTTTCAGTTTGATGGAGGATAATTTGACTGTGAAATATATCTGTGGCTTGAAATTATTATCTGTTGGGCAAAGTTCCATTCTAAGCGACAGAAGTATTCTTAAAACCTATGCATATATGTATATAAGAAGAAGCTTACAACTTCCTGGACAGTCACAAAGCATTCTGACAAACTAAAGTGTAATCTGATAGTCATCTTCCCTCAACAAGAGACATCTACCACTGCTAAAGGTTAGGGTTACTTTAGGCCATTTCGTCCAGCCATATAAAATTCGAGCAAAAAGTGGCACAACTCTCATTATTTCAAGTACAATTACTGAAGAATCGTTGGTTAGCTGTATTTATACTATGCCGTAATTTGCACAAATGCGAAACATTAAAGCCTATTAATTAGACATTCAATTTATGCATTTCATCATTTGCTTTCATCGTCTCATTCATCTCGTCTGACAGCTGAAGGCAACCCACAACGCAGAATTCTGACCCTCAATATTCGACAACTTCTTCAGAGCCTAAGAGAACTCTGAAGTGGTTCAAGGGACTGAAAAAGGGTTCTTGTTTCCATTCATGACCCCCAAACATTACCATATCACAATTTTCAGAAGAGAATTTGTAAAGGGCGGTCCCACACTTGTTTCACTTGACTGCTGCTGTTCACTAACCAGCCAAATCGAACAACTTTCTCATTTCGTTTTACTATTCCTCTTATTAATGGTTATGTATCAGCTAATTCAGCCTAAAAAATACAGAAAACTTCTACCATACTCACCAACTTGTTCAGGCATTCTGATACATCAAGATGGGTATTTTCAATTGACAACAATTTTCCTTTCTCTTCGTGGAATTATGTGCAAAAAAAATGCTTCGGTTGGCTGGCTTCTTGCTTCTGGCCTTTTAGCTCCACAGGCCTACTTCAATTCGTTGTAAAATTATTTTAAATCAAGCGTTAGGGAATTAATAGCACAAAAGCTTGGCTTTCATGTAGGAGCATCCATCTTTATGTTTGCAAAATCTCTGGCTACCTTTGTCTTCATACTAATCCATATTTATCAAGGACTAAATAAACACATTTGATGATGATGAACATTAAAGTGAGGCGTCGACAACTTGGTGAAACTTTCACATTTCTCTGACTTTCTTCGTCCTAAATCAATATTTGTATCAATGAATAGACGAGTTGATTATTGAAGCAGACGTTGCAAGCAGCAGAAATGGCGTACATTCGTTGAATGATGCGAGCAACTGAGTTGATTTTGATGATAGATTTTGTGAATGGTCATCTCCCAGTTGAGAAACGAAACGACGCGCAAGTCCAACTATTGATCAAACATTCTTTACAGGTCACACGGCAATATGAGCACAGGGTTACCAGGGGTATCTGTGGGTTTCCATGGATATCTCATATTCGGGGGGTCCTCACTTTCATAACCGTTTGTAAGGGGTATGCAGGGGGTATGTCACTACCCAGGTAACGACAATCGTGGCAAAATTGATTAGGCCAAAGCAAATCATAATAAATAGCGCACAGATCCTCCTTCTATCCCTTTATCAACTGTAGAATAGTCTTATGGCAGCTTGTACTGAACTGGAGGCTTTACCGTGTTTCTAAAACTAAAGACGGGGAAAGGAGCAGAAGGTGGAAAATCTTGCATTTTTCTGATGCTTTTTGTCCTAATCATACAAAGGAGAGGCAGGGGTTACCAAAGGTCAAACAACAAACATTATTGACAGGCCAACTAACTCCCAGGGACTTGTGTGCTTCAGCTTCAAATGATACCAAATAAATATGAATTCTACGTTATTCATGTGTCACAAAAGGCCACCCCCGAGTTTTTGTGAAAGTGTTCACAATGATCCGCACAAAAACGCCACAAAAACGGAGGTTTTCGAAAACGCTGTCGAAAGTGGATATCCACAAAAACGGAGGTTTTTGAAACGCATTTGATCAATGTGAACGCACAAAAACGGAGGTTTTTGAAAACGCTCCAATAGCCAACAATGAGCTTCACAAAAACGGAGCAATGTGAACACACAAAAACGGATGTTTTTAGCTGCGTTTTTGTTATCGGGCAGATCAGTGTGAACTCACAAAAACGGAGGTTTTTCTCTCCGTTTTTGTACGAAAACGGAGCAGTGTGAACGGTAGGTTCGATGCAACAAAAACGGATACTGACAAAAACGGAGTAGTGTGAACGGGGCTAATTTTTTTAGAGAATTTGGTACCCTCACTGGTACCTAAGGTACAAATACAAACGACTTGGGCTTGCCGTTCCCTTCATTTATTGAAAGCAGCCTACTCTCTGAGTCATCCATCGCTTGCCCCCCTCTCTTCAATGCGTTGCCCAGTAAGATTCAACCCTTCAGTGTCCTTGCACCCCTCGAAAATGCGCACAGGGCATCCAATTCGCTAAGAAGATCAGACTACAATACAGAGAAGGGGACACCAAAATGAAAATCAACTGAAAGTCTATTGAAGCAACTCATTATTTTGCATATGCAACTGCAAGTTCAATCGATTCATCCGCATGCTTAAATGTGAATTCGCACTCATCTACCGCATCTGTTTCAATTCATCTCCAACTTTTGGCAAAGTCGTCTAATCCCAACGAATTTGAGGGAATTCTTACGAATTACAATAGTGCGAAGTCACGAAAGACAGTGCTGTACAGCAAAAAGCCGCGCGAAAGAAACTGGAGATTAAGAACCTCTAAGGTGAGTTTTGCCCAATCAAGAACTAAGCATCTTATAAAGGACTACAACACGAGCCTGGTGAATGAAGCAGATTGTTGTAACAATGATTGTGGGAGATTGAAACATATAATTTTTTGGTCCGTCCAGTACATAAAATCACAACAATTTAAAGAACTAGTTTAAGAACCTATTGAGGCTGTCTTCCTGAAGCTAATGCATCCTTTCTAAACTGGGTGAGTCAGAGAAAAGTTCCCACTTCCGAAAATTGATACCACCAAGGGTACTTCACAGATTTGAATGATTCAACAGATTTGAATAACAAGGAGAGCAAAAATCTATAGCAACTCCGCAGCCTTAACATAAAGGAAAAAAATTTACATGTAAAAGAAAAGACAAACTAATAGACGTCATAAAATTAGAAGTCATAAATTTTAAAAGTGGAGTATTTTTCTGATTTTTCTAGCTGTCTTACCCGCACTAGAAGTATAGGTACAATAAATTCAACTTCATAAAGTTTCATGGTTGCAAGGTGACTGGAAAGTGGTCTGAAACATTTATCAAATCGTAAGGACTCTCCTCACACAGAACGATCAGCAATGGACGTTCACCGCTCTCAAGAGTTCCAAACAAATACTCAAGATATTCAGTCCGATGGGACTAAGTGTGGGGCGGACATATGTCACACATGAGAACTTGTATTTTCCTTATTGTTCTGTGAGAGGAGTCCTTTATGACGTGATCAATGTTTTAGGCCCCTTTTCAGTCATTTTGCAACCATTAAATTTCAGTAACGTTGAAAATGCCTATACTTCTAGTGCTCGTGAGACAGCGAGAAAATCACAAAAATACTTTGATCTTCACGGCAAGATTTCGGTATTTAACTAGTATATAAATCATTTAAATCTGTGAAGTCAGATGCTTTGAATTTTCAAATGTGGGAACTTTTTCTGGCTCACCCGGTATAAGAACCATTTCAGCCTGTTACAAAAGATCACAAGTTCTCTTTTATGCTGGTTTTAAGTGTATAACTCACAGTTCAGAAAAATCTAAACCTTACTCTAGTAAACTTAAGCGAGATCTTCCACAGTATCCCATTGCTCTACGAGACTGTAGTGTTACCTGAATTTGACGCAACTGTTTTTAGGGTTGTTTAATCAGCAAGAATCGAATGATTACATATTGACTTACTTGCTCAGCATAATGTTAATCAATGAGCTAGGTTTGAGTTAACAAAACTGAATGTTGATGAACTATTTTGACCGCGTTTATACTGTACCAGTGTACCACTACAGTTTAATCAGTGACAAAGTTGTTAATGGCCAAGAGCGTTTACAATCTGCTCCAGAAGAAAACATTCTACAGGCGGAAGGAACAACAACGAATTAGCAATAACGGGGTAAACGAGACGCTGATCGGTACATTTTTCTTACGGATCAAAAAGTTGTACGCCAGTGTTACTGGTCTATATTTCCATTGTAGAGGATGACTCAAAATCTAATGTTAAAGAAAGATGCTACAGTAAGCTTGACTGCTCTTTGTCTGATAAAAAAGAAAAAAATTTCAATACTAGAAAGAGGGCGAAGAAATACAGTCAACGATACATGTAGTAGCATGTAGCATTATATTTTGTTGGTGTTCAAACGTGTCTTTTTCTTAAACTCAAAGAAACATTGAAGAAAGTAGACGATTTCGGATGCACAAAAAATTACGTTTGTTCTCCCGTCTTCCCGCTGTCTTCACTCTCA
The DNA here is from genome assembly GCA_964020215.1 of Aurelia sp. 3 sensu Dawson et al. (2005). Taxonomy (NCBI): domain Eukaryota; kingdom Metazoa; phylum Cnidaria; class Scyphozoa; order Semaeostomeae; family Ulmaridae; genus Aurelia; species Aurelia sp. 3 sensu Dawson et al. (2005). The sequence continues at coordinate 6,703,164 of OZ026584.1, forward strand.
TTCTCCTCGTATTCCTAAAAAAGGTCTGAAAGTTTTTGTGACTCTAGGCAGTAAATTTACGAGGGAAATACCGTAAAAGCTTCCTGGTTAATCTCAGAGACCTTGAAAGGGGCTGGAAAAAGGGGGAGCTTCTTAGAGAGGGGGCTTATTCACAAAGTCAAACGACAAGAATATAAATAACAGCTTTCAAGTTCTTTTACCTCATATTTTCGAGTCAAAATACAACTTTTAGAGTCAAATACACACATTCAACTCAGTTTTTATCCCAAACCAAATCAAAATTAACATGTAGACCTTTTAGCTACAAATAGAAAGTCTTTGGTTACCTGTGGCACTGGATATGGGGGATTAAGAATTCTCCAAGCGAATAAATCTATTAAAACATCATGATCATCATCATCACCAACACCATCATCATGATCATCACCATGATGATGATGATGATCATCATCATCATCATCACCATCATCATTATAATAATAATAATAATGATAATATTATTTCTGAGGATCTGGTTCGATTGGATGAGGTTCTGAGGATCGATTTTTTGATGATAGGGTAGGGGAACTTAAGGGGTGGCTTTGCAATAGAGGCTATGGTGAAAATGAGGTTCTTGAACAAATCAGCAAAGTCCGTGGCCGCGATCGTTTGAGTCTTTTGGATAGGCAGCCAAAAACTAAGGATGACAAGAGAATACCTCTGGTACTTACGTATCATCCAGCTCTTAACAAAGTTTATGAGATTTTAAAAGAAAATTCAAAACTTATTTTGGTAGATGAAGAGCACAAAGAAGTGTTCCAAAACAAGATTTTTTGTCATTTCGGAGGGCCAAAAATCTCAAAGATCAACTTGTTAAGGCTAAATTACCGAGTGTTGGTGAGCCTCCGTTGGCTAAGGGTACCTACAGGTGCAATGGCAGGAAAAGTTGCCAGATATGCAACGTCATCACGGAGGGGGATAGTTTTGAAAATTCGGACGAAAACAGATCTTTCAAAAACTTTTCGGGGAGGTATAACTGCAATTCAGAAAACGTAGTTTATTTACTACAATGTGAAGTTTGCAGCAAAAAATATGTAGGTAGCACCAAAACCAAATTTCGGCAAAGATTCAACGTGTACAAATCTTATTTTAGATCTTACGCACGCAAACATAACGAGGGATCACTGGACAGGGGTAAATTAATCTCACAAGCAAACTTTTTCAGTCATTTCTTTGAGGGGAATCACAATGGTAAGTTTGAGGTTAGGGTTAAAATGATCGATGGGGCTGATAATGTTTTTTCATTACGACGTAAGGAATTATTTTGGCAATACAGACTGGGAACTTTTCTTCCCAAGAGTTTGAATGAACGGGCTGCAGATGTGGAACTCGATATGTTTGCGTGTGGCATGGCCTAATTCCTGCCATTGTATCTGGTTTCTCCGGGGGATTCGGTTGGCAGTGCTCTGCTGTCTTCCTATTGGGCTTCATGTTTTTTGCATGTGGCGTTAGGGTGGAATTCCCTATCAAGCCATTCAAGATTCAGCAATTTGCAAATCATTGAAAGGTCAAGTGGGAGGGCCGTGGGGTTGCCGGCTGCATCCCTTGGAGGTTTGCTCTGTGATCTATTTGATCCCTCGGGGTAAAAGGACATACGGGAGGGTCATATGGGAGGGAACATTTGCTGATGTGCCAGTTACTTCATTTTTGGTTTACATTGAAGAAAGTTTGAATTTAAAATGTGATTTTAATTCCCACTGGGTTTTAAATTTGGGGTCAGTCATGTTTACTAAGAATAGGGTTCTTTGTAATGAAATGTAATTTTAGTTTATTTTTAACTGTATTGAAGTTGTTTATCACGGAGTATAAATCCTCGGTTGTCCAATTAGAAAAGTATTGCTGACGAAGATTTTTAATCGAAACGTACGGAGTTTTAACAGTTGTGTTTCTTTTTATTTTCTTTTTCTGTTAATTTTTGATGATGGTTTTGTTCCTTATATTATAATAATGATAAAAATAATAATAATGATAATAATAAAAATAATAATAATAATAATAATAATAATAATAACAACAATAACAATAATAATAATAATAATAATAATAATAATAATAATGATATGAGCATGAGCCACAAAGTGTGTTAGAGAATGAAGAAGCCAAGATACTATGGGACTTTACTACCATTCAATGTGACCACTTAATTCAAAGCCGAAGACCTGAAATTGTAGTTGTTGAGAAGAAAAAAATGGAATGCAAGATCATCGACATAGCTGTTCCGAATGATGTGAGAGTAGGGAGTAAAGAACAAGAAAAGGTAGAAAAATACCAAGACCTCAGGCGAGAGATTGCAACCCTTTGGGGAATGAAGAAAACTGAAGTCATCCCGATTGTTGTTGGTGCACTGGGTATGATTTCAAAAAAATTAGACATGTGGATAAAGAAAATCGGTATTAACATCAAGATAGAGACATTGCAGAAAGTACACTTCTTGGATCTGCAAGAATATTACGAAGAACTTTGGCAATGTAGACTTTCGTTTGGATTTCAAAGAAAGAGAACAACTAATGAGTAGAAGCCTTGGACCTGAGGTTACTGGTTGTAACCAGATCTAAAGGACAAAACTACCAGTGAAACACTGAGTGTAACAGTACGAACCATAATAATAATAATAAAAATAATAATCATCATCATCATCATCATCATCATCATAATAATAATAATAATAATCATCATCATCATCATCACCACCACCACCACCACCACCACCACCACCACCATCAGCACCATCATCATACAACGAATATCCCCCTGCCTATGACTGACAGGACTGAATAACAGCCCCTTTATCCTCCTGGCTTTCAGCCAGACAGAGCACAGTGAAAATGACGAGAAACTCTCTCAAGCGAGCGACTTTTACCTAAACTCTCATAAAACGGATAATATTTAAGTTTCAACAATGACCCATTTCTGTTGGCTTTATGACCCAAACATAAGTCACAGTAATTCCCACAAATGTTCTGCATAAGAGTACAGCACTTGCCAGTTTCGAAGATCAGCGGCATGTTTGGACAATTTAGCAAAGTCTTTTCATCTGTCAAGATCCCAAGAATTTGTAAATTAAGTGAAGGATTTAAAAGTCAACTAAGCCTCTTCACCTGTAGAATCTTACCATGGATTCAGTTTCAAAGAAGAGAGTTTGGAAAAGGAAGCTGGGTAGCAGCCAGCAAATGGCGTCAAACCTTTAATCAGAAAGGCTTTTCCTTTCAAAAATCTTTTTCCTTTGATTGAATGACTTGAAAGAAACTTCAGCTGCTTTCCCATAATTCTGCCGTTGGAGTTTTGTAAAGGAGGAAAGCGCAACTTCGTTAAGAATCGTAGAACGAGGATAAAGACGACAATCATGTTTGTAATCGATCAATTATACGACGTATCAAGTGGTAAATAGTAAGGTAGGCGAAAGGCCTAAAATATTCGACTCAAATCATTATATTTTCGGAACGTTTTGAAACGTTTCGAATAATGAATCATGGTTGATTCGAAACGTTCCGAAATTATAATGATTTGAGTCGAATATTTTAGGCCTTTTACTATTTACCAGTTGATATGTCGTATAAGCAATCAATTACAAACATGATTGTCGTCTTTATCCTCGTTCTACGAGTTTTGTAAAATCTTCAGTATTTTCAAAATCAGAAGGTTTTATTCTTCCACAAGAAATCTAGGAAAGTTTTGAATAAATATTGAAACCATCGTAATAAGAGACGCTGTGATTTTGAAAATATTCAAGATATCAGAAAAGTTCAGCGGTAGAGCCATAGTAATCATAGGATCATAGCTTGAGTTCATTTCAAGCAATTTAGTCAACAGAAAGTTGAAGTAGCATTTACGCTCTCGCGGGCACTTCATTTTAAGGTCATGCGGGTGTTCTCGCTTCAAGAACTTCCGTTATGAGCTAACCCCAGAATCTTTGCTGAATTTCGAGACCCAATCCCAGAATACGGAACTGGCTTCTGACCAGTGTTTGCACTAAAAAAACAGGAAATTGCTTACTATCCCAAACCTGAGCATTCCCAGAATCAAAAGTTAGACTCCAGTTCCAGAATATTTCTTTAAAAAGTACATAACATCCCCAGAGTTTTCGTGCCAAAAACCACCTAAAACTCTAAACCACCTAAAACGTTCCCCATATGACTGGATAGTGAAGTACCCCTTAAGGTTTAAAAACTAGCCTTTTTCTACTGTGTATGTAGATGTACTTTAAGTTAAGTAAGTAAGTAAAAGAAGTTTTATGGTCTTTTATCTAGCCAAAGGCTACTCAACCGACTTTACACCTTACCCCCACACCCCCCGATTACTATGCTTAGCAGCGTACAGGGTGCAGAAACAGAAGGCACACCGACCAGGAAGGTACCCATTTATACTCCTGGGTGGAGAGACACAACTTGTGTTAACGTCTTTCCCATGGATGTTTTCCTCAAAAAATGTTCAGTTCAATAAACATAAATTTTCATCTTAGTCTAGCGAACGCTCTTAATTCCAAGGTAAATAAAAATTAAGAAAAAGGACATATGCAGGTAGAAACCTCACAGCTGCCATACTTTTTGTAACCAACATTTTGAAACGTCTTTCCTTCTAGTTTAACGTTCACTTCACAAAATCAAGTCAAGATTCCAGTCAAATTTTAGCCTAAAGGGAGCACCAACACTCCATCTGAACTTCACCTCATTTTCGTAGCTTCTACAACATTCTTTGTCGTCTCTTCATCTTCGTGGTTTCTAAATAGCCGCTTGCTATTATACAGACCATGATTCATGTCATCACATTTTCAAGATGGTCAGTGAGAATCCCGCTTCTCTTTCAGTGCATCTATCTCAGCTTCTAGGGTAGCACATGCTCGTTCTATTTCATAGTTTTTGCTTACAAGACCAATCCAGCTGAAATTGAAAGGATTGCAATGATCATCAATGAATTTTCTGAGATATTCAATCAATCTAAGTCAGATGCAGAATCGTATAACAAACAGAATGTGCAAAATTTCTTCATTCATTTTCATTCATTCATTCGTCCTAAATTTATTACCCACGGCACGGTTACGCCGTCAGTCAAGAGAACTGCTTTTTGAGGGGGCCTTGCATAATACCTTGCAAATTAAGTTATATAAAGTATAACCCTATTCTAGTTACACTAATAAATGAATGATAAAAAAGAAACAAAAATTATGTTAAAGCCTTTTTAAATGCTTTGAAAGAGGATGCCTGCTTGACTTCCAAATCTAAGTGGTTCCAGACTCAAGCACCACGATATGAGAAAGCTCTCTGACAATTACTCATTTTCATTAGTGAGACAAAGTTCTCTTATTTCATCTTTGTGGGGCTTGGAGATCAGTTGCGGTGTTTCTCAAATTTTTCCTACTGCGTGCCAAATATTTTGTAAAAATTTCTGACAGGTCGTCTGCAGATTCCATTTTTGGACCGATACATACAGCATCATCTCTCGTCAAAAGTGCATTAAAGTTAGAAACACTATCCTTTCATGCGATGCTCAGTGCTGTTCTGTGAGTGTCGTTGATCTTGATATCAAGGTGTCTGTCACAGAACATCCACATTTTGGGCAGTAACTGAACTGGGATAAGATAAAAGGCCACATGACTTGCTTGAGTTTTCAGTGTCAAGTAAATGAGTGACCTGCTTTCTAGCGTAAGGATTGAGCGTGTGTCTTAAAAGATAGTTGTTTGTCCTAGTAAAGTTGCTAGTAATTTTTCCCTCTGTACTCTCTATTATGGTTGTATTTCCAATTTTAATCGATAAAATCAAGGCTTTTTCACAGAAACTCAACAAGTGGCACTTATCGCCATTTAGCTTCATGCAGTCATTCTGAACCACTCTGAAAGGATTACGGCATGGCCAAACTAGTTTCTGTCAGTGGAGTTAATTTCTGAGTTTGAAAGTCGCGATATATCAGGTGGGTTGGTACGTTTGTCACACAAGTAACACTTAACCAAGCTGCACACAGCTGGATAGTCAGATGATTTTTGGTCCAAAAAACGCCCTTTTGCGATCTTGATGGTTTTTTAAGCTTTACCACTAAAAATGAAGATTGTTAATAGCTTGTGGTTGGCTCTTATTACAAAGACATCCTGTCAAGCATGGTCACCAAAGTCTCGTGAATAATCAGAAAGGAGCTTCTTCGAACAAGTCGTCCTTCCCTTTTCCCCACGATGACCTGTGGATGTCTGAGGTACATCGAAAACAAGGAATATCAAGAGATAAGATAGAAACATATGCAGACTTCCAAGAACACTTTTTTTGCAGTTTAAAATCAAAGGAAAATACCTCGATTCAAGCATTTGTAACTCTTCGCCAGCTTTCATCTACGACGATATTAAGGTTTGAAAAGTATATCAAACAGCAGCAATCAATAAAAAAAAGAACCAAGATCGAAGTACGCTGTGTGATTTATGTTTTAAAATTTGTTTTGGGTAGATATTACCGGTGACACAAAAAGAACTTCACGAACTAGATCATAACCAGCTCCCTGAAATCAAAAGCTATTGCCAAATGCTTTGATAAAGGTGGTAAAGCAGGGGCAATATTGATGGATCTCTCCAAGGCATTTGATTGTATTAGACATGATCTCTTGATTGCAAAATTGCATGCCTATGGCTTTTCTTATGAAGCATTAACACTCATTAATGATTACCTCACAAACAGACAACAGACAGTCAAGGTAAATGGTTCCTTCAGTTCTTGGAAAGAACTAACACGAGGTGTTCCTCAGGGGTCAGTCTTAGGCCCACTGTTGTTTAACATATACATCAATGATCTCTTACTTTTCATTCAAAGCTCAGATATCTGTAATTATGCAGATGATACCACAATCTATGCTTGCGACAAGAACCTGGAAAACGTAACTCATAAGCTTGAAAATGACTGCAATGTAGCATTAGAATGGTTTGCCAACAACTTTATGAAATTAAATGCAGATAAATGTCATCTTTTGGTCATTGGGAAGAGATGTGATGACCCAGTTGCTGTTAAAATTGGAAGCGCCGAAATCGTTAATAGCTCTGAAGAGAAATTACTTGGAGTTCATATTGATAGTAAGCTCTCCTTTGACCATCACGTCTCGAAACTTTGCCAAAGAGCCAGTAATAAACTTTATGCACTTGCCCGCATATCCCCGTATATGGATCATAACAAACTAAGAATCTTGATGAGGGCATTTATTACCAGTCAATTTCAATACTGCCCTTTAGTTTGGATGTTCCACAACAGGCAGCTGAACCAAAAAATCAACAAAATACAGGAAAGGGCATTGAGAATAACATATAAGAACACCGAATCGACTTTTAGTGACCTATTACAGCGGGACTGTGCAGTCACTATTCATACAAAGAACTTGCAAATACTTATGACTGAAATGTACAAAACTAGAAATGACCTAAATCCCTCATTTATGCAGGAAATTTTCTGTGAAAATATTACTCACTACAACTTGCGTAACAATAACGAATTTATTCAACCAAGAGTGAGATCAGTCAACAACGGCTCTGAAAGCGTCAGATTTAGAGGTCCGCAGCTATGGCAAACGTTACCACCAACAATACGCAATTCAGAATCCCTTTATCAGTTTAAAACAAAGATAAAGGATTGGTACGGAGAAAATTGTTCATGCAGGTTATGCCGCACATTTGTTCCCAATCTGGGCTTTTTGTAATGCACATTTTTAGATATCTGTTTTTATACTGTTTGATATTGACAATTTGTAAATATTTTATCCACCATTTTTATGTAATGTTTGTATTGTAATATTTTTAGGTTGGAATTAATTAGCTAACTACTTTTAGCTATTTTTACTATTGTCCAACTGTAAAGAAATTGATAATAATAATAATAATGCTTTCCATCGCGGTTTAGTTGAAAGGCTTGGCTATCCTTTGAGATGATGCATGGTCACTTTGAGCTATGATTACGATCCGAAAAACCAGATTCAATGAAAATCTTGAATTCAGGATTCCTCATTTTCAGTAAAATAATCGCCATCATTTTCCAGTTAACATTATGTGAAACTCGACATAGCGATGAATTAGAAGTTGTCTAGGAAAATTGTTTTTCGCAAAATGAGTGACGTGAGTTCCTCATTCAAATTTCATGCTCAAGGGCAAAGTTTTAATTCAGGTTTTGTCACAGTTTTCAAAAAATGGATAGGAAAGTGAGGGAATGGTCCAAGAAATGAATGAATTACCACACTTTTGAAACTGTTTTTTTCGGACAGTACGCATATCTTAAACTGACCAAGCTACATCTCAAAAGATAGCGGAGCCCTTCAGCTACATGCTGACACCTCGTTTGTCTTAATAACGTTTGCTGTCAAGGAGATATAGGCGGTCTAGCTCGTGAAGTTTTTTTTGGGTCAACCGCTATATCATTAAATTTATACATATTTGCTGTTGTTTTTTGTTACACTGAGGTATTCCTGCCTGAAAATTAAATATCGAAAGCTCCCACAACATATTATGAGACATGAATGAAACTTGCCTGAAAAAAAATTTGGAAGACATTGACATGCAATACACGATTACTCGTGCATACGATGGCGGTGAGGAACTTTTTACCGAGATGCAATCGGTCTGACAATTGACTTCGATTTGATTTGGTTTTAAATTCTTTAGGCACGGTGGCCACGTCAGTTGAAGGACTGATTTACAGTAAGCCGTGCAAATAAATACGAGACTAACAAAGCATACATAAATAAAAAAACCCTATCTACAAAATTTTCTTATAAACAAATTAAAGTGATTCTAACTATAACACGAAAGAGAGGATCAGCATTCGGTTTTGGCATTGTTGATACGTTTTTTGAATATTTCATAAGATTTTGATGATTTGACTTCAACCGAAAGATCGTTCCATAATTTAGCACACCTATATGAAAAGCATTTCTGGCCGAAAGCCGATTTGCGACGAGGAACGGCCAAATCTGTTTAGTATTTCCCTATAGAATCGTTGAAGATTCTTACTTAGAACTTGATATATCTTGGCAAAAGTTCCTCCCCACCATGTTTAACGTAATTACCTATTTCGTCACCTTTTTCATGACAACTTATCCAAGAACTGAGTCTCAAAAACACAGTATGTTTCTCCGTTGCAAGCTAGTCCAACCCATTGGTGGCTTCGAGATTCTCGTAACACCAGACAGGAGACAAAAACATATCATAGAACTGTTGGGGAAACAAGATACGCTTGACTGAGGAAATTAATATGTCCCCCCGTGCAGTGGGTCAAAGCTCATGCGCCCGTCCCCGCTTCAACCCCAAAACGCTACTGCGCATGAGCTATAACCTGATGCACGGGGGAACACATAAGTTTCCTCGGATAAAGTAGACTACATTACATAAGCCCCTCAAACTTACGCTCGTTGTTGTTGTTGTCATCGCTTCAGTTGAGGGACTTATGTCCTTACGCTTCAGAATAGGGACTAATAAGGCCAAGTCCGCCGTGTTCACGGCGCGACCAATCAGATCGCTACTTTCTTAATATGGTCAACCCACGTGCCTATTTGTAGCGTTTGATTAGACTGACGACGTGATTCTTTGTATTCGTTCAACATTTACAATCTGATGTTTTAATTTCACTCATACAAAGGACTCACGACCAAACGGATTCTAAACAGGGACTAAAATCTTACGAAAAATCAGAAGAACCTTAGAACATCTTCCATCCTTCGAACGTCGAAAGAAAAGTCGAACGTCCCTTCGAACGTCATTTCGAGCGTCGCTTCGCTTCGAGAAGTCGAATTTCGAACTAATGAGCCAATCAAACGCTAACAATAGGCACGTGGGTTGACCATATTAAGAAAGTAGCGATCTGATTGGTCGCGCCGTGAACGCGGCGGACTTGGCCTAATTAGTCCCTATTCTGAAGCGTAAGGACATAAGTCCCTCAACTGAAGCGATGACAACAACAACAACGAGCGTAAGTTAGAGGGACTTATGTAATGTAGTCTAGCGTTTGATTGGCTCATTAGTTCAAAGTTCGATTTCTCGAAGCGAAGCGACGCTCGAAATGACGTTCGAAGGGACGTTCGACTTTTCTTTCGACGTTCGTAGGATGGAAGATGTTCTAAGTTTCTTCTGATTTTTCGTAAGATTTTAGTCCCTGTTTAGAATCTGTTTGGTCGTGAGTCCTTTGTATGAGTGAATTTAAAACATCAGATTATAAATGTTGAACGAATACAAGGAATCACGTCGTCAGTCTACGGACAAAGCATATCTGGTCTCCCCAACAAAGAAACAGAGGAGTTACCTGTGCTGATTTTCTATCCCAGTTTATATCTTGAATGTGTTTCCTACAATAAAGTTTTACACGAACATGAAAAGGGGCAGTTGATAATGAGACGGATAGAGACAACAACATTAATAAGATCCAAAGAGAAGACAGTCCTACCACAAAAAAGTGATTCGTTTATTTTATTTTATTTCTTCAGCCCCCTGACCAGACATCTAATGTCACTCAGAATCTAGCATACTATCCATTAGCTTTTCAATCGAAAGCAGTGTAGTTGTTGCATGTTAGTTTAATGTTGCGTGTCTTTTTATTAGCCATGGCTAGTCACTGCCTTTCGCTCCCCATAATATCGTCCCTATAGTGTAGTATGGTAATTAGAATTTGTAAATAGGGGAGACCGGGGCTAGTTGTAACACTTTTCGGAAAAGTGAGATTTTCTCCTTGTCAGCAAAAGGCAGACCTGTCTTCATACCACTATGTGTTGTGTTTGACCATAGGCTATCGAATCGAACATATGTTGTTTCATAACTATGGTGTTTTTAGTGTTTTGGTAAACTGAAAATGAAATCAAGATCGGAGTGTCACAACTTGCCCCGAGCAGGAGGCAAGTTGTAACAGGGACAAGTTGTAACAGAACAAAATAAGCCGTGAATTAAGTCAGTCTGCTAGTAAAATCCTACCTTTTACATTAAATAAACTGAAAATCAGGTGAAACATACTGAAATAAACCCAATTTCTTATCAACTACATTTCATTCAGTACATATTTTTTCATTATTTGCACATCACATGTCTTAGCTGCCTTCCCTGATATGAAAATCTTCAAAATCACCTGCGGAATGTACCAGTTTCACTCAATTTCGCTCTCAGTAATCTCTAATTCTATATCAATCAAATCGACCAATTGTTTGCGAATAGAGAAAGTTTTGACTGAATGGATTTCAGAAAGAACTTGTTTGTTTTTGGCGGAATTCTTTGTTTTGTTACAATTTACCCAAAACGGACAAGCTTTAAAAATGCCCTGTTCTGGAGAAATGTATTTGAATATAGCATTCAAGGTTGATTTCAGGAGAAACAATACATACTTTACTCGAATACTGCCTAAGAATAAGGAACTCATATTAATTAAGGAACGCTGTAAAAAAATGTTTTGAAATAAAAAATTTACTTTTAGGCCAAAGGATGGCGATAGCAATGCTACAAAATGGCCGCCGGCAAGAACAACAAGAACATATGTTTAAATTGAAGGTAGTAGCAAGACACACACAAAAGCTAGTGAGCACAACTTTAACTTTGCATCATGACGACTTTGCATCATGGCGGCTGCAGATTTAACGCTCTCTGATCTAGACAGCAGAATGCTGGTCTCAGACCAGCAAATCAGCCCCGAAACGAGCAAAACATCGCTGGAACTAGAAAGAGTAATTTTGGATGAAATTCGAAGAACACAGAGTTCGAATAAACTTGCAAACTCGGATACAATTCCTGCCATCATTGCAAAGAGACATGGCCTAGATCCGCACGTGATCTCAACTCATTTAAGTGACATGATAGCGGAAGGCAAAATCAACAATATTACGTACCGAGGTAAGAAGTCATTTAGAATCCCATCCCAGCTAGATGCTTCGTTTGAAAATGATTCGGATTCACCTATCCGGCATAATGCTGATCACGAGGATACTGCTGGTGCTCAGATGGACGGCTCTGCCTTGCATTTTGGTCACGAGAAACAATTAAACAATCAGCTGGAAGTTACAACCAAACTCCATGATGAAAATGAATCCCTTAAGCGTCGTATAAACGAACTTGAAAACGACAAATCTTTAAAGTTTTCCGATGGGGCAGTTAGACCACGAAACACTGGTATCAACGAATTTTCTAAAATGCAGTCTCCACTCTCGACTTGTGGAAGCAAGGATGGCTCCTCCTACGCCTGCAAGGCGCCACCGCCATCGCCACCACCACCGCCAAGCCAGAATGTCATGCAGTCCAAAGTAATTCAATGCCTTCAAGAAAGGATCGACTCTCTAGAACGGCAATTAAATCAAAAACAACATATCATTGAATTACTTCTTTATAATCCAACAATACGAAATATGCATACAAATGGAAATGAAGCGAAAATGTCTATGGAGACTACGAAGGTTACTACTACAAACGATGCCCCAAGAGGACTGGATATTGAAAATAATGCTCCTGTTGGGCTTGGTAACGCTGCAAACGCTGCTCGAATGACGAACAAAGGCCTAAACAATCCAAACATTGTCCTGGAATCAATTGAAATAAAAAATGACACCAAGGGTAAAAAGAAACAGCGACCAAATAAGAGGCAGCGCGAAAGTAACCGCAGGTCAAATTTGCAGAAAACCCAGGAAAACAAAACAGTCGGCGTAGATGGAAAAAACACAAAGGAAGGTCAGATACCGAGTGGCCTTGTAAACCAAAATCAAACCGAGACCCGGAATAACCTGTTACCGGAAGAAACTGAAAACAAAAATCAAACTGAGATGCGGAAAAACCCACTAGCGGAAGACACTTGCAACAAACATCAAACTGGGATGCGGAATAACCCACTACCGGGAGGCATCGATAACATGCGTAAAGCTGAGATCCGGAAGAATGGGAAAAAGACCACGTTCATAATTGGAGATTCCTTGCTGAAAGATGTAAAAGGCTGGGAACTAAATGATAGATGTGGTTCAGAAGAAAATGTGTACGTCAAGTCATTTAGTGGGAGTACGGTGTCTGATATGGAAAGCTATGTCAAGCCGACTATTGACAGGAAACCTGACTGCATAGTTCTCCACGTAGGAACAAACGATCTTGGAAAGAAGTCAAAATCCGAAGTAGAGATTGCAGAAAGCATTGTGAATCTTGCTAAGAACATTGCAGAAAGCGGTATTAAACCTATTGTTTCAGCAATAGTTCCTAGATATGATGCTCTTGAGCCTAAACGTGTTAAGGTAAATTACGTTCTGCGTGACCTTTGTGAGGAGAATAAGATCTCTTACACAGATCATGCAAATATAGATCCTTCCAAGAATCTCAACCGTAGTAAAGTACATCTAAATAAATCAGGTATAGATATCTTTGCAAACAATTTGTTTGAAGTCACAAAAGGTAATTTACAACATTGACTAAAAACTAACTCGGATGTAACTGAAAATTAGGATGCAGGTCTGACATCTCCATCTGGATTCCAATCTCATACCCTCCCAGACCGCTCTTCGGAAAGGGGCAACACTTTCCTGGGTCATAGGAAGGGGGTAGTGGTCGCATCTTTGAATGTGAATAGCCTTCTCCTGCATATCGACGAGATTCGTGCGACTGTTAAGGAGCTGGGTATACATATCCTGGCTATAAATGAAACTAAGCTGGATGGACACATCGCTGACGAACTCGTGGATATTGATGGCTTTTCTATTAAAAGATGTGACCGGAATCGAAATGGGGGTGGTGTGGCAATCTACGTTAAAGATAACTTGTTCGACAAATGCAGTGTTCGGGAGGATGTCCCCGTTTCTTCCCTTGAAGCTGTGTGCATCGAATGCAAACCGGTTCGCTCCGCTCCTTTTATAGTATTTGCTTGGTATCGACCCCCTGATGAGTCTGTTGACATCTTTCGTCAACTAGAGGAATCTCTGCAGTTTTTGGATAATGAAAATAAGGAAGTCATCCTTTTAGGTGACACAAATTGTGACGTTTTAGCTAATCATTCAAGCACGGAGCCAACTTCAGCAAATAGTCTTCCTGCTCATTCGAAGCGTCTCATGGAAATTTATGATCTTTTCGGATTTCAACAGCTAATTGACAAGGCGACGAGAGTAACTCTAACATCTAAGACCTTGATAGATCATATTGCTACGACGAACAAGTCTAACATTGTTGTTTCCGATGTAAAGGAAATCAGTCTTAGTGACCATTTTCTAGTCTACTGTGTCAGAAAATTCCGAGGTGCTTCTAAAAAGCAGCACAAAATCATCTCCACTAGGCAGATGAAAAATTTCAGTGAGGAGGATTTTCTGAAGGACTTGAGTAAAGTTGACTGGAAGAAGATAGTTACAAGCACTGATGATATTAGCCTCATTGTAGAGCAATGGTCAAACATGTTTTCTATTATTCTGGAAAAGCATGCCCCCACGCGAAACAGAAGAGTATCTGAAAAGTTTTCCCCCTGGTTGACGAAAGATTTCAAACTCATGTGTAAATCTCGGGATAGGCTTAAGAAACTTGCTGTTAGGTCTAAGTCCGAAATTTTGATGCAGGCTTATAGGCAGATGAGGAATCGCGTAAATAAATTGAATTTGAATTTGAAGCGCGAATTTTTCACAAACAAGATCGCCTCCTATGATGGCGACCTAAAAAACACGTGGAAAACAATTAATCAAGTTCTAAATAAGAAGTCAAAGACCACCCATATTACATCCTTGGAGGTTGAGGGGAAAACAGTATCGGGAGATACAGCTATTGCAGAGTCAATGAATAACTTTTTTTGTGAAATTGGCAAGACCCTCAGTGACAAAATACCTCAATCATCTAATCCTCTTTTAGATAATGACTACGAGGTGAATCCTAAAAGCGTGCAATTTCATTTCGAACCTATCACTGTTCCTCAAATCGAAAAGGTTTTAGGAAAATTTGACACCTCAAAGGGGTCTGGCCCTGATGGTCTAGCCAATTTTTTCATAAAGATTGGACTGCCTGTGATAGCTGAATCCCTATGCGACATCTTCAACCTCTCTCTTGCTACTGGAGTTTTTCCTGACAGCTGGAAAATTGCGCGTGTAGCCCCTGTCTTCAAGAGCGGTGAACAAGATGACAGTTCAAATTACAGGCCTATTTCTGTTTTGCCATTTTTAGCTAGACTGTTCGAAAAGATGGTCTATAATCAGATCTATGATTTTCTGATCAAAAACGATCTACTGTTCTCGAATCAATCTGCTTTCCGATTGCTACATTCTGTTGTAACCTGTCTGCTTGCAAGTACTAACGACTGGTACGTAAATATGGATAACGGAAAATACACAGCAAATGTATTCATCGACCTTAAGAAAGCATTTGATACTGTAGATCATGACATTCTCCTTAACAAGCTACTTAGATATGGCATCAGAGATCTGGAACATTCTTGGTTCGTTTCATATCTCAATAACAGACAGCAGTTTTGCAAAGTTAATGGTGCATTGTCGCACATAAAGGATGTCACTTGCGGTGTTCCACAGGGCTCATGCCTTGGCCCCCTGTTATTTTTAATCTATATTAATGACCTCCCGCGTGCTCTGCATAATTGTAAAGTGACCATGTATGCAGATGACACTAGTCTTTCATTTGCATCAAATAACATCGATGATCTAAACCAATTTATGAACGAAGATCTAGATTGTTTAAAAGATTGGCTTCAGGGAAACAAACTGTCTTTAAACGTCCTTAAGACTCACGCAATGGTAGTTGGATCCCGTCCAAAGCTCAAGAGAATTTCCGAAGAAGTCAGTGAGCAGCCTTCCTTTTTCATAAATGGCACACAGATAGAAACTGTCGAGAGGACTAAATACCTCGGTGTTCAGTTGGATTGTCATCTTGTTTGGGATGAGCATATAAAGGGTATGAGAAACAAAGTCTCTAGAGCTTTAGGCTTTCTGAAATATGCAAAGAAATTTCTCCAACAGGGAACGCTCAGTAAAATGTACAGAGGAATTGTTGAGCCCCACTTTCGTTATTGTTGCTCAGTATGGGGATGTTGCGGCAAAACTCAAATTGATGCCCTCCAAAGACTGCAAAATCGAGCTGCCAGAATTGTTACGAATAGCAGCTATCATGTTTCAGCAACTGGTCTGATTAAAAAGCTGGGGTGGCCAACAATCTCGGACATTATTCTAAGTGAAACAGCGACCATAATGTTTAAGTCAACAAATAGTCTTGCGCCTGAATATCTTTCCGAGCTGTTTGTAAAGAACTCAGCGCTTAACACAATGAGACTTAGAAATACCGAAGCTGACTTGCGTGTTCCTCTCTTCAAAACGGCAAATGGGCAGAAGTCAATATCATTTCGTGGGCCTAAGCTGTGGAATCAATTAAGCTCTGATGTCAGACTTGCACCCTCCCTTTCTACCTTCAAAAGGAGGTTTAAAGACGTAGTAAAATAATAATAATAATAATAATAATTCCAAATCCCCATTTCGGGGCAGTTACGTACATTCGTATACTTAACTTTATTACAAGTTACGATATGGTACGTGACACTGGATTAGACTCAAAGGATGGATTTGCTTAAACCCTTGTTAACAAATTTTAAAATTTCTTTTTCGTATTTAACTAGCCTCTCATAATTATCACTGTAGATGTGATCTATTATTGATTTTTTTGTATGGTGCTTGATTATATGTTCATATGATTCTGGGCCAAGTCCACATGCACGACATGTAATATTTTCAAAAATTCCTTTGAAGTTATTCTTTATTTTTTGCATACACAGCTTGGTGCGCAAGATATCGCCTGAATGTTTTCCTTTAAGATAACTCTTTAATTTACCAGTAAAGTGAGTTAAGTATCTAAGTTTATTGTTACAACTAAGTTTGTTGCGCAAATCATTCACTTTTCCATTGAATTCGCTTATTAAACGTTTATCGATTTCTTTACCCCACAAAGATTTAGATGATTCAGTTATGTCATCTGTTGAGGTGGGTAGGTTTAGCCCAACAAGATCTTGTTTTACCTCTTCCCACCAACAATTTGGAAAGCCGATTCGTCTTTGTTCGTTGAAGACTTGTTTTACAAGTCGGCTATTAGGGAGGCTACTGATTTTATGAAGAAACATTAATCTCATTTTCTTGAGTTGGAGTTCAATTGGAAGAATACCAAGTTCATTTAGCAGCCCTATGTTTGGTGTACTTTTTTCTAAACCCAATATTGTTTTCAAGGTTTTTGCTTGGATTTGTTCAAGTTTATTGCATTGTGTCTTAGTGATATTGGTCCATGTTTCTCCTGCATACAGGAGAATAGACTTTACTATGGAGTTATAGAGCAAAATACCATTTTCGAAGAATTGTTTTTTATCATACGAACTTCTCTTCAGTAATGATGATAGCTCAAAGCTCAGTTTTTTCAGGGGTGCTTTTCTTCGTTCTATCGTCTCCGTTAGAGAGCCCTGTTTATTCATGTACATACTAAGGTACTTATATGTGTCAACAGTTTCAATTCTTGTGTTATTAAGACTTATATCTAGGGACTGTCTTTTAGATTTGTTATTGCGAACTGTTACAATTTTTGTTTTAGAGTCTCCAAACTTCATTAACTTTTCATTTTGAAATGTTTCTAGTCGTTCTGTTTGTTGTTTTAGCATGTTTGAAGTA
This sequence comes from Aurelia sp. 3 sensu Dawson et al. (2005), assembly GCA_964020215.1. Lineage (NCBI taxonomy): Eukaryota > Metazoa > Cnidaria > Scyphozoa > Semaeostomeae > Ulmaridae > Aurelia > Aurelia sp. 3 sensu Dawson et al. (2005). The sequence continues at coordinate 6,720,780 of OZ026584.1, forward strand.
ACTGAGCAGGCCAGTATATCATCTTGATAAAGAAGTGGGTGTATTTTTAGTTTTCCTAGGTTTATGCCCAGGTTTTCTTCTTTCATAATTGGGGTAATTTGATCGATTGTGTTTGCACAAAGTGGGGCACCCCAAATGGTTCCTTGCTTGACATTTTTACCAATCTTGGCTTGTTTTGTGTCTCCACAGGGAGTCCTGATTACTATTATACTTTTCTTATTCAGTTTATACAAATTTTTGAGGCTTTTTCCAGAGACCCCTGATTTGTATATATCAATAAGAGTATCAGTTAGCCATAGTTTGTCAAATGCTTTTTCAAGGTCCAGAAATAGCAAATGCACACTTTTTTTAAGGTATCGATAATAATCTATTATAGCTTGTATTGTGAATAGGTGATCTGTTGTTGATCTATGTTTCCTTGCACCTGCAGCAAATTCACTGAAGTGATGGTCAATCTTTTTTTCTTCCCTATTGTAAATCAGTTTTTCATACAGTTTGTAAAATATTGATGTAATAAAGATACCTCTCCAATTAGAAAGATCTTTAAAGGATCCTTTGTTTTTAAAGATTGTCTTTATTACTAGAGTATACCACGATTTTGGAAAAACTGACATTTTATGAGATGAATTCATCATCAAGAGAATTGATTTTTTTAAATCAAATCCTCCTTCAATTAGCACTTCATAAACTAATCCATGGGGGTCTTGACACTTGCGTTTTTTGAAAGACTTAATGGCAATTTCTAATTCCTTCATTGTAAAGTCTCTGTCATTTTTGTGATGTTTACGTGATGTCTTTTTCAGTATTGCCTTAAAAATTTTGTTATGTCTTTTGTAGATTCTTTTGAACCCACTTTTTGGTTTTCTGTTTTGCAGCAGAGCTTTAAAATATCTTAAGTTTGCTTCTTTTATTTCTTTGTCATCAGTTACTTCTTTACCCTGTTGGTTTAGGATTGCTGTTGCATGATCCTCTCTGTAGTTAAACAGTTTTTTTCTAAATTTGAAAATTTTATTTCTATCTACATTTCCCTCAGTAAGTTCTTTTATTTTCAAGGAGGTGTTTTGCTTTGTGTTCTTTAGTATTGTTTTGTTTTGGATTCCATTAAGGTATTTTATCTTAATTTCATATTTCTTTTTATTCCTAGGGTCATTGCTTTTTGATGCTTTAGTAAGTTTTCTTTTGAGGTCTTTCTTGCGCTGAGTTATTCTGTTTAATTTGCTGTTCTTGAATTTAGAGGTAGTTGGTTTTCCATTACTCTCATTACGTGTTATCACTTTAAACGAAAGTGCTAATATTTGCATGAGAATATCTGGAATATAGTGGAGGGTTAAAGATCTTTTTTATGTACATTCTTTTGATTTTTTTTTCGTTTTTGTAAACACAATTGTAAATTAATTAGGATTAGGTTTTAAATTTGGAAATTATAAATATTTTTGCACGGCCCCCTGCAAAGCAATCAATGCAGATTGACGGGGCTACCGTGGATAAAAAATAAAAAATGAAATGAAAATGAAACAGCGGCAGAGAACACCTTGCCCTTCTGGCCCCCAGTCTTCCCTATTTTATTGTAATAATTCATATGAATAAGAAAAAGCGTTTCGTAACAGGTTCAGTCTGGCGGAGTTCATGGAAGGAGACATCGAGCAATCCCATTCCTGAGAGTTCTTTCTAAAGAATGTCACGAATCTGGCTCTCTTTCCATTTTGTGGTAAATTCTCTTTCAACGAAACTTAGTTCATTGTACAAGTGAAGTAAAACATTTTGCCTTCTGACTTATTGATAAACTCTCAAAACTGTTTTCTTGCAGTAAAATGCTATTGTTATTTCATGGCAGGGTACTCAAAATTATTTGCTAACTTGATAATAACTTTAATAGCACAAACAGGAGAAAAAGATAAGAATAAGACACAATAGAAGTTTCAAAAAGGGACATCTTCGCGCCAGTATTTCTGGTTATAACATGAGCGATAGGACACCAACATGAGCGATAGGACACCAACATGAGCGATAGGACACCAACATGAGCGATAGGACACCAACATGAGCGATAGGACACCAACATGAGCGATAGGACACCAACATGAGCGATAGGACACCAACATGAGCGATAGGCCACCGTGTGTAGCAGCTTAAAACTTGTATCAGAAGCGAGTCACCTTAACTTAGTGTTTTGTTGTGTTTTGAACTTTTTTTACTGGTTTCAAAACCTCTCACTGTTTCGTAATTCTGAAGTTTTCGGTAGTGCGCCACCTTACGTGCACCTTGTGTGCAGATCCACGCTCCCGCTCTACAATTAAGGTGGATGTGCACTTAAGGTGGCTCACTACCGAAGTTTCAGAACTACGAAACAGTGAGAGGTGGTTGAAAACCAAGTAAAAATGAGTTCAAAACACAACAAAACTCTAACTTAAGGTAGCTCGCTTCTGATATAAATTTCAAACTGCTACACACTGGGTGTCCTATCGCTCATGGTTATAATGGCGACTTGATCATAAAATCCCAAATATTCATTATCTGTCCATTCAGTGGAGTTTTCAGCAGTGCATAAGTAATAAATTAAAAGAAGTTATTTCATGTGAAAATTTGAACTACACAGTATCAAATTTCATGTGAAAATTGTGGCGATGGCCACATACCGGATGAGTAAAAAACAAATAACCGTTTGTGAACCCGTAATTTTGTATCTGTTTCACTAGGCTTATCCAAACAATTTTTACTGTGTAGTTTACTTGAAAATTTAGAAGCAATTAGTTGGACAAAATCAGTGTTATTGCTTTAAGTTAAAGAGGAAAAGAAGGCCTGAAGAAAATAAAAATCCAATGAAAATGTTTGAAACAATGTCCCAAGTCTAAAACATAATGCAAGCATGATCTTATGTAATTACAACTTGCCTAGCTTAAAAGAAAAGATATTCATATCAGGTAAGTTTGGTACAGGCAGGGCAGAATTTTTATCAACTTTGATCAAGAATTCTAGACCTATTGGGGGATTAGTTAAACAAAAGCGCTGGTAATAGTGAGAGCGATATGACCGAATTTCGATCAAATGAATTTGATGGCAAATTGAATAAATATGATGATTTGTTGCATAGCAACGGGCTCATGACATTTTTACCACTTTTGACTCACCCGCTACAACTGGACAAGATATTATAGTTACAGCATATACCGTAAAGAATTTAACTGTCGCTGTTGTTCATCCAGCATTTGTTGTAATACTTCATTATGTGACCGCCATGCATCAGCACCAAATTGTGATAATAGTTCCAGATTTGCTATTCTATATTTGAAGAAAATGTTGTTACATATGAATCGACAAAATAAATAAACTTCATTATAAACTAGTTAATTATAGATCTAAGAGTAGATATTCTGCCTCAACATACAAGGCTTTTCAAAGCTAAACTAACGGAATTACAAATTTGTTATAAGTTGCTTGAACCAAGATAAACTGTAACATGATTGGCGAAGGTGTGCTGCATGGAAGAAAGGAAAAACATTTGCAAGATGTTGTAGTCTAATAAAGAATACGTGGTCGTGTTTTATTATTGATTGTCGTTTTGTTCTCAGCCTTTTAAGGGGCATTGCGCGGGAAAAAACTGGATATCGGCGAATTGCATCGTTTGCATATAAAACGAACATTCATATCATCATCAAAGTTTCCCGATATTTCTCCACCTTAAATAAAGTTCAAACCGGCCACAGACGACAGACCGAGAACTCAGTCATAACCTCGCTTTTGAATCCGAGACAGATACCGAGAATTGTCGTTAAAGCCGATCATTTCTCTTGGTCGTAGTCGATCGTGGACACATAAATGAACCAATACAACAGGATTTTCAAACTCAATTCTAAGAGCGACATGCAACACACCCATCAATGCTCGCCGACGACTAACCGGCGGACAATAACGAAAATTGCAACCTTTGTTCGCCAACAACGAAGCACAAAAATAGTAGGGTATTAAAACTGAAATCGGTCCAAATGTTATTCTCAATATCTTGCCTTTGAGAAGTGCGATCGAGGAAAGGAAAACGATTTGTGAGGGCTGAAAAAATCAGCTTTTCGATGGATAACAATATAAACCTTTGCATGCATTTGATTTTCGCGGAATGTCCCTATAAGTTCATATTTCAATTCTTCAAAACTTTGGCTTTGAAGTCAAGTCTTAGTCAAGAAATACAACTCAAGAAAGGCTTTGGAAAAATGCAAGGTTGGACATTCTGCAAATATCTAGAGTATTTATTTTCCATGGTACAGCAATTACATAGTCAAGAGAGACTTGGCTTTCAACGACAAAATGCAACAATCAGACCAATACTGTTAGATTTTCAGGCATTTGGAAATTAAAATCATCGTCGTAATTTTAGTGGAAAATGCAGCACAAACAAAGAAATTGCACATAATTTGATTTTTCTACCATATTGTTCACATAAATAAATTTGGATGCATTTTGAAATTCATTTTTCCGATATGTTCCATAGACCATTTGCCAATTGGGAAAAGGGATTGGGGCGAGCGCCGCCAATTCCGACAGCCCTAGTAACGGTCGGAAATTCGGGGAATCCTCTGCACTTCCTATACACGGCAAACTGTACTGCTCGGTCTAGTCGCTGTGCAAACTTGAATGTTGTACTATCTATTTACCACTTTCAAGAGTTACTTGGTCCATTCTTAGTAAGGTAAGTGTTTCCCTCGATTTTCAAGCCAATTTCTCATCTTTTCACTCACTTTGGAGTGTGCTTCGAGGCACTTTATTTCGACGTATTTCTCAACGATCGGAAGGCGGCTCAGTGTTTAGGCCATGTCAGCCGGAAACTTCCTCTCTTCAGTGGCAGTAGGAAATTTTGACACAGACAATAGGAAATTTTGGAGAACTGTTAAGCCATTGTTTTCGGATAAAATTCAGACATCTACAGCAATTACCCTCCTTGAGAATAATGAGCTGGTCAATGATAATAGTGTTGTTGCAAATATCTTCAATGACTACTTTGCGAGCATTACTGATAGCCTTGATATTCCTACAGTAAGTGAGAACATGACGGCGACCAATGCAATCAAGGATCCACTCGATATTGCCCTGACAAAATATAAATCTCATCCATCCGTGAAACTTATCAAGGAAAGGGTGCAAGTTGAACATAGATTTGAATTCGAGCACGTTTCTTTGCAAGAGGTGGCTGTACAGCTGCATAAGCTTGATCCGAAAAAGTCTTGCCCCGTGGGCAGCCTACCTACTAGGCTTCTCAAGGAGCATTTTGATGTTTTCGGTGTTGAGCTTCAAAATTTGATTAATAATAGCTTGAATACTGGTGTGTTCCCCAATGAGTTAAAAATGGGAGAAATATCGTCCTTGTTCAAAAGCGAAGATTCCTTCATTAAGAAAAACTATAGACCCATAACTGTGTTACCTGCTGTCTCCAAAGTATATGAAAGAATTATACAAGATCAAATAATTCCCTTTATGGAACCAGTAATGTCTATATATCTTTGTGGTTTTCGCAAAGGATATAGCACACAGCATGCACTTATGAGACTTATTGAAAAATGCAGGGAGTTTCTTGATAAAAATGGTCATGCAGGTGCGCTTCTTATGGATCTTTCTAAGGCATTTGATTGCCTTGATCATGATTTACTTATTGCTAAGCTCCATGCATACGGCTTTAGCAGAAGCGCACTTGAGCTCATTTACAGCTACCTCAATGAAAGGAAACAGAGGGTCAAGGTAAACGGATCATTCAGTGCATGGAAAGAATCAACGAAAGGTGTTCCGCAAGGGTCAGTCTTGGGACCCCTTCTATTCAACATATTTATTAATGACATTTTCTTCTTGGTGAATGACACTGAGGTCTGCAATTATGCAGATGATACGACTATCTTTGCATGCGATCCTGATGTAAATAATGTTCAATATAAGTTAGAGGCGGATGCTTGCCTCCTTTCCAAGTGGTTTGCTGACAACCATATGAAGCTAAATGATGCAAAGTGTCATTTTATGCTATTCGGAAGTACGGCTTCTGGCACTTCAGTGAACGTAGGCACATCCTGTATAGAACAATCTGACAAAGAAAAGCTCCTTGGTATAACACTTGATAAAAACTTAGACTTCAAGTGTCACGTTGAAAATATATGCAAAAAAGCTGGCCAGAAGCTTCATGCGCTTGCACGAGTTGCAAAATTCATGGACCAGGAGAAATTACAGACAGTGATGAATGCTTTTATATTGTCTCAATTTAGCTATTGTCCTGTAGTTTGGATGTTTCATGATAGAAACGTGAACAACAAAATAAATAAAATCCACGAAAGAGCATTAAGAATCGCTTTCAAGGATACGTCATCAAATTTTGAAGAACTGTTGACAAAGGCAGCCTCAGTCACCATTCACCAAAGAAATCTACAGTTGCTGACTACAGAAATTTATAAGACCAAACATGACTTTAACCCTAAGTTCAAGGGTGAAATCTTTGTCGAGAAGAACATCTCATATAGCCTGAGATGTAATAACCACCTGTCAGTACCAATTCCACGCACAAATGCGTATGGTATAGAGACAATCAGGTACACTGGACACAAACTCTGGCAATCATTGCCGCTAGAAATAAAAGAGTCTCATACCTTGACAGAATTTAAGAGGAAAATAAAAAACATCATTTCAACGATTGCAACTGTAGATTGTGCAGGATCTATTTAAATAATTTAGGATTTTTATAGAACCATGTAAATAGGACATTTCAGTTTCACTTCTGTTAAATGGTTGGCCTTAATTAGTTTTAGCTATCTTATCATGCCAACCTTAAATAAATAAATTATCATTATTATTATTATTATTATTATGGCCTTCAACGGGTACCTTTCCGACTGTTGTTACTTGTAAGATGGGCTCAAATGGTACAAACTTTTATTATAGGAACCGTTGAAGAATTTCAAACATTGTTCTTCGTTCACTTAAATGGCAGATTATCTGCTCTAATCTTCCGCTAAATAGCTCAACTTAAAGATAGATTTAACAACAAACTGCAAGTCCGAGGACTTTTAACTTTTGAAGGAATGTTCGAAAGACAATCTATGAATCTGGATAAATCAGCGAGGAAACCTAAATGTGCTTCGAGCAGGTAAAAGTAACGATCTTTTCATCTGCCAAGTGCAATTTATTTAAAAGAATATTTTCACCTGAAATTAATCTTTTAAACCTCTGAAAAATAAAGCAATTCAACATTTATTCTTTGCACAGTTGATTTTTAGACGAGAAAGGCAAAAAGTATAAGCCAAAAGTGAAACTTGATTGAAGCACATTTAGGTTTCCTGGTTGATCTAAGAATTTCGTGGATTTTCCTTCACATCTTTTTCCAAAAGTTAAACACAACTTGTATCGAAATACATCGAATTAAAGAGCCTCGAAGTACACTCCAAAGTGATTGAAGTAATGAGAAAATGGCCCGAAAATCAGGGGAAAACACTTACCATAGCAGAAAAGTATCAAACAACTCTTGGAAGGGGAAATAAACAGCAAAATATTCAAGTTTGCACAGCGACTAGACGGACTAGAGCGCTCAGTGCGGCTTACTAGTTTCACTGAAGTGGAGAGGATTCCCCGGGTTTCCCACTGTTACTAGGGCTGTCGGAATTGGCCGCGCTCGCCTCAGTCCCTTTTTCCTAATTGGCAAATGGTCTCATGCTCTCAATCAATGAGCAATTTTCATCCATCAGTCCTTCATAAACCGTGAAATGTACAAACTCTTGACCTCGAGTCTCACAGATATAGGCTCTGTCTGTAGATATGCTATTTTCTGATCATCTTGCTTTTAGTTGTATGTAGCAAAGCAAGAGCATGATAAATGCGTTTACATACTGTTGACAGTGTGACGCATTTTTTCACTGCCTTGACCGTGAAATGTTAGTAACGTGAATCTGGGAATTTATCCCTTTTTAAATATTATACAAAGCAAGAAAATAAAAAAAACTGCTCATTGCTTGAGACCAACCGATAAAATGAATTTTGTTATTGGAAGTTGGGCTGACACAGAATTTTCGTGTAATGCAAAATTTAACTAAGACAGATGGAATTGATAGTAGAGTGATAGCAACTGATGGGACTACTTGATAATATGAATAGTCTCATACGAATATCTAAGAACTCATTGACTAGGAAAAGATGCCAGTGCATATATACTTTGGTGTTTATGCTCCATACTCCTGTCCCATAGTTCATGAAGAGATATTTTAGGTAATCAAAATGCTAAACCGAGATAAAACCCAAAACGAACTATACAAATTAAGTAGTAGCATAATATTAACCAACCTGTCGGCTTGATACTTTAAATCGAAACTGGTTCAAACAACATACAGGGTGTCTCAAACAAATTGTTCGACCTTTGATTAAATATTAAAAAATATGGACAACATGAACAGGCTCATGGAAAGATATCTATGTTCCTAAGATTATGAAATAATTTTAGAGACTAAAATCGTGCAAATCGGTTGAAAATTCACTGAGTTACGAGCTCTCGAATATCAAAATATGCGGTAGCTGAAACCAGAGACCCCCCAGATTACTTGTATTGCAAAAAGCTCGAAGACGGAGGTAAGAGAAGCTTATTCAATGTCATGCCTTTTGTTGATATCAGAGCAAACCAATTACGACTTCTAAAGAAAATTATTTCTTGCGATCATCCTCAAAATTCCTTAACATTGCAAAGGCCCAAAAACAGTGGTTCAAAACAAAATCGGCGAGAGACTGAATCTGTTTCCTCAAAGCATCCATATGCTTGACAGTTAGGTTATCGCATACCTGTTTGAATCCCACTTGGTTCGCCCTGACACAATTAAGAAGTATCAGAAACGACGGCCTATGGGACTTTTACCAAAAATGCCATTTCGAGGCCTCTGGTTTCAGCTTTCGGACAAACTTGAACTTCAAAAGCTTGTAACCCCATGAATTTTTATCGGATTTGCAAGATTCTTGTGTCAAAAATTATTTAAAATCTCAGGAAAAGGGTGACTTGACCAAAGGTCCATTCAGCGTATCGTTATTTTTTAGTATTCAATCAAACGTCGAACAATTTTTTGAGACACCCTGTAGAAAATAAACACTAAAGTTAATGGACTGTGCACTTCCTCAGTTTCAAAGAATTCTGACACATTCTTGAATGTCAACAAACCTTGTAGCTTGATGTTCTAGTTGTGCCATGGAGTTGCGTAGGCATTCGTTCCAAGCTGAAACATCTGTTTTTTGGTTTGCAGTAGGCTGTGGGAGCTCATACCTAGAAGAAATCATTTCCACAATTAAGTGTGAGTGACAAACGTTTGGTGCCAGCAACTTCATGTTGTTCAATAAATCAGGTCAGCCGATTTTGAAAGACTTCACTGTATTAACATACTGAAATCTTGCAGCAAACAAGATAAATTTGCTTACAGGAAAAGCTCTGTTTAGCACCCCTGTTTATTAAGCCCCTTCTCTAATATGCCCCTCCCCTCTAAGCCAAAATTTTAAACAAGCCTCTCTCTATTAAGCTCTCCACTCATTTTCATTCATTCATTCATTTTAACTTATTTATCCACGGTTACCCCGTCAATCTAGGAAGACTGCTTTTCAGGGAGCCGTGCTTAAAATCTAAAAAAAGAAAATTTCATTTATTGTTTAAAAACCCTATCCTAATTACAATGATACATAAATAACTAAATGAATGAAAAGAAACAGCAAAATAAATAATTTTTTTACAGCGTCTTTAAATGCTCTGAAAGATGCCTGCTTGACTTCCAAATCTAAGTGGTTCCAGACACCAGCACCACGATATGAGAAAGCTCGTTGACCATTGCAGGTTTCATTAGAGGGACCTGGAGATCAGTTGCCGTGTTTCTCAAATTTTTCCTACTGCATGCCGAATTTTTCGTAAAAATTTCTGACAGATAGTCTGGAGCAAGGTCATTTATTGATTTGTAAACCATGCAAGCTTTCTCGACTTTAGTAATATCCGCTACCGTAGGCCAATTTAGAGTTTTTATCAAGGCACTAGCAGAAGAATCATAACTACTGTTGGTCACAATTCTAGCTGCACGGCTTTGAAGTTTTTGCACTTCTATCAAATTCCATCTATTACCGAAAACTTTCCATCTATTTAGCAAAACAAGTTTGCATGTTAATTTTGACATGGTTTGGGATAAAAAGTGTGTCAAAATCATGTATTTGACTTGTAAAACTGTACGTTGAATCTGCAAATATGGGGTAAAAGCCCCCCTCCCCCCTCCTGGCTTCACGGGTTGCTTGAAGTTACATAAAGCAACTAAGGCCCCGTTTACACGGTGCCGGACAAGTTTTTATCCGTACAAGTTTTTGTACGGATAGGGCTTGCGTTTACACGATACCTCCCTATCCGTACAAATATTTGTTCGTTTATCCGGACAAAAACTTGTACTGCTACGAAAGCGTACAAGTTGTGAACTTGTACGGATAAAAACTTGTCCGGCACCGTGTAAACACCGGCACCGTGTTCGTGATTCCCGAACTTCTTTTTGTTCGGATTCACAAGGAGGGTAGAATTCTCTCAAAATGAGGCAGAGAAAATATGGCAAAGCTTGTGTTTTTGTGCTTTAGTGTGTTTCTTGCGCCAAAATTTATGTAGTTCTGAAATTGGTGATTAACCTGATCAAAAACGAAAAAGAAATGGATAATTAATTGCAAACATGATTGTTTTTGCCTGTTAAGTTCATTCCTCAACATTGGCTGTTTTGTCAGCAAGTTACCACTGCAGCAGACGCTGGAGCTGAAGAAATTGCGAACAAGCCTAAAAAGATCTCCTTTTGGGAAAGACTGGGAAGGACTAGTGCATAGCGGAGGAGTCTCGTAATGGATGTTGTTGTACCGGAAGAATGGAGAGAAAACTTCAGAATGTCGAAAGACAACACACGGCATATGATTTGCTCTTTAGTGCGCATGTCATGAGCACAGAAATACGTTCAGATCAGGCACCGTGTAAACGGAAAGGCAAAGCGAACAAATATTTGTCCGGTACCATGTAAACGCAACTTATCCGTACAAAAACTTGTACGGATAAAAACTTGTCCGGCACCGTGTAAACGGGGCCTTTCATTTGACCAACCTTCAAATGAAATATCTGTGATGTCAAATTACGGGGGATTAATTTTCACCGCATCATACAACTTCAAGGAACTTGTGAAACTCTCTAACAAGATCAAATTCTATCATCACATAAAATGTGAAGCAAATTTTATGTGAATATGATCGTGTAAACCGGCCTCTATAAAGAAATTTGAAGAATCCCGATAACGATGCCTTTCGCTAAATAGGTTTACTCCACAGGGTGTATCAAAAAAGGCTACCGATAGAAAACTTCAAATTTCCCTATAACGAAAGGTCCAGCATAGATTAGATAGTGTTTTCCAGAAATTCTGACTCATGTGCTTTCATTTGATGTATACTTTTTGCAAGACAGGTCTCTAAGAAATTCGTAAGCAGGAAGGAAGTAACCATATGTCAAGTGTGAAAGCACTTCTTCCTTACATTGTTCTGACTGTATCGCTTGATGCCAGTTTGACCTTTGTTCTTTCATAGTTGTCAACAGAGCAGTTCTTTTTCGGAGAATCTCATGTAAGCTCAAATGTTTTGCTTTGATAATTTTCTTTGCAAATCCATGGTGAAGCTAAAGCTTTTGCACATAGTTTTCACTGTCAAAAATTTCTATTAATAACAATTTTGACTTTGTCGATATGATTAACTATTTGCAAATTTTACAATGCAAACTTGATAAAATTATAGGGGATAAACTTAATAAGAAAATAGAAGATTTGCGATATTACGTTCTTTCTTCCAGTAAAGAATTTGACAGTTCCGGACCCTGACCTTTTATTCCCTCCAAGCCCCTGCCTCTCGATGCTCCTGCTTCATGGCCTTTGCTAGCAATCAAGCCACAGCTTCCATCAAACCTTCATCATTGCCTTTGCCTGACATTTATCATACAGGGTGTATGATAAAAGGCTACCGGTTGAATGGGGCGAAAGGTCTGGCATCAATGAGATAGTGATTTTCTGAAAGCCCAACTCCTATGCTCTTATTTTAACATTGGGGTTTGCAAACTGGCTCGGAACTCAAGGGAATTCGTAAGCAAGAAGAAAATAACCATATTTCAAAACAAGATCATGCTATTTTGATATATTTTAATTGTATGGGCCTGTATATTTACCAATATTATCACAAAGGATGAAAGAACAACGAATTTTGCGATAATTCAGCAACATGACCGTTCCCTCTCTTGGCAAATGAATAAATTTGTGGTGTTTCGCAGCTTGCCTGTGACAGTCGCATGATATACCGTACTTCTAAAAAATGCATGCAGAGAACAGCAACTTGCCATCGGGGGCAATAGGCTGGACTGCCAGATCTTTGATTTTGAGAATAGGCCACGTTGAATAATTTGGTGGACATGAAAGGTACTGTTCTGAGTGTCAACAAATTTGTGATATGTCATTAAAGATGAAAAAGATACCCTTGATGTATGTACTTTCATTGGAAAACTTTGGCATGCAAAATGAGAATTTTTTGAGAAACCGTTATTCCTCAAAAAGGGCGTTTCCTTCACTTTCCTGTAGTGTACAGGCATGGTCGGTCCCAACAAATTTTTTCTTGGAAGAACACAGCAGCATACTGTACCTTTTCATACTAAGATGTTCTACAGGTTGTTTATTTGCAATTCTCTCAAATTCTTTCTTCATAAAAGGTGTCTGAAAAGAGTTTATATACATTTTATACTTATAAACATCACAGAGTTACATTTACAATGCCTGCCAAATGTCCTTGGAATACATAGGTCATTTCTTGATAACCCGCATTTCTAACCAAAACACCCCCTCGTCCCCAAAAACCCGTGTTGACTTGAAAGGTTATTGTCCCAGCCTTCTAGCAGGGTCACCAATCGTCCTGTCATCCCTACTTTATGATTACAGAACAACACTGTTTTCAGAGGGGCAAAAGCAAGGAAAAATTAGCAAATGTGCTCTAACAACTTTGGCAGGCACCGTTGGTTGGTCAGATTTTGTAACAAGCAAAGAGGAAGAATGTTAATTAAAGCTGCAACAAACAGAATCTCTTTCTGTACCTTCAAATTCCGCCAGTGGCAAGTTTTAATTTTCTTGATTTATCTAATAATTTCAATTATTTCTGTTTGCAGTTAAAACAGGAAATTTTGAACACTCATATAAACACTGCTTGAAAATTCAAAAGCTGAAAGCAAGCTATAAGGTGCCTAAATCGAGGAGACTAAAACATACCACTGTGGTCTAGTAGTTGAGACGCTTACTTGGAAATCAGACACATGGTTCCAATCCTGGCAAAAGTAAGTTTTAATTTTCTCAACTTATCTGATAATTTCAGTATCTCTTCCATTTAAAACAAGTTGGGATATTTTAAACCAAGTTCAAATAGGCTATTCATTCAATCAATGCATGGCTACATGGAAGGCACACATATCATGAGATGCTTTCAACAAATTGAGTAAAACTACATTCTCTAATAAGAGGGCTATAAGACAGTGGCAATCTTACCTCAAAAGCACCAAACTTTGGTTCTGGTAGATATTCTAAATAATTCTTTGTTGGTCTGTATCTTCTTGTCTCTTCTTCAATAAGAGAATTCACCTGTGTGCAAGATCACAAGGGAATAGATATGTGTCAAATACGGCACTGCTAAACGAGATAAAATCGGTTGGTAAAAATATACAGGGTGTCTCAAAAAAATTGTTTGACGTTTGATTAAACATTGAAAAATAAGGACAACATGAACAGGCTCATGGAAAAATAACCCAGTTCCTAAGAATATGAAATAACTTTAGAGACTAAAATCGTGCAAATCGGTCAAAAATTTAATGAGTTACGAGCTCTCAAAGATAAAAAATATGCGATTGCTGAAACCAGAGACTCCCCAGATTACTTGTATTGCAAAAAGCTCGATCCAATGTCATACCTCTCGTTGATATCAGAGCAAACCAAATAGGACTTCTAAAGTAAATTACTTCTTGCGATCATTCTCAAAATTTCCTTCACATTACGTAAGTCCAAAAACAGTTATTCAAAACAAAGTCGGTGAGAGACTGAATCTGTTTCCTCAAAGCATCCATAAACTTGACAGTTAGGTTATCGAATACCTATTTGAATCCCACTTGGTTCGCCCTGAAACAATTGAGAAATAACAGAAACGACGGCCTGTGGGACTTTTACCAAAAATGCCATATTGAGGCCTCTGGTTTCAGCTTTCGCACAAACTTGAACTTCAAAAGCTTGCAACCCCATGATTTTTTATCGGATTTGCAAGATTCTTGTGTCAAAAATTAATTTAAAATCTCAGGAAATGGGTGACTTGACCAAAGGTCCTTTGAGCGTATCGTTATTTTTTAGTATTTAATCAAACGTAAAACAATTTTTTTGAGAGACCCTGTACTATACCGGGTGAGCCAGAAAAAAGTTCCCACTTTTGAAAATTCATGGAATCAAGAGCACTGCACAGATTGACTGATCCAAATTCTAATTGAAAGTCGAAAGATTGAAATATTTCTATGACTTTTCTCGCTGTCTTACCAGCAGTGGTGGAATTATTGAAAAGTTTTACTTTACAAAAATTTCATGATTACAAAATGACTGAAAAATGACCCAAAACGTTGATCAAATTGTAAGGACTCTCCTTACACAGAACAATACGCAATTGACGTTTCACCTCTCTCAAGACTTATACCACATCAGTTTTCAAACAAATATTAAAAACTTTGAGTCCCATGGCAATAAATGTGCAGTGGATATCTCTCACCTCTTGATCAATCGCATTTTCTCTATTGCCAAGGCAAACTCTAAACGAACGTTACAAACTCTACGTTCGTCCACATCTCGACTATGGTGACGTCATTTATCATATCCCACAGAAAGTGTGTGACTCTAGTCATGAAGTCACCTTACATCGTCTGATGGAACGACTTGAATCCGTTCAGTATTCTGCTGGCTTAGCTATAAATGGCGCGTGGAAAGGTACATCAAGAGACAAAATATACGAGGAACTTTGCTGGGAATCATTGAATGACAGAAGGTGGAGCAGGCGTCTCGTTCTCTTCTTCAAGTTCATCAATGAACTTGCACCTGAATATACAAGACATCCTATTCCACAAATTCGTTGGTCAAATTATGCCCTTAGAAATCAGGCTGTAGTTGGGCGAATAAATGCAAGGACGGAGCGCTTTGAGTCAAGTTTCTATCCAAACTGCTTAAAAGAATGGAACAGTCTTGCTTCTGAGATCAGAGAATTACCTACAGTGAGCTCATTCAAAAAAAGACTTTCCTCTCTCATCCGCCCCACCCAAAAACCTATTTATGGAATTTATGATCCAAAAGGTGTTGCCATCCTCACCCAGCTACGCGTAGGCCTCAGTAAGCTAAATTCTCACAAATTCAACCATAACTTTCGAGACACTGTTAACCCAATGTGTCTAATTAATGATGGAATTGAGGATACTGAACACTTCTTGCTGCAATGCCATGCATATGAAGATCAGAGGCGTGAGCTCCTTGGCACCGTTAACAAAGTATTCCAACTACACAACATCTTAAACCTGCCAAATCAAACCCTTGTGCAAATATTGTTGTATGGTGATAAAAGTTTTACTCATGACCAAAACAGAAAAATTTTGGAATCAACGCTAAAATTCATTCACTCATCAGAGCGTTTTTTGTAGCACCACCAACGCAAACCTAGGGACAGTAATCTTTTATCTCATCCTTCTCTATTAATCTTTGATATTGTTATAACACCATAAATGTATTGTAAATATATCTACGTTACTAAAGACTATACCAAAACCTGTCAACTTTATACTCCGATCTGGCAAAAGTGTTATCTAATCTCTGCGATCTGTTTCTTCCTATGAAGGGACCAGAACTTTGGCATAGCCTTTAGTATCTGTATTGGTTTTTTGTTAAAAGATCATTTAGGGTAGCCATGCCTATCATGCTCCCAATGGTATCGTTCTTGTAAACATGTTTTGTTAAATTGTAAATTTTTAGATTGTGTATAAAAAAAAAAAAAAAATTTCTCTATTGATCTGTGCGAGGAGTCCTTTTTGATTTGATCAATGTTTTTTAAGTCATTTTGCAACCATGAAACTTTTGTTAAATTAAATCTGCCGATACTTCTGTTGCTGGTAAGACAGCCAAAAAATCACAAAAATGCTTCAGTTTTTCAGCTTTCAACTTAAACTGGAATCATTCAAATCTGTGTAGTACTCTTAGTGGAATGAATTTTCAAGAATGGGAGCTTTTTTCTGGCTCACCTAGTATTTAAGAAGTGATAGACTATTTGCTCTACACATTGATTCAAGAGTCCTGTTGAAAAGTGTCACTTTCGCAGATTAAATTGACAAAAACTAGCTTACTAACATTTCAAAATTTCCCTCAGTCATCCAAAATTTTGATCTCAGAAATTGTTTGGTCTGCAGAGTTTTGCTGTCCAAAAATTTTTGCAGCAAAATAGCCTGTCCCAGAAAAATTGCAAATGTTTGTTTGAATATCAGAAGGCACTCTAATAAATGAACTGCAGGGAAATATAACATATATATATATATATATATATATATATATATATATATATATATATATATATATATATACTGTAAAAGTTCTATTAAGCCCCTGGGGATTTATCTAATCTTGGACACTCTAGAGGGAGGCTTATTCATAAAATCAAATGAAAATGACACACATCATAGCTTTTCAGCTGTTAAACCCCATACTTTGCAGATTCAAGTACATTTTATTGAGTCAAATAAATAAAATCAACACAATCTCCGTCCCAAAACACTATCGAAACTAACATGCAATTTTGTCTGGTGAAATATACGGAAAATCGTTTCTAATTTCTGGAATTTGATTTATGTGACGGGGACTAAAATAGGGAGGTGGCCTTATTTAAAATTTAGCTCAAACAGGAGGGGATTATTAGAGAGGGGGCCTATTAGAGAGGGGGCTTTATAGAGAAGGAGCTTCTATGTAGGTATCCTGCTAATTTTAGAAATTAATTATAGAAACCATTATTTTGCAAATCTGCTGAAAATTGATCAAGTAACAAGTTCTTGAAGCTCTGACTTGTATGAAAAGCTGTTACCAGAGGATTCTCACTGCCACATGATCAAAGGAAGTTATCCTTTGTTTTGTTCCTCACTACAATCAAAGCAAAGCAAATGGATTTTGAAACTTTCATTTTGCTTGTAGGTTTGTCAAAAAAAGATTATTCAAGTATGTGGATGTTAGGAGGAATTCTGCTTGGGAAACTGGAAAATAATCAACTGTGTCATTGATCGAGTTCTGATCTAATAATTCAGTATTTGATACAGCATAGTACTTGCATTCATTACCAAACAAGAAAACCTTTCTTCAAGAGTTGCTGTTAACATAATAAATTCCAAAGCTATGATAGTTCAGATATTGCTACAGTAGGTCTGCTAGTTAAGCCAGCATCCTATGTGTTGATCCTATGTGTGGATATTGTGATCTTTGTTCATCATAGTGTTGCTCCTTGCTTTTTGTAGAAAATGGGGACCACCCACCATCCTTTTGATTTGTGCTCTCTCAACTTTCTCTCAACAAAGTTTGGCTCTAAACTTTGGAATAATCTTCCAATCTACATTCGCGTTGCCACATCCGTTGCAGCTTTTCGGTCAAAATTGAAGTCTTATTTCATAGATTCATACAACACATCGTAATGTTCTCCTTTGCAACTAAATGTATTAAAGTCATTCTTTCATTGTTGCAGTACCTGGCTACTGGCTGTTGTTTGTTTGTTTTTTTTATGTAAGCTTTATTTAGTGTTTGTTTTTCTTTTCGTTTTAGGGGGGGGGGGGCTCTCTCTTGATTAGTTAACCTACTTAGAGAGCTCCTCCTTAATCAATCAATCTTAAATACAACACGGCTGTCACACCGTTCACTACGGTCTGCTTTGTATTGGTTTCTTCGATTTTTCAGTCCAATGCCCAAAACCCTTTTTGTTTATAAAATATACTAATCATTGCAAGACACCTATACATATTCTGAATCGGCATAAAATGTTCTTTCTAGTGATACCAGATTCAAAGATGAATAATAAAGGAATAAAATCTTATGAGCATAAATAAAGAGAAACGCGACGAAAACTTTCGATTCTGATGAAAATCAGCAAAAATTCATGTTGCACTACCCCACAACATAGCGCATTATTTTTTGTTTTCGTTGAACGATTTTGTTAAACCTATACATATTCTGAATCGGCATAAAATGTTCTTTCTAGTGATACCAGATTCCAAGATGAATAATAAAGGAATAAAATTTTATGAGCATAGATAAAGAGAAACGCGACGAAAACTTTCGATTCTGACGAAAATCAGCCAAAATTCATGTTGCACTACCCCACAACATAGCGCATTATTTTTTGTTTTCGTTGAGCGATTTTGTTAAACCTATACATATTCTGAATCGGCATAAAATGTTCTTTCTAGTGATACCAGATTCCAAGATGAATAATAAAGGAATAAAATTTTATGAGCATAGATAAAGAGAAACGCGACGAAAACTTTCGATTCTGACGAAAATCAGCCAAAATTCATGTTGCACTACCCCACAACATAACGCATTATTTTTTGTTTTCGTTGAGCGATTTTGTTAAACCTATACATATTCTGAATCGGCATAAAACGTTCTTTCTAGTGATACCAGATTCAAAGATGAATAATAAAGGAATAAAATCTTATGAGCATAAATAAAGAGAAACGCGACCAAAACTTTCGATTCTGACGAAAATCAGCCAAAATTCATGTTGCACTACCTCACAACATAGCGCATTATTTTTGGTTTTCGTAAAGCGATTTTGTTAAACCTATACATATTCTGAATCGGCATAAAATTTTCTTTCTAGTGATACCAGATTCCAAGATGAATAATAAAGGAATGATATTCTTTAAGAGCATAAGTGGACAGAAAGAGTTCACTTGTTCGGCGAAACGACATCGAATTATGAAATCTGAAAATGCTATCATCTCTAAAAATTGCAAAATGAACGACGCCTTGACCAGTTATTGCTTATAATATATTCATTTTATTGCTAAACAAACAATTTAATCAGATACAAAGACAAATATGAGAAAACAACGATAATTTTCTTCCGCAAACACTGACCACTATTCAATATTTGATTAGTCTTTCACCCTTGTTGCCAGAATTTTCAGCATAGTGAAAATAGGAGGACACTGGACATGATACTGGAACTGAAACACTGGAAGGGTACTATTACCCATGCGACAAAAGTCATTTCCTGGGGGACCGTGGACCAATGGCACTACCTACGTGCAAAGCCGACGAACGCTATGTGAACTACCCAGAACCGATGATCGCAAAGGGACCTAGCACCTGAAACACTGGAAGGGTACTATTACCCGTGTGACAAGAGTCATTTCCTGGGGGGACTGTGGACCAATGGCACTACCTACGTGCAAAGACGACGAGCGCTATGTGAACTACAAGGGCAATTAATGGACATAAAGATCTAGCAAAGGAAATGAAGTCCATTTTTGAAGACTATGTCACCGACATAATCAAAATTCATAACCGCTAGACAAGACACGCACCGATGACGAATGAAGAGATTCAAAAAAGAAGAACAAAGAACTTGCAAGACTAAGCAGCACGGAGAAAATGATCGCAAAAAATTAAAGATGTGGAACAACATGGCGTCTTGTTCAAGGGCTGCAGTGCGACATGACGTCCACGTTAAAGGGCTACAGTGCGACAGGTGCGATGCGTGACCATCATTCTACTTGTGAGGGTTAATGCTATCTGAAGGGCGAAGCCCCGCAAAAACAAGCGAAGGAACCTGTACAAAGGAGCCGACATCACTTGAATACCGGAGACCTAGTCTGTAAAGATCGATGTCCTAGCTACCGCACAATCAAGTTTAACTTTGCCATCGACCTCGAAGCAATTCTTGAACACGATGAGATTCATCACAATTTGAAGTAGCTTTTTCCATCCTTAGCAAATTTCTTCCCTTGCGACTTTTACTCTAAGGAACTCAACGAAGTATGTGGCATCTACCTGGCGTTCAGCGAAATTTACCATGTGTTGTTTTATAGAGAAATCATCACACATAAAATACATTGTATCACGCACAACGTATCAAGCTCGGTTTAATGGTAACTGAGTAGCAAACCCCGAATGGGGCACTCAACTATTCTTATCAGGACAATGTGCTGCTGGACAGGGCACGAAGATTCGCACCCTTCGTCACAAATTGCAGTGCCCCGTCTTTCAGAAAAATGTTATAAAACGAAAAAGATGCTTATATGATGTCAAAAGAGTTACCTTAGGTTAACATAAATGATAGCTGAATAAAATTCTAACATATCATTTGAAAAGTGATATAATTGTTGGAAAGTGTCGAAAATTTTCGGTAAGTTTTGAGAAAACTGATGCCACAGCAACCCCCGTCTTCGATCTTTTTTCAAAAATATGCAATTGTAAGTAGAGCAATATATTATGCAAAAAATATTTGAAATATCTTATTTTTCTTCGTGTTAGACTAGTTTTTATTTGCCCTCCTTCATTCCCGAAAATGCACTTTTTTGCTGCGGAGTCGCGGCACCGATCGAAGAATTTTCGCTGTTACCCCTCGTCACAAATTGCAGTGCCCCATCTTTCAGAAAAATGTTATGAAACGAAAAAGATGCTTATGTGATGTCAAAAGAGTTACCTTAGGTTAATATAAATGATAGCTTAATAAAATTCCAACAGATCATTCGAAAAGTGATATAATTGTTGGAAAGTGTCGAAAATTTACGATAACTTTGAGAAAGCTGATGCCACAGAAACCCCCGTCTTTGATTTTTTTCAAAAATGTACAATTTCAAGTAGAGCAATATATTCCTCATACACCTGTGCAAAAATATTTGAAATATCTTATTTTTCTTCGTGTTAGACTAGTTTTTATTTGCCCTCCTTCATTCCCGAAAATGCACTTTTTTGCTGTGGAGTCGCGGCACCGATCAAAGAATTTTCGCTGTTATCCCTCGTCACAAATTGCAGTGCCCCGTCTTTCAGAAAAATGTTATGAAATGAAAAAGATGCTTATATGATGTCAAGGGAGTTACCTTAGGTTAATATAAATGATAGCTGAATAAAATTCCAACAGTTCATTTGAAAAACCGATATAATTGTTGCAAAACGTCGAAAATTTGGTGTTTGTCAAAGAAAAGTGTTTATTTCGAAAGAAACATGCCTTTAAAATCATTCTTTGCTTACCTCTTTGTAAGTTCAACTATCCCTGTGGAGCATTTTATAATAAAATCCAGTTTGAGTTAGGATATCTCTCTGTAAAGGATAGTTTTGTTTTGCATTTCACATTCGCGATCAAGTCAATCTTGCGTATTGGACATGGAATCAGTTCTTGACAGTATGTCGTCACAAAATCGCAAACCCCGAGTTTCGTGGAGCACAAAGATTGAAACAAATTTCACTCACAAATAGCTGAATAATCAAATCACATATTTAACCATGATAGTTGATCAGATATTTTTGACAAGTAGGTGAAATTTGATGTTTTGTTTAAAAAACCTGGGATTTTTCAAGAAAATCGCAAAAAAAGCGAACAATAAAACGCGAAATTAATTGCTATCATTGATAATTTGAAAATATGAAGTCTCTTGAAGAAAATTGTGATAAAACAGTTTCCAAAAATGTTGCAGGAAACTCGGGGTTAACCTGAACAAAATCCCATTCTGCTGCATACTTTTCACATTGTGCTCAACGCAATAACTTTTGTTGCTCGATTTTGATACGTTTAAAACTCAAGAAAAAACAAATATTAGAGCAAATCGATGGAACAAAGCTTGCTCTTTCTTCTGAGATAAGATTTAACGAAATAAACGAGGAAGCGAATTAACGTGAAAGAGATTTTCCAGCGAAGCCATTACAGTGCGTGCTGAATAGGCCAAATCGAAGGTTTCGTAGTGAACGCAAGTCTGTGAATGGGACGGCCGTGACAAGTATGTAAAGTAATTTATCTTTTATTTTTAGTCAGTATTGTTTTAATTTCTAATGTTGTAATGTATTTAGTTGTATGTAGAGTGTATTTGTTGAAATTGTATTTAGGATTGATTGATGACAAATGAAAACTGAAACTGAAAACTCTCAAGATGATGGGAACAAGATCCCTTCTTTGCTTTTTGCACTTCTTTCTGCCAAAGATTTCAAGATTTGTTTGAAATAGAACGAAAGCTGAGCTGAGCACCTGCTATCATTTGTCCAATCTTTTATCGCTGATAAGTGAAGTTAAAGGGAGTGAGTAATGGTAAATAAGCTTCTCTATAAATAGAACAAAGCAAATGCGCAAACACAGTATTGTTTCTTTAGCTATCGATTATTAACAACACGTGTGGGCCATCAATTTCAATGGGCTATTTTTAGATTTTTCTGCTCTGTGCAAATGCAGGCTTTTAGCCTTGCAGAAACCCTTTAAGTCATACCGTATCTCTGACTCCAGGTTCTTCATAATCTTGGTCAATATATGGCAATGCATCAGGGCAAACTTCGTGGCTCATGTGTGCAACAGAAGCCATTTTGCCAAGATTTCATGAAAAGGGAGAGAGCAAGAGAGAGGCTGTATGCGAAAGGAGGTTAATCCAAAATGGAATCCTTTCAAATTTTCGAAATAGAGGTTGTTTCCAAATAGAGGCTATTCGTAAATGGGGCATGGATTTTGGAATGTTGCTGACTCTTAGTCATGTTTTTAGTCGTGAGTCGTGGAAAGAGAGAACCCGATAAGAACCTGCAAAGATCAAAATCACAAGACAATTATACAACAAGTCAAGGCTGGATCAACACAAAAGAGTGATTTCGTAATATACAACATTATCGCCTAATTAGATTACATAGTTGTTGATATATTTTGGATGTCAAAAAGAAGATTAAAGTTTGTTGATGCTCTGAGCCGCACAACGAACAACAACAGCAGGGAGACTGACCTGAGACGTGGCAGATATACGCTCCAGGCAATACATTTGGTTTATTTTCTGCTGAAAAACAACGCATGTATGAGTGACCAACTAGAACTCCAGGTAATAAAACGACACCGTAGTGTTTTCTTGACTTTGATACAGATGTTTATTTGTTGACTGAGCGAACATAGATGATAGAGCTTGGCCATTGGCGGCAACTAGCCTATCAATCATGAACTATCTAGTACTGTTTTTCCTGTCTCCTCTAAATCACTTGTCGTAAGTTACATTTTAGAGGATGTAACTTACATTTTGTAGTCAGAGAGTCTTGTACCACAACTTGTACAAAGGCATGCCATGGATGTTCCTATAAGTGTATGAGTTTGTATCTTAGCAGTTAGGAACAAAATTAATGCACAAATTTTCTGAATTGGAAAAATCAGACCAGACAGATTTGAACTTTTTATACTTATCTGTAAATGAATTTTCCAGTCTTTGAGAGAGGCAGTGTACCTAGTTTCAAGGCTCGTATTTTCTTAAACAAAAATATGTAAAAAATTGGACACCTTTTGGCAATCAATTCTCTCCCTTTTCCAACCAGCTTTCACAACAAAGTAAAAAAAGGACAACTACTTTGATAATGTTTCTTTTGATCTATTCAAGGTGATTGCACTTGTTTGCCAGAGATCTTGCATGCATCAAGAAACTTGGTTCTTGGTTTGGCTCTTTTTAATTTCAAATTTACAAACAGGCTTTAACAATAGAAGGTTGTGATGGTATATACTTATTTCATCATTTCAAAAGTGCATAACCTTTACCTTTCAGTTGTACCAGAAGTTTGCCATGCTATAGCAAGACTAATTTTGGTGTCAAGATGCCATGAAGAATGCTTGCTGGAAGAGATGGCATTATTCTTTTGGCTAACATAGAATCTGCATGCCAGAGTGCATTTGAAAGATCTTCATTGCATAACCCAAGAGTGACTATGGAATCTTCAGACAGGAAATTAACCCATCAGCTCAGCAATGGAGATTTGCACCATGTCAACCATAAGGATATGAATGAGTCTGTAGATAAACACCCAGAACTTACTGAAGTTATTCATAATTTCAAGGACCATGAAACAACACATCGGCAGTGCCAGAGAACAGTCAGTGAGTCTGCAGAAAGCCATCTTTACTGCGGATTGAGATATGAGTTCTTGAAGCCAGCACTTGTAATGAGTGCTTGGTTCTTTTGTAGTTTTGTGACAATTATGTTAAACAAATATATACTTACATCATTGGATGCAGATCCAGGAGTACTGGGTGAATTTCAGATAGTCATGACAACAGTATTTGGATTTATCGCTATGTACATGCCATGTGAAATTTTACAGAAAAGGAGCAAAACAAAACCAAATGAAAATCTTAGCAGGATTTATTTCTTCAGATCAATGTTGATCTTAGGTATACTGAGGTAAGTATTGATTAAAATAATTCAGTTTCATTTTCAGTTTCATATATTTTAAATTCTCTACATACAATTTATTCTGATTAATTATACAAACAGGCAACTAATACATCTAATACATACTATACAACATTACACACAAAAATATCAAGCACTAAACTTATTACAACATAAAGATACAAAAACAACATGATAAATTGCATGGAGGGAATTACTTTAAGGAGGAGCTCTCTCACAGTTAAACTAATTGAGGAGAGAGCACCCCCTGTTTCAAGATTTCTCAGATAAATTTGATTTCTTCAATTACAAAAGCTATGGGCAGATGTTGACTTTCTATCTCAGTATTTCTACAAGCAACTATTGCAATTGTTTAAACACATACCATTTTGCACGCAAACTATTTCAAACTTTTTCTGTCTTCACATTTGCCACATAATTCATAGCTAAATGCCATTTTGAATGTTATAGTATCAAATCAAATCAACCTGCTTGTGAAGTAACCTAGGCAAATAGCTCAAGCAACTGGAACAAGATTTGGTTTGACTTCAATTTAATTGAATTTAAATTAACTCTATTATTTCCTAGTCAATGACAGTCGAAATGTAATTTAGTAAAAGTCTATAGACATGGAAATGTTTGAAAAGAGGGTTAAGACCCTTGATAAAATGATAAACAGCCTCTTCACTCAAACAGCTTTTTTTCCTCTCAAGAACTGAGAATCAAAGCTTAAAATATAAAAAGCAATAAGTGTATGCCATGTGATACAATACTTTTACAAAAATCACTTTTGAGCCTTGGGAAATGAAGTATATTTGTATGTTGCTCTAAATAAGATTAATTTCCATGCACTTTAAAATGAAGGAATTTTGATAAATCCAATTTCATTAAAATGCTCAAAAATCAAAGACAAATAACGAAAAATTCTTCTAGACTTTAAGATGCCAATTAAACTTCAGTTCATTCCAATGGCTCCAGTGTTTTCTGCATTATGAATTTTCAAGCAGTTAAAGTTCTTTTTGGTCTCCTGATATGTACTCCGCATTATGTTACAGTGCAGCACAAATTTAAACAATGCTAACACAATAATGTGCTGTTATTATTAAACAATTGCAAGATCAATGCTGGAAAATATTTGAGGCGCAGTTTGACATGCAGACCGAATGCCGTGTGAGCTAATGTCCAAATATTTGCCAGGCATAGATCAAAGGCTTTATTATACAACCAAGCCTCTCACAAATTGTTTTACATTATTGTGGTTTTCAACTGTGTTCTCATAATTGTATTTGTTGTTTTAATGTCAACTACAGTACATTCACATTTTCCTCATATAATTGCAAAGTTCTTCTTCAAAATTGCTCCAGAGGTTTTTGAACACTAAACTAAACTTGGCTGTCCATTGAAGCAGCCTAAATCTTTAAAAAGAAGCCTCTTGGTGTTAGTTTCTGAGGCAATGCCAGTCCAATACAGCTTTGAAAACATAGCTTTTGTGGACCGATCAAGGGCAAATCAAATTGCTTTGTTGCCAAACCGTATTTTCGAATGCTTCTGATCAATCAATAGTCATTTTCAAGACAATCTTTGGTGGCCTACTTCCCAAGGCACAATGCAGCTGTCGTTTTCTTGCCACACCCCCTCCCCCACCCTGTTATGGATGAGGCTGATTTGGGGCTATTTGCTTCCTGTTCACAGAAATTTTGCCCAAGAGCAGGGACACATGGGGTGATTCACTTCTCCCCATAGCTGCTGATTAAGGATTCTTGTGAGCTATACTGTACATAAAACTGTAAATTTTGTAATTGAAATTCCAAGGCATAAAACCTAGTTAATGTGTGCAAGGCCTGGCCATAGATGACAAATCACAACCTATTGTTCTTTTGTAGATTTGGGTCAGTGGTATCATCAGTTGTTGCATTGAAAAGTGTGGCAATATCATTTTCGGAGACAATAAAATCATCAGCGCCACTCTTCACAGTCATTATTGCCTACATGCTATTAGGTATGCACAAACAATCTTCTTGCATGTATGTTGCACAATTTTTGAGTAAAAAACTTGATAATGGGTTTAAGCTCAAAGCGTAGTACACAGAAACATTTGCACAATTACTTATACTTTCTTGTTTATATCTAAGTTGTGGTTGATTAAATGCCACAACTGTGCTCAGTTGCCGCACCTTTGTTTCCTGCTACGGAAGAGCTAGCATAAGAGATTTCCTCCATAAAACAATGTAAATTTTTTTGCATAAGCATATATGCTAACTGTGGCATCTGACCACTGATGATTGGGCACAAAAGGTTTTCAGATTTAATTTGGAAATGGTTTTGCTCTTACCAATGTACTGTATATAATCTTTTCATCAGCAACTCTTTAGTATTGCCTTCATTTGAGTATGTACTTGAGAGGGAGGGGTGCAAGGGAGTCATGTTTTCCCACTGCCCATAGCCAACTTTTTGTAAATGAACTGTCATGGGATGCATCAACTTTAATTCTCCCCATTTTTGGATTATTTATGACTTTTCCTCCAACCTGATTTTAACATTGGTATCAACTTAACTGGCAGCCAGTCTTTGGTCTATGTCAGATGAAGCTGCTGTAGTTGCAAACATTTAAATATTTGGATCATGATTCAGCCCTGATGTATGGGTTAGGAAGGAAGATGAAGTTTTGGTTTAAAGGCACCTGGAATCCCTGAGTAGCAACTGTAAATTGCTAATCAAATTTTAGACCTCTTGCCATGATCCTCAAGTGCAGTTGTTTGGCCCAAAGCTTTGTCATTTCATGACAACATCATTGGTGTCTAGGGTTGATCATTGGACTAGTCCCATGTTGATAGAAGTTTGAATTCTGCCAGTTGAAGTAATTTTCAATTTTTCATATGAAGTGAAAAGTGGTAAACCCAGGTTTCTGATAAAGTATTGACTGAATTCATCTTTTATTTCACAGGAGAATATTCTGGAATTTATGTGAATCTCTCATTGTTACCAATAATGTTTGGTCTTGCAATATGTACATCATTTGAACTCAGTTTTGCATTACTTGGCTTCTCAGCAGCACTAATGAACAATATTTTAGACTGGTAAGTGCAGTGGCTAAATGAACATAGACCGTGAATTTATCATTGTCATCATACTCTTTTCACCATGCACTTTTTGCTCTATTTTTGCAAAATCTTGTATTCAAATAAGCAACTTGTGGGTAGTAACATCATCATGTGCCAAGAGTTCCCTCAGATCTTTGCACTTCACTCATTTCACTTAGAATGCGCTCATACAATGCCAGCAGATTTTTTAAATGGTGAAACATAAAAATAATTACAGAAAAATAATTATTTGACCATTAATTTGAAACTGCTTATGTTAGATTTTTAAAAATCTATTGCGGTTTCTTTGGGACACCCAGTAGGTCATTGACATTTATACCCACCTTTTTTGAAGATATGGAACCTATACTGAGAATGGGTAACGATGGGTAAATCAACCTTTTCCATGTGCAACAGACTTCCCAGAGCTATTTCTAATTTTTTCATAATCTCCATTGAAAAGGATATCCGATACCACATACCAAGAGAAATACGTTGCTTTTGCAAACGTTGGAACTAGAAAAACGAAATCTTCCCTCAGACACAGGGAAGGACAATATTATTACAATCGAAGAGAACGAATGTCTTGCATTTGGTATTAGAATCAAACCTAACTTTCGTTTATAGAAAATAGACTAGTTTATCTCCCTTTAATTTTCACTCCCTCTGATTTTCGTCTCGCCAAATATTTCCACAATTCGCTCCCTTTAATTTTCGCCCCCCTCCAGGGCGAAAATTAAAGACAGGCGAAATTTGAAGGGACTAAGGTATAAGGACGCATGCCAAGTTTTACAAGGTGATTTTCGTATCGGTCAAGTAGTTCATCATCTGTTCATTTTTCTTTTGAGTGTTGTTGATTGATAACTTCATATAAGTCTTTCTTCAAGCGTAATGGTGTCCTACCCCATAAAAATTTCTCGTGATATTTTGTACCCGGACAAAATAATGGAAACCATCTTCATAACCCTGTCAAAAATCCTCCGCCCTAGTGCTCAGAATTAAAAGTGACCGCTCCCTAAAATGATGGAATTGACTAAGCAATGACTCTACGGTTAGCTAGACTAGAAGCGGATGCAATTTTCTTTTCAATGCACTCTGATGTTTTGGTTGTGCTGATCCAAGCTTTGATTTCACAGTCCAAGCCCGTGTGAATTCGAATTCTTTACATCGACATAATGTCAACAGAAAGGTAAATGGGAAAATGAAAGTTTGTTGATCTACTTTATCTTGAGAGGGGTGCATTACTCTGGCAATATCTCGTACAACATTAGCAAAAATCCTGTTATTTTTTAAAGAAAAATCGTAAAAATCGTTTGAAGAAAATTTCTAAAAATGCAATCGTTTTAAAAAGTTTCGTACGCCTTTTCGGAAGGGTGATACACCCCTCGAAATTTGTTCCATGACAAAACTCAGTTTAGTGCTCTTATCTTGAAAAGGTAGATTCATACAGAAATGCAAGAAAATCAATAATTAGGCGGAAATTAAAATATTACGTGAATATGTTTACCTTTGACACAGCTGATTGTTTTTTGTGGAGGAAATGAGAAGGAAGCGCAAATATGATATCCAAATATGATACGTACTTGTTGATGTTTGCATCTTTTCTTATGTTACAGTATTCAAAACGTGTACTCGAAAAAGTTGCTTATCGGAGATCAAAATTATAGGTGAGTTAAATATAAAATGCTTTTATCCTTTACTTTCATCTTTTACTTTCTTCTTCATTTTTGAAAGCAATCTTGTTACACAACTTTTCGCCTGGGCTAAAATTCTTGCTTTCCAGAATTTGGTTTTTGTTGTTTCTTGAACGGATTCTTTATCCATCCTCGTTTTTCTTTTCTTTCAAGAATCGTTTCCTTCAGATATCCCTTCAGCCTCTTATTCTCTGCATCTACCACCTGTGGGAAAGAGAAGACGAAAAATTTGCCTGCTTTCGACTTGCGCATTTATTACGTGGAAAATTTCTATTAAAACTTACTAAAGAACTCTTAAAAACTGACTCGTCGAAGAACAGCTGTGGACATGTGTGAACAGTTGCAATCTGAAGAAGGGCATTCTCAAAATACACCTTTTCAACTAAGCAGCCTCGTTTTGCAATATTTCAAAATTTCGTAAGCTTGCGTCATATGAAATTTCTGACCTCAGATTCACATTCAGCACCCAAAATTTACTCTAATTGCAAGTTTTTTAATCTTTGTATTTGTGATTTCAATTTTATGACGATAATAAAATTTGAAAATTTGTAAGGGATTTGACCGTGAATAATTTTACACGACCTACATCTTTCGTTCTTTTACTTTGATCGATAACGTGTTTACCTAAAGTTATTGTAGCATTTCCATAGCGGTATCGTCTGAAGGAAAAACGTAGCGGTTTCTTTCAAGAGAGTGTATCAAGCTGGTTTGCATTAATTTGAAGCCACCCTTGAACAAAGAAATTTTGGTTGTTGTATTGTATTGAAATTTGCTTCACTGAAAGGTCTTGTTTATAATCCAATAAAATGCTACAAGACATATTGAATACTACTAGGATGAATACTCCCGGGCACCAAAAAGGCTGTCTCTAGCCCGAGGAATTTAACATAGAGGTAAAAACAAAATAACTGCTCTAGCTACACAATTAAGAAAAACGCATGACAGACAATGAGTACGACTTAATACCTTAG
The DNA here is from genome assembly GCA_964020215.1 of Aurelia sp. 3 sensu Dawson et al. (2005). Taxonomy (NCBI): domain Eukaryota; kingdom Metazoa; phylum Cnidaria; class Scyphozoa; order Semaeostomeae; family Ulmaridae; genus Aurelia; species Aurelia sp. 3 sensu Dawson et al. (2005). The sequence goes on from OZ026584.1 coordinate 6,750,976, forward strand.
TCTGTTCATATTAGGTGTCATAATTTCTTGATAGATTGATTTACGACAGTTTGGTATATAAGCGAAACGTACGGTAACTTTTAACCAGCGTAAAGGAATTTTGAAGCGGCCACATTGTTGTGCGATGTTAGCCTCACTCGATAAGGGCCCTATGTTTACGCTCCTCTTATTGAATTGAATTTATGTTGTTGTAGTCGCTTCAGTGAGGGCCTTATTTGCAACTGTTCTCAAAACGGACAAAAATTTCCTCGAGGGCACAGATCTGTTCCCCGACCAATCAGAATGGAAGATGACGAATAACGTAATCGGATTAGCTGATTTTTCTTCAATTTAAACTTCCCGCCAAAGGCAAACCTCAGGCAAACAAAAGCGCGTTCGACTGAACGAATGCAGCGATAAAAACCTCCAAGTACCGAACGAATTTAGGAGATCTTTTGTGTCCCCATACAAGCAAAATATCGTTTGTTGTTAGGAGTTGTTTGCTGAAATAGGTCGAAGAAACATCCATCTAAGCATCGATAGCTTGTTTTACAGTGTAGCCCTCTATGAAGACTGCATTTTCCAGCGTTTTAGGGTGGTTGGTTTTGAGAAAAAACTGCAGGTGATTTAGGCCATGTCCATTTCTGGAAGCTGTAGGACATGAGTCGTAGCTTGAGCGTCCACATCAGTTTATCAATAGCGATAACTACGAATATGCAATCAGTCTAGTTCGATCTGTTCATTCTTCAAACACATGTAATCTACGTCACACTGACAAAAATTCATGAAACGCTACTGATAATAATCGTCATGACAATTACCTCTGCTCGCTGCTTCGCTCGTTTTAATGCTGTCATTGTTGCTTCTAGTCGTTTATCCTTTTCATGGAATTTCTTGCACGTGACGCAGCCTTTGTTCATGACTTCTTCTACTTTCTGTTCCATTTCTTGCATTTTCGACAGATTGATTTCACTTTCTTCTTTCAGTTGGCCGTATTTGGCTTTCATAGCGTTAAGTCTCGCTTGCAACTTCTCTGTGAGCTCGTTTCTTGCCTGTTGAAAGTAATTAGATTAGTCCGTTTCAGAACGACTTTGAAAATTTCATCCAATGTTGGATGTGATATGGATCATAGTCGTTTCATGATCGATAGAACATGTTTGATGGGGCAACGTTTCAAAATCGATATGAAATAAATGAGCAACAACAACATAGAATCCGCCTTGAAAAGTTTATCTACGGTGCTTTTATCAGGCATTATTTTAGGAGTTACAAAACTCTATTGATTTGACACAGAATGTTAAGTTAAAATAAATAGCTCTTTTATCAAATTTTTAACATGTTCTTATCCACTAAGAAACAAGAAACATCCTTGATCTAACAGGACCTAATCCTTGATTAAGACACCTTGAATAATAACTCTCTTGGAAGCTGCATTTTGAGATTAAAGTTTGTAGCTGTGATAGAAGGGCTATCATCAGTAAGAACGATTATCAACCCACCATCCCAGATCCCGGGGGTACGTGACCAGATTTTGGACGGGGACGTGCCATCGAGGTTTCAAAAACATACCCGTTCCTTATACCAATTTTTCCTAAATGAATACCCGACTTTATACCAATTTTTCAAAAATATATACCCGACTTTATACCAATTTTCCGAAAATGCATACCCGACACTATACCAATTGTGAAAATTGCGAAAATTGATACCGTTCCTTATACCAGAATCGTAAAAATCGATACCGTTCCTTATACCAAAATCGTGAAAATCGATACCCTTCCCGATGGCACGTCCCCATACCCAAAATATGTATAGTACCCCCCCCCCCCCCGGGCCTAGATCTTCGGTTTCGTAAATCTTGACTTCAAATTGCAAATGAAATTGTCCATTTGACGGTGATCTAGGTCAGCAGTTTAGCTTCTCGACTTGAATTAATTCCAAGCAATCTCATGATCACGCAAAATCATAGACATCTGAGCTTATTTTACAGAAACTTTAAAAAATTATTGAAGTTGTCCCAATCGTGTGGACATGATGTAACATGTGGAGAACGTCCGAGACTCAAGTTAATCTCATTACTTTATTTCTTTGTCTGAAAGTTTCTTAATTTTGCATGAACATTTCTGGTTCTTAATCGTAAGGATTCCTTAAAGGGGCAGCGTCACGTAACCGTAAACAAACCTGTTATCTCTAGAATCTATATTGTTGCCCACACGTGGCCATTGTGTTCTGCACAGGTTATGGTGGTTGGGTTAATCCACACTAAGGTTACTTTACACTAAAAATCCACCAATATCTCTGCAATCGTACAACATATGAGTGTTTCGTTTGTATCTCTTCGAAGTACAAGAGTCCATCTTCAAAATAAAACTTACATTTTGAGAAAAGTAGTGGAAAATCACTGTGATATGGCCTATCAAAAATACTGCAAAGTCGTCGTTTCGAAAGAACTTTGTTTACATTACGTGACCCGGCCCCCTTTAGTGTTTTAGTAATTTCATGGGAGCAAGAAGTATCTGTTGTTTCCACGACTACCACAGCTGTGTTTCTTGACATATCAAGCAACATGCGGCAACGCAAAGAGTTCCATTAGCTTTACGACATACCGTTGAGATGATTATTGCTGAAAATAGAAGGGTTCAACGCCTGCTTTGTCATTAGGTGCTTGGATTTAGCTTTTCCAAGTGTCTTAGTGCTTTTCAAGATGGTACCAAGATGGTAAGCATTAGTTTCTTATAAGCAAGTTCTTATAAAAAATTTTTAATGCAAACAGCCAAAATTTGATTACCTCTAGCTCCTCAAATTGTTTCTCTTTTTCTCTTTTCTTGATCAATAAACATTTCAATTCCTGATTAGCTTCGGCCAGTCTTGTGCATTTATCTTTAGTCTTCATCAATCCTTTCTCTAATTTCTTCACACGTGCTTCTTCGATCATACACTTCTCCTGGTAATTCTCAAGCTCCTGCTGCACAATGTCAAATTCTTCTCGTTCATGGCTTAAAATGTCTGTAATTTCTTTCAACTTTTCCGAGGTCTTCAATAATGAAGTGTTTGTATCCACGTTGACCTTCATCATTAATTTAAATGACACTCTCCGAAGTTCAACTATCTTTTGCAGCTCTTCTGCCGTCTCTGTTTTGACTCTTTGATGAAGACCCTGAAATGTAATAACATTAAGATTATTTTAAGTGCAGTTTGACAAAATTTAAGTCAGATTTTTGTCGTTTGTAAGTGTAACAGTAATCGTTGCATGGGCTATAGGAAGATACAAATTTTGCTGAAGGTCCATTAATGAACTTACCTTCAGACCATTGTTGTTTTCAAAGCATTTTTTGTACTAATTTCATGTTGGGAGCTGGGTAAGCGTGCTGCGACGGTTTGGATAAACGTCCAGGTTGAACGCAAGAGTGACAACAAGTTTGATAGTTACACGTTTTTTTATAAGAAACTTGGATCATGCTATAGTACTAAAAGTTTCTTACTGTAACATGAAATTTTGTCCTTTCTAGAACTAAAGTTTCTTAATTGGTTTTTTATTCTTTGAATGCAGAATTATCAATGTGGTCCCTAACACTGCGGCAGATATGTTTCTTGACATTTAAAACATCATTTTGGAATGAACAGTGTTCTGTTATGTTGAATATGCAAATGGTTAGTTAATATTGCTCAAGAATAAAGGTTCAACGATGTATTTGCTATGACATACATGCTTTTAACTTTTAAAAGTTTCTTAGCACTTCTCAGACATAGAACTAGAGTTTCTCAGAATTTCGGCCATCTTAGTACTGGTTTCTTGTAAACCAGGTTCTTATAGAAAAATAACGTGGATAGTATCAAAAAGCTATAAAGAAGCCAAGAAGAGACTTCTTTCTACAGCCAGTGATCGTAATTTACCGCCTCAAATGTTTCGTAACAACCATACGCTGACAAATAGCTACACGGCAGCTTCCTACGTTTGGATAGAAATTTACAGAAAAGTAGTGGTGTAAGGAAAGAATTAATTGCAGTAAAAGGATCCATGTTTTCCTTATTCCAAATCAAAAGTTAATCAAAAATGACAAATTAGAATTTTTGGTTCAAAGATTTTATTTTTAGCCAGTTCTCCTTGTGATTAATTTTGAACATTTGACTCCTGTTATGATTTTACAACGATAGGAAAAGGTGTTACAACTAAACTGGCTGTAATGATGATCTTTTCTTTTTCATACATAAACCAGATGACCCAAAAAAAACTTCACGAGCTAGATCGGACATATTTCCTTGAAAGCAAATGATATGAAGACAAACAAGGTATCAGCATGTAGCTGAAAGGCTCCACTATCTCTTGAGATGTTGCTTGGTCAGTTTAAGATATGCGCATTGTCCGAAAAAACAGTTTCAAAAATATGGAAATTCATTCATCTCTCGGATCATTCCCTCGCTTTCCAGTCCATTTTTTGGAAAGTTTGAAAAAAGCTGAATTCCAACTTTGCTTTGGAGCATGAAACTTGGATGAGGAACAGAGGTCAATCATTTTGCAAACAAAAAATTTTCCCACACGACTTCTAATCCATTGCTATGTTGAATTTTCACAAAGTGTTAACTGGAAAATGATGACGATTAATTCACTCAAAATGAGGAATCCTGGATTCATTTCATTTCATTTCATTTTATACATTTAAGGAGGGTTGCCCTTCAACAAGTTGATTTTCAAGGGGCCCTCCGATAAAAACATTTAATTATAATTTAGGAAATAAAGTAAAAAGCTATTAAATAAATTAAAACTATAAAACCTTATTTACAATGTTCAAAACCTATTTACAATGAAGTTAAAAATTCAAACCTAAAATCAAAATGAAAGGGAAGAGTTTTCAAATAGTTTTCTTAAAACTGTACAAGGAGGTTGCCTGTTTTGACTCGGCTGACAGGCCATTCCATAATTTTGCACCTCTATATGAGAAACATCTCTGACCATTTGATGACCTTTTCTTCGGTAACTTCAGGTCGGTCCCCGTATTACGAAGGTCATATGCTGAGCAGAGCGAATTTCGAGTGAAAAGGCCACAGAGGTATTCTGGAGCCAGTTGATTCAGGGACTTAAAGACCATTGTTTTAGATTCACACGTAATTAGTTCGTCAATGGTCTTCCATCCCATCCCTTCGATAAGAGGTCTGCCTGGGGCATCAAAGCTGCTATTTGTTATTATCCTAGCAGCACGGTTTTGAAGCTTTTGCAACTGATTAACTTCAGTTAAAGCGGCGCAGCCCCAGACGGAACAGCAGTATCGAAAGTGGGCCTCCACAATGCCTGTGTAGAGAGTCTGCAAAGTTTCTTTCGGGAGAAAAGACTTGGCATGTTTTAAAAAGCCAACTGCGCCCTTGAGACCTTGCTAGAAACTGCTTTGATTCGTTCTTTCCAGTCCAAGGAGCAGTCGATTTGCACACCAAGGTACTTTGTCTTTTTGACCACTTCAAGATCGTTGTCGCGAATTTTCAGATCCACTGTTCTGTTTTTGCTTGGTGGAGATAAGCATGGATTGAGTTTTTGCAACATTCAGGGAAAGCTTGTTTCCTTGCAGCCAAGTATCCAGCTTTTTGAGGTTGCTATTAATAGCCTCATTCAACCGAGTCAAATGGTGAGACTGGTAGCACAAACTGGTGTCATCAGCATACATGGACACGGTAATTCGAAATGTTCATTGACTCTGGTCATTCGGTTGTTAATCATTGCTCAAAATGACCATACAGCGTCTCAAAAGATAGCTAAGCCTTTCAACTAAACTGTCATAGAAAGCATTTGGCAACAGCTTTTGATTTCAGGGAGCTAGTTATGATCTAGTTCGTGAAGTTTTTTGGGTCACCCGGTATATCCAGATAACAATTTTCAAAGTGCATGTTATGCATTAGTCTACACACTAGTACTTTACTATTATACAACACTACATGGACGATACCATGAGGAGCAGAACAGCATGAATATGCCCGTTGCGATTACAATCATTGCATTTCAGTTTTGTTTCCTAAACTACAATTATTACAGGTTTAGGCTTTTCCGTGTTTGACGGCAACATAAAATTCAGCTTCTTCTCAACAAATTTCCTGAAGGTGAAGGTGAAGGTGAAGTTGCGTTTTTCAGCGCCATGCGCTGGGATTGCAGAAATAAAGCAGACCCAGTCGAGTCCGCGACCCATGTCATGACGCTCAAGTGGTGGGGTCCTCTCGGGTATCGAACCCACTCCGCCTACCTATTCTAGCTTCAAAGTCAGAGGATTAAACCACTGCGCCACAACACCCTCAAGATTCTTGCTAAGATTCTTGCAGAAATTTCCGGGGAACTTCGTTACGTCATTCCCACACATTTTCGCCCTCTGAGCATCAATTTGCTCCTTTTCTACGACCCAATCAAGTATGGTGATATTCAAAGCAGAAATAATTTCATGATGTCGTGTATACTGAGTGAGTAAAAATGCTGGCAACATTGCCAACATTGGCAACATTGCAAGTGATGTTAAACAGAATCTAGCCAATCAAGAATGGTCTCCCAAATCGTGTGATCCCTTGAGATATCATGATGGACGAGTGTATTGAACAGGATCAATAAACGCGTGGAACATTTATTGCGCACAAATGTTAGCTACCAATTTCAGCTATACAAATTTATTCGTGTATAATGTTATTCAGGTGTGAAAATTCATGTCATGAAGTCACAAAGGATTATGGGTCACAATGGCTCTTTAAGATGGTATATCGAAGATCATCGTTTCAAATCACACCTCATACAGTCTCTCTTTTGCTGATATTCTTTCATTTCTGAGCTGCATCAGCAACCGACCGTTTTGTCTCTCAAGGGCTGCGTTGTCACGCTCCAGTGCATTTCTTTCATCCCAATATGGCGCTGATTCCTTTTGCAGTAGTTGTATCGTCAATGCCAAACTTTTGTTGTCTGCGCGGTCTGCAGGCGTTGGCTGAGCAGCTTCAAACTTTCGTTGAACCATTCTTCGTGTGCTGTTGTTACCGAACGAGTTATATGCAAACGTGTCTTTGCTTTACATTGCCGCAATGCCAATGCAGCGTATGTGCCAGAATCACGTCTTGCTTTCTGTCCTCTTCTTTGCCACTATTGTTCCAGAAGCTATGTTGATATTATGTTATAGCTTTGAAGAACTTTACCATTGCTCAAATTGTTTTGTTGATTATGACGTCAAATCAAACGACATGATGGAGTATCGGGGGATCAGCTGCTAGAAATCTTAGCTGACTGAAGGATGATTAGACTGATTGCATATTCGTAGTTATCGCTATTGATGGACCGATGGACGCTCCAACTACGACTTATGTCCTTAGGCTTCTAGAAACGGATATGGCCTAAATCACCTGCAGTTTTTTCTCAAAACCACTCACCCTAAAACGCCGAAAAAAGCGGTCTTCCTGGCGTGCTACATTGCAACACAAGCTATCAGTACTAAGATGGATGTTTCTTCGAGCTATTTAAGCAAAAACCTCCTACCTCCAAGTGGTATTTTGCTTGTCTGGGACGCAAAAGATCTCCTAAATTCGTTCGGTACTTCGAGATTTTGATCGTTGCGGCCGCTCAGTCGAACGCGCTATTGTTTGCCTTGGGCGGGAAGTTTAAATTGAAGAAAAATCAGCCAATCAGATCACATTATTCTAAATATTCCATTCTGATTGGTCGGGTAACAGATCTGTGCCCCGAGGGAGATTTTTGTCTCTGTGCCTCTTTTCTGGAGTCACTTTCATCGACTTAAAGAAAGCCTTTGACACAGTGGATCACGATATTCTCATAGCTAAGCTGCGTTTCTATGGAGTTGAAGGCGTGGAACTCGACTGGTTCATATCATACCTAAGTAATAGGAAGCAATGCTGTAAGGTTAATGGCAAAACTTCTGAAATACAAGACATCCAATGTGGAGTGCCTCAGGGCTCTTGCCTTGGCCCACTCTTATTTTTGATATATATTAATGATTTGCCGTTTGCCTTACAAAGAACGAGGGTCACAATGTATGCAGATGATACAAGCATTTCCTATTCCTCGAAATCTGTCTCTGACCTGTGCAATGCCATCAACTCAGATCTTCAGAATCTTAGTTCGTGGCTCCAGGGTAATAAATTGTCTCTTAATGTGGCCAAAACTCAGTGCATGATCCTTGGTACTGTACCAAACCTCAGAAGACTAGATTCCAATGATTCAAACAGTTTTCCCCTCTTTCAAATAAATGGCGATGAGATCGAATCCACGGGTAATACAAAATATCTTGGGGTTCAAATCGACCCGTCATTAAACTGGAAAGAGCAAATCAACGTTGCTATCGGGAAGATTTCAAGAGGAATAGGAATGCTCAAGTATTCTAAGAAATATCTTTCGCTGCAAACCATACAAAGGATGTACTTCAGCATAGTTGATTCGCACTTTAGATACTGCTGCTCTGTCTGGGGTTGTGCTGGTGATACGACACTAAGAAAATTGCAAAAGCTACAAAATCGGGCAGCTCGTGTAGTGACAAACAGTCCCTTCGACCATACATCGCTGCCATTAATATCAAAACTAGGATGGCTAACAGTTAAAGAAATGATTGACTTTGAGACAGCCTGCATGGTATATAAAGCCTTGCATGGGCTTGCACCTCCCTATATGAAGTCGATGTTTCATAAATTGTCCGAGTCTTGCAATCGGACTTTACGTAATACCAGCACTGACCTCAGGATCCCTTTGTGTAAAACCTCAAATGGGCAGCGGAGCTTTTCGTATCGAGGAGTTACTGTTTGGAACCAATTAAGCCTTGAAATCAAAACTACTCCTTCGCTAGCTGCTTTCAAAACGAAATTAAAATCTTTTTTGAAAGATCAAAGAGGTTGATGATCGAAATCTACTTCAGCCACATACTTTGACTTCAGAGTCCCCTTTCTTTTTGAAAATTTTCTTTTTCTTATATATTGGATTTTATGCCGATAATTATTCATGTAATTAAGTAAGTTAGGGTTTTAAAGCAGGGCACATTGTAAAACAGTAGATATCCATAGTTACTGAATGTATTTACCCTGTTGAAATAAATGAAAATGAAATGAAATGAAATGAAATTGTCCGGTTTGAGAGCTCTTGGGAAATAAGGCCCTCACTGAAGCGACAACAACAACATAAATTCAATTCAATAAAGATGAGCGTAAGTTGAGGGCCTTACTGGAGTGAGGCTAAAGGATGATTTGGTAGTGTGAGGTCAAACTCCGAAAGGATGACGTCGGAGGCCAGATCTCGCAACTCACTTTCTCGTCCTTCGGAAGGGACGTCACACGGCCCATGCGTTGGGCTTGAATTAGCGTTGAATTACTAGTATTCCAGCCCATTTAAGGTGAAGTACTAATAAGATAATAATAAAATAGCAATCTGCAGACTTTTCAGCCAAAATTGTCAAGAGGACGAGTTTCCAACCCTATTACTTTTATAAACCATGACGTCGATGGTAGTTCGCAGTTATATGGCGATAGGGGTTGTTGTTTTCGCTGCATAGGCACTTAAACAGCAGCGATCACACGTTTTCCTTAATTTTCCTTTATGTTGCTTTTTTCTTTGATCTACTTCAGATTGAGAAAATTTTATTTTATAAAATTGTAAGCACCTTTCGCAGTAGGAACTCGACGATGTTAGTTTATTCGCGCTGTGAATGGTGCAGTTAGTTGTATTATTGTTGGTCTCAGTTGAAAAAAGATATATATATAAAATGCTGAGAAATATTTTCTTCAGTGAAAGCGAAGCTGTTGCTTTCTCAAAACAGTCATGGATTTTTGCCTCGAAAAATCCACTGTTTGTGAGCCCGTATTTTATGAATCGGTTGTCGAATTCCAACGGTTTGTTTTTCTTTACTTGCTAGCATGCAAACTTCACAAAAAATTTCCTAAAAAAAGTCTGTTATTGGTCCACTACTAGTGACGAGAAGTTTTCACAGGTCAGATGCATAACCTTTGAGCCGTCAAAGATAATTAAACCTAGGAGAAACGCGCGGGAAGGTTAGCCCATGTGAAGAAAGTTGTGGAAGCTGCTCATGATGCTTCGGCTACAAGGTTTACAGGGAAATGGTAATTGTGATTATGGTAGATACGAGTAATTTCAAAAGTTTGCTCGAATTTGAGGAGCAAATTACCGATCTTGGTTGAAGAAATTGTCGGCAGAAGGATAAACCCTATTTTGCCCGCGGCGGAGTCAATCCGCCCACAGTAGACTTTTGCTGATGACTCTGCAAGTAGGAATTCCATTGCAGAGAAATTTTATGGCCTTTCGCAGCTACCTAATATGCTGCTACGTGGTGACCAAAAAAACTTCACGAGCTAGAACATAACTAGCTCCCTGAAAGGAAAAGCTGTTGTCAAATGCTTTGTATCGTAGTTTAGTTGAAAGGTTTAGCTATCGTTTGAGATACTGCATGGTCATTTTGAGTAATGATTACCATCTGAAGGCCAGATTTAAGACAAAATTACGAATCCTGCACTCCTCACTGGTCTGTCAGATGGCAATCATTGCTTAGAATGGCAAGTATCTCAAACGATAGTTAAGCCTTTCAACTAAACTATAATCGCCATCATTTTCCAGTCAACTTTTTGTAAAAGCTCAACGTAGCGATGAATTCTCAGTCGTTTTGGGGAACATTCTTGTTTGCAAAATGACTGACCCCCGTCCGTCATTCGAATTTCGTGTGCCACAGCTAATTTGGAATTCAGCAAAATTAAGTGGCATGGATACGAGCTCGTCAGTTCTTCAGTTCTTTTGCTCCATAGTTTGCAGATTCAACATAGAACTTTACGAGTTAGATACATAAATTCGGCTAAGTTTTTATCCCAAACCAATCAAAGTAGAGATGCCAGCTCACTTAGCTAGATGGATTGAAAATCTCTGGAAATTGTTGGAATCAAATATAAGTGGAGGTGGGCTTTATAGAGAGGGGGAGGCTTATTTATGATTTTGACTCAGAGGGACTCAATAGAGAAGGGGGCTAAATATAGCCTTAATGGGAATATTATTAATGCATACTTTTACCTTGTAACGTATTTTCTTTGTCTCTTCGATGTCTTTCTCAAGGAGACCATTTAATCGTTTCAGCTCTGCATTCTTCTTTCTTAATTTTGCACATTTTGCTTCATCCTTTTGCTTTATTTCCTTCGAAAATTCCAAATACAAGTCATGATATCCTCCGAGAGCCTCTGCGAGGTTTGTTGGCTCCTCAATGTTCTCCTTTGGTTCTTGTGCCATGCGAGCAAAGAGGTCAGCGAAACCGATACATAAAGATCGAGGCTCCTTGTTGCAAATTTGAATTTTCCTTGTTTCAGTCCATGAATTATTACGTAAAATTGTTTCATTGATGCTGTGCTTCTTCCTTGATTTGGTTTTCTGCTAAAGACGGGGGTAACATTAGACAATCACACTCTTATTAGCCTAAATTTTATTGAGAATTTTGCTGTGCTATGTTAAGCAAGTGAATGTAGCATTGCAAAAAGCAAGCAAATCGCTTCCAGCAATCGACCTTTCCCTGATTTTGTCTAAGCATTTATTTTCTTGTTGAGGAACAGGAGGAATGTTAATTTATGCAGCCTTAATCCCTGAATCCTACCGGGTGAATATATTCTGACCTTTGAAAAATCAGCAAGATCTGGGTTTGGTAATAAACTTTAATGTTTCTTTATCTTTTACAATATTGCAGATTAAATTATTTTTGGCAAGCAATGTGTCCCTTTCGGTGAAATGTTTTGAAATATAGGATTTAAAGCCAGGGGGCTGGGGTGATCAGTATCACTAAAATCTTCTTCATATTTGATCTAGCACAAGAGGCAATTTTAAAAGAAATAGAATCCTCAATTCTAAGCATCTTACAAATGCAAGAATTTTCTCTTGACCCATCCAGTCGGTGACGAGATTTTTAAATTTGTTCAGATTAAAGCTGGGAGGCCCACATCGTTCCAGAAACCCTACGTATCGTACAGAATAGCTCCTTGGGAAGTGATTTGTCAGTTTGGTACGCGGTTTTAGATTTTGAGCTGATTTTGGTCACTGAAAATGATTCATAGAGGAGAAAAATTAAATTTTCTAGAGTCTAATCCTTCTGTTTTATCTTTCAGTATACTTGATAGTCTTTTCGTCAGTCTCACAGCAACGCCGTAAGTCTGTGGCACATTAGATGTCAGGCGAAAATATCCGCTGGTATTGCATGACTAAAGCCTTATTTCCACCCACGGAGCTGCATTTTTCCACTCTAGGGAAAATGCTCGAGAGCATTTCTGCGAAGCATACGCATTAAGGCGACAACGAATGTTTTGTCCAATACACATACTTTGCAGAATTGCTCTCGAGCATTTTTTCTATATTCATATAAAATTTACAACATACTAACGAACAAATTACAGTACAAGACGATAGTGCAAGGAACATGAAAATACATCATATTCCTACAGCTATAACACTTAATATCACACTACGTAGTTACACTACTCTCTTATTACATAGTTACACTCAACGTAAATACTACTTAACATAGATACTAATACTAATACCAAATACTAATGCTATAGATACTAACACAAATACACGAAAATTATCTAACAGGAACTACACGAAGAAAAAAGAATCGCTGCAGTGACCACTCCACACAACGAACCCGTGAATGAATCCAGATCATCATGAACAAGGGGTCTGTAGAACTGAGAATTAGTCTGCAAGGGCTTACATCCCTGGATAATGGATGCGTAACATTTCGAGTATTTTCCACTCGAGCGGAAAATGCAGCTAGACTACATTACATAAGCCCCTCTAACTTACGCTCGTTGTTGTTGTTGTCATCGCTTCAGTTGAGGCGATTTGTATGAGTGAATTTGAAACATCAGATTATAAATGTTGAACGAATACAAGGAATTACGTCGTCAGTCTAAAATGCAGCTTCATGGGAATAAGGCTTAATCTGAAGGTGTTGTGGCGCCGTGGTGTAATCCTCTGACTTTGCAGCCAGAACAGTCAGGTGGAGTTGATTCGATACCCGGTAGGACCCTGCCACTGAAGCGTCATGACATGGGGTAGCGGACTCGATTATTAGATCTACTCTATCTCTGCGATCCCAGCACTTTGCGCTGAAAACGCAACTTCACCTTCACTTTCACCTGCATTAGCGCAAATTTCACCTAACATATAATATGAGAGTTCAATATTCATTATGTTGTTTCTTTTTTAGTCCAATGGAATTACAATTTTACACAAGCATTGCTGCGACCGTAGTACAATTACCTTTCTGGTTATTCTTCATGGTATGTTTGTTCTCGTTTCGTATTATTTGCACCCCTGTCCACACTTTCTCGAACAAGTCCCATTGTAAAATCTTAACAGAGTGACCGATTTCAGCCTGGAAAAATTCCAAAAATAATGGAATATGTTGGCTATACAATCACATATTGCAAACTATCGCTGCATATATATTTTTTTGTTATATTATATATTTATTGGGAGCAGTAGTCTTTCAAACATGGGGCGTATTTGATTCACCCGATACACCTTAAGCATTAGCTCTCAGAGAACGTTTCCGTGTAACGCATTGATACAGTACTAATACATCGTTAAAGGTAACCACTTTTGATTGGCATCGCTAAATCGTAACCTAGGCTGACTTTTTGAAGACGCATTACTTAAATCTTTAGTTAAAATCCTCATTTGTACAGGGTGTCCCAAAAAAGTGCGCCCCTTTTGTGTGACTATTGTGGAGGAAATTTAAATTCAGTTATCTCCGTTTTTACACAATTGCATATGTCAGGCTTAAAGGTGCAGGGTCACGTAACCGCAAACAAACCTGTTATCTCTATGATCTATATTGTTGCCCACACGTGGCCATTGTGTTCCGCTCAGATTTTGGTGGATGGGTTGAATCCACAATAAAGTTACTTCTAAAAATCCACCAATATCTCTGCAATCTTACAACGTATGAGTGTTTGGTTTATTTCTCTAGTAAAATTCAAGAGTCCATCTTCAAAATAACACCTATATTTTGAGAAAATTAGTGGAAAATCTCTGTGATATGGACTATCAAAAATCCTGAAAAATCATCATTTCGAAAGAAGTTTGTTTACATCACGTGACCCTGCCCCTTTAACTTTGAGACCTTGTTTGAATCAATCTGACACGTGGATGCTGATACATGGCAGAGAAAAGGCAAAAATAGTGGTAGCTTCAAAAACAGCAATTCTATTGTCCTCCAGCAATGTCAAAATGAAGTAAGTTTTCAAAGAAAGCGTTCTGGCATCGTATTTAAATTTTCACTACATTTCTTATAATGAAAAAAGCGCTCTCTTTTGAATAAACAACCCTGCTAACGCTTTAAAATAATTTAGCAAAAATTTTGATACGACGTTAGAATCCTTCTTTGAAAACTTTCTTTATTTTGACATTGCTGGAGCACAATAGAAGTGCTGTTTCTAGGGCAACCACGTAGTTTGGCCTTTCTTTACCATAGATCAGGAACCATTTGTCAGATTGACTTACACAAGGTCTCAAACCCTAAGTTGAAGCCTGACCTATGCAACTGTCTAAAAACTGAGATAATTGAATCTACAGTTCCTCCACAGCAGCCATACATACGGGGTACAATTTTCGAAACATCCAGTACTTGCGTAATTTTCATAGATTTTTTGGTTGTCTGCTTGCCTACTCATAGAAGCGATTTCTTGGAAATTGTTGTTTTGCAAACAGCCAAGAGTGTTTGACTTTGTTCTTGCAATGCTGCATTTGAAATCGTCATACTTACGCAAATATCAATTAAATGACGAATAATTCCATTAATGTGTCCGAACTGCCTATCTTCAGAAAGAAGAAAAGGTTGTACTTTCAGGTGGTATACAGTACATCTCCTCGAATCGTATCATTTTTATTTTCAGTTCAACCCTGATCTGACATCCAATGTGAAACAGAATCTAGTAGAATATCTTTTAGCCTTTAATTGTGAGTGATGTAAAGTTAGTTGTATGTAAGCTATTGTTGCGTGTCTTTATGTTTCAGGCTCTGGGGTAGTCGTTGTCCCTCGCTCCCTTTAGCATCGTCCCTGTAGTATTGCATAGTAGCTAAATAGGTATAGTAGAATGTAAAATTTGTTGTAAATTTTTTATATGAATAGAAAAAAAATCGTATCATTTTCGGGGGGGGAGTGTTTGCTCATAGTTGTGTTGCTTGCATTCTGAAACACCCTGTATCAATGATTTCATGGAACTTATTGGTTTAAAACCAATCTATGACTTTATTCTTGCAATTTTGTTTAATAAGATAATCTATCTTCCTTTTTAGGATATTGGCAACAAAATGGTTCAAATAAATCAATACCTAGTTGGAATATTACTATTCAACAGTGTATTATTCTACTTTCAAAGTTTCACAGCATATCTGCTAATGTCTTTGATTTCACCAATAACATTCAGGTAAGTTATCTTCACCAAAAATCAGTTTTGCTGTACATAAAAGGTCATAAAAGCTAGCCTGGGATCACAAGTTCGAAACTTTTTTTCTGCTGACCCATATGGTATTTTGTAACATACTTAACGACATATTTCAAGTCAGGACGAATCTGACTCTCCTTGGATATGACTTTAGCGTTCAGATTTCTTTATACGAAAAGTTGCTCGAAGCCCCAGGTTATGTGTCTCAAGAATGAAAATTAACCACATTGTTTTCAACAGAAATTTTGATCAAGTCCCCAACTTGGGATAATCTGAACAGGTTTAAATATTTCTTTCAGGCATTGAACAGAAATTAACTTTGAACCGATGTCCTCCACTGTTCTCCCCTACTTTACCGTGAAAGCTCTATTAAATTTCGGACACTTGAGCGGGGGCTCATTAGAGAGAGGTCTTCATTCATAAATCAAATGACAAGGATGTGGTAGCCTTTCAGTTTTTTACCCCGTATTTTGAGGCTTCAACATACAATTTAACGAGTCAGATACGTCAATTCGACGCATTTCCCTTCCCAGACACTATCAAAACTAGAATGCAAGCTTGTCTAGCAAATTAAATGGAAAATTGTTGGTAATTTCTAGAATTTGATAAACTGGGAGGGGGCTTGATAGAGAGGGGGCCTATTTAAAATTTCTGCTCAGAGGGGAGGAGCTTATTAGAGGGGGCATAATAAATCCTTTACGGTAATTTGTCATGCTTACTACGTAGCCCTTGAAGTAGTGATCAGCAAAGACCGTATGTGGTAAAGTAAGCGATTTTCGATTCGTGGTTCATTATAAGCAAGGGTGAGATTTGCGAAATAAGAAATCCAGGTCTTTAATACAAGAACACGATTTTAAAGCCTCAAGGAGAAATTCAAAGAGCGGGGATGGCTGTGATCGGCAAAGGCCGTGTGTGGAATAATAAGCGATTTCGATTCGTGCTTCATGAAGCAAGGGTGAAGTTTATGAAATAGGAAATCCAGGTATTCGATACAGAATACGATTTGAGAGCTGCTAGAAGAGATTTAAAGAGCGGGGATGGCTCAGTGGTAACATCTTTGACTACCAATCGGAAGGTTTTGGTCCTAGTCCCCGCCCTGTCAAACCAATCTCGTAGAGTGGGGACAGTCACTAACTCTCTGTAATTTTAGGGTAAAGACATCCCGAGATGTTGTCACATCTAGAGGAATGCAAGGACATTGCTTGGATAAGCTCAGCTGCTCAGTGTCCAGAGACTACCTCGAGATTCTAGTTAGAACTCTTCCAAACAAGCTATTGTACATCTTTGCAAACTGTTGTGTCCACTCGGTTTTGTGTAGCAAAAATTAGTGATGCACAGGAAGATTAGCCTGTGTACTGGGAGCGAAGATATCTGCAATGTCTTGCTGTTTTGCTGGTCATTGTGGGGCTTAGGCAATGTCAGTTAACGGTGATCAGCTGTCTGCACCGTCCTTTTCATTGGAGGCCACAAAAATTCCCTTCCCTGGCCTTCCTAGGAATCTACAAGGCACCTTAGGGCATTGTAAAAAAGCAGTGTAAAGTATCGATATATAGAAAAAGATTTCGCATCCTCAGCGCAGCCAAACCATAAGGTTTCTTTGTCTATCTGTTCATTGTGGTTTGATTGAGTGATTTAAAGGGGCAGGGTCACGTAACCGTAAATAAAGCTGTTATCTCTATAGAGTCTATATTGTTGCCCACATGTGGCTATTGTGTTCTTTACAAATTTTGGTGGGTGGGGTGAATCCACACTAAGGTTACTTTACACTAAAAATCCACCAATATCTCTGCAATCGTAAAACATATGAGTGTTTCGTTTGTTTCCCTACGATGTACAAGAGTCCATCTTCAAACTAACACTTTCATTTTGAGAAAAGTAGTTGAAAATCATTCTGATATGGCCGATCAAAAATACTGCAAAATCGTCGTTTCGAATTAAGTTTGTTTACATTACGTGACCCTGCCCCTTTAATCAGAAGGTAAGTTCATCACTGAGCGTTGTGAAACTGCTTTGTCATATCAAAGGCTTTGATTCTTACCTTATCAAGTCACCGTCGTTGGTGCCACTCACAGTTACCATTGAACCATGCTAAGTATTAACAATTCTATTGCTTTCTCTTTACAGTGTGGCAAGTACAGCAAAGCGTGCAGTATTGATATGGTTCTCTATATTGGTATTTGGAAACAGTGTGACGCTACTTAGTGCCATAGGGACATTGCTAGTAGTAATTGGAGTATTCTTATATCACCGAGCAAGACATAAGGAATCTGCGGAACGTTTAAGACTTTTAGCAGAAAAAGAAATGAGGGAACTTAATATCTAATCAAAATTTTGTAAAATTTAGGGGGTATTTCAAGTCTTAAAGCCCACTTCCACTTCATTCGGATTCGGATTTCGCATTGGAATGTATTGTTCAGCATTCGGATGCAAACGCCAGCAAAACATAGATAAATTAGCAACCCAACGACTGATTTTGGTAGGATTCTATTTCATCGTTTTGCACACGATATATCCCATTATTTGTGATCCAAATCCCAAGCTTCCTCAGTTAATGTCCAGTCGACGATATTTTGATGAGGAATCAAAACGTTGTTTCTGAAAAAGTTATTTTCCATTAAGATTTTAAAAACACTCTAAGCGTTTCTCCCATTCATTAAACACTCAGTTCCATTGCATTGGCTAAAAGTGAAATTCTGTAATTCAGTGCACGAAGGAGGCTACTGTGGAACCTCCATATTACGGACATTTGTAGGCCGATGTTATTGCCCGTTGTAGAGAGTTGTCCATTGTATGGGGGTTGCATCTTTTGTCATACTGCATTTGGGACGAAAATATTTGTCCGTTGATCAAAGGTTTCCGTTCTAAAGAGCTGGCCGTTGATGGAGGTTCCACTGTATTTTGTTCACACTCGTGATGTCATGTTAAAGCATGGATACTTTTACACCCGGCTCAAAAAAAATTTGTTAAGTGCCGTTTGCACATAGGATCATGAATCCATGGGTTATACTGCTCTCTTCTTCGTATAAATTTGCAAGATGGGGAATTTATGTAGGTCCCGTTTACACGACACCGTTTTCATTTCATATCGGATTGGCCTGCTGTTTACACGAGAAGGCACCAATCCCATACGCTTTACACCATTTTCGCATGTAAACAGAACCCCAATCCGGTATGAAATGAAAACGGTATCGTGTAAACTGACAAAATTTCATCTCAGAATGCCATTCTCGATCCGGTATGAAACGAAAACGGTATCGTGTACATTTGGCCGTAATAACTTTGCGATTGACAAGAAATTGTACAGTTGTTTCAGTATTTTTACTATCTAGTTTTTCAAAGCGAAATTGAGCTTCCTCTAACTTTGTATTATTCTTGGAACGGCGAGAAATGCAGACTTAACTGCAAATGGGCTACAAATACCTGGATTGCCAAGCAAACCTTTGGCTGTCTGCCAGCCCATGGAAAATGAACTACTCGGCCATTTTTAAACATGAATCCTTGCTCAATTCTTGAGTCCTTTGTTTAGACTTTAGAAACAAGTTTAAACGAGATAAATCGATCTAATCGGCTAAAAGGTTTGTTTTACGTCGTTTGTTTTACTTAATCTCCCTGGTTTTACCCATCTTTTAAAGTCATATGACCATACTCTTTGGAAGTTTTAGTGTTGAGCTATTTTGCATGGCACGAAAATAAACGAGGGCAGATTTTGTAATACAATAGCATCAGTTGCTTTGATTCACGCCTCAATTCAAAGCGATTAGCGATTTCAAACAAAAGAAATTCTCTCAAGCAGTAATCCAAAGCAAACACAGCCGCAAAGTTTCCCTAAAACTAGTGTGGAAAACTCTCGCTTGGTGCGGGCAAAGAGTGGTCTTTAAGAGAAGTTATGTGCTTAAGAAGAAAGGAGAAGGGTAAATCTAAAGTTCTCCCTTGCGGATTTTGTGAACGTGATTGAAAAGCCGAGCAGAGGGCATTACCATTCCTGCATATTTATTGCTCAATTGCACAAAATCCGGGAGACGGAACTTAGATTTAACCTTCTTCTTTTGTTATAAACACTTAATTTGTTCTTAGAAATCACCCACCAGCCGCACCAAGCGAGAGTTAGCCTTACTTGTTTCAGGGCAACTTTTTGGCTGTGTTTGTTTTGAATTACTGGTTGAGAGAATTTCTTTTGTCTGGATTCGCAAATCGCTTTGATTTGAGGTGTGGACTAAAGCAACTGATGCCACTGTATTACAAAATCTGCCCTCGTTATGAAGATATGTTAGAAAAATCAAAAGATGTTTTATCAAGAGACTGATCACAGGACTTGAAATAGGTGTAAAGAAACCTAGCCGATTTTGTCTATTTTAGCAAAGCTTTTGTCAGTCTTGATGAATATTACGAACAACTAGCAAGTTTTTAACTTTTTGCAAACATTTTTAACTGACTCAACCAGGATACCTGTTTACCATGCAGGAGGAATCTGAATCGAGCAATATTTTGTCTGTGCTTGGGATTTTTTTCGAATTTTTGAATGTGCCAAACGGTGATAGCGAGATCATTCGAATTGTACTACTCAGAATTTAGAGAAATGTCGCTTCATCCAGGCTCCAAAGCGTAATATCTGAAATGGCTACAGTGCATGCCCGCCTATAAGAACCTACAAGTTTGCAAGTCAGCCGGACTAGCTTCTTATATATTGGCTATTTAATGGGAAATGAGGCTGTTCAGGTGCTTCAATTGGTTCTTATTTTATCCAGGGCTCTCGGGAATCCCTTTTGTTTTTGTTTCTAACTTGGTTCACTGAACAAGGGCAGATTTTGTAATACCATAGCATCAGTAGCTTAACGATTTCAGACCAGAAATTCTCTCAACCAGTAAATCAGAACTAACATCGCCGCAAAATTGCCTTGAAACCAGTACGGCAAACTCTCACTTGGTGCGGGCGAAGGGAGGTTTTTTATGGGAAGTTATGCGCTTATAACGAAAGAAGAAGGGTAGGTCTAAAGTTCTGTCTGGCGGATATTGTTTATTTGATTCAGGAGCTGAGGAGTTACTGTTTACATGTGAGCAATATGCAACAATTGTAATGCCCTCTGCTCGGCTTCTAAAACCCGTAAACAAAGCCGCCAGACAGGACTTTAGATTTACCCTTCTTCTTTCGCTATAAGTACATACCTTCTTTTAAAAACCTCCTTTATCCTGCAACAAGTGAGAGTTTGCCGCACTGGTTTCATGGCAGTTTTGCGGCAATGGTTGTTTTGAATTACTGGTTGAAAGAATTTCTTTTGTCTGATATCGCTAATAGCTTTGAATTGAGGTGTGAACAAAGTCAACTGCTGCTATTTTAATACAAAGTATGCCCTTGTTAGTTCACTGCACTTGAGATCACGAGGTCTTATTCACAACAGAAGTTTGTAGAAGAATCAGAAATTAAGCTTTTAAAGAGCCACTTGTAACAGGATAACTTGAAATACTGAACAGAACATTGATTTGATTGATTGATTTTATATTATTTACCCATGGTAGCCCCTCAGTTAGAATAACTGATTTACATACAGGGGGCCATGCTAAAAACTTACAATATTAATAACTTACAATAAAACCAGCATATTTCGAACTAAATTGATATTACAATCTGTCAAAAATCAACAAAAAGAAACGAAGAGATTTTAATGCTAAATTTTTGCACCTCTCTCTTGAAGTCTCTCAGGTTTGAAGAATATTTAGCCTCAGTACCAATACTGTTCCAAAGCTTAGCGCCTCGGTACGAGAAGCATTTCTGCCCCCCTGCTGATTTTAACAATGGCAACTGGAGGTTAACTTCAGCATTCCTAAGAGAACGAGCAGTGGAATTGTTGACTCTCGTGAACACGCTATTCCCAAGCAGGATGCAACATTCAATGAATTCATCAAGCCCCAGATACAGCAAGCAAAAAGAAACACTTCTGATCAATTTAATCAGTTACTTTTTAAAATATGATCATTCAAATTTCATTAAGTTTTTTACAGCTGCACGTTTTTTTTTATAAGAAACTGGTTTATAAGAAACTAGTACTAAGATGGCCAAAATTTTAAGAAACTCTAGTACTAAGTCTGCGAAGTACTAAGAAACTTTTCAAAGTTAAAAGCATTAATTTTATAGCAAATACATCGTTGAACCTTTATCATTAGGTAATATTATCTAACCATTTGTGTTTTCAACATAACAGAACACTGTATGATATTCTAAATACCAAGAAAAATATCTGCTGCAGTGTTAGGGACGACATCCATAATTCTACATAGAAAAATATGAAACCACTTAAGACACTTTTAGTACTAAAATGGACAAAATTTCAAGTTAAATTAAGAAACTTTTAGTACTATGGCCTGATTTAAGTTTCTTATCAAAAAAACGTGTAATACTCGAAGAGCACATATCATCCATAATACTCTAAGTATTGACTGCCTTGCTAGAGTCCGAGCCTTCCTGGTCTCCCGTGGAATTTTCCTTGCTTTTTCTTTCATCAACAGCTTCACAAGGAACACTTCAGGTACTGAACTTTCTTGAGGCGTTTGCATTTGCCTCGTTGAGCTGCAAAAGTATTTGCAACTTTTCATATACCGGTTTGTTGCTTCGATGCAACTTTTCATATGCCGGTTTGTTGCTTCGATGCAACTTCTCAAATACCGGTTTCTGGCAGAGTTGTGCTTACATATTTTGTGCGATTTCGCTAAGTTTTTGAAATTCGCCGTTCTTTTCGTCGTTCTGGATGACATTCGCGCCATTACACTTACAACGAAAGCAGTTTGATTCTTTTGTTGCCCTAAAGAACTGTTTCACAGTGAACTGAACAGGCAAGCTATTAGTGACTGAAACTCCAGATGCCTAATTTAAGACCGAAGCCAAAGTTTAGCCAGACATGTTGTTATTGTTTGCTCGGGGCTATGGTTTAGCCCAGGGACATTAAGTATCCCTGGTATACTTAATCTCCCTGGTTTAGCCCCTTAGAGCATAGGCAATAATATGCTGTGTTTGTAGATTGGAAATTAAAGTTTTTGCCTCGATCATACCATGGTTTTCTTCGCTGTTTTCCCGTTGGCCGAAGCCTTATCAGTGCTAGAAATCAAATTCAAATGGCTCCTGCGCGTCTGAACTGTTGACTCCTACACAGCATTCATATTCAAGAGGAAGTTTGAAACGAAGATGAACGCTGTGTAGGTACTAATCGTTCAAACACGCAGGTGCATCTGAATTTGATTCCTAGCACTGGTAAGGGCCTGGTAAGGCTTCAGCCGAAGAGAAAGCAACAACGTAAAACAGTAATATCGAGGTAATAAACTTTAATTTCGTAGCTACAAACACGGCGCATTATTGCTCATGATTAAAGCATTAAAGCTGCGACTCGGATGCTTTGTTTTCTTCAATATTAACGAGCATTATTGACAGGAAATCTACAATCTTGTGTGATTCACTAGAATATTCCTGCACAGTTGTCAAGTCTAACCGTAACCCCTCTCGAGTAAAACTGTTTTCCAAATCAGTTATTGCAGTCCGATTTCGGTCGTTCAACGAATTAATATCCAAAATTTCCGAAAAGCCTTCATCGGTCGACGTTATCGAACTTTCTGAAACTTCATCCTCAGATGATCCCCTGCGAGAATTTCTGTGCATAGTTTGGTTGCAAAGCTTCTCGTTATTTCTGTTCTGCTTGGAATCTTCTAAAATTTGATGACTACATGTATCTACTTTGCTTTGGTCGGTGTCGTTATTTCTGTTGAATCCACTATGTTGCTCCATTTGCTGGTCGATACCATTCTGAAAGTTGTTGCTATGTTCATCAACACTGCCCTGACTACTCTCATAGTCTATGTTCTCACCTTGTTTCTCGTCGCTCCTGTATTCGCTTATATCAACTGAACTACTTTCGCCAAGGATAGCTGCAACTTGGTCTAAAAATCCTTTTTTGCCAGTGGTTGTACTTAGGCTTGAAAAATCTCGCTGATCTGATATATCAATTCCACTTTTCTGTAATGTGTTCAGTATTTCTAATATAGTATCCACACTCCCATGGATTGTGATTGAACATTCTGTATCACTGCTTGTTGGTAACTGTACAAAATTCTTTGAAGCATTCGTTTCCGGCGATTCTCGACTTCCTACATCCATCGATTCAGAATTTGCTTGAAGCATGGTTTCATGGTCCACGTTTTCGACCTGCCTGCACACGTGTTCCAGCTGTGGACAGGCAGCACTTGAAATCCCTTCGTCCATAGGCTCCGAAAACTCCTCGGTCATACCCTTAAGTTCCGAATATTCTTGCGATGTGCTCGCACATTCTGTGCTTTCTAACGGTGTTTTTGCATATCCTGTTGGTTCGCTGGCTACTGTTACACTGTTCAAGATCTCCGATTCAGCAGCTAGATTTCCAGCACTGTCTTCATCAATTGGCTCCATAATACTTTTCAAACTCTGACTAATACTATGCAAATAATCAATAGTTACTGGAATTTTTCGGGCATCGTCTTTATTTGGTTTCACTCCCGACAACATTTGGTTTGCTTTCACCGTTGACCGACATTTCGCTCTTCGACGAGCATTTAATACGTCCTCTTTTGGGGCGGGGTACGGCAACAACTTTTTCATGGTAGAAATCTTATGAGATTTCCTTCGCTGACCGATTACTTTTGTTCTTTTCCTTTCTACGGCTACATTAAGACTTTCGTCTTCACCAAAGAACAGGTCGTGTGCATTGCTTAGATGTTTCAAGCGGTAATTGTAGTTCTAAAATAAAGACGAAAGTAAACATTCTTTTTCAGATTCTTTTTTAGAATATCTAAAAGGTCTATTGAGACCTGTTAGAGACAAATTCAAATATAAGCCCTATAATGCTACTATGTAGCATGTAAAAGAAACTGAACATTAATCAGCCTGTTCTAGAGAGGTATTCTGCGAAATCAGGTCTGAGTTTCTTATAATCTCGATCTTTTGTAATGAAGTATGATTTTACAAAAATGATGCAAGTAGAGGCAGAAACAATGCATGGCAAGGAAAAAATTTCTCATCTATTTTTCAGAAACAACTAAACCTTCTGGGCTATTTCTTTTTGCCCACCCGTTTGCTGACAGTGTAGGACGAACTTGGTTATCTTTTGTTTAGGATTCACGCATTCTGATAGAAAGAAACATGCGGCAAAAGAAGGCAGCAAAGAAGCACTTCACCTATAACACTGAGACCGATTTCAAGGTTGCCAAAGAAAAAGTCACCAACCAGGCAACCATGCTTTCTCTTCGGGCAGCTGAACCGACTCGAGCTGAACCATGAAATAGCCTTTCGGCCGAGTCTAAGACAGCATCCTCCCTGAGTGGTTTTAAACAATCAAATAAGGGTTACATTTTTCTTTCTCTTATGGATATTGTACCAGGTAAGCCAGAAAGAAGTTCCCACTTTGAAAATTCATAACAGCAAGAGTATCTCACAGATTTGAATGATTCCAATTTTAGTTCAAAGCCAAAAAGTTGCAGTATTTTTGTGATTTTTCTCCTTGTCTCACGAGCACTACAAACATGGGTAAATTCAACTTAACAAAAATTTCATGGTTGCAAAATGATTGAAAAATGGCCGAAAACATCGATCAAAGCATAAATGACGCCTAGCACAGAATGATGAAGGAAATGCAACTTATCATGGGTGAGAGACATCCTCCGGACATTAATTGCGATGGGATTGAAAATCTTTCGTATTTGTTTGAAAATCGATGTCTTATAACTCTTGAGGGAGGTGAAACACCCATTAAATTTACCATTAAATGCCCATTAAATTTTCATAAAGTTAAATTTACCAATGTTTCTAGTGCTGATAGGACAGCGAGAAAAATCACAAAAATACTTTGATCTTTCGGCTTTCAACTAGGATTTGAATGATTCAAGTCTGTGAAGTAGTCTTGGTGCTAAGAATTTTCAAAAGTGGGAACTTTTTTCTGGCTCACTCGATATAATTGTAAACATTGTTTTGTATCCTATTGATATCCTTATTGATATTTTTCAACTGTATATTGTAATTAAGATTTCATAGGAGGGTCCCTTGACAAACAGCTTCTGCTGAAGGGCAACATTCCTTATGAGAACCAATTATTAAATATGAAAATTAAATGAAATTGAATCGATAAACAGACTGTGATCAACACTGCTAATTAGATTAGCTGATAACAAATTATAACTACTGCAGTTGCTCAGTATCGTGGGCAAAAATAAATTCCAAAATACCTAACCAATCAGCTATTACTAACATCGCAAACCTTAAAGACTAGTTAATTGGATGTTGGTTTTGATTTGTACCCAAATCTTTCCCATTGGTGCCAAGAAACCGTATTTGGACCAGATAGCAAGGTGACAGAAGGAGGGCAAGCCATAGCTGTTGCACTAAATTGCGGGATTATATTCGACCTTTGTGATCGATATCTGTCTAAGTCTTCAAATATTCGTATGGCCACCATCTCCTTATACAGTAATGGCAAATATTTAACAATAAAGCAAGAATAAGTTAGGATGTTTCTTACAGGCCGTTTTGTAAAAGGCCCTGGGGACGAGGTTGAGTTGCAGTCATGTTTAAGGAATGTAGTTTAAAAATATTTCGTACTTCAAGGGGCTCAAAATTACGATCCCATAACGATAAATGTCTGGGCTGGTTAAAAGAAGCCGAAATAAGCTAAATAATTTTTCAATCTATTTCTTGATTTATTGTCATACCAGAAAAAGTACTTGACATCTCTTGGCAAATAATAGACTTGCTCCAAGTCTATTCCGTGGTTTAACAGCATTTAAGAAAATAATTACCTCTGCGGGGGCGTGAAGCAGGGAGAGGACGCTGCGAAGGAAAAGCGAAGGCGAGCTTTTCCTTCGCAGCATCCTCTCCCTGCTTTACGCCCCCGCAGAGGTAATTATTTTCTTAAATGCTGTTAAACCACGGAATAGACTTGGAGCAAGTCTAGGCAAATAAAGACTGTTGAATACACTAAAGATTTTTCTGCTGCACCAATCTTTGATGCAGGACCGCAAATTTGGCCTAGATCTCGCAAATGAAGTATTCATGAATTTGAGCTTTCAGCAGCTCAAAAACGGCAATAAGTACGTGCAGCATGTAATAGGGATGGATGGATTGGTGGACGTGAACGAGGACCGAGCTACAAGTGTTTACTTGTGGGGGCCATGGGCAAACTGGGTGACAAGAGAAGTGAACCGAAGCATTGAAAGGAGTCTGGGACTGGGGGGGGGCTCTCCTGAAAAAATTGAGACCACGCTCTTCAGATTTGCTTAAGACAGCGCTAATTGTTGTTCCTTTACAGATTCCCCTTGCAGGTAAATCTACGTTGGGAAGTACACATCCCCCAAAAAAGCAAAACATAGCCTAGATTAACAAAAGGCTACAGTAGAGTTCATAGCATGGTGTTTCTGGTGTGAGACAAGTTAGTATCTTGTAAGTACCCCCCGACGGGCTCCCTAGACTAATGAAAGGTAGGCATTGAACGAGATATACATAAGAACATTGATTACCTATCTGATATTCTGAAATACTAAAATGAGAAAAGAATAAAGACTTACTGAAGCAACTACTGAAAACATTTGTGGGGGCCATGGCCCCCTTGGACTCCCTGTATCTCGGTCATTGGATGTAAAACAAAACATAACAGCGTTACTAACCTTTTTACCATTACATCCCCACGTCTTACACAGAGTGCAATGAAAATGTTTATATTTCTCATTGCGATGGCTGCAATTTTCATCTGAGCAATTATCTGTGAAATACGCATGACCAACCATTTTGATTCCATCTGGTGCCCGCTGTCTCTCTTTCTTGGTTGTAAGGAAATGGTATGGAATATGCCTTTTCATGTTGTCAAGCTATGAAAGAGAAGGTACTTATTAACCCTATAGTGGTTGTGCTATTTGATAGTCCTATTTTGGTTGGGGGGAGGGCAAAAAAGCCCCCCGACCTAACTCTTGACTGGTAATAGACAGAGCGACCAAATTTGGTGTGTTAAAATACTCAGGCATGTGCGTTTCGTAAATACAAAAATTAGCCTAAAAATAGCCATCCTTTTGCTCACATCAGCATTTTTCTTTGTGTGGTCAAGAAAAGCGGCAAAGTTGGCCAAAATCAGGAAAATCGCGATAAAATCAAATAGAGCACATTTTCCATCCAAACATGATACTTGTGATAGAATGCATCAACTAAAATTACATTACAAAAGAAATTTGCAAAATATTCCACTTCTGCTCCTTTTTTTCGCGATAATCGAGATTTGAGAATTATCGATTTTTCCTGGGTCAGTCCCAGAAAACTGTCTCGCGCCCCCTCATTTTTCAAAATATTTCAATGAAACTTTTTGAGAAGTTGCACCATAATGCAAAAAGTCAAGGAGTTTCATAAAATTCTTCCTGGCAGAGTTATTCGAAAAATCTACTAGGGGGGGGGGGGGGCAAATTTGCCCTACCAACCAAAATAGGGTTAAGAGTATGAACTGGAGTCCCTTGTTTCCCTGTGCTCCTTTGACTTGATGATGGTGCTTCGGTCAACAGGGATTCATAACATTCTGATTGCGAAATTCGTGAATTACTATGGTTACGGCAAATGTGATCCGATGACATTCCCACATACTCGAGATTCGAAGCCGTGATTTCGTCGTCATTCCATTGATGATTGGAGAAAACAGGGTCAGCTTTGTCACTGTTTCACTATGAGTCCCTGTTGAGCAAGATTTAACTCGGGAATACAAGGGACTCGTCATCATATGTCTAGGTACATATTACAAAAGAATGTACGGGGTGTGCCAAAAAGAGTTAAGCCGCGTGGAAATCCATTGTATTTTAGGTACTGGGTGGAGTAAAATGAAATAAATTCTGTCTGATGTGATGGGTGAAAGACTGAATTATCTTTGATTTTGGTGGCAGACGTGCCATTCAAGCTTCAGAAATATACCTGTTCCTTGTACCAATTTTCAAAAAAGTCTACCCGACATTATACCAACTTTACAAAAGTATATACCCGATCTTGTATCAATCTTCCGAAATAGCATACCAGACTTCAAACTTTTCAACAAAATCTTGAAGACAGATACCATTCCTTATAACTAAATCGCGAAAATCAATACCATTCCCTATACCAAAATCGTGAAACTTGATGCCCTTCCTGATGGCACGTCTACGTACCCAAAAGATATGTGCGCCCCCCCCCCCCGGGTATCTTTGTGATTTCTCTTGAGACTGATGAGCAAGGAAAACATAGCTAAATTCAACGATTCATTCAAATACATCCAGGGACAATCCAGAACTTGCAGTGGTACGATATTTTAAACACTTGAACTTTTTAGCGCACCTGTTGTTTAAAGAGAACGCACTTCGTGACGGTGTGATTATGCTCTATAATGCTGAGCTGTATGGGATCTACTTCAGACATTGCAGCTAACAATCCAGGAATCTAAGCAATTTATCAGATAGTTGATCCATGCTAACTGAACTTGACATCTCTCAAATAATGAAAGCTGCACCATTAAACAAAACTGATCTGGCAGTCTTAGTGGATTTGTTTCTTTGACCTAAGCAAGGATTAGCATTGTGGTTATCTTTGCACCATCCATGGCAGATGTCAGGATGTGCCATAAGGCTCCATTGTTCATCAACACCACATGCGAAAACTTGTGCTTCAACCTTCACGAAAGAATTGCGAACAAGTTTGAATCATGTCGGCCCCCAATATGTCTGGCCTTCGGTAGAGCTAATGCCACGCTCCATACTCAAAATCTGAGAGTCAAGAAACAATTTGATAAAATCGCTCCAAGTCTTCAGAAAATAGAATGATTAATTTCGGCCAACTTGGAAAGATAACTGAAGAATAACCATATTAGATCTACGCAACAGTCATAAAACTCTGCCTTTTTGAAAAATCGGCAAAATTTGATATGCTGCTAAGCCAAAAGCCCCTTGATATATAACAAGGTCAGGCTCTGTAGCAATGAATAAAAACTTTTGTTGCATTTGATTGATGCACCAGTACAAAGCGATCAAGGATTGCAGACAAACGGATTTCAATAGACGATTACGCTAAAGATGGCGGCGAGGAACTTTATACCAAGATGCACTGCGTTCTTTAATCGAAATTCTATAGAACTGTTAAGGATTTGTAATTAGAACGCAATGCATCTTGGTAAAAAGTTCCTCGCCGCCATCTTTAGCGTAATCGTCTACGGCAAGCTGCGCAGATATTATGTGACGTCCTTTAAACCTGAACACTGAACAGTAGATACATTTTTTTAAACCTATTGTTCAGTTTCAGAACAAGACTTCAAATCCGCTTGGCAGACGTTTATACATACCATCCTTCTTGCATTACACTTTCGTATCTTCCTTAAAAAACCATGCTTGTAATTTTTTAGTTTGCACGATCAGCGAATTAGCTACCTGGTTTTCTGGCCAATTTTTGCGGTCTCCTTTTTACAATCGCTTTCGAATTTGCCAATCAAAAGAACTCCGTCATTGTTTGAAACTCTGACCTTGGTTTGAAAGAACGTACTTGTTGACTCAAACATTGAAATCGAAGAATCACAAAGTAACTGCTAATTGAAAGTGTCTTCTGCATTTGCTTGGAGGCTCAAATCAATCCGAGAAATTTTGCTTTCTTTAGGAGTGGCACTACTTTGTATTAGTTTTCCTTCTTAAGACCTGACCATATTTTTAACCATACGTACTTCAACATCGAAAGAGATTATTCTGCAGTTTAATCTCATCCTAATTACCCTTTTGATATTATCGATTCTGTCCATGATAAATTTCCATACTATTATAAAACATAAAACGATGCTTTAGCGATATCTTTCTGTGAGGTTAAAACAAAACACTATCATTTGATTTGGTTGACTTGCAACAAGCCTTCCTTTTAGTGCTTTCGTCAATGATGATGATCGCGCGGAAGGCGCACAACGACCAGACAGACGACACAAAGGAAGACTTGTCCCAAATCAATTTATTCGGCGAATAACATAAACTTGGTGGGTCTTCCATGCAAAAAATTCAGTGAAAGAATCCAATGTTGGTGAAATTGTATACTTGTCTTATGGTTTGTTTACAAGTAGTTTTCTACTTACCCTATCACTGATGTAGTCGCAGGTTTTGCAGTGAAAATGTCGTTTGTTCATACTACGGCAGGGCTTGATGCAATCTTGGAAACATCTGCCAGGATCTTCAAAATAATGATGAAGTCAAGTATGGTTTGATCTCAAACTTCAGTCAGTAATATCCTAGACTCCCGTAGCCGACTGACAAAAAAACTAAGACCTAATTCTCTTCAATCATTGCTTAAAGGAATATACCATTTTTAAAATAGGAATATAACTACCGTGCGTTTGTGGCAAAAAATCAAATATCAACAAAAAGTGCAGATCTTAGGCTTCGAAAGTGTGTCTTAGATTTTTCAAATTCCTCCTTCCTTTCAAAGTATACGTTTTCGAATATTTGCATATTATATCTGTGCCCTTCCAAAGTTGTCTTTGATTACAAAAGCTGGAACAGAGGACATTCCAACATTCTGAGACACACTTTACATGCATGCTGGCAGGGTGCAAAATTTAGAGCCATTCGATTGGTTTGCAGGTTCAACATACAAATTTACGAGTCAACTAGACAGTTCACCGGCTGATAAAAAAGTAAATGTAAGCAGTTTTAGTGACTTGGTGAATACTCATTTTGTAATACTGCCTCTAAAATAAGAAACTTTCAGTGCGCAACAACTCCTTCGACATTCCGAATGAATATGCGCAGTGGCGGATTTATGGGGGGGGGCGAGTTGGGGGGAGGGGGCAACGACCCCCTCCACGATGGCGACTCAGCTTAGAGACCCCTTTTTGCCGAAATCCATCAGAATGTGGGGTATACGAATAAGGCTCGCAAGTAAGAGACAGAATAAAGAAAGCTGCAGTTAAAAACCAATCTGATTTGTTATTTGCTGCATATAAACAAATCAGAAATAAAGTTACTAATATATACCAAAAGCTAAAAAGGGATTTTTTCTCTAATAAAATAAATGTCTTTGAGGGTAACATGAAAGAAACTTGGAAAACCATCAACCAGATGATAAATAAGAGATCCAAAACTACTCACATTTCTTCCCTCGAGAATGGTGACAAAGATATTACTGACTCTCAACAAATTGCCGACGCTATGAACCAGTATTTTTGTAACATAGGAGAAAAGAGCAGCAGCAAAATTCCAACAAGGAGAAATCCCCTGTTATCTGGGGATGTTAACCCTATTTTAACTGGGGGGGCGTTTTTCGCCCCCCCCCTCCCAAACTTTTTTTAATAGCTCCTAAACGATGACAGCTATGGCACTGAAACTCACTGACTTTCCCTAAAATTTAACTGGCAATCAGAAAATAAAAATTTCAATGCCTATTGTTAGACCACGTGACCACCAGATGCCCATATTTGGAGAGTGGTCACAAAGAAAATCGAGAAAACTGCTCTAGTTTCTTTATTTCGTGCCGAATCTCGTCAATATATATATACCATTCAATTTGTCTCGATGAATACTTTCATTTGATATATAATTATCTATATTTGCTGACGTCAGCAATTTATAATTTCTATGACGTCATACACCTTTATGACGTCATATTTCTAATGAATTAGCAATTTTTAAATGAAAAATCATGTAATGACTTGAAATATTGATAAAACCATTTGATTTCACTCAAATTATGAGAAATTGATGGCGTTTAAGCATTATTTTTGAGGAATCAATTTTGCATTGAATCGAATAACCGTTATTTATTTAGTTAATTAATTAGGAACCACAAATATTCATACAAAACTGAATGAAATCTCAAACTAAGGCTGTCAAGTAAGTATTTGGAAAGTTTTTAGCCTATTTTAGCCAGTTATTTAATGTAAATCTAATTGTTTTTCCTGATAGCTCAATTTTGTCAAAATTTGCCCTATTTTTGGTTGCCTAGCAACCAATCACGTGATTAAAAATTAATTGATGCTATTTTTGGATTCCCCTTTGTTTAATTATAACACAGTGCAAGTTTCATTGTCATAGCTATTATACTTCCGAAGATAATTAGGGGGGGCGAAAAACGCCCCCCCCCGGTAGAAAATCACTTTTTTTCACCCGCTTAAAATGGGGTTAAGATAAATCAACATTCTAAAATCTTTAGATTCAAGAACGTTGATGAAGTGCAGATATGCACGGCAATGAAAAGCCTTAAAAAATCTAATGGATTTGGTTTAGACCGTATTTCAAGCAATTTTTGAGAGCCGGCTTGCCTCTTGCCTGTCCTAGCTACCTCATTGAGTACCATTTTTAATAATTCTTTGAGGCGGGGTGTATTTCCTGATTGTTGGAAAACAGCTAGGATTGCACCTATCTTCAAAGATGGCCCTGAAAATATTAAATCTAACTACCGTCCAATTTCGGTCCTACCAACGGTTTCGCGTTTATTTGAGAACGTTTTGTATGGCCAACTTTACCAATACCTGGATGAAAATAAGTTGCTTTACTTGCACCAATCTGGGTTCCGATCATTGCACTCTTGTGTCACATGTCTACTCAAGAGCACGAATGATTGGTACACAGACATCGACAGAGGCAATGTCAATGCGGTCGTTTTCATCGACCTTAAAAAGGCTTTCGACACTGTAGACCATAGTATCCTGCTAGAAAAGTTGTCACTTTATGGCATAAAGGGTATTGAGCTTGATTGGTTCAGATCCTATCTTAGTGGGAGAAAACAGTGCTGTAAGGTGAATGGGCACATATCGAACATTGAAAGTATTCGATATGGAGTGCCCCAAGGGTCTTGTTTGGGACCACTTCTCTTTTTGATATACATTAATGACTTGACAATGCCAAGGTTACTATGTATGCAGATGATACCAGCATCTCTTACTCCTCTAAATCAGTTGATGAAATCAATTCTGCAATTAATGATAATTTGTCCAATCTCAAATTATGGTTAGAAGGCAATAAGTTGTCTCTAAATGTTACGAAAACTCAAGCTATGCTTATCGGTAGCAGGGCAAAACTCCAGAGCATTTCTAACAGTGATGTCATTAGCCCTAAGTTTGTTATTGATGACGAAGTTGTCCCGATGATAAACGAAGCTAAGTACCTTGGAATACAAATTGACAAAACATTGGGTTGGAAGGAACATATCAACATTATTGCTGCGAAGATTTCGCGAGGGATAGGGATGCTGAGATATGCAAAGAGGTACGTCCCACTCAGTACAGTAAAAACCATGTACAGAAGTATAGTCGAACCCTATCTACGATACTGTTGCACGGTATGGGGATGTTGCACTGAGGCAGACTTAAAAAGATTGCAAATTCTCCAAAATCGCGCTGCCCGTATTGTGACAAATAGTGCTTATGATGCACACTCCTTGCCCCTTATCAAAGGTCTGGAATGGCTAACAGTTAAAGAGCTGATCAGGTTTGAAACGGCAACTACTGTTTTCAAATCTGTTAATCAACTTTGCCCAGACCATATGGCCCAAATGTTTCAAAGACAGCGTGAACAGGCAATGAGGACGCTAAGAAACACCGAAACTGACTTGAGACTTCCTTTGTTTAGAACAAACAATGGACAAAAGTCATTTGCATATCGAGGGGCGACAGTTTGGAATAGTCTAGATCACC
Source organism: Aurelia sp. 3 sensu Dawson et al. (2005) (assembly GCA_964020215.1). Classification (NCBI taxonomy): domain Eukaryota; kingdom Metazoa; phylum Cnidaria; class Scyphozoa; order Semaeostomeae; family Ulmaridae; genus Aurelia; species Aurelia sp. 3 sensu Dawson et al. (2005). The sequence continues at coordinate 6,785,061 of OZ026584.1, forward strand.
AAATCAAACTGTCTCCCTCGCTATCAAACTTCAAATTAAAAGTAAAGGAAGGAATATAAAGCAAACTTTACGTATTTCCTTCCATCAAGAACATATATTAATTTTTCCTCTCTGTTGCAATTTAATTTCCTTTTTTCCTTTGGATAGGAATAATTAAAATTGGGGTTTTTTTAGGGAATTTATCTGACAATGTATTAAGTGGTATTAGGAATTTATTGAGTAATTAATTTTTTCTTTTTTTTCTTTTCAGTTTTAACAGGGCACATTGTAAAGCAGTTTTTTCCGAATGAACTGAATGTTTTTTACCCTTTCATTTCATTTTCATTTAATCATATTTATCCACAAATCCCTATCAGCTTATACAACAACAAGATAATAGTTTGAAAAATAACAATAGTAAAAAGAAAAGTAAAAAAAAAAGAACAACGTACTATATCATATCTACAAAGAATAATATGGAATGTAACCGTGGTAGGTGCTGCTCTTCCTAGGGATCGTGCTTTGGGTTAAATGCTAGTGTAGCAAGTAGTCCTTCAGTTTCTTTTTAAATGTGAGAACTGTGGGGCTATTCCTTATATCAAGAGGTATATCATTCCACAGTTTAGCACCAGAGTAAAGAAAACCCTGTATAAATAATTTAAAATGAAATGAAATGAAATGAAGTGAAAAGGCTGATTTCCACTAAGCGGCAAATGGAGCGCGACGCAATGAATTTCGAATATAAGCTCCCCAGGGAAAAGTTATCTGTTCGCAGAGCAAACTATTTTCTGCCGGAATGTAATTGGAAACAATCCTTCTTTCTTGTGGTAACAGTTTTGTTGACATTTTTCTGGAGTAATTTGTAGCGTCGTGCTCCATTAGACGATTGCGCTAAAGATGGCGGCAAGGAATTTTCTACCAAGATGCATTGCATTCTAATTACGAATCCCTAACGATTCTATGGGAATTCGATTAATAACGCTTTATTTGTTTGTTTGTTTGTTTGTCTTCTTATTTGATATCGATTATTTCAATCTAGCTTTCTATATACAATGTACACAGTAAACTAATCTAAATCGATAAATTAATAGATAAATAAGAATATATGTATATATGTTTACTTGGTCTAAGTAAAGATTATGTTTCTGTCACATGCTGACAAGCATTGCATTTGCAGTTAGGACCATCCCACTTTTTTATCATGTGTTTAAAACTATTCAAATTTTCGGCGGATTTTATTTCATTCGGCATTCCATTCCATATTTGAGGTCCCAAAGATCGAAGGCTATCTAAAATGCCATTTTGAGGCCTCTGGTTTCAGCTTTCGCACAAACTTGAACTTCAAAAGCTTATAACCTCATGAATTTTTAACGGATTTGCAAGATTCTTGTGTCAAAAATTAATTTAAAATCGCAGAAAAAGGGTAACTTGACCAAGGGTCCATTCAGCGTATCGTTATTTTTTAGTATTTAATCAAACGTCGAACAATTTTTTTGAGACACCCTGTATATTATTATCTCATCTTGAAATTTCGACCACAGTCCCTGACAATTTTGTACAAAAAATTCAATTTTATTTGAAATCTTATATGAAATTCGTCTCTGTAATGCTGTAATTTTGAAATGTAAAGGTATCAACATTCCAGCAGTAGAATCGCGGTAAAATGCATAACGCTTAAGTCTTAGGTCTTCTATAACAAAATACATTGAGTTCTTTCCAACCTAATCTTTCAAGTGAAAAATATTAAAGACGTTCACACGATTATTTCAAAAACTTTGATGTCGATGCTCCTGATGACGGTTGCAACAGCTACAATCATGGACATAAATTATGAGACAAATTCATCTTTTGCGATATTTTCACCTGTTGAGCATCCTTTCCCCCCGTCAATCAATCAATGTTGAACACTCCGAGAACCTTCCTTGACGCGCCACCAACATTGAATAAGGGGGAGGGGGGATCTTCAGTGGTCAAATCCTAGGCTTTGGATTTGTCTCAAACTATGTTGTCCATGATTGTATTATTCATTTCTGTACAGACATCTCATGTCCAGGAGTGGATCCTGTTTGAAGTTGGAGGAGGGGCAGCCTGTCCGAGAGGATTCTAAAGTATAACATTAAATAAGCGGCCGAAGATGCATGAAAATGTTTGGCCTCCTAATTGGATATATGCATTGGTTTTCTTCTGAATAGGGTTCTTTAAGCTGGTTTTTAAACTAGGCGACAAAAGATTATTGCACTAAAGATGGCGGCAAGGAATTTTACCGCGATGCATTGAGTTTAAATTACATGCCTATGGTTTTGATGAAAATGCTCTCTTGTCCTTATCTACTCTTACTTGAAACGGCGGAAACAATCTGTTAGAATCAATAATACATATAGCTCTTTCCAAACAATTGTATCTTGGGTACCTCAAGGCTCTGTTTTGGGTCCTATTCTTTTCAATATTTACATAAATGATCTGTTTTTGTTTATTAACCGAGAAACATTACATAATGATGCTGACGATAACACTCTAGCTTATTTTTCCAAGACCCTATCAAATTTGATCGAAGTACTGGAAGAAGAAGCTGGAGTTGCTTTAACTTGGCTAAAACATAATCAAATGATAGCCAATCCAGAAAAATTTCATGCACTCCTCATTAGAAAGGATCAAACAAATACTAGTGAAGAGAATTTTAACATCCAAGGCAAAATGATCAAATCAGAAGAAACCGTCAAATTGCTGGGTATTCAGCTCGATTATAAGCTAAATTTTGAACAGCATATCTCTGAACTTTGCAGAAATGCCGCATAACAACTTAATGTTTTGAAAAGACTCGAACAATTTATTGGTTTTAATGAAAGGAAAATCCTTGTCCAAAGTTTTTTTTATTCAAATTTTGATTATTGCCCTCTTGTGTGGTGCTTCTCATCAGCTAAGGCTTCACAAAAAATTGAAAAGATTCAAGAACGTGCCCTTAGATTTTTATACGATGATCACCGTACCTCTTACAGCGAATTACTTTCGAAGTCAGAAAGATGTACTATGCATGTTTCTCGTCTGAGAGTTCTTTGTATAGAGGTTTTTAAGACATTGAAAAATATAAAACCATCTTTCATGCATGACATTTTCAAAATAAAATCGTCTGTTTACTCATCACGAAACCCAAATGACTTACAGCATTACAGATCAAATCAGGTCACATTTTTGGTAAAAGTCCCATAGGCCGTCGTTTCTGTTATTTCTCAATGCTTTCAGGGTGAAACAAATGGGATTCAAACAGGTTTTTGATAACCAAACTGTCAAGCATATGGATGCTTTGAGGAAACAGATTCAGTCTCTCGCCGATGATGTTTTGAACCATTGTTTTGGACTTACGCAATGTTAGGAAATTTTCAGAATGATCGCAAGAAATAATTTACTTTAGAAGTCCTATTTGGTTTGCTCTGATATCAACGAGAGGTATGACATTGGATAAGCTTCTCTTACCTCCTTCTTCGAGCTTTTCGCAATGCAAGTAATCTGGGGGGTCTCTGGTTTCAGCTATCGCATATTTCCGACCTTCGAGAGCTCGTAACTCAGTGAATTTTCAACCGATTTGCACGATTTTAGTCTCTAAAATTATTTCATAATCTTAGGAACAAGGTTATCTTTCCATGAGCCTGTTCATGTTGTCCTTATTTTTAAATATTTAATCAAACGTCGAACAATTTTTTTGAGACACCCTGTACGTCCGCAGTATAGCAGTAGCAAGCAGAAGACTATCGCCTTTCAGTTGTATAAATGACACCTTTCCCAATTCGAATCAGATGTTTTTTCCATTTTTCAATTTGTTTTGAGTGGGCTTGTCAGGATTTCTAGCTACTGAAAGCTAATTTAGGCCCACTGTGCATGCCGCATCCAGGCATGGGAGCCCTAGCTTAACGTCCCTTCCTGAATTCCGAAGGACGACGAGGTGAGTTGTGAGGTCAGGCCTCCGACGTCACCCACCAAAGTTTGACCTCACTCGACCGAGCTTAACTTCAGTTACCTGACGAGAACTGTTTAAGCCACTCAGCCACTCACCCCGTAATGTTTACAGCCATCGTTCACAGATAACGGCTGTACAGTTGAAAATAGTCAAGATATCAAATCAGCAGTATGGTGTCGGCGGTATTTGATAGACGGTTAATGTTTGTAGGCCTAAAAAGCTGAAACTTTCCTTCCAAATTGAAAAACAGAGTTATCACATTCAGCTTGCATTAGTTTGTGTGTGCCTGTGATTTCTGTAGCTCTTCTTTTCCGTTGGGTTGTCGGGCCTAAATTGTGATGTGGCAGTATTTCCAGAAGCACGTAGCTGCTCGTCGATTTGACGTCCAAAACGCTACGTTTCGTTGGAGATTCTTTTAAACTTTATTAGGTTGGCTTTGAACGTCAACTTGATTAGCTTTCATAGGCATCACTACGCTCTCCTTGCATATATCACAAGTTGAATATTGTTAACCTTGTTAGGATCAACGAGCATCAAAGCCTACGCGAAACTGATAACGTCATTTCAAATGCACACGGGAGCACTGTTCGTTTATCATGGTTTTGTAGTTAGCAGGAGGTTATTTCAAAACCTCAAGACATGTGAAAAGATCGAGTACGAGATGATGAAAGTAAAATGCAAATTTGCTTTGCAATGAACGGATTTTGTGTAACGGGTATTATTAAAAAATCTTCCGGCAAATACCAAAGACAAACAAGGCCTGGGGAAGAGGTAAGTATATTTGTCCGACGGGGATGTGCCGTTTCTCAGGGTATCGTTTTTCGCCTATTTTTTCTAGGACGGGGTATCAAAAGAAGGCAATTTTTCTAGAGCTGGTTGTCAAAACATGTCAAAATGGGAAATTTTGTTAGATCAAGGTATTATTTGGTATAATTTTAGTGTTTTGGAGAAAATTTTTAACCGAGTTTTTCTAGAATCGAGTATCATTTGAAGACAGAAATTCTGGAGCCGGGTAAAAACAAAAAACACTTTTGTGGGTAGACCCCCGTACAAATTTAGGTCAAGCACAGCCCCCTCCTTCCCGAGACACAAGGATCCTTTCAAGTCACTCATTTAAACGGAAATTGTAACAGCTGTTTGCACCGTCAGTTCTATTCCTATGCTATAAATGCGCCAAACTGATGTGTGCAAAATTTGGAGGATAGTCTCGATTGTAAATCTGCGATTCTTGCAGTTATTACGAAGTACCAACAGTAGCGATATATGCAACAATTTTAAGTCTTGCTAAAACACGGCATAATTTTCTTATTAACACTGATACTACAGTTCAGGATTTAAGTCTTATGTAGGCTCAAATGCCTTGTTTAAAGTTTGACTTCCTGTTTCAAAAATAGAGAAATATTTCTAGAAAATCTTTAAAATAACTTCAGATTATCTTCGGATGAACATGAATCTGTAGGATAGATAAGTTTCTCTACAATTGAGATATACTTCACGGGGGGGGGGTTCTCGGCTAAATTTCGGCTAGGGGGGTGCCGCCCACAGTTTCAAAATGTAACCGTTGGCTAGACCAATTTTTGTGAAAATGATACCCTTGGCTAGACTAATTTTTCCTTCAGAAGTGCTCTGAATTGGCATTTTCTAGGCAAAACTTGCCAAATTTTCGCCTTTTTTCAACCAAAATTCCAAAAAAGTTGGGTTTTTTTACCAAAATTACCGAATTTTAACATCTCTTTGACCCAAATTCCCAAAAAGCAAACCCTTGCCTAGACTTAACTCGACTAAAATTGCCAAAAAGTACACCCTTGGCTAGACTAGGAGTCCGAAAAAGTATACCCTCGCGGGCGGCACATCCCCAGGTACCTTTACTATGGAAGAACCCCCCCCGGGATATACTTAAAGATTGTTATACCAAGTGCATGAAATCAGTATATAGCGGGTGGCCTTAAAAGTGTGGCGGTCTGTTTTTCCGGACGAGTCAAACTAAACTTAAAACGTTTTGCAGGGTGTGGAGTAAAGAAAAAAATGTGGCCGATATTCAAAACTGACATGTCAATCTATCAGTCAAACCCTAACCTACAATCCTTGCCAAAACTCTTGCAAAAATCTTAAATTTTTGCTCTTCTCTCCCCATCCCCCTTACAATGTTGATTCCTTATGCGAACACGCAGTGCTTTAGGCGGCTTAAGGGCACAGCAAAGCAGTTGAATTGCTTTCTTCATGTCTGGTGATTAAGTTTTTGGACCAACATTGTTCAGGGGGGGGCAGGGGGCTGGAAAAAGGGAGAAGTGAAGTTTTCTGTGATGTGTTTTGGCTGGTTGATCAGATGAAAACGCAGCAAAATATAGTTTTTTCAAGTTATTTTGGCAAGGATTGTAGCTTCAAAAGTTTTGTTCGGTAAAATAATCACTGATCTTTTTGACCGAGAAGCTAGGAAAGTGCTGGTAAGGGGTTTGTATGGGAATGAGATGCTGGATTCCAGTCCATGATTTACCTGCTGTGGAAACTGAATTAAATACGATTGTTAGTTTTAGGAATAGAAATTAAATTTCGATGGCAAGTAGATCATAGACCAGTCGAGCCATGGGTGGTTAGACATCGCAGTTGTGCTTCATCGTCGCTTCGTTTTTTTGCGGAGGATGAAATTAATTGCGACTACAAAGGAGTTATCTCCGATGCCTCCTCCACAGAAACACATAAAATTTCTTCCGCAGCAGAATTTACACTGGAACATAGCTGCAGTGTCTAACTACCCATGGTCGAACGTTGAATTCTCGTTCCCCTACTACAACCTTTACAATTTTCCTAAGTTCCAGGTGTAAAGATGAATGATCTAACCAGAGTTATCTAACCAAATGTTTCACATCTACTTTAGTCGTAGACTGAAGAATAAATGTTTCAGCTTTCGAATATCGGCTGTGTACATGGACTTCGACATTAATCTTTCAAATTTACTATTTGCAAAGCTATGAACAGACTTTCCAGAGAGAAACCACATTATCCAGAATCACTATTAAAGACAAATGACGGATATACAGCGTCTAGTTTAAAAATAGAACAAAAGATGGTCACCTGCCATCATTTGTCCAATTGTTTTGCTAATCTCTCCAGATCATCAAATTCAATGGAATACAATAGACTATATTTAGACTGCCCAGGCCCCTGATTTAAGTTGCCTTATATCTCCGTCATTTGTCTTTAAGAAATGGCTTCGCAGTAGCTGTTAAAGACACCTTGAAGGAACTTCGCGAACGTTGGGAACAGAAAACTGTGCTCTAGGTTAACAAGTAAAAACAGAACAACTGTGACGCTGGGAAAAGTAATACAGCATCTGATACGCAATGCTCAAGGTCCGAAAATCTTTCAATTCAATAAGGTCTACTTGCGATTCATGGAATGTTCCACGGGTCCACTACATTAGTCGGCGTTTATTCGAAGAAAGTGTACACAAGTATATCAAAAAGATTATGTTAAACTGTGATGCTATTATTTACAAGTACTGCAACTTTAATTTTTAAGTTTTTCAGCAAATACATATGAATAGAATATGGATAAAATTAATTAACATCTGTGCTATCTATTTATGTCAAGGAAAATCTGCTATGATCATCTACATACAAACTACGGAAAAACACGCCTAGTAGTTCTTACGTAGAGGGTGCTTAATTGGTCAAAAAGCAGCCTGGGATTTCTAATCCACAATTCCTTTTATGCGGGTTTTTACTGTACTTCAATACTCATATCAGTTTGGGACACTTCTGATTAAAGTAAATCAACTCTACAACTACAAAACTCATCAGAAATTTTTGGTGGCAAAAGTGTCCTATAATTTAAGGAAAAACCAGTCAGCCCAGGAGCTTGTTAGCTTCTTTAAAAGAATGAGTTTAGCTGATCCTTACAATAAGTATAATCTAGGCTGCAATAAGTATATCTATTGTTCAAACGTGTTTTCATCATTTAGGTACCTAGTAGAAAGCACTGTAGGAAAATCTGAATTAGAAATACGATTTTCGTACAATACATCAAGTCTTCCTAGTTCATTGTTTCATTCTGACATATCAAGTGGCAGTTCTAATTTCTGCACGTGGTACACAGATATAACCTTAAACCATTATGCACTCAAATCATAGGCATGGAACACTTGAGTGGCACATGACAGGCTCTCGGCCATGACAATCTGCCACGAACGGGAATCAAACTGCCAAGCCGCTCAGTATATAAGAAACGAAAAAATGAACCCGAAAGGATACTGGAAGGATCGATGTATCATACGAAAGTCTTATTTTTCATTCAGAGTTTCCTAAAGCCGTGGCAGATAGATGATCTGTACAGTGTGCCAAAAAAACTATTTGCTCCGTTTTGTACAGCTGATGTGGATAAGCTGTGACTTCATTTGTCCCGTTTCTAATACTGTTGTTGTGAAGAGGCATCGACTTAGAATGTGAGATCTTGGTTGCGTAAACACTGCAACCAATCGCTTCCTTATGGTACAACATAGTCAAAGTTAGAGGTTGCTAACACCTAACCTTCGGTAGGAGTCTCGAAATGGAATCATCTTACCATGCTTATTTCGGGGCGAGCAAAACTCAGGGAATAAAAATAAAAACCATACATCAAACATAATTATTTTCTATTTTTGCTATTAACTTTTAATCAAGTATAATGATTATTTACCTTGCCCTCTGCTCGACGGCTTTGGGACAGGTGGCGATACAGATCTCGTTGGAAGAGGCACATCGCCGGTTAATGGCCTAGACCGGTTACTAGCTTTAGAGTCTGGAGTCCTTGGAATTTTTTGCTTGGATTGAAATGGATCCAATCTGAAAATAGAATAAAATAACAATTACGAAAGAGATAAATCTATGATAATATTGTCTTTTTAGATGGATGTGTTATCATTTCTCATTTCAAGAAATATCCTGGGTCACATTCGCTCTCTTTGATAAATTGCCGCTTCTTGATTGTATTTGACAACTCACTCTCAAATGTACCTTACCAGTGGAAACAACCATTCGTATAGGCTACCATTCACAAGGGTTGGAAAATTTCCGTCTTAATGTGATTCATTTCATACGATTCGTGATTAAGAAAATGTGATTAAGAAGATGTAATGTATGAAATGTAAAGTCGCACTCTGATGAGAACGTAGGTTCGAAAGGCCTCAGTGTGCCAAAATTCTGTCTTTTTCTTTGCGTCCGCCTTCTCTATAGTATCAAAGTGTGATTAAGAAGATGTTATTTGTGAACAGGGTGCTTAAAAAAAGCCCTTCACGGAGCATGAATGTAATGGATAATCTGCAGAAGACGTCTTGTTGGAAGTGAATCACATCAATTCAGATAAAGTTTTGCCTAACAGGAGGCAAGAACGATTTCAACACAAGGAAACGTAAAAACCAGCATAGGCGCAGACTTGCCCCAAGTCTATTTCGTCAATGAAAAAATTGGGAAAGGCAAGCAGACTTATTACAGATGACGAAGTAGACTTGGGGCAAGCCTAGCACAGGAGAAGCTGCAGACAAAGAACTGCTGGGCTGATCTTCGGTTAGTTAAGTCAATTAAGCATCCTATTAATGTCTGTTACAGACAATAACATACTTTTAGGAGGTTTTACTTTAACGACTGAAGAAGAATGCCAAAATAAGTCATAAAGAAATGGAAAGGATATGCTCGGATTTCTTCGGAATCGAGGAGGGTGGTGGTGATAAACGAAGATTAATCCACTTCTTATCTCTCATATTGGCGAGAAGAGGGCTGGGGGAGGGTAAATCATCCCCAAGAAAGTGTACGTGATCACTGAAACATTTTGTGATTACCGTCTAATTACTTTGTGATTAATTTTCATGGTTAGGCGAAGTGATAAATCAGCTGAAGTTTTGCACGAGTTATTTTGCGTCACCGCAAACCTCACCTTGCATCTAATGACTAATGTCAAACATTAAAATTTCAACGATTTCACCATATACAGCAGGCTTCTTATCATTCTCATTATCTTATTTGGCATTACGGTTTTGGTGCTTATTACGTCTTGCACCAATCCAAAGTTTCCTATAAGACACTTCTCAACTAAGAGACAAATCGAGACAAATGAAGACAAATGTAGGAGATCTTTTCAGAACAAAAGGATTTTTGTGGACTTGTAATGGACTTTTTTTAAACCAAAAGGATTTTTGCTGATTGCCCCTCGAGACAAATGACATAAAACGAAGAAGAAAACAATGATTGCCCAACCGTCTGCAAGTGCAAGGAATGAAAAAATATTCTATTCCTTCCTTTGAATATTCTTATCAGTTCATCAATTTTTTTCAAAATAGATTCCACAAAATGAACATTCGAGACTACGAACAACAGTATACTTTACAACAGTTTTGGTAAAAAAAATTCGTGACTCAAGACTTTAGTGAAAAATATTCACAAATTCTGCGTCACGCATAACTCTCAACACCTAAACTCCGGAATAGTAATGACCACCAAATAAATTCCTACATGTTTATTTTGCTTGAAAATAGAAACTAGCTTGTGGCTAGATAAAATTGCCTCATAAAATAGTCATGACAAAGATGGAAACACAGTAGACAATAAATGTAAAATGTAAAATACTGATGTTTTTTATGATGAAATTGACAATTTTGGACTTAAAAAATTTAGCATTAATTTGGGGGAAAATTTTGTTTATCCAACCTTTGAAACTGCATGAAAAACTATTCACCAAACCTTTTTATGTTAGAAAATTTCTTTCACCCAACCCACTTCTCTTCGGTACCAACCCCTCTGTAAATAATGAACGGTCCCTTGGTCCTTATTTTCATTTACCATTGCATTTCAAATCTGAAACGCTTGAGAAAAATTTGTTTCACCAAAATTGTGTAATCTTAAAAATCAACCACAAAAAAATGATAATAAAACACAAACTTACGATCCATGATTTCCAAACAAATCATTTAACAATTCCTCTTTTATCGATTCATACTCCGAGGGTTCTATATCTCCTGTTTCATCCATGACTAACACGAAATCGCGAATAAACTTACTAAATCAACAACGTTCCTGCGATCATGTGCTGTTCAAAGCATTAAATTGTGACTTGGAATTGATAAGTATCTCTTTTCTCCGCTCTGTTGAATCTCAAACAATAAATTGAATGAGGAATACTGAAATATCATTTAAATTCTAAAGCTTATTATGAGTATTTCATTGTGTGCGGTAAAAGTATTTCTCTGATGAGAAAAGACAAGACAGCAAAATGCCAATCTCATATTTGCACGTAATGTAATCAGTACCCCCGGCCACCGATGTGCACTTGGCACGGATCCTTCTGAAAGAGTCTCGATTCATTACTAAAATTTTAACTTACTTCCAGTGCTTACAAAATACGCTTATTTTGAGCCCTATCAGCCAATGAAAATAAGTATTTTCTTCGAAGTTTTCTGTTAAACATGAAATCTGAAAGTGATGGTAGTGAATGTCGAGGGGAACCACTTAGTTCAAACAAGACCAGTGACCACGGAGAATGGAAGTCACTGAAAATGCTTCACAACACACCAAGGTACTTTGATGTGAGAGAAGAAGCGGAAAAGTGGATTCATCCCAAGACGCTAAGCAGGGGCGTCGCCAGCCCGAAAAAACTGGGGTGGACAAGGGAAGCCCCCAGAAAAATTTTTCGTGACCACGCCCTTTAGACTCTTGGGAAACGTGGGAAACGCTCTCTGAAGCATTTCTGAACTATTTAGAAAATTTTGTAGAAGCAGCTTTGTCAAGCAGCATTTTTCGTAACAGTGGGCATTTTTTCATAAAAAATCGAATAGTGAAGCACAACACGATATAATCCATGTAACTATTTACGAGGAAGGAAGAGATATGAATTGAAATCGAAATCAGTTCTCAAAAAAGGCTGATAGTGGGAACAATCACAGTTAATGTAGGTTTACTACCATCAGATCTGCGTAAATAAGAAACTTTGATATCAGTATCAGTTTATCATTCACTGAAGTTATCACTGACTTATCAAATTTTCACTTACTTCTCAGTGTCGAAGTAATTTACTTTAATTTACAAAGCAAGTTTCCAATTTCTACTGGTTTTAAATGGTTCAAGTAGGCTGTCCAATTCAATCTTATTTGCAATATCTCTTTCAATGCTAACTTTAATGAGATGTTCCAAGCGTTCGTCTGACATTGAAGCACGCAGGTTTGTATTTATTATCTTAACTTTACTGTGTGCCCCTGGCAAGATGCTACTGTTGCCGGCATGTGGCAATGATCCTGAAAACTTCGAATAAACCAGGGAATGAATTAATGAAATGAATGTTCTGAGAGAAGGAAATGAATGTTCTGAGTGAGTGAAAATCAACCCCCCCCAAAGTTTTTTCAACGGATTTCGAGAAATTAGAAAATCGAACTCTGGGAAAACTGGGGTGGACATGTCCACCCCAGTCCACCCCGTGGCGACGCCACTGACGCTAAGGTTTCTGCAATGAAAATGTTTTGTAGGAAAATAAGCAAAAATCAGCACGCAAAACATGTCAATGAAGGTCTCGAAAATTTAGGGGTAAATATCTCCATGAAAATCTCGAAGTCCTTTATCAAGTACCTTGCATTCATGAAAAGTCCCCCCAAAAAACTCTCCCAGGGGGGGGCACTTGTGAAAATTTTGATAGGGATGCTCGTGTCATTTTTTTGGGTTTGAAATTTACGAAAATGTCATTTCTTTTTGGTTTCGCTAAGTTGGCGTCATTTTTGTGGGGTTGAAAAAATTGCCGTCATTTTTTTGGGTTAATTGAAAATTTGCGTCATTTTTTTGGGTTACTGAACTTTGTAATTAGAAAATTATGATCTCAATCAATTAATGGAAGTGCTATAGGTTGTTGAATAATTCTTTCTTCCCAATTATGCTGAATCAGAAGTTTACCTACTCTATGTGTCAATTCAGTGATATAGTTTTTAGAAAGAATAGTTGGTTATTAACTAACATATGAAGATTTAGACAAATCATAAGAGTTGCTGTGATGGTCTCCAAATTCAATATCAGTTTTACTATCTTGTACAGAATTATAAGGTGCAATTTTCTCAATTTAACTTGTTGTACAAAAAGGATAGCTATGGGGGCTCGAGAATAATTCCGTCATTTTTTTGGGTTTGAAAATCTTGGGCCTGTCATTTTTTTGGGTAGATTGAAAATCTGCCCAAATGAGCATCCTTATCTTAGATGTTATAGAGTGCCCCCCCTGGGAAAACTCTTTTTTGATACCTCACTCGAAAAAGATCATTTCTGGATAAAGAACGACTCTCTTCCACAGCCTAAGGGAGCGGTAATAAAGTATCTGCTATATGGGTTTGGATGATTTTCCAAAAATCCAGCAAAAAAATTAATGGCCCCATCCCAGATTCCTATTCACTTATTTATGGCCCAATAGCAAGAACTAGGATATTTTTCATGACCCCATAAAATAATTCAGTTTTTAGAATTCAGGCTCGATGAGTTTACAGGCAGTGTAATTTCAGAATTATAACTTAATAATAAAGCACTGGTTAGCCACTGAACTAAACAAGAGAAGGACAAGAAAAGAAATGAAGAAATGAACAGAAAAGCAAATGTCAAGTGGGAAAAAGTAACAGAAAACAATTTTTGCAGCATTTGCAGCCATTGCTAAACTTCAGAAATAACATTTTATGATAAAACTTTTATGGCCCCATGAAATACATCTGGTTATTTTCATAGCCCCAAAAAGTCATGGCAGAATTTTTCATGGCCCATCCAAATATCGTCCACCCCCATATAGCAGATACTTTATGACTGCTCCCTAACCGTAAAACAGAGCCTCTCTGCACGGGAGTAATACAGTTGCATAAATTCGAAAAAAGAAAAACGTTTAAGGCAGCTACTATTGAAACAAAACGGAATTTCCGTTGGACTTGTCCAAGTCCCACTTTCTTTTATCAGTCGACTGAGATAAAAAGTGCCGTGAGGGAACAGAGAATGAGTTGCGGCGGAGAAGGAGAGAGGAAAGTTTCCTTCTCCATTCCCCCGCAGCACTTTTATCTCAGTCAAATGATAAAAGAAAGAAGAAAGTGAGACTTCGACAAGTCCAAATTTCCGTAGTCATGAACCAAACAACACGTACACGGGAAATATATTGACAGTTATACGAAGAATGCTGCGGCTGGAACGGAAGAGCCATAGCTTGGTAGCCTGCATGCAGAGTGTAGTAACTTTGGTCCCGGTTACAAGAGCGGGGAGGGGGGGGGGTATAAATTGCCGGTAGAACAATAGTTAGGGTATGACAGGGTAAAGTGAACTATTTTGGAGGTTTTTCAAGAATACCTAAAAGAGACTGCAGCAGAGGGCAAACTTTTTAACGTTGTTTTGACATTATGTCTTTGGGTAAGTTTATCCAGCAAAAATAAGTTTCGAATTTTTTTCACTGTCTTGCAGACAACTTCGCCTAGTTCACTTTCCCCGACACGGGGTAAAATGAACTACTTAGCAAATTTTTCAATAAAACCAATCAAATACCTGGCGAACCTGAAATTGGGATTCATTTTGCGACTCTAAGCAGTCCCTTGCACGCCAAAGCCAAAAAATTCAAAAAAATTCCGCAAGACAGGCATTTAAAAAGTGAAGTGGTGGCCTATGTTGAGAAGAATCTTTGCAGAGTCAAAATATTTACCAAAAACTATTTTAGGTCATAAATTCGAGTCATATTGTGTGATCAGAGTACAAATCGATGAACAATCATGGGAATACACTTAGGAAGAAGTTATATAGCATATAGATTCCATTTCACAACGGGGAGAAACACTTTTTTCAAGGTAGTTCACTTTACACCCCGAAACTTCTCCCAGAAGTAAAACCAAAACTATAAAAAATCTTACGCAGTTATCAATACTGCAAGCTCGTGGTGATGACCATCTATCTTTCCTGTATCGATAGATATCCTTGTTTCATCAAATCATACAGAATTCTTGGATCTGTAACTGCATTTGTAAATGAAGGTCAAACCTCGACAGTCCAATTTCAGGAGGGTGTTAGAGCAGCCTGTAGGCTGTATTAGAATATTTTTCTGCATCTTCAGAACACAACCTGGCACAGCAAGTTTTGATTTTCTGAAATTTTAAATATGAACGAAATGAGAATTAATGGGATCCTTTTCATCCGACTTCATGTTCACATGAGCAAATAAAAGATCCTAGGTAGTTCACTATACCCCGTAGTTCATAGCCTGCGCGCAGACTTTGGGTCTATTGGGGAGGAAATTCTTTCCTCTCCTCCCCAGTGGACCCAAAGTCTGCGCGCAGGCTAGTAGTTCACTTTACCACGTCTTACCCTACTGTACACTAGCAGACGGTCTGCTGCAGACGGACAAATCACAAGTGATCTAGTGATCTTGTGTGAAAACAAACGGATTCAATTCACTGTTCAGCGTACACGATATCTGAGTTTGCTCGTCAATGCGGATGCCTTTTGGGAGACGATTTGTTACTCTTCAGGAAAAGTCGTAAAAGGTCCCACTTAAGGGAACTCTGGTCCTCCGCTCAAGTGAACAGTGAGATAACGTTTCAGAAAATCACTCTCTTCAGAAAGCATTTAACTTTTCCAGCATAATTCGGCCTGTCGAAAAACGAGAAAAGGCAATCGATGTATGCATTAACCGCAATGTTTCCGTTAACGCTGTCTTCGCAAATCCTAGCTCAAACATCTTTGTTGATTTTAGAAAAGATGATTTATCTCCAAAACTACAGGGTGTCTTAAAAAAATTGTTCGACGTTTGATTAAATATTGAAAATTAAGGACAACATGAACAGGCTCATGGAAAGATAACCAAGTTCCTAAGATTATGAAATAATTTTAGAGACTAAAATCGTGCAAATCGGTTGAAAATTCACTGAGTTACGAGCTCTCGAAGATAAAAAATATGCGATTGCTGAAACCAGAGACCCCCCCCCCCCAGATTACTTGTGTTGCAAAAAGCTCGAAGATGGAGTTAAGAGAAGCTCATCCAATGTCTTACCTCTCGTTGATATCAGAGCAAACCAAATAGGACTTCTAAAGTAAATCATTTCTTGCGATCATTCTCAAAATTTCCTTCACATTACGTAAGTCCAAAAACAGTGGTTCAAAACAAAACCGGTGAGAGACTGAATCTATACCTGTTTGAATCCCACTTGGTTCGCCCTCAAACAATTGAGAAATAACAGAAACGACGGCCTGTGGGACTTTTACCAAAAATGCCATTTTGAGGCCTCTGGTTTCAGCTTTCGCACAAACTTGAACTTCAAAAGCTTGCAACCACATGATTTTTTGTCGGATTTGCAAGATTCTTGTGTCAAAAATTAATTTAAAATCTCAGGAAATGGGTGACTTGACCAAAGGTCTATTGAGCGTATCGTTATTTTTTTGTATTTAATCAAACGTCGAACAACTTTTTTGAGACACCCTGTACACGAAAATTTTTCATTCTCCCCAGCCCCATCCCTAGATAGGAAGATAATCTGGCTACAACGTTGCCAAATTTGATTGAAAAGCTTGGTTAGATTTCCTGCAATCGAACTTTATGTTTCTGTTTACTTTTCGACAGCGAAAAAGAGTAACCTCCTTGGTCAACAGGTTACCATGCTACGCTGTGCAGCATGCCTGCAAAAGCCAAGGCTTTAAATAACATTCAGAAATATTTCCATCTATTGCCAATATCTTACCTGTTCATAAACAAAATTATGTACATGTGTGTATCATCTATGCATGTATGTATGTATGAATGTGATAAAATAGAAGACAATATATTGTACCCCCATGCAATACAACAGCAACTTGAATATGGCTCTGCTTACAAAAACAGCTAAAGTAATGATACTCTTAAGGTACTCAAAGGCAAACTAGCTTTCAAAGGTGGATGAAAGTCATGATTAAATATGAATCCGAAATCCTATTTGGATACTAGTCACAATAGTCAGTACATATTCACAAAGTGGTACTGCGGATAAAGTGATAATTGTTGGGAAACTAAAAAATAAGTCTGCACAAAATCTGGTGAACTGAAATTAGTGCTTGGACGTTGATGGGATTAGATGTAGAAGATTGTAGAGAGGCACCAACAACTAGAGATCATAAGGCACATGCCACGACGAGTTTCGAGGTTCAGACGCTTGTTTAATACAACGATTTCTTTTACGTCAGGATAGTGAAAAACCAAGCTCTAGACCACGTTGGTTACCGGGTGTCCAGTCTAAATAAAGCACAGTCTCTCTGTTAGGAAAGAGGTGAATGATTAACATTACACACAGTCAACTTTCAGTTTCCGTTGGGTCCTCCTTCTCTCGCTATCTTAATGCAATTATAAGCTGATTTTGTGCCGCAAAGCTTATGCGCTCAGATGACTTATGCAACACATTTGGTGAGCTGTGAAATAAAAAGTAAGTGGTCGATATTCAAAATAGAAATGTTAATGAAAAATTCAAAGGCTAACTTAGATGTAGAAGTATTGTTTTGAAAAATCACTTATTTTTAAAGTGACTCAACTTAGGCCCCATTCACACTTCTCCGTTTTTGTTAGTATCCGTTTTCGTTGCATCGAAGCTACCGTTCACACTGCTCCGTTTCTGTACAAAAACGGAGAGAAAAACCTCCGTTTTTGTGCGTTCACACTGATCTGGCCGATAACAAAAACGCAGCGAAAAACATCCGTTTTTGTGCGTTCACGTTACTCCGTTTTCGTGAAGCTCATTGTTGGATATTGGAGCGTTTTCAAAAACCTCCGTTTTTGTGCGTTCACATTGATCAAATGCGTTTTCAAAAACCTCCGTTTTTGTGGATATCCACTTTTGACAGCGTTTTCGAAAACCTCTGTTTTTTTTGGCGTTTTTGTGCGGATCAGTGTGAACACTTTCACAAAAACGGAGGTCCCGTTCACACTACTCCGTTTTTGTACAAAAACGAAGAGAAAAACCTCCGTTTTGTGAAAGTGTTCACACTGATCCGCACAAAAACGCCACAAAAACAGAGGTTTTCGAAAACGCTGTCAAAAGTGGATATCCACAAAAACGGAGGTTTTTGAAAACGCATTTGATCAATGTGAACGCACAAAAACGGAGGTTTTTGAAAACGCTCCAATATCCAACAATGAGCTTCACAAAAACGGACTAATGTGAACGCACAAAAGGGATGCTTTTCTCTGCGTTTTTGTTATCGGCCAGATCAGTGTGAACGCACAAAAACGGAGGTTTTTCTCTCCGTTTTTGTACAGAAACGGAGCAGTGTGAACGGTAGCTTCGATGCAACGAAAACGGATACTAACAAAAACGGAGCAACTGGGTTGATCTAAATAGAACTTATCGTATTTAATCTTCTCGATCGATGAAAACCAAAAGGAAGATAAGTGGCGTGGCGCACGTCATTCTTTGTGCTATGTTAGGCTATATTCCTATATCCCAACTTCATTTTTTCATTTCATTTTAAATTTTGCAGTTACCACACCCATAACCATCACCACAGTTACCCCATCAGTCAAGAAAGACAGCTTTTCAGGGGGCAGTGCATAAAATCCAGAAAAGATACGTTATATAATGTTAATTTCTCCATCCTCGTCCATCAGTGAATAAAAGGGTGGGTGAAGCAAAGAAATCGAGCTTGTGACAACATCAGCAAAGCCGTTATTATCAAAATAGGCGAGAGGTGATTACAATCTGCAATCTAACTAATACATTTCTACAGTCATCTGAAAAGGAAAGAAATCTGTAAGAAATGGAGGCAAAGAAACAAGACTTTGAATCAGCACACTAAGGCCTTTCGAACTTATGTTCTCTTCAGAGTGTGACTTACTGTTAGTAAAAATGTTAGTCACACTCTGAAGAGAACATAAGTTCGAAAGGCCTTAGTGTGCTGATTCAAAGTCTTGTTTCTTTGCCTCCATTTCTTACAGATTTTTTGTATTTTACCTACCAAATGAAAAGGAAAGATGGGTTAGTGTAAGTGGGGGTTAGGAAGTGCAACTGCGGCAGTCAGAGAGACCTTGCTCGATGCACCATGCTCGAAAGTTGGTACTTCCCTCGCTAGGGTAATCATAGACTATGGTCTGCTACTTCACAATGTAATCACAGACAGTCTACTACTTTCCCTATTGAGGTTTCCTCGCCTGGGTAATCATAGACTATGGTTTGCTACTTCACAATGTAATCACAAACAATCTACTACTTTCCCTATTGAGGTAGTCCCAACACCTCGTTCTCTGAGGGTAATCATAAGCCACAAGCAGGTACTTTCCTCGTCAGGTAATCCCCGCGACCTACTACTTCCCCTCTCGAGGTATATGTTTTATTGTTAAGGTCCATCGAACAGGTCCATGAAATTTATATCTGGAGCCGTTGGAGAAGGTTTTTTAAATCCTTCCGCCACAGTTACACTTGTGTAACCCCCAACGGCGACGCACGAGGCTCCTTTCTCTTTGTTTTACTTGTCTTCCAAGGTTGGCTCATTGCCACACTACAAGTGGTTTTTTTTTTCGTTCTTGAGTATATGTATTTTGTTTCACAAGAAACTAAGAACTGAAGCCAGTCTGATAGATTCTAAAACTCTCTAAATTGTTAGTGCACGTTCTTTTCAGTTTCTTCATATCTAAGGTGCTTCATATCTAATCCCAGCATGCCCACCTGAAAAGTCAAAACAAGCCTTTTCCCATGTTTTGACATCACTCAAGCAGCTTCTGATTAATTAATACAGGAAAAAACTAATCTAGTAAAATACTATAGTAAAGTACAAGAATGATTTCGTAATATCCTCTCAACTCACATTCTCCCAGCACTGGAGTTTCTTAACTTTGGCGATTGGAAAATTACTGTTTTTTTTTTAATTTCCAAAGAATTTTCGGTGATAATTCTACACATAATGAACATCTGGGCCATATTTTGGATATTTATAATACGTTTCCTGAAATTCCTCTTCTTTGGCAAAGCTTTCTCCGCAACAGAACATATAATTCTGCAAATTGTCGGAAAATGATCCCCATTCCGTAACTCTTTGAAAATGACCCCTTTATGACCGGTCCCCTTACCACAAAATACTAAAATACTTTCAAGTCTGTTCCCTTGATGATATTTTAGTTGTCGCTCCAAACCCTGATTGATACAAGTAGCTACTAGCCCTGACTTGGGCTAATTTGCTCTTTAGGCTCCCTGGTTTCTATGGGAGGGGGAGTACCTCACTGTGACCACATTGGGCCTGTATCTGGACTGTCATGGAATGGCGTATTTTGAACGCCACATGATATTAAGAATTTCGAAAACTTTCGTGGATATTAGAAAAGTTTAGCCCGCCATGTGTATCAGTTTGGTCAATTTTGAAAAATAAATGTTTTTTCCTGCTACAACTTGCCAGGCACTGTTGTTGTAACAGTTGTTGTTGGTCTTGTTGCTACTACAAAATGTCGTTATGTCTCTCGACTTTCTTGTGTTGCAAGCAACATGTACAGATGTTTTAGTTGCTTTATGCAGGAAATCGTGAATATTTGCCAACTAGTAAGAAAACCTTAACGTACAAAATTATATCGGAATCAAGATAAGAACAGACCGATACTAAATGCGGAATTTGGCCTACCCATATGAGCGTTACTTCCAGTATGACTCAACGAGGTACCCCTCCCCTGCGTACTTTTTTATAATAGAGTACTAAATACACAGGTTGCATTATTAGCACTATGAGTTCGTGTTATTCCGCCAAACAGCCAGAATAGCATGTGAAACAGCTCTGCCATCCACTGCCCAATTGTATTCTGGTTGCTTTCATGCAATTCAGGTCTCGTTTCAATGCGACTTTCCTACCCTTTTGGCTGCATTCGATGGGAAACCTATAAAGATAAAAGGCTTAGGTAGTAGTCAGTCTGTAGCGTTAACTTTTTATGTTTCGTGTCTATTTGAATTTGCTGAATTTGCTACAAGCGGGCAAAGTCTGATGTATGCTGAGTAAACTGAGGTACACTGTTGCAGCTACGATGGTTATATGTTTGCAGGAGATCACCAACAACAACTGGCTAAAATTCAAAACATTTCTTAAATCTATTCTTCAAAGGTTCGCTCCTTTACCCAATCAGTCATGGGCATGTTGCCTTTACGCAGGCTTAGATGAAACTGTTTCTTTTCTTTTTGAATTTTCAAACCAACGGGCAGTAAGTTAGATTTCAAGAAAAGTGGTCCTATCCAATTAGATTTAGTAAAACTAATTGCTTGATAATTTAGGCGACAGGTATATAATTTTCCGAACGATGTACGCGACTCCTGAAACCAAAGGAATTTTTTTGGGGATCTTCAATATATCTTTCCCGAAAACAAAGTATTTTCCAAACAAAAGTGTACAGATTTTACGGAATTAATGCACCCTTCGAATTTGGCTACATGGCAATTAATATATGATAAGAATAAGATGAAACACTTAGCTTTCGATTCTCTTTGAATTCTGTGAATGAGCGAATGAATTGCCAAATCACACTCCATACACTGACAAGATCCAGTATACTCCACGTAATAAGTCAATCCATGGTCAATCATTTTGAAGTTATGGTGTAAGTCCAACTCTCGAAGAGCATCTTGCTGTCTCTTGCTTCCAATTTATTGGGTCCAACAGCTGGTAGTCCGTGTGTCGCTCAGTTATGCTAGTTCTTCTTCTTTTCTGTCTCAGATTGAATCTTATAGTCTTTGGAAGCATCTTGTCTTGAAGAGTCCCTCTGCCCTGCGAAATCCTAACTGCACTTTTTGAACAAAGGCCACTGTTGCGATCGAGCTTTTAGACGAATTTGCAACACACATTTATTCTTCATGTAGCAAGACTTTTCCCTGATAGTGAGCCAGTGGAGTCTCTCAAACATCCAAGCTGCGAAGGCAGAGTAAGTGAGAAGCTGCTGGCACGAATTCTTGCTTGATTGGCTAAGTTCCTTTTAAAACTTTCTTTTGAATTTTCTCTTCGGACAGACTTTCGTCCCAGTCTCAAATATAACTTTGAAGGTATAGAGGGCGTACGGCTATTTCATACATTTCTGAGTTATAAATTTTGGTGTCCTCTGATTGGCTCATCGAGGTGACACTTATTTTAATCTAACTTTGGCGGGAAAGGGTGTACCCTTTGTTCTCGTGAGTTTGACCTAAGATAATTACCATCTGAGTTTGAATAAAACAACATTTTGATCTCTTGACATGGACTAATTAGTCCGCCATGACTAAGGTTAGGTGTTGATTTCCTAAGCAGCTAATTCCTATACACCACTTCGATTAACAGCCTCGTTTTGGAAATTATTCAAAATTCGTTCATATGAAATTTTGGCGGCCAAATTCGGATTTAGCACCCAAACTTTAGTCTAACCACAAGTTTTCATGTTGCTAGCAGTCGTGGTGTTCACTTTATGGTGACGTAAAGTTTGGAAATCTATGAAGGATTTGACCGTGAAAATGACTCGGGGTGTAAAGTTTCACCCCGAGCGATTTTTGACGGTCAAATCCCTTATAAATCTTTCAACTTTACATTGTCATAAAATCAAGATCACAAATGCCAGCAGGTTAAAAACACGTAACTAGACTAATGTTTGAGTGCTGAATCCGAATCTGGGCTCGAAATTTTCATAAGAACAATAGGAAGGAATTTTGACAAATTTCTAAAAAAACGAGGTTGCTTAATCGAAGTGGTGTATTGCAGAGCTGCTATTTGTTTAACTAACCCAAGAGGGTCTTTGCTAACTGGATAAAGAGTTCCCGCAACAGCAAGCAAAACTTTGCAATGGCCGTCCACTTAATCATTTCACTCCTCTGTTCAACTAATGTGTGAGACGCGATGACGAACGCTGTTGGATTAAAGCCTGCGGTGGTGAAATTAACCCCACGAAAGTTTCACTTTAGTGCTGCATAAAACACTATCCTAGTTAATTACAGTAATGAATAAATAATAAAGAAACAGCAAAATGAATAATTTTAAAGCGTCTTTAAATGATTTGAAGAGGATGCCTGCTTGACTCCTTAATCTAAGTGGTTCCAGACTCCAGCACCACGATATGAGAAAGCTCACTGACAATTACATGTTTTCATGAGTGGGACTTGGAGATCAGTTGCATTGTTTCTCAAATTTTTCCTACTGCATGCCGACTTTTTTGTAAAAATTTCTGACAGGTAGTCTGGAGCGAGGTCATTTATTGAGTTGTAAACCATGCAAGCTGTCTCGATTTTCATCATATCCGTTACGGTAGGACAACCCCCGGGGGGGGGGGTAACATAACATGTTGAGGGTACGGGTATGTGCCGCCCATATGGGTGGGTTTTTGGGTCCAAAATTCTCTAAACATGGGTCCCTTTTCGGCAGATTTTCCTTAAACATGGGTTGGCTTTCCGGAAATTGGCAAAAAATTGTCAAAAATGGGTAGTTTTCCGTCAAAATTCATCATAAAAGTGGGTATTGAGGCAACTGCCGGTAATTAGAAGAGGGTAGCTTTCTGAAAACCGGGCGGCAGACCCCCGTCCATCTGCAAGTCATGTACCCCCCCCCCCGGGAGGACAACTTAGAATCTTCATCAAGGCACTAGCGAAAGAATCATAAATACTGTTGGTCACAATTCAAGCTGCATGGTTTTGAAGTTTTTGCGGCACATGTAACTGAGAACCCCCGCATGCCCCGGACTGAACAGCAGTAGCGGAGTTGCGGCTCAACGATACCAAGATACCTTTTACAGAGAGTGTCCTGTGACAGTAACTTCTTGGCATATTAAATGAATCCACTTGCATAAGAAAACTTAGATCGGACAAACTGGGTATGTTTGTCCCAAGCTTGATGTTTATCGATCTGCACATCTAAATATTTGAAGTAATCGACCATCTCGACTTCGGAGCCACCAAAGAAAAAGAGGGAGGTTCCATTAGTTCTTAAGGTTGGAGCGAGATCCAATAACCATCGCATGTGTCTTCAGGACATTCAATGACAGTCTATTGCCTTGGAGCCATTTCCGTAAAGAATCAAGTTATTTAATAAGCGTCACATTGCGATAGTGACACTTCTCGCAGCAAAGGAGATGCCGGTATTGTTAGGCATAAATGGTCAACTGGCAGCTCTCTAGACAAAACGGAAGATCATTGATATAGACTGTAGAAAGAAGGGGTCCAAAACAAGATTACTGAGGTACATCACAGTGTTTTTCTTCCATTCGTGAAGAAACACCATTGACCTTGCATAACTGCCGTCTGTCTTGGAGATATGAAGCAAACCAGGCAAGCTCGTTACCAGAAACTCCGTATTTCTGTATCTTTCTCGGCAGGATATCATGATCAACAGTATCAAACGCTTTCTTTACGTCAATAAAAACCGATGCAGTGTATTTCCCCGTATCCATTTTTTTAAACCAGTCGTTAGTGCAGGACAGGAGACTTGTTACTACAGAGTAGAGGTGTCTAAAAGCGGACTGTTTAGAAAACAAGTGTTTGTTTGTGTCCAGGTATATATAGAGTTGGTTAGAGATCAATTCTTCAAAACTTCTCGAAAGTTTGAAGATAGAGGCAACCCTAGCAAATCTTGGAAAACACCTGTAGCAACTGATCGATTAAACATGTCACAAAGGGAGTCAGAAATAACTGGGAGACCGATCTTCAAAAAGTGATTGGCTATGCAGTCAGTGCCAAAACCCATAGAGGTTTTGAATTTCCCCAAGACACTGGCGACCTGGTTTGAATTTACAGGTTGAAATAGAGACCGTGTTCCTTCTGGATTTACGGAATATTTGCCCACAAGAAGCGGGTTCTGCGTGGCAAGAATTTTCTTACTAAGGTCTTGACAGATGTTACAAAAATAAGTGTTCATATGTCCTGCGATAGCTTCATGATTTGATATTTCTTTCCCATCAACATCAAGATACGTAATTTGCGTGGTTTTTTATTTTTTGTTTAGTACCAAATTTATCTTCGTTCATTTACTTCAAGAGCCAGAAATTACGAAAATGATGGTAAGGGCTTTGCATGCGAACGAGAATTCCATGTTCGATTCTGGTCTATGATTTACTTACCATTAAAAAATAAATTAAACACAACCGTATGCTTCAAAAATAGAATTTAAACGTCAGTGGCAAGTAAATCATGGACCAAAATGGAATGTGGAATTCTCCTTCTCACACAAGGCTTTGACCAGCATTTTCCAAATTTTGGGCCTAAAAGATGAGTGATCTCACTAAACAATTTATTAAACAAATGTTGCTTGCACGAATTGTTGAAACAGCTGACACAATGCTGACATGCATGTAACCTGTTCGAGAATTTGATTGGTTAAGAGCCGGCTGTTTTAAACTGATCACACAGAAACAAGAGCCTCGTTGTCGAAGCCAGACCAGCAATGACGGAATGGTGGCAAAGCAAGATGCGACCATGCAAGTGTCTTTGATGTTTGGCTATGACTGTGACGAAACGCAGTTCATTATAGAACATTTTACAGCAGGAGAGAGAAGGAGGGATTGGGAGGCAGTTTCAAGCTATTTAAATCATCGCTACTGACACCGTAGGCGGACAGAAGTGGTGGACTCGGGGTGGGTAGCGATTCGAAAGCAAAGTCAGTGCCTTAGCCTACACAACTAACTGGTCGTATAAAAACACGACAAAAGAAGATCACAAGTCTCCCAGAGACCATGTTGAAGTCTCCTACTTACATGGATAAACAGCCTCTAACTTTTTTGACTTACCCGATATATTTTCATCGCGGGAGATTATTTGCTGCAATTGTAGCTACTTCGTTGCAAAAACTGATACTAGCAATCACGTGCGTATTCAAAAATCTCCCTTTTCTTGGTAAAATAACGAGAAGGGGTGGCCAAAAGCGAACCAACTCGATTCACTATGATTTTTATTCAAAATTACAGCTGTTTGGGTAGGGACCTCAGATTCACTCCAGTGTTCCTCCAACAAAGAAAGAAACAAGCAACATTTAAAGAAGTTTTCATCACTTACTTCTTGCTTTGATTCGATGTTGGCCTATTTCCTGGTGGTGGCATCTGTCAAAGATAAAAAAGCATAATTCACTAGTTTGTTGTACCAGGTGACAAAAAAAGGTCAATAGTTTTTAAAACGTTTCCAAGCCTGTAATTTGTGGGTAACATGTAAGCTTAAATGAAACAATCTAATTGGCTAAAATTAACCATACTTTCCTCGATTTACGTGTGATTTATAAGAAAGTGCTTTATCTCAGCAGCGTTCAAAAGGCTCCAACTTCAGTATCAAATTTTCCAAAGTTTACGCTTCCACTCTAGATGCGCATCAATGAAAATGAAAATTAACGGGGCTAAAGAAGATTAATTGGACACATCGGGAATAAAACAAGACAGTTTTTAAAATCATTGCTTTGACATTCGGGGTGCAGCATATTTTCAAACACCGGGCCTTTTTATTGACTCACCCGGTATAACGATGGTTTAGAGGAACGAACAATAAAATGATGTAAAGTTGAAATAAAAGATTTACCAGAATTCCCAGGGACAATCAATCAGAAATCGGCATTCCTTGGCAAGAAACTCAAACCTTCTTTTAAATTTCGGTCTCCTTACTTTGAGATCTTTCGACTGATCTGTTTGATAATAAATATCAACTTGGCAGCTTAAATATTTGTTTGTCCATCTTGTTTTTAGCAGCACTGTAGTTTAGTCCTTGGCATACAACGAGGAAGTTCAACAATCAGTGCATAATCAGATGTTAGTGAATGTAGCTAAAAATGTATTCAGTTTTTGGTTACTTCAGAAAAGAAATTTTATAGCAACCCTATTACCCCTATTACGTTCCCCTAGGAAATGACGCAATTTCTGTTGACATAGCTGTCACAATTATTCAACAACTGAAAAGGGGGGTTATACCTACCTCAGTAGAAGGTGACTCTCTTACTGTTGAGGAAAAAAGATTTTTTCAGTTCATAAACATTGCTGCTCTGAATACAGATCTTGAAAGCTATTTCTCCTATTGTTCTTTGGAAAGAACTCTAGGTTCTCCACGGAACAATTTTGATATTAAGATTAACATCAAAATTGCAACACTTTCATGATTTACCTAGCTTTTGGGTTATAACTAGGCTTGTCCATCGACCATCGATTAATCGACGAGTCACAAATAATAGATTAACATTTGGCTTGATCAATCAATCAATTGGCGCTGAATAATCAAGTAATCGACAGGTAATAATCAACTTTGCTGAAATAATCGATTTTGAGTCACTTAGGGCCTGATCATATGGGAGTGGGCAGGCCCGGTAGACGAACTGGCTCGCTTGCCAAGATGGAACTTAGATTGGTATTATATGTGAAAAGAGCTGCGACACATGGATGAAGAGAAACTGCGCATGTTCTATTGTGCATTTTCAGCCCGCCTACCGGACTGGCTCACTTTGATGCGATTAACTGGAGGAGAGCTAGCCCGATTGATCAAAGCGAGCCAGCTCGCTTCCCGGGCTGGCTCACTTCCATGTAATAGCAACTGACATTTTATGTGGAATACACCTAGACTTATGCCTTTTCGTCCCTTGTTTCCCTGCGTTCTTTGACTTGCTAATATCACTTGGTCAATAGGGACTCATAATATTACGCCTATATAATGGGCCCACCTTTTCAAATGGCCTAAAAAGGTGGGAGTTCTCGTACACTCAACAAAATCGCTTCAAAATCTGGTTTAAAGAGCTCGAACATTGAAAAGCGAAGTTTTAGTACAAAGAATGATGTTGTGTTGACCTACAAAGCGCAAAATGCATACCTTTCAGGCAGTAATCTTCCTCTGTAGAAGCAAAATAAATCCATCGAAGCTTCGAGAACTCCAGGCTTCTTCAACCGTTCTTTAAGAGCAACAACAACAACATTCTGAATAGCGGCCCCTGATTGGTTAAAAACTGAATTCTAGCAATTTGATTTGTGAATACGGAACCACCCTACGCGGGCCTAAAGTGGGCCCACTATTTAAGAGTAATGTTATTAGTCCCTCTTGACCAAGGAACGCAGGGAAGCAAGGGACGAAAAGGCATCAGTCTAGAATACACCATGGAAGTGAGCTCGTTTACCGAGCCAGCCAGTCTTCTGAGCCAGCTTCCCTCATATAATCAGGCTCTTAGCGATTTCATTTCAATTTATGAGCGATTATGAAATGTTAGTTTTCAATAGACTACCTTCAAAAGATTCTATTATTTTGTCAATAACAGACCTTGTATTCTTGGAATTCTATTTAATTGTTACCATTGTGCTACCATTGTTTGCTCCTGCCTATGACGTAGTATTACATTTAGGCCTAGGCCTTGGAGTAATCGGCAATTTTGCATGCAATTAATCGAATAGTAAAGTCATGGTTCATGGACGGGCCTAGTTATAACAGCAGTAAAGCCTGGTTTCCATTAAATCGCAAAGTGTTGCAAAGTGTCGCAGAGTGTCGCAGAAATTTGGCTTGCTGCATTTTGTAACTCCCTGCGACACGATGTTTCCATTGGCCGCAAAGTGTTGCAGAATTTTGGCACCAAGTTTCAATGACAAAAACATCAAGTGCCTGCAACTAGAATGAAATCGTATGAGTCTTTTCTACTCGGATCGCAATTAGTCGCAGAATATTAGGACACAGGTGTTTCCTTTCGTCGCAAAGTGTTGCAGAACCAAAATTCTGCGACACTCTGCGACACTTTGCAACACCTTGCAATTTAATGGAAACCAGGCTTAAGATGCTCAAGTTAAAGGCAAAACGTCTAGACACTTTCATGCTCAATATCAGTTTGTAACCCTTTCTGAACGATACTTTTCTTAAAAGACTACCGTTTGTATTCATAAATTTTAGAATTTATCATGTTTTACATGTCTTCGAAATTTTGCCTCGCATACGTCCATAAAAAGAAAATGCTACAAAGTTATGGATAGATTAAAATTGGTTACAGTAAGATTACTATACAGCACGAAAAGGTTCTTTCAATCAATAGACCTTTTCAAAGAGGTCTGGGACGGCGCGCTACTTTTCTGGAAGATGGCGGATACACGGGAATCTTCTCCGCGATGCTGAACTGGAGTTGCAGTGGGAAAAGTTGTGAACAAGATATGGAATTTAACTCTAGTTATATGGTTCATGAAAGACCAGAGGGGCTTCAGCATGAAAACAAATACTTGCTTATCCCATGAACGCAATGTTTAGCACATTTTACGAGGAAGAGACTTTTATACCTTCGAGTTGTTTCAGCAAGTTTGGACTTCGTGATGACCTCAGACTCGGTCAGATAAATTTAGATACATGTAGACTTCTGTTTGCGAGTTGGACTTTTCCCCCGATAACTGAAGGAATACGAGCAATCGTATGTATCGAGAACTGTTAAGAAACAAACAATCATTCACATTTCTTCTTTCTAATGCTAAAGTTACCGACCATGCCATTCCAAATCAATTCAGCTAATGAAAAGTTTCTTCGATCTTTTAATTTGTTCACATACGCCTAACAAAGTTTGGAGCGTTTTGAAATAAAGGATTTCTGTATGCACTCGTAAAATAAGGCCACTTACCTGCTCCAGACAGGTTAACTTGCACAAGATTCCCATTTACGTATTATTTGTAAAAACTTTTGCTCCGAATTGAAAGTCAACACAACAAACTGCACAACTACTCGCAACCAATATGCCACTAAGACTTTGCCTCCAAACAAAACAACATACGTATCACTTTACCAAATCTTTGACTTGGCATCCCTTCCACATTGTACAATCAAGACACGACTACATTTTTCTGTTTTCGTTCTAAAATCCACAAGTGTTTTGTCGCAAACCAGTTTCTTTTTGTTTCATCCAAGAAGCAGAGAACGAAATGACGAATACAAATTTGATGAGGAATGTTTTCCCGCCAAAGTCTCTCTTTTGCTACGAGGCTCAAAGGGTCCAGGAGAGGAAGATGTTTGCCCCTATACGTTTGTACCAAAAGTGCCTTCGTATATCCTTAGTTAGGGCAATAGATAAGCTCAGTTCATTCATAAATAAAAATCTAACATTGGCAACTAATTATCATAAAATCCAAATTCAACGAACTCGAAGAAATAAACTTTTCCTTATAAAATATCACTTTAATGTGATAACTAACTCTTTAGTTTGATATTGTAAGATTTTGCGGGCATTTCTGGTCCTTTGAGTGCACATTAGCTGGAGTTAATTTCGGTTTTTGTTGCACTACGTCGCCCACTGCAACTGCATTTTAACGTTTGCAATGCGAAGGGGATTCCCCTTCGCAACTTATCCGCCATCTTCCAGAAAAGTAGCGCGCCGTCCCAGACCTCTTTGAAAAGGTCTATTGTTGGAAAGAAAATAGCAGCAAACAACGTATCATCAGTTTCACAGATTTGACACTTGCACCATAGTTATATACTTGAAATGCAGTACCTATTGATGAATCTCTTTCGTAGACTGACGACGTGATTCCTTGTATTCGTTCAACATTTATAATTTGATGTTTAATTTTACTTGTACAAAGGACTCACAACCAAACGGATTCTAAACAGGGACTAATATCTTACGAAAAATCAAAAGAAACTTAGAACATCTTCCATCCTACGAACATCAAAAGAAAGTTCGAATGTCTTTTCGAAGGTCACTTCGAGCGTTGCTTCGCTTCGAGTCGAACTTTGAACTAATGAGCCAATCAAACGCTAAAAATAGGCACGTTGGTTGACCATATTAAGAAAGTAGTGATCTGATTGGTCGCGCCGTGAACGCGGCGGACTTGGCCTAATTAGTCCCTATATTGAAGCGTAAGGACATTAAGTCTCCCAACTGAAGCGATAACAACAACAACAACGAGCGTAAGTTAGAGGGACTTATGTAATGTATATAGTCTATCTCTTGCGGTCATCAACTGGCCGTTTTAAACAGAAAGTAAGTACCAGAAACCTCGAACAGTGGATAGCTTAATAAAACTGCCCCTGTAACTGCAGAAAAAGGTTCCTGTCTTAACTTCCTGCTAATCCCACGTTCTTTAGTACCTTGCATTAACAAACGTCGAAAACCAAACAAGCGTTTTTTCAAATCCAGCTAGCCACAAACCAGGCAGTACCAGGAAATACCAACAAATAGCTGTTCTCTTTAATAACGCCTACAGACATTGCTTGAAAATTACAATGAAAACATAAATGCTTCCTGAATGATTGATTAAATGGATTGATAAAGAAGAATTTCCAGGCTTGTACGACATAATGAGATCAAAGCCGGGTTTCCATATAATCGTTGAGACCGTTTGGATCGTGATCGTTCTGAACAACATCAGCAATCCCTGCGAGCCCAGCGATTCTGCGATCTTATGAAAAGATACACAAACGATTCATGTGACCGTGGCGATCAGGATCCAGCTATCCACCAGCGATCGCAACGATCCAAATGCAAGAAGACGACTACAAGCCGCCCTTACAAAAGTCAGTAATTGTGACATTGCAGCGATATGAACGACCTTAGCAATTACGTGGAACACTCCCTTGAGCAATCACGGCGATCCAAACTCAGCGATTGGGGCGGTGAAAATGATCATTACGATTATAAAGGTACCATGCTAAAAAAACTACAAGATAAGACTTCTAAACAGAACCGAGCAAGCAAGCATTGCCCGCAGGAAGTTTCATAGCTGCTGGTACTTTCCAGAAAATTCCTACTGTCAAGGATATTTTCATAGAAGAGATAATGTAATTGCGTAAGAGGAGCAAAATAATCTGGCCATAAACAGCAAGTTACGATCTGAGACCTCGTTTGAGGTTATCTGGCAGATAGTTGCTAATTTATGGTGCAAGAAAGGCAAAATAAGTGGTAGCTTTAATAAGAGTATTTCCTTCATTTTCTAACGATGTCGAGAAAAAAGCTATTTTCCATATTTTAAAAGGGTGAGCAGCGTTGCCTGTCGATTAGACAACACAGTTAATTGCTCTATCATTCTGACATTTGCTGCTGAGCATAGGATGTATGTTTTTGAGGTAACCACTTATTTTGCCTCTCTTGTACCATAAATCAGCAACCATTTGTCAGAGTGACTCAGGCAAGGTCTCGGCCCTAAGTTGAAACCTCTTGTATTCTATTGTGTAAATAAATGGATAATTAAACTTACAGCTCATTCACAGCAGCAAAAAATCGGGTCACAATTTTTTGGGACACCCTAGAGAATTACGGTATCGACAAAAGTCTTTCAGAACCTTGGAAACTGTGCTTCATATGGAAACAAACTGTGAAAAACTCGGTAAAATAAAATGAAACTTGCACTGCAATCCACCTGGCATACCCGAGAGCAGATAGCATGATCTGATCATGATCAACTTCTTTGCTAAGCCGCTCCCTACATCTCAAGAATCTTAGTGGCAACGAATCAAAGGCAGTTAAATTTGATGAAATTTAGCGGATTCAGGGGATTTCGGTTGCCTAATGAAGATAGTGGAAGCAAACTCCTGACTGTCAAGTTAAAACACACTGAAATTTTCAGGGAAGAAGTGATTAAAGTTGGCGAATCGTTGCATACCGTTCTTTCTTGATGAAGTTCCCGATGACTGCGTCTTTGGACGACCCTTAAAAGAGACAAAAGTTGGAATTATCAGTTTCGAGCATTCTACTGAAGAAATTAAATATGAATTGAAAAACAGAATAGACGAGTAAAACATGTATTTACTGATAACAGAATCACGCTGCAACAAGCATCTTAACTCATTTGAAAAATCCCAACTTCAATTACTGATTGGGGTATGATTTTGAAAATTAAGGACTTAATTTTAAGACTTGCTCAGCTAACTATGCACTGTTTGCTTTCAAATGAAGCCTTATGCAAATATCGTTTGTCGTTGAATTTGACTAAGATTTTGCTACAATTGATCACTTTAATGAACAGCCTCGTTTTGGAAATTATTCAAAATTCGTTCATATGAAATTTTAGACGCTAAATTCGGATTTAGCACCCAAACTTTAGTCTAACCCTAAGTTTTCATGTTGCTAGCGGTTGTAGTGTTAATTTTATGGCGATGTAAAGTTTGAAAATCTATAAGGGATTTGACCGTGAAAATGACTTGGGGTGTAAAGTTTCACTCCGAACGACTTTTCATGGTCAAATCCCTTATAAATCTCTGAACTTTACATCGTCATAGAATCAACATCACAATAGTTAGCAGTTTAAGAACGTGTAATTAGACTAAAGTTTGGGTGCTAAATCCGAATCTTGGCTCGAAATTTTCATATTAACAATAGGAAGAGATTTTGACAAATTGCCAAAACGAGGCTGCTTAATTAAAGTGGTGTGGGTTAAGTTCAATTCAATTTCTAACTATTACAGAAGCAAAAACCGTCATCCCGCCGAAGTATTTCTTTCAGTTAACAAAGAAACTGCCAAAATTTTAATCTCTCTCATAAATGTTACGTACGAAGAAAATGGGAGTTTTATGCAAAAGCTTTATAAGGGTGAATAGCATGTTTCTCACCGGTTTTAACCAAAATGGAAGAAAAATATTTTGGAATAAATAAGAATTTCTGGTCTGACCTTAGGCCCACGAAGCAACCTATTTTGAAGAGTTTCATTTTAAAAGCGAGTTCATCTGAAGATGATGCACATACGATGAACTGCTAAATCGACAAACTATGATAGAAGCTTGAAAGCGTGAATGTACATACACTTTGAGAATGCAGGCCAGATCGTGCAGTTTCTCTTGATCCCACCTCTACAAGAAATCAAACTGACTGTTAGTCGATGAATCAAAGAGTATGTAGCCTTTGTGGAGGACGGTAAACTTCCATCATAAAAATACTGGGGCAAAAAATAGCAGCGAATTTTATTGTCTGACTTTTGAATTGAAATGATTAAGCCCCTCTCAGTCTCAGGATTGGAGCCCCATAATTCATGGCCAAAGTTTGCCTATATCGTATGACAAGGAAGAAAATACCTTCTTAGATTGTACTTTGGGGAAATCCCCCGTTGTGTCTTATCATCTCCACGCTAGCAACGAGATTTCCTTTTTTTTTCTAGTTTTGAACAGAGTGCTCGCAATTATGCCGATGATCCTCAAGGCTTTAGTCATTGGCTTACATACGACCTTCCTAAGGCAGCCTGATGTAGGAGCCTACCCCTTATGTGCACAGCGCAGCAGTGAAGATGAAGATACAATCAGGGCAGGGCAAGAGTAATCAATACACTTTGATGTGATGTGAAAAAGGGTATACCTTTTCACAAGTTTGATGTGAAGATGAATTTCGGCTTTTTTGAAGACTGGAATAGACAAGGACATTGCTTTCTCAACAGTTGTTAAAAACAACAATTTGGTTGTTACTGTTCGAGATTTTGGTATAAATATCGTTTGGTATGAATTTGATTTCGGTGTATCTAAGCTTTGGCAGGTTCTGCTCAAAGAAGAAATATAACAGCTGTAAATTTGGGAATACACTTCTAAAAGTTTGAAAAGAAATATTGGTCAATATCTAAAGTCATTTGCAGCGATTCCTTTTCCGTATGTCATGCACCCCTCTTCCGGGCTACGCCCCAGGGGGTATTTGATAATGGAAGTGGCAGGGATGTGTGGAAAACCTCTCCACACCTTGCACCCTGTCGCATAAACGAAAGGGCCAAAAGCATACCCTGTCGTATAAAAATTTTGCCAAATGTATATATCATCAATTGTTCCAAGGCAACCCCTTGAAAGAATTCCTTTCTGCTTGACACCCTGTCGCATAATTTTTAACAAATCATAATACACTGTCCCATAAGTTTAGTAGCATGTAGTGTAATTTTTTTCTTTATATGGATATAAAAAAAGCTTTGTCAGAAAAGGACACTGTCAAGGACACCCTGTTGAGCGGCACATTCCATCAAGTCAAGTATGCGGGTGTCTCCCCGAGGGCTATGGTGAGGGTGAAAGGCTGTAGTGAATTACGAAAATACTCTTACATTAAATGAACAAATACGAAAATCCGTCAATCTTTTCGACCAAATACGACAATCCATCAAGTTAATGTGTCAGTGATACCACTACCACTGGTCACTTACGTTCATGATACGTATTGCTCCTAAAGCTCTTCCACATCGAATGGAAACTCTTGACAGCAATTTTGGCATTGGGACGTTGAAAAGCAAAAAACAGCTCCAGCTCAGTACACATAAATCATGCTATGCAGTCATTTTACTATCTGCACGGGACAGAACGAAAAGATCCGAAAATCCGTTGAAGAGTTTTAGCTAAGTGCAAAATACGTCGTAGAATATCGGAAAAATACATCATCCACCAAGAGGACAAAATACGAAAATCCGTTCTTTCAAACTGACCAATACAAAATCCGTCGCTGCGCTTCGCCAAGCCTTTCACCCCCCCCCCCCCAATGCAATGTTTTTGGAACTTAACCAAGACTATCTGCTCAAGGTAATTTCCAGCCTTGTCAGATTTTCGCATCGGTTGGCAGTATTTTCAATGCTTTACATAACTGGACTTAGCAATCGTACGTGAAATTCATCCAACTGGAATAAGGGAGCAGTCAAAAAGTATCTGCTATATGGGGGTGGATGATATATGGATGGGCCATGAAAAATTCTGCCACCACTTTTTGGGGCTATGAAAAATAATCAGATGTATTTTCATGGGGCCATAAAAGTTTCATCATAAAATGTAATTCTAAAGTTTAGCAACGGCTGTCAATACCGCAAAAAGTGTTTTTTTGTTACTTGTTCCCACTTGACACTTGCTTTTCTGTTCATTTCTTTTCTTCTCCTTCTCTTGTTTAGTTCAGTGGCTAACCAGTGCTTCATCATTAAGTTATATTTTTGAAATTAAACTACCAGGTAAAATCATCGAGCATACATTCAAAAAAATGAAATTATTTTATGGGAATATGAAAAATATCCTAGTTCTTGCTCTGGGGCTAGAAATAAGTGAATAGGAATCTAGGATGGGCCATTACTTTTTTTGTTAGATGTCTGGAAATCATCCACCCCCATAT
The DNA here is from genome assembly GCA_964020215.1 of Aurelia sp. 3 sensu Dawson et al. (2005). Lineage (NCBI taxonomy): Eukaryota > Metazoa > Cnidaria > Scyphozoa > Semaeostomeae > Ulmaridae > Aurelia > Aurelia sp. 3 sensu Dawson et al. (2005). The sequence goes on from OZ026584.1 coordinate 6,820,899, forward strand.
AGCAGATACTTAATGACTGCTCCCTAAGATGTAAATTGCATCAATAAACACTGGTTCACATACCCTTCATTGTTTGCTCACCAATACTTTGAAATCAAACTAAACATAAATACACACGAGCTGCATTACCAAAAGTGCTCGGAGTCAAAAAAGACGGTACTAACCATACATTGAACTATAAATAATTACACGTTTTTTTTTTATATAAGAAACTGGTTTATAAGAAAATAAGAAACTAGTACTAAGATGGCCAAAATTTTAAGAAGCCGTAGTGTCAAAAGCTTGGATATCATAGCAAATATATCGTTGAACCCTTTATTCTTGAGCAATGTTAACCAACCATTTTGCGTTTTCAACAAAATAGAACACTAACCGTGAGATCCCCCGCGCGAAATGGTTTCAGGAGAGGTACTTCTGGGCCTTTTTTTAGCAACACAGGAATCATCCTTGAGAGAGAGAAGGTGTTCTGTGCGCTTAGCAATAGCCTGTTTCCGATTAGATATACCAGTTCTTCCTCTTGAATTAACGACTAAAGGATATGTGCGACAATGATCTTGCTTGTGTTTACTGACCAAACGACGACAAGCCTCGCACAGAGCACCCTCCTTCCTCTCCTGCAGCTCAAAACACTTTATCAGACAAGTTGGATCGATCTTTTTTGCATCTGTAAATCTCCTGGATGTGCTCGATTTGCATATGTAACATTTCTGCTTAGGTATTGCATTAAAATCTTTTGAATCGTGGAGTACACAGCTTCCACCATCCTTTTCCAAGATGGCGGAGATCGCAGAATGGTCGTTAATTTTTGCTCTCCGTAATTTGGCAATTTTCTGGCTTATCAAATAACTATTTACTTCGTCTTTCATAATGTTTTTAGAATAAATAATAGGTTCAGCCATGGCAGTTACACTAGAGGTCGTAAAAGAGCTTCTGGAGGCACACCGTGCATCTTTTCAATGGCTAATGGATGACATGAAAGCCGAAGTGAAGGGCCTAAAAAAAGAGTTTGATGATTTCAAGGCTTCAATTCAATTTGTCAGCAATGAAAATGATTCTATCAAATCAACTATGAAAGTGGCGGAGGAAAATGTAAAGAAACTAACAAAGAAACTTGAAGTTGTCGAGATTGACATGTATGATACTGTTGAGGATATGCTAAACAAACAGGAATACATGGAGAACCAGTCACGCAGGAATAACTTGAAATTAATCGGCGTTCCTGAGGACCCATCGGAGCAGACATGGGATGATACAGAGAAAACTGTTAAAGCCTTGATTAAATCTGAACTTGGTATAAATGAAGACATTGTGATAGAAAGGGCTCATAGGATTGGTAAACCTAATCACAACCCAAAAAAGAAAGGCAGGAAGGATGGTTGGTCCAGTGGCAATAATGAAGGCCCAAGGCATATCGTAGCGAAATTCCAGTCATGGAAAGTGAAAGAGAAGGTTGTACAAAAGGCAAGAGAAGTCAAGCCTGATTCAATTAAATTTGTTAATGATTTCTCAAGACGTACCATGGAAAAAAGATCCAGCCAGATTCAAGAGATGATTAATGCTCGTAAGGCAGGTAAAGTGGCCTATTTTGTGAATGGCAGCAAGTTAGTGATCAAGGACAGACAACCCAGTAATTATGTTCACAGGCAGAATGCAACCAAGCAGCATGAAAAGTCTCCTGTCAAACCAACCAGCTCCACTTTAGATGGTAGTTCAGAAGGTGATGATGAAGTTGTTTTCAAAGAATCATAGACTCACTGCTGGACCAATGAACAGTAAAATTGTGTTGTTTTCTTTTTTCTTATTTTTCATTTCAGTACAGGGCTGAGTTATGACGAAACCATCTAGGTATCCATGTGGCATCTGCCACAAAAATGTTGGTGAAAATCAAGCAGCAATTTTTTGCACAGAATGTAACTCTTATGTACACATTAAATGCAATGACACCTCACTTTCTGACTATAGAATATACCAGGCTGAGCCTGATGATATTGCATGGTTCTGCAAAAAGTGCACTCCAGCTCTATTTCCATTTGGTACCCTTGAATGCGAAGAGTTATCTAACCTTTACGATTTTGACCTACCTTCATTTGTTGATTTTGCTCCATCATTTGAAGTCACTTCAAATCTTACGAGCCTACCTAACTTAGAAGACTATGATATAGATGAACACTTACCTTCAAATATCAATTCTAGTTATCATTCTGCTGATGATTTGGCTAATTGCTGCTCTTCTGGTTCTGATTTGTCTTTATTACATATGAATATTAGGAGTCTCTCATGTCATTATGATGAGTTTGTTTCTACCTTAGTAAATCTTGGGGTAAACTTTGATGTTGTTGCTGTTTCTGAAATTTGGCATACTTTTGACAATCCTATACAAATGAATGTGGAAATTCCTGGCTATAAACTCTTTCTCGGTCAGTTAAGCTTCTTATTATTATAACTACTTTCAATCAAATAGCAACAATATGAAACAACTATGGACTGGCATAAAATCAATCATAAACATAAAGAAATCTAATGTGAATGTTATAACCAAAATCAAAGACTCTAATGGTGATATAACATCTGACCCAGCTGTAATTGCTAATGTTTTCAATAAGTTTTTTGTTAATGTCTCTCATAATGTTACTAAATCCATACCAAGATCTAAAAAGTCACCCATGTGCTTCATGGGTAAGAGAGTCAATGAATCATTGTTCATTTCTCCATCTGTTGCTTTTGAAATATCTGACATAATTAATCTGCTGAAAGTGGGCAAATCTATAGGCCCAAACAGTATCCCAATTAAAATTTTAAAAATTTTATGTCCAGTGATATCCTCTCCATTGTCTCAACTCATAAATGACTCATTTTAATGTGGCAATTTTCCTGATAAAATGAAACTTGCAAAGGTCATTCCCTTGTTCAAAAAGGTTGTGTTGTTACAACATCTAATTATAGACCCATATCCCTTTTGTCAGTTTTCAGCAAAATTACAGAAAAAATAATGTACAAACGTCTGTATAACTTCTTAGAGCTACACAATGTTTTATCTTCTATGCAATTCGGTTTTCGTGCCAGCCATTCTATAAATCATGCACTGATTAGTATGACAGAGAAGATAAAGGAAAGCTTAGACAACAGAAGATTTGGTTGTGGAATTTTTCTTGATTTGCAAAAAGCATTTGATACTGTAAACCACGAAATTCTTTTGGACAAACTTGAACACTATGGAATACGTGGACCAGCTTTAAACTGGTTTAGATCCTACCTCTCAGATAGAAAACAATATGTTTCTGTTAATGGGTTTAATTCCAACCTACTTAGTGTTACATGTGGGGTACCCCAGGGCTCTGTCCTTGGTCCTCTGCTTTTCCTTATTTTCATAAATGACTTACCTAACTCATCTCCTAAGTTTTGTTTTTATCTTTTTGCTGATGACACTAACATATATTTTGAAGCTGATAAAATTAGTGAACTTGAAAAAGTTGTCAATAAAGAATTAGGTAATGTTAAACAGTGGCTTGACACTAACAGATTGTCTTTAAACATTGAGAAAACTAACTTTATAATTTTCAGGTCACAGAGAAACCACCCCCTAACAGATAATACTAACATAAAAATTGGTAAACAAAATGTAAAACGATCTCAATATGTTAAATTCCTAGGTATTCTACTTGATGAAAATCTCAGCTGGAAATACCATCTGAGTGAACTTGCCAAAAAATTAGCAAGAACTTGTGGCATGTTTTTCAAGATAAGACACTTTCTTCCTGTTGATGTGTTGATATGTCTTTACAATTCTTTGTTTGCTTCTTTTCTTCAGTATGGAATTGTGGTTTGGGGTTTTGCATATGATGTTCACATTCAACCAATTTTCTTATTGCAAAAGAGAATAATCAGAGCTATTGCCTTTCAAAGTTTTTCCTCGCCTTCCTCTCCTATCTTCTCTGATCTAAAGATCCTGAAACTGCAGGATTTGTTTCAACTAAAACTTCTTTCCTTTGTTTATGAATGTATCAATAAGATTTCTCCTGTCTGTTTTTACAATTTCTTTGAATCAATCAAATCCATTCATCAACATGATACTCACAAGGCTTCAAAGAATGACATTTTCTTGACTCGGAAAAACACTCTTCAATATGGCATAAGATCTGTTCGTTTCACTGGTGCTGAATCCTGGAATAGTATTCCTACAACTATTAAAGAATCTGTTTCCATGGTTTGCTTTCGCTATAAACTAAAGTCATATCTACTTGCAAAAAGCATTGACAACTAACCTTTTGAAATTTTCCACACTCTTTTCATATCCCTAAATAACCAAATTGGAGATTCCCATTCAAGTAATCTAATTTGATCTCTGTGAAAATCTTTCTGCGAGCAGGGGGGTCTCCCTCCTCGATTAGCCTTGCTATCGAGGGAGTTCCTCCGGCCAGGTCGAAAACTCGGAGATCTCGGAGATGTCGGAGATCTCGGAGAATTATCTCCGAGTTATTCATCTCCGAGTTTTCGTGTTGGCCCTATATGCATAACTCGAAAACTCGGAGATGTTTGGAAATCTTTTCGAAACTTCTCTAAATTGTCTCTTTCACAATGTTTAAGCCTTTATTCACTAACAGCATGTAAAAGGATTAGTTTCGTGGTGTAAAAACGGCATCTCCGAGTTTTTCATCTCCGAGTTTTCGTGTTGGCCCTATATGCATAACTCGAAAACTCGGAGATGTTTGGAAATCTTTTCGAAACTTCTCTAAATTGTCTCTTTCACACTGTTTAAGCATTTGTTTCACTAACAGCATGTAAAAGGATTAGTTTCGTGGCGTAAAACCGGCATCTCCGAGTTTTTCATCTCCGAATTTTCGTGTTGGCCCTATATGCATAACTCGAAAACTCGGAGATGTTTGGAAATCTTTTCGAAACTTCTCTAAATTGTCTCTTTCACACTGTTTAAGCCTTTATTCACTAACAGCATGTAAAAGGATTAATTTCGTGGTTTAAAACCGGCATCTCCGAGTTTTTCATCTCCGAGTTTTCGTGTTGGCCCTATATGCATAACTCGAAAACTCGGAGATGTTTGGAAATCTATTCGAAGCTTCTCTAAATTGTCTCTTTCACACTTTTTAAGCATTTGTTTCACTAAGTTTGACAGTCAGAGATTCGAGTAAAATGGAGCACATGCAGATATTGGAGATAGGATGACATATACAAAGAAGCAGCATTACGAGATTGAATTGTAACAACAATATAACAACTAGATCTACTGCAGCGTTTATAATCTTCATATACCGTAATGAGGGCAGCAGAAAGCAATAATTAAAAGACATATGTGTCAAGCATAAATTTGATTGATACTATGCCAAACTGAGGTAAACAAAATTATGCCAGAAAGAGCCTTTGTTTTTTCTGTTTAATTTTAAGAGCACAATAGAGCGAGTATCTTATTTGTTTCAAGTTCACCAATGATTATTGCTTTCTGCTGCCCTCATTACGGTATATGAAGATTATAAACGCTGCAGTAGATCTAGTTGTTATATTGTTGTTACAATTCAATCTCGTAATGCTGCTTCTTTGTATATGTCATCCCACCTCCAATATCTGCATGTGCTCCATTTTACTCGAATCTCTGACCGTCAAACTTAGTGAAACAAATGCTTAAAAAGTGTGAAAGAGACAATTTAGAGAAGCTTCGAATAGATTTCCAAACATCTCCGAGTTTTCGAGTTATGCATATAGGGCCAACACGAAAACTCGGAGATGAAAAACTCGGAGATGCCGGTTTTAAACCACGAAATTAATCCTTTTACATGCTGTTAGTGAATAAAGGCTTAAACAGTGTGAAAGAAACAATTTAGAGAAGTTTCGAAAAGATTTCCAAACATCTCCGAGTTTTCGAGTTATGCATATAGGGCCAACACGAAAATTCGGAGATGAATAACTCGGAGATAATTCTCCGAGATCTCCGACATCTCCGAGATCTCCGAGTTTTCGACCTGGCCGAGTTCCTCCTTTAAATGATTCCCCTCCATACATATCAAACTGATATTTTTTGTCTCATGCAAATTTGTAACTTTTATATTTGACTTGTAAATTATTTGTTATTTAAATTTGTTGTATTTTAGTTATGAAATGTATGTTGTGTGGAATTTAAAATATATGACCCTGAACCTGAACCTGAACCTGAACCGCCAGCTGGCACCTTTTGGTTGGAAAGTGGGCCTAAGGTTGCGACATGAAGACCAACAACAACAACAGCAACAACAACAGCAACAACAACAACAACAAGATAGCGAAACAAAACAAAAACAAGCAACATGGAGATGTGTGGTGAGCTTCCGCTTGATATCTGGGAGGGAATCCTTACTTTCTTGCCACTACGAGACAAATTAAACTTTGGCTTAACATGTAGATCATGGGAGCTCGTCATCAAGAAATGTTTGAGAAGTGTGGAAATTGATGCTAGCACTCCATTTGCCGGATCTTGGCGCGAATATCAAAAGGCCGTTTTGCAGTTCTCAAGATTCATGTGCAAACCTGAAGAACCACAACTTTCTCAGTACTTTAAGCTTAGGTATACGGGCACAGATCGGCGACAAAATATTGGAGGAGAAGAGGCTAATGGACAAAGTAGGGTCAGAAAGTTTCTAAGAAACGCAATTTCTTGTTCGTCAGCTATTCTCAGAAGAAGGCGGGCAGGGTGGCGTGAGGAGCCAGTTGAAAATGTTCTGGATGCTGTTTTCAAGGAGGCTGAAGGTAACGCTCATGATGCGATGGCAAAGTTCGTGGATCTTGTGGTACATTTTTCAGAGAATATAGAGGAGCTGGATGTTGAATATTATCCATTCTTTCCTCTGTCTAGTTGGGAAAAACTGCTTTCATCTCTGAAAGGATTGAAGAAATTGAAGATAACTTGTCGAACTTGTAGTACATACACTATCCCATACACATTCAGCATGCCATTCTTGCAGCAAATTATGAAAGCTATCACTTTGAACCAAGGACATCTAGAGAGTTTAGACATCAGAGTTCCTAACAACGTTTTACCTGTATCAAATTTGTCACGACCCAAAAGGGTACCTGACCTGGAGTTTCCTCAAATGCGGTCTGTTGTGATACCCAACATTTCAAATCTGCTCGATAAACTTTTTCCAGACAAACAAAACTTTAATAAACGTTCAGTTTTAGCCAAATTGTGTGCAAATCGACAAGTAGAGATGTTTTGCTGCTATGGAAGTGTTGTTTCTACAATGTTCACTCCCACATATATCAATAAATTTTTTCCAAAGATGAAAAAGCTTGGTACTTCCCTAACAACAAGAGAATTATATAATAGTGCAAGCTGTCCAGATCTAGCACACATTGATTTGCAGCACTGGCTAAAACCTCAACAGGCATTACATGATATCACATCAAATCATGGCACACAAATCACTTCCTTGTGCTTTGATCTGACTGATTATGATGATAGTGCAAAGTTGGTTGCACTTCACTGCAAGAATTTAAAGTCTGTGATGGTTAAAGCTTCATACGGTTATGGTGAACCATTTGGCCACATGTACTACAATCATTCACTCACCCCTAAAATAACAGAATCACTTAGTTACTTATCCACACTCACAAAACTCACAGAATTCAATTTAAAACTGTACCAACTTGATAGACTTTGGACATCAGAGGAAAAAGAACAGATTGTGAATGCTATTATTGACTTCATTGAATGCCGTGGAAGCAAGCTATATTCATTGTCCATCAAAGTACATTCATTCACACCGGAGTCACCTATAGCTAATGCCACTGATATCTTCAGAGCGATTGGAGAAAGATGTGAGAGAATAGAGATGCTTTCACTGAAGATCTCCTGTAAACCCACTAGTGCTTTTGATGCTTTCACAGATGCCCAAGTGACAATGCTACAAATCTGTCCTGAATTAAAGTCTTTGGCGCTATGGGTAGCATGTTTTGAAAGAATAGTAGATGTACTGGTCAATAAACATAAAAGCATTGAGTACCTAGACTTTGGGACAGCATTGGAGCGAGAGCTTTACAGACGCGGAGCTGGTGTTATAAATAAGAATGAGGAACTAACAAGAGGTGAGGCTAGACTACTGCTTGATAAATTACCACACTGTGTAATTGGGGATATCAGTAGACAATACAAGGGAAACATTTTCTAAATGAGTAACAACAGTAAGACATTTTATGGTGAGTCCATAAAAAAGTAGTGTATAAAATCGTTTGTTATGTGTCATACTTTATGTAAGTGTAATACTTATCATTTTCTTGTAAAGTAACGGTTGATTTGATCCTTTGAATTTGAAAGCAACTTGGTTAACATTACACCAGGTGAGTCAAAAAAGTCTATGCATTTCACAGGCTGTGAAATAAAAAGTATGTGCTGATATTCAAAAACTGAATGTTAATTTATCAGTCAAAGGCCAACTTAAATGAGAAAATTTTGTTTGGTAATATCCCTCATCTTATAAACCCAGAAATTAGGCAAATTTTTAAAGGGCATGTTTGAGAATGAGAATGGAACTTGAAAGTCTTGATTCCTATACAGAGCCCTTACACACTCACATTTTCTAACTGTTGAGTCTAAGAGATGAGTGGTTATGCAGCTATCATTTTATTACCCCAACCCCCCATCCTGGGATAGGCAGGGCCGATGCGGGGTCATTCACATTTTTCTCTTGTGAAAGGGAATGATGCCCTCGCCCATCAGGGCAACATTCATTTGCGAACAGGAGATGTTAGCTCACATTTGACCCCACTCAAAGCCCCAGCATGTTGTGTGGGGGACAAATGGAAACGTGCACAAGGAGGCCATTTTGCATAGAGAAATAACGCTATTGCACTTGTGCACTTTAAAAGCTGCGGAAGAAGCGATTCACCCAGGGTGTCCCTGCTCCCCAGGGCAAAATTTTTAGTGAACAAGAGGCGAATAGCCCTGTATCAGCCCCACCTATCCTGGGGTGGGGGGGGGTGGAGTTGGGGAAATGAAATGATAGCTGCATTATACCAAACAAAACTGTCTCATCTAAGTTAGCCTTTGACTGATACATTAACATTTTAGTTTTGAATAGTGGTCACAGCCACATACTTTTATTCCACAGCCAACCAAATGCATAAACTTTTTTTGACTAACCCGGTATATGTATTTTGCCTCTATCTCAACAGTACAGATAGAACTGAGTTGGTTATTCATTTAACATTCATTTGTTATAGAAGACAAACACACACAGTTAGCAGGCCCAAGACAGTTGTATCATCCTGCACAATCATAATGATGATATCACAACTGTGTAGATAAAATGTTTGATTGTAAAACTTTCAACAGTGAAACTAAACCTGGGACAGCCTAGTGAGTTTAAATACATATCACACTTCATTTTTTTTACACAATACTATTTCCAAAAATTAGTAAACAGCATTTTAATGTAAATTAGGTGTGCTATGTATTTATACTGGCTTGGCCATTCCAAACTTAGTTTAATTATTGTAGATGATATAATCAAACATTTTCTCTAAATAGCTGTGTATATATGAATATATATACATATTTTCAACTATTTATTATCATATCTATAGCATACTGTATCTTTCATGGATCTTCTTGGAAGACATTGTTTTGAAAGCCCAGATTGTAATTTTGACAAACACCTACAAGTACATATCCTAAAGAATGTAAAGGGTGATCAAAATGATCCATAATGTTACAAAAATTTGTAGATGCCAAGACTAGACATGAGAGAACCTCATGGTCTTGACAGCAGTATCAGTGAATTTGGAAGGACTAATTACCGATTTTGTCACTTTAATTCACTTTATCTGTTACACCACATTGATCAAACTTAACTGTTTAGCCAACAGTTGATTCAATAGTTCATACATAGAACAAACATTCTCTAAAAACTATATAAGGTTTTAGTTATCAATAAAGAACATTTCATTGTGCCTTAAGAAGATCCACAAAGGACGGAAAATTTTCACTAAAACATCTCATTTTTCTTGTGTAGATGATAATGATAATGACGACAAATAAAATTTTTTATACACTTTGGTTCTTCACGTATCAGGAGGCCAGGAGGCAATGAGTGGAATTTTCTCAAAACTACTAAAGATCGCTCTTACGTTTTCCCACTGCTTTGTATGGGGTAAATTGCTAGGCATGGCCTTCAACACGAGTTCGTTGTTCCCAAAACTGCTCTTGAATACTTTAATTCAGTCTTATTTAAAGAAATTTTTTTGCTTTGAGAATGGGTTCTAAGTAGTCAAAAAAGTTGCCATAATTATGTCATTGAACATGTCTCAAGGCTTCAATAATTTCAGAAGTACTGAGTTTTCATCTTTCCAAATCTCTTATCTGTGAAAGATTGTACTTTATTGTTCTGTGCAAGGAGCTTCTTTACAATTTTATCGAGTATTCCAAGCTTTTCTCGGGAGCACTTTGATTTGAATCAACTTCCCATGTTGCTTTAAAAAAGAGATGGATTGTCTTACGCTAAATCTATTGAGTCCAAGGTTCTGAGGAATCGATACTGACTGGCTTTCATAGCAAAGGGAAACAAAAGCCTTTTCGCTTGTGCAATCACATTGAAAGTTTCAAAACAAAAAATTGCACGCTGTGGCAGAGACTTGGTAGTTTCCTCCTTCCTTCTCCTCCCCAGTGATCAAAGTCAGGCACAGGCAAAAGGTTCGTGAGTAGAACGATGAAGTTGAGAAAACTTGCATGGTTACAAAGTAATCCTTTTTCTTGATGGGCAAAGTAGCTACAGTGAGTAAATTGCAAAGAGTGGTGGCGGCTTTCACCTCTGCGAACAGTTAGGTCATGAGTCACAGTTGTAGCGATATATGATTCCATGCCAGGCTTCGAAACTAAGATGTAGACAGTAAGTCAACGAAGAGATTGAACTTACCTTCTATGGCAGACAGTTTTGGATGGGCTCTTGGAGTGACTGGTCGAGTTAATGGCATTTCTCGGTCATTTGAAGAGTTATTGGCAAAAGCCTGTTTGAAAGAAAATGACATTGACAGCTCTTTGTTTCAGTTAAAACAAACCATCATTTACATTAAAAAACCTTAAAAAAGAGGCTAAATCATGAACGACTTTTCCCCACATTTATGCCTGACAGCAATGACATTCACGCGAGGTAGCACGTATCATCCCTTTCAAAGGATTACAGTGTCATCCCTGCGAGAATAAAGATATCATTTCAGGTGATTTCATCCACATCCGAAAAGATAAACGTGCTAAAACGTTCTGAAGTCATTGCTGTAAAGAAGAAATATTAGGAAAATTTGATCGTCATTTTACGACTGGTTTTAAGTTACAGAAAATCTTTCGTAATTTCATTTCATTTTTTTTTCATTTTCATTTATTTCAACAGGGTAAATACATTCAGTAACTATGGATATCTACTGTTTTACAATGTGCCCTGCTTTAAAACCCTAACTTACTTAATTACAAGAATAATTATCGGCATTAAAATCCAATATATAAGAAAAAGAAAATTTTCAAAAAGAAAGGGGACTCTGAAGTCAAAGTATGTGGCTGAAGTAGATTTCATATTAGATTTCAATTTCATAACAGATTGGCCGATCTCAGCCTGGGAAATTTTTTAATGGATTGGAACATTTCCTCCATCAAATAACATATTTGCCAATAATATAGTCTTGATAATTGACATCCACAGAGCCGTTGCCTTCCAACAAGGGATTGTTTCTTATATTCATCAGGTAGCAATAAGCTTTTAGTGGAGGATTTCACACGCAAAACGGAATATAGACAACTAAAAATTATGCTATTTCAAGGAACTTCCTAGAGCAAGCCCATGAAAAAATGGCAAAAAGTTGCAAGACACCAGTGACAAGCTTACCTTTGCATCAAATGTTGCTGACATCGAAAGTGAAGAGAGAACCTGGAGGAAAAGTCAACAATGAAAATATGTTAAAACAATATGATGACAAAATTTGTGTGGAACAGACTGCTTTTTAAATTGTCACAAAAGCTGCAACGCTAAATATCTTTGATATCTTTTGCAAAGGGTTAATTTCTTAAGACCCATTGTATTTGGTGTGCAATGATTCTGTAATAATAACAGATATTAGCAATGCATATGGTGGGATATTTATATGACTAAAAACATTAGAAACATAAGCTATCTTTCAACACGATGATTTTGCTGGAGGACTTGCCAATAAACACCAAGTACTTAAAAGAGCATAAATTTGATACCCATTCTAGTATAATTTAATGCAGACTGTATACACATTTGCAAATCTAGGAGAAAAATTTAGAGAGCAGTAATAAGTTTGACTTTATGTATATGAATATCGTTGGCCCAGGTTACAAGAACGCATCGTTACATTAGAGTAAGGCCAGAGTATGTGTCAAAGACTGCTTCTGTTTGAGGACATTGGAGCCAGAAAAAAGCTACTAAAAGTTGGCACTGAGATGCTGTATATCTTTCCTGACTATTATCCGATCTTTCAAAAGCATGTTGAAAAGAAATTGTTCCCAAAGTTGCCAATTTTAGTTTGCAATTTGCATGATATTCTTCTAACTTCGTCTATTCAATCGTTTCTCAACGCAACAGCACAGCAATTTGGGCTCATGAGTAACGGAGCCTTAGAATTCGAAAAACATACCCCAAGATAATGGGCTGACAACAACTGCTCCCCAGACAATTCCCCAGATTTAGCAATTTGTACTTCATCTTCCTCAAGTTCTGCATCGAGAACATCACCTTCCTGAAGAATAGAGATCATATCGTAAACTTTACTTGATGGCAAATATACAGCATACATCATAAAAGATACTTTTGCATGGAATTAAACAACTAGGCGTATGCATTATTTTCATCAAACGAGATTTTTCTGTTGGGAAGTAGACCGAAAATGCGTAAACAGTAGTTTTGCTTCGCTTTTAAGGAAGATTTTGCCAGCTGCTTTTGTACTGGATGTCCAAATGAAAGTATACGGGTTTGGTTAACTCAAGCGATGTGAAGTTAGATCTAATAAATGGCTAATCAATGTTCAAATCTTCCTCGATGGTTAACTTGAAAGTAGATACTTTGTTTGCTGCTATTGATGATATGATAACAGACATAATACTAATCTCAAAAGCTCAAATTAGCATCCATCAGCACAACAGAGCTTTGGCTTTTTGGCCAAGACAAATTCTTGCGGCACAGCGAAAACATAAAAGATAGTCTTGATAAAATTTGAAAAATGTTATATCTTATTATATTGTTTGCCAGAAGTGGCCCCCAGTCACCCAGTGGGCAGTTTCTTGATGTTTCTTAAATTTTGGTTTTCAGTTTCGAAGTGCTTCAAGAATTTCCTAGGCCAAACGATCAAAGCTCTGGTTTGCAGGTGGGTACAGATCGTAGCTTTCAATGTCAACATTTCTGCTTTCAAAGCAGCAATACCGACAGAAGAGGTTAACTATCCAAGAAGATTCTCAGAGGAATTAGCTATTGATGAAAACTAAATTAACAACGGTGGACCCAACCAAATCTGTATACACTCTTTGGGACAACTGGTATTTCTCAAGATATCAGTCTTGCTGAATAACATCAGCAGCAACTGGAACAAGTTTAGGAAATCGCAGCCAGAATATACATTTAACTGCCAGCGTTACGACGAACAGTTTCATTTTTGACCCTCAGGATGACATGATAAAGAGATTGAGCAAGTGGTAACAAATTATTCGACGAATCCAAATACCGTAATCGCTCTATAAAGGCCCCCCTTTTTTAAATTTTTTTTATTCATTAAGAGTAATACAACAAATCTTACATTCTACTATACGGTTCTAATTACTATACAAAACTAGAGGGACGATACCATGGGGAGCGAAAGACAATGACTACCCCATGGCCAATATGAAAAGACACGCAATGTTAACCTAAATACAACAAACACTACGGACAATTTGATATCTAATGGATACTATACTAGACTAGATTCGGCTCCACATCAGATTTAAGGTCAGTGTTGCGATAAGTTTACGTGCTTTGAGGTAATTTCAAATGCCTGACATCTGATGTGAAACAGAATTTACAAAGTAAAAGAACATTTACGTTAACAGACTGCCCCGTTTCTATTAAGAAATATAGAAGAAAGGCCCCCTTTCTATTAAGGCCCCCTCTCTAATAAGCCCCTCCCCTCTGAGTCAAAATTTGAAATAAGCCCCCCTCTCTATTAAGCCCCCTCCCCGCTTATACAAAAGTCAAGAACTTACCAAATATTTCCATTTATTTAGCTACAAAACCTTGCATGTTAATTATAGGATGGTTTGGGATGAAAACGGTGTCGAATTTATTTACTTGAGCCGTAAAATTGTACGCTGATTCCACAAACTATGGGATAAAATGTCAAGCAGGTTAAATATGTTAAATTTCTTGGTCTTCTGCTGGATGAAAACCTCACCTGGAAATATCACTTGAATGAACTCTCTAAAAAGTTAGCAAGAACATCCGGTGTGTTCTTCAAAATTAGGCATCTGCTCCCTTCTAGTGTTTTAGTCTCCCTGTACCATTCCTTATTTGGCTCATTTATTCAATATGGGATTGTTGTGTGGGGTCTAACCTATGACATCCACACTAAGCCTATCTATATCTTACAAAAGAAAGTGTTAGAGCTATTACTTTCAATAATTTTGCTGCTCCTTCTACCCCAATCTTTTCAGAGTTGAAAATTCCTAAGTTATATGATTTATTTTATTTAAAGCTCCTTTCTTTTGTGTATGAATGTATTAACAAAACTTCTCCCTCATATTTTCATGATTATTTTACTTTGTTGTCTTCTGTTCATCAATATGATACCAGGCAGGCACGTATGGATGGCATTTTCTTAAATCGTAGAAATACGTTGCAATATGGAATAAGATCTGTCAGATATACAGGTGCGAAATCCTGGAATGAACTTCCTATCATCATCAAGCAATGCCCCTCAAAGTTACGTTTTCGCCAGCAATTGAAAGTCCATCTGTTCTCAACAAAATACTAAATATTCGTTTCTGGTTGCACTTTTCAGTCAAGATTGTAAATCTCACAATTCTCTAAAGCATGCTGACCTTGGAGTGGCTTTGGTGGGCTCTTGCTTTTGGGGCCTGCTCTGGGTATAGAACCCTTCCTTGGCGTTAGCTGTGGATTCGGGTTTTTTGCCTGGAGTGGGCTCCGTGGGCTTGGGGTCACTGCGGTCACTCTAGGTCTCTTGCACATTACGCAACTTTTGGAATCATTTGATATACTGAAATATGGATTTTTTAACACAGGGGGTGCTCTCTCCTCGATTAGTTTATCTATTGAGAGAGCTCCTCCTTTAAGGAATTCCCCACATACAGGTTTCTCTTTCTTAGATTAATTTAGGTGTTTGCATTGTTTTTTTTCTTTTATATATATATATCTGTATTCTTGTATTTAATGTATTTTATATTGAAACTTGTATGTTGTGAATTTTAAAATGAAAACTGAACTGAACTGAACTGATAAAAGAACTGAAAAGCTACCAAATCTATCCTTGTCACTTGATTTTGAGAATATGCCCCCCCCCTCTCTAATAAGCCTCCTCTTTGTAAAGCCCCTTCTATTAAGGCCTGAAATTGAATAAGCCCCCGGGGGCTTAATAGAGCTTTTACGGTAATGTAGATGTTGAAAAATCCATGTTAGTAACAAAATTCAGTAAATAATACTTAAGACATTATGACTAATCAATGAAGACATGATCAAGACGCAAACGGTTCGGTGCCATGCTAAGCTAAAGAAAACATCAGCAGCATTGGAGATAATCTAAGCACGCAATGAACTGAAATTCCCGACACAAATAATCCAAGTGGTACATGGGGTTGATTAACCTAAAATTGGACCCATTATCCAAAAGAAGTAAGGGTCTACCAAACAGGGAACAAAGGCTCACCCATAGATAACCATGGCTGAGGTTCTCGACAAGTCCATTCCCTGCAAAACAAGTCAACAATTGCAGCTTATTCTGAACCTGAATATTACCAGAATATTTATCAAAAATTAGAAATAAACCCTTGCAATTCTAAATAAAGATATCTCTCATTTTCGAGATGTTTTGGTCAGAAATATTCCGAACGTGTCACATATCCCTGCGTTACCACACAATGAAACCCCCGGGAAAATCTGCTCCTGTTATTATGATTTGAAGGACAAGATACCTCATCATCATCTTCATCATCTTCATTATCAGAATGTGGATCATCACTTGAAGTTCTGTCATCTGCAATGGAAAAATACAACATAAAAGTGTTCTCAAGTCAGAAAAGGTAGATGTGAAAATATCTTTGAACGAAGAGGCGTTAGTGCTCAAAGAACAAGTCCAGGATTGGTATAATTTTTCATAAAATAAAAGACTACACTGTTGTAACTGGTGTGCAGTAATCGAAGGAAGAGGCAAGCGACGACAATCATTGTAAATTTATTCATCATTCAGAAAGACAGACAATCCATGATATTAACTCAGACAAATCCAGTTCGACAAATCCATTATAATTAAGTTAAAATAAAACTAAGACATAATCAGTGGTACGTTTCGAACCATACCACTGTGATCCAGCAAATGTAATAAATGCCAAAAATTGAAAGTTCTCAAAATTAATCAAACTATAGCTCTTTTGAAAGAGCAATGATTGACAATCAACATAAAAGAAGAATTATCAAAATCGGACCAGTGAGAGCCAAGAAACTGATTTTTGAAGTTTCAAGATATCACAAGTTTATAAATTTCATATCAAAAAGACAATGAACACTCCATTTACGCTAACTTCAAAATTCAATTTCTCTGCCTACACTAATCCGATTATTGAAATTCTTGTTTTATTTTGATCGTATACATCTCAGCATCATTTCTAACTCATATAATCGAGAAGAAAATTGAGAAATTTCACGGATTTCGCGAATTACGAGATAGTACTATACTATAGTATATTTTAGTAGTATATAGTAGTAGTATAGTATAGTATAGTATAGTATAGTATAGTATAGTATAGTATAGTATAGTATAGTATAGTATAGTATAGTATATAGTATATTAAAACTATAAAAACTATTCAGCCCCGCAAACTGCCCTGGATAACAAAAGATGTCAAAAGATTTTTAAGGAAAAAGAATCATGCTTACAGAACATTTGTGAAAAACGGTCAGCCAGAAGACAAGCTCGAAGGAATACTAAACATGGTAGCTGAAGGTACAAAAATGATTGAGGATGCAAAGCAAAATTACCTCCGAAAGACTGGGCAGACTCTAGCAAATCCAGGGACATCTAGGAAAACCTATTGGACTTTAATCAATACTGTTCTAAATAAGGCGAAGATTCCTATAATACCACCCCTTTTAGAAAACGGATTATTCATAACGGATTTTACTGAAAAGGCACAGCTTTTTAATGACTATTTTATACTCCAATGCACGACCATCGACACTGGCAGTGAGATTCCACAAGATCCCCCAGAAAAATCTACCCTGATTGAGGACTTTTGCATCTCAGAGGAAAAGATACTGAAAATCATAAGATCACTTAATCCTAACAAAGCTCATGGCTGGGATGAAATTTCTATAAGAATGATAAAACTAAGCGATGTTTCATTAGTTACTCCTCTTAAAATAATTTTCACGAACTGTTTGAAGCATGGTGTATTTCCTGAAATATGGAAGTGTGCAAACGTAGTCCCGGTTCACAAGAAAAACGAAAAAAATTTAAAGAGTAACTACCGTCCAATTTCTCTCTTACCAATTTTTGGGAAGATGCTTGAAAGACTTATGTACGATTCCTTATACTCACATCTTGTTTCATGTGATTTACTCAACCCTAATCAGTCAGGTTTTCGTCCTGGTGACTCAACAATCAACCAGTTGATCTCCATAACGCATACGATTTTCCAGGCATTTGACTGTAATCCCCCCCCTTGACGTTCGATCTGTGTATCTTGACATTTCGAAAGCATTTGATAGGGTATGGCACGATGGTCTCATTCATAAGCTGAAACGATGTGGTGTCTCAGGACAACTTCTTTCTCTTATAAAAAGTTTTCTTAAGGATCGAAAACAGAGAACCGTTCTGAACGGACAGTGCTCTAATTGGGGAGATATTTTAGCAGGAGTGCCCCAGGGTTCCATCTTAGGACCATTGTTCTTTCTTGTGTATATAAATGATCTCACTTCAGACTTGAAATGTAATGTAAAACTTTTTGCTGATGATACGTCCCTTTTTACGGTCGCCCGGGAGGTCAATGAAGCTGCACAACACATGAACCATGACCTACAACTGGTGAGTCAATGGGCCCATAAATGGAGGATGTCGTTCAATCCCGATCCGCAAAAGCAAGCTGTTGAAGTATTATTTTCAAGGAAAAGAAGTGAAATAGATCATCCAGTGCTCCTTTTTAACAATATACCGGTAAAAAAAGTAAATGAACATAAACACTTAGGTATTATTTTGGACTCGAAACTTTCTTTCTCAGCTCATATTAAAGCTGCTATCTCTAAAACGAGAAAGGGCATTGGCTTGCTAAAGTATCTCTCCAAATATTTACCGAGGCATACCCTAAATGAATTATACAAACTTTATGTACGGCCCCACCTGGACTACGGGGATATCATCTATCACATTCCAGCTAAAGAGGATGACTTCAGTCAAGACATAATTTTACCAAACTTAATGGAAAAATTAGAATCTGTTCAATATTCTGCTGCTCTTGCTGTAACAGGAACATGGAGGGGAACATCACGAGAAAAACTGTATGCAGAGCTTGGCTGGGAAACACTAAGTTCTCGTAGATGGAGTAGACGCCTTACTTTGTTCTATAAGATTATAAATAACCTCACCCCATTGTATACAAAGGAGCCAATCCCACCACTTCAACAGCCAAATTACTCTCTTCGCAACCAGGATGTTGTTGGGCAGATAAGGGCAAGAACAGAGAAATTTCTATCAAGCTTCTATCCTAACTGCATTTCTGAATGGAATAAACTTGATCCAGAAATCAGACTTGCACCTTCTGTTGCTGTTTTTAAAACAAAGCTTCTGTCAAAAATTCGCCCCAGTGCAAAGTCTGTCTTTGGTATTCATGATCCAATAGGCTTGAGTTATCTTTTACAAATAAGAGTTGGTCTTAGTAAATTGAATTTTCATAAATTCAAGCACAATTTTAGGGATACAGTGAACCCAATGTGCCCAACGAATGATGGCATTGAGGATACGGAGCATTTTTTGTTGCTTTGCCCATCATTTGACATTCAACGGCAAGATCTTCTCGCTGGAGTTTCGGAATTGTTACGACCTTTTGTCCAAATCGACACCCTTCCAAACAACGTTCTTGTTCAATGCTTATTGTATGGTAATGAAGAACTTTCTAATGACGTAAACAGAAATATACTCGAACATACTTTAGATTTCATCCACAAAACAGGTCGGCTTGGATAACTTATTCAAACTTTCTTTTTACGCCACTCAGCCACTAGGTACATTTTTCCCGTTTCTTTTGTAAGTCCGTTTCACATTTGATGTTAGGCACATGAAGCAAAATATGGGAACTTATCCATGCTAACCAAAAGTATTTGCGCGGTGTGTTGAGGGGTGGGGGGCCTGGAGGAGGATCAGTGACGATAGCAATTGCTATTGCTGTTGTTCTCTCTTTCGGAGTTCCTGTTGTTCAGCACATTCTCCTATGCTGGCCTGACATCCAATGTGAAACGGATTCGAGTAATTAATCGTATATTTAGCGTTCTGTCGGTATTTATTTAGTTATTATTTGCGTGTCTTTATGTTAATGGCCACAGGGTAGTCATTGTCCTTTGCTCCTTGTGGTCCTGTCCCTGTAGTGTTTGTATAGTTTGTATAGTAATTAGAAAGTATAGTAGGATGTAGATGTAAAATGTATTGTAAAATTTTAGATGAATATAGAAAAAAAAAAATATATATATAGTATATATATATAGTAGTATAGTATATATAGTATAGTATATAGCATAGTAGTAGTATATAGTAGTAGTATATAGCAGTAGTATAGTAGTATATATTAGAGTATAAAAAGCTATATTTTGATAAAAACAGTTAAAAATCTAAATGACGGGGTCAAACGGTGTCTTAGCAAAAAATATAATAATTAACTAGAACATGTCTAGAGTGCATCTGCCAAAGGATATGTTCAGGAACCTTCTGCGAAAAATTTTATGAAAGTTTCAGAATGTGAGGTCATTTTCTTAAAAACGACATGTGGTCGCATGTTAAATCAGTATTGTTTTATGTTGATTGAATTACTGTTTAAATAATGCCCTAAACTCATTTCAAATCAAAGCAAAGTCAATCAACTGAGTTGTAAAAATTCGCAATAGTCGGAAAACTTGAAAATCAAGATACTTTAGCATACAGTGGATTGAAGGAACAACACTTCTTCTCGTTATGATGTCTGAACTGAATATTACGTCAAGTCGTATCAACAAATTCTTTTTTATAGCACAACGTTCTGTCTTATCACCATTAAGACCATAAAGCTTGACTTAATTCTTCCCCCTGAGTTCCAGTGTCATTATCGTCCGACTTCGATGGTACTTTTTCAGAATGTGGCTCGCTTTTACTACAGCTGGGCAGACGCTATGAGCATTCTGACGAAGAGTCACATAAGTCGAGCTGCACAGACGTTTGTCTTGCTCTTCATCCTAGGCCTGCTCCAAACATGTTTGTTTAAGGCGTCTGGCCTGCTTTCAAACCGATCAGCTATCCGAGAGCCTTTTTTGAGAACTTAATGAGAACTTCAAACAGCTCCTAGTTATGGGCAAGCATTTGTTGTACAGACGAAAATCTTTACGCCGGGAAAATTGATTACTAAGTGCAGCATCATAAAACATGTGAAATGCTTCAGTTCATCAACGTCGATAGTCAAGTATTGTGTACGTTTTCGGAACTGTGAGGCAAACATCAAAGTAGTACAACAGAATAAAAGATTTTTGCCTTCTTCTTAAAATCATCAATCAGATCAATGACCATCTGTACTTGTACTATAGAGAGTACGGCCAACAACAGTCAACTAGGATACTAAAGCTCAAGAGCAAGCAATAAGTCAAATTTTCACACTCTAAATAGTGACGAGAAAGAACTTTGTGGTACGAAACAGAACTTGATATTATTTGATGTAATATTCAGTTCAGACATCATAACGAGAAAGAAGAAGTGTCGTTCCTTCAATCCACTGTATGCTAAAGTATCTTGACTTTCAATTTTTCCGACTATTGCGAATTTTTACAACTCAGTTGATTGACTTTGCTTTGATTTGAAATGAGTTTAGGGCATTATTTAAACAGTAATTCAATCAACATAAAACGATACTGATTTAACATGCGACCACATGTCGTTTTTAAGAAAATGACCTCACATTCTGAAACTTTCATAAAATTTTTCGCAGAAGGTTCCTGAACATATCCTTTGGCAGATGCACTCGAGACATGTTCTAGTTAATTATTATATTTTTTGCTAAGACACCGTTTGACCCCGTCTTTTAGATTTTTAACTGTTTTTATCAAAATATAGCTTTTTATACTCTAGTATAGTACTATCTCGTAATTCGCGAAATCCGTGAAATTTCTCAATTTTCTTCTCGATTATATGAGTCAGAAATGATGCTGAGATGTATACGATCAAAATAAAACAAGAATTTCAAGAATCGGATTAGTGTAGGCAGAGAAATTGAATTTTGAAGTTAGCGTAAATGGAGTGATCATTGTCTTTTTGATGTGAAATTTGTAAACTTGTGATATCTTGAAACTTCAAAAATCAGTTTCTTGGCTCTCACTGGTCCGATTTTGATAATTCTTCTTTTATGTTGATTGTCAATCATTGCTCTTTCAAAAGAGCTATAGTTTGATTAATTTTGAGAACATTCATTTTTTGGCATTTATTACATTATTTTGCCATTCTGGATCACTGTGCATACTTGGTTCATCTTCAGCAATTAGTAAGGCATTAACCCTTTCACGCCCGGCTAAGATTAAGCTTAACACCAAAACCTAATGTAGATCGTCGTTTTCCAGGGGGTATCATAATCAGTGATTCAATAAACAATAGATAAATGCAATGGCCATAACCTTTCAAATCAATCAAAATTCTAAAAGCTTTACCCCCTGAAAAATTTCCAGCTCCCAATGAATACTGTTGGGCCATATGGCCCTTCCGGGGGTGAAAGGGTTAAACGATAATTTATACCTTGAGACAAACAAGTAATAGAGGTAAACAAGCGTGAGTTACATTTCCTACGCGAGAGGGCACCCGGGGCCTAAGTCCCAAGTGGCTAAAATATGGCACATCAAAAAATAACTAACGGGATAGATGACTGCTGGGAATTGAGTTCAGGTCGATCTCGTAAAATCAAAAGGCCTTCGTGAATAAGCAAATCAAAATCATTATTAGCTCTGTCCAAAATAGAGAAATCATTAACCGACGCGGCGTGTCCTGATTGGTTAATATGATCCCTGATGCCAGAGGAACTCCCTTTTATTTGAACACCAGCTTTCTTAATTCCCAAGTGCTCTCTGCATCGAGTAATCAATAATAATAATAACTAATAACTAATATTTTAACAGGTTGACTTGTTCAGATGTAAAACTATCTGTTATCATTCAAGGACCTGTAATCCTACCTATTGACAATAGTTTTGGTTAAAATCAAGCTAAAAAGTAAAATAAAATGAAGATACTTTAATGTACAATTAAGGATAAGAATTTATAATTGTCAAAAAAAAGTTTTCTTGGACATCTACAGAGACTTCGATAATTTTACCGGGTGTCCCAAAAAAAACGCAACAGATTTGATCAATCTTAGCGATAAAGAGATTCACTAAATTCATTTGAAGTATGCTTTAAGACAATCCCCAATAGTTCAAAAGAACATTGATACCTTGGTTGTGAAGCTTAGTAGCTTGGTCGTCGAGAATTCTATGTCGAAAGTCCAAATTTGTTATCAGCCCTAAACCAGAGCTTTGGAAGAAAACGGCCTACGGTAGCTACTCAGCAGGGGAATCACCCAAATCGAAGTGAGTCTGACATAGGTAGTGGACCGTAAGGCTGATTTCCACTCAGTCGAATTTTCCGAACAGACTGAAAATCTTTTGTTTACGTGAGAAAATGTCGCTTCGAGTTTGAATAGAATTTTACGCGTGATAAACTTTTTATTGTGCAAAATCCTGTCCACTCGGAAAATTCTACTGAGTGGAAACTAGCCTTTAGGGTTAACTTGTTTCATAAAATAAATTGTAGCGTGCCTTTTTCAATTAGATCAAGCAACTGTTCTTTTAAAAAAACCAATTGCCAAGAGACACACCTATAAAGTGCTATGACTGATTGGTCCCAGAGGAATTAATAAATTTCTGACAACCGGCTTTTCGTGCCTATGAGAGCGGGAGGCAGAGTTACCTCAAGAATGGATACATTTGAAAGAACGTTCTTGGCATGCCATTATCTATCCCTTGTGCATTGTATTATCATTGTGATTGTGATGTTGCTAACAACCACTTCGTGAAGTTTTCTAATTTCTTATTCTGTCCAATATAAGCACGAGCGAGACTGTTGTTTTCTTTTTCTACCTGGAGAAGAGTGGACAATGATCCCTAAATATTTTTTCCATATCTTTGGAAAATGATTTTTGTGCAGACAAAAATGCAGTCTTGGCTGCGCAGGAATTGGAGATTGTGCTTTGGGTGATTCCCTTTCTGAGTGGCCACCTTAGGCCGTTTTCTCGCAAAGCTCTGGTTTCGGGCTGATAACAAATTTGAACTTTCGGCAAAGAATTCTTGACAACCAAGCTACTAAGCTTCACAACCATGGTATCAATCTTCTTTTCAACTATAGAGGATTGTCATAAAGCATACTTCAAATGAATTCAGTGAATCTCTTCATCGCTAAAATTGATCAAATCTGTTGCGTTTTTTTTGGGACACCCGGTAGTTTCCCTTTGAACAGCGAGATTGATTTTTCGTCACGTGTTGTTTTTTCGAGTCGGTTGAAAATGCGGGCTCCCTGGTACGCAAACGACTTTTTCCCAGTTTCAGTGCGCATTTTTGGTAAAACAACACAAGAGCCATTGCCTCTTGTGTTTATTTCATGCTCACATCTTTTGAAGTAACCATTCAGGTCTTCTGGTAGTAGATTATGCAATGATTTAAACACGTCAATGACAACCCTTGTGTTTCGTGTTTTTTCAATACTATCCCATGTCGTTATCTTTGCACTTGGGTTCACAATTCTGGCTGCTCTGTTTTGTATATACTGCAGCTTATTTACTGTTCCTTGGGGTAGGGAAAGCTGTAGTGGGTAGCAGTACAACAGTAGTGGTCTTATCATTGATTTATATATCGATTCTGCTACATAAGGACTGACTTTTTCGCGAATACGAGATAATAGCTTTACTCTGGCTGACGCTTTTTTGTAAACATTGTCAAAGTGTTGATGCAGGTTTAGATGGTTATCCAAATCTACACCAAGATACTTGTATGACTTTGTCTCATGGATAGTTTGATTGTAGATCTTGATCTCCAAGTTTGGCTGCTTGGACAACTTTTGATGTGATCCATATAAAACAAACTCAGTTTTTCCTTTTTCAAATTAATGAACAAGTTGTTTTCATCGAGCCAGCCTGCAACTTTTTGTAGCTCATTGTTAAGTAAATGTTCTATTTCGTTTGCGTTCTTTCCAGCACAGTATAAAACAGTATCGTCGGCATATAATATAATGTCAGCATCAGTGAGCGGAATGTGGATGTCGTTGATTATCAGCCCAAAAAGAAGGGGCCCCAGGATGGATCCTTGTGGGACACCACATGTAACGTTTTCTTCACATGAGCTGGTATTATCAAAAATTACGATTTGTTTCCTATTAAAGAGATAATCACCTATCCATTGTAATTCCACATCATCTATACCATAACTTGGCAATTTTTCCAGCAAGGTTGCATGACGTACTGTGTCGAAGGCTTTACGAAGATCAATATAGACAGCACCAGTACATAGCCCTTTATCAATGTTCTGTCTAAACTTTTCTGACAGTAAGGTAACTGCATGCAGAGTACATCTCCCTTGTCTAAATCCAAACTGACGCGGGCACAACAGGCCATTTGATTCAAGGTACTGGGACAGTTGATTATAAATGATCTTCTCGATAACTTTTGATAGAGCAGGAATTACTGTGATAGGCCTATAGTTATCTAGCAATGTCGGATTGCCCGATTTAAAAACTGGAGTGATTTTCCCACATTTTTCTGATGTAGGAAATAATGACGCTTGCAAACTTTTATTAATCAGGCTACACAACGGGGCAGATAGCTCGTCTGCGGCGTCCTTTAACATTTTTGGTGGTAGATTATCAATGCCAGCCGCTTTCGAAGTATTGAGATTTTTGAGAATCTTCAAGACATCAGTTTCCTTTACCCTTGTAAACTGAAATTTTTTTCCCTCAGGATTTATCTTTGCTTTAAGATTACTTTCACGCTTGTGTTTCCAGGCCTTATCCCCCATGTCACACACGATACCCTTCAATGTCGACGCTACATTGGTAAAAAATGAGCAAAAACTATTGCTAATTTTTTGCTTATCTATGACCGGTTCTTGGTCAATTTTGAACATTTTTACATTTGCACTGTTATTTTCTTTTGGATAAATCTGTTTAATTTTCTTCCAAAACTCTTTTGGTGACTTGATATTTTCTCGAAATAGGGTTCGACTGTGATTTGCCTTGCTTTTTCTGATCATCAGCGTCACTTTGTTCCTCGTTCTCCGATGCGTCGGCCAGTCAAGCTCCGCCCCAGTCCTCTTAGCTTTTCGGAGGTAGAAATCGCGTTCTCTTATTTTGGATTTAATTTCTGAGGTGAGCCAAGCGCAGTCTCTCCCACTCAAATTACGTGATGCAGTACCTTTGTCCAAATTTTTCTCTCCATTCTCTACAAAGTCGTGCATTTCAATCTGCGAAATGATAGAAATGACGTCATTGTTTATCACGTCACTTCGCTCGCTTCGCCTTCGACCTGAACGAGGATGCCGAAAGTGTTGAGGCTCACAACACTGCTCGCCTCCTGATGACATACTCTTACAAAATACAAAATGGAATGACATATGGCCTAACTTACGAAAAATATTCACGTATCTATAGTAGTTAGAGATCTCACAAATTGAAAAGAACTCACAATTGGTGTTCGGCAGTTGGTAAGGTTCTGCCAAAATATGCAGCGAGGAGAATTCTCAAAATATGACCAACTATGATTCATCAATAGCAAATACGAAAACTTAGATGTGGTAATTCATTTAACAGTTGTTCGTTCTGAATTTATTGGTCTGAAAGACCTTTTTGAAAGGGCTTGGAAAAGACAGAAGTTGTGACCAATTACTGCAAGTCTTTAGCTTTGAAATGATGGCAATTGCATCAAAATCGAAGCTTTTCCACCCCAAGAGCTGTTTATAGTCGCTACCACTATCACAGCTCACTGAAAGTTAGAGAGAGTTTTTATCAATGTATCTAGTCCTTCATCCAGCCACATTGCTCAAAAACAGCTTGCTGATTAAACTGCTGAAAAGTCTGATACAAGGTGTGTATCAGCGATGTGAATTTTAACTTCTAAGTTAGCTTTCTGAGTATAACATCTTCTGAGTGGTACGGGTACTCAAGTGGACAGCTATTCTATGGAGGGACTCACCTGAGTACATGTCGAAGTTTCAGTAGCAATTAAAATCTTGACCTACTTGTATTCATTTGTTTGATAATAAACTGTATTTGCCGATTCATGTCTGGCTCATCTTCTTGCATGTAACACCGTAATACCTCTTCTAGTCCCTAAAACAAGAAGAATAAGAGATGTAATGAAACGATAAATCTCTTAGAAAATGGGTCATTTACTGTGGATTTACCATTTTGTAATTTGCATTAGTTGTTGAACATGAATGAATTTGAATTTTGTATATATGATATGCGGTTATTTGAAAAAGATTAATATTACTTCTAGTCAGTAAAATTTGCTAGCATAACGAAATCTTGAGCAACTGCAAAGTTACAATTCGATAAACGTCACTGTGAAGTTACAAACAAGGCGCAAAGTCAAAACATTACATGGAAATTCAGTATTATCGCTACCATTTAACTGACACAACAAATTTGGTAAACCAGTCTTACAGGATTTTGCCACACTAAGAGAAATGCTACCGACAAAATAAAGGATGGTCCTAAGCACCTTCAAATGACTGTAGTAGTAACAGTAAAGCAAAACAGTAACCCGGGGGGGGTACATGACTTGCGGATGGACGGGGGTCTGCCGCCCGGTTTTCAGAAAGGTACCCTCTTCTAATTACCGAACCTTGCGGTGATACCCACTTTTATGATGAAGTTTGGTAGAAAACCACCCATTTTTTGCTATTTTTCGCCAATTTCTGGATAACCCACCCTTGTTTAAGGAAAATCTGACGAAAAAAGGGACCCTTGTTTAGAGAATCTGGGGCCCAAAAACCCACCCATACGGGCGGCACATACCCGTACCCTCAACATGTTATGTACCCCCCCCCCCCCGGGAACAGTAACATTACCATTGACACTGCTCGTTGTCTGATCGTCGGCAGAGCCAAAATACTGTATAGTGTACCATTAACGTAAGGTCGTATCTAAAACATGAAGAAAGTTTGAATGCTTCATAAGGAGATATAATTTCACATTGTTTCATCTCTTTATCGTAAAATCCTTATCATAGATTTAAAAAAAGCATTACAAACTAAACAACTATTAGTACTCTCTGTCTGAAAGCAGTATGATAATATGAAAACGTGGTGTTATAAGGATGACTTACACTTCTGACTGGAAAAGCTAAAAATGTTGCCAAAATGATGAAAATAACTACCTCTTTATTCTCATTTCCAAGAAGATCCGCTAGCAGCTGTAAAACGACTTCACTGTCTGCTAAACATTGCTTTTTTCCTGTTGGAAAAAGATGTATAGGGTGCAATTTGAAAATGCATTGATATGAAGCAAACATTCATGGCAGCCCCGAAGCAAGGGTGCATGATCTTATCACTCTGTAGTGACGGTATTAAGTTTTAAAGTGCTTAATGGAAGGAACACTTCAGGAAAACCAAGTAAGTGTAGTTTTCAGCTACTTTCATGT
Source organism: Aurelia sp. 3 sensu Dawson et al. (2005) (assembly GCA_964020215.1). Lineage (NCBI taxonomy): Eukaryota > Metazoa > Cnidaria > Scyphozoa > Semaeostomeae > Ulmaridae > Aurelia > Aurelia sp. 3 sensu Dawson et al. (2005). The sequence goes on from OZ026584.1 coordinate 6,849,024, forward strand.
TTATATTATCAAGATACGTTCATATTTCATTACTACCAACTAGAAGGACTGGAACCTGGTCTGCATGTAACCACAACACTCCTCGACGAAAGTGTTGAGGCAGCACGCAGGCTACTAGACCCAGGAAAAGAACGAAATGACAATTTATTGTTTATGCGAAATAATACACATGCAATAGGGAGAGGAGGTAAACAGCGACAAACTGAAATTTGCTTTCCTTGAATGATCTCAGTTTTAATTTGAAAGACTTTATTAGATCGATGATGGTGCTATGTACAGAGTGTCCTAAAGATTGATGCTCTAATTTAATGGTACCAAATGAGTACAATTATGCAGCATAGCCTTCATATACATTACGTGTTAAATGTTTCAGTGAGAAGATACACAGATCCAATTAGTTTATTTCAGATGTGGTGCTAATTGCTAGCAAATTTGATCAAGCTCTGACGGATTTACAGATGAAGCACTTTAATAATTTGAGAACTAAATTTAACAAAGTAAATTTCCTTATCAAAATTGACAAAAAGGTATTATCAGGGCAGTTCGGAAATCAATATCTATTTAATTGCATACTTGAACCTGTTTAAAGAACATAAAATCAACCAGTCAGTCAGTCAGTCAGTCAGTCAGTCAGTCAGTCAGTCAGTCAGTCAGTCAGTCAGTCAGTCAGTCAGTCAGTCAGTCAGTCAGTCAGTCAGTCAGTCAGTCAGTCAGTCAGTCAGTCAGTCAGTCAGTCAGTCAGTCAGTCAGTCAGTCAGTCAGTCAGTCAGTCAGTCAGTCAGTCAGTCAGTCAGTCAGTCAGTCAGTCAGTCAGTCAGTCAGTCAGTCAGTCAGTCAGTCAGTCAGTCAGTCAGTCAGTCAGTCAGTCAGTCAGTCAGTCAGTCAGTCAGTCAGTCAGTCAGTCAGTCAGTCAGTCAGTCAGTCAGTCAGTCAGTCAGTCAGTCAGTCAGTCAGTCAGTCAGTCAGTCAGTCAGTCAGTCAGTCAGTCAGTCAGTCAGTCAGTCAGTCAGTCAGTCAGTCAGTCAGTCAGTCAGTCAGTCAGTCAGTCAGTCAGTCAGTCAGTCAGTCAGTCAGTCAGTCAGTCAGTCAGTCAGTCAGTCAGTCAGTCAGTCAGTCAGTCAGTCAGTCAGTCAGTCAGTCAGTCAGTCAGTCAGTCAGTCAGTCAGTCAGTCAGTCAGTCAGTCAGTCAGTCAGTCAGTCAGTCAGTCAGTCAGTCAGTCAGTCAGTCAGTCAGTCAGTCAGTCAGTCAGTCAGTCAGTCAGTCAGTCAGTCAGTCAGTCAGTCAGTCAGTCAGTCAGTCAGTCAGTCAGTCAGTCAGTCAGTCAGTCAGTCAGTCAGTCAGTCAGTCAGTCAGTCAGTCAGTCAGTCAGTCAGTCAGTCAGTCAGTCAGTCAGTCAGTCAGTCAGTCAGTCAGTCAGTCAGTCAGTCAGTCAGTCAGTCAGTCAGTCAGTCAGTCAGTCAGTCAGTCAGTCAGTCAGTCAGTCAGTCAGTCAGTCAGTCAGTCAGTCAGTCAGTCAGTCAGTCAGTCAGTCAGTCAGTCAGTCAGTCAGTCAGTCAGTCAGTCAGTCAGTCAGTCAGTCAGTCAGTCAGTCAGTCAGTCAGTCAGTCAGTCAGTCAGTCAGTCAGTCAGTCAGTCAGTCAGTCAGTCAGTCAGTCAGTCAGTCAGTCAGTCAGTCAGTCAGTCAGTCAGTCAGTCAGTCAATCAATCAGTTCATGGGGATCTGATGGATGGTTTAACAGCTACAGGATTTCAAACACCTGATACATGCTTTAATTCACTTGGAACTTTTCCGTAATTTACATACTTACCAGCAGACCTGAGGCACAGATTCATTAGCAATGCCACAGAATATTCCAATGAATAATCAGTCAGAACTTCAGGCTCTTCTAAAACTTTAATGAGCCAATCAACAAACCCACATTGGATCATGATGCTTTGGACTTGACGTCTGCAAAAATCAAACAACTTTAATCAGAATAATATCAATCAGATTCAATTGTCCTCAACAGAAAAGTTCTTATCTACAGTGAAATCAGTTCTTATGCCATCTTTTTTATTCTCTACCGGGTGAGTCCAAAATGTATCCACTGTCTGTAAAACAGAGCATTAAACACAGACCTTCAACTGAATAGTCTTCGAACTCCTTCTACACCACAGCAAAAATTTGAAAATTTAGTACCTTTCAGGTTTATATTGTTCTGCATTGCATTTTCTCATTTACAACATTACGATACATCTTGTGACATTTTAGCCTCCGGCTCGAGAAGGAGAAAATTCCCCTTTAATGTTTCAAAAAAAAAAATGTCGACGAAAAGCCCGAGATGTTTGCTATGAACGTTTAGGTCTGTGAGCATAACAAATCAGAACCTTAGTAAAATGGCCTAGTGAAGCGATGTAAAAATCTGAAACATCTGAACACATGATTTAACTCATGAAAAAGGGCCTTAATTTTGGTATACTTGATACAAATTTCACTTAATTGCAATATTGTATTTTTCAATAACAGTGTCATTGCCGAACGAAATACTTTTCTCCAACTTACGAGGAGTGTAGGGAGAGCATCTACAGTTCACAGAAGGACAGTTTTCCGTCATAGTTGTCCAGTGCTAGAAGTTATGGCGACTGGTTATACATTCTTAATGGGTCTCCGTCGCAAAAACTGTAAACAAATCGGTAAACACCATTGCTTTAAGCACGTGACCACTGTCTTCTGCAATTTGCTTCGTAGCTTCACTCACGCTACCAAACTTCGTAGCTCAAATCCGTGTAACGTTGTTTCTGAAGTATAAGGATTCGTCTACAAAATGACGCTTTCAGTTTGAAAGAAAGAATAAAATCTGTGTGATATTACCTATGAAAAAAATTGCAAAATCACCGTTTTGATAACATTTTGGTGACGGAGCTCCTATGAATTGCGAGTCATAATGGTTTATGATTACCTGAGGCTTAGCTTCTGCATGGCACCAAGGAGATTTTCGCCAGCCTTTGTCTGCTCTGATTCATGTTTCAAACATGAAATTAATTCCTTCATCATCGGCTCTGACTGTCCAATGTACACACGTCCTTGGAATAAACAATTTACTTCTGTCATATGAAAGTAAGATATTTCCTCCAAATTTTGAAAGAGGAAAAGTAACAAGTGTATTTGATTAAACGAAGATCAAACAAGATTCTTAAGGTAATTGATTTACCTGTCGTGAATGAGGCAATTGTGTTGAACAGCATAGCAGCTTGAGACTGCACTAGCTCTTCTTTTGAATTGAGTAAATTAACCATAGTTTCCTGAAAAATACAGAAGCTGCTTTTTGGTACCAACAGGCACAAAATTCATTGGAAAATTGTCAGATCTCAAAACAGAAGCCTGATGAACTTTGAGATATTTTTGGCCCACTGTTGTAAAATGCGCTAATTGTTTCGCTTACTTTGCATCGTAAATTCATTTTGAGAAATCCTTTAGCTAAAACTACCGTCATTCTAATTCCAAACAAGCACGGAACTTCTTTGATTGGACAAGGCAAGATTCTGTATGGTCAGGAGAAGATCTTAAAAGTATGCAAATTTGCTCTAAATTCTGAATGATAAGTTTTTGCCATGGTCATCGAAATGGCATCGTCAACAAACGGGATCTGTCACAAGATGTAACTATCATCTGTATGCCATACAGCAAACTGCTAAAAATAATTCTGCAAATGGATGGTACGTTTCAGCTTTTTCTGGCAAATCAAAGATAACAAGATTTTGCTAATTTCTAATATTTGGGGGATATCAGTGTGAACTCTCAGGTTTGAGATTCAGTCTCACTTAGACCAGAACTTGTAATTTTGTAAATTTTTCATATGACTGTAAAAGTACGATTGTTTTAAGGGCTGGATACATTGCTTAGACTTTATCAATAAACGCAAAACATTTCAGGCATTGACATATTCAAAGTGTCAAAGAAAAACTTCTGACGAAAAGCCTTCGAAACCTTTTAAAAGTTTTGAAGGCTTGTAACATTTTGGTATAAAACAAGCCAAGTAAACCATTAGTAGATAGCTCCTCGTAGCTGTCTGAAAAATCGGTAAGACATTCGAAATACGAAAAATCGGTAAGACTGCAACGATTACAGAAAGCAGCTGCGAGTTTTGTTTTCGGCAAATACGTCTCCACAAAAGATATCCTAAAACTGAGCTGGCTTCCTGTAGAAGAGAGACGGGCATCTAATTGCATGAAGCTCGCATACAAAGCTATTCATTTTGAAAACTGGCCAACTATCAATCAAATAGAGATCAAAACAACGGCACGCATACTTCGGAGTAGTGAAGACCTAAAGTTAATGTCTTCGATGATAAAAGGAACGTTCCAAGACCAAACCAGTAAACAATTCAACAGACTGCCATCTACTGTTCGACACGAAGCAACTTTGCCTTCGTTCTGTAACAGCCTGCGGAAAGAACTCTTTATGCAAGCTAACGAACGACTGGCCGCTTAACTTTTATTCAAGTCTTTTAATAATTCATTTTGACGCTTTACATTTCATTTATTTTCAATTTTACTATTCTTTTACTGTAATTGTAACCATAGGGACAAAACCTTTTTAGCTAGAGTTGAAGAGCCACACTTTAGTTGTGGATATGCTCATAAGAGCCATGTATGTATGTATGTATGTATGTATATGCATGAAATTCCACGAAAATAATTCCGAAAAGTTTTGTCCGAAGACATTTTGTCCGAAATTGTTTGTCCAAAAATTATTGCGTGTAAAATGTAGTTTGAAGATAAATTACCTTGTGGAATCACTTACCCCATGCTTTATGTCAGAAGCACATCCAAGAATATCATTAGCAATATATGCAGAAAGGACGGCATCTCTTTGCTCTCCAGCTTGAGATCGCATCAATCTCTGCAAGGAAACATAAAGATATGCGAGTTGAGTTTATTAGCACTTACAAAACAAAACCAAGTCTCTTTTCAATTGAATGATGAATTCAAAGCTACATGCATGCCTCTAAGAGGTCTTTCGATTTTTCTACAAACGAGTCTGGATCGAGTGACATTTTTACACGTTTGTAACTGAAAGGGTCCTAGACTGAGCGGTGTTAGAAGTTCTAAGACTATTGTGCACGTTCGATGATTCCATAAAATATCGCTCGATTCAGATCCTTGAGCAGAATGGCTGAGTAAAACTATGAATCACCGAAATTTTGCTATGCCATAAATTTAAAACATTGCAGTTTGAAGGTCAGAAAAGGTGTTATGAACAGCCCAACAAAAAGGAATGACATGAACAAGATTTGCATGCTCAGCAGCTGCTAAAATTCTCGCCAAGAAGCCTTGGATACTTCGGCAATTTAAGAAATTCGTTCATTTTGCAGCCTGTTAAATTCATATCTATTATCTAAAGCAGCACCACCTTTCCCCAAAAATAATTGAAAAATCGAAAAATAATTGCCTTAAAGTAATCTGACCAAACATTCCTTTTATTTGCACTACTGTGAAGTGAAGTAGAACCAGCGGCGTGGCCAGGGTGAAATAAATGGGAGCAACGAAGTGAGGGGTCTGGGGGCGAAGCCACCAAGGAAAAACATGGGGCCACGTCCTTTACTTTGGCTTAGAATGCATCTCCCAAGATCATGCTTGACGTTCGCGATAAAGGAACAAATCTATACCCCGCCGTTTTCTCATCGGTTTTAAAGGAATCTCGAGAACCATTTTTGGGAAAGGTGGGGGAGGGGCAATTGCCCTCCCATTCCTCCTCTTGGCTAGCCACTGAGTAGAACATTAGTGAATGAATCAATTCGTCTTAACATAACAATAAAGTCAATCTGCTACCACTCAAATATTTAGGATAAATAGGAAAAAGAATAAGACAATAATACCAGGTGAGTAAAAAAATCTAGCCTGCGTGGCTCGGGGAGGGGGGGGGGGGTAACTCAGCCTGCTATGTGACGGGAACGTGCCATTTTGCCCGATAAATTGGTACTCATAATTCCGTAAATTCTTGTGGATTTTAGGGCCATGATTCCACAAATCGAATAAATATCTGGGCCATCATTCCGGAAATTATGAAAAATCCCCTGAAAAGGACACCCATAATTCCGTGAAATGTCAAAAAATTGTGAAAATGATACCCATAATTCCGTAATGGTTTGAAAAAAGTACCCCAAAAATGGCACATCCCCGTACCACGAACAGTACTAAGGAACCCCCCCCTCGAGCTGCGTGCAGACTCTACTGATTCCCTGAAGAAAAGTGAGGTTCCTCCTCCAGTAGAGTCTGCGAATCAGCGACAGAAAGCGAGTCTGCTGATATCAACACAGGCATATTTTGATAGAAATGGCGTGTGCACAAACAAACCTAGCCATACAAATCCTATTGTGTAGGGGTGTTTTGATTATTTTCTTTTCAATCCTACTTACGGCCGCCGAACTGAATCTAATTCAGTAAGGCCCGGGTCATACGTCGCATTTTGGCTGCGCCGAATCAAATAGTTGCATTCGGCGAGACCAAATGTGACGTTTGACTCGACTGAGTATGGCAGTTGTGATTTGGCGAAAATGTTATAAATAAATGATTAAAGTACCAAGTGAAGCGTAGATGTTAAAAAACACGACGTTTCGAGCGTATACTCGTTATCAAGCGACCTAAATAATAAGATTCGACTGGTTCAGTCACATGATGCGACGCGAAAGCGTTCTGGGATCAGACGTCGAATTTGACAAGTGCTGAATCAAATGCACAAGATACTGAGAATAATAAATGTATGTGACTGTGTTGAATCAGCTTCATCAAAATAATTTCCTTCCTTACAGGAGCAATTTTGTTACGGAATTTTATCTTTCGTGCCAAAAGTTCTAGAAAGAGTTGCTGCTGCTGTGATGCACATCTGTGGGAATAACTTTCACATTAAATGCGACCAATTATATTCGACGTCTGACCTAAATCCGCACCAGAATCGCTCTCATGTCTAATCCAAATCAATTTAATTCGGCACGACCATAATGCAACGTTTGACCCTAGCCTAAGAATAATTGCGAGAATTCCTGGAAGATGTGTATCAGTCAATTAAACTGAAAGAGAACAATGGAGATCTCTTTCCACCAATGAGGTCTGGTTCCTCGAGCCTGGAAACCACACGTGACTATGGACATTTTTTGTGTTGCTGATGCGCAGACTCTACTGGAGGAGGAGCCTCACTTCTCTTCAAAGAATCAGTAGAGTCTGCACGCAGGCTAAAAAATCCCCAACTGATAGAAACATGGCTCCATGAATATCAAAGCAATAATATTGAAAACTGTCCTGTTTTATTGCTGATATGTTTAATTAGAATGAGTAATTTACGCAGCTTTAATCAGTCATTCTTTCATGTGGATATGGGAGATTTCTGCAGAAAGGAACTTTCAAAAACCTGCAAGACGCGTCAAAGTGACGAGCGAAATTTCCTTCATTTTCCTTCCTGACTATTGTGACACTGAAATGAATTAGCATAAATTTCATCTTCTTAGGAGAATCGAATCGCCAGAACAAGTTATTCATTTCATCCTCCAGAGAGGATAGCACGTGGTGAAACCCTCGAAGTCATTGCTGCAAGAAAGAAATGGTGGAAAATTGTTCGCAAATTCAGGAAAGTTAGGGTTTCTTGAAGGGGCTTCCTTAAGGAAATCCCTCATAGTTTTAGAGTGGATTGTCCAATTTCAGTCAAGTAAATCTTAAATGATTTGAAGATTTCCACTATTAAATAACATGTTGGGCAAAGCAATATCGTTTTGATATCCGTGGAACCGCAGCCTTACGAACTGGCATTGTTTTTTACTCAGCTGGCATGATAAATACCCTTGATACTGACGGCACAAACAGTTCTCATCTCCAGGCCAAGTGGCATATGATTATGAAGAGACGCAAAAGGGAGAGCACGTAAGCATATAATCGGACTCACCAGTCGAAGAGCTTGTAAAAGAAGTGCTCTCTTTCTTGCTGATAGTCTTCGCAAGTCTTCTTTGATTTTAGCATAGTTTAATGATGGCAGATATGGGACATCATTTCCAATAGCGACACTGCAATGAAAATAAAACCAGCAGCATTTTATGCAACATGTTTCAATATGATAAGACAAATGATAGCATTAAGACAGCGACATTTGTTAAGTTCATGAGAAAGTTTGAAGCATGCTATGAAATTAGACAGCAATTTCACAGGGTCGATAATTAATCCTATTAGAATTTTGTAAGTGGATTAATGTGCCAGTGGACTCGCTACAAGTCTCATCCTCTGATTTCTCAAGTCCCTTTTCTCGAGAGATCAGAGGATGAGACTTGTGTAGCAAGTCCAATGTGCCAGAAAGCGAAATTATGAAATGGAGGCTCCTTGGCAACTCCTGCCATCATGTATTACAAAGCCTGGCCAAAATAACTTTTCGTCAGCAATGCTCTTTAGCCGAAATTATTTAATATCATCTGGTCTTCGACATAATCAAAGGCGGGATCAAATATTGAGGGTATTTATTGGACTCGGCATGCAGAAGCATATACTAGCATTTGGCTAAGGCTTCTAAAGCTCTAATGGTTTTCTGATTCACACAAATGCAGTAAAATGGTCATACAACGGATTTATAACAACAAAATTTTAATACATACCCCGTACTTGCATTTGCAACGGATGCTCTCAGCAAAGATGCTGCCTGAAACAAGAACATGAAAGCCCTTTATAAGTTGTCGAGGTTTACTAGTTTGCACCAAAGCATCGACTTTTCATTTAAATTTTAGAGGCTTTGAAATTCAACACATGATGGCTAAAAACTCAAGCCCGAACCATAGACCAAATCCTTAAATAAGCCAAGCTGAACGGGTAAGAAACTCAAATTTGAAGACAAGTAACATTTTCACTCTTTAACTCATTCCATTGACAACAAAAAATTTTAGTGGGCTCTCTGACTGGCTAGCTTCATTGGCTTAGCTTAATCTTATTGGCCCATTTCTTTTCCTTCTGTTCCAGGTAGCAAGGATGAAATTCGTACGACAAAAAATTCTTCTCTCCGATATCGCACAGCGTGTTCTGAAAAACGGATCTCACACCTCTGAGTTCACTCTGTGATATGAAAATAAAGAGACAAAAGTATGGCTGGCTGCGCTAGACGTGTGAAATGTTGTTTTCAAAAAAAGGCAAATCGCTTTCTTCAAAGAGCAGAATCTTTTCTTGACAAAATTCACCTTAACTGTTCCAGATTTCCTGTGGGTGTTTTGCATCAAATTTTGCAGGACCAAACGGCTCGAGTAGGTCTTCTGCCAAGACCTAGCACAGCTTATTGAACTAACGTAAAGAAAACAAATGAATATGAAAGCTATTTTTTGCCAGAAATGTTTTGAAGTTGAATAAAAAAGAGGCCTATAAAAGCCTTCTCTGCAAGCCAATCACTTCGAAATTGAATCATAAGCAGCGAATCATCACTGGGTCAAATGAAGACAGGTTGAAATGAATGAGTTACACTGAGGCTTACCGTTCCAGGCCTTGCGAAGTCGGTAGACTGCATTGGATTCTGGGCACTGCTAAACAGTCTCTCGCAAATAGATCGCAGATATTCTGGGGTGACCTAAAAAAAGAAGAGCATGTTGATACACTTAAAGGTGACCTGAAGCGTAAATTTTTATTCAGGCAAGTGAACAGCACACCGGCCACCGTGGAAAGAGAAAGAATCCTGCTTAACTTTCGCTGATATCTCACTTCGTTTTCAAGTTATCCAACGATTTAAGATTCAACTGATGACGTCATTTTATTTGCAAATTACTAGGACAACATAGCGAAATATACCTGTATCTTGTCTTCGAAAGGTTACAGTTGAAAGAAACATTTCAGCTGAACTAAGTAAATGCAATATAAGCTTTCTCATGACTTAATATGATGTTTAGAAATGCATATTAATTGAAAAAGAATTTTTGATTAAACTTCCTTAGGAAAAAATCGCCAATCTTTAATAATGCTTTTCACTTTTTGCAAAAAAATGACGTCGTCAGCTAAACCATACCAAACTGTGGATAACTCAAAATGAAACAAGATATGGGCAAGGTATAAACAGAAGTCTTGATCATCCATTAGTTATTTCCATTTATATTGATAAGATTTTCTCTTAAGATCAATTTAAAGAGCAATTGTCACCCACGGTCCTTATCGGGAACGCTGGAATTTCAGACTCACTGATCATCACATTTGGTATTGTCTAGGCGGAAAATATGGATTCACATAGCAGATTGAAAAATCAGCTGAAGTAAGACTGCTCTATCAGCTCAACTACTACAGCAGGATCCATATTTGCATCATGCCTGCAAAGGATCCTAGATGCCAATGACCCTTTGACGATAATGCCAAAAGCATCAATGTGTACGGAACCATGCATACAAAACAAAAGTAATGGGGAGAGGTTGCTAAAATCGGATCGTAAACTTGAACTTGCAGAAGGTTTAGAATGTCATTCTTGTATCACCATAGAAGTGCATCAGATGACACTTTGGTCTGGGATGAAAAAAAAGAGGAACTAAGTTCTAGAATGGCGAGTTATTACTTTGCTACAGGCTACATTGAGTTGTTTCTGAAAGGCTACCACCACAATATAGCTGTCCAGATTAAACAGACCTAACACATTATGCAATACCTACCATATTTCCTCTGACAGCATTTTCCAAGGAGTCAACCAGTTCGGCTGCGATGTTGATCAAGTTTTTATAGTCCGCCTGAAACGAGGGCCTGATTGTCAGAATGCTGAAAAAATATCAACCAACGCTGGAAGCATCAAGCACTATGATGCGAGATAAGTCTAAAATATATTCAGTTGAAGAATTGGTAAAGCAGGAACGAAGATTCGTGTCTCCTTCAAGTTTAATCATAGAGATGGAAGCACATCGCAAAGGGAGCTTATTCCCTAAAACTTGCATTTAAAATCAGTAAATTGGAGACCACATATGTAAAAAAGGTCGTTCACAGATAAACCCGGGCAAGTATCTAATATCGATTTGTGAATGGTGCTTAAAATAAGAGTTGAAAGTCCATTTTCCCAAAGAACTCTTGATTGACCAAATAATGAGGCCTTGGAAGCAGCAGAAAGTACAATAGTATCAATAAGATGTCAATATCAGTGAGATATCAACAAGATACAAAGATATCAAGGTATTTACCTGGTACGCCAAAATCAAATATAAAGTGTTTGCTTGTACCTGCGGCTGTAATAACCAGTAAATACATAAATTTCGTTAAATAAAGAACACAGCCTAGAGCTTGAATTACTATTCGTTTCGGGCTTGACCCTTCAACAGTAGCAACGAGAAAAAGTACGACTAAACTAAAGAAGCAGAGAAAGAACGATTGATAGAATAGTGTATGGAGAAGAGAATGCGACGTAAGAATGCGACTATCTTTTACGTCGCATTCTCTTCTCCATTCTATTAATACACTATGCTATCATTCGTTCTTTCTCTGTTTCTATAGTTTCATTGTACTTTTTCTCGTTATTACTGATGAAGGGTCAAGCCCGAAACGTATAGTAATTCAAGCTCTAGGCTATATTCTTTATTTAACGAATTTTATGTACGCCAAAATCAAGTATGCACTTTTGACAGGCCACGAAATATCGTGCACTGGACTAATTTTGAAAATGTCTGAATTAATCATTAGCTAAGATCCTCACTTAACTGCTGATATTTTTAATACATTGTTTAGTCTTCGAATTATGGAGCTATGAGTGAGTTTCTTAAATCTTTGATTTCGAAAACACTGAAAACGGTCGAAAACGTTGATCAAATTTTCTAAAGACTCAACATGAACGGACAAAGGGAGAGCATTTCCTTTGTGGTTTGGGAATTTAGAAATTGATCAGTTATAATCAAATACGTGAGTGTTAATTTTATGTTGGAAGGGATGTAAGAATAATTCTAATTGTACAAACAAATGTATTTCTTTTTCAAGTTCATTGAACTTATACTTTTATGCATGTACTGTGTTCCTGTGTCAATTGGGTTTAAAGACAAACGGTAGTGAAGCTACATGATGAGGTCAAACATGCATGCAGTTTAGATCAATTCTAAATCCCCAAATCATTACGAAAACGTTCTCACTTTGTCCTTTCATTTTGAGTCTTTAGAAGTGTGATCAACGTTTTTTGACCCTATTCAGTGTTTTGAAGTCGAGAATTTTGAGAAATTCACATCTAGCTCCATAATTAGAAGACTACAGAAAGTAAAAAAAAAAAATACTAGCATCTAATTGAGGATCTCAGCTAAACATTAACTCACAAATCTTCAAAATCGGCCCAGTATAAGATTCAATATGATCTGTAAAAAATACATAGTTTATTTTGGCCCACCCGGTATAAATAGCTATACATACTTGAATTTTGGTGTATCTTTTAAAGTACACCGTCGCTCGATGTTCATGTTCTGATATCTGCTGTTGCAAAGCTTGAATGTGATTCTCGTATTGCTGTTGTTCTGAAAAGAAATTAGAACAGTAATAAGGAGAAAATATGATGAAAGAAGAGAGAGCAACGTATCATTACATGACCCGAACACACCGTCCTGAACTACCCTTTCTACTGCAGCAAATTTAAAGCACTGGAAAGGTATCAGGTCTTTTCCACAAAATCATCTAAAAAAAACTTGTGTCCCGCTTTACATTTCAATTGACCGAAACTTCAGCCGACTGTGATCTTTCAACAAGACTTTTCTGTCATCCAGTGCACTGTTAAAACAAGCTTGCAAACAAAAGCCTTAAAGGGCTTCAGGTCTGCATGTTCAGCAACAATAAAGATAAAAGGTGACAAGAAAGCTAGCAATGCATAAATTTGAGGGCCAAGACATACCCGTTCTTGATCTGTCACCAGAGCCGGTCTGTGTGCAGATTGTAAAGGAAAATAACTATCATTGTCAAAATGCTTTCAACCCAAAACGTCGTTTGCGCTGATCTGTTCTAATCATTTTACTTTTAATAGCAATATTTTTTATCCTAATAGACCTCACGAGCTACATCATGTTTTAATTTAACGTTTAGTTGAAAGGCGTGACTGTCTTTAGAGATGCTGCATGGTCACCTTAAGCAATAACTTCTGTCAGAAAAACCTGAATGAAAGAAAATTTTTGGAAACATTTCTCACTTAAAGTGAAATAATATTGATCCTTTTCTAGTCAACATCTGGTAAACATTAACGCAAAGATGAATTGGAAGTCGTATGGGGAAATTTAACGTTTCCAAAATGTCTTTCATCTCCTCCTTTTTCCAAACTTTGCGCTCCTAAGCAAACTTGGCATTCAGGTTTTTCACATCTTCCAAGCATCAAGTAAAATGGAATGGAAAGTCTGAGAAATGCAGGAATTACCATGTCTTTGAAACTGGTTCTTCGAAGGGTAGTTATTGCTTAAACTGACCAAGCAACAACAGATCAAGGGATAGCTAAGACATTCACCTATATGCTGACAGGCTGTTTATGTTAATAACAGTTGCTTTCTGGAAATTGCTCGTGAAGTTCTTGGGCCACTCAGTATCGCTGTATTGTTTCATGATATATTGCTATAGTAATGGGCAATATATCGTAAAACTAACTGGGAAACGTAGAAAATCTGGCATCCCTTCCTCATACTTTCACTTTAGCAAGTATTTTGATTGTTCAGAAAACTTTATGAAACATATCCAAAAAGCCTCTTCAGCGATGTTTCAAAATCATTAGCATTCAAAATCGTATCAGCTACATCCCAACTGGCTTTAAGTCTTCCATTGCATCAAAAATCCTTGTCAGCAAGACCTTCTTAATGTCTTGAACACGAATGTCATTGAGTTGATTTTACATTTTCATCCACAAAATTGGTCATTTTGACTAATATCATTTCAACGTTCAGTCACATGCCACGGAACCAGCAAGTCCCATTAAGTAAATTTTCCCTTTTAATTGAAATTCTTTCTCACACAGAAAGTCAAGTATGTTATCGAAAACAGAACAGAACAGTTTTTTCTTGACATTCTTCGAGATAATGCGGCCCCAAGCCCCAACCCGGCATCTAATGCTAGACATTCTCCATACAGTATTCATCACTTTTATTTCTAATCGTGTTAGCGTTTATGCAAACTTGTACGCAGTTCAAGTTTTTCATGTGACACCATAGTGTAGTCATAGTATTTTAATCCTCATGGTATAGTTTTGTCCTTCTATTACGTGGTTTGTAAGTAGAGTAATCAGCAATATGCATTGTAAAACTTTTAATAGAGAGTATAAGGAGGTCTTTACTTGATAGATGGTATCAAAACTTAAAAAGGATACAAATAACTTGTAGAGATATGGCAAAGGAGCGGCATATAGAACAGTGCTGAGAAAGTCTTCTAACTTCTTTTTTAAGTCTTCTGACCATGATTCCTGCAAGAAAATTTTACAACAGGGATAAATATTCTTCACAAGGGTCCATTACTCTTCCCTTAAAGCCCTCTACTTCATTCTTCTTCCCTACTTCTTTCTTCAATTACGGTTCCTAGAAAGGCAGCAATGTAACTATGTTTCCCAATGGACTATTTGCAGCATTGTGAAGAAGTTTTATTCTAGCCTTAAAGGAGGTAGGCCATCTAAGGCAAACAAACCTCTTTCGAAATGACGATTTTGCAGTTCTTTTGAAAGGCCAAATCAAACAGATTTGCCACCATTTTTCTCAAATTGAGAGTGCTATTTTGGAGATGGACATTTGAATTTTGCAGAGAAACAAGCGGCATATTCGTATGTTATGCAATTACAGAGAATTCGTTGGATTTTCAGAAGTAACTTTATTGTGCATTTATCCAATTCATCAAAATAGGTTTGCAGAACATAATGGACACGTGCCAGGAAACAATAAAGATTATAGAGCAAAGTTCTCCTTAGATGTTCCCTTCCACAAGGAACAACTTTGAATTGGAAAGCTGTCAAAAATTGACACATTCCCATTCTCTACCTTAAATAGATGCAAAGAATTTGGGAAATTCGGTTTAAAAATTCCAGTGATACTCCCTACTGTTGTCGTTATAGTGCTTTAGATTAACACTTTACATCTTGTTACTTTAGCAGCTTTTTCTTTACAGAAGCGTAATTGCAGTAAACATCCCTTAAGGAGAATCTAAACACATATGATGCTTTGATGAAACTACCTAAGACAGTACGACCCACACTCCTACCCTGTCGGCTTTGGCTCCATCCCACTTGAGTTTTAGTTCATATTCATAGGTTGCCAAACACCAATAGAATTGTTTGTGTTGGAAATGGCATTTGAATACTTCAAAACCAAGGGTGTATTAGGTAGTCTAAAGCAAAAAGTAGAAAACGCATGAAGACACTAACCTGAAAAAGGATACTGAAAGATGGATGATTTTTCAATGAAGATGCAGGGACAAACGGTAAAGCATAGAATGCAACAAATTCAGTTGTCTGGCTCAGAGCAGCTCCTCTTGTTTCAAGGAATGATTTAAAGGTCTTCATTGCTTTGTCAATTTTGTTCTGCATGGGTCAAGACGAAAGTAAACATCAGTCAAGCAAATCCAAAAAGTACTTTCGGTTTACTGATACAAGGAATACAGTATAATTTACTTCAAGCTCTACACATTTAGAAACGGAGAGATGCCAAACCAGTCCAAAAATAACAATCTTTGTAACCAATCTTCCCAATTTTACAGTACATATTTCAGGCAAACAAGGACAGATAATGTTACAACAGGCCACCGCTACTTTTCGTTGACATCCAAGTACAGAGCGATCAACGATTGCAGACAAAGGTGATTCTACGCCCGGTTGGGCAAATCACAAAGAGATACAAAGCAAGCCACATAGGTTGCTCTGAAACCAAGGGAGCTAGCTCTCTCATCGTGCATTTTAAAAATGGTTTTTAAAAGCAAACATGAGCGCCTGTTGAAAGAAGAAGGATATATCTAAAATTCTGCCTTGGACATCTTATTTGCCTGGTTCAGGATCTAACTGATAGGCCATTCAATTCTCGCATTGTTTGAGTGTAATTAAAACATTTACATGGTCCTGGTCCTGGTCCTGGTCCTGGTGAGGGTCCTGGGTCCTCTTTTTCAGGTATGCCCAATACATGGATACATCTTTCCCTTGTAAATGTAACCTTAGATTTATATTAGTTAATTTTTCATGTTTAGATTTATAATTATATGTTAAATGGCCAACAGGGTTGATATGTATTTCCGTTCTCCTTGTGGCATCGTTTTTTGTAATCTTTTGTAGCTATGTAGTTGTGTAGTTTTGTAATTGTGTAGTTGTTGTATTTTTATGAGATTATATATAAAAAGACATTTACTGCGCAGCTTTTGGACCCAAAAATGAAATGTCAAAGGCAGATGTTTAGACATATCCTTCTTCTTGTGATATATGCTCTTACGAATCTTTTCTAGATTGCACAGCAAGCGATTTAGCTACTTGGGTTTCAGAATCAGTTTGCAGCTGGCTTTTTTGTTTGCGATTTGATCAGCTGGGCGTGGAAATTCGTTGTTTACAATCACTAATCGCTTGTCATTTGGGTGTCAGTCAAAATAAGCGGATCCTATTGTAACATTTTCTGTCCTTGTTTTTCAGGGCATGTTGTAAAAACCGGACCCTAGGACCCTAGGACCCCTGCGACCCCTAGGACCATTAAGTACTGAAGATGAAAAGGACTCTTAACACCAGAGGGTCATCACCACACATAAACAATAGGCCAATGTCATCAAGCAATCAAACAGTAGGTTGCGTATCATAAATTCCTCTCTTCAATCCAATGAACTTCCGCTTCTATGAATCAATGCCAGTAACCATGCAGAGAGTTCTCGAAATAGTGTGACGGGGGAGCAAAACATATTATAGAAGATACCTATGTTTGCCATTATATTTTGTAGGGCAAATCCCCGCAAGCTTTTCATCTTGCTTAGACTCTGGCCCGTCATTCCCCTTGAACATTGCCAAGTACCTTGCAGCAATTTGATTTTTAGCTTTGGGTGGTTTGCTTTGGATTTTTTTCGAAGTGGAATCATATGATGAAATAAATAGGCTTTCAGATCATTTTTCGTATCTCTCTTCACCAAGAAAGATGAAACAAAGAGTTGAAGAAGAGCTCAATATGTGCTTAATTTTAGAACTTTTCCGGTGTATCAAGCATATCAAGTTTTGCAGTTGAAAGGGATTAGACCACGAACTTCGTTTGGCGCCACACTCACTTGACTTATAAGAAGCAGCCCATGAGAGCTGCCGTAGCCGCTACCAAAAATATTAAGAAAGTTGCGATCTGAAGTTAATTCGAAGTGAAGAAAGGTCAAGTCAAGTTTTGGATATGAGATGCAAAGTGTTTCAAGCAAAAATGTATAATTCAAACGAATAAAACTAAAACTTATGTCATTGCAATGAATGATCTTGTCATCCTCCTTAGTTTCACATGAAAACAGAACGTTAACCCTCGGCCTCCGGTGATTTTTTACAAAGTTTCCGTCTTTGACGACCCTCAGCACTCAATATGTTATGTTAACTATCTTTTAGAATATTTGGAGAATCCCCCGTCGTGCTATATTGCGAGCTGTCTGCTTGATTTTTGGCATTGCATCATAGGAGCGGAAGTTCATGGGATACAAGAGAGGACGTTTACGATACGTGACCTCTTGTTTGGCACTTGATGACATTGGTCTATTGTTTATGTGTGGTGATGGCCCTCTGGTGTTAAGGGTCCTTTTCATCTTCAGTACTTAATGGTCCTAGGGGTCTCAGGGGTCCTAGGGTCCTAGGGTCCGGTTTTTACAACATGCCGTTTTTCAGGCATGATAATAAGTTAAAATTGTTGAATATTGACAAAGATTTTACACTAACTATTTACCAAATGCAAACACTTTCCTGAACATCATAATGATCAAAAGAGCTTTTGAAGTTCATCAGGGACCGAGCAGATCAGTCTGCCACACCAGTTTAACATTGGTATATCATATCCAAGAGCAAGCCATTAATGGGGCAGGGTCACGTGACCGTAAACAAACCTATTAACTCTATAATCTACATTGTTGCCCACACGTGGCCATTGTGTTCTGTACAGATTTTGGTGAATGGGGTGAATCCACGATAAAGTTACTGAGTCCACCAATATCTCTGCAATCGTACAATATATGAACAACGTTTCGTTTGTTTCTTGACGAAGTTCAAGAGTCTATCTTCACAACAGAACCTTTATTTTGAGAAAACAGTGGAAATTGATATGGCCTATCAAAAATATAGCAAAAATTGTTTACATTACGTGACCCTGCCCTTTTAAGTACAAATAGTGAAACTGAGATTTGATGGTGTTGTGGAGGAGTGGTGTAATCTTTTGACTTTGGAGCCAGAACTGTCAGGAGGAAAGGGTTCGATACGTGGTAGAGCCCCACCACTTGAACGTTATGACAAGAAACTGCAGACTCGATTAACGCTTAGCTACTTGTGTGATCCCAATGTTTAACGATGAAAACCGTAAATTCACCATCATCTTAATTTTACTACATGATATGGATTTAAAATCATATCATTTGAAGGTACCGGACATGACGAGAATGATACCGGGTGTCCCACAGTATACCGTGTGTCCCATAAAAAGTTCCGATGTTAAATGGAACACAGAGCTAAAGGTCTGGAACATGATAATTCATTTTCATTCCAGCTGCATGGTAGACATTTCAACTTACAGTTTGAGATATCGTAAGAAGAACTTAGTAATCTGAAATTGGAATTATGAGGTATAACAGTTCATGTTCATGTTCAAGATAAAAACCAGAGAGATTTGTACGGCGTCCTGCTTCATGATGGTGACAGGGGACTTCCTCGATGACCAACACAAACACTGAGTTGACGATGCGTTCATTACCTCGACAACGGGCAAGGTTTCTACTCACTGAGCATGTTCAAGGTAAAGGCCATTTTCGAGTCGGTGAAATTTTCCGAAAAATTCAGACATTCTTTTGTTTACAAAAGAAAACATGGCTTTGTAATTGAATAGAATTTAGGATTGAATCATTTTTTATTGAGTGAAATTCCGCCTGCTGGAAAAAATTTTGTAGACTGTCTCGGCCCAAACGATTTGCTGCTTTTATTGTTGCTCTATACCAACTGGAAATTTCAAATGGGAGTTTTACTCTTCCACGCTTAACGGAATTTCAAGATTTCTTTTCTTTCACTGAAAGTAGTTTTTAGTTCTTTGTTCGACAAGCCAAATTATGCAAAAGTTCATTTTCCGGCTTCGCGCAGCGCAAATTGAGTGGTAAAAGGACAAGCTTATTATGTTCCCCCGAGACTTATTGGATGCAATTTTTCAGACCTTGAATTTGAATATGCTCAATGAGCAGAACTCGAGCTCGTCGTCAAGGCAACGAACGAAACTGTGAAATAAAAATTGGAGGAGCCTCGGCGAACTCCGATTGGAGTTGTTTGAGCCTCCTCGTAGCATCGAGATCACTGTGCTTGCACAGTTTATTACTTTCTGGTAGGAGATCGGAGAGGAGGCGAGAAAGAACCCAGTTTTGTGTTGCTCATCCGGAAATTCCTCCTTCACTGTGAGGTGTACAATCTCTCAGCTTTTGCCTTGAACATGAACATCAATTGTTAGAACTCACAACTCCATTTTCAGATTACTAATTTCTTCATACGATATGCCAAATTATAAGTTGGAATGTCTAGCTAGTTAACAGGATTATTAGAAATTGTTAGATTCAAAACTCTTTTCTCTGCCTTCAATCAAACAGCGGAACCTTCTTTGAGACACCCGGCAAAGGTTGCTTCATCAGAAATGCTTTCATTTCATCAGTTTCAATAAAGTGTAAAGCACACATTGAACAAATGCAATATATCATTAAAATCTTTATTACGTATTTTTGTTTATCAAAAGGAGCATAAATCACTGAATTTGTAAAACCATTTCATTTGTTTCTAATTAAACTAATAACCACAACATCAAAAAAAAAAGAAGAACAGATTTCGTAAGCCAAGCATCAGTTGCTTATTATCTTGAAACCGAAATTCAAAGCGATTAGCAACTGCAGACAAAGGAAACTCTCCCAACAAGGAATCCAAAACAAACAGAGCCACAAGAGTTGCTCTGAAAGCCAGGTAGCTAGCTCACTAGTTGTGCACGCCAAAAATGGCTTTTTAAGAGCATATAGATATGTATTGAAAGAAGGACATATCTCCACATCCGCCCTGGGCATTTTACTTGTTTTGTATAGAAGCAGATTGCGAGGCAGTTCAATTTTTGTACTCTTTTTAATGTAATTGAAACATACTACCAAACTTCTGAACTAGACAACAAAAATGCCCAAGGCAGATGTTAGGATATATCTTTCTTCTCTCGATATATACAGTAGCCATATTTTCTCTTAGAACAAGGACCGAGATACAATGTTTTACTTGAGGGGGCCATGGGCAAACCGGGTGACGAGCTAAGCGATCCAGAACCTTTGGCTTAACGGAACACTAATTTTTGTTTCTCAATACGGATTGACCTTACTGGTAAATCTACGTTTGGAATATACACACCTTCCACTAAAGTAAAATAGCCTAATTTGCCAAAGGTCACTGTAGAGTTATGGTGAGAGACATCTTTGTTAGCTTGTAAATACTCTCAAGAGCTTCCTAGACTAATGAAAGGTAGAAATTGAACGAGATATACCCGACATAAGAACATGGATTACTTAACTGATATTCTGAAATACTAAAATAATAAAGAATAAAGATTTACTGTAGCAACTGCTGAAATATTTTGAAGGGGCCATGGACCCCTGGGCCCCCTGTATCTCGGTCCTTGTCTTGCAAATCATTTCTGGAGTGAAAAATGAGAGACCTAGCAACCTGAGTTTCAGAGCAAATGTTGTGGCTTTGCTTGCTTTATCATTTTAATATCACACGCCAGTTATTAGACTTTTTCTTTTTAATAGATTTATTGTATTTTAATATTTAATATATTTTTGGCAAATATATACATGCATACAATATATACATACATACATCCAATACTGCATGAGAGATTTGTCTGCAATCGCTAATCACTTTGAATTCTGGTGTAAAGAAAAAGCAACTGATGCTATTGCCGCACAAAATCTGGGATCTTCCGTGAAGCACAAGAAAGTTTCCGTATCATTTTGAATTTACTGAAGCAAAGATTTGTTTACCTGATCATTGGTTCCTTGTGCAATAGGGTATGTTGCAAAATAAAGCTGACTATTGAATTCGAGTCTTTTGCAAGTAGCATCTTCTTGCAACTCCTCCGGGATATTTTCTGACCACAATCTTGTGAATACTTGATTGTTGCCATTGTTATAAGCCTGAAGTATCTTTTTCTAGGAAGAAATAAGAAATCATTGAATCATCTAAGAAACAGCAGATCAGCAGTTGAAAGCTGTGCAAAAATTGGCATCTCAATCTCAGGATCCCAGGATGCAGTTAATTTCTCTTCGCACTGAGTGTTTAACCCTATTTTACCACGGCAATTTTGTGGGTGTATATTTAATAATAATAATAATAATAATAATAATAATAATAATAATAATAATAATAATAATAATAATAATAATAATAATAATAATAATAATAATAATAATAATAATAAAAGCGAACTAAACCATCTTTCAAAGCCAAACAGAAAATAAAATATAAAAACAAACACTGTTGGATTACGTAAACGTTTCGATTAAAATCTTCATCAGTAACAATAATAATAATAATAATAATAATAATAATAATAATAATAATAATAATAATAATAATAATAATAATAATAATAATAATAATAATATAATAATAATAATAATAATAATAATAATAATAATAATAATAATAATAATAATAATAATAATAATAATAATAATAATAATAATAATAATAATAATAATAATAATAATGAATATTTAACAGATCCAAATACAGATGGCTTTTCACTGTTAAAGTTATAGTACATTTTGTTTTCATTTTGTTTAAAATATTTACAAAAAAAGGAATGTCTCTTGAAAGAATTTTAATTACATTGTTGAGCTCTATTAACTAAAAATTTATTTGTTAAAGATAAAAATGTGTTATAATTTGAGCAGTTTCTTATGCTCTCTGGAAGGGAGTTAAATAGTTTAGCTGCGTTATCTTGAAAAGTTCCGCTCTCTTTCCTCGGTATTTCCAGCGATTTGCTGCCATTTGATCTCAGGTCTCGTTTATTTTTTCTCACATTCAGTTGCAAATAGTCAGGCCACGTTTCCGAGTTTAGTGCCTTGAAAACTTGCTTAAGAAGATTGAAATCTCTTCTCTCCTCTATAGGAAGCCATCCTAATTTCAAGATATCTTTTATGCTCTTTACATAGTGACCAGTAACAAAGGATGCGGCTGCAAACTGTACTCTCTGGAGACGTTTCTGAAGCATCACAGTTAGCGGCGTATAAACCTGGTCTCCATAATCAATCTTTGCTAAGACGAGTGATTCTGCGAGCTGCTTCCTAAGACGAAACGGGGCAACATTCTTTAATTTCCTTAGAATTGATAAGGTTCCGTAGCATGAGCTAGTGATAATTTTAACATGGGTCTCCCATTTTAAGTGTTCGTTTATTGTTACCCCCAACAGCTTACATGTCTCTGTTCTTTCCATCTTTTTTCCTTTAATATGGATATCTAGTTCAATGTCTTCCAGGCCGTGCCTTCTTGACATTTCTTGTGTTGACAGAACCATGAGCTTAGTCTTTTCCCTGTTCAGTGCAAGATATTTCCGTTTCTGTAGCTCCTATGCTGCTGAAAGTTTCCAGAATAGTACCTAGATCTATTAATAGGCTAACTGAACAAGTCTAGTCTTAACTGATCACGTGCTGCTTCATTGCTAGGCAACCAAAAGATGTAAAGCGGTGACGCATGAGCTTCAGTACTTAAAACAGAAACGTGCTTTGGATAGTAAGTATGGTTAAAAATTCATAAAATAGAACAAATACAAGGAAAATATTATTTTCTATCAATCGCAAGTAAGTTTTTGAAAAGTGATCATTATGGATCACAAATATGATGATATCAAAATGGATGAAATCATAGAAATTACTGTTGCTAATGTAAGCAAATATGAAACAGAAAAATCATATGTGAGCAAGTATAGAGAAATTATAACATCAAATGAAAGCTCTTTCAAAGACCAATTGATTGGTACACCAGATAATTATTACAGCTTTCTGTTTCTTTCTTTGAAACCACTCTTCAAATACAGTATTGTTGCTGCTATGTGACTTTTATGGCGATTAATCATGTGATGTAATTTATGACAATTAAACATCTAAAATTTGACAGGAAAAGTCCGTTTAGTTTCAGCATTCTAGCTTGTTCCATCTGAGAGGTAAAGATGATAATTTAAGTGGGAGTGCCAGGGTAAGTAGGGTTAATTAATGATTTTCCCTTGGATCACATTATGCAAAACACTTGTGATGTCCCAGTGGGTCACTGTCAATCATTTGACATCCATTGCACTTCCTGAGCATATTTTCCATGCTGTGAGTGGCTTCACAAGTGGCTTTCTCTGGGTGTCCCAAAAACACTGGATGGAAAAATAATTTTCTTAGCCATAAATTGTATTGTCTGAACAGTGGCAGTGCCACAAGGGGGAATGGGGGGACTTGTCCCCCCAAATCCCAAAAGTCAGCAAAAATTGTCAAAGAAAATGGCATAAAATTAGTTAGGTATAAATTGATATAAATAGGTATAAATAGATTGAAAAATTACATCAAAATCCTCCCCCCCCCACTTCTTTCAGATTTTTCAGAGCTGGTGCAGCCACTGTGTCTGAATCAAATCTTTGTCAAAAGGCATCAGTTGAAAGACTTCAAAGCTCAGAGGAATTTTTTTAAATCTGTGCAACTTTGAATAACAAAAAACATTGTGAAAATATGTAACTCAGATTAGATATGTGGTTCTTTTCTTCTGGCTACTGTAATCAACTGATCATGTAATCCACAAATCACTATATTTGAGGCCAGTGGCTGAGCAGCTATTGCTGCAAGAATTTCTACACTGGCTCGTCCATGAGTTGTATGCTTCAATTTGGCCGGTGCCTTTCTTCATTCAATGAATATCTCATGATACTTCAACAATGCAGAGAATTCATGCAAGTCATCACAAAACTGATAATTGATACAAAAGAGGCATTGTACTGTATTTGAAAATATGGAATTTGGCCTTGAAATGCATTGATTAGGAAAACTGATTGGCGGCCAATTTCCTTGGAAAAAATACCTAACCCAATGTTGGTGATACACAGTTTTGATCAAGAAGGAAAGACGAAAATCTGCAGAATTTATTTCATAATGACTAATGTTATCAAAAACTTCCACTTGACAAGTGAAAGGTTCTGGGGCAAAGGTCCAAGGAAATTTGTGACCATGCCTGTCAAGCTCCTAGAAAGTGAAGGAAATTTTACTATAGGAAGATTTCTCTCCCAGAAAGCCCAAGGGGCATTTCAGTTGTTGGATAAAGTGTATTATAATGATTTCAAAAAAAAAGAACTTTTAAAGCTTTTTGACAGATTTCTTTTAAAATAAGTGATTTTTGCCAAAAGGATATGAGATATTTGGAAGTATGCCCCATCAAGAAACTAAAAGGAAATTCTAAAAACAACTCATACTGGGAAAAAAATTTTACCAAACAAACTCTTTTGATAAAGGCAATCATTGCCATTGTTTTCACTTGTTTCCTCTACCATATTACTTGAGAGGTACTTGAGTAACGTCTGATCATTGGGAAGGCTTGAAAATGTTAGGATGTATTAAATAAATATGGTACACATGTCCTTTTTGGAAAGAAACTAAGAAGTTGGGCCAGCACTTAAAGTTTCTAAAAATTATCATTACTTTAGGGGCAGAAACTTTCGCGGGCAGAAAGTTTCGCGTTTTTCGCGTTTTTTTGGCATTTTTCGCGAAAGTTTCTGCCAAGGCATAATCTAAATTCGAAATTCGCGAAAGTTTTTGCTCGCGAAATTATAGAAAATTCTCGACTCGCGAAAGTTTTTTCTACACAACTTTGTTCGTTTCTTCAAGTTTTTGCGTTGCTGTTCTTAATCAGCCTAATCTTAGTCTCTTGGGCTATAAAACCTTGTAAATTGTCACCGTGACTGTGGGTAGTACTGAAAATGAATAAATAAATTGTATTTTTCCCTTCACTTTTCTCCATTCGCGAAAGTTGTCTCACGCGAAAATGCATCTTCTTTTCTCGATCGTGAACGTTTTTGTCGCGAAATTTGTGAGAAAAAACCTCATTCGCGAAAGTTTATGCCCTTAATTTCGCGATTTTTTTATCTTGCGAAACTTTCTGCCCGCGAAAGTTTCTGCCCCTAAAGTATTTGAATATTTAGAGTTTCTTACGAGTTTCTTAAAGGCTCTATAACAATCTTTTTGTTTATTGTCTTGTGCTCTCATGATCATTTCAAATCCATGTTTTTGAAGCCTTTCTAATGATAAGAAATATTCAAGTACACTCCGATTGATATGATACAGGAAACAAGTGAAACAAACGGCCAGGTGAATTCCGCGGATCTCGCGGACTTCGCGGATGCTGCGGACGTACAAAAAAATCCGCCAAATAGGTGGAAATGAATTCCGCGGACTTTGCGGATTTCAGGGCGAAATGTTTAGTTTAGTCAGTGAAAAAATTTGCTAGCAATTTAATTTTTAGCTTAAAGCATACCTTATACATTACCGGTGATGATCTTAGTTGTTGAACGCCTTCAAATTTTCTCAGTGGCGCCTCCAAACAAAGATTTTTCTCAACATCAGAAACTTACCGAGCCCCATAGGGGCCATGGAAACTTGTAACTTACTGCTTCCTCAACATACGAAACTCTCCAGACAATATTTTGCCTTGAAGTCCTCGAAGTCCGCGGAATTCATTTTCACCTAATACTGAAATGAACTCAATGAACTCCGCGGATTTTGTATTTGGCGGATGTTTTCAAACTCTCGAAAGAAAGCCAGTTCTGGCATTGGTAAAATTGCTGACGTTTTCTGGAGACTATACAAGATGAACTACAAAATAAAGCACAATTATTTTAACATTTGATACTTAGAGGAGAATGTTTTTGCCCCTGCAGTTTTCAAGCTAAAACTCGACACACAATACTCAATAACTGCTGGTGACTCAAATCTGCGACCAAATTGTTTTAGAACCTTTCTATGGCAGTGCAAGTAGAGAAAGGACTAGTACATTGCTGCTTTCTCCGTGTTACAAACTCTACAGACAATATTTCGCTTTGAAATCCGAGAAAATCCACGGAATTCATTTTCACCTAATGTCAAATGAATTCCGCGGATTTTGTATTTGGTGGATTTTTTGTACGTCCACGACATCCGCGAAGTCCGCGGGATCCGCGGAATTCACCTGGCCCCTGGCAATGAGAAGAATCTGTGAGGTGATCAACTATTTCAAGCCAATTCACAAAAAGAATGAATTCTTTGAAACAAGCTACAAAAGGGCCAAATCACAGCAGACATGATGCCATGAGCAACAGTGCCTTTTATGGACCAGCCAGGGTAGAAATGATCATGGCGATAGTGAGCCACAGATCACAAATATAGTGACCCATGGATTACATGACCTGGTCACAGTGATCCAGAATGCGAAAATAAAGGAAGAAAATACAAAATGTCGGAAAAATCAAATTCGGTCAAAACTTTTATCGTGATATGCGTACCAGCTTACCAGAAGAGGCAATGACTGACTACTCTGTAAGCTGACATGTAGTTCTATCAATTAAAACAAACAGAGCTAAGATCGGATAACCGTGGGCAGAGATATTAACAAATGGATTTGTTGTTGAAACGAGCATTCTGTAGAAATCTACCGAAAATTACACGAAAAGCAAACAATGTCAATTTCATCCAACTTTGCAAGCAAATATCTCCAGACTCAGAAGTCACAAAAGTCTACTTTTTGCTTCATTTTGATCCTCAAGATATCTTCTTTAAGATCACATATCACGATAAAAGTTTTGACCAAATTTGATTTTTCCAATATTTTGTAGTTTTTTCCTTTAGCTGAATCACTGTGTGGTGATCTGGTGACCTGTGGATTACATGACCCGTTGGATTACACTTGCCACTTTTTTGGGTCACCTGGCATCCGTTACCTTGTTTAAAATTTCATCTTTAAAACTACAGCCCCTAATTATGGTTCTTTATCATGGATCATATGTTCCATTGGAGGCAGGGATACTTTTGGAAAAAGAATTCATGTGATCAATAAACCAAACGGGATCACAACAGCTATTGTTTACCAACCTGCACATGCATTTGGTTTTCATCCTGTGAGGGTGGAAGTGCATCCAAGATGATTTGCTTTCCATTTTCACTTGCCTCTGATTCGAATGTTTGGACACTCTTGGTGTAGTCCAGCATCTGCAGATACTGAAAGGAAATACAGAAAGCAAACATTTGGAGCATGCAGGAGCAAATCTGAAGAAGTGCCATTTTTTGCTGTGCCATGTTTGATATAGTGCAGTACTCACTATTATAGGTTGAGGGCATACAGGTCCAAAAAGAAAATTACTCATTTCAAATCCATTGAATCAATGTTGGTTCTATACATCAACTTCTCAAAGCAGCATTCATTTTGTTCTTGGAAAAATTCAATATTGTGTCTCCTATTATATCATTTGGCATCTTGTTTGAGCTGTTGACAATCTTTGTACCTCTCTCTTGATCTTTTTGAAACTAGTTATATGCAATTTTAGTTTGTGCCCTCTTGTACTCTTCTTGTGGCACAACACTAGTACAGAGACATCTATGAAAAGAAACACTGTCATGATCCCCATCATTTCAAAACATTGGAAAGTGACAAGGCCTAAAACACTATGTCTGTGCATAATAGTTGTTCATCAACTGCGAATTCAGAATCTGTGTGGTCTATTCAGTTAAAGTCAATGAAAAATTTTGACATCATTGGATCAATGATGTCATAAAAAATTTTCAAACTTAGCCAAAACAAAAAAAATTATGTATCAATTGAAAGGTCTAATCAAATGCTGTCTAACTACACTATTTTTGAACACATCAGGTGTACACACAAAGATATATAGTGACGTTAGTTCTAAAAATCACAATAATTGAGGCCATCAAAATGGCACTTCCAATCAAAATTCAAAGTGTACCAAAGTCTAATTTGAATCACCAATGTTGAAGATTTACAATCAACTATATTCTGAATTGTATCGAGAAAAAACCACGATGGCAGGCTGTGCGTCGGATCTTCCTTGAGCGAAAGATGCTTGCAGCGAAGGACGAGTGAAAATATTAAAGGCAGGAACACCACAATACGACGCAAAATAAAAGACGACTATTATTTGGATTAAATGTTGATTATATATATTGTATAAAAGAGCTGATATTTCGCCTCGGCATACGAGGCTTCCTCAGAGCTGAACTAACGTAATCACAATTGTACAATAATTTGAATTATTCAAATTATTGTACAATTGTGATTACGTTAGTTCAGCTCTGAGGAAGCCTCGTATGCCGAGGCGAAATATCAGCTCTTTTATACAATATATATAATCAACATTTAATCCAAATAATAGTCGTCTTTTATTTTGCGTCGTATTGTGGTGTTCCTGCCTTCTAACTATATTCTGGTTGCTACGGAGGAGTTTAATCTTTAGAGAATTGTATATTCTGGCGTCACTGCGGGGCAGCAGCCTTTATCCATATTCTGGCTGCCGAGGAGGTTAATCTTCAGAGATTTTGCCTATATCCTGGCGTCGCTGCCCCTCAGCGACGCCAGAATATAGGCAAAATCTCTGGAGATTAACCTCCTCGGCATCATTGGAGCTCCTCCATAGCAACCAGAATATGGACATCCATATTCTGGTTGCTATGGCATATGGAGGAGCTCCAATGATTGAGGAAGCTAATTTTGCCGATATTCTGGGGATTGCGAGGGAGCGGTTCAAGCATGTGTTTTTGCTTAGGCCAAAGTTTGAAATCGATGAATTTGATTTCTTTTGTAAATCAGCTTGAAGATAAATAAATAAATAAATTTGGGCTCAAATGAAAGGTCTTGTTGTCTTCTACAATGTGGAAGCATCAGTTGTTAGTTTTGATTGTTTACAAGGGAGAAATAAACAAATTTGTCGATATTCTGGCTGTTGTCTATATTCTGTTGTCTATATTCTGGCTAGCGCTCCCAACACCCCTCTGCATGCCAGCCATCATATACCAGGAGGGTGCCCGCGCCCCGGCCAGTGGCCGGGGCATGGCCGGGGCAGGCCGGGGCTACTGGCCGGGGCATTTCCAGAACTTTTCCATTTATTTTGCCAACCCCGGCCAGCCCCGGCCATCTTCAAGTGTATTTATGATCTAATTTGCCACAGTTGCTTAATTCAGCATATCTCTGAGAGGTAAAAAGCTTACATATTCTTTAAGGCAGAAAGAATAGGGGATCTGGATCAACTGCTCCCTCCCAGTGTGATCAAAGTTGGAAAATTTACCAAACAAGAAAAAGGAGGTGCCCGCACCCCGGCCAGTGGCCGGGGCTACTGGCCGGGGCATTTCCAGAACTTTTCCGCTTATTTTGCCAGCCCCGGCCAGCCCCGGCCATCTACAATTGGGCTCCAGCCATCAGAACTTTTCCATTTATTTTGACAGTCCCGGCCGGCCCCGGCCAGTGGCCGGGGCGCGGGCACCCTCCTCATATACCACGCTGGAAAACATGTATGTTACGCCAAATATCTTTGGCGTGGAGAAACGTCAAGAACAATAGAAGGACAATAGGTCTATTGTCTTTAGACAATTGGCGTGGCGTAAACCTTTGGCGTAACAAAAACGAACTTTCCACACTGGATCATATACAGCCTTATAAGGCCTATCTAGTCCATCTATCAATTTTCCTTCTTCTGACAAACCTAGCCTAATTTTCAAATAAAAAAACCTTTACCTCTTTCACTACAGCATTGAGTTCTCCTTCGACGGCTTGAACGCCTTCCATTTCTTTTCAATAATCACCAATTGGACAAATTAGCGATATGAGCGATGAGCAGACAAAAATGGCGGCTCTCTCTACCTCTTGCTTTGACAACAAAACAACCAAACGAAACAACAACAACCATCAGCAAAGTTCGCGCACTTTCTAGCCACTTTTGAGCCAAAGGAGTCTGGAAACCACTACGAACAGTCAGGAAAAATCAGGGAGCCCCGGGGAAAATTAACTTTATGAGGGATGCGGGACTCAACCTCGTCCCCAGGGCTTTTTTTCATATGGGGACGGAGACGAAAAGGACCCATTATGACAAAAGGCCCTGGGGATAGGGTTGTGAGCAGGGAGCGCCGAAGGCTCCCTGGTTGTGAGCGACTTTATGAGGACCGAAACATACTGCTGTTATTGTCTGTTTTAACTTAATTTAGGTAATGTTAGTAATTGTATTGTAATGGGGTTATCTCATCATTGAAAATTTCAGCCGAATTTTAGACGTGCGAAGTTTGCATGAGGGGCGTTACACTTCGAAAAGGTGCGAGTTTTCTTCAGAACCAAACGATTTTTCCGGATTTTGATGAATTTCTCATCAGAAAAAATGATTTTGCCAAAGGTGACCGAGAGTTCTTGGGAGGTCTTGCTCCTACCCCATCCGCACCCCAACACCCTCCCATGGCTCTGCCATTGGTACAGGTATTTTCTAACGAGGAACTTGGATAATACTTGACCCTGTCCAAAGGAATTGGAAAAAAGTAACCGATTCTTTTGTCACACAGTACGACTTTCCTACCGAAAGCAACTAGTATTGGGGACAAACACGGGGGGGGGGTTCTTCCATAGTAAAGGTACCTGGGGATGTGCCGCCCGCGAGGGTATACTTTTTCGGACTTCTAGTCTAGCCAAGGGTGTACTTTTTGGCAATTTTAGTCGAGTTAGGTCTAGGCAAGGGTATGCTTTTTGGGAATTTTGGTCAAAGAGATGTCAAAATTCGGTAATTTTTGTAAAAAAAAACCCAACTTCTTAAAAATTTTGGTCTAGAAAATGCGAAAATTTGGCAAGTTTTGCCTAGAAAATGCCAATTCAGAGCACTTCTGAAGGAAAAATTAGTCTAGCCAAGGGTATCATTTTCACAAAAATTGGTCTAGCCAACGGTTAAATTTTCAAACTGTGGGCGGCACCCCCCTACCCGAAATTTAGCCGAGAACCCCCCCCCCCGTGGGGACAAAGCCTTTAAGGTGGACGTTTCAAATTAGTCTTCCTTTTCCATCAATTTTTTCAAAATAAGTCAAGCTTAACCTCCTCTGCCTCATAAAAATCCTGAAGGTTTGTCCATCAGAATTTACGGGAAAAGACCAGTATTTGATTTATTACAAAGCGGTTGCACCTTGTGTCCACCAAAGTTATTGGTACCCAGGGTACAAAGTTATGGGAAAAACACCAGGAATTCCAAGTTTTCACCAGTCCTTCACGGAAATATGTAAGTTTACTTCGCAAGACAACTGCTTTGGGACAGAGTGTTTCCAATCTCCGAGCCCTCGAGCCTTCGAGCCTCGAGCCCTCGAACCTCGAGCCTTCGAGCCTTCGAGCCTCGAGCTTTCGAGCCTTGTATTTCGAGCCTCGAGCCCTCGAGCCTCGAGCCTTAGGTTCATACTTCGAGCCTCGAGCCTCGAGCCTTTGAGCCTTCGAGTTATATTTTTAGCTACAGGCTTTCATCTTTGAGGTTCATCTTTTTGCAAACATCAAGGATTCAAGTTTCAAGGATTCTTTTTACACAGATCAATTAGTACTCAAGTTCAAGGCACTAGCTAAGATCCATGTGAATTTGTAAAATTACCACATCACATATTTTTCTCAAGGACCGAACAGGCCCGATTTCAAAGAATGTGCTACACAGGAAATACTTCAGGAAAGTGCTTCATGTGTATGTGAGAGATCGATCATTACTAGCCAATTACTCGCAAATAACTTGACAATCTGGCTTTTGTGACTGAAGTTTCAGTTCATGGTACTTCTATCATTTGCTCGTAATGGTTCTGTTGCATGTAGTGGGAAAGTTGCATGTAAGAGTTTCAATGGGTGACTAATTGAGATCTAAATTTTCCAATTAATTGGCATGCATTCCTACATGCCAATGAAATTCTCATGCCATTCACCATTAGTCTCAACTTAAACGTTACTGTTAAAATCTTTGAAATTCATGTGCACCGTTTGTTGAATAATGTTGCCTCATTTCTTATTTCATTCTGAAACGTTAAGGCTTCAAGGATTGAAATGCAAGGCTCGAGGCTCGAAATGCAAGGCTCGACGGCTCGAGGCTCGAAATACAAGGCTCGAGGCTCGAAGGCTCGACATATAGAATACTCGTTTTTGGACAAAAATCATGGTGATAAATCATGTCAAAGTGTTTGTCAAACTGAAGAGAAATACAAGCAGAAATTTTATATCAAAAAATGACCAGTTTTTTGGGACAAAGATGGTGCAAAGTCTTTTCGAGAACTACCGGTTTTTGGACAAAGGTGTACGACAGTCTCTCTAACTCCAACATGCCCGCCCTGAGTTTATACGATGTTGAGTATTCAGTGGACTTGCCTAAGTCGTCCTGCCAAGAAAGGACGACTTTCATTCTTTAAGTATTCAGTGAACAGCCCATTTTTTAGGTATTATTCTCATTTTACTTTAATTATATAACTACTAGGTTCATAACTGAAGAGGTATTCGTGTAAAAAATAATAATATATAATAATGAATGAATGAATAGAGTTTCTTACGAGTTTCTTTACCTTTCCTCGTTAACATTGCAACACAAGGTTTTTTCAAAAGTTTTCCAATGTTTTTGACATTACTCAAGTGATACCTTCCGAGTGATAAAATATGCAGGAAGGAGAGGAGCAAAGTGACAATAAAGTAGAGATATGTCAAGGATTTCTTTGATCAAAATAGATAGTTTCTTAGGTAATATTTTTTTTTCTCATAAGCAGTTTCTCATACTCATAAGCAGCATCAGTTGTTTGTGACGCAGGCCCAGGGGGGGGGGTACTTAGTATATTTGTCCGACGGGGATGTGCCGTTTTTCAGGGTATCGTTTTCGCCTATTTTTTCTAGAACAGGGTAGCTATCAAAAGAAGGCAAATTTTCTAGAGCAGGTTGTCAAAACATGTCAAAAGAGGAAATTTTGTTATAACGGGTTATAGTTCAAAATTTTGTGTTTTTCAGGATTTGAGTATACTTTTCACCGATTTTTTCTAGAACAGGGTATCATTTGAAGGCAAAAATTCTGGGGCAGGGTGAAAAAATTTTTTTCGTGGGCACATCCCCGTACAAATTTAGGTCAAGTACCCCCTATAGCCTGCGTGCAGACTCTACTGATTTCTTTTCAGAGAGGTTCTCCTCCAGTACTAGGAGGAGAACCTGTCTGAAAAGGGATCAGTAGAGTCTGCACGCAGGCTATAAGAACATCGCACGATGTGATTGGAGAACAAAAGCAATATTCAATATTTCAAATACCACAATGAACAACAGGTTTTCAATTGAATGAATATCTAAAATGGATTAATTACACCCATCGGGACATCAGTCAGTGTGCGATCTTGCGAACTGCGCTATTGAGCCTGAGCAGAGTGTTTACTTTGAAACTGGAAGGATTCTGCAAGAATGAATATGTACCTGGATGCAAAGAGGATTGCATTTTTGGTCCTTAGTTTGCTGTCGTTTTTGTTCATTATGATTTGTGCTTTTTCCAAAGGATGGACAACGTACAACGGAGTTAATTTTGGTTTATTTTCACCAGACATTTCCACGAACAACGTCTGTGGACTGGTCCTAAAAAGCGACTCATCCTGCCTTGGTGAGTGATCATTATTGGCTTTCAAGTAGTTATTTGTCTAAGCTTTCAAGTACATAGTACATAGGTGCTTCGTTGTGTCGCAAAAATAAACAGATTTTGCTTTGCATTTGCTGTTTGTTTATGTTCGCAAAGCTGAGTAAATGCCACGCACATTGCTCATTCGCGGATTTCATCAAAGAATAGACGGATTTCAAGTGAAGACAATTAGATTCCGCGCGGATTTCCGCGAATGGATTGGATTGCGAAGCATATTTCGTCTGCTGCAGGTTTTTGTTTTGGCGGAACTTACGAATTCGATTCGGAACATAGTTTTTATATGCCGCCTTTTGTTTTTTTGGACGAGGGTGCCAGAAAGGGCAAGGCAAGAGAAGATGGCGAATTCTACTCCAACGAGACATGAGCAGGTTTCAAAATGACTCGGATTACAGTAAGAACCCGCGTATAAGAACCTACAATTTTGCAACTCAGCCTGATTTGGTTCTTATACATTGAGTATTTAGTAGGATATAAGGCTGTTCAGGTTCTTAAATTGGTTCTTATTTCATTCAGGGCTTCCAGGTATTTCTTTTGTTCAGATTGAAACTTCAAGCCCATTATATACTGTCAGTTGAGAGACACTTAGTTCATGAGGCCTTATTCAAAACATCAGTTCGTGGAAGAATCAGAAATTTTACAGAATACAATGAAAGCTTTCAAAGTATCTTTAGAGCTCTTTGCAATTTGCACATATGACAGAATCAGTACATATAGCCTCAATGACAAAGTAACTAGAGTTTGATTTAGTTTGATGATCTCCACAAATAAGAACCTATTTCCAATTTCAGGCTGAATGGGTTCTTATATATTGGGGGTCTATTTTGAGAATTCTCAGCCTATAGGTTCTTAGGCCCTGTTTATATGGGGAAAAACACCTCACCTGCCAGACCCGGGGCTGACAGGCGAGGTAAATTTCAGTCACTGTTTATATGAGATTTTTCACCTCGCCTGTCAGCCCCGGGGCTGAGAGGCGAGGTGAATTGAGGTCTCTCTTCCGTGAAATCAGAAAGAACTGACCAATGAGAATCAACGAAAAATTTCATTTTGTAAGAGACTGAAATATAGTAGTTGTAACCGCCATTTTGTATTATCCTCGTTTTGAGTTTTGAAAGAGAGACCGCCTCGTGCCAAAAACGTTGCAAGTTGTCAATCAAGATGGAGTTGTAGAAAGTTGATTTGAGTTGTGTTTTTGGAAAGAGAAAAGCGTTTTCGTTGAATTTTAGTGTTTATTCGTCTCAACTCCTCGATCCTGACAAAAGAACCCAAGTCGTGTGATATGGGATAGCTCCTGTTGTTCGTGAGTTCGTGTGGTGTTGGTGAACTGCACAAACAGACCAGTACAGGAGTATTGAGTATAACAAATGGTGGCCAAGTGTGTATTTTGTCAGAGAGGAGGAAAGAAGGGAGTTCAGAAGATGCTTTGATTATTTATTTGCACTGGAAAAGACCTCGAATTAAACCGTTTTACAGTGACATTTTACTCGCTGAAAGTTTACATGCAGATA
Source organism: Aurelia sp. 3 sensu Dawson et al. (2005) (assembly GCA_964020215.1). Taxonomy (NCBI): domain Eukaryota; kingdom Metazoa; phylum Cnidaria; class Scyphozoa; order Semaeostomeae; family Ulmaridae; genus Aurelia; species Aurelia sp. 3 sensu Dawson et al. (2005). The sequence continues at coordinate 6,884,336 of OZ026584.1, forward strand.
TCAATTCGTACTCGATCGAAAAGACCGTGAATTCAGCCGTTTACAGTCGTTTTACTTGATGAAATTTACGTGCAGATTCGTACCTATCGTACCAAAGTGATTGATTGCTTGTTACTCAAGACTGGAGACATTTGGTATCCTTTCACAGTGCAATATTATTGGTTTTTATTACGGTTTTATTTTGAGACTGGTGTTGTGAATTTGTTTGCTGAAATTGAATTATTTTCTGCTTGTTGAAATGTGTGCTTCAAGTTGATAATAGTGCTGTGTGTGCTGCAAGTTGATAATAGGTCTATTTGAACATATTTGCCTTCTTTTGTTCGCATTATCATTACAGGATTGCCAACAATTTCCTTTTTGATTATTCTTTTTCTGTGTTTGTTTGATAATGGCAGAACAGTTATTTGAGGAAATTCAGCCATTACTTTGCAGGTTGTCCAAGGAAAATTTATTGGATATTTGTGTAGCAACAAAAGCTGCACAGATTGAAACTATCCACAATAAAAGCTTTGGTAGAATTCTCAATGTTTTGAATAATTATTTAGAGGAGAGCCTTGATGATGAAGATTCTGGTGTTTTGTTGTTGAATAGTGTTAAGGAGGCTTGTGTCAAATTTCTTTCTTTACCTGTTCCTAGTGGGGGGTCCCAGGGGGATGAGGCTCATGATGCTGAGGGGGGAAGTGGTTTATCATCTTCAGAGGAAAATGAAATGAAGAAACTGCAAGCTGAGATCAGTAAAATGAATGATAGATTGGCAATTTTAGGTCAAAAATCTGCTGCACAAAGTCTTCCAACCCCTGTCAACAGTTTTAATATGTTCAAAAGAGAATTGAAAATTGCAGGGACAATTACTGACAGTGCCAACAAGGATAAGTTATCATTCTGTGGGCTAATTAGACAAATAAATTCAGCAATAGCCAAAGGGTATACTGAGACAGAAATTATTGAAGCAGTAATCAGAGCCATAAATCCAGGAAATTTGCTCAGAGGATACTTGGAATCTATGCCATTATCAGATATTAATTTGCCAAAGTTAAGGAGGCTCCTCCGCAGCCACTATAAAGAAAAAAGTGGAAGTGAATTATTCCAAGATCTCATGAATGCAGCTCAACAACCCAAAGAGGACACCCAAGCCTTCTTGATGCGATTGCTGACCATAAGACAGAAAGTTTTATTTGTAGCTCAAGAATCTGATTCCAAACTCAAAGCCAACACAGAGCTGGTTCAGTCTGTTTTTCTCCAGACGCTGGAAAGTGGAGTACAGAGCGAAAACATACGCACACGTCTGAGACCAGTGTTAGAGAAACATGATGTTTCAGATGAAGAAATAATTCATCAACTTAGCTCAGCAGTATCAGGTGAGGAGGACCGTCAAAAGAGATTACAACAGGCAGGTATGTCTAAGCATGCACGGATCTCTAAAATGCAGCTTGAAGATGATGATGGAAACAGGCACAGAGTAGGATCTGCTGTAAAGGAAGAGCAAAAACAACAAAAAGACACTGAACAAATCATTTCAGCAATCCAATCATTGCAAAAAGACATGGCTTGTCTTAAGGAGAGAGTAGAAAGACAACCTCAAACAGAGGGTCAAAAAGAAGAGAAAGCTAAGGGTAGGCCCTATGGTTGTCAGTCTTGTAGGAACAAAGGTGATGGCAAAAACTGCAATCACTGTTTCAAGTGTGGCTCGACGGAGCACATTGCCATTGGATGCAAGGGCAAACAAGTTGCAGGTGGAAAGTCATCATCATCATCGGAAAACTGGAGACAGCCACAACTGGGGGGCAAGTAGTGGCTGAGGGAACAAAGCCCCAACAATGTTATAACTGTTTAAAGGAATTGTGTGAAAATGAAACTTTGAAGTGCGCACAGTGTAAATGTACCAAATACTGCTCCAAACAATGCCAAATAAAACATTGGAACTCTCATAAGCCACTATGTTATGCAATTAAGGAAGCAGAAATACATTTTGATAAGTATTATACACCAAAAACAATGCATAATAGCCATTTGACCCCAAAAAACTACAAAAAGATTGTAGATGTGGTTGGCAAAAGGTGTATCATATCTTGCAAAATTGATGAAATTTGCTGCTCAGCTTTATGGGATACAGGAGCACAGGTTTCCATGGTTTCAAGAGACTGGCTCAATTTGAATATGCCAAATCATGCAGTAAAGAAATTGGACAATATTTTAGGAGTAAACCTCAATTTAACAGCAGCCAATGGCACCACCATTCCCTACCCAGGATTTGTTGAACTGACAGTGAAGTTAAGAGAAAGTAACAATTTGGAAATAGGCGTTCCATTCCTTGTCACACAAGAGAAGTTAGAGGTACCAATCCTAGGATATAATGTCATTGAGGAATTTTTCAAATTGTCATCAGCCTCAGGAGATAAAAATGTAGTGATGAAAATATTATTTCCAAATTTAAAGTCTGATGAAACGAAGCTCCTTATTAATCTTATCAGTGAAGAACAAAGCCAAGATATGCATTTTGGGACAGTAAAGGTGAAAAAGAGAGACTGCACAATCCCCAAAGGACAATCCATACATATTAATTGCAGAGCCAATTACTTTTCAATGGAAAGTAAGACACCTGTATTATTTGAGCCCATTGAAAATAGCAACCTACCTGAATCACTACAGATCAGTGAGACCTTGATTGTTGTAAACAGAGGAAAATCATGTTGTGTGAAAGTTGAGGTGACAAATAACTCTGCACATGACATAATCATACCAAAGCATACAGAAATAGGTCAGCTACAATTAGTGAAGTCAGTTACACCCATAGAGGTTACTGCTAAGAAACAGGAGACAAAGTCAGAAATGAAAGGTGCTGCGATGGGCATACCATCTGATACAAGATTAGCAGTGGATACCAACAGTAACAAGGCACTGTTCACCCTTGGTGAAAATTTGTCATGTAAACAAAGAGATTGTGTGGTAAAAATGCTATCAGAAGAAGAAGAGTCATTTTCAAAAGGAGATTCAGACATAGGATGTGCCCAGGATTTACAAATGGAATTGAAACTGCATGACCCGGCACCTGTGCAGCATACATATCGTTCCATTCCACGCCATTTATATGAAGAAGTTAAAGCTTACATAGAAGACTTATTGAACAGAGGCTTTATTACACAGTCAAGCTCACCATACTCTTCAAGTGTAGTTTGCGTACGAAAGAAGGACAACTCATTACGCCTTTGTATTGACTACAGGCAGCTAAACAGCAAGACGGTACCTGATAGGCACCCATTGCCACGTGTTCAAGAAACACTTGAAAGCTTAGGGGGAAACAGTTGGTTTACTGTCCTTGACCAGGGGAAGGCGTACCACCAGGGTTTTCTCCACCCAAACTCTCGTCATCTCACGGCCTTTGTGACGCCATGGGGCCTATGGGAATGGGTCAGAATCCCGTTTGGCTTGACTACAGCACCTGGCGTATTCCAAAGGTTCATGGAAGGATGCCTAAAGGATTTAAGAGACAAATGCTGTATTCCATATCTTGATGACATCATCGTCTATAGCGCTACATTCGAAGACCATGTGGAACATGTCAGACAGGTATTGCAAGCACTCCGTTCAAAGGGCATCAAGTTGAAGCCAAAGAAGTGTGAACTGTTCCAGAACGAAGTCAGCTATTTAGGCAGACTTGTTTCATCCAAAGGCCATTGCATGGATCCAAAGAATATTAAAGCAATTGACGCTCTCAGAAGTACAAAACCAAAGAACATTGGTGAAGTTCGAAAGCTATTAGGCTTCCTTGGATATTACAGAAGGTACATCAAAGATTTTGCGCGGATAGCAAAGCCAATAAGTGATCTACTGACTACCACTGTACCGCAACAAAGTCAGCAAGAATTAGGGAAAAAGAAATCATCCAGTAAAGGGCAAGTGACGTCAAGTTACCCAGTTTTGTGGACAGAAAGACAAACAACAGCCTTGAACGTACTGATTGATTTTCTTGTTAAACAGCCAATTATGAGTTTTCCAGACCATAGATTACCATATATAGTGCACACTGATGCCTCAGCAGATGGCCTAGGTGCTGTGTTGTACCAGCAACAAGGGAAAGACTTGAAAGTTATTGCCTATGCTTCACGAACACTATCAAAAGCTGAAAAGAACTACCATTATCATGCAGGAAAACTTGAACTTCTTGCTTTAAAATGGGCAGTTACAGAACAATTTAGGGATTTTCTGTATTACTCACCTACGTTTACAGTGTTTACAGATAATAACCCGCTCACTTATATCAACACAACAGCAAAACTCAATGCAACTGCTCATCGTTGGGTATCAGAACTTGCAGATTTCCATTTCTCGATACGTTACCGCCCAGGAAAAGTGAATACAGATGCAGACTTTCTCTCACGTATGCCAGATGATATTGCATGTTTAGTGGATCAATACACAGAAGAAACATCCGAAAATGTTCTCAAAGCAGCAATAAATGCTATTTTGCAACAACAATCAGATGGATCAGTCTGGATTGCCGCACTGACAGATGACCCTGAATGTATTTCTGGTGATATACAAAGTATGGACCATCTCAAGTTGAAATGTATTTCAAACAAAGAGCTGAAAGAAGCACAAGAAAGGGATCCACCAATAGCAAGAATCCAACGATACTTATCCTTAGGGAGGCAGCTAACAAAGCATGACAGAGATGATGAAAGTACAGAGGTAAAAGCATTGATGAGAGAATGGAACCTTCTTTTATTAGGTGAGGATGGGATACTGAGAAGGAAATGTGGAAATAACCTGCAGATAGTGTTACCTCAGAAGTATCATGCGCAAGTGTTCAAGCATCTACACTATGACTTAGGACACCTCGGACCAGAAAGAGTAACCCATTTGGCTAGACAACGTTTCTTCTGGCCAAAGATGCAGAGGGACATTGAACACTATGTTACAAATGTTTGCAGATGTATTCAACAGAAAAAGCCAACGTTACCAGTAAGAGAACCGTTAAACAGCATAACAACATCAGCACCATTCGAATTGATTTCCGTAGATTTTGTGCACTTAGAAAGATCTTCAGGAGGGCTTGAATACTTGCTTGTGATCATGGATCACTTTACAAGATATGCTCAAGTTTATCCTACAAGAAATAAGTCTGCTAAGACAGCAGCTGAAAAGATCTTTAACGATTTCATCCTTAGATTCGGATTCCCGCACAGACTGCACCATGATCAAGGGGGTGAATTCGAAAACAAGATATTTTACCATCTCCAACAACTTTGTGGCATCACAAGATCCAGAACAACGCCTTACCATCCACAGGGCAATGGGCAAGTCGAAAGATTTAACCGTACGTTACTAGGGATGCTAAGAACACTGCCCGAGAGTCACAAATCCCATTGGAAAGATCACGTCAACAAGATGGTCTATGCATACAATGTGACCAAGCATGATTCTACTGGTTACTCACCACATTTTCTGCTGTTTGGACGTGAACCAGTCTTACCAATTGACTACCTTTTCCAAGAGAGACAAAGAATTGTGACGTCATATAGTAAATATGTCCAAGATTGGAAAGATGCAATGAAGCAAGCGTATCTAGTTGCGAAAGAAAAGAGCACTAAAGCTTGTGCTCAAGGCAAGCATCAAGCCGATAAAAGAGCTAGAAGTTCTGTACTGAAAGCAGGGGATCAAGTTCTAATAAGAAACATGTCACCGCATGTAGGTCCTGGCAAGCTACGGGCATACTGGGAACAAGATATTTACGAGGTAGTGAAACGCCAAAACGAAGACAGCCCAGTTTATACGATCAAGCCAAGGGATAAAGTAGGTCGACTGAGAACAGTTCATCGTAACCTTCTGTTACCTTGCCCAGACCTGCAACCCGATGAGGAACAGTATCGAAAACCTGCCTACACAGAGAGGAAAGATAACAATCAGAAGAAACAGAAGGAACAAGACAAAGAAGAAATCTTTCGAGATCAAGAGGATCTGCTATCAGAGAGTGAGGATGAATTTCCTACGATAGAGTTAGAGCCAAATGATCATTTAAGATTTGTACAAGATCAAATTCGAGAAATAGAAAATCGTACAGAGCACCATAACCAGACCTTGGAGCAAGAACCACACAGAGAGCCGTTAATCCAAACACAAGCTGAAGAACCGGAAACAGAAGATGAAACAGAACAAGTGAACATGGAAGAAGAAGTCTTACCAGAAGACAATAACGGTGGAGATGAGAGCCCACCACAAAGGAGAGATTATCCAAAGAGAGACAGGAGACCGAGACCAGTGTTCAACTACAGTAGACTTGGAGAACCGGGATACTATGTAAATCAAATGCAAAGCCCATTATATCCACAGTGCATTCCAGTTTTCAACCCATATGGATTCAACGTAGGACAATGGATATACCAGCCACAGGCACCAGCATACTGAAATGAACTCATAGAAAGAGAGATTATGGACACGATAGGTTAGGTCAGCGTCTGAGCCTTAAAACCCTTAACCCTATCACTATGGATATCGTTTTATCATTTTCTTTTGTGATCATTTCACTGAAATGAAGTTTTATTTGTGAGTTGTGATTGTTTGCGAATGAGCTTGAATGGTCAAGCTGAATAAAGTTCCAGTTGTTTATGTGAGGAGTTTTGTGATTGATATGGTTTGAATTGTGGTTGTGTCGAACCTGTGATGTGTGAGTTGTTTGATTAATTGTTGGAGCCCATGGCTTAACATGTGATACATTGCCAAAGATGTTGGATCAATACCAGAGAACTGTTTTGATGTTTACACAGATCTGAAGTTGTCAGAACAATGTTAAAGAACAGTACAAACAGTTTGGAAACTGACGTTATCAGACTTTTTCTAGAGAGGAAGAGTGTAAGAGACTGAAATATAGTAGTTGTAACCGCCATTTTGTATTATCCTCGTTTTGAGTTTTGAAAGAGAGACCGCCTCGTGCCAAAAACGTTGCAAGTTGTCAATCAAGATGGAGTTGTAGAAAGTTGATTTGAGTTGTGTTTTTGGAAAGAGAAAAGCGTTTTCGTTGAATTTTAGTGTTTATTCGTCTCAACTCCTCGATCCTGACAAAAGAACCCAAGTCGTGTGATATGGGATAGCTCCTGTTGTTCGTGAGTTCGTGTGGTGTTGGTGAACTGCACAAACAGACCAGTACAGGAGTATTGAGTATAACAATTTCACCTCACCATACCGGTGGTATTTCGTTTATATGGAAAAATTTCACCTCACCCAGGTGAGATTCCACCTCTTGTGAGGTGGGATTTCACTATACCGGTGGTGTTGCGTTCATCATGTAAACGCGAAATGAAAATACAAAGGGTTCTATTGGAAGGTGGAATCTCGCCTCTCAGCCCCGGGTCTGGCAAGTGAGGTGTTTTTCCTCATATAAACAGGGCCTTAATCACTAGGTTCTTATACGCGGGTTTTTACTGTATAGCAGGTTACAAAATGACTCTGCTGATATTTTGCTCATTCCATACCCATTATCATTGATATCAAAAGTGTTTTTTGGATGTCAGAAGAATGTCACCTTTACATGCCTGTCGGGTCTCATGTTGGTGAACTTGTGGAAAAAATGAAAAAGAACCTCGGGGGGGGGGTACTTGACTAGGGAAGTGATGGGGGTGTGTGGCAAATCTCTCCACACCCTGTACCCTGTCGCTGTGTCACATAAAAGATTGGGCACAAAACCCTGTCTCATAGAAATTTTGCCAAAATCCATTGTTTCAAGCGAACTCTGAAAGGCATCCTTCCACATGATACCCTGTCGCATAATTTTCTTATCAATTGTAGTACCCTGTCGCATAATTTGTCAGAAAAGGACATCCTGTCGCATAATTTTTATCTTAAGAGGACACCCTGTTGAGTGACACATCCCGTCAAGTCAAGTATGGGAGTACCCCTGGGAAAAAAAATCGTGAAAACAACATGGGGAAGAGTTCTTTAGAGATTCATTATTATTGAAAATGCTGAATATGTTACCAGTTTCATTACAAAATGATCTCTGCAGCTTAAGAAGTTGAAGAATGAGCAAAATAAGTAATGCCTTATAAAATTAATGTATTTTCATAAATTGATGTTTTGCAGGGTCAATACCAGCCATAACCCTGGGGGGTAACATAACATGTTGAAGGTACGGGTATGTGCCGTCCATATGGGTGGGTTTTTGGGTTCAAAATTCTCTAAACAAAGGTCCCTTTTTCGGCAGATTTTCTTTAAAGGGAATCAACATGGTTAACAGCTGGCCCGGACTAGGTCAAAAATATTATCTATTGTACTGTACTCAACAATTTTGTCACATCCAGTTTCATTGTGTGGCTAAAGAAACAATGGATTTGTGGGCGTTTCTCTAGCCTATTTATAGCGGCTACAAGATATAGCAATGTCTTTTCCCTTTAAACATGGGTGGGTTTTCCAGAAATTGGCATAAATTGTAAAAAATGGGTAGTTTTTCACCAAAATTCATCATAAAAGTGGGTATGACAGCAACTGTTGGTAATTAGAAGAGGGTAGCTTTCTGAAAACCGGGTGGCAGACCCCTGTCCATCCGCAAATCATGTACCCCCCACCTCCAGGCCATTACTGCCTAGGGGGGTAAAAAACCAAAGATTTTCCAACGATAAGACCATCAACAACAACAGCAACAACAATAGTTTTGGAACATACATTAAATTTATGCATTATATGACTGATCTAGCCCCTCAGTAACGAAAATTTGACCACAGTTTGCAATTCAACCTTGAAAACAACACAATTAGTGAATATCAATAAAAATATGCCAGTTTAAATTCTATAATCTCTGTTGGAATTCATGGTTTAACACTATGATGAAGTCATGTTTTCACGCATTATTTCTCCTCAGAATCCTCCAAAACTAGTCATTTAAATCACGACCCTTACGAAAAAACAGGGCCTTGCATCAGCCTAAACAGGGCCTTGCAACCATAGCCATATTTCACACTGGCATGAGCCTAACATTTGAATTGAAAAGGCAGCCTTGCAGCACACTATACATGGACCTAAAACGGGCCATACATTTAGCCTGACATTTGAAGGCCCTTGTATGGGCCAATTGGGGCCTGGCTAATTTTAGGTGCGTACAAGGCCAAAATAAAGGCAAAAGCAAGCTTGCAGCAGCATGGAAACAGATCAATCATTTCCAGTTTGAAAATCTGTCCCAGACGAAAGCTCGGACAGCTCGGAAAACTCCAAAACTTCGAAAAGATTTTTCTAATCTTTACTTATTGCACTTTTCGTAGACCAAATTTGATAACATGGACAAAATTTTTTCAAAGTAAGGAATATAAGAAACCCTTTTCAAATTGAGTTCAGAAACAATTTCAAGCTTCCCAAGTTTTCCATGCTGTCGAGCTTGTGCGCTGGCGTGCCCTTAGAAACCTTGTTGTCAACAGCATTACCCTTATTTCGATTTCTGATGCTTATAAAGAACGACGCGGAAACGTGTGGATGACGAATCGTTCACAACTACAAATGCTGTGCATTTTTACCCCTACGACAAACGAACAGTTTGTTGCAGGAGATAGAAGGAGCCTGTCTACATTCAAAGGAAAATATATCCTGTCATTTCTTTGCAACCACAGTTTGCGAGTAAGTAGAGCATTGAGGTGTCCTAAATAATTTCTAACCGATCGCGATAGTGAGATGGTTGTCGCAATTTTGGATACGCAGATGGTTGTTTCCATCCTAACGTAACGATTGCAGAGAGAAGAAGATTACAAAACTTGCGATTGGACGTTGAAACGAAATTTATACTCACCTAACAGATGCATCAACCATTATTTATCTTGGTGCGTTTAAGTTTCTTGTAGCGAACGGCCAGGTCCATAACGCGGAACTCGCGGAACTCGCGGAATTTTTTTTCCGCGAAATCAAGTTCCGCGCTTTGTCCTTGCGGTATAGGGCCAAAAACCAAAACGCGGAACTCGCGGAACTTGGTTTGAACTTTATGAAATAAAGTCTGTTCTTCATTCCTTCGCATACGAAGCGGTTCATCAGTGTTTTATAAGCCTCTCTCAAATCGATTTTGCATCTAAGACATTCATCAATGGGCCTAAATCGTGATCAAGCCAGACAACGACAGAACCAAGGCCCACGAATGTTGTTTTGTTCAGCTGAATTGCGAAATTACACTGCCAGTTGTACGCAAAGAAAATAAACTTCAGGTTATCGATCAAACTCAACGTGAAAAGAGTTTCTTATGTTGACAGACTAGTTCCGCGAAATCAAGTTCCGCGTTTTGTCCCTGTGGTATAGGGCCAAAAACCAAAACGCGGAACTCGCGGAACTTGTTTTGAACTTTATAAAATAAAGGCTGTTCTTAATTCCTTCGCATACGAAGCGGTTCATCTACGTTTTATAGGCCTCTCTCAAATCGATTTTGCATCTAAGATATTCATCAATGGGCCTAAATCATGATTAGGACAGACAACGACGGAACCAAGGCCTACGAAAGTTGTTCTCCTCAGCTGAATTAGGAAATTTCACTGCCAGTTGTACGCAAATAAGTAAACTTCAGTTTATCGATCAAACTCAACGTGAAAAGAGTTTCTTATGCTGACAGACAAGTTCCGCGAAATCGAGTTCCGCGTTTTGTCCTTGCGGTATAGGGCCAAAAACCAAAACGCGGAACTCGCGGAACTTGTTTTGAACTTTATAAAATAAAGACTGTTCTTCCTTCTTTTGCCTACGAAGCGGTTCATCTGCGTTTTATAGGCCTCTAATCAATGGGCCCTGGCCAGACAACGACAGAACCAAGACAGAACCTTTTCGAAATCGGAAAGAAATTCCGCGAGTTCCGCGTTTTGGTTTTTGGCCCTATACCGCAAGGACAAAATGCGGAACTTGATTTCGCGGAAAAAAATTCCGCGAGTTCCGCGTTTTGGTTTTTGGCCCTATGCAGCGAGGACAAAGCGCGGAACTTGATTTCGCGGAATTTGTCTGTCAACATAAGAAAATCTTTCTACGTTGAGTTTGATCGATAAACTGAAGTTTACTTCTTTGCCTACAACTGGCAGTGTAATTTCCTAATTCGGCTGAACAAAACAACATTCGTGGGCCTTGGTTCTGTCGTTGTCTGGCTTGATCACGATTTAGGCCCATTGATGAATGTCTTAGATGCAAAATCGATTTGAGAGAGGCTTATAAAACACTGATGAACTGCTTCGTAGGCGAAGGAATGAAGAACAGACTTTATTTCATAAAGTTCAAATCAAGTTCCGCGAGTTCCGCGTTTTGGTTTTTGGCCCTATACCACAGGGACAAAACGCGGAACTTGATTTCGCGGAACTAGTCTGTCAACATAAGAAACTCTTTTCACGTTGAGTTTGATCGATAACCTGAAGTTTATTTTCTTTGCGTACAACTGGCAGTGTAATTTCGCAATTCAGCTGAACAAAACAACATTCGTAGGCCTTGGTTCTGTCGTTGTCTGGCTTGATCACGATTTAGGCCCATTGATGAATGTCTTAGATGCAAAATCGATTTGAGAGAGGCTTATAAAACACTGATGAACCGCTTCGTATGCGAAGGAATGAAGAACAGACTTTATTTCATAAAGTTCAAACCAAGTTCCGCGAGTTCCGCGTTTTGGTTTTTGGCCCTATACCGCAAGGACAAAGCGCGGAACTTGATCTCGCGGAAAAAAAATTCCGCGAGTTCCGCGAGTTCCGCGGGTTCCGCGTTATGGACCTGGCCTGTAGCGAACCTTTGAAAACCTCTTCGATGAAACTTACACTTAGCTAGACTCATGTTGTCTTACACGTGGTGCTTCGTCCTTTTTTCAAACTCAAATCCATCGTATTTGCACAATAAACACTTTTATCTAAGTACTCCCATAGGAGGATAGCCTTAATAAGGCCCCAACAAGAGCATGGCATGAACGATATTTGAGTACGAACAAAATAACGGTTTTGCCAAAAGATGTCGACAACAAACCTAACATGAGCGTTGCATTAGCCTAACATTGATAGCCAAAGAATATCGCTGCTGTGACTCTAATGCAAGGCCTGATAAGGGCCAAAATCAAGCCTTGCACCAACCTAACGTTTTTGCAAGACCCTTGCAAAAAACTTGCAACGTTCTTGCAATGGTGAATTATGGCTAAGAATGAGAAATAAGGCCCAATTATGGCCTGGTTTTGGCTCTGCATGGCCCGGTATTTTCGTACGGGGACAAATGGTCATGTGGGGTCATGTGCTTGGCTTCGGCCCTGATCCCAGGCAGTAAAGTGCAATTCTAACGTCTTTTTCAGTATGGTTTAGAGGAGCACAAGCTTTGATGGTCCTGGCTGTTCTTTCACATATTGTTACACTCATTGGTATCATTTTGGTGGAAAAAAGGAACATGAGGTTTATGGTTGCTGGAGCTGGTCAATTTGCAGTCGGTATGACACTTTTTCCATGACATTACTGTTTGGGAACGATTTACCAATCTAATTTTCTTTATCATTCCTGGACTGAGAATTTGGAGTATCACTTGCAAGAATCAAAATGTGAGAGATTCACAAGATTCCGACCCAGGGTGGAATTCATGCAGTCTGCACGAGTGATCTCCAGCATGGGGTCATGATAATCTATTGTTCTTCCGATGGCAAAATCTCCAGTGTGGACTTTTCATGGTGGACTACAAGGGGTGGGTCTAGCCTAAAGTTGGAGGAGGGAACTTGCAAAGAGGACAACAATGGTGAGCAACACTTTTTGGACTCTTAATTTGAAAAATTTGTTAGTTTTCCTACTAGATAACACTGTATATCAAGGAATGAGATACAGGGGGGTTCAGGGGTCCATGGCCCCCTCAAAACTCTTTAGTAGTGCTGCAGTAAATCTTAATTTTTTATTAGTATTTCAGAATATCAGATGCTGTATACAGTAGGTAAGTAGAATTTTCACACCCAAAAAAGGATCATAAAAATGGAGGCAAAAATGATAGACCTCTAAAAGTTAAAATGGAATTTAAAAACACCCCTAGTTTAAAATGGCAGGGATGGCATTAAAAGATCAATACAACCAGAATAGACTCTGATACAACCTTGTTTCCATAATGGTCCCCCCTCCCACAAAGGTCTGTAGAAGTTTTCACAGAAGAAAGCAAAAAATGATACTTATTTACGTAGGAACATGGGTAACTGCCCTTATCATGTAAAAGCTGCTTGCTACACAACCCTAGTCAGACCACAACTAGAATATGGATTGACAGTATGGGACCCACATACATCAAAGAACATTAAAGCTCTTGAAATGGTCCAACGCAGAAGCGCTAGATTCGTTTGCAATGATTATCGTAAAGGCAATAGCCCTAGTGAAATGATGTCACGTTTGGGATGGGAAACACTGGCTAGGAAAGCCAAGGCTATAATGACGTTCAAAATTAATAACAGTCTTATTGACATCCCAAGAACCCTGTTCAAACCAACAACTTCACACGGCCGCCGCAGTAACGCATGTTTTGAAGTCCCATTTTGCAGAACAAATTCATTTATGAACTCATTCGTCCCAAGTGCAATAAGAATCTGGAATGGACTTGCTCCTCATATGAGAAGCGAAAAGTCCATTGAGTCTCTGAAAAGAGAGCTGAACAAAGAACAAATTATTTAATTTTCTGAAACAGTCCTTTTTCCTTCTTTATGGTTTATGTTATATATCCAGCTGACAGAGTTGCCTCCTTACTTACCCAGTAATTTGGTGCATACCAACTTTCCCTATTCCACCAATAACACCCACTCTCAAGTCTAGGCAAATGTGCACATGGCGTACCTAGGAGGCTTACCCTGCTTAGCTTTATGAATTTAAAGAATTTAAAGGGTTTGTGCAAGGCTAGAAACCTGCATTTGCATGAGGCAAATCAGAATTGTATTTCCTTGTTCCATTTATAGAGCAGCCTATTTACCATTGCACACACCCTTTAAAGTTTAACCACTAACACTCTGTACGAAATACCTATTAAGGTAATGTACAATACTGATAGATAGATAGATAGGCAGGTAGATAGATAGGCAGATAGATAGACATTGACAATAGTTACAGCTTTTAGAAATTTGATACATATACTATGTATAGATGCTATTTTCTCAATTTTGAAGATCTTTAAAGAATTTTAAAAATTCTAAGATCTTCCAAATTGAGAAAACACGACGGGTGTAATTTACGGAATCTGGAACTGCAGGATTTGGGAATCCAGAATCACGGAATCATGGAATCACGGAATTTAGAACTGCAGAAGTACAGAACTGTGCCATAGATATAAATTGCGGAACATGAATCCTCCATATCTTTGATGGGCTAATGATAAATATTTCAAGATACAAGGAAGGTGAACATTTGAATGATTTATTTTGCACTATGTTCAACTGATCTACCAGAGTTCAACTCTCAGATTGCCAACAGATTAAAAAACTCCACCACTGGGACAAAAAATATCTTCACAAGCTTAAGAAACTATTTATTTTGACAACTGAAATCCTAAGCACCTTTTTACTCTATTTTCGCCATTTTCCTGTATCATTGAACGTACTGTATAAGACCCTTAGGTGATGTCAATGGAAGGGCTTAAAACATTGTTTTGAAATGTTCACAAGGGCACAGGTAGTGAATATGAAGACTATTATAGAACATTTAAGAAACTCGTAAAAAGACTCTTGGGTACTCAAACTTTGAGAATTTTAAGAAACTCTCAATACTGCCCCAAATACTCCATTTCTTATAAAGAAACAAAGAAATAGTCTCTTACAAAGTGCATTTTTTATTTACCTTTTGATAACCTTGGTATTTTTAGAAATCAGACACCGTATGGCTCAGGTCTCTCTTCAGCTACATGTTCTTCATAGTTGCAGTACTGCCTTTCTATAGCACACATTACATTAATATTGTATTATCTGGCAATGCAGTTTCCTATTCATGTATTTTTTGTAAGAAACTTGGGCCAGTACTTAAAGATTCTTAAAATCATCATATTTTGAGTGCTTGGAGTTTCTTAAGAGTTTCTTAAAGGTTTCATAACAAACTCCGTGTTGACTACCTGTTCCCTCCTGAACATTTCAAATCAATGTTTTTTTCAGCTTTACGATGTTTAGACATTATTCAAGTACCTCCTGAGTAACATGATACAGGAAACAAGTGAAAATGATATGTAAAACTATGTTAAATTTCCTTTATCAAAATAAATAATTCAGTACTGGAGTTTCTTAATTTTGGCAATGTAAGAGTTGAGTTTCTTATAAGCAGTTTCTTATAAAAACCAAGAATGCACAACAGAAATTAACCCAACTGCAGCTCATGTGTATACTCAAGCTCAGATTTCCACTATTTTGGCTTTCCTTTTTTGCAGGATTCATAGGAGTTCTTCCAGGACAACACAGAAAGCATTACAAGGCCAATTAGAATTTAAAAACTTTGGGTCGCCACTTCAAGATCACTAGATAAAACTCCAGGAAATTAATGTTCCACATTCCGCAATTTATACCTATGGCAAAGTTCCGTAATTCCGCAGTTCCGAACTCCGTAATCCATGATTCCGTGATTCCGGATTCCCAAATTCCACAGTTCCGGATTCCGTAAATCACACCCATCAGAGAAAATAGCCCCTATACAGTATATAGTTATTAAATTTCTAAAAGCTGTAACAGCAGTATTGATCTTATGTCTGAAACTGCTGATATTGTTAAAAGATTTTAGTTTAGACAGTTTAGGTTCTAGATAGGAGAGACTATTTTGCCCTGTGTTATTCTCTCAGAACGGTTGATTTAATTTGTTTTTAGATCTTTGAGTGATGTGGCCCTGGCCAACTGATGAGAACATCTCCGACCTACAGGCAGGGGCTGAAATATCAAAAAATTTGAAAATGTTTGTAGCATTGCATTGCTCAAATCTCTCTTTGCGAGGAGCCAATTTATATCTTTTAGATCATATTAGATATGAGACAGGTTGTAGCTACCAGTAGATCCTCTGATGGTTGTCCTTTGCTGACAAGGCCTCTTTACTTTCTAGAAAACAGGTTTGGACTGATTATCCAAATTAAGTACATTTAGCCAGAGAATATTTTCTGCAACCTAACAACCACCACAAAAATTTCCTGGGAATGGCTGCTCCCATATTTTGCCCATCCTCTGGCATGTTTTGAAAGAGAATAATCACTCCTTCTTGGTTTCAGGTGTGCTGACAGTACTTGCCCTCGTGGTTTATTCATTCAAATCTGGGTATATGACAGGCATTCCTGCTTATGATTTGGGATGGGCGTTCAAGCTGTCTTGGGTTGTATGTTTGTTTGCTATCATTGCATCTGTTATTGGTTTAACCGATGGAACAAAAGGAGGTGGAATCAACTTGTAGATGGAAGTCAGATCTATGCAAACAGAGAGGTAACCATTAATGCGGTCTCAATTGGTTTTTATATGGTGCATATAAATAGTTTTCATGCCAACCTTTTACAGTTTAGAAAAACGATAAGATTCAACTTTGTTGGTAGACATGACTCACATCTTAAAGGGGCAGTGGCATGAAAAGGTAAACAAACATAGCGCTGGACAAGCCAATATCATCATTTGAATGAAAAATTTCTTGATTAACTTAAAGGAAGTTGCGATTTCTGAACAGCATTTAGATCCTTGGCCTAAGCAATTTGATGAACCATACTTCAAGCAACTTGATAAACCATACTCGCAAATCTACCTCTGCCAATGCGGCAGCTATCAAACTTTTGAGGGTGGGAGCAAACTCTCTGATACTTGTTTTCCTAAGACAAAGAATCTTATCATTAATTTATCCTGCAGATAACATGGGATAAACCTCTGAAATATGCAAATCTTTGAGGAATATGCCAGATAATGGTGCAACTGCCCCTTTCAGTTTCTGAAGGAAGTTTACTTAAAAGTGAAATGGTTTGCACCAACATTTTGATTGATGTAATGTTTGCTTCTTGTGGCAAGTTCAGATTCTGTAAGCTAAATGCTTACTTGTTTCAAGAAATCTGGCAAGGTACTTTTAGTGAAGCCAAAGGAGATACAAGTACCCTTTCCCTATTCATTGGAAGGACTTCAAAACAGTTGAAATTTCACACAAGGTAACCCAGAAAGTGAACTGAGAAAATCTGTCACAAAAGCAGTTTGACAAAATGGAATGATTCAAACATTTTTGGTTTGCAAAATGACTTGTCGAGAGTATAGTTATTTGCTATTTGTATTGAGCCGTTTATCAGTGATTATCAAGAATTAGTTGGTTTTATTCAATCAAAAACTTTCAAAAGTGATCATCAGAACCAAAGTACAACAAAGAAATTATTCATATCATCTTGGGACTTTGCATCACAGATTCAATGTAGGCAATCCATTTCTGTCATGGAAATCTTCTTACCTTGAGGAAGGAAATTTTTCTTTTTGCAAAAGTTTTCATTGAATGGTGTATTCTAAGCAGACGTGAAAGGTGACCGTCATTTTCACGTCATGATAACCCCTCTGAATTCACTTCACCAAATCTTCGATGTCACCAGTTTATGGTATTGAACAAAATAGGCATCTGCCAGCTGATTATATATTTCAAAGCGACTGCTTTTTCTCGCTTCACTTTCCTCAGGATCACCTAATATTTTACCCCGTTACATTTATGTTTTCAAGTTCCTCATCGACATAGGTTGTGTAATGTTTGTAGATAAGAGCAGATAGCTAAATATTACGATCTACGGTAGATTATAGTGAGTTCGAGTATCTGGTCCTTTTTAATCACTTAGCTAAGGTGACCTTGATACCTTCTATTTAATTGGCCAGAAATGGCTTTTGTTCAAGAATGCCTATTTGATTGTAGACACGTTTGATCTTTAAGTAGCCGAGCTGAGGGCTTGTTCTTCTCCAAACAAATAAGTCTTGTGGTAAATAGTATTACTGTAAAACCCCGCAAACAAGAACATACTTTTCTAAAAAGCAGACTGGCTAGGTTCTTATAAATGAGATACTTATGACAATTTCAGGGTGTGGTTCTTGTGGCAAGGGCACTTGTGACTTTGATGAATGTATAGCTACAGTATATAGTATGTGTTAAGTAAACTTGAGGGTATAATGACTGCATTTATAGAGAGTATGCTATTTTGTTGTTGATAAAGCAGTTTATGTTACATGGCTTGATAAAACAATTTACATGTCCCTGAAAAAAAGATCGAGGTGTTCAGTTATCAATAGTTGGGAGTTTGTTTTCAGTGATATGATGAAATTTTTTAACTAAGTGTACCATCTCATAAGAACATTGAAGCAAATCAGTCTGTTTTTGGTTCTTATCTTTGGGTGTCTTTTTCCACAAAATCAGTCTACAGGTTCTTATTTTGCTATGTTCTTTGTTCTTGTTTGCGGGGTTTTACTGTACAATGGGCTTTTATAAGGGTTTGTTTCATCCAGCATGTGTCGTCTCTTGGTTTGCCTTTGTTGTCGCCATTTTCATGGACCATGAAAATGGTCCATCTTTTCATGGGCCATGAAAATGGTGACAAACAAAGGCTAGCCAAGAGACGACACGTGCAAAGAATGCTGGATGAAACAGACCCTTTAATTGTAGCTATACTCTACAACTTTTTTGTCTAGGGCGTCAACAGCAGTTGCTTTCCCAGTGTAAAACGGGCGTTAGAGTTGCAGTCCAATTGGGACTGACTGCTTGTCGTTTACACACGCCAGTGGAGGATGCTTTTCCGGCTCCACCGTTTGGTTGGAACAAGCATTCAGTCTTTAGTCGTAACACATTAGGTTATTGCTTTTTGCAACTATTTCATTTATATTTATCACTATGTTGCAGTATTTATAAGTATTTCTTGCTTATTTACTCATTTGATATTGTATTTGGATTTTGCTAGCGTAGTACCATATTTAACTACTTTATTTCGAGACTTTAGAACTATGCATTTGTATCTTTATATTTTTAAAGAAGCAAGTGAAATTGGCGAAATGTTGTTGTCGTTGTTGGTTGTTCTTACATTAGGTGAGCCTTGGCAAGCCTTGCTCTTAGCTTTTCTTACAGTGAAGTCATGAAGTTACATACTAGGACTATCGCATTGCTCATGCAAGCGAAGCAGAAAACAACTAGAAAGGATTGCAGTGTCTGTCTCGAACAATAGACCTTTTAGCTATTCTGCAAAAGAGCCTGAATCGAGCGATATTTTTATACAATTTATACGCGAGGTTCGATTGGGTGGCGTTAGAGTTTCGATCGCAATTGTCCACATTCGAAACTTCTACAAAATTTAATGAAATATCGTTCGATCCAGATTCGTTTTCAGAATAGCTAAAAGGTCTATTCTTTTGTATTTGCATCACCGTAATCAATAAATTTTCTAAAGTTCACGTTTTCTTATAAGAAACTTGGGTCCTGCCATAGTACTAAAGTTTCGTAATTCGACATGAAAATTCTCGCATTGTATTGCCAAAACCTTCTTAATTTTTTTCTTATTTGAAGGATGAAACGAACTGAATCAGCATAAGAAGGCAAGGTATACACTGTCTTTCAACATTGGTAAATATTGGTAAATTCAATTTTACAAAAACTTCATGGTTGCAAGATGACTGAAAAGGGGCCTAAAACATTGATCAAAGTATAAAGGACTCCTCGCAAAGAATAATGAAGGAAATGCAACTTCTCATGGGTGAGAGACATCCTCTGCACATTAATTGCCATGTCGCATTTGCTTGAAAATCGATGTCTTATAGCTTTTGAGGGAGGTGAAACTCCCACTGCCTATTTTCGGTGTGAATAGTGTCCTTACTATTTGATCAATGTTTCAGGCCCTTTTTCAGTCATTTTGCAACCATGAAATTTTTATGAAGTTGAATTTACCAATACCTCTAGTGCTGGTAGGACAACGAGAAAAAATCACAAAAATACTTTGATCTTTCGGCCTTTGAACTATAATTTGAAGGATTCAAAATCCTTCAAATTCATGAAGTAGTCTTGGTGCTATGAATTTTCAAAAGTGGGAGCTTTTTCTGGCTCACCCGTATAAAGAAGACAACACTATTATTTTTGCTAAACGATATTCAAGCACGTGTCGAAATCATCAAATACAGTATGCTACTTTTTGACCGCATTTGCAGCACTGGAAGGCAGTCTGTCACGCATCTGATTGACTCAACACAACGGATTTCTTTGTAAATCTGTGTACTTGAAACAAAGGAGGGCTGATTATTCTCACTTTCTATGGTCGTAGGAAGTCAGAGGATCATCAGCCACCATTCTTTGTAATGATCACCCAATCAGATGTGTGACAGACTGCCTTGGAGTTTGCTTTTAATCTCTATCAACTAATTTGAAACTGTTCTAAATCGAAGCTAAGTATTTTCCATTGCAAACAAATTGATGTATAGTGGTTCAACCTTCCATTGAAAATAAATCAAATTCATATCCAATTCACAAGCTTTTAATCTAAACTACGGGTACTATTTGTTAATATAACAATAGACGCAATCTTTTTTACAATTCTAAGGACAATCGTTTTTCTGCCGATCGTCCGAGAGCTAGTAATACAGTAGAATTCCGCATAAAAGAGTCTATTTTCATAAGAACCTTGAGGCTGAAATCCAATAGTTTAAACCCCCTAAATAAGAACCTCTCAGAGGCTGACAATGGGAAAGGTTCTTATATAACAAGTTTCATGTCTTCAGAATCCCTCAGAAAATTCAAGAATTCTTGACATTGTGATCAGAATTCTTCAGTGGTACATACGACTATGAGATTTTTAACAATAATTCAAACCGAAAAATGTTCTTAAGAGGTCTCAAGGAAGTCTCAAAAAGTCTTTAGATTTCTTGTGCTGAAAAAGTATCAATGCGTGCAAGGTGAGTACTGTACCGGGTGAGCCAAAAAAAGTTTAGGCGTTTTGAGGGCTGTGGAATAAAAAGTGCATGACTGATATTCAAACTAAAGTGTTAATCTATCACTCAAAGGCTAACTTAAATGACAAAATTTTGTTTGGTAAAATCAAACATCTTTGAGACCCAACAACAATAAAAATGCTTGTAAGGGGTTTGTATGGGAATTGAGAATTCCACGTTCCATTCTGGTCCATGATTTATGTGGCATTGAAGTTTACATTGCCAGTTTGGAATGCTGAATTCCAATTTCAATAGAAGGTAATTCATGGATCAGAATGGAATGTGGAATTTTTGTTCCCAAACATGCCCTTACCACGGCCCTTACCAGCATTTTCCTAATTTCTGGGTCTGTAAGATGAGGGATACTACCAAACAAATTTTTTCATCTAAATTGACCTTTGATTGATAGATGAAAATTTCAGTTTTGAATATCGTTCACCTACAACAGCCGTCCAAACGCCTAAACTTTTTTTTGACTCACACTGTATATGAGAACCTGTTTAAGAACCATGCATGCTAAAACTAAGAATAAGAGCCACAATCAAGAACCTATTCAGGCTGCCCAAAAAAGAGCTAGGTTCGTTTATGCGGGTTTCATCATCATCATCATCATCATCATCATCATCATCATCATCATCATCATCATCATCATCATCATCATCATCATCATCATCATCATCATCATCATCATCATCATCATCATCATCATCATCATCATCATCATCATCATCATCATCATCATCATCATCATCATTAATTTATTTTACGTAGGCTATGAAAACTAGAAAACAAATAGCTATATTACAGCTAATTGAGGCCTACTTTGTACAATTCTTACAATGTCTACTGTTCTACTGTACAATGTCTACTGCTCTACTGTACAATATAGGCGAGAGCCCAAATGTCATACAGGAATTGGCATAATACTTTCAGTAGTGTCTGCTGCAAGGCGGATGGAGGAGGGATCATCTCTTTGCGGCACTGGGTTGAATTCCCCCTTTGCAAATCTAATGAAGCAGGTGAATCAGAAAAACTTGAATAGGTTGGCCGGGTGGGCTGTGGAATAGAAGTATGCGGCTTATATTCTATTTCTGCAACTGACAACTGTATAGAATCCAAATTTCATTTGCGGGGAAATCATGGACAAGAACTGAACGTGGAATTCTCGTTCCTCTATGAACCCCCTCCCCTGCCAAAAAAAATTATCATTTAAGTTAGCCGTTGACTGACAAATTGACGTTTTAGTTTTGAATATCAGCCACGTATTTTATATTCCACAGCCTGCCAAATTTGTTAACTTCACCCGGTATACTTTTGTCATTGTTGTAAGTGGCTGTTGTGGTTGGAACTGGGTTTCATAATGTCCTTTCGGTCCTTTGCGTCCCTTGCAGCAATAAAAGCCGTAGATTTCCCCCAATGCCCCCAATATCCGAAGAGTCGGGGAAAGTCAGCCTTATCGTCCCTAATTGTAATCAAAACAATTCTTATTCAATCTTTGCATTGGGACATTTTCATACGTTACGGTAAAATCTCGAATTCTTAATGCATCTCTTCTGATGTTTTTGGACCTTAGTGTGGTCCAAACAAAAAGGCTAAATTTCCATGGAGCTACGTCTTGCGAGCCAGCGTAATTTTACACAAAAAAGTTCGCTCAGCCGTTACTTTCTTTTCAACTTCTAAGCGACATTTTCTCTCGTAAAAATAAAATTTTCACTCGCTCGCAATATGCGACCCCATTTGGAAATAAGCCTAACGGAGCACGGGTGTGAGGTAGACAGTTGTGGCTTCTCTCTCGAATATGTGCTGCATAGTTAAAGACTATGATGCAACCTTGAATTCCAAGTTCTATCATCATGTTCATTCTAAGATGACTGTAAAAGTGAGTGACACAGGCCTAGTAGCAAGAGTGCGCGGAGACACGAAAGGAGAAAGAGGTGCACGATTTGTGGCGGTAAGACGAGTTTAGGCCGTGCTTGCTTGCAGGAAGCTTTGAAAATAGAGGTTTCTCAAGAGAATGAGCAACGGTGACGTAACAATAGTGGCGGGGCACTGGGGAAAATGCCCCTCCCTTATGATTTTGCAACGAACATAAGTTTCCGTTTTCTGGAAGTGTCCCCTTAAGCCTAATAGAAACGTGCCCTTGAAGTGTTGTTCACCTCCATGTGCAAGGTGGTTTCTCTGCCTTTGAGTTAGTTTCTCGGTTGGGGGGGGGGGGGGGGGGGATAACTCAACCTATTTTGTGACGTCCCATTTTTTTCCCGAAAAATTGGTACCCATAATTCCGTAAATTCTGGTGGATTTTAGGGCCATAATTCCATAAATCGAATAAATATCTGGGCCATAATTCCGGAAATTATGAAAAATCCCCTGAAAGGACACCCATAATTCCGTGAAATGTAAAAAAAATTGTGTAAATGATACCCATAATTCCGTAATGGTTTGAAAAAAGTACCCCTGAAAGATGGCACGGCCCCGTACCACGAACAGTACTAAGGTACCCCTCCCCCCGAGGTTAGTTTAGTGCGTTCGATACAGCAAATCAACGGCTGACTCACTATTTGCAGCCTATCCTCACATTTACTGAGTGAATAAAATGCGCTGCAACGTGTGTCTCTTTAATGAAGCATTAGTTCTGCAATAGACGTACTTTCCAAAATAACTGAGGAATACTGTACATGTTACTCCTGCATATTCCTTTCCCCATTTAGTATTCATATTGTTCATAAAACAACAACAACAACAGAAAAATGAGTCGTTTTGCAGCCTCAAATCGGCCTTAGAAGTCAGCTTGAGATCTTTAAGCTAGTGCCCCTGACATGAAAAATGAAAAAAATTTCGAAATTGATTTTATGCTCTTATCTGAACGAGTAAACAGCGCTGAATCGAATGATGTGATTATTTCCAGCATATTATGTCTAGAAGTATGTTTTTTTAATCTCTAAAGTGTCCATTTTCATGATTCTTTGTGCGAATAAAAATGCGCGGTCAAAGAGGAATTTGAGGAATTTGTGACGTATTGCGTTGGACTCATCGGCGTGCGTGGTTAGATCACCACAGTGAGGAACTATGACTTGAGCATGGTGGACGTGAAGAAACGACCAAGAGGGGGTAATATTGTTGTGATTGAGTATCGAATGGCATCAGCTGTAAGAATAGTAGCCATACTAGCCTGTGAACAGGCCTTTTTAAGCCTTTACCCAGCCATCGTCCACGGTTGTTGATGCACAACTTCCAGACAACGAAGAGCAACGATTATTATCGTTACGATTTGTGAGGCGACATCAGTTCAGTCTTTCATTCATCAGCCTTGTGTTCGATAATTTTGAGTTAACATATTTTGCTTAAAGAATGGTAAGAGCAACTTCGGCTATGACATGACAGCAGAGACTGAAGCTGGTGTTGTTCATTCCGTTGATGCAATTGGAAGTGCTGTAAGCGGGATCAAAGGCCACGTTTGAGGAAGGTAGGATTGGCCTAAATATTTGCCAACGGGCCTATGTTTTGGTCGTCGTCTCGTCGTCTCTCTCTCTCTCTCTCTCTCTCTCTCTCTCTCTCTCTCTCTCTCTCTCTCTCTCTCTCTCTCTCCGATGCATGGAGACTTTTAAATACCGGTTCCCTCGTCCTTACCTGTAGGTAATGAATCACATTAACTCCTCTGAATATCTAACGGCAATAATCATTATTGATGAAAATAATTTCAGGCGGGCAAGAGGTTCAAAGAGACCCTTGTTTGTTTCATTACTTCCGCATTCCCTCTTTTATCAGGAGAAGGCAATCCTTCATTATTTAAAACAATCAGCCGTGTGTGTTGTTTGTATCTTTTATATTTTCGTGGGGTCTTTGTTCGCAGACAACCAAACTCTTATTTGAAATGCAAGGGATTGAATTCATTCTTTATGGTTGATTCGCTCCAGATTTGCTCCTGCATCAGTTCACCCATGGAAGAAGGGTCATGCAAATTGATGTAACATACCTCACCTGTCCAATAATGCCCTCAAATGACGGTTTACACCAATAGCATTGATAGATCTTGTTTATCCCCAAGAAATCACGGACAATGAATTTAAACTGGCCAAGCGAAATACTGATTCATGTCAGGCCGTTAGATTGGGCCTAAGTTCAAGCCTGACAATAACATTAGCTACCGCGCGCGGCCTGTTGATGATGAATTCGGTTACTGTTTTGCATGGTTTTTGATACAAGGCTTGGGGTGGGGTGATACTGGGACGACTCACCATTCGTGAACAGGTCGCCTGTATCATATCATGCGACATGCGTTGAGGCTTTGAAAGGAATTCCATCAATATGTCTTCCCCTTCGACACCATTGTCCACATCTTTGTCAAAGAAGGCAAGCGGTTTTATCCTCGCATGGCTTAGGAATCGTTTCTAGGTAGCTGTTACCTTCAAAGCTGTCGTTAGTCATGAGTGCAATGTCTTTTTGTCATTTCCAGGACGAATTCGACATGTTTCTCTCCGTTAATGGGCTTTATGTGATGCGTGATACTGGTGCTTCCACTGTTTTCATCAGTTGTTCACCTGGCGTGCAATTTCTAAGAACACCAGAATACGTCACTCGCCCCAGACTCTTTTCAAATGACTAGCCCCTATAAAACCCCTTAAAAAGCGCACTTCTGCCCCTCAAATCGAAAAATGAATCATAGATATGGAATCAGCGATGTTTACTGCAACTATTTAGCTGATAAAAAAAATTTCCATTTTTTCATGTCAGTGGCACTTTAAGCTCAATTGTTTATGGCTTTCTTTCCATCATTGAAAATTTCTGCGCCTTTCGTTTCTCCTCCTCTTTCGAGTGTTTTACCCATGCACGGAAAATGTAAAAAAAGAATATGTTGAAGAAATGCATGAAAGCTGACAGCCAACCAACGTAAAACGAGTATCCAAAACCAACTTCTTCATCTGAAAATGTCGCCGTAACAGGACCAACGAGTCTCTTTCTTAATTCTTCGTATTTAGTATTGTAGATCGTCAGAGCGATGACCGCGAGGATGGCTGAAAAAAGCAAAGTCATTGGTGAAGGAGTAAAAGAAAGTCAGTGCCTATATTAACAACTTAAGTCTCGAAAGAAAGAGTTCCTGGAAAAGATATGGAATTTCCTAAGGGGCCAATTATATGAGTGTTTTCAGCCCTGGCTGGAATCTCAGTCCAGATAGCGGAGATGAAATGGACCTGTGAGTACATGACATATCAGCTGGCCTGGGTTGAAGTTAACTACTAAAATGACGTCAAAATCATTCGAGGCTTAGAATTTCAACATTTCTATCACTAGCATGAGGAGGGGTCTTTGGTACCGGTACCAACTCATATGGTAGCAGGTTCCACCCAAATTGAGGGTATTGGTACCACCGATTTTGGAGGAAGGAGCTAATAACTGATAATTAACATAGCTCTAACCCAAACCCTAACCCTTGCCCAGACTAAAATCGGCCAACATTGACAAGCATACGCTTGCCCAGACTAAATGGACTAAAAGTGGCAAAAAGTATACCCTTGGCTAGACCAGAAAGTTTGAAAATGTATACCCTTGCGGGCGGTACATCCTCAAGTACCTTTACTATGAAAGAACCCCCCCCCCCCGTGAATTTCAAATACATTGATGGACGAAATTTTTATTGGTAGCGACCCATACAACCTTGGTACCGGTGCTGCTACCCCTATCTTTGGTACCAGGTTCCACCACATTTTCACAATGTTGTACCAGGTACCACAGCTCTGGTACCGTGTTGCCACTACCTGTCACCCCCCTCTAGCGTTCCACTGAAAACGATGGTTTGCTGTCATTTGCCTTCCCATTCTTGAGGAACTTCGCACGGGGGGGGGGGTTCTTCCATAGTAAAGGTACCTGGGGATGTGCCGCCCGCGAGGGTATACTTTTTCGGACTTCTAGTCTAGCCAAGGGTGTACTTTTTGGCAACTTTAGTCGAGTTAAGTCTAGGCAAGGGTATGCTTTTTGGGAATTTTGGTCAAACAGATGTCAAAATTCGGTAATTTTTGTAAAAAAAACCCAACTTTTTAAGAATTTTGGTCCAGAAAATGCGAAAATTTGGCAAGTTTTTCCTAGAAAATGCCAATTCAGAGCCCTTTTGAAGGGAAAATTAGTCTAGCCAAGGGTATCGTTTTCACCAAAAATTGGTCTAGCCAACGGTTACATTTTGAAACTGTGGGCGGCACCCACCTACCCGAAATTTAGCCGAGAACCCCCCCCCCCCGTGGATCTTCGTGTTACTCTGTTGTGGCGTGAAACCTTATTCAAACCAGATTCAAACTATATATGCATGTGCAAAGTAAATTCTCAGCCCAGGCCGGAAGAATTTGTGATGACGTGGGAAATCTAAGCCTGTTTACCCGGCTGGCAATATCAGCAAATTTAGTTTTAGAAAGAGATGAATGGAGAGGAGGACTGAGTTTTTAGCCCGGCTGTCCGGGCTGCAAACCCCTTGAAAACAAGGAAGGATGCGAGGGTCATTTCACTCCAACAAATCTCGTACGCCTTTGGGGAAAATCATTTTGTTTGCATGAAAAATTAATTAAAAATCCGTAAAAATTCTTTTGTTCTGAAAAAATCTTGTACGGTTTTTCGAATGAGTGAAATGCCTCTCGGAAGGATGAAATCCTCCAAATAGCTCATCATTAATCATCTCATTTGACCTCATTTGGTCGGATGTTCATAATCGGACTTTGCTGTAAGCAATCTATATCAATTTGGCAACAATAAGGATTACACTGTAAGGCGAAGGAATTTTGACCGTTCAGCATCATTGCCTGTAATGCAACCGCGTCCCCAAGGCCTTTTGTCATATTGGAACGTACTTCATTATATCACAAAAGGCACTGGGGACGAGGTCGTCTGTAATGCTTGCTTGCCGAGAAAACATGAATGAGTTGAATATCTGCAAGATAAAATCAATTACCAGAGCATGCAACCTAGGCCTCACCTGCGATATTGCCAATTATAACAGGACACGCATCGCTGAGTAAGCCAGATCGTGGTTGCTCAGATATCATTAGATAGCCACTGAGAAGTACCATAAGGCCCATGATCACTGCAGATGTAACCATCAGACCTGCAACAGCCCTTTCCCAATCTGAAAGTTGAAATTTGTCAGTTAATCACATGATTGAGGGTTCATAGTCATCCCAAACACTTCAATCGTTTTATCCGCGGAAATTTTAGTGTAACATCTACTTAGAGACAGACGTGTTAGTTTTTATCTTTTTATCATTACTATAAAATTCTTTAAAGTTAGTTTTTTTAAGTAGCTCTAATTCACGAACTAATAGAGACCAACTATGTAGAAAAACAAAAGAAATCACAGTTTTTCAGATATACTAAGTGATACTTAAAATATCCTATTTACATATTCTACAACGACAATTCTCTCCATTCCATTTCTTTGTGTATGATTTGAAGGAACCTCCACTCCATCTCTGTCACTACATTTTCAGGCTAATGGCATCGCGATCTGGACACAACCTGTTGCTCCCCATGGTATCCTAGTTATATTGTCTATCGTACTTTATACCCTAATAGTGTAGCCTGTAATGTGTATTGTAACTTTTCAATGAAATGCAATACAAGATCATTGAGAGTAGGAATTACAGAAAGAGGCTTTGACCGTAGCCACTTCCAGTGGAAAGAACAAGGGACGGTTTGTAATAACGGCATAAATTGCTTTTTAGCTACTCTCGATTCCAAAGAGCTGACGTGGACTACGGTTTGCAAAGTGATGAGAAATTTACGGATAATTATTCAAATTGCAAACGCAAACGTAAGTAAACCAAGTCGCTATAGTAACTTCAAAACTTGGATGAATATCGCACTTTGTGGATGCGGGGAGGGTTGTCAAGAGAAGAGGTGCGTGTGTATCGGAGGAAGAAGATAATTCAGAAATATACTAAAACTTAGTTACACGTTTCCATTATTTGCATCTTCAGAAGCTCAAATCAGAAGATGTCACAGAATGAGGTGTGCGTTTGCGGTGACTTCTCTTAATGTAAAAGGACTGGGGTGCATAGACTTATCTTTCTGTTTTCGATGCAGTCTTACGACTACTCCTGAGTGCCAATTTCCGTATGCACAGCCTGTGAGTTAGCCATCCAATTTATTCATTTACATGTGATGGTTGTTGATTAAAGGCAGTCTGTCCCTTTCTGACCTTAGCAACAGCTTTATTTTTTTATTTACACTGGAGCAAATTCATGCATCACTGGGTCAATATGCTCGGGGGGGGGCTAAGTCAACCTATTATGTGACGGGGACCCACAATTCCGTAAATTTTGGTGGATTTTAGGGCCATAATTCCACAAATTGAATAAATATCTGGGCCATAATTCCGGAAATTATGAAAAATCCCCTGAAAAGGACACCCATAATTCCATGAAATGTCAAAAATTTGTGAAATAGAAACCCATAATTCCGTAATGGTTTGAAAAAGTACCCCTAAAAAATGGCACGTCCCCGTACCACGAACAGTACTAAGGTACCCCCCGCCCGAGTCTCTATGAGCTTGATTTCTTTGGATAAAGAGAACTAGGCCCCGTCCACACGTATACATTTACGTTTTGTAAACGCATAGAATGTTTTCCGTCCACACTGATCCACTAATCGTTTATGGAGCGTTTTAGCCTGTCCACACGTAAACGCCAAAACAATGGAAAATGAATGATGAGAATGACATCTATGACGTCATCGTTTACCAAAGTATGCGTTTACGACCGTCCACACGGAGACGTGAAAACAGCGTTTTCAAAAGTGTCCACTTTGGAAAGCGTTTTCGAATGTATGCGTTTAGGATGACTTGAAACGCCGTTTATGTGTGGACGCAAGGTGTAAACGTATTAGAATGTGTGCGTTTACAGACGTAAACGTATACGTGTGGACGGGGCCTTACCTGCCATTTTGATGCCATTGTATCCATCAATGAGACTGTAGCAATTTGATGATCTGTGTCTGCTTCGATATTTGATTTTTAGGCATCGATCAAATAGTCCCTGTTCAGCTCTAACAAAGATGATGATAGCACCCTTGCCTGTTTGTTCCATATTCATCCAGTTGTCCGTGCCAGTTGATACACATGCTAGCATGAATGCTAACGTCATCGTTCCTGTTACCATTATCATCAGTTCGAATCTTCCCGCCATTATGTCCTGAAAGAACGAACAAGCGGTGAGTCAAAGGTCTCAAAAACGTACTCTCTTTGTGTCCACAAGTTCACGGCTCTTGAAAAGGTTAGCTGCAAAACGAAAATGTGTCGCTCATTCTGGCACCTCTTACCATAATTATCTATAGGTGGGGGTCTTAGGGAGTCACCGACAACCGTAAAGCCGCCAAAATTTTTCAGAGAAACCGAAAAACCGCGTCAAAATTCAGCTAAAACCGTCATAACATTTTTTCACAATTTGGATGTACCGCCTCGGTTTTGTGCTGCAGACGACTGCTTCGTTATCATTGTTATGACCTAAAAGGGGAAAGCCAATTCTAGTGCCTTTAAATCTGTTGGAAAATGTGAAAATTAGTAGAATGTTCACAAAATCATATCGCAGTGAACAATTATTCGCAGCTTTTGTCGTTAATTTTGTGATCATTTGACTACTCGAATCATATCATATTTTGTGAACAAATCTGGAAACCCTTGAGAAAGAGAGGAACCGTAAAACCGTCATTTTTACGACCAAAAACCGTAAAACCGTTCCAAAAAACAGCTAGAAACCGCAAGCCGTCAGCCCTTACGACCCCTACCTACAGACATTCTACTTTTACTGTATTGCATTATCTGTTATCTAGAAAATGAACCAAGTCATACTTACAGGGTAGGTCGAATTAAAGTTTGTGCATGAGTATGGAGAGATTATGGGGTGCCCAAAAGTTATGCCCCATAGGTGGTGACAGGACATGAAAAATATTTTCTTAGTGCGACCAGACAAAACTCATACTTAGATTTCCTGCATGAAGAAACTAGAACTATGCTCCTACCATAGGAATCTGGCTTCGTCCGCACTCCTTACCTTCCAAAACATAACTGTTAATGCACTTAGATGCAGAGCTATTGATGTTTGTTGGCATACAATTAGTGATATATTGAAGCTGTAGCTTTAAGTATCCAATGTATCTATCAGATGCCAAATATTAGATGTGGATGAAGTTGGAACTCGATACAAGAAACAAATAGGGAATAGGGAATTTCCTGCGATGGCCCGTTCACATCGTGGGCTTCCATGCCTTGGTTGGTGGAGGGTAGACTTCATTAATTATCGGGTCTTTTTTTTTTTTTGTCCGCGGCTTTTGTGTGAGATGGTCACGCCTATGCTGTAAGCAAAGTTTTCACTTCGTGATGGGTTATACATCAAGATGATTTCGAATTAAGTACACAGATTTACGTTGTTGATGTTAAATAGATATTCTGTTCTTGTTTGGTGGAGATAGTTGCAGTAAAGCCGGAGAAATTTGCAATTTTTCAATCAATGATAGCGACACGAGGTTGGCCTAAGGTTTCTTCGTTCACGGTCAGTTGTCAACAAGATTAATCGCGCGTAACAACCACATGATCATACGGAATCATGGACGAAGAGAATGTAAGAAAAGTTGTAGCTGAGGCTGTTAAGGATGCTATCTCGGAATTACCTGATAAAAACGCAATGGAAGGGTTGCTGAAGAACCTTGAAGTAAAAATCAACGAGACTATTCTTGAAGAAGTAAAAAAAGCAACAGAACCGTTGCACGCAAAGATCGAGAAATTGGAGCTCAAGCATGCCGTTTACGAAGCTCATTTCTCTGGCATAGAGCAAAGGTTAGCTAAAGCAGAGAGTAGCCTAGATGATGCTGAGCAATACAGCCGCCGGGCCTGCCTTAGAATCTATGGTATCCCGTTGCCAAGTTCTTCTGAAAGTGCGGCTGATTGTGTCAGCAAGGTAAAAGATGTTTTTCAAGAAATCGATGTCGCGGTACCTGATGAGGTAATCGATCGGGCGCATCGCATTGGAAAGAAAGTGGAGAATAAGCAAACGGGAGTAACAGATCAAGCAATGATTGTTAAGTTTACATCATGGAGACACAGGACGGCTGTGTACAGAGGTCGCAAAAAACTACAGGACAAGCGAATTCAACTTGATCTTACCTCTAAAAGAGCTGGTCTTTTGAGCTTTGCCAAAGAGAAGGCCAAAGACTATGCAGAGGTTGACTTTGTTCTCGTGGATATCAACTGTCGCGTTGGAATTAAAACAAAGGGAGGCGACTTTTTATTCTTCGACAGCGAACTCGAGCTGCAATCAATACTGAAAGACCTAGCCTAGTTTTTTTGACAATATCCTTGCCCCCTTGACCCCTTTGAGTATTTAGTTGTTGTTGTTGTTGTTGTTTAAGAGTATATGTCTGCCCTCATGAGTTAAGTCATTAAGTTAAGTTAAGTTTGCCTCACATTAGATGTCAGGCGAATTATTCAAATGATACATTTGTTAGAGTTCGCAACTATTTTGCGTAATTATCCCAGACATCTAAGGTGAGACAGATTTCCTTTTTTCTGTTTTTTTTTCTTCTAAGAAGTTTTTTTTTCTATAATGAATCAGTCTAAATTAGTTCTTGGATCAGATTTCTACTCAGAACACCCTGTCGCGCGTTCTATCACGCAGCGTTTCGTTCACGACCAGGTCCAATTAAAACGGTGATCCTGGAAAACCCCGCGCGTCAGAGTGCTGAGTGGACGTACGCCCTGAGAGCTAAGCTTCACTTTGAGGCTTTTGATATTCAAAACAAGACGAATCAATACTCTTATGGGCATTGAGCTGAGCAGTTTTTCCGTGCAAGTTTTCCTTCTAAACTTTTATTTTCCAAAATAATCGTAAATCCCAAGTCCTTTGCTTTCAAACATTTTCTCGTGCCACCAAAATGTTCTTTTCTCCCCTGAGTATTCAAAATAGTATCTCTAAATCTAAATCAAATGAGCAGAAATTCGACAAATTAGAAAACATCATACTCGTACAATAGAACAAAAACCCGTATCACGCACAATCAAGGTGAACGATGCAAAATCTACGTTGTGCTTGGAAGTGTGATAACTTTGTGTTTTCATGTTTATTTGTATCACTCGTTATTCATTTTAGTACTCGTTCTGTGTCAAATGTTACCCCGGCTAGGTTCATGAATCGGTTTTCCAGCGTTAGAAAATTTTTATGTAGTTATTTATGTATGAGAGGATCCGTATTTGATGATGCAGGTTGATTTAAGTCAATGGCGGGCAGCAATCGGTACGTTCCATTTGTCCTCCTTTGCAACTAGACAAATGCGCAAATTTTTATTCCTCTCGATGGTGTTAACGGTCCTAAGGTTCTACCTCTTTTGCTGCTTTTTCATAATGGTGTCAGTTCTGCTGTTACCCCTTTCCATTATCATCCAAGTCTGTGCTGAGTACACATGTTACCCCTCTTCCAGTTTCTTGCATGTATTTGCTAGACTATACGCATATGCAAAAATAACGCTTTACACAGTGCTCCAGTTGACCAAAAGGCTTCACTTAATTATACCTGCAGCATCCAAATGCTTGATAGTCAATCGCTTACCTCATGTCTTCGGATACCCCTATGCTTTGTTTGTTTTGTACTACATGTTGCATATGCAATGGATCACGTACAGGACCATATTACTAAGCGGTGACGTTGAAAGAAATCCTGGTCCAAACTTAAGTACTTTTAATTTTTGTACTTGGAACCTAAATAGCATCACTGCACATGATTTCACCAGACTATCCCAAATTGAGGCGTATAACTCAATCTATAGTTATGACCTTATAGGAATTGTTGAGACTCATCTTGATAGCACCGTTGAAGACGATAATCTGGTGCTAGATGGTTATACGTTCATTAAAGAGAACCATCCACTAAATGTAAAACGGGGAGGTGTTGGGCTGTATATTAAAGATTCTTTTCCAGCTACAAATAGACCTGACATCGTCACACTGTCTGAATGCATTGTCTGTGAAATTCAACTAAACCGGAAAAAGTACTTTTTTGCCACCATCTATAGAAGTCCCAGTCAGAGTGCGACTGAGTTGGTTGATTTTATGGAAAATTTTGAGCTAATGTTATCCAAGATGGCTGCTGAGAATCCTTATTGTGTCATCATTACTGGAGATTTTAATGCTCGCTCCCCTCAGTGGTGGGAAAATGACCTAGAAAATGACGCAGGAAAATCCCTCGAGCCTTTTATTGCGGATCTTGGGCTTCAACAACTAATTTCTGAACCAACTCATTTTATGGGTGATTCCAGATCATGTATCGATTTGATATTAACGGATCAGCCCAATCTTTTTATCGATTCTGGAGTTCATCCTTCGCTTCATGAACAATGCCATCATCAAATCATTTGGGGTAAGCTGACAGTAGACAACTCGACCCTTCCGCCATTCAAGCGAAAAGTCTGGTCTTACAACAAAGCTGATATAGATTCAATAAGGAAAAGTATAGACAAGTTTCGTTGGCATGAAACCCTCGGTGGAATTGCTTGCCCAAACTTGAAAGTGGTAAAGTTAAATGAAGTTCTGTTGAATATTTTTTCAAATTTCATACCTAATAAAATTATCACAGTTAGGCCTCAGCAGTCTCCTTGGATAACCCAGCCCATCAAAAATTTCATTCGCAAAAAGAATGTAGCATACAAAAATTTCGTAAAAAATGGTCAGCCACCAGATAAGTTAGAGGGTATACAGAATATGATATCCCGAGGGTCCAAGCTTATTGAAGATGCGAAGCAGAAGTATTTGACGAACATAGGGCGCACCCTGTCGAATCCTAATACTGGAAGAAAAACTTACTGGTCTCTGATCAATAAGATCTTGAACAAAGCTAAAATACCAATAATTCCCCCACTGTTAGAAAATGATATACTTGTCTTGGATTTTTCTGCCAAGGCACAGATCTTTAATGATTATTTTGTACTCCAATGTACAACCTTGGATACTGCAAGTGAAATTCCCTCTGTCCCTCAGCCAAATGCACCACCACTTACAGATTTTCACATTTCCGATGAGAAAATATTAAAGATAATTCGATCATTGAATCCAAACAAGGCTCATGGCTGGGATGAAATATCAGGTCGAATGATAAAGATATGCGATTGGACTCTAGTTGTGCCTCTGAAGCTAATATTTGAAGCTTGTTTAGCCCATGGTATCTTCCCTGAAACTTGGAAAAGAGCAAATGTTGTACCAGTGCATAAAAAGAACAGCAAAAATTTGAAGGTAAATTACCGTCCAATTTCATTGCTCCCACTGTTTGGGAAAATCTTAGAAAAGTTAATTTTTGATACTGTCTACGAGCATTTGAATTCAAACAATTTGCTCAACCCTAATCAGTCAGGATTTCGCCCGGGTGATTCGACAATTAATCAGTTGTTATCAATAGTACATACCATATCTAAAGCTCTTGACTGTAATCCAACACTCGACGTAAGATCAGTGTACCTTGATATATCTAAAGCATTTGATAGAGTGTGGCACAAAGGCCTTATTTTTAAATTACGTCGCTGTGGTATCTCTGGTCAATTACTGTCTTTGATTCAAAATTTTCTTGCAGACAGAAAACAACGTACGGTGTTGAATGGCAAAACGTCTGATTGGGGAAAAGTCTCTGCTGGTGTTCCCCAAGGCTCTATATTAGGGCCTCTTTTCTTTCTAGTTTATATTAACGACCTAACAGATAATCTGATATGTAACGTAAAACTTTTTGCAGATGATACATCGCTTTTCACCGTTGTTCGTGACCCTGTGTCTGCCGCGAGTGATTTGAACCATGATTTGAATCTCATTAGCCAATGGGCAAACAAATGGAAAATGTCTTTCAATCCAGACCCAGCCAAACAAGCGG
Source organism: Aurelia sp. 3 sensu Dawson et al. (2005) (assembly GCA_964020215.1). Lineage (NCBI taxonomy): Eukaryota > Metazoa > Cnidaria > Scyphozoa > Semaeostomeae > Ulmaridae > Aurelia > Aurelia sp. 3 sensu Dawson et al. (2005). The sequence goes on from OZ026584.1 coordinate 6,920,051, forward strand.
TTGAAATAACATTTTCAAGGAAAAAGAAACCGATTGACCATCCACCTATCCTATTCAATGATACGCCAGTTTTAAAAGTTGATGAGCACAAACATCTAGGTCTAGTTCTTGATTCGAAGTTAACTTTCAATAGTCATATCAAGTCAGCTATCTCCAAATCGAGACGAGGAATAGGAATGATTAAATATCTTTCGAAGTATTTACCTCGACAGACCCTTAACGAGCTTTATAAGCTATACGTAAGGCCGCATCTGGACTACAGTGACGTTATCTATCACATACCTGCCACTAACTGCGACTACAGTGAAAGTTTGAAACTGAATCATATGATGGAAAAACTCGAATCCGTTCAATACTCTGCTGCATTAGCAGTAACTGGTGCTTGGAAAGGTACATCCAGGGAGAAACTGTATAACGAGCTTGGATGGGAATCACTTAATCTCAGACGTTGGAGCAGGCGTCTTGCTCTATTTTTCAAGATTGTTAACAACCTAACACCGGAGTATACAAGGCAGCCTATTCCACCGCTTCCACAATCTAACTATCGCCTTCGTAGACCAGCTATAATCGGGCAAATACGTGCAAGAACGATGAGCTTTGGTGCAAGCTTCTACCCAAACTGTCTTTCGGAATGGAATAAGCTTGACTCGGAGATAAGACAATTGCCAACTCTGGGTATGTTTAAAAAGAAGCTTTTTTCACTTATTCGTCCCCTACCCCAACCAGTCTACAGTATTCACGACCCGAAAGGCTTAGCAATTCTAACACAACTTCGTGTAGGTCTAAGTAAGCTAAATCTTCACAAATTTAAGCACAACTTTAAAGACACAGTAAATCCAATGTGCTCCATCAACGATGGAATTGAGGATACGGAACACTTTTTGCTGCTCTGCCATAGCTACGATGTGCAAAGACATGATCTTCTCGATACCATTAACCCTATACTAGAACCTCAAGGCTTATCAAACCTTTCCAATAAAGCACTTCTCAAAATCCTTCTTTATGGTGATGAAAGGTTGCCACTTAAGTCAAATACCATGGTCCTTGAGGCTACAATTAAGTATATATACGCAACAGAACGCTTTGATTGAACCAATGCCATCTTTTCTTCAACATATATACAGTGTCCTCTCCGCATAGCGGATCCGCTGTTCAGTGGAAACTCGATTTAAACACCCACTTTCTAGGGACATAAGCCCTTGCAGGCTAATTCTCAGTTCTTCAGACCCATTGTTTAACGATGATCTAGATTCATCACGGGTTCTCTGACGGTTTCGTTGTGTGGAGTGGTCACTGTAGCGGTTCCTTTTTTTTCCTTCGTGTAGTTCCTCTTAAATTATTTTCCTGTATTTGTCTTAGTATCTTTAGCATTCGTATTGGTATTAGTATCCATGTTAAGTAGTATTTATGTTAAGTGTAAATATTCAATTAGTGAGTAGAGCAACAACGTAGTGTGATGTTAAGTGTAATAGTGCAGGGTTGCAATGTTTTTTCATGCTCCTTGCACTATCGTCTTGTAATGTAAATTGTTCGTTAGTATATTGTAAATTTTAGATGAATATATATGAAAAAAAAAAAAAATTATCGGGTTCGTCTTCACAGTTGCATAAGGCATAAGAGAGGCTCAAAGTTTCAAGTTTCAAGTTTCAATTTATTTGAACAACAAATTTTAAGCTACTACATTTCTGCTCATATATGAAAATTTTAATTATTAAAAATAGCTGTTCGGGATACTTGAATACTCTGGAGAAGAACAGATGTTCCTCCCCAGAGAAACCCCTAAGGGCTGACGAGCCAAGCACCCCTACTCAAAGGAAATAGCTTACATGTTATAAAACTTGTTTACATCATACCTTCTTGACATTTTTTTCTATAAATATATACAAAACATTACTGATACAAAAACAGAATGAAAGAAACAACAGAGACGGATAGAGAGAGGGAGAGAGGGAAAAAATGGTAGAAACAGTTTTTTTTTGGGGGTGGGGCAAAGAATTGTACGTTGTACATTGCTGACATGTAATGAAGTTAGTATTTCTGTTGGAGATACTTGGAAAATTTTTTACTAAATATGGCTTTTGTCTTTGAATTCTTTATTTCACCCGGGATTGAGTTCCAGGTAATGGCACCAACATATCTTATGCTCCGTCTAACGATACTTAGTTTTGTTTTTGGAATGACGAAGTCATTCCTGGTCGCCTGTCGCGTACATCGTGTGTGTCGATCGTTTGTTTTTTGAAACATTTCTAAGAAGAATGAGTCCAGAAGCTTATTTTCGACAGAATACATGAATTTTCCTATTTCTAATTCAACTATGTCGTCAAAACATAAAAGATTTTGTTTTTTAAAAAGTGGTAAAGAGTGATCTTGGAATTTGGCAAAGTTTATGGCTCGAACTGCTCCTTTTAGACAGCGCTTGATTGGGGCCAGATTTGTTTTCGTTGCTGAACTCCAGTTGATTAAGCCGTAGTTAATATGAGGCATGATGAAAGCATTGTAGAGAGACGATAAGGTGCTTTTTGGTACAAAGTGTCGGAGTTTATAAAGTAGTCCTACATACTTTGAGAGTTTAGTGGACACATGGCTTATATGTTTTTTCCAATTTAGATTTTGGTCTAAGATTACGCCTAAGTATTTTGTCGATTCTAATTCTTCAATTGAATCACTATTTATTTCTAGATTTATTTTACGAGGGGGTTTTTTCCTTACTGGCCTGAAAATAACGAAATTTGATTTTTTAACGTTTAGCGATAATTTATTTGACAATAGCCACTGAAAAACATTTTTCAATTCTTCATTTAGGGTATCTTCAATTTTGTCTATGCTTTTATCTGATAAAAATATGCTAGTGTCATCAGCAAAGAGATGGAATTTCAATAATCTAGACGAGTTAGGTATGTCGTTAATGTAAATTAGAAATAACAGGGGTCCAAGAACACTACCTTGTGGAACCCCAGATCGAATGAAAAGCTCCTCTGATTTTTCATTGCCAATTTTAACAGTTTGAGGCCTATTGTAAAGATAGGATTTGAACCATTTATTTGCAACTCCTCTGATTCCATAATGCTCTAGTTTCGAAAGTAATATATCATGATTGACAGTATCAAAGGCTTTTGCAAAATCCAGGAAGACACAACATGAAAAAGAGTTATTTTCCATCGATTTGGTAAGATTGTTATAGATGTCGAGTATTTGCGAGTGACGTAGATTTGTTTTTTTGAAAACCAAACTGATGTTGGAAAAGAATTTTATTTTTTTCTAGGAAGTTCTGAAGTCTTTTGTACATCAGCTTTTCTAGGAATTTATTGAAAGTTGGTAAAATTGATATTGGGCGGTAATTTGTCATATTGAGCTTAGAGTTACCCTTATGGATCGGGGTTACACATGCAAATTTAAGTTTATCTGGAAAAATTCCAGATTGGAATGATTGGTTAAAGATGTTTGATAGTTGAGCAGAGATCAACGTTTTACTCATTTTAACTACTTTTACGGGAATTCCGTACGATCCGGGGGCTTTACTTTCATTTGGAGCTGAGATTTGATCCTCTACTTCAGTTTGGGTGATAGGTGTCAGAAACAGGCTATTTGTTGGGGCATTTGGCAGGTAGTCGCTAAAATGTTTTGTTGATTTCTGCATTTTGTTTACGAGATTCAAAGCAACGTTGGTATAAAAAGTATTGAAGTTATCTGCAACTTGCTTTTGGCACGTGACTAGCTTACCCTCCACTTCGAGACAAATTTGGGATGATGATGACTTGTTATTTTTGTTTATAATTTCCCTGATTCCAGACCAAATTTTTTTAGAATTGCTTTTGAAGTTTTCGAAGTAGCTTGAGTAATAGTTACGTTTATTTGTTCGAATCAGATGGTTTATTTCATTTCTACAAGTCTTATATTTTGCTTCCCATTCTGGGTTTTTGGTTTTGATGAATTTTTTGTAAAGCTTATCTCTCTTCCGGATGCACTGGATGATTTCTTTATTGATCCAGGGCTTTCTTTTCATCTTTTCTTTTCTTTTTGACAACTTTTTGAGAGGGGCATGTTTTTCGAGGCATTCCAAGAAATGGTTTTGAAATTTCTCATAGTTGTAGTTTGGATCCTGAGCATTATCGAAATTTTCCATCATTTGAAGATCTTGCAGAAACTTATCTTTGTCAAAATTTTTAAAGTCTCTAACCATTTTGCTGGGTCTTTGCATTAGATGTTGATTTCCGTTGTTTATGAAAATGAAGTTTGGCAAATGGTCAGTAATTTTAGAGATTATATTTCCGCTATAAGTGTCATGCTCAATTGAATTGATAAATATGTTGTCGACAAGTGAGGGTCTATTTTCATTTGAAAATCTAGTTGGCTGCGTAATCGTTGGTTGGCAATGATTTGAAAGCATCAAATTAAGAAACTCTTTTATTTTGTCATCAATGTCATGTTTTAAGAGGTTCAAGTTAAAGTCTCCTGCAATTATGACAAGTTTATTGTCGTTTTTTATTTGTTGGAGGATATTTTGCATGTAAGCAATGAATTCATTGTCTGTGTTTCTTGGATGTCGATAGATGCATCCAAGAAGAACGTTTCTTTGTTTTTCATTTACGATTTCAATCCAACTAGCTTCAAATTCTGAGTTGGTGTTTGCTACTTTTGTATCAAATTCTGCTCTGGGTTTGAATTTGAGACTGTTTGCGACGAAAAAGCCACATCCTCCGTTTTGTGTACTGCCTGGCGTGCCATAATATGGTTGATATCCCTCAATGACAAGGTTTTTGATTGCTTCGTTGTTCTTAGGAGAGTGCCAGGTTTCTGTTAACGCTATAACGTTAAACCTATGATCCAGGGTGTCTAGCAGTTGGTCAATGTCTTCAGAATGTTTCAGAAGGGAGCAAATATTAGTATGAATAATGCTCTGGATTAGCCTTGGTCATGTTCAGTCTGGGTAACAGTAGCTGGCCCTTGGGGTGGAAACAGTTGAGCTGCTTCCGCCCACTGCAAAAAATTGGGGCAAGGAATGCTCTTAAAGTCAGGAAGGTTTGCCTCATAATCTTACACCAACTGCAGTGGTACCGGACGGGTCTCATCAGCAACTAGGAATTAAGAAGGGCATGGTAATTGCGTTCCCTAAATATAAACGGTCTCCAAAGTCACCTAGATGAGGTTCAGCTCTTAGCCATTGACCTTGGGATTCATATTCTTGCCTTGAATGAGACTAAGCTCGATCCTGACTTCCCTAAGGAGCTAACAAGTGTGGCGGGATGCCAACAAGAACGTCTGGATAGGACATACAATGGTGGTGGTGCTTCCATTAATATCCGTTGACTCTCTATCAGATACAAACGTCGTGATGATGTCTCTTCTGATGACCTTGAGCTCATTTGTATTGAGGTTGAACAACAAAAAGCAAATCCTTTATTATCCTCGTCTGGTACCATCCATCCAGCGACCCTGTTGGATCTTTCAATAAGCTGGAAAAGTTCTCTGTTTTGGACAAAGAGAGCAAAGAGACAATCCTTTTAGGAAACAGCAATTGTGATCTCACTACAAATTAAGATGAACAACCCATAGACAGTAATACAACGCACATGCTTTATCTTTATGAGTTGTTCAGCTTAAAACCGCTTATTGAGAAGTCCATTAGGGTCACTCTAACTACCTCTTCCTGTACTGACCATATTGATTGTAAAATCCAGAGTGCACGACCATATGGTCTACTGCAGTCGGAAATTTAATGGAGAAGTTGAAAAAGGCCACAGAATGATCAAAACTTGGAAGATGATGAATTTTAATGGGAAAGCATTCCGGGCTGATGTTTCTGGGGTGTGTTGGGAGCAAATGGTCACAGAACCAGATGAAATTGAAGTTCTCGTAAGCAACTGGTCAAACCTATTTTCTTTGACTATATAGAAGTACGACCCAATGACCGAAATACTGGTGTCAGAGAAATACTGCCCTTGGATTACTCAAGACCTCAGAAAACTTATGCAGACCAGGGATAGGCTAAAAAGGCTGCAGCCAAAAGAAAGTCCCCCTTACTTATGGACTCATATAGACAGGTCCGTACTAAGGTCAGTGCCCTTAACATCCAACTAAAGAAGCAGTACTATACTAATAAGATCTCTGCATGTTAAAAGGTAACATGAAAGAATCATAAGACAATCAACGAACTTCTCAAAGAGGGATCAAAGTCCAGTAACATTGACTGTCTCAAAGAGTCCGGTTCAGAAACTGTTCATAAAGGAAATATTTCTAATGCAATGAACAGTTTCTTTTGCTCTGTAGGTATGTACCTAGGTGAGAAACAAGATCTAGTCCCAAACACCCTTCTTGCAGGTGACTCTTAAATTAACAAAAATAGGGCCAAATTCCACTTCAGGACTATTTATGTGCAGGAGATCAGGGATGCATTTACCACGGTTAAGATTGCAAAGAGCTTTGAGACTGACAACATCTTTAGCTACTTTCTGAGGCTTGCGCTTCCTTACAAATTTTTTCTATCAATACTAAAAAACTACAGTATATGATCTTATATTACACTGTGCCATCGGCAGTGAACAAAAGACAAAATCACCGGGTCTTCACTATGGATGGCACTTGCAAATCAAATTGATTTTCTGTATTAAGACCAAGAACAAAACAACAAAAGCAAGATACAATACGCACAAACGACAACAAAACAATTGAGCCAAGGCAAATTACTGGTCAAAGAAATCTGAGCTTTTCCTTTTATTGAAGGCTCGCTTGCTTTCTTGTTCAATACATCCATTGAAACAAGTCGCTTTCCTGACTCTTGGAAAGTTGCTAGAGTTACTCAAATTTTCAAAGATTCAGATATGATCGACAAATCTAATCATAGACCAATATCAGTCTTGCCTGTCATCTCAAAACTCTTTGAAAAACTAGTCGCAAACCAGCTTTACTAGTGCATGAATGATAATTGTTATTTTGCATCTAGCCAATCCGGTTTTATGCACCTTCATTCAACAGTAACATGCTTACTCAAAAATACTGATGACTGGTACAATGGAATGGATCTTGGAGAGCTTGTGGGTCTAGCGTTCATTGACCTCAAAAAGGCATGTGACCAGGGACGCCGGAGCGATGGTAGGGCAAGGGGGTCCAAGGGGAGCGCAAGGGCACTCTAGACGATGACGAGGGAAGCGAACCGAAAATTAGGTGGATCTGGGGTCCTCCCCCGGAAACATTTTTGCGGCCACACCCTTCAGATTCGCTTAAAATGCTATCAAAAATATTCTAACTGGTGTAAATGATGTTTTCTTGTGCATATTTGGGTATTACCAATGCAAGTTGCAATGATTATTCAACTTAAGGGTTAACTAATTGGTTTTTATAATATCGCATCGACCGTTGTTAACCCTATTTTAACCGGGGGGGGGGCGTTTTTCGCCACCCCCTCCCGAACTTCTTTTAATAGCTCCTAAACGATGATACCTATAGCACTGAAACTTGCTGACTTTTCCTAAAATTTAACTGGTAATCAGAAAATAAAAATTTCAATGCCTATTGTTAGACCACGTGACCGCCAGATGCCCATATTTGGAGAGTGGTCACAAAGAAAATCGTGAAAACTGCTCTAGTTTCTTTATTTTGTGCTGAATCTCGTCAATATATATACCATTCGATTTTTCTCGATGAGTACTTTCATTTGATGTGTAATGTATCTATATTTGCTGACGTCAGCAATTTATAATTTCTATGACGTCATACATCTTTATGACGTCATATTCCTAATGAATTAGCAATTTTTATATGAAAAATCATGTAATAACTTGAAATATTGATAAAACCACTTGATTTCACCCAAATTATGTGAAATTGATGATGTTTAAGCATTATTATTGAGGAAACAATTTTGCATTGAATCAAATTACCGTTAACTATTTAGTTAATTAATTAGGAACTACAAATATTCATACAAAACTGAATGAAATTTCAAAGTAAGCCTACCAAGTAAGTATTTGGATAGTTTTTAGCCGAATTTAGCCAGTTATTTAATGTAAATGTACTGTTCTTCCCTGATAGCTCAATTTCGTCAAAATTTACGCTATTTTCGGTTGCCTAGCAACCAATCACGTGATTAAAAATTATTTAATGCTATTTTTGGATTCTCCTTTGTTTAATCATAACACAGTGCAAGTTTCATTGTCATAGCTATTATAGTTCCGAAGATAATTAGGGGGGGCGAAAAACGCCCCCCCCGGTAGAAAATCACTTTTTTTCACCCGGTTAAAATAGGGTTAAAGAAATGTATTGTTCCATTAAAAGGGCACTCTTGCCCCCTTGCCCCGCTTAGAAAAGGGTAGGAGGGGTGCTTGCCCCCTCTCTCCGGCGTTCCTGCATATGACACAGCAGTGGCGGCCTGGCGTTTTTCGTCAGGGGGGCCAGCAGCAAAATGACGCCCCCTCAAATGAAACATTGTTATCAAGTCTCTGAATAGATTGGCAGCCCTTGCAATTTTCCTGATTTTGTTAATGGTACTCCCTGACACCTTGACCTGGTCCAGGGCTGAATGTAGGCATTTAATTGACTGAGGCAAGTGAGGGGGTCTCCAGGAAATTTTTCGTGACCATGCCCTTCAAACTCTTGGAAAACAAGGGCCTTGTCCTTTCAGACTTTTTTGGTGCAGGAAGACCTTCCTCCAAAGATTGTATATTTTATGTACTAAGAATAGATAGATATTTCACTTCCGCAAGTATCTTCTCCGACCGTAGTTGTTTCATGGACATCTTATTCTTTTGGATAAATTGGGTCTAATTCTCGGCTATGGCTTTTGCATCAGAGTCCAAGCTTACGATGTTGCTGCGTTGGATCATTGGCAACAGAGTGAAAATAATCATCGCTAATGTTTGGCACGATAGGAATAACCTATAATTTATCGTGCTGTAATTTCCTAGGCCAGTTAAAAAAGCTCTGAAATGTTGGAGATAGATATCCAAGCATGTTTCACCAACATTCTCAACTCCGAATTTTTTACTTTGCTCTACAAGCTCTGCTGGAGAAGTCGGAGATGTCTGATCTGAAAAAATTCGTAAGGCTCAGCTGCTTTGTTGGCAAAAATACAGTAGCAGGCCTCACATCGAAATATCAATTCAAGGATCAAAATCATTTTGATCATAACGTACAAGTTTTTTAAAATGTGTTTTAAAAAGATCTAAACACACAACACTCAGGTCACCAAAAGTAGAGAATTTTCCGGCAATTCATAGCATATTTTTGCTTTGTTTTTCACATGCATCTTTTGTTGTCTCATGTATCCAGTTTTATCTTTTGTTGCATTACGACTTGAAAGTATTTAATCGTCCTCAAATTTTAGAGAGGATGCAAAACCTGGCTTTCTATAAAGCAAAATATCAGAGTAAAAATAGGCGATGGCTTACCAATGAAAAAAGAGACAGTTCTTCCTTAAAAAAACTGGAATTGAATCAAAACTTTTTCGCAGATAAGACATCTGCGACATCTAACAGAGTACATGGGGCTAAATGAAAAGTAGGGGTCGAGAAATGTCAGAGAAACTTGCCCCGACATCTTAGTTTCCTACGTGACCTAAATGTCTCTATTCACATGAAAGCTGTGGCTCTGGAATAACAGTTTGTGTCAGTTTTACGAAACTTGGCATGGATTCGAAATGATTTGTCTCTGACAATGACTGATACATTTGCATCAGATGCATCTGCATGGAATGCCCGTGTGACCTGCTACGTGGTGCTGGAAAAAAACGCGATCGAGCCATCAAACTTCATAAAGTTTTTGGCACCCCACTTAAACTTTGGCGCCCCGTCGAAAAAGTCCGCTGGGGGGCCATGGCCCCCCTGGCCCCCCTGGCGGGCCGCCACTGTGACACAGTAGATGACAATGTTCTCGGCAAAAAACTTGATGAGCTTTGCGGTGCACAACAACGTGAACTCACTTGGTTTAAATTCTACCATTCAAACCAGAATTTAAACCAGAAACATTTTTGTAGGGACAATGGCATTGATTCAAATACTGGAGACATAGAAGTTGGTGTTCAGAAGAGCTCATGTCTTGGCCCTCTTCTCTTCCTCGTCTACATCAATGATGCCCCCCCCCCCCCGCATTCTGTCCAGGGATATACCATCTCCATGTATGCTGCTGACACCAGTTTATGCTACTTATCTGACAATTTGACTCAGCTGAAGGAGGTTATTAACAGCGACCTTATGAAAATGGACACTTGGCTTCAAGGCAATAATCTTTCCTCGAATGTTGGGAGACTCATACTATGCTCATTTCTACCAAGAAAAAACGTAACATAGTTCAAGGTCAAAACGAGGTCCTGGAATTGAAAATTCGTAATAACAAGCTGGATATAGTTCAAAACAAAATACCTTGTTGTACAAATTGACAGTTTCATAGACTAGAATGAACAAATCAAGGCAATTTTACCAAGGTATCTAGGGCTTTTGGCTTTCTGAAACATGCAAAAATTTTATTGCCAAAAGAAAATCTGAAGACTCTCTTACACCGGCATATCGGCATTGCAGAGCCTCACCTTCGATACTGTTGTTCTGTTTTGGGGTTGTGCTGGTTCTACAGAAACCAACCACTTGCAAAAGCTACAAAATCGTGCTGCTAGAATCATAACAAGAAGCAGCTTTGACACTCCAAGCAGACCTCTAATCGAAGGAATCGGCTGGAAGACCATTGAAGAACTCATAAGTGATGAGTCTAAGATAATGGTCTTCAAGTCTCTCAATGCATTGGCTCCACAACAATAACTTTGTAGCCTTTTCACCAAAAACTCACAAGGCTCCTCCAACAACCTCCGTAATGCAGAGACCGATTTGAGGTTACCAATGAAAAAGGCAGCGAATGAGCAGAAATGTTTTTCCTTCCGGGGAGCTAAGCTGTGGAATGGCCTTCCAGCTGAGTCAAAGAAGGCAACCCCCCTTAATAGTTTTAAAAACTTCATTAAGCCTTGAACTTTTTTCTTATTGTAAAAATAGAATAATCATTGCAAATAGGTTTTTAGCTTTATCATGTTGGATCTGTAAAAAGGTGGAACGGTTCAGGTATGTAAACACATGGCTCTTGCCGCTCTGTGACTTTTGCTTCTTTTTATCCATAGAATAGACCTTTTAGCTATTCTAGGAAAGGATCTAAATCGAACGATGTCATGATGCAATTTGAAGAATTTTCGAATGTGCATAATAGTGATAGAACCTCTAACGCCACTCGATCGAACCTCGCGTATAAAATTGTATAAAGATAACGCTCGATCCAGGCTCTTTTGTAGAATAGCTAAAAGGTCTATTACTTTGTTCTGGAGCAATGTTATGGCAAATAACTACCTTAGTAACAGTTCCCACTTCTTTTATTGAATTGGATAATGGCACCCCACTTCAACAATTATCAGTTCATCAAGGAGCGAGGCTACAATAATTGTAATAGGTCTAAAGTTAAGACTCTTTGAGGAGCAACAACTTTGTAGCGGATAGAAATTGTACCATTACAGTGTAAACGTTGTCTGAAATATTGTTTAATTTGAAGTCAGACTTTGCACAACAGAGTTATTTATGGTTCATTGAAGTTAGCGTAAAAGTCTTGAGCCATGATTGTACATGTTAGAAGACACAATGGGTAGTTAGACAGCGTGGATGTGTTTCAGTGTATGTGTTACTGTGGAGAAAATTGTATATCTTTTTGCGGAGGAGGCATAAGAGTTAGTTGAAAGGAAAATCGTTCCTCTTCTGTCTTCCTCCGATCCCTCATGCTAGCTCCTCCGTAGTAGTAAATAAATTTTCCTTTGCAAAGGAATACAGCAGCGGCAATGAAGCAGAACTGCAGTATCTCACTACCCATGAAGACACATAAACAGAGTGACATAATAGCAAAAAGTCTTGACCTGACTAACAACGAACGGTTAAATGAGCGATCAAAGCATGTCAAGTCTATCATATTCCAAGAATTTAAACCCACTCCTTACGAAAACAAAAGTTGCAAACATCTATTCTGAGAATGAATTTAAGTTTGATCGGTCCTTTTCTGAAAGCTGCCATTGAGTGCTCTCGTATAGGGACTGAGGGAGGAGCCTACTTTTAACCCAATATTTGCAACGTAATGTGGCCATGTGAGATTATGATACTTTAGTCATCAAAATCTGGATTTCCTATTCCAAAAGCCTGGTGCTTTGACTCAAAGAATGTGACAAGAGAGAAATGGATTTATATCTTGACAGAAATAAAAAATCTAAGGGTACAATATAGCCTCACTCCATAAGGGCCCTCAACTTACGCTCATCTTTATTGAATTGAATTTATGTTGTTGTTGTCACTTCAGTGAGAGCCTTATTTCCCCAGAGCTCTCAAACAGGACAAAATCTCTCTCCAGGAACAAATCCGTTCCTGGACCAATCAGAATGGAATATTTAGAATAATGTGATCTGATTGGCTGATTTTTCTTCAATTTAAACTTCCCGCCCAAGGCAAACAATAGCGCTTTCGACTGAGCGGCCGCAACGATCAAAATCTCGAAGTACCGAACGAATTTAGGAGATCTTTTGCGTCCCCAAACAAGCAAAATACCACTTGGAGGTAGGAGGTTTTTGCTTAAATAGCTCGAAGAAACATCCATCTTAGTACTGATAGCTTGTGTTGCAATGTAGCACGCCAGGAAGACCGCTTTTTTCGGCGTTTTAGGGTGAGTGGTTTTGAGAAAAAACTGCAGGTGATTTAGGCCATATCCGTTTCTAGAAGCCTAAGGACATAAGTCGTAGTTTGAGCGTCCATCAGTCTATCAATAGCGATAACTACGAATATGCAATCAGTCTAGGTACAATGCAGGGAAGATTCTCAGATCACTAATAGTAAGGAAAATCAAATCTGGGAAAACATATCTTTACGAAACTTTTTGTTGCCGACAAGGAAATTTATAGCAGATACTGATAGCATGATCTCACTTTATGGTGCATTTTTTATGGCTCAAGTGGTGGTTCAATTGTCCGTCAAGGGAGCTTGCAAGCAAAGCAAGCTTATGACTGACAATCCTGACTGACCGTCTTACGGGCCCATACGTAGAGTGACGAGATTCGCCAAGTTTCTGTAACTGCAGGCTAATGGAATAACGGGGTGCAAGACGCTGCTTCGAATAAGGTTCGATAAGGTTTGGTTCTCAGAGTCCTGGGCCTATCTTCAAATGCTAGGTAGAATTATATGGAAAAGAAGTTAACAATATACTTGAGCAATATGTAGACTGTGTTATGGCTTATAAAAACTTCATTGTGAAAAGCCAAATAGGCAAAGGACTTAGCATCAAGAATTTAATCAAACTGTTGAGAAAAGTCGCAAGAAAGTTTGTGAAATAAAAAGTAAGAATTCTGAGAAACTTTCAATGCTTCAATAGACATACATGTCCTCAGTTCCCGGTTGTCGATTAGGCTAAAATAAATGCCAGATTTCGGGTCGTTTTCCCTGAGGGCTTCATTGAGAGTCCTAATAAGGAAAAAGGTTCTATTTTGTAAATCTTAGGTGTTCTTATCGATAAATGGCAAAAAGTATTATCCCCATTCAGCGATTGATAGCTTCTCAGACTTTAGATTTCCTTTATAGGCTAAAAAGCTAAGAAAGCACTGTAAAGACCTCTGCCAACGACCTAGCGACCACACATACAAAAGCTCACCTACAAAATTGCTATTTCTATCTAAATCAAAGATCATCTTTTTGCCAGCCCATGTGTTGTGAGGACAGTTTTGAGGGTAAATATCGCCTATGTTGTATAATTCAGTGTTTTTCTTTTCTGTTCTACAAGTATACTGTTATCAAAATTTAATCAAATGACCAGAAAAGTGAGCTTAGTCTTCTTAGCCTTGACTGTTGAGAATCTTCTTTGTTTACAGTAAGGACTTACTGGTACTCTTGACAATGAAACTGAACAAAATTTCAAAGCTCCTTATGTCTCAGTGTCACTCTCATGGTATTTTTGGTTCAAAGCTATTAAATAAAAACATGGAATAAATTACGGCTTTCCATTAGTACATGTTTCAGTCTGTTATCAAATTACACATGCAAGGATCATTTCAGCCGCAACTTGACTTGATGAAGAAATTTTAAATTGTTTTGAAATTCAACAGACAGCCCCAGTAGCAGTTGCACTCTTCTCTGTTTATTGTACAGCACAGTAAACTTAAATACAGTAAACAAAATTCGAACGAAACATACCAAATTTGTTTACTGAACATCACAATTATGAACATTTCACTAAACATTCCAAAATATTCAAAGCAAATTCGTCAAGCGTACCGAACGTGTTCACTGAATAATTTACCTAACATTTGACCTAATCTTTCCTTTGATCTCCTTCGTTTAACTTTTTCCTGACCCTGGGTACTAGACTTATGCCTTTTCGTCCCTTGTTTCCCTGCGTTCTTTGATTTGCTGATATCACTTGGTCAATAGGGACTCATAATATTACGCTGATATAATGGGCCCACTTTGTCAAAATGGCCTAAAGAGGTGGGAGTTTTCGTACACTCAACAAAATCACTTCAAAATCTGGTTTAAAGAGCTCGAACATTGAAAAGGAAACTTTTAGTACAAAGAATGATGTTGTCTTGACGTATAAACGCAAAATGCCTACCTTTCAGACAGTAATCTTCCTCTGTAGAAGCAAAATAGATCCATCGAAGCTGCAAGAACTCCAGGCTTCTTCAACCGTTTCTTAAGGGCAACAACAACAACATTCTGAATAGCGGCCCCTGATTGGTTAAAAACTGGATTCTAGCGATTTGATTGGTGAATACGGAACCACCCTACGCGGGCCTAAAATGGGCCCACTATTTAAGAGTAATGTTATTAGTCCCTCTTAACCAAGGAACGCAGGGAAACAAGGGACGAAAAGGCATCAGTCTATGTGGTACCCAGAGTAACTAAAGGAGTTTGCAATGGTAAATTGGCCTCATAAACAGAACTCAGGCAACACTCAGACACAGCACTGTTTCTCTGGGTATTCTCTGTTCATGGTGCGTGTGCCACACTAATTTGAATGGAACTTTTTTAGAGTGTTTTGCTCTTTGCAAATGTAAGCTTTTTTAACCTTGCGCAAACCCTTTCATATCTCGATGCTTGATACCCATGCGCCTACAGAAGCGACTGCGTCACAGCAAAAGCACATTTTGCTCGACGTGAACAGTCGATCTACTGCGCAATGCAGGGGCAATGCAAGCTGGATAGAGTTCAGAATCATACGTTCAATGACTAAAGAATACAGGGAGGGCAAACGCAGTGAACTTTTATAAAATCTAGAACAAGTTCAGAACAGTTGCAAGTTTTGACCGTGGCTATGGATTTGAAAGTGAATGGCCTCAACACAAACGTTTTCCTTCTACTAGAAGACCGTTATGTTTCCTTGTCATCAAATCCTGGAAAGGGCTTTATTTAGTTTGCAATTAAATATAAACATTATGCCATAATGCTTATGGAACAAAACGCTGATGTGCGGTACAAAAGATAACGGAAAGGAGACAAAGCATTTTTAAAAGCTTAAAGGCCCAAAACTAATTTGTTTTCGCCCCGTTTGCCAATGCTAAGACGACAGTTAGGTCTTTTCATTATTAAAGTCTAGTAAAGGATGAATCCAGTTGAAAATTGAAAAGTAAATATTATGGAAAGCGCGTAATGTGCGGTCGCCATTGTCCGAATTGAAGTACAAAAGGATGAGCCTTATGTTATTAACCATAAATGAAATGCTACTCCCAATGCGTCTTTTCTTGAAGTCTTATTTATAAAATGCACTTGAAGGTTGTGACATCTGGTAGACTCACTGAATACAGGTATGACAACAACAAAACCAACAACAACAACAACAACAACAACAACAACAACAACAACAACAACAACGAATCAACATTACTTTACATTACTTTGATTACGTTGAATGTTTGCTTCAATTGGTCTGCTTCTCCATCACAGTCCATCAATCTATCAATAGCGATAATTGCGACTATGCAGTAAGTCTAGAAAGCAGCTATGGCGTCCTCTTCTGCAATGTAGCTTCGGCAATCGTAAGGTTCTCATGGCTTCAGAAAAACCTGATGATCTTGATTTTATCACTGCGAAGAATGGACGCGCAGACAGGAACGTAGGAGCCATTTTAAAAGTTAGGAGGAAACTCCATATTTCAAGGGCTCTTTTTCAGTGAAAGGGCAGAGCACCTTGCTATGTGGGCACTTACTGAAATAACGAGGGCACTGTTTAATATATTGTCAAACTCTTGGGGTGCTCGTGCTCCCAGTGCCCCCAGTTCTTTCATCTCTGCACACAGACTTGATTATGTAATATTCAGATCTTTCATATTTTCATATCATAAAGTGAGGCCAAGTGAGAGGGTGGTTGGTGAAGGATATTTCGTTAAACGTGACTTGGCATATTTTTTGTCATGTTTCCTTCCCTTGAAACGTGAAAAGCCAGTATTCATTTTCGAGGAACGTGAACATGCAATATTTTTTTAACGCGAAGCGTGAAATTAACATTTCATTTCCATGATTCGTGATCCTGGCCCCCCTTTACCACCCTTAAAGACCCTCTGCTAACCATTAGGCTTTGCACACATCCTTTGTTATGGGCAAACAAACCACAGGAGACGGCACGTGCGAGGTATGGGAGTTATGTCCGTTGCTTAGGCCCCTTTTGAAATTGAAGAAAGAGAAATATCAAAATTTGGACTGTACACCTTTGTCTATGCTTAAGACCTATTGTCAAACGTGATCCTTTGTCCGTTGAATGAAAAGCAAGGCAAAAAGAATTTAGGCCAGAAACCACTTTCAGATAATACGAAAGTCGAATTTGGTGCCACAAAGGATCATGGTTAGCAGTCAGGGGCGGACTGGCCAGTCGGGCTACTGGGCTGGGGCCCGAAGGGCCCCCCTCAGCAAGGGTTCCCATGGGCCCCTTCTGTGCTGGAAGAAAAATGCTTCAAATGGTTAATTTTTGATGAACTTTATGACAGTGACAAAACGACCTGTTTCAATCAATGAAAAATTGGTTTGAAGGCCCTGTAATGATTCTTTCAACAGTTACCTTTGTTTGTCAAACAGTTGAAAATGTCAAAAGATTGCATGTGGGCCCCAGTTCGCAAGATAAGGGTACTGCAAAATTCCAATTGGCATTTTCTCGTTTTCGACTGGTAGGTGAACTGATGAATCTGCAAATGTAGAACTTGACGAAACTTGAGCAGCTCTTGCCAAAGGGGCCCAATAAAGACCTTATCGAGGAAGGCGTCTTATATGCAGGGGCCCCTTCTCACTTTACCTCTTGCCCTTGCCAGTCTGTTAATTTCAAACAATTTCTTTGCCTATATCTACATTTAATTTACAGCGACCTAAGAGACCATGTTAGGGGTATTTAAAATATGAACAAGGTTTTAGAGAAATGGTAGAAGCAGTGGCGTACCCAAGGTGGGAATGGGGGTCTGGATCCCCCATTTTTCAAAAAAGATGGTCCTCGAGATTCGCACAAAAATGTAATAATTGAGCCGGAGCTTGTCAAAGTTTCATAGAAAGGTTTTGGGTTTCTAACGAATGCTTTGCTTGAACTCGGCTGGAAGAGGCATTCTCAGCAAAAGTAGAATCGTAGAATACATATCCTCGAAAATTTTCCTGGGGGCTTGGCCCCCAGACCCAATTAATTATTTCAATATCCCAAGTTATCTCAGTCTGTCCATGCCGCTAGCTATAGGGATCCTAATTTGCTGCTACTGTTGAAATTTGCCAAAGCTTCTTGCATAAAAGATGCCACAACTAAACAATTATAAAGGAGCGAAAAGAGACATTTATCAAGCTCGAAGGACCAGCTCCAAAGCATTTTGCAGTAAAGCAAGTTTGCAATGTGTGTTTGATATACTGGTCTGGACGTTATTGAATAATTATTCTTCTTGACTTTCCTAGAGTAACTTGCTATGATGGGTTTAAACTCTCCTTGCAAATTTGACAAAGCGACCTGCTGTGATAATTGCCACCATGTTTACGATGCAAAGCATAGATAAGAAGGGCGTCTCCTTCATTTTCCGAGCGTCTGAAGGGCGTGGTTACTAAGAATTTTCCTGGGGCTACGCCTTCAAGTGATGCGTACGTCTCTGGATAGAAGTATTCAACATTTAGGGATTCTGAAATGTGATCTAATAATACTTTTAAGGCATGAAATGAAAATTACACGAGAACAATGATACAAAAGCATGTACAGAAATTGACTTGACAAAAAGACCTTTTGTAGACGATTTTGATGCTCTACTTTCAAGAATTTTACCAGTGAGGTCTTTCGTCAAAAGGATTCCCTTTCGTAAGTAGTTGGATCTTGAAATTTGAGGAAGGATGAATGAAAGCATTTCTCGGCAATGAATCAGGCCTTCACCATGAGCGAAGCGGGCGTGGCCCTGAAAGTCACGGTGGCGGTGAGATTTCTGCTCTCGCATTCAACTTACTGGAAACGGTCGGCTGAGGCTATTCAGCCCGTAATACTTTGCTGAAGTTCGTTCATTTTTAAGTAAAAGAGGCTGTGAAAGCCAAGCTCATCAAAATGAAAATTTGAAGTTAGTTCTATTCCAGGAGGTTGCTAGAATCTATCAAACTATTCTTTTTTATATCGTGTAATTCAAAAATAATGTATCTACTCGTGGAATTGCAGGAATTTTCTTAAATTTTCTGGAAGGACCCTATCACTCGTGATGCTTCTTTGCTTCTTTAAATGGTAAATTCTCCCAAATGGGGCGTTTTCCAACAATCTAAAGGGTGTGGTTATGAGAATTCTTCCCGGGAGCAAGCTCCCGGACCCCCAGCTTTGCTCCCTGCGCTCGCATTTATTTTCAGCTCCATCAAATATGCATTTTGTTCTCGTGAGTCCGTCAAACATCACTTGAAGGGGTAGATAGCAGAATGCAACTCGTATAGAAAACCATTCACATTGTTAGAAGTGAGTCACGTATATTTTGAGGCCAATCTAGGAGGTGTGTCCACAAAAAAATTTCCGAGGGAGTGCCCTCCAAACTTTTCGCTCGCGTAGTTGCGGGCCCCCTGGTTGTCGAATCGCCCGGGCCCCAATTCTACTGCCAGTCCGCCCCTGTTAGCAGTGACTCTTTAAGTGACAGTGCAATATTTGGTAGCGAAATCAAATAAAGCTGAAGCAAAGTGCATTCTATGGTGCAAGGTTGTGGAGGGATTTGATGGGGCTAAATTGAATCCTCAAATTCCAGAGAGGATGCCAAATGAAAATTTTTGATAATGACCCTGACCACGTCCAGTGTACCATCATTGGATTCTCAAGAAGTTTGGTTTTAGAATTGAATGCAACGTTCAGTTATCTCTTGATCTACTTGCTTGATTCCCCATGTGGTTGTGTCATTATGGAGGTTTCCTTTATTATTCTTTCCTTGTAATCTATGCGTGGAAACCGCTCATCAGAAGTGACACTTAGAGCTGAATTCAAATTAACGGGAGTCACTCAATGGGCTCACTGCTGTTTTGCGGCATCCCAGAATCCTCGTAAACAGGCCTAAAATTTGTGATCAAATGTGCTAAGGAGACTTGAAGAAATAGGAGCCATCGAGATTTAACACAAATGATAGACTTTTGAAGCCAAGTTTGCCGCTTAATACTTTAGAATAATGAGGCCTTGGGCTAGATGTACAAGAATTGTTGCAGTTTGGAACTTTGCTGTTGTCTCTGAAGATTTTAAGCGGTAGCTCCCTTTCCCTTTCCAACCAAGAGCCCTTGCTAGGCCTTGCTAATAGAAGATATAAAACGTGCAGTGCAGGGGGATTTTTGCATGAACAAAGTCGTACAGCGTTCAAAACTTCAATAGTGAGGCAATGGGGAACTCTCCTGGGTACCATACCCAGATGTCCACATGGCAAATGGTACTCAGCATCACATGTAGCCAGTAACACAACGAATGTAAACGTCCAGTCCAGGTAGGACAATTTTGCAAGAACGAGGTCATTCAACGTTCAAGAAGCTTTAATCTCAACAAACAGCGGGGGGGGGGGGGCATGTAATCCAAGACCGAAGTAGTGCAATTTTGTGACTTGTCCCAACTATTTTGACCAATATATTTTGACAAAATATTGTGACCAACATATTGCAGCTTCTCGTACGGCCAACTAACTTGTTAATAAAACTTATCCAAGATCCAATACCCGGAGCGCAACGACATGCCTGCAATCAAACTCCAGATGCCTTGGCACATTGTACCTCGGTGATATGCCACGTGAAAATAATGAAGCAACGTTTGTTTGTGGACAAAATATGAATCTCCGTAGTACAAACTCTCGCAGCCAAACCCTTGGCAACAAAGCAAAAATCGGTAAGAAATTAAAAAAAATTGTATTCGCATAAACCGAGTTGCTAGCTGAAGATTGTGCTGCCCTGGTGCAGGGGGAGTTGGGCTAGTTGTTACAGGGGTGACTTGGTACAGCTACGAGCTAAGAGAAATCACAAGCAAAGGAAAACTTTGCCGATGATGTTCAAGGGCGACGCCACGGGGTGGACTGGGGTGGACGTGTCCACCCCACTTTCCTTGGGCCGGTATTCATTCCTAAGCGCCATCAATTCCATCTCTTTTATAGCCCACTTTTTCTGGGCTGGCGCCGCCCCTGACATGTTTTCTGGAAAGTTATGATATGCTTCTTTCAAATATTTTAGTGGCGGTCGGGACAATGAAAGAATTTGATTGACAGTGAGTGTGACAATTTACTTCAGTGAAAACCAGCCCCACTTTCCCCTGAAGAATTAGAGCTCCTTGGCGAATCCTGTTCCATAATGAGGATCCCAAAGAACCTGTGCCACTCACTGGGGTAAATAAACCGAGGAAGCGATCTCACGTCCATTTTTAGGGAGGCTATCTTAAGATCACTTCCTTCTGAATTGGAGGCGTCTTTGTTGTCTCTACTGCCAAAAAGAAACAAGACGTTGATATGCAAGGAATCATTTGCCTTTGAATACAAGCCTTTGTTGTGCAGTGGCAGATAAACATGATACATGCTTCAACTGAGCTTTGAGTTTTGTCCAGTTCAAAATCAAGAGCAGACTATGTTGAACTGATATACTT
Source organism: Aurelia sp. 3 sensu Dawson et al. (2005) (assembly GCA_964020215.1). Classification (NCBI taxonomy): domain Eukaryota; kingdom Metazoa; phylum Cnidaria; class Scyphozoa; order Semaeostomeae; family Ulmaridae; genus Aurelia; species Aurelia sp. 3 sensu Dawson et al. (2005). The sequence goes on from OZ026584.1 coordinate 6,941,107, forward strand.
GCATGATTTTATTCGATTTCGTTAAGTTTTTGGTGTCTCATGGTTTGCGTAAAGATGCACAACGCGGTATTCTTACCGAGGCAATATAATACTAAGATTTTGCATTTGAATAGCTACTAGGAGAGTTACGATTGCATCTCGCTGTTACAGAAATTCTAAATTAAATGAAGCTGCGTCACAAATGCTTAGCTAATTCTATGATCCAAAGTCCAAACAAGAAGATGAGCTTTATAACTTAAAATCTGCTAAAATATTAAAGTCTTTTAGTTGCTTCAAATTCATATATCCAAATCCTGATATAAATTCTCCCTTCCTCTTACATCTGTGTATGACAATGATCTAACAAGAATGCTCTAAACATATGGCTTCACAAGCAATGAGTTCTTTAAAAGATGCACACGTTCAGAATGAAAACAACAGGTCGCTTGAGCGACTAAAAACAGCTCAAAACAGACGAGCACACTGCGTAACCTTTCTAAACATAGTGGAAGCTATGAAAAGCGTGTGTACTGAGTAAAATGATTCTCATACCTTTGTTATGCCCAAGTGATGTCTTTGTAACTTTATGAATATCAGTGCTAGCACTTTTTCTGGAGAAGTGTTTCTTGTTAAAAGCGTAGCGCCGAAGCTTTAAAAAACAACCTCCTGAAACATACGTCGAGGCATGCGCAGAAATGCGCAGGTAGCGGTGCGATGCAATTATAAACAGAGAATACTTTGGGAGAGTCAATGATCTAGAACTAAACCAAACTATACTTTTCTGTCATTTGGATTTTTGTAGCAGTTTTGCTATTACAGCAGTTTCAATTCTGTAACGCATGAAGTGAAACGTCTTATCGCCGCCTGTAAGATCTCTTATAGCCCAAACTGTTATTCAAAAGAAGAATGGGGAATATTATCGCCTTAAAAGGCTATAAGAACTATACTATAAGAAAAATACTCTCCTGTTGGATGTCTGTACCGGTTTTGCTATTACAACGCTTCGAATTCTGCTGTGACACATCAAGTAAGACGTCTTATTGCCTCTATGATTCCCGGGGGGTGCACTACATAAGTTTCGGGTACGGGGACGTGCCATCGGGAAGCCTCGGGAAGGGTATCAATTTTCCAGATATTAGTATAAAGAACGGTATCAATTTTCACAATTTTGGTATAAGGAACGGTGCTGATTTTCAAGGTTTTGGTATGAAACATAAGGTCCGATATACTTTTTCGAAAAATCGGTATAAGGTCGGGTATACTTTTTTCAAAACTTTTTGGTATAAGGAACGGGAATGTTTTTGAAACCTCGATGGCACGTCCCCGACCAAAATCTGGTCAAGTGCACCCCCCGGGCTATGATTTCTTATAGCTCAAACTAGGAAGAATGGAGAACTTTATCGCTTCAAAGATATATTGTATCACAACTGTTTTACGATTTAGGAGACCAAAACACAATCAGGCTTAGTTCCTAACCCCCGGGGGGATACATGACTTATATATTGACAGAGGGGTCTGCCGCCCAGTTTTCAGTAAGGTACCCTCTTCTAATTACCAAGGCTTTCCTTCACACCCACTTTTATGATGAATTTCGGCGGAAAACTACCCATTTAAAAAAATCTTTAGCAAATTTTCAGACAAGCCCAGCCATGTTTAAGGAAATTCTGCGGGAAAAAGGACCATGTTAAGAGAATTTCGAGCACAAAACCCACCCATAAGGGCGGCACATACCCGCACTATCAACATCTTATGTACCCCCTGGGTTGTATCAACTTACGCTTGCGCCAGTTTCTATAAATTTGTCTTGATTCAAAATATTTCCCGTCATTCAACGCAGCTACCTTAAATAAGGCCTCAAAATTGGAATAAAAAGAATACTTGACATTTCTTCTCTTTTCTCATGCAATGAACCTAAGAAAATTATTTCAAAACGGCATGAAAGAAGAACAGAAATCGGAACTGCCATGACTTGAAAAACGTTATCTCACAAACGCATTAAATCACAAACGCATCGAATCACAAACAGTAAAGTTTTCGGACGGTACAAAGTAGAGGCCATAGTCATTTTCCAAGCAAGATCGCACCTACCATGGAACTGGTATTTAAGATAAGTGAACGGAGCAAGCGCGATCTGGTCTAAACGAAGCACTAAAAAATGAAGGGCGCTACTCCTTTTCCAATTGTGTTCATCGATCGAGAGCATCAATCAAAATCAGTTATATCAAGACCGACCCAATTCCCTTTTCATCATCATTATCATAATCATCATCATAATCATAATCATAATCATCATCATCATCATCATCAACATCATCATCATCATCATCATCATCATCATCATCATCATCATCATCATCATCATCATCATCATCATCATCATCATCATCATCATCATCATCATCATCATCATCATCATCATCATCATCATTAATTTATTTTAAATAGGCTATAATGAAAACTGAAAAACAAATATCTAATTACAGCTAATTGAGGCCTACTTTATACAATTTTTACAATGTCTAAGAAGATTTAAAAAAATTACAATGTATATACATAAATATAAATTACAAGATAAAAACGACTATCCTTTTACTATCCGACGACTATCCTAAAGTTGTTGTAAAGCTGCTTTCAGCTGCACTGATGCTGGACATGCGAGTTACAGACATGGCATCTACTGGACTTGGCTTTCAAAGTGCCATCTCATTGGACTAAGGGACAGTGCAGTGTTTATCTATGATATAGCCGGTGGAAAACGTATCGAAGCAACTACTCTCTGGCCTTTCTTTGAGTTTGTACAGAACTAGGTCAACACTTTTTTATAAAGCAAGTGTATAGATAGATAAAGTTTGAAAGATACAATTGTTCATTTTGAGGATAAAATTGTCAGTCATGCAAGATGAGAAATGCTTAGAAGGTGTACATGAAATGACGCAAAGTTCCCTTGCCTGTTGCTTGCAAGAACGATTCAGCAGTTATATCTCTTCATCTTCAAGGCCAATTTTCCCTTGATAAGGATTCGAAAAGGCAAGAACTGAATTTAATAAGTAATGGCTAGTTCATTGTCGGTACTATCTATTGTTAATGAATACGGGACAGATACATTTCTAAGGAAACGGTGACGGGGCAGTTTGTTTGCTTGCAATAACTGCATACTGCATACATACTCCTTTGCAAGAATTTGTATTTTCCACCGGCCATGTCATGTCATGGGCCCCCTCTCTGTCTACTTTTAAATGTAGACTTAAATGTAAATAGCTTTTACTTTTTCATTTACTCTAGTTTTACATTGTAAATATTCATTTTTTTCTAATTATTTATTGCAGTATTGTAAGTAGGTTTTGCCAAGGCCCCCTGAAAAACAGCCACTCTTGGCTGATGGGGCCACCGTGTTTAAAGAACTTAAAATGAAATGGAAAAATTTAAAATTTAAAAATTTAAATGGGAAATAATGCACTGTGTTTGTAGCTAAAAGATTAAAGTTTATTACCTCGACAGTTCAGACGCGCAGGAGCCATTTGAATTTGATTCCTAGCACTGATTAGGCTTCAGCCGAAGAGAAAGCAACAAAGTAAAACAGTACTGTTGAGGTTATAAACTTTAATTTCTTTGCTAAAAGCATGGTGCATTATTGCCCATGGTCATGTAATAAAGACAGATGTGGCACAAGGTCCGTTTTAACTGTGTTGATTCCGCTTACTTAAGTCTGGGGGTGATGTCCATTCTTGCTAACCGTAATGGTTCCGATTAGAAATAGCTAACAACAGTCGCTTAGTATACCCCATGCAGATTTACTATTAACATAAGATCCAGTATATATGAACCCATGCAATAAGACACTCTACACGACCTTTATTGACTAAATCATCGACCTTTGCATAATCCATAACAGTGTTATATTTATCATTATTTCAGCTCTCACAGCAGAATTCTTATACAACAACGACTGTGAGTAGTTTGAAACAGTGATGGATTTAATAAATGACAAGATAAGGGCTTTGTGCCAGCAGCTTCATATCACAATTACTATAAGCAACAGGACACGAGTAAACCCGATAAAGAGGTCATCGACCTAATATTATCCTAAAATATATCAATTATAGTCAGGTTAATGCCTTTTCCACACGCTTCAGTTCTATCAAGGGAAGCGATTCATAAACCGGCTTGTCAACAATCTCGTCACCAGAGTGAGTTCGTTGTTCTATCTCTATTAGAGAGTTTACGAAACCAGGACGGCAACGCTAGCCAGAACGTCATCTGGAATTCCGCAAAACCAGTCTTGTTTCCATACGCTACATTTAATATATCATCCAGAAGGCCAAAATAAGGCACCCTATAACTCAGAGATGCTTGAAGACGATATTTTTACTTTGAAGACAAACATTTAAAACGAAGGAGTTTTACTTCGCAGGCCTAGGCCTGCAGTACAGAACGCCAGAAATGCGGTTTCCAAGTGGTGAAATTGAAGAGGACGACTTCAGAGTCTCTCATGGGAAGCAAATTTGAACGAAAAACAAGGAGTCTTTTGAATCTAAAGTTCTGAAACAAAAGCAACTTTGCGTTGCAGTCGCCGTTGCCGTCGTGGTTTCGTAAACTCCCTATTCTGAAATACAAGAGGCCGTTCGGCAATCTGATTGGCTGTTCGCCGTTTTGCGCGGTAACTCCGTTTTGCGCTGGGTAAACAGCCGAAGCATGTCAAAATTCGACATTAAACCATATTCTTGACCTATTTCGACCATCATTTGCAGTTTATTTCCGAAATTCGAGGAATAACGAGCCATTTTATTTTCGAATCTGCGGTGAAAGTTTCTCGATGTAGCAACTTAGGTTCATTTTCGTTCCAAACAAACCGAGCTTATTTTCACATTAAACACACTTGCCAACCTCAGATCATTGTTTAAATACCTTCATAAAGATTGAAATAAGGTCGTCAAAGTGTTCGATTTCTCAATTTTATCTTCTGCAGAATTAGCGCCAGAGCAACGACCTTTTTCCGTCGATTAGCGTTGCCTAGCAAACCGTGAAATCCACAATGGCTTCCAAACTTGCCTATTTCCTCGGCAAATTTTATCGAAGTGTACCAGAGTGTTCATTCGGCTTCGTGATCATCATATGACGTAAGAACACCCTGGGAACGAGGTTGGCTTGCCAAAGGACAGTGCCGAACACAGCACAAGGTCAGCAGGGTCAGCTGTCCTCTGAAAATCCCAAGAGAACGATGAATTTTGATCAAATTTGAGAAATTGTCCAAGTTTTGAGATGAGTCTACCAGTTTACCTCCTCTTCAGGCCCATTAAACGATTTCGGGCTCCCACTCTCCGGGGCTTGTTTAAATCGGCTCCTGCCTGGGCTCCCAAAGGCAAAATTGTTGTGTTCCAGGGCTCAATTGCATACTTTTAAAGGCTCCAGGGCTCCATCCTTAAAATTCGTGAAAATATTTTTGTCAGTTTTCTGAAAGGTTCCGGGAGTAGTCCCGTAGTTCCAGACTGCATAATCATAATCATAATCATAATCATAATCATAATCATAATCATAATCATAATCATAATCATAATAATCAATTTATGTACGACAGTTCTTTTATAGCTAGTAAACAACACCAACTGTCTACAATATACAATATAGAATACATTATATACATTTATATATACATATATATTTATATAATATAACAAAAAGATAAAAAATTTATATGAAGTGCAAATGTAGTACGTACAGTTGTTGCCATCCCAGCAACGTATTTCTTTTTTGAATTTCATCAGTGAATGTTAGGTCGTCACTAACGTATACTATTTCCTAAAAAATGCAAGCTATTTTTGCTTCGTCTTCAAAAATGAATTTTTTTAAGCTACAGTGTTCCCCATGGAGAGAACGGTAGGCTCCAGTGTTCCACCATGGGAATTGTTTGGGCTCCATGTTGTCGAAATGATAGGCTCCAGAGCTCCAGGGACCCCCTTTGGGGACCTCCATTTTGCCTTCTCCTCAGTTTCATCCTGGCAGTGCTTGTTGGCATGATTACTCAGAATGTAAAAATATGCTCCTGACTTTCGGCCATTGAAGGTGAAGGTGAAGGTGAAGGTGAAGTTGCGGTTTTCAGCACCAAGCGCTGAGATCACGAAAATAGCTAAGCGCTAATCGAGTCCGTGACCCCTTGTCATGACGTTCAAATGGTGGGGCCCTACCGGGTATCGAACCCACTACGCCTGACTATTCTGATTGCAAAGTCAGAGGATTACACCACTGTGCCACAACACCTTCAATTGATGGAGGCCATTGATGGAGACCATATGTCATGCTACGGTCTGCAGCATTGTTGCAGTGTTATTATGTCCTGTTTTAAGGGATGAAAGGATCAGTCCTTGAGAAGGCGTACAATTTGCGAAGGAATGACTTAAGATGTTTTAAGAACTTTTCGTTGAACATAGATTATCTATGGCTGAAAAAATACTCTTTGCTGACGCTGGTGCAAGGCTCTTGGGAGTTATGTACGGTTTGGTCTAGGACGAAATTCATGTCAACAATGAGTTTACAGGATTTTTATGTTGAACCATATGGTTGATCAATTAAGTTGTATAGTAATCCTTCTTCCGATAAATCAACACTGTAACGTTCATTACATTTCATTACTTTTCATTCACAACTGACCATTATATTTTCCTAGATAAAATGGTATGTTTAGGCTTTAGTGACCCTACCATTTCATGGTTTGATTCTTACCTCCAGGACCGGTCATTTTCTGTCAACATTGGAAAAGAATACTCAACCCCTGGTACTTTGTCATGTGGGGCTCCTCAGGGATCAATTCTTGGTCCACTCACTTTCCTCATGTACGTGGATGACTTGGCACTGGCAGTTGACGGTGACCTGCTGCTGTAAGCAGATGATTCCTGCTTAATCTTTAGAGACAAAGACATTGAGAAATAGATTCCACCGTAAATAGAAACTACAACTCTTTGTGCGATTGGTTTTTGGAAAACAAACAAAGCATTCATCTTGGAGAAGACAAAACCAAATCCATTCCTTTTGGCAAAAAACAATGCAAAAACCTAAAAAGGCCTAGCATCAAGGGAGGTGAAATAAAGATTTTTTTTTTAATCAATTATAGATATTTACAATATATCATTACATTTAACTATACCTACTCTAATTACTATACAGCACTATAGGTACGATACTATGGGGAGCGAAAGACAATGACTACCCCATGGCCAATAAAAAAGACGCGCAACGTTAAACTAGCATACAACTACACTACAAACGATTAAGAACTGATGGAAAATGCAGTAGATTCTGTTCCACATCAAACGTCAGGCGAAACTCTTTAGTTGATAGTAGATCAAATGTTGAAAATGCTTGACATCTGATGTGCAAAAGAATCAACAAGGGAAACGAACTTAACAAGGGGGTAGGTGGTTGCTAAGTACTGAAGTCACAAATAGAACTTCTAATCAAACCGACCAGTTTCATGGATATAGCGTAAAGTTAATTCGAGTATTTTCCTGTTTAAGTCATAGGAAAGGTCTTGATCACCATATAGTAAAAGCTGTACCAAGACATCATTTGACAGATCGGTGATTTGTAAAAACGGTCGTAATAATTCAACAATTTCAGCGAGAAGATCTTGACGTTGAACATCAAAAGAAGGGCAGAGCAACAAAAAGTGCTCCGTGTCCTCAACGCCATCACTTGTTGGGCACATTGGGTTAATGGTATCCCTAAAATTATGCTTGAATTTGTGGAAATTCAACTTGCTGAAACCAACTCTAAGTAAAGTAAGATGGGACAACCCTTTAGGGTCGTGAATTCCATAAACAGATTTTGCAGGGGGCGGATTATCGATAAAAGTTTTTTCTTAAAAACAGCGATAGAAGGTGCAAGTCTCAGTTCAGGCTCAAGCTTATTCCATTCGAATAGACAGTTTGGATAGAAAGTAGATTTGAATTTTTCTGTCCTTGCCTTTACACACCCAATGACATCCTGATCACGAAGACAGTACTGCGACTGATGAAGAGGGGGAATTGGATCTACTGTATAACCAGGACTAAGATTATTTACAAACTTGTAGAGCAGGGTAAGGCGTCTACACCACCGTAGAACAGGGTAAGGCGTCTAAATAAAGATTAAACAGCACTCAATGGTCACATATCTTGGATGTGTTCTGGACGAAAATCTTCTTAGGAATCAATGTCAACTAAAATGCTTGGCAAGATAAATGGCAAGCACAAATTTTGTAAAGAAAACAAAGTTTCCTGGATAACTCCCTTCGTAGGTTGCTTTTAAATGCCCTTATCCAACCTCACTTTGATTACGCGTGCACCTCGTGGTTCCCGATGTTAAATAAGGGGCTGTCCAAAAAGCCAATCAACACAAAGCAAATGCATTCGCTTCTATCTAAATCAAGAAAACACAGCACATGTTGGAGCTACAGAATTCAAAGCTATAAATTGGCTTCGCACAAAGAACAGAGTTGATCAGCATATATGTGTAACCATAATGAAATTTTCAAAGGAACGGCTCCAGCTTATGATGACAAAATTTTCCAGCCAATCGACCAAGGCCGAGTGACACGAGGTCTAAGTTCAAATTAAACCGTCCATTTCGCAAGAGTAACGTTGGTCATAAATGCCTGTCCTACTTGGGGCCAAAAATATGGAATAGCCTATCTTCTGATTTAAAATCTACAAAGGACAATTTTTTCAAAATATGCTGAGTGAGGGAAGAGACTTATAGTGTTATACTAAACTGCACATCCTCTCTCATAGTCATGATTTGGCCTCACTAAATTATGCTTTATCCAAAAGCACATAAAATTGTAATGTGTACTATGTTTGCAATCACCTCTAAGGGGACCATTATAGAAATAAGGTCAACTCGATCTTTTAATGCTATCACTGCCACTTTAATTAGCGGTGTTTTCAACTTGTACTTATCTAATTTGCTATGTAAATCGTATTGTAAATGTTTTATTTAGCAATGGTAATTTTGTTTATTTTGTGGCAAATTTTCACAAACTTTCTACTTTCCATCTTACATTCTTCAATAAAGAAAGGTTGCTGTTCAGGTTTGGCATACATAAAATCTTACATATTGAGATGAAGTAAATATAACGTAAAACCTTAATTCAGATACATTAGGAAATAAATGACAAATGTAGCAAAAGAAAAAGAAACTATTCAACTGGCCTTTGAATGCTTTGAAATAGTTATCTGTCACAATCTGAGTACCTCAGACACCTTTGAACTGTGTGTTGCTGCCCAATTGCCTCTAATTTTTAGCCGAACTAGTACTCCGGAGAAAACCACCTACAGCTCATCCCCAGAACTTGTGCAAGTTGAAAGCAATGCGATTCATGCCATCATCAACCCTCTCTTGTGCACAGAACGCAAAGCCCTTGAGCCGCAATCAAACTACAGTCAAGTCAAACGCTCCAATCTTTCAGCAAAAATTCATTCAACAATTTTTAACGTTCAATGCTTGGATTGTTTGGCAAAACATACCCAGCATATTTTGAAAACTGACGTTTGAAGTCGTGGAAAGTATTTGCAAGCCACTTTGTAATTGAAAGTGCTATCGTTGGGTTCGGAGGTATCCGAAGGAGGAACCAGCACTTGTTGCCAGCAAGGTGTCTTGTGACCCGAAAAAGAGGGGCCAAGCGATCCAGGATCTTTAACGATCTTAGTGATGTCATTGAAAACTCCAAAGTCATAAAATATGCAGACGATACAGTATTGTACGTTTCTGGGAAAACTGCTACCGATATCACTGAAGAACTCAATAGAGATCTCAGTAGGTTTGATAAATGGTTCCATGAAAATGAACTTATTATGAACCTCAACAAAGGTAAAACTGAAGCTCTTCTGTTTGGTACCGCCAAGAAAGTAGCGAATGGTTCATCTGATTTCAGACCAAGCGTAAACGATAAGGAAATTACAACCCGCGGGGGGGGGGGTACATAACACGTTGAGGGCACGGGTATGTGCCGCCCATATGGGTGGGTTTTTGGGCCCCAAATTCTCTAAACAAGGGTCCCTTTTTCGGCAGATTTTCCATAAACAAGGGTGGGTTATCCAGAAATTGGTGAAAAATAGCAAAAAATGGGTGGTTTTCCGACAAAATTCATCATAAAAGTGGGTATGACGATAACTTTCGGTAATTAGAAGAGGGTACCTTTTTGAAAACCGGGCGGCAGACCCCTGTCCATCCGCAAGTCATGTACCTCCCCCCGGGAATTACAAAAACTGCAAGCTACAAGTACCTCGGAATCTCAATTGACAGCACCCTAAATATGAACACGTTTTTTGAAAAGTGCTACAAAAAGGCGTCCTCGCGACTCAGTCTCCTTGCAAAACTAAGAGGAGACCTGGATATGAAAGCAGCTAAGGCTATATACCAAAGTATGATTTTACCAACGTTCACATATTGCGGTATCCTCCTGCCCTGCAACACAAGAACACAATCAGAAAAGTTGGATTCCTTCCACAATAGAGCCGAAGCCATTGTGAATATAAACACGGTCAACAGAATCACACTGCAGTCTGTTACAAATGCCAACAACAAACGAGCGTGTACCCTCGTCAGATCATGCCTAGATGATAAAGTCATCGACCCTTTCAAGAATTACTTCCTGCTGATAGAACATTCGATACGGACAAGAAACAGTTCAAAAATAATACGTCTGCCAATGATAAAAACAGAGTACGCCAGAAAAAGTTTCTCATTCACCGGTGCAAAAGAGTACAATATGCTCCCATTGGAAGATCGTGAAATGCAAACAACTGATTTTCTTACTCTTTTTAAAGAAACATTTTAGCTGAAATGTTCGGACACTTTTATTGTAAAAATTGATAAGTACTTTTTATATTGCTTTTCTTTAGGTTTGGTATATGTTAGGTTGCACTCTTTTATTTATGCTGGACACACGTTGATAACAGCTTTTCGTAAGTTGAAGTGTCTATCCAGATTAAATATTCGAAATCACTATAATTTTTGCTTGCCAATGTGGACCCCACACGTTAAATCGCTGAAGATCGGTTGGGCTCCCAACCAAGAAAGGTAATAAGAACAACACAACGATCAAGGCATCTTCATACCCGTAGATATAGCACTATATCTTTCTACAACTCAGTTGCACAAGTTCAATACTGTGTCGATGAATCCAACAAGATATTAGTTGGGCAGAAAGAACGTCTTTTATGTGAAAAGTTTCTGTTTGTCATGATAAGTATGCCTTAGTTCAAGATTAAATTTGAAATTAATGAAGCAGGTAGCATCCATATGAAGTAGAATACTTGACAAATTTCTCCAATTGAACTTGAAAGCTTACACAGGCAGGTCTCGTTTCACTTTTCCATTGAAAATGGCTTGGGACGAGGTTTGGAAGAACATCGTTCTAGATAATGGATGTATGGCCTTCACTGATGGCCTTCCCAACTTTCTGAATGACGATTTGAGATTTTCACACATGAGAGCCTGTTGGTTCCTAATATGCACGTACAAAAGTGACTAACAACCATGGAACAAGAACTCATGAGACATTTCCAAAAGCCAATTGCTCAGGGCAAATTGTTGTACATTTACAAATTAAGTACATTTCAATAAAAAAACCTAAATCTGGATCTAAGCCTGGATCTAATAATGAATGGGAGTCATCTTCTGATTTTTCAGATTCTGTATCGGATGAAATGCCCGGAATCCACATCAGTATGACGTACTCAACAAAATGTATAGAGGGATTGTTGAGCCCCATTTGAGCTACTGTTGTTCCGTTTGGGGCTGCTGTAGTGAATCAAAGCTTGACGTCTTGCAAAAATCCAAAATAGAGCTGCCAGAATTGTAACTGGCAGCCCCCCATACGATGCGTCTGCTGCTCCGATAATTCAGAATCTTGGATGGTCAACTATTAGTAATCTTGTAAGAAAGGAAGCAGCCATGCTAACTTACAAGTCTTTAAATTCGCTTGCACCAGACTACTTCAGAAAATCATTCGCAAAATGCTCGGATGATAGAGAACGGTTTCTGCGTTCATCAAAAACTGATCTTAAGATACCGCTGCTAAAAACGATCAATGGCCAAAAGGCCTTTTCTTATCGAGGTGCAAAACTGTAACTGTGGAACAGTCTAGAAAGAGCTACTAAATTGGCCCCCTCCCTGAAAATCTTCAAAGATCATCTATAGTCGGGGACAACTCTTATTTCATCTTTACGTTCTCTTTTTATAGCCTTAATTATATATAATATTGTAAATTAGGTTAGGTTAGTAAATTTCTTTTGTTATTAGTATTAGTGCTTATTTTTATCTTTTAAAACAGGTCAGGTTGAAAAACATATATATGTATGAACCTTTAACCTGAATGAATATTATAAAATGAATATTATAAAAAATGAGTATCCTCATCGGGTTGTTTGAATCAGGATGCTTCCCTCTATGTCTAGATCATCTGTTCTCAGCATGGTGCGGAGTTTTACAACAGAACAAGCGTTGGTAGATGGTTGGAGAGCTTCATTGATAGAGCACTTGTTGCTGTGACCGCCATTGCGAAAATTTCCAAAAATTTCTCATTTCAAATTATTTTACTAGTTTCATACGAACTCCATTTGAAAGGTTTTGATCAAACTGTTTTACCACATACATTATACCAGGTGACCCAGAAAAAAGTGACCCTACGCGATCCGCTATAGAAAAACAGCCAAGGAGCCGATTGAGATGATTCAAACGTAGTTCTGTCATTGAAAGACTACGCTACATTACGAGTATTTTCGCAATTTTTTAAGGACGGTAAATATCCAATATCCAGAACTAAGGATTTCGAAGAAAATGGCAAGCTTGAAATCCCAGAAAAGTCATCAAAAACAGGGGATCGATTTACGGCCATTTCAGATCTTCAAGACAATGAGAAACGTGCTTTATTTCAGGCTGGGAATAGGCAACTCATTCGAAAGTTTTCAAAGCAAGTTTATTGTCCTTGGGTACCTAAAACATTCTTTTCTCAAGGGACAAGGGTATTCCTGCTTTTTCTGCAAACTATTCTTGAAGATTTCGATTTGCGTGGAAATTTAACATCTTTGAAAATCTATGAGTCACAAGGCAAATTAATACCAAATACTTAGGTACCTAGGGACCAGAAACGTTCGCTACAAACTTTCGACTGAGAAGCCTATCCCCAGCCTGAAGCAGCATTGTTTTCATGATGTGAAGTGGCTTGAAATCGATCTCCTGTTTTTGTCGACTTTTTCACGATTTCAAGCTCGCCATTTTCCACGAGATCCTTAATTCTGGAATTTTACCGTGCTTAAAAAAATTGCGAAAAATACTCATAAAGTAGCGTAGTTTATCAGCGACAGAACGGTGTTTGAATCATCTCAATCCGTCTTTTAGTTGTTTTTCTATAACGGATCGTGTCGGGTTCCTTTTTTCTGGGTCACCAGGTACGTTCATGGACGTACCTAACGAATTTACAAATAAGGCAATAAAGCATGCTACACAACAACAGAATTATCTACCAGCAAAAAGGGAATATCATTTGTCTCACTTACTTGTTGGAAATTTATTTGAAAGAAAAGAGGAAAATCGCTTTAGCTTTTATACCCAATTCACACTGCAAGGTAAACCAGTTTAAACTAAACCAGGTTATCGAATGGAGCATTCTAACTGGGCAGTCCAACGAATCCAATATATTTGATCGGTTGAAATTTAACCTAGTTTAACCCTACTTTAACCGGGGGGGCGTTTTTCGCCCCCCCTCCCAAACTTTCTTTAATAGCTCCTAAACGATGATAGCTATGGCACTGAAACTGCTTGACTTTTCCTAAAATTTAGCTGGCAATCAGAAAATAAAAATTTCAATGCCTATTGTTAGACCACGTGACCATCAGATGCCCATATTTGGAGAGTGGTCACAAAGAAAATCGTGGAAACTGCTCTAGTTTCTTCATTTTGTGTCAAAACTCATCAATATATATACCATTCGATTTGTCTCGATGAGTACTGTCATTTGATATATAATTCATCTATATTTGCTGATGTCAGCAATTTATAATTTCTATGTCGTCATAAATCTTTATGACGTCATATGTCAAATGAATTAGCAATTTTCGTATGAAAAATCATGTAATGACTTGAAATATTGATAAGACTATTTGATTTCACCCAAATTATGCGAAATTGATGATGTTTAAGCATTATTATAAAGGAAACAATTTTGCATTGAATCGAATTACCGTTATTTATTTAGTTAATTAATTAGGAACCACAAATATTCATATAGAACTGAATTAAATCTTAAACTAAGACTATCAAGTAAGTATCTGGATAGTTTTTTGCCTATTCTAGCCAGTTATTTAATGTAAATCTAGTTTTTTTCCTAATAGCTCAATTTCGTCAAAATTTGCCCTATTTTTGGTTGCCTAGCAACCAATCACGTGATTAGAAATTAGTTAATGCTATTTTTGGATTCCCCTTTGTTCAATTATGATACAGTGCATTTTTCATTGTCATAGCTATTATAGTCATAGCTATTTTTTTTCACCCGGTTAAAATAGGGTTAAGTAAAGCTGGTTTAGCTGTGTCAGTGTGAATACGGTCTGCACGATCGATTTGAAAGTTTTGCAAAGATTTACAGCCTTACTGTTTCGTCTCACAAAGTTTTGGCAATTCCGTCTTTTGTCACCTCGAATTCACTGGGTCATCGCATTTGACATTCTCATTTTAGACAGCTGTAGGAAATCGAAATTGAAAGATTTCTTTATTGAACTAAGTACAATAACAGCAGCACGATGGGTTGAGGATTTTAAGAATCTAGAAGAAAGACTTAATTCTGCAAACCTGGAAGATTAAAAGTATTCTAATGTCAAAGAAATACTGGGATTTAATAACATTCTGAACTCCCTGTTATTTTCATTTGGCTTTTTATTCTTCCCTGCTTCCTCTTTTCCGGCATATCCTCTTAAATTCACCCTGTTTGATTCATATCTATTTGGTTTAACGTCCAGAACAAATCATTCGAATGCTACCTTATTAGACTCTAATTTCACAATAGCACCATGCTTTTCCCAGGTTTTTTAGAACTGAGATATGAATGAAAACTCATATAACAATGCAGTTAAATTCATTTCAAACTGTTGGGATGAAACACAAAATGATCAAGTGCCAATTTTGTTCCAAGTGTCGTATTTAGTGGTTGGGCTATCTGACACGTCCTATTTTAGTTGGGGGGGAGGGGGGAGGAAGCCCAATCCCAAACTCTTGACAGGAGTGGGCAGAGCCACCATATTTGGTGTGCTAATAGCCTCAGGCATGTAATTTGTGAAAATATAAAAGCTAATCCGAAAAGCTACCTTTGTGTGGTCAAGTAAAAGCTGCAAAATTGGCCAAAGTCGGCAAAACGACTAATTAAATTTGGAGTAGAATTTCCATCCAAACGCGATAATTACAATAGACTACAGTAAGACCACGACTCTCCAAAACAACTTCCAAAATGTTGCGATTTTGCTACTTTTTTCACGAAATTGAGATTCGAGAATTGGCGAGTTTGACAGGGTCAGTCTGGCAAAAAAAGGTTAACCTCAAATTCGGCAAATAGCAAGATGTCATGATATAATGGCCTCTTTGAGTGGTCATCGAACGTTGTTGACTTTCCATTACTATGTTGTTCAATTCCAGACCTATCTGGCGTTACTGATATTTATGCAAAATTCATTTTCATTTCGAGGTGTTAGATGCAAGATTTTGAAATCAAATAGCTAGGGTACCTTTTCGTAATTATATCAGATTTTTGGACAGATCAGCCGTCAGTTCCAATTGCTCAATGAAGGGTTTGAAGGGAGTCTGTCTGAAATGAGATGTTATGTGAAAATTACCACGAACAAAGCGAATGAAGTGTTTCTGTGATTAATTTTGCGTTATCGCAAATCTAACGTGACACCGAATTGGAGACAGACTTAATTATTGGAGATGTGTCATCTTTCAGGATATTGAAACTTCTTTGGAAGACGGGGAATGGGAGTAGACTGTCAAAGGCGTAATGACGTAATGACTCCAGTGCTACCATTCATAATGAAAATTTATTGTCAAAATTCGTGCATACAATGCTCAGAAACTGGTTTTCACATAGTCTGTACAGAAAATAAGCCGAGCATAGACATTTCGTATTGGCGAATCGAAAAAATATCAGCGTTTGCAAGAATATATACAGTCAAGAAAACTCCTCCAAATTCAACTTACGATGGTTCATTTTTTGGCAGAAACTAATTCATGAATGTCGAGTTTATTTCATTAAACACTGCCACATCGTAGCAGTTGCATGAGCCTTGGAATTTATTGCTGGAATAGCTTGGAAAGGAAAAGGACTAGGACTAAACTCTAAAATGACTGCAACTGAATCAGAATCCTTTGAGAAACAATGGGCAATAATAGTTTTCCACCATGGAGACTGTTTTGCCCGTTTATTGTCACTGTTAGTAAGCAGAACAATGAAAACACAACAGAAGGGATCACTGATCCTGTTGATAAGGCAGTATATAAATTTTCTAATCATCCTAGCATTCTAAAAATCAAAGATCACTGTCAAAATGTCGGTTCCTTTCATTTTCAGAAAGTTACCCCTGATGCTGTTGACAGAGAGGTTAGAGATCTAAATCCTAAGAAAGCTACAACGCATAAAAACATTCCACCTAAAATTCTTAAATCTACCGGGGTCCCAAAAAAAAGGTAACAGATTTGATCAGGGCTAGCGCTAAGAATTTAACTCCAATCAATCGGAGATAACCTTTAAACTAATACTCGATAGTTTACTTGAAGATAGACACCTTGTTTGTTGATATTGGAGCATTGAGAGTAGACATTTGTATCTTGAAAGTCCAGATTTGCCTTCACCTCCAAACCAGAGCTTTTAGGCTTTGGCCTAACCTACAAACGCGCTGTTGTGGGGAATCTCCTCAAGGATAGGCACAATGTAGAAAGTCCGAGGAAGGACCTTTGCTTTGTGCATGCACGTTTGAGTACAAATGCAAAAACTGAAAACTGAGAAAGTCAAGGAAAATGTTTACTGAGCCAAAATGAAAATTAATTTACAAAGAAGAAACAACTTAAGTTCGAGAGAGCGCTTTCAAGGATCTTTCCCTCGTGGGATGTTTAATCCTTTGGGTATGAGCGACGAATTCTTGTTTTGTAATAATTTCAATGATCAAACAATGCCTTTTATTTGAACAATTATTTCCCTGTAAGGTAACTTTTATTTGGCAGTGGCAATTCACAGTTTTCGTAGAATGAACAGAGATATCCCTTTAGGAAAAAATTCTTGAGTTTGATTGTCAAGTTCGATTTGGATTTCTATTAAGAATTTTTCCGAAGCACGAGGCTTCTTGCGTGTACTTGGCTATGATTCAGGAGATTCCTCAACAAGAGCGTTGACAGCTTAGGCCAAAACCCAAAACATCTGGTTTGGAGATAGAGGCAAATCTAGACTTTCAAGACTAAAATTTCTACTCTCAATGCTCCAAGATCAACAAACAACGTATGTATCTTCAATTCAACTATCGAGGATTAGTTTAAACGTTATTTCCGACTGATTCGAGCCAAATTCTTAGTGCTAGTTGTGATCAAATCTGTTACCTTTTTTCTGGGACACCCGGTAATTCTGATGTGTGCGTAGAACCTTTGACACAAATCTTTAATGATTGCATTGAACAATCGTCTTTTCCCAATGAACTCAAGTGCGCGGATGTCACATCTCTTCCAAAGAATGGACCAAGTAATACAAGGACTAACTTTAGGCCAATTAGCGTTCTGCCTACGGTCTCAAAGCTATTTGAAAGAATAATGGATAAACAAATTGTTGCTTATATTACATCCTTTTTATCGTCACTTCTCTGTGGTTTTCGAAAAGGTTATAGTGCCCAGCATGCGCTTGTAAGGCTTTCAGAAAAATTCAAGATTAGTCTTGATGAAGGTGGTAAGGCAGGTGCTGTAATGATGGATCTCTCCAAGGCATTTGATTGTATCAGACATGATCTATTGATTGCAAAATTGCATGCCTACGGTTTCTCTCACGAAGCATTAACACTGATTAATGATTACCTCACAAATAGACAACAAAGAGTCAAAGTAAATAGGTCATTCAGTTCTTGGAAAAACGTTACACGTGGTGTTCCCCAGGGGTCAGTTTTAGGACCTCTATTATTTAACATCTATATCAATGATCTTTTACTGTTTATTCAAAATGTAGATGTATGCAACTATGCAGATGATACCACAATCTATACTTGCGATAAGAACCTGAGGAATATAACTCATAGGCTTGAACATGATTGTAGTGTAGCTTTGAAATGGTTTTCCGACAACTTCATGAAATTAAATGCAGATAAATGCCATCTTTTGGTTCTTGGGCAGAGTAGCGATGATCCAGTTACTGTTAGAATTGGAAATTCCGAAGTTGTAAATAGCTCTCAAGAGAAGCTACTCGGCGTTCAAATTGATAACAAACTTTCCTTTGACAATCATGTCTCGAAATTGTGCCAAAAGGCTAGCAATAAACTTTACGCACTTGCTCACATATCGCCATATATGGATCAGAGCAAACTAAGAACCCTCATGAGAGCTTTTATCACTAGTCAATTTCAATGTTGCCCTTTAATCTGGATGTTTCATAGCAGGCAGCTCAACAAAAAGATTAACAAAATACAGGAAAGGGCTCTGAGAATTACTTATAAGGATACCGAATCTACTTATAGTGAACTATTAGAGAAGGACTGTGCCGTTACTATTCACACAAAGAACTTGCAATTACTTATGACAGAGATGTATAAAACTAAAAACGGGCTTAACCCTTTATTTATGCAGGAAATCTTCTGTGAAAATGCAATTCACTACAATTTACGTAATAATAACGAATTTGTACAACCCAGAGTGAAATCTGTTAACAACGGGACAGAAAGCGTCCGATTTAAAGGTCCGCAGTTGTGGCAAATGTTACCACCAACGATACGAAATTCGGATTCGCTTTGTCAGTTTAAAACAAAGATCAAAAATTGGTACGGGGAAAATTGTCCATGCAGATTATGCCGAACTTTTATTCCGAATTTGGGCTTTTTATGATAAAACAATTTTAGATTTCTGCTTTTATACTATATATTTTTGATGGCATGTAAATATTTTATCCACGTTTTTATTGAGTATTATTTGTATTTTAAAGGATTATTTTGTATTTTAATTTTTAGAGTTGGAATTAATTAGCTATATACTGTAGCTATCTTTTACTATCCAACAATAAATAAATGAATAAAAAAAAATAAAAAAAAAATGGAAAGGAAATTTGATCAATATGGTCCTTCATTCAGCATCCTCAAAACGGCTCCGTAGCAGGAATGCTGATAGCTCTAGAGCGAAATGAGCTATTCCACAGAAATAAATTATGCCACAATAATTACCCTTTTCACTACTCTAAACAGGAATATATTTTGTAGGATGTTGCAGAGAAAACTGCATCGTATATCACTTACTTTCATTGCATTTTTTGAAGTCATGGACGTGCTGGATTGCAGCCACCACACCCAGTCATAAATTTGCAAATTCGCCAAAAATGAGGATCTGCCGGTATCAAGCAAGTTTGACAAGACCACAAGACAGCAAGTCAATATTACCATGTGAATTTCTCTAAATAGAACAATATGAGTTTGCATTTTTCACTAATTAGTACATTGTCAAATGAGGTGACTGTGTGACGTTTCGGGCTCTTTGAACTCTCCGGACAAGAAGACGGTTCAGGAAGATTCGTCTGCAGCAGGGAAGGTTGCTTTGATCAAATTTTTTGCCACAGTTTAGCCACTGTTGTAAAAACCTTCGTAAAAGAGCCTGCGATCTCTGCAACAGGCTGAAAAATCTCTTATACATCTATGGAATGGTTCTTACCTTGAAGGTTCTCAATTGGTCAAAGATCAGCGTGGAGGCTCTTAGTGTCCACTTGCAGTTTCTCTTTTGTTGGTTTTTACTGCCCCAGCGATGAAACTACGAGAGAGAAATAATCTACGAATAATCTTCAATGATTTCTTTAGGTTGCCTTCTCGTGTTTTTGCAAGAACACATTTCCTGCATTTCATGTTTGGTTCTTTTTCGATTCAGTCTTCATTCAGTTTCATATCATTAAAGGAGAAGGTCTTTATTGCTATTTCTTCGCTTGAGATGCAAAGACACGCGATTGATATGATGTGAATCAGGGAGATATAGACCTATATTCTATATTCTATATCTCCCTGATGTGAATGATATGATACGATGCGATTGATATGATGTGAATGGTACTTACCATACTAAATGGCACAATTTCCCCTTCCTTTGCCAGACGAAAAACAGCTTGCTTTTGCCTTTGATTTGGTATTTATCATGTCTTCATACTTTAATCCTACCCCAAATCCCACAGTAATTCAGCTTGCATAAGCCCGAGCTGCATCATCAAAGAACTGCGCTGTTGCTCTTAAGATTGAAAAATATGCGGCCGATTTATTTGAAACTGTTCATAACTGAAAGAATTCGAAATTTGAATCTTAAATTCTTCTTAATTCCCTCCAAGAAACTCTTCATAATTACAAGGTAGCTCCTTAAATAGGACTCTTCTGATCTCGAAGTTGGTAGATCTCACTTTGAAAGATTAAATGATAGAAAAACGTCACCAACCTGCACTGAATATGTACGTCTTCCAACTCTTGTTTTTTCAAGTTTTTTGCGTGCCTTCACTCCAGAAGAGAGTGCCCTTGAGTGAACGTTCAAGTCTCTCGATCTCCTTTTCTTGTTTACAGTTCTCCAACAGCGTGACAAGCAAAGTCCAAGAATTTGAACAGTCGGAATTTTCTAGTCCTCTCTATGAGTTGATTGAGTCCTCCGTGTTGTCATCCCAGCTATAACAACTTTTCTTTTCACTAACTGTTATGTAAGAATTCTTTTCAGGAGCTATTAAAATCTTTCTAATAATAGACTGAACATGAAATGGATAATCTGGCATTGATGTATATTTGGAGAATGCAGAATGCTGCCAAATGTCAAGTACGGAGGGAAGCAAGGATGTGGTGAAATATGTTGCAAAAATTTCATTCATTTCATTTCATTTTAGATTATTTATCCACGGTTACCCCATCAATCTAAGGAGACTGTTTTTCAGGGGGCCGTGTTTAAAATCTAAAAAAGAAAAGCATTCATCGTTTAAAAACCCTATCCTGATTACAATGATAAATAAATAAATAAATGAATAAATAAGTAAAAAGAAGCAACAAAATAAATCATTTTTTACAGCATCTTTAAATGCTGTGAAAGAGGATGCCTGCTTAACTTCCAAATCTAAGTGGTTCCAGACTCCAGCACCACGATATCATACGCAATCAGAAGCATATAATATACACTCACCGAATGTGCAGGTATACGTGTTGTTTTTTGTGTCAAATCTTCTGTCAGCGCCTTCTTAACTGATTGCGCATGGTGCTTCGCAGTGTTTTGCTTTATCAAAATCCAACAACCAAAGGTATGTTTCATTTACCATTGATAGTTGGAAGTATCAATTATTAGACCAGGCCCATTTGCACTATCAGTGGTTGGAAGTGGCAGTGAAATTCCACAAGAAACTCCAGTTACTACGACCATGATAACTGATTTTGTCATCCCCGAGGAGAAGATACTTAATATAATACGATCACTTAATCCTAATAAAGCACATGGCTGGGATGAAATATCTGTGAGGATGATAAAGTTGAGCGATGATGCATTGGTTCTTCCACTGAAAACAATTTTCATAAATTGTTTGCGGCGTGGTTTATTTCCTGAAATATGGAAACATGCAAATGTGGTGCCGGTTCATAAGAAAAATGAAAAAAAATGTGAAGGGGAATTACCGTCCCATTTCTCTGCTACCAATCTTTGGGAAAATACTTGAAAAACTCATATTCGATTCTCTTTACTCACATCTTGAATCACATGATCTTCTCAACCCGAATCAATCAGGTTTTCGCCCAGGAGACTCAACAATCAACCAATTACTCTCGATAACGCATACTATTTTCAAAGCTTTTGACTGTAATCCTCCTCTTGATGTTCGCTCGGTGTACCTTGACATTTCGAAAGCATTTGATAGGGTGTGGCACGAAGGTCTAATTTACAAGTTAAAACGATGTGGTGTCTCAGGGCAACTTCTTTTTTTGATTCAAAGTTTTCTCAATGATCGGAAGCAGAGGACAGTACTGAATGGACAAAGTTCTAACTGGGGAGATATTTCGGCAGGTGTGCCCCAGGGTTCTATTCTAGGACCCTTGTTTTTCCTTGTGTATATAAATGATCTATCTGTAGGCTTGAAGTGCAATGTTAAGCTATTTGCCGATGATACATCACTATTCACAGTGGTTGAAGATTCAAATACAGCTGCCAGTGATATGAACCATGACTTGGACTTGATAAGTCAATGGGCTCACGCTTGGAGAATGACCTTTAATCCTGATCCACAAAAACAAGCTGTTGAATTGACATTTTCAAGGAAGAAAATTGAAACTGATCATCCAATGATCCTTTTTAACGACATACCTGTGAAAAAAGTAAGTGAACATAAACATTTAGGAATTATCCTAGACTCTAAGCTTTCTTTCTCTGTTCATATCAAATCTGCTATTTCTAAAACAAGAAAGGGCATTGGTTTGCTGAAATATCTCTCCAGTTATCTGCCAAGGCATACCCTGAATGAGTTGTATAAACTCTGTGTTCGACCCCACCTGGACTATGGTGATGTTATTTATCACATTCCTGCTAAATTGTGTAATTTCAGTCAAAATATCATTCTACCAAACTTAATGGAAAAAATTGAGTCTGTTCAGTATTCTGCTGCTTTGGCTGTTACCGGCACATGGAGAGGAACATCTCGGGAGAAGTTGTACACAGAGCTTGGTTGGGAGTCCCTGAGTTCCAGAAGATGGAGTAGACGTCTTACCTTGTTTTACAAGTTTGTAAACAATCTTAGTCCTGAGTATACAGTAGATCCAATTCCCCCTCTTCACCAGTCGCAGTACTGCCTTCGCAACCAGGATGTCATTGGGCGTTTGAATGCAAGGACAGAAAAATTCAAGTCGACTTTCTATCCAAATTGTTTATCCGAATGGAATAAGCTTGAGCCTGAACTGAGAGGTGCACCTTCTATTGCTGTTTTTAAGAAGAAACTCTTGTCAATAATCCGTCCTCCTGCAAAATCTGTTTATGGAATTCACGATCCTAAAGGATTGTCCCATCTTACTCAACTTAGGGTTGGTCTTAGCAAGTTAAATTTCCACAAATTCAAGCATAATTTTAGAGATACCATAAACCCGATGTGCCCAACAAGCGATGGTACTGAGGATACGGAGCACTTTTTGTTGTTCTGCCCCTCTTTTGATGCTCAACGACAAGATCTTCTCGCTGGAATGGTTGAATTATTACGACCATTTGTGCAAATCACCGATCTCTCAAATGACGCTTTGACACAGCTTTTATTATATGGTGATCAAGACCTTTCTTATGACCTGAATAAAAATATACTCGAATTGACCTTACGTTTCATTCGCGAAACTGGTCGCTTTGACTAAAATCATTCAACCCTCAGCTATGCACAAAGCAACCACCACGTCGTTAACGTAAACGTCCTTTTACTTTGTAAATTCTGTTTCACATCAGATGTCAGGAATTTGAAATTACTTCAAAGAACGTAAACTTATCGCAACCCTGACCTTACATCTGATGTGGAACCGAATCTAGTTTAGTAGATATTAAATTGTCCGTAGTGTTTGTTGTATTTAGGTTAGCATTGCGTGTCTTTTCATATTGGCCATGGGGTAGTCATTGTCGTTCGCTCCCCATGGTATCGTCCCCGTAGTATTGTATAGTAATTAGATCCGTATAGTAGAATGTAAGATTTTTTGTATTACTTTTAATGAATAAAAAAAAAAGTGGTTGGAACACGCAATAAACTTGTTGGTTGGAAGTAAAGTATCTTAGCCGCGACGTAAATATCCAACATGGCGCTCAAATGTGATTGTGTTTCTCTGTCCTTCCTTACCAGATTTAAAACGAATAGAAAGAGGAAGTTAGAAGATTAAGTTTTTCCTTAGTATTTCATACATTGCTTACCTATCTCCCCTTAGATCTCTTTGATCTGTGAAGTGTTTCGTGCAAAGTTACAAAGAAAAAACACGATAAAGTTTAATGCAGGATACTTCCAACCATTGACCGTGAGGATTTGCCGCAGCTGATGCTTCATCTTCTCATCGTCAAAGGTAAGTGAAAGAAGTTGAGGCCTAAATAAGATGCTTCCAACTACGATAGGCAAAAATGAAAATTGTTAAGGACTCTCCCGCCCGAAGCACATTTAGGTTTCCTGGCTGATTTATCCCAGTACGAAGTGTAAAAAGATAACACCATTTTAAACCGATATTTTCTCCTGTTAAAACATTATCCCATTGGAATTTTGACCAGCCATAAATTTTTTCCCCTTCAGAATAAGCCAAACACTTCGAATTTGTCGTCTCGTAATGTCAAACAACATTGATATCAATTCTATTTTTGATTCTGGCAAACTGACAAAGAAATTACGAATATCTTCCTGCCAAACCTGTTTAAGATCTCGGTTGGAAAGAAAACCATTTGCTTGTTTTAAGACCAATGGGTATGGGGGTATTCCTGGCGCCATTTTGAATCAATCGTCCCAATACTTTTGCACCACAAGAGTAGTGAAGAAATTTAAATTTCCAATTTTCTCTTCCTATTTGTTTTAAATTTGGCATGGAGAATTGGAAAAAATGCAAGCACATTTGAGCGCCATATTAGACAAGCTTACAGCTGGGCCACGTTTACGTCGCAGCTAAGATAGATACTGCCAACCAACAAGTTTATTGCGGGATACTGGGCCTGGCCTAATAATTGATACTTCCAACTATCAAAGGTAAATGAAACAAAAAGATACTTCCAACCATGTACGGGAAAAAATTCGCCCCCGCACATACCCGTACCCTCAACATGTTATGTTAACCCCCCCCCCCATGGATTGAGTACCCTGGGTACCAGAGCCTCCAGTACCAGAGCCTCCAGGGCAGGGATTGAGCTAATGATGGCCGAGAAAACTTTTTACCACGATGCACTGCATTTTTTATGGAATTGCTACAAAATCGTTAAAAATTCACAGTTCCAGCGTAGATGCGTGTAAGAGACAAAATAGAAAAATCAGTGGTCAAAGGTAAATCCTCAATCTTTATGGACTCCTATAGACAGATCCGTAATAAGGGGCGACAAACATATCGATTTTCTCCCTAACAACGTCGTTTGGACGTTTTCGTTTAGACCCCCCCTACCCCCCCACAAAACGTCCATGACCTAAATATCGATATAAGCGAAATTTGTGCATGTCATAGGCCTGGATTTTGCAGTGCTTAGTGTGGAGACTGACCCTGCGCTCATATCAAATTTCATTGCTAAGAACAATTCTAACAACAGCAAAATAAACTGCAAAAAGTGAGAAATACACTTACTCGCAAACAATTCTGTACTTTAAATTTCTGCATATCAATGAATAACAGCATCCTAAAGAATTTTCATCCAAGTGATGAAGAGATGAAGGCTTGAACCAACGAATCCTCTAACGAACATACTGAACCTAATTTGAGGGATGTTCCCTGCATACTATTGACGGGAAGGCCTTTTTACATAATTGTGAAAGTCATAATTGTCGACGTTGCCGTACCTTAGCCACCAGGATAAGGATTCAGCTGATATCGTACCATTGCTGAGTTCAATTACAAGTTGATAATAATAATAATAATAATCAATTTATTTTAAGTTGGTTACAATTCTAGTTCTACATTAATCTAATGTGAACTAATTTACACCAACTATTTACAATTTTACACAAAAGAAACCTATAATACAATACAATAAAATGTCTGTAATCATTATCTACAAATTTTGCACTTGCATTTGTCTCTACTCCAAATTTTTATGTTTCTTTTGAATATAGCAGCTGATGAAGTGCTCTTTATTAAATCAGGCATGCTGTTCCACAAGAGGCTGCCTCGAAACGTTATGGGATCAATGCCAAACATAATGCTTTTCGCTGCAGGAATTTGCAATAAATCTTTCGTCCTGAGGTCATACTTGGTGTCCTTTCTGACAAAACACTCCTGCATAAATGACGGATTAGTACAATTGAGTGTTTTGTATATCTCAATAATAAGTACACGAAGGTTTTGGATGTGGATAGTTGTTTCATTGTTCTTTGCAAGTAAAACCTCAAATGTGGATTCATGATCGTCAAGTAGGACCCTGAGAGCTCTTTTGTGTACTCTATCTATGTTTTCATTCGCTGTTTTTCCGCAGAAAAGCCATATCAAGGAGCAGTACTTGAACGTTGATGCAACGAATGATTGGTACAATAATTTTGCTTTTTGGAGATCTAGATATCTAGCAACCCTAGCAAATGCACTTACTTTTCAATTAGTTTTCACACACAGAGCTTTGGCGTGGCTTTTAAAGTTCAATTTTGAGTCAATTGTGACACCAAGTAGTTTTACCTCTTTGAAGGTGGTTATCGCTTCTCCATTAATTTCCAAAACCAAATTTTGGTACTTTTTAAGACCTAGAAACATTACCTGAAATTTTGTTGGATTTGCCACCATAAAATTTGAATCAAACCATTTTAGTATATTATAAAGATCAATTTCTAATTTGGCAATCATTGATTCAACATCATGAGATAACGCATAAATTGTATTGTCATCAGCAGAGTTACAGATCTCAGAGGCCTCTATTGCAGAGAAAATGTCATTGATGAAAACATTAAAAAGCAAAGGGCCTAATACAGATCCTTGCGGGACACCTGATTTAACATCGAGCCAGCTGCTGTATGTTGATTTTATCTTTACACGCTGTTTTCTTGATGTTAAGTAACTATTTATCATTTGGAGGCTAGATAGGCCAAAGCCATAGGCATGAAGTTTTGCCACGAGGAGATCATAAGGGAGACAGTCGTATGCCTTTGACAAGTCTGTTAGTACCATTCCTACAACGCCTTTGTCGTCTAGGCATTTTTTGCATCTTTCCACCAGCCTTAAGAGGTTGATTTCGTATCATTGTTGAGTTGAATTTAAAAAGATCTTTATGTTATGGTCTGAGTGTCTTTTTTGTAGGCCAACTTTTAAAATGAAAGAGTTTAAGATCCGAGCATATTAGAAAGCTTATTTTGACAATGACAGACAGTCAACAAAGACAACGTTCAGATTTTACAGGTTGTGATTTTTTTATCAGACCTTTTTTCGATATAACGTCTCAATTTGAAAACGTCTTGAGCGAAACCCCTCCCCCCCAAAACGTCCAAACGACGTTGTTGGGGAAAAAATCGATATGTTTGCGGCCCCTAAGGTCAAGGCCCTTAATGTTCAGTTGAAGAAGCAGCATTATGCCAATAGGATTTCTGCATGTAAAGGTAATATGAAAGAATCTTGGAAAACAATTAATGAACTTCTCAACAAGGGATCAAAGTCAAGTAGCATTGATTGTCTCAAAGAATCTGGTACTGAAACTCGCAATAAAAGGATGTTTCCAATGCAATGAACAATTTCTTTTGCACTATAGGTAGGGATCTTGCAGATAAAATACAACCTGCCATCAACCCCCTTCTATCAGGGGAATATGAAGTTAGCAAAGATAAAGCCAAGTTTCACTTCAAGACAATCGAGCTAAAAGATATCAGGGATGCATTTTCCAAGGTTAAAACAGCAAAGAGCTTTGGGATTTACAATATCTCTTGCTACTTTATGAAGCTTGCACTGCCATATATTGAAACTTCCCTAGCTTTCTTGTTTAACCCTATTTCACATGGGGGGGGGGGTTTTTGGCCCCCCCAACCAGACTTTTCTACACTGCGCCGAAACGACACAAGATATGATGTCCAAACCTTGGTGACTTTTACTTAAATTTAATCGGCAATCACACCATATTTGGAGAGTAGTTGACAAAAAACAGCTTTGAACATCCATAATTTCTTTGTTTCTGGTCCGAATTACTTGAAACATGTATCATTCGATTGCTCTTGATGAGAGCTTTCACTTGATATATAATTTTTGCTAATTTGCTGACATCAGCAAAATTTAATATCTATGACGTCATTTATATTTATGACGTCATTTTTCGAATAAATTAATGTATTAATTAAGATTTTTGTTGCAATTTAGCTTAATCGTGCTTGTTTCGTGCATATTAAGCCGATCTATGTCAGAAATAGCAAGAAAACTACGGAAAGCTGCAGTGACAATAAGTAGAAAGGAATAAAGAGCTAATTAAGCGCTAATTGGTCTATAAATAGCAGGGAGATATAGAGATATAGAGAAAAATTCTATATCTCCCTGATAAATAGATACTTCAGATTGCTTCAAAGTACATATTTTATTTGTACAATGTATTTCCTATCATTTAAGACTATTCTCATTAAAATCGGTTGAGCATTCAATTAAATAGAATTTTTCTTGCGAAGCAGCTCCAAAATGGCCAGTTTTTCCTTTGTTTTCTGGTTGCCTAGCAACAAATCACGTATTGTCCAAAGAACAATGGAGGAAAGTTTCATTGTTCTATCTTTTGTAGTTTCAGAGAAAAAGAGGGGGGGGGTGAAAAACGAACCCCCCATGCCAAAATATCGAACAATACCCCATGTGAAATAGGGTTAACACATCCATTGAAACAAGCCAGTTCCAAGATTCTTGGAAAGTAGCAAGAGTTACTCCGATTTTCAAAAATGGAGATAGGGCGGTAAAATCTAATTATCGCCCTCGCCCCATATCAGTCTTGCCTGTCCAAAGCTCTTTGAAAAACTTGTTAAGAAAACGGTCTCTTACATCTGACCAATCAGGTTTCTTGCGCCTGCATTCTACACTAACATGTTTGCTTAAAATGAGCGATGACTGGTACAACGGGCTTGATCTCGGTAAGCTCGTAGGATTAGTATTTATTGACCTGAAAAAGGCATTTGATACTGTTGACCATGATATTCTCTGTAAAAAGCTCGAATTTTATGGCGCTCAACAGCGAGAGCTGTCTTGGTTTAGGTCTCACCTATCGAGCCGCAAACAGTTTTGTGGGGTTAATGGCGTTGATTCAGATGTCGGGGAAATAGAAGTGGGAGTCCCACAGGGTTCATGCCTTGGCCCGCTTCTCTTCCTCGTCTATACCAATGATCTTCCTCAGGCTGTTCAAGGTTCATCTGTGACAATGTATGCTGATGATACCAGTCTTTGTCATCAGTCTCACTATTCTCACCGGAAGTGTCCAGCGAAAAGCGGAAGATAACGCAAATCCTGACATTGAAGCGCAACCTGGGAGTCCCGGGCATCATATGACTCCGTCCCATGGGAAGTTACCTCATTTAAGGGCAGCAGAGACTCTTTCGCACGTTTTCCAATCAACTTATTGGTGGGAAGGATCAAAATTGACCCGCCCTCCTCCCTCAGCGCCGTTCTCTCGTTGCCCCCTCTCGCCTTTTTTTCACTCATCTAACGTATCCCCGATATAATCATGTTTCTTTATAACATATGGGAACTTTAACCCACGTTCGCCCCTGCCTCCTTTATCCACCCTGCGTCTACGATGAGTTGAAAAAAAGGTTCGTTGCTGCTCCACCTTTCAAACCGCGACCTTCTCGCACTCGCATATCTAAGTTATCAGAAAGGTGCAGCAGCACTTCCGGTGAGAATAAGGTACGATTTGACTCAGCTGAATGAGGCTATAAATAGCGATCTCACGAAACTTGAGACTTGGCTGCATCTGCAAGGCAATGAGCTTTCGTTGAATGTGGCAAAAACTCATGCAATGCTCCTATCCACCAAGCAGAAACACAACTCTCTCAAAAGTCGAAGTGAAGCTTTGGAAGTGAAACTACGTGACAACGAGCTCGAAGTAGTTCAAAAGACAAAGTACCTTGGAATGCAAATCGATTGCTCTTTAGATTGGAAAGAGCAAATTAAGGCAGTTTCTACCAAAATTCTCCAGGGCGATCGGCTTTTTGAGATATGCAAAGTCCTTTCTGCCTATGGCAACTTTGAAAACTCTCTACACCAGGGGTGGTACCAGAAATTTTCCGACAGAGGGGCTGGAGCTTCCGACAGGGGGGCTAAAATGACTGAAAACTTGTGTTTCCGTGCGCTATTTTGCCAGATTTCCTCCGACGAGAACCAAAATTTCCTCCGGTGGGGAGGGCTAGATGCCTCCGACGGGGGGGGGGGCTGTAGCCCCCTAGCCCTCCCCTGGCGCCACCCCTGCTCTACACAGGTATTGTTGAGCCCCACTTTCGATATTATTGTTCTGTCTGGGGTTGTGCTGGTTCTAAAGAAATCAACCAGCTGCAAAAGCTCCAAAATCGTGCAGCTAGAATCACTACAAATAGCAGCTTTGATACCACAAGCAGACCACTTATTGTGGAGTTGGGCTGGATCTAAGACGATGGTCTTCAAGTCGCTCAATCATTTGGCTCCGCAATACCTGTGTAACCTCTTCACCAGAAACTCAGCATGCTCCTCCCGCAACCTCCGGAACATTGAGACTGATTTAAGGTTGCCAAAGAAAAATTCAGCAGATGGGCAAAAATGCTTCTCTTTCTGGGAGCTAAACTTTGGAATAGCCTTCCTACTGAGTCTAAGACGGCATCCTCCCTGAATGGTTTTAAGAAATTGATAAAGGGTTAACTTTTTCTTTCCATTGTATATATTGTATTATTGTAAATAGGCTTTCAAATTATGGTTTTTATATTCAAGCTTTACTTTTAACAGTTTATTATAATTAGGTTTTTATCGGAGGGCCCCTTGAAAAACGGCCTCGGCCGAAGGGCAACCCTCCTTAAAAGATTCAAATATGAAATATGAAAGCATCTTGGTAAGACATTTCTCTCCGCCATCTCTAGCGTAATCGTCTATCAAGCGTATTCTATTTGCGACCAATTGTCTAATGCTCTTTGCTGAAAACTTGTGGAGTGAAGAATGTTAAATTTAGTATTGATTAATTGATTGATTGATTAATTGATTGGTTGACGTTTCAACCTCGTATTCAAGACTAGCTCCTCTTTTTTTGCACTTGAAAGCAAAATGGCTGCCGATATCGAAGCAAAAAGTTTCAAGAAAAGGAAGGGGTATTCGCACGAACAATACTTATTGGAGGCTGCAGACTTGATGCGCAATGCACAAGAGCCGGAAATTTCAGCAGAACTAATCAGGGAAGCTAATGATAGAAAATATGACGCAGAAAAGCGCCACGAGCTTCATAATTTAGGCCAATCTGCCCTCCTAATCAGGACACCGCAATCACAAAAGAGATCCAAAGGTGATAAACTAGATACTGAGCGAACGGACTTTGCGTGCAGGTTATGTGGCTTTTTGCAAAATCCTATGAAAACTCCTTTTCGAATAAAACCTAAAATTCGAAAAAGCAGAAACAAAAGCATGAAGGAGAAACTTGACACTGCTCAAAAGATGTCCAAGAAAACAGATTTTCATGAGAATAGTTCCAACAATGAAAAAAGCCTGATTTGTTTGGGCAAAGAAATTATGCATGGCAAGGAGAGAAAGCCAAGGCTTGCCAGGAAATGCCATTTTATCACCGCAAAATGTGATAATTGTAAAAACATTTTCAAAGCACCCTGTGAACCTTTGCAAAAGCCAAAAATTGAAAAGAGGGAATCAAAAATGAAATCAAAAGATAGTTCACAAGCAGCACAAAAGATTTATTCTAATTTTGATAAAAAGATTGAGTCCAAGACCCATGCTAAGGAAAAAGTTGGTTTTGAAACCCCAAAGACTTCCATCACAATCGATTTATTATCAAAATCAGCAAGAAAGAAAAACAGGATGAAGAACAGTCCTCTTGCAAGGCTTTTGGCAGATAAGAAGCCTTCTGACAAATCTCCTGGTTTGAAGTCATTTCTGTTTGATACATGACCATTTGTATACACAAACTGAACAATCAAAATTTATTTGAACCATGGTCAATTATGCACTTTTGATGTCCTGGCTTACATGATCAAATTATATTCCTACACATTGTGTTGTGTTGTTTCTCGGTCACAGAACTTAAAGGAAGAATTGATAGTATTTATTTTACTTCATTCTTCTCTTGTCACAGCAAGGATTGAATGCCACAAAGCTCTCACTATTTTGTGCATAAGGTTCTACTCATTAATACACCTCATTTCAAACTTCCACTTGAAACAAGACTGCGCAATAAAGATAGGAGGAGCTCAGGCATAAAAACATTTTGAACTTCATTTGAATGTTGGAATGGCAGCATTCAGTCCTTGTTGTGATGAGCAAAATAAAGGAAAAGCAGCATTATTAAAGGGTTTGTGCAAGGCTAAAAGCCTGCGTTGCACAGGGTAGAAAAATCTGAAAATAGCCCATTGAAATTGATGGCCCACACATGTTGTTAATAATCTATAGCTAAAGACACAATGCTGTGTTTGCACATTTTCTTTGTTCTCTTTATAGAACAGCCTATTTACCATTGCACAAGGTTTTTTGCCCAATGCCATGGTAGGAAAACAACAACAGTGAGTAGGAATCTTCATCATGATATGATATAGGCTACATCAACGATGCATTATTGCCTGTCTATGAACTTCTTAGATAACCGATTTTATCTCAATTTAAAAACAAAAAAACACAGCACACATTGGGGCTAAAGTATTCAACTCTATAAACTGGCCCCCCACTAAGCACAGAGTACAGGGTGTCTCAAAAAAGTTGTTCAACGTTTGATTAAATACTAAAAAATAACGATACGCTGAATGGACCTTTGGTCAAGTCACCCTTGTCCTGAGATTTTAAATTAATTTTTGGCACAAGAATCTTGCAAATCTGATAAAAATTCATGGAGTTACAAGCTTTTGAAGTTCAAGTTTGTGCAAAAGCTGAAACCAGAGGCATCAAAATGGCATTTTTGGTAAAAGTCCTATAGGCCGTCATTTCTGTTATTTCCCAATTGTTTCAGGGCGAACCAAGTGGGATGCAAACAGGTATTCGATAGCCTAGAACTGTCAAGCGTATGGATGCTTTGAGGAAACAGATCCAGTCTCTCACTGATTTTGTTTTGAACCACTGTTTTTGGACCTATCCAATGTTAAGGAATTTTGAGAATGATCGCAAGAAATAACTTACTTTAGAAGTCGTATTTGGTTTGCTCTGATATCAACGAGAGGTATGACATTGGAGAAGCTTCTCATACCTCCGTCTTTGAGCTTTTTGCAATACAAGTAATCTGGGGGATCTCTGGTTTCAGCTATCGCATATTTTTGATCCTCGAGAGCTCGTAGCTCAGTGAATTTTCAACCGATCTGCACGATTTTAGTCTCTAAAATTATTTCATAATCTTAGGAACAAGGTTATCTTTCCATGAGCCTGTTCATGTTGTCTTTATTTTTCAATATTTAATCAAACGTCAAACAATTTTTTTGAGACACCCTGTAGAACAAAATATCTGTGTTAATATAATGAGTTTTTCAACGGAACTACTCCAGCTTATGCTGATGAAATTTTCCATCCAGCCAAACAAAGTTGAATAACACAAGGGTCCGAAAGTTTTTTGTCCTAAGCTTTTTCGCCGAAACTTGTCGGTCCGAAAGTTTTCGATTTTAATGTAGTACAGCGGCTTGATATCAAAAGTACAATACGAGCGAATATTCTTTCAAAAGAAAGAGCCTAATAGCCACATTGCTACTATTATTAACCAATTACTGTTTGAAGGAATGATTTTTCCAGATCATGGTTGACTTCATTTTGCCAATTTTGTATTGGATTCTGTTCACAGCCTTGGGATTGGGAAGCACAGCTTTATGAAAAGTTGAGGGCCAATCTTTTGTAATTTTAGTTTCAAAATATTACAAAATTACCAAAATTTTGCAAGGGCGCCGGAGGCACGGGGGCAGCGGGGGCAGCACGGGGGCAGCTAGTGCCCTTTTAAAAAAATTATCGCATGGCCTGCATCTGAAACTTTTGACCTATTGCTTCTCCAAATTGCCCTCCACTTCCGTCAAAAGATGGTCTCCGAGATTCTTTCAAAGAGTAATAGAAAGTAGTTTAGTACAGGTATGGTAAAAAAAATTTTGAGAAATGCTCATAAATGACTGAGAGAGGCATTTTGAGCCAAGGTAGAGGCTGCCATTTTCAAAAATATTCGTGGACAAACTTCTCCAGGCATTTCTTGTTGGAAGCAAGCAACACTGGACTGTAAGAAGCAGTCTAAAAGACAGTGTAGAAGATGTTCACGCAAACAGCTATGATTGATAGACAGTTATTATATAGCTGTCTCAAAAAAATTGTTCGACTTTTGATTAAATACTAAAAAATAACGATACACTGAATGGACACTTAGTCGAGTGACCCTTTTTCTGAGATTTTGAATTAATTTTTGACACAAGAATCTTGCAAATTTGCTAAAGGCTCTTGAAGTTACAAGCCTTTGAAGTTCAAGTTTGTGCGAAAACTGAGACCAGAGGCCTCAAAATGGAATTTTTGGTAAAAATCTCATAGACCATCGTTTCTGCTACTTGTCAATTGTTAAATGGCGAACCAAGTGGGATTTGAACAGATCTTTGATAATCTAACTTTAAGCATATGGATGCTATGAGGAAACAGATCCCAAACGGATTCAATCTCTCGTTGATTATGTTTGGAATCACTGTTTTTTGGACATAAGCAATGTTAAGCAAATTTGGACAATGATTGCAGGAATTAAATTATTTTTTGGAAGTCCTATTTGGTTTGCTCTGATATCAACAAGAGGAATGACATTATGGCCACAGGGTAGTCATTGTCCTTTGCTCCTTGTGGTCCTGTCCCTGTAGTGGTTGTATAGTTTGTATAGTAATTAGGAAGTATAGTAGGATGTAGGTGTAACATGTATTGTAAAATTTTAGATGAATATAAAAAAACATTAGACAAGCTTCTTTTTACCTCGGTCTTAGAGATTTTTTGCATGACAAGCAATCTGCTGGTCTCTGGTTTCAGCTACAATGCCTGCCAAAAGTCTTGGAACACCTCTGCTAATTTTGCCTTGTTTTGCGATTTCCCCCTCTCCCCCTTACAACAATGTTGTTTTGTGGTCAAAAAGTCGGGATGATAGGACGATCCGCGACTCTGCTGGACTGGAATGCTGGGACAATAAATGGCGAAATCAACATTGTTTCGGGGGCCTGATAGCTATGGTTAGAAATGCGGATTATGAGGAAATGGCCTAAGTGTTCCTAGGACTTTTGGCAGGCATTGTATCTTATATTTTTTGATCTTTG
Organism: Aurelia sp. 3 sensu Dawson et al. (2005); assembly: GCA_964020215.1. Lineage (NCBI taxonomy): Eukaryota > Metazoa > Cnidaria > Scyphozoa > Semaeostomeae > Ulmaridae > Aurelia > Aurelia sp. 3 sensu Dawson et al. (2005). The sequence goes on from OZ026584.1 coordinate 6,976,385, forward strand.
AAAGCTCGCAACTAAGAGAATTTTCAACCGATTTGCAAGATTCTGGTCTCTAAAATTATTTCATAATCTTAGGGATATGGTTATCTTCCCATGAGTCTGTTCATTTTATCGTTATTTTTCAATATTTACTCAAAAGTCGAACAATTTTTTTGAGACACCCTGTAGAAGTATCAAATTATCCAGTTTTTGTTTTGGTGAAAAAGGGATGAAGATAGACATTCTAAGCCAAAGAAAATGAGGTTGACGTGGAAGTTTTCTTGATACGCTAATTTATAAAGATGGTGCTACCAACGGTCAAAAATTCTATTTTAGTGTAGGGGTAAATATTGGATCGCGAGCAGTGCTCTAAGACAAAGTAGAGGCCGTGCTCTCGAAAATTTTCCTGGAGGCATGCCCCAAGACCCCCTCCCCTTGCCACACCGCCAGTATATTGCCATGGCCACGCCACTGCTTTCCTCTTCAATTTATGTTCTTGTACACCAAAATCTTAAGTTCACTATGGTACTCTTCTGCACTAAAATCTTAAGTTCACTATGGTACTCTTCTGCACTTTTCACTGCTACTTGTAGCCTGTGCCAAGTAACATTTCTAAGAAGAGTGTTTCGTTTGTCCAGCTTCTATTTTGCAGTGCCCTGTTTTGATGAGCTGCCCCCGCCGCTCCGTCTTCCTTCCGGCGCCTCTGAAATTTTGCAATGGTACTTGCCATCAATTTAGGAAGCTTTCAACAACTCTAGCGAATAAATTACACCATCATTTGAGGGAGTCGTTTTAAAATTGCAAGCATGTGTCCCATGAAGTCGATAAACGTGTTTATTTAGCAAGAACAGTCGTAGAGTTGTCACTTCTGATTTTTCTCTCCATGAACAGGAAACCGGCCAGAGTCAGGGTCGTCGAGGGAAAGCCCAGTCCCCAGGTTTTTGGGAACTTTTAAAAAAAATACCAACGCCTTCCTATACACTGATTTTCAAAACATAACTTTTAAGTGGAAATGCCTTCCTTTCTCAACAATCTAGACAAATTTGAAACAGAAAGGGGTCCAAAGTTAACGTCTGCAGAGTAATAGATTTTTCAGCAGATTCTGCAAAGAGAAACTAGGAAAGATGCTTTCCAAAATCTTGAAGTTACCCTCTTGGAGGGGCAAATCCGGCACATTCCCAGTACTCGAAGAATATTAAGTTCTTCCTGCGTGGTAGCGACTGCGTTGGTTGTACGGTTTAGTTTTCGTTACCGGTGCAAATGTTTACACAGTTGATGACATAAATCATGACTTCTTCGCTGTCTTCGTGCAGGTAGTTCTTGTCCATAAGAAGGCAATGATTTCTCAATGACAGTCATTTTATGCTGCAAGTATTTCAGAACTATTTGATTTACCACAGAGCAAAATTAGTAATTTGGAAACGGATCAAGACCAGGGACGAATGGCTTTTCACTCCCAAGAAATTTCTTTCGCAAAAATCATTTTATTTTCTAGAAAAATCCGTAAAAATCCTTTTGTTTAAAAAAAATCTCGTATGTTTTTTGAAGTGATGGCAGACGATGGACGCTCTTCCGCGAACTGCACCAATCAAAATTGCAGGAAACTGCAACGATACAAGTTTAGTTAGTCGGGGTGGTGGATTTTCTGCAAGCAGAGCAAGCTTCTTCTTGAGCAGAAACATTTGCTTTGCGCCCCCTTTTAGGCATGAAATCCACCTGAGGTACCTCAGATAGAATGTTGGAAGAAACATGTTATACGGAAGCATCAATTAGTAGAAAGACTTACTTCTTTTTGTAAAATGTAGTCATAAAGATCCCGAAATTACACTTCTGCACCGTTCTGTAAGTCGCTCCCCCCTTCAATTTTGGGTTACATCTATCAAATCCCATTTTGCCTGTGTTCTGCTCTGCAGTGTCTACTGGGAGTAAAATTGGCAGTGTTGATTGCTGGAAGACAGTAGACCTGAAATGGGCCTGAAACATCACATCACGATCCACGATGTCAAGGAGGGTAGTTTGAGTGGTTCTAGCTAAACTTTTTTCTGTGGCAGGAGCATAAGATTTTGAACATATCATTGAACAAAAGGTTGTTTCGCATATTCCAGAACATACTGATCACATACTATAGCCTAAATGTTTATCGTGAAGTATCTATCCGGTATCTGGCAGAACTGATGGGAATAACCAAAGGCTGCAGTGAAATAGTTGCTTAAATTGATAAAAAGATTGGAATTATGAAAGAATCAGTTGTGTTTTTATGTCATACATAGGAAGGAAAAGAAAAAAACTAACATTTTGAAATAGTTACATGGGTACGGGCTAGACCTATCGAAAGATTCTACAACATCGATCAAGTATCTATCTGTTCAAATGTGGTTGTGGTTGCATTTTTAAAAGTGATTTTACTCATGTTTCTTGCTCAATATTCTTCCAGTATAGACGAGAATTCTGATTCGAACTTGCCAAAAGTTCAGCAACGCGATGCTAATACCAGTTCACGCTGACACAGCTCAAAACAGGCTAGATTTCAACCAATCAAATGCATTCGATTGGTTCGATGGACCAATCAAAACCCACGATCGATTAACTAGTTCAGTTTAATATAGCTTAACTTGGCAGTGTGAATGGGGTGGGCAAAATCCCCAGGGGGGGGGGGCACTCAGCACATGCACATAAGGGAAGGTACGTCCGATCTATCTTGGTTAGAATCTTGCCAAAAGTAATATTTTTGAGTCCAAATAAACTGCAATTGTGTTCTTGATTTTTTTGGCATCAAATATTGTTAAACAGTTATCTTTGAGTTCACTAGAAGCAGTGCTCACTCACCTCTAATTGCGTTGTTTCAGAACATTTTATTTTCATCTACAGGTAGTATTGAATTTTCCCTTTAGTTGTAATTTACAGTAGAATCTTTGGTTTGATTAACTTGTTACAAGTCTCAGTTATAACCTCAGCGACCGTTGTTATGGGAAAGTCTCAGGTTTGTTCTGAAAGGGCGTACCAAAACAGAGACTTGAGGAAGTTCAAGCTCGTTTTGGCTAAAATCTTGTTCCGGCAAAGAAGATAGGTGGTTCGATATTTCATTTCAGAAAAACCGTAAAACTGCATATCTAAATCCAGCTAAATCCAGTTTCTGATCACAGCAAGAAATACCTAAATTTCCCCATAGTTTTTTCATGGAAATTTAGGGGAAAACGGACAGTTTTCTCTGGGAAATTGAATGGAAACGGAAATTTCCATTTCCCTCTTAGGAAACTGGTAGGAAAGTGTCCGTTTCCCCAAAATTTCCAACAAAAAAATGTGGGGAAATTTCACCATTTTTTGCAGTGGATACACCCTACGACCCCCACTTTGAACTTGAATCACGCACTGTGCAAAGTTAGCAAATTTGATCAAGGATTTCAGACCTAATATATAAAACTCACTGTTTCTTTGTAGTTTGAGAACGATACGACCAATTTTATCCAGCTTGCTAAATTTTTAACTGAGCTAACATGTCTGGTCTAGCCATTATGACAGCTCCACATTAAACATTGGTCTGAAAGAATCTGATGGATGGTTAGGAGGCTAACCTTAAAAGCTTTTTTTGATTCAACCAGTATTTGTTTGATTACACTTTTTGTTTTAAGAGACTGATTCATAGGAATCAAGTATACTAAGATGGAAAAAAGAAATTTTAGTACTATGTGTGAGCAGTATTAAGAAACTCTTAACAGTTAAAAATGCAAGGACATTATAGCAAATATATAATTGAACCTTTATTCTTGACTAATATTAACCAACTGTTTATATTTTGAACATAGTAGAACACTGTTATATCGTTCTTGGTTTACATCATACTTGGATAACCGTAAAAATTCTGCAGGGTTGATGGCTCCTCCTCTGATGCGAAAGGAATAAATTTGGAGTTCCTCAAGGCTTTTGTCTTGGCCCACTATTGTTCCTGATTTACATCAATGATTTGCCCTTTCCCTTGCAAAAATTCCATGTCAGCATGTATGCTGATGATACGACTATTTCGCTCTCTTCAAAAAGCATTGCTGACCTGCAAAATGACTTAAATTTAGATCTTCTGAAGCTACAGGATTGGCTGCATGCAAACAAACTTTCTTTGAACGTTGTCAAAACGCAATCGCTTATCATAGGTTCTGGTCCAAACATCTGTAAGATCGAAAGCCAGCCTGATGATCCACCATCTTTTTCCATAGGTGCTCAGAACATTCAACACTGAAATGATTACTAACACAAGATACTTAGGTGTTCAGATAGATAGTAACATAGTAACCTCAACTGGGACAAACATATAGATACTGTCAAGACCAGGGAGCTAAACACACTAATTTAGTCTAATTTTGTTAGACTAGGGCTAATCGAGCGCTTGGACTTATTAAGTATTATCTTCCAGATTCTGATGTGCTCAACAAAATGTATCGAGGAATTGTTGAGCCCCATTTGAGTTACTGTTGTTCCGTTTGGGGCTGCTGTAGTGAATAAAAAATTGACATCTTGCAAAAAATCCAAAATAGAGAGGCAAGAATAGTAACAAGTAGCCCATACGATGCCTCTGCTGCTCCGATAATTGAGAGCCCTGGTTGGTCAACTATCAGTGATCATATAAGAAAGGAGACAGCCACGCTAACTTACAAGTCTTTAAATTCTCTTGCACCAAATTATTTGAGAAAATTATTCGCAAAATGTTCGGATGAAAGAGAGCGGTTTCTGCGCTCATCAGAAACTGATCTTAAGATACCGTTCCTAAAAACGACCAGTGGCCAAAGGGCTTTTCTTATCGCGGTGCAAAACTGTGGAACAGCCTAGAAAGAGCTACCAAATTGCCCCCTCCCTGAAAACCTTCAAAGAACAGTTATAGTCGGGGATAACTTTTATTTCATTTTACCTTCTCTTTTTTATTGCCTTAGTTTTGTATGATATTGCAAATTAGGTTAGGTCAGTAATTCTTTTGTTTTGGTACGTATTTTAATCTCTTAAACAGGTCAGGTTAAAAAACATATGTAGTTATGAACCTTTTAAACCTGTATAAATATTATAAAGTGAACTGTTTATCTTGATGAAATATATGCCGTACATCAATCCGCTTCCTCGTTTCCGGCGGCGCTTGAAAAACTTTTCGTGCAAGCGAAGGTGTCTGCTGCATTCGTTCATAAAATGGGAGAGGGGGGGGGGTAAGGAAAAATGATGTTGGAGATGTGGGATGATGATCGCTTGATGACGTTCGTTTTTGTCGATTATTATTATTATTATTATGAGATGCCCACGTGACCAGAGACAATGCTCTAAGTCTGTGAATAAAATGCGGAACTTAAAAGGAGCATTTGAAAGAAACAAGGAACGGAACAAAATAGAAATGCGGAGCAGAGATGCATTTCTCCCTGAAAGCAGGCGAGAGTATCTGTGTGAAAAAAGTGACCAGCAAATACATGGCCGAAGTAGAATGTTTATATGGAAAGCAAAGTTCACTTGGGTTTAGCTCGCACTAGAATTAATAATTAGGTATTAACCGAAAGTTTACAAGGAAGTCACATCTCACTTCATGCGTCAACAGGCTTTAAAATTTCGGTTCAGGTACCAGGTTACGCGCACTGTTTTATAAGAAACTAAGAATTTGGGCCAGTACTGAGACTTTCTGAAAGTTCCTTACGAGTTTCTTAAGGGCTCCATAACAACCTTCATGTTCAGTACCTGTTCACTTCAAAACACGGTTCTTTCAAGCCTAAATGTTTTAGACATTACTCAAGTACCTTTTGAGCAATATGATACAAGACATTTGCCACATTTCGCAACCCAGCCTTGAGAAATCAACACAATTAATGAATATCAATCAAAGTATGCCATAAATTCAATAATTCCTGTTGGGATTCATGTTTTTAACACTAATAAATTCATGCTTTTATGCGTCATTTCTCCTCAAAATCCTCCAAAACTAGTCATTTAAATCACGGAACTTCCGACAAGAGAGCAAAACTTTCCGACAAATGGTCTCCTAAGGGGGCGCTCCGCCCCAGCCCCCCATCGGCTCAGATCTCGTGCCCGGCAATCTTTCAAACCTTTTCAAGAATGTTCAAGTTTTTTTCGCAGGATTTGTTGTGTTCCGTATTTCAGTCATCGTCTTGTTCCGTATTCCGCATTTCAATGCAGCCGCTTTGATGCTGTCGCGAGCGCAGATTCAGCTGTAAAGATCTCAACAGTGAAATTGTGATTGTTTCCCGTCCAGTTTGATTTCCACAACGCAGTTAGACGAAAAGCCATTTAAAGAGAGAAGAGAGAACCACTAAAGCTTCAATAAAGGGTAAGAAATAGTTACTATTTGATATCTTTGCTTCGCGACCCACGAATTTTGTGTGTTGAGGTTCGTGTAGCTTGGTAGGCCCGCTTAGGCCCTTACATACAGGTCCAGGGACAAATTTAAACCGCAAGCGTGAACCCGAAGTTGGTCAACATGTTGATGCTTGTATTATCCCATGAAATGATTATTTTCGAGGTAGGAGTAAATTTACTTTCTAATACGGAAAACGGATATCCACAAAAAATGCTAGAACATTGTGTTCATCGGATGTGATGCCATCGCATCGCAACGATGGTGTGCTAACTTACATCAAGGCCTGTAGTAGCCACCAGCGATCAATGATTCTAATTTTGTGTGATTTATTTTTCATTATCTTGATTAACCTACCAATTGATTAATATCCACAATAGATGATTTGGCAATTCATTTTATAAATCATATTTATATAGGAATAAGCAATAGGTACAAACATAAATTCAGAAATGATATAAATGCCTGGATTTCGGATAGTGGTCTGCACTGCAGAAGGGAAGAAGACAGGATTTCCTTCATCACTTTTATTATCACAGGAAGTTGGTGCAGTCAATATGTGAATCAAATGTTTATCCCATTTATCAAGCAAGGAAAAGTAACAACCCATTTCTTGGCTACCCCCCTTGAAAACGACTTTGAGCAAGGGGCAGTCAACCAAATTTTTGTCCTCTGACACCGGTCAAAGCAAATTTTCTTCAAAGTTGTTGATTGGAGGAAAAAGGATGAAAAAGAGTCAAATGAAGATGTCCAACCAGAAAGATCCACTAAGGTTGCATATAATAACTTGCATTCCAAAAACAGGAAGCAAGTTCTTCTTCACCATGCACAACAGGCTTTTGTGATGCTGTGATTGCATGATAGATGTTTTTATGTGTATCAAGAACTGACATTTTTGCCACTGTAAATTCAGGATCATGATTACAGCACATGCCTTGTGAAGCTGTTTTGGCACTGTGGTGTAATCTGCTGACTTTGCAGCCAGAACAGTCAGGTGAAGTGGGGTTGATACCCATTACACATTTTTTCTTTTATTGGAAACTTGGATAAGCCCCTGGTACCAAAAGTTTCTTTTAAAAATTTCAGTTTTTTAGTACTAAATGTTTCTTAATTTATTTTTCATCTTTTTGATGCATTTAGTTTTCTGTTGCTGCATCATATACAGTATGTTTTTCAACAAACAGCACAAGTTTTAGCAAGAAAGATTAAGAGAGTACTTTTGAGCCCAGAATGTAAAATCATCATGGATATCACTCAAAGATAGAGTCCCAAGCAATTTTCTCATGATTTTCTTGGATTTGTCTTTTGAATGTGCTAGTACTACTAGGGTTTCTTAAATTTTTAGCTGTCATAGTACTAGTTTCTTATAACCAGTTTCATGAAAGAAAAAACATGTAGGCCACCACCACTTAAGCTTCATGACAAGGGGTGGCTGACCCAATTAGTGCTTAGTTATATACTTCTGCAATCCCAGCATTTGGCACTAAAAGCAGCAACATCACCTTTCCCTTCACCAGACTGTGCAAGTGTTCTCAAGAATTTTGAAGAATTATTTACATCATGATAAAAATTCTTGGCCATGTAACAAGGCTGTAAATCTTTTCAGACACAAATTCTAAAGAAATTAAAAATATTTTCTAAGATTAATTAGGTAGAAAAACCATATAAATGTGAAACGCCAAAAATGTGGGCAAAGTTTGATGTCATTGTTTTTGTTGATATGTGTGGCAGGGCAACAAGTCTTAATTCACACCCATTGCTAACACAAAAGGTGAATTCACATTTGATGCAATTTCTGGATATGACGTGGCATGTGCAGCAAAGTTGAATTAATCTAACTTTGTCTTTATCTGATATGCATCAAGAAAGGCACTTTAGATCATGTGAGTTTAGCTTAACCCTGTCTCTTTCATTATTCAACCTTGAAGTTTAGTAATGAGCAAACTTTCTATTTCAAAATAGCAGCTTTCTTAGAAGCAGAAAACCTACTGTTGCTTTGGCTGCACACCCTAATGTGTTCCAAAGTTTTGATCCTTTGAATATGAACCTCTTTTGTCCCAAGGATGTTTTTAACAGCAGAAGGTTCAGATCTAGCTTGGAATTGCACAACTAAACTCCCTGATGCATTAATCACAGACCCTTGTAAACAGACCATGTAGATAGTCAGGCACTTCACTGTGCAAAATGCGAAATTGTTCAAGGCAAAGTATGTCTTGGGATTTGAGACTTTTTGAAAAGATATCATGGGACCTTCAAGGTGCACGTCATCTGGAAAAGATCAGTCTTCAAGCTCAGTTCAGGGATTGAATGTGTGAATATTGTCCCCATCACTGCACAAATTTTGATAATACATAACTGGCAGTGCTTTTATTTGTAAAATTCAAGGTCAAAGTAGCGAATCCCTTTAAGGATTGCTGAACACCTACGGCTTATGTTTACTAAAACTGAAGTTGATGTCAGTTAGTCATGAATTTTTAAAAACCAAAAGTCATGGAGTGATATGTGATGATCAATACTTTGAATTTGTTTTCCAGCAGGTAGCATGCATTTATTTAAAATATGATAACCCAAGTAACTTTGTATGCAGTTTTGTACTAGGAGTTATAACATGCCAGATTTAAGACCTCGATATGTCCGTTGAAACATACCAAATCACCCAATCCCTTGAATTATTGAAAAAGGATTCTGCACTACAAAATACTAATGATGTTGAGTAAAAGTGGAACTGTTGCAGATGATGTTCACAGAATATGTGATACAATATGATTGTGAATATCTATTAGTGCCTAATTACCCAATGGGGTGACTGTAAAAGACATTGATCACTCATCCCTTTACAGTGTTGAGTTCTAGCCATTAACATCCTCCTGAAAAGGAGGTGCATACAGAACATGATCCTTCTAGCCTTGTTGCAGTCATAAGTTAAGATATTTTTGATTTTGGAAGAAGACTGCTTGAATGCTCATGCTCTGTCTTAGTGCCTGTCTCAGAAAGTAATTTTTGCCTTAAAACTCCCATGAGTCCCATGTGCTGATTAAAGTTATCACCCATTAATGAGGCATCATTGATCAATTGTTGGAGCCTAAGCCACAAGATAATGGATAACTCAAAATGAAGTAAGGTTTCAGAATTTTTTGATGACATGTTTTGGTCATTGGGGTCATTCAATAATGCTGTTACATGTGCCGGTAAGCATTTTTTGCTTCAGGTCACTTTTATGCATGGTTGACATATGGTCAAAATTGTCATTCTTGTTGTTGGAATTTTTTGGAATGAGCAACCTCGATGGCCCAAAAGGCCCAAGTGAGTGAATATTAATGATATAGATAGATCCCTCAGTGACCCTGACAAAACTGATGATTAAGTTTTTGCTGTTCAAAGTTAGTCTTTGGGTCTTTTGAGTCATTCATCTAATGAGCAACCCTACTGACTCCAGCGATTACAGGGGCCAAACCGGAACCAGGCTTTCAAGAGCAATTAAAGTAATTTCAGTTGGCATAAGGATTGGTTCAGACCACTAGGCTGAGACTGTTTTTTAGTTATTCATGAGGACAGTCATGATCATGGAAATGATTCAGAGGGCAAGGATGGGGAGCAGTGTTAGTAGCAGTCATAGATGCAATGTTTTCTAACCATTAAGTTTCATTTCAATTGGAGTGTGTTTCGAAAATAGTATGAGACCTTGGGCTGAAAAAAAACAAAGTTGCATTAGTGGTGCTACCAGGAAGGTACCTAAAATGGTCAAGTTTCTCAGGAAGGAAAGAAGGGAAAAGGTAAATCAAAGGAAAAAGACGGAAGAAGAGAACAAATAGGTAAGGACTGGACAAAGAGAGAAAGGAGGAAATAAAGGATTTCAATTTCAGGAGGTTTAGATTTAATTTAGGTATCTGCTGCATTCAAAATGTGCAACAAGGCTGAACATCAATTTTATTTTTCTGTGCTTCAACTTTAGCAGATGAATATGTCAGTAGTAGTGCTAGCTAGTTATATTCAGCATTGTTCAACTTCCACTATAATTTCCAGAGGAAGGTTTAGGAGGTTCTTTGCTTGCTATTAAGATGGGGCATTTTTTCAACACTTGTGAAACCTCTTTCCATAGACAGATTCTAAATCATCACATTTTAGATCCAAGACCATTCACTGCACGTATTGGTCACGCACCTTGTATCAGAAAGAAATGTACATTTAGAAAATTCTCGCTTTTTACATGTGTCTTTACAATACGAGAGCACGTGGCTGAGTGGTTAAGGTGTCTGACTCATAAACCAAAGGTCAGAATGGCCATAGGTCCAAGTCCCGCGCTGGACAGTTTGGTCACTGTCTGTAACTCTATAGCCTGGGTCGACCAGAGCCATGTGAGGGAAATCTGGTAGCTGCCGCGGGTAGTTGCAGCGGACTGATGGTAAAACATCCATGGCCCTTGCTGGAAATAAGTCTCTCAGACTTTCGCAGGCTAGCCACGGTAAATATAAATACCTACCTAATAATATGGATATTATGCTTATCAATAAACACATTATTGAGCAAACTATTATTATTGAGCAAACTATTATTTTCCCATCAACAGGTTTGAAAATGTCCAGTCTCACATTTGGTCCAGGATGGTAAGTTTTCCAAATGACTTTTTAACTACCAGGTCTCCTAAAATGTAGTAATTTCTAGGAAGGGGACGCATCTAAATTGTATCAAATTCACTTCTGCTTAAATGAATAAACTTCAACTTAGATATTGATGCCTTGCTCATTAAAACTAAACAGATGCTAGCTGAGGGTTAGCCAATGGAAATCTGCACAGAGACAGCATAGGTTCCAAATCTTTAAATCGGTGTAAAAAGTTGGGTGTAAAATTCAATGACCTAATTCCTTAAACTGAATGAGTTGAAAGAAACTTAGCCACTTTTATAGGATTCTGCTGTTGGGCTTTTCAGAAACCTAGAATATTTGTCAAAATTACAGCTCCTGTTTCATATTTCAGCTCATTTTATGATGTGACGTCATCAAATTTCTAAATCACAAACCAGAAGAGTGAAAGAGTTTTTCTTGATACCATAATGTAGGCATCCATAAACTATGGTTGTCTTGAAAATTATTTTACCTTTCGTTGACAGGTTTATTACGATAGTTTTCAGTTTTTGGAAAATTTTCTTGAATTCTTAAAAAAAGAAGAAGAACACTGTAATTTTGAAAAATATTGGAGATTTCAGAAAAGTCAAATGGCAGATTTTCTGTAAAATAGCTCAAGTTTCATTAAAGCCATTCAGTTCAGAGAAATAAGTCATAGAATTTTACATCTACCTTTTTAAAGATTTGAAGCCTATGCTCAGAGAGACTGTTTGAATGACTTTGATGTTTTATGTATGACTCAGGAGCAATTTACAGGGTGGGCAAAAATTGTTTGAAGTTTGACTGAAGATAGAAAGATAATGATACATGGAAAGGGGCTCCATGATTAGATAACACTGTTCCTGAGGTCTTAGATTGACTTTATGCACCAAAATCTTGCAAATCCATTGAATATGCACGGAACAACAAGCTCTTGATTTCAAGTAGTATGCTTAAAAGGTGAATGAAACAAAAATAAATAAAAAATGAATACTAATGTTAAGTAGCATGTTTGGTAAAAGTGGCATGGGCTATCATTTCTTTTGTTGATGAAGCAAACAAAATGGGATCTGAAAAGATTTCCAACAACTTAACTTTCAAGCATAGGGATGCTTTTAGGAATTCTATTTAGCAAAGTATGAAATTGATTTAGTTTCTCATTGATTATGTTTTCATTCAATGCTTTTGGGTGTTTCCATTCTTAAGTAAGTTTTGACAATGGCAAAGTCCTTTTTGGTTGTTTATTGTCAATAAGGGGTGCAAGATTGGAGAACCTTTCTCTGCCTCAATTTTTTTAGTTCTTTTGCTTTGCAAGTTATCTAGGGGTCTGTGGCTTCCACTGTCTCATAAATTTGATCGTTGAAAGATTGTTGTCGAAAATTATTTTCAACATCTTATGGACAAGGTTGTCTTCCCTTAGGCCTTTTCATGTTATCATAATCTTTCAAGGTTAATCAAACAATGAGCAATTCTTTTGGGACACCCTGTTGACCTAGCTATCAAATTGAAATCTTGTTTCATTAGAGCCTGCAAAACTCAAGACTTTGTCATTGTTAATCTGCCGCAATGTCTTACTTTTAGTTATGTAAGCAACTACAAACGGTCACGTTGTGCCTGTCTTCCGTATTTGTCGCTGTCTTGCTATGGGTCTAATGACTTCAGCCCTCAAAGCATGCCATTGAATACAATCTGTTGATTGATTTATGTGATTTTTAGGTTTTTCCACCATTTTTTTCTGTATTTAATATAGCATTTTACAAAGACGAACTACTTAAGACACTGTGGCAGCTACCTTTTCATCTGATAGAGAACAAAGTGTTGCAGTATGTTGAAATATGAAAATAGTCATCATCAAACTTTGAATTGCAAGTAGGAGTTGTTTGGCCAGGTCCATAACGCAGAACTCGTAAAACCCGCAGAACTAGCGGATCTCAGCAGGAGTCGTTCTCAGCAAGGAAAGGTTTTGGTAGATGATATCCCTGTCATCTTCTATTTACTTCGAATTTTAGAGACTGATATTTACTGGGATAAAGCTTAGAAATGCCTTTTCATCTCTTGTTCAATTCTGAAACATTAGACATGGTTGATTTTTTTTAGAAACTTCTCATGGATTCCTTCAATGAAGCAGTGGCGCCGCCAGGCCTTTTTATTGGAGGGGCGAAACAGGATAGGGGTCTGGTCCAAGAAATTTTTTCTTGGACCACGCCCTCTACTTTGGCTGTAAATGCGACCAACGCCCCTTTTATGGATTGACTTTAAGATGAATGAGTCTGTTTAATAACACGAGTAAGGTACCACAATTAGAAAATGACGTCCAACCGGGGACCGAGCGTCGAACCTTTGGATCAACAGAAATTTCTGCGACCAACCTAACATGCGCCACTCGGTAATGGAACTGTCAAAGAGCTATCATGTACTCTCAGATTCAGAAATATGAAGTATATATGGTTTGTTAAAAAGAGGGCATCGGGTTCAATACAAAATTCAAAGTCCAGGACATGTTGAGGGGGTCTGGGGGCGAAGTCCCCAGGAAACTTTTTGTGGATAGCTCTTGACTTTGGCTTAGAACACTTCTACCGATCACATTTTAGCCTGTGCTGCATTGAAATTGTTGATCACTTTGCAACAGTTATTTAGATTAGCATCTCCGGCAAAATTTTTAAACATGGTATTCTTTGGCTCAGAATACATAATCCTACATGCCATCTTCACCAAGACCAAAAGGGAAACTTTTACAATTTTATAACTATTTTCAATGAATCACATCCGCAGGAAAATTTTTGCGCAAACACACTCTACTTTGTCCTAGAACGGTTCTCACAATCCAATTTCCGTGGCCTCAAAAACTATAAGTCTTGGACTATCCTATGATAGTTTATCTAGAAAAGTTTTCAAAAAGCAAACTCATGCTATGGCTTAGCACAAGTCTCCCAGCAACCTTCCAGCATTTCGCCGAAAGAGTCCTACCATGCACTACGTTATCTATAGCCAACTACCAAAATTCTTTCTCCTCGTTCGTGAAAAAGATCTTGATTTACGTCCTCCAGAAGCTATGTTGATGACATATGCAAAAGGTGGAGCGTACGTAGAACGGGGATCTGGGGGCTTCGGCGCGAGAAAAAAATTCGAGTCAATACTGTACAGATCGTTGGAAAATGCAATTAAAATGGCAAGATTGTAGAAACCTATACTCATACACATTATAATTGCCAAGATCACTGGCATTACACCCCCCCCCCCCCGCAATTTTTACACCGGAATTAGAAGAATTGGAAAAGTGGTCATGGAAAACATTGGAGGGGCGACCGCCCCCCCCCCCTTGCCCCCCTTCCCGGCGCTGCTGCAATAAAGAGAAAAACGCAACTGTAATTCTAAAATTAATTAAAATATCAAGGGGTTTCAACTACAGGATTATGTATAGCGATCTATGTGAAGTTTCTGTCAAGGCATTCAATCCAAAGAAAAGGAAGAAACATTTACACAACAATTTTCGAAGATCTGTTGGCTATGCTAAGAAGAACCAACAATGAATTTATGCAGCGATTACTCAGTCTTAAATAACCACATTCCCCCTTCCTTCTGTAGCATTGTCTATGTGTACAAATGGTAGGATTTGCAGTGAAATCATTTTTATGAAGGTCTACATTATGGTGGTAAGCAGGATCTGTCACTACTTTGGTTTACGATTTAGCGATTTGATGATATTACAGTCTTGGAAACGTCTTGGTGAAAATAGCTCCCTGCTAACCATTCAACCCAACGAATCCATTCACAAACCGCCTTTGCTCCCCTTAGACCCTGTAATACCCAAGTATTAATACCACTTCCTCCTCTAGGCTGCGTGCATTGTCAGGTGGAGACACTGCTGAGGCTCAAAGTAAGCCTGCAGGAATGAAGCGCTTCAAGCTTGCTGAGTTTCGGTATGGCAGAGAAGAGATGTTAGCGCTCTTTGTGGACAATGCAAAAATGCCCAAGGAATTGAAGGATTTTGGTGATATCATCTTGCAAGAAACGCCATCTGAGCCTCTTTCGTTCATCCCGTTGACTGAAGAGGAAGAGGTATAGTCTTTTTAGATTCTGTTCACGTTATCCCGGTATGAAACGAACATGGTATCAAACTGTGCCGTATTGGTTTTGTGTTTCAAATAAAGTCACAGTTCATGCAATTCTGGTATAGGATGAATACGATATGTTTTGACCATGCACAGAGCAAGGATTTGTCAAGGCGCATGCTCTCATTTTCCAGATTATCTTCTCTACATGAATCTGACATTAAATGATGCGGTATTCTCCGTTTATTCTATTCCGTCTGTTCCTTCAAATCATGCATAAAAAATGGAATGGAGAGAATTGTCATTGTAAAATATGTAAATAGGGTATTTTAAGTATCAAGTTGGCTGTTGATGAACTGTAATTTATTTTGTTTTTGTAAATAGTTCGCCTTTATTAGTTCTCATATTAGAGCTATTTTTGTAAACCAACTTTAAAGAATTTTATAATAATAACAATAATAATCCGGTTGAGCGACGAAGCCGGTCAGCATACCTTATTCATTTCGTCCTATATTCAAATGAAACTATCTTGCAAAGTGTGAATGGGAGACCAATATGGCACGGTATCAAGCTGTGTTCGTATCGTTAAAGCAAATTGTAAGTGGGTTTTAACGTTCGGTTGAAAGAAGCTTATTTATAAGCAACTAGTGCTAGGATAACGAAGCACATTGAAAACTTTAGTACGTTTGAGGAGTAGTGAGAAACTTGCAAAGCTAGATTCAAAGGCTTTTGAGGCAAAGATGTCATCGAGCACTTATTCTTGAACAATATTCATTAACACTGACTTTTTTGAGCGAAGGATTAATTTCTAGGTCAGTGTCGTTATATATGCTAAGAAACAGATCAATAGGAGTGATAGAATCTCCTATAAAATTCCCGCATCCACAAAGTAAAAAACGAATAAGGAACGCAGTTCAATTCTCGGAAATTTCCCTTCGAACGTAAGAAACTTTTAGTACCTAGAGCCACTTGAATTTTCATATAAACAAGACTAGTCAGTGCCCATCTTGTCAACCAACCTAAAAGTGTTGTTCTTAGCTGGGAACTGTGTTTATCTCTTAATTGGTACCGTATTTTGGGAGGGCTTTCAAAGGACGACCCTATTCTTGTACTATGTTTGAAAAAAGGTGCTGACACTGGCACTTTTTTGCACTCACCCTTCATGCTAGCCAGTTGTTAATGAGGCCACAAACCGTGAACGTCACATGCAGAACTAGCTGTTCATAGCTGACGCTCATTTGATTGCCTAGACTAAATCTTAGATGAAGAACTGAAAACAGTGCATGTGACGTTGACACAGCAAAACTACGCAAAATGTCATAATCACGCCATTTTAGAAAAGGAAATGCTTCAATGCTTTATGTGTAAGCTCTTTGCAAAGATAAATCAAATATTTCCCGTATTTCGACGAACGTTACGGGGAGCAAAAATAGGCTCAGAATTCTGAACTTTCGCGTATGCTTGTGTGCATGTTTGGTCCTGTCAAGCCATGAGCGTCAGGAAACATTTGGATTGGACTTTTGAAAATTGTGCGGTCGAAGGCTGCGGTTTTAAGACTGCAAGCAGCCGCGCTATATTCTATGCGGCTTCCTTTCATTTGTTAGCCACTGGACCGCTGACCCGACAGACGCTCATTTGCCAATCGACTTCAATACTAAAATTTAGATGGGTACGAAATCAACTAAAATCCTTAAAGAACTTTTCTCCCATGGCTTGTAGCATTCCAGAGCTCCTAGAACAATGGCTGCGTCCAAACGGTGACGTCACCGTTTGGACGTCTTAATTTCCTTCGCTTGTGGGTTTAGGGGGAGCCCGAGAGCAGTATTTGAATATTAGTCTCGCTTGAGCAAGGGCTGTAAGACAAAGGATACAGATTTGAATGACACAAAGCGAGTTGGCAACCCCAAGAATAGATTTCACACTTTCAACAAAGCGGACCATAATGGTTTGCTTTCTCTGTTTTGTTTGATTTGATTGAGTGCGCTCAGAGGCGTGAAATCTGTTCTTCTCAAAGGCAAATCGCATTGTCCACTCGCAACCGTGAATCTTTTGTTTCACAAAATTCGCTATTGCTCCTCGCTAGTGTGCGGTAGAAGGGCGCGCTTTTCAAACGGCAAGAGCATCACCTGGAAATGTACCTACACAATAAACAACAACTAGGATACTGCAATGAAGGATATCAGCAATCAAAAGAAGGATGCAATGAAGGATATGTGTTTACAGCCTGTGCCCCAGTGAACACTTAAAAATATGATTTTTCAAGCTTTTCTGATGTTTTGATGACATTATGGTAAGAACCCTTAAAATGAAAACAACCTTTGAAGAAACCCAGGCGGATTTTGTGAGGAATGGACCCTCATATAAGAAACTTTTCTGAGTTTTGATGGAAAACTGAACAGGCTGTCTTGAAAGAAAATGATGTATATTTTGTGGTTTCCTACTAAGGGGCATTTCGTTCTTTCGAAAAAGCAAGGAATTTTTCAAATCAACACGGACTTTTGGTGGATTTTTCTGAAATAAAACAAAGGTGTACGAGATATTTTGCGATTTTTGTGATTGAAGTGCCCCCCCCCCCCCCATCTCTTGTGGCATAAGTTCTTACTGAAATCGCCATTTTCTTTCAAGAAATATGATACACACTAAATAATGTTTTCCCAGGCTGTAAAACGTGACGAAATTTCACCAAGTTTTTAGTTGAGGAAACTCTGCGGAAAACGGACACTGCCCCCATAACTTTCCAAGCGGGACGTGGAAATTTTCGTTTGCCTTCAATTGCCTTGATGTCTGTTTCTCCTAAGTTTCCATTCAGGAGCTATATGGAGAAATTTTGGAATATTTTGCTTTGCGAAACCGAAGTTTCTTAATTTTTTGGCAACCTGAGAATTGAGTTTCTTATGAGCAGTTTCTTTGGAAGAATAATGAGCTGATACTACGCCTTGCTAAAAAGGCTTGGCGAATATGAGACCAAGCAATAACAAAGTTGACATGGAAGAATTAGTTTCTCTTTCCTCTACTCACAGAGGACATGCGATATCATCAAACCCAAACTCAAACAGAGAATGCTTTCCTGTGAGGAAAACACAATTCAGCAGTACGTTGGATTTTGGTGAATTCTTCTTTTCTCCGAGCCCGATTGACGTTCAAACATTCGAATCAAAGAAATATCGTAGGACTGCAAAAGAAAGGTGAATTCGTCAGGGGAACCTTTCTTCTTGAAGGGAACTCGCTTCTCTCGTCAGGGGAATAAAAATCCACACTTCAACCAACACCGCGCAGGTCTTTCTTTTGTCTGCAACAGTTGTTTACCTTTGCTTGTTATTGAAACCCCCGTTTTTTGGCTAGAATTTTGATTTTGAATCCCTGTGAATTTGCAATGGAATGTTACGAGCCGTGGGAGAAAGGTCGCGTTTCGAAAAACAAAAGTTTTTATTGTCCCCAGTCCCTTGTTTTCCTACCCAGCTATATATTCAGATAAGTCAATAAGCAGATTAGCGTCTGCCGGGTCAGCAGTCAAGTGGCTAGTAGAATGCAAAGCCGCCACAAAGGCATTGCGGCTATTTTCAACCTTGAAACCGCAACGTCCAACCGCAAAAATTTAAAGTCAATCCAAACCTTTCCTAACGCCCATGGTCAAGCTGCAAATTTGAATTTGTTCGATTTTGCGCTCTACAAAAGTTTTATCTTGTTTCCGGAGAGAGGCATAGCCTTTGACTTCAGCATAAAATTGTTTGCTCGTTTTCTGCTTCAGACTGTTCTGTTTTACCGTAAAAAATGGCATCTGTTTGAAATCCTCCATCTTTGAGGAAATGTAGCGATTAACTTCCTTGAAAACTTTGGAACCATTTTTTCCTTTCAACAGAGATGTCAAGTTGCTGGTGTGAACAGTGCTGTGGTCTTACGGATGTCTGGTAGAGGTGCACCACCTGTCAGAGGGAGAGGGGCAATACGGGGGGCAAGAGGTGAGACTTTACCGTTAATTGGTTAAACAGAACCCTCATGAAATAAGTGTTAATGAATTAATGGTTTAAAGCAGGTTGTCATGATATGGTGTCACGTCACAACTGTTTACCCGTTTTTTCATTACCATGCGAGTTGAAATTTGAAGGAACAAATATTGTTAGAGAACGATTTGATATGTGTTACTTCTCCGTTTGAGTTTTCTGTTCAAAACCTTGCTACATTGTCCAAAGCTTCTGTCATACATATGTTGTTTTAAGGACCATGCTTTTTGGCGCCAGATCAAAGGGTGTGCTTTTGACATTGTTTAGTAATGAAGTCGAGAGGACCAAGATTTTCTCTCACAAGCTCAGTTTCAAACGTTTATCAAGTAATGTTTTATAAGATAGACCTAGAGGACAACAACTTCTGCTGAAGGGCAGCCCTCCTTAAAAAAACCAAATATGACAAGATGTTATGTGAGGTATCATTAAATACGAATATAAGAGGAATATCCCATTATATACCTAGCACACTTTATGATCAGCAAAGATAAAGATTGTTTAAATTCCTTGGATGTGACCTTAACTTATTACTAGTAACTGGACTGTCAAAGTTTTTTTTTCATCACCATGCAACTGGATTGGCTTTTCATCACGAACGCAAAAAGCAAGAAATGTCTTTTCGCATCGTCGTTCTCATTCTAAGATGTTTAAATTCCATAGCTGCACTGGCTGTCTTTGTGTTTTGCAAAAGGTTTGACCCAAGAAGCATTTTTGAAGCAGATTCTTTTTTATAACATGTATTTGTTTGCAAGTGAGCTGTTGATAGTGGATAAACTACAATGATTGCCAAAATACTTCGGAAAAATCCCAAAATTGTGCTACCTCGGCCTATGATTCTGTGCCCGCCTGTGTCCTTATCTTTAATGCTACTTGAATCAAATGCATTTTGACCTGGGCAACACTGAATTAGAGGGAAGGATGATCGAAATTGACCTAAAATTACCTTATCTTTTCGATATTTTCGGAAATGCAGATAACATCTGAAATTGGCCCATGTCTGAGCTTTTTTAGCCATAATCATAGTAAATCTGCGTGATAGAAATCGTAAGTTTTTCTTCCTTTTTCCGTGCAATGAATTCATGTAGAAACGGTAGTAAATTGAATTAAAATCGGTATTTTCGACCCTCTTTGCTTTCTTTTTCAGGACGCGGGCGAGGCGAAGGCCAGCCGGGTTACTATCGTAGTCTCTCTAATGAAGATGGTGGTTATAACAATTCAAGGGAACCATACGTACGGCGACCATGGGCAGAGGGGTATGGAACATATTTTATTCTATCGAAGGTGCTGTCTGTCGTCATATTTATGATACACATTGGGGCGCTAATATGACTTTTTTCGAACGATTAATTATCTCCAATCCGTTTTTATCTTGTTGATTTGTGATCCAGACAAGTTGTATGGTTATGTGCTATTTTAATGAGAGAGGCCTTGTTCAAAGCCGAAGTTATGGCCGTTGAAATTCATGCAGTCACAACGTAATTGTTATGACAGTCAACTTTCAGACAGTGGAAAATGGGAGCACTACAGTGTCTATATTGTCAAAATGCATTGCTCATTGCTGGTAGAGTCATTATGTATACCCTAGTACAATAGTTCAGAAATAAGTGTAGTCCCAGTTGACTTCATAACCCTAAATTGTTAGATATTTTGTTGAAAATTTCAAATTTTTTGCTATTTATACTGTATACAAATTCTTAAGTTTTTTAGGAACAAATAAAATATCTCAGTTTTGAGAGAGCAGAAAGTTAATAGGGCTATCATAGGCCACGGGTCGCTCTTTGTTTTTCTGTTACCAGGACATATTTTCCAGCAACCTGGAGTACGTTTTTGCTCAGGAACGTTTAAGGAACTCTCAAAACGACCGTTTTTCAGTGCGAGCCTTTGTTCAACATGTTCATTATTCTTGGGCGTAATTCACACCAAAAATGTCATTGATCAAACGTGCAAAGCAAAACCTAATACAAAGTAGTTGCTCCAACGTTAAGAACTAAAGATGTACATCCCAGCGAAATATTTTCTCTTAAAGGGGCAGGGTCACATAACGGTAAACCTGTTATCTCTACAATCTATGTTGTTGCCCACACGTGGCCACTTTGAGTTCTGCACAGATTTTGGTGCATGGGGTGAATCCACAATAGAGTTACTCCTAAAAATCCACCAATCTCTCTGCAACCATACAACATATGAATGTTTTGTTTGTTTCTCTACGAAATTCAAGAGTCCATCTTCAAAATAACACCTTAATTTGAGAAAAGCAGTAGAACATCTCTTGGATGAGGCCTATCAAAAATACTTCAAAATCTTCGTTTCAAAAGAGGTTTGTTTACATTACGTGATCCAGCCTCTTTAATATGTACCAATAAATGCTATTTCATTGGGTTAATGATGAGCTAAGGTTTTGATTTATTATCTGTATTCATTCACACAGGAAATAATCTGTTACTTTGCTTGTATCGAGTAAGATTAAACTATGCTAAAACTGCTATATAAGTCCTGCAAGCAGTCAGAACATACATAAAATTGATAACAACAAGATGCTAATTTTGCGTTCACTTAGATCATGACAGATGACGTACAGGTTTGCAACTATCATAAATGTCATTTTTGGGCCATTTTCGCCTGGAAAGCATTGTTTTTGAGTCATGCTTACAATAGTTTACAAAAAAATCATATTGCCCTTTACACAAGCCCACTGTGTGATATCTATGAAGAAGATCTCGCCGCTGGCTGACCTGAATTTCGGTAGTATTACAGCCTTTTGTTGAGATCAACAGTCTTGCTAACAACGTACATGTACAACTTTTGTCATAAAGACCTTTTGTAGTGACGTTAATCAAAGTATACCAGAACTGACTTTGGGTTTCATTCACAAACCGGTCGGTTTGATTAAGATAGATCAAACCTTTGTTTCATGCCACACAGCCAGAAAGTCCGTTCCTTGTTTGTATTAATCAGTAAACATCGTTCTTAGGCAGTTTTTTGTAAATGTATATTCAGGTGTGATTTAATGTAATGTTCCCTATCTGATAACACTCGGATAGTCATAGGTTTTTACTCCATGCTGGGTTGTCATCCTAGTTATATAGTCAAGTAGAGTACCATCACCCTGAATCGGCACCTTTCAGATAAATCACCTATTATGAGCGTTATGATAGGGACTTAAAACAATAATTTGCCATCAAAAGATTCTTCAGTTCTTGATTTTTACTGTGCCACTTCATCAACTTAATCGTCCCACTTTCTGAAGTACAGCCAGAACTTAAAGGCAGTCTGTCCCCTATTGTTCTGACCTTAGCAACGGCTTCATTTACCTTATTTTTCGCTGGAGCTAAATTCATGCATCATTGAGTCCTTATGACCTTGATTTTTTTGGATAAAGCGAATTAGCACCTCCCTCTCGAGTGTACAATAGAGATCTTTATAAAGTTTATTTTCATTCTTCGAACGTGACAGACTGCCTTTAAAGGAGCAATGGTGAAAATCGGCCTAATTGAATTATATCGCCCTGAACCGGCACCCCTCATATTACCACTATCAGCTTTTTCGAAAAAAAATTGTACTATACTGTCAAAACAGCTATTTTCTAGGGTCACATCCCCTATGTAATCAATATTCATTGCATTTTGATCGGATGCAAAATTAAAGCTTTTCGTACCGCCCTAATTTTAACCTTTCATGCATACCTCCGTCATTACTTTATCCCAAAAAAGCTCCTCTTCCAACTCCACGAAAAATGTCACCAAGTCAGAAATGTGTTCCTAGAATCAAAATATCATTTACTACCTGTTTTTATTCATAAAGTCGTCCAGCGGAAAGGGGGGAGGTCACTATGCACTACACCAGACCATTTTCACACACTATGCCGGTTCAGGGCGATTTTTAGCCAATCCACTCGCTTTGGAAAAGAAACCCCTGAACAAAATAGAAATCGACAACTTGAAGGACTTTTCAAATATTTCATTCAAAGGGGCAGAAGAAACTTCTTCATAGCATGTAAGTAATGCCAAGGAAACAAGCAACAACATTCAGAGAGCAAGAATATGGCGTCAGCAAACCATTTTCGGGCCTTATTTTCATACACTAGTCCCAGACCGTTCCATTTTTAAAAGTTTGTAAACAAGCCTAATCTCGGAGAACGCGCTAGGGTGCCGATTCAGGGTGATGATACTCTAGTTTGTAAAAGTAGTCTTAAGTGCTTCGTTTTCGTAAATGTCAGATTGTAATAGGCAAGTTTTGTTTTCAGTCGGCAACCATGTGACTTAGACTGAATGCAGCCTACATTGAAGCTGAAACAACTGTCTACATTGACGGAAAATCATTGATCAAATTCTGGTTTGAAAGAGTAAAGAGATAGCTGTTCTTGTCTTTGATGCCAAGACTGCATCGGCTAAAGTGATTCTAAGATTGAGAAAATTTAACGATTACTCATACCATAGACCAAAGCTGAGCATTTCAAACCTCCCTAATCGTGTCGAAGAGCTTCTTTAATGCCCTTGGATCAACGTTGTTCGATTGATTTAGGTTTTTCCAGACAAAGAATTTGTAGGTAATCGCTTATGAGGCGAAAGTAAAGATAAATCATCAATTATGATTCTGGTTTATGATTTAAAGTTTTGATTTCAGTCAGTTATAATTTAGACCAATCTTCGAAATCGGCCTTGTGCATTGTGGCCTGTCAAAAGTGGATACTATTCTGGTGCACCCGCCATATGGACTACATATTTCAGCAAGGGTAAATGTTCTTCCAAGCTTCTTAAATTTTTGTTGGGAGGTCAAAAATTGGTCCTCATAGGAGGCAATGTACTAAGAAAGTTAAAAGTAAACAACTATGCTCCTGAAGAAACATGGCAATTTCATTAGCAGATTTCATGTGCTTGTAATGGTCAGAAAAGACCCCGTGAAGTATTGCAGTAGATATTAAGGGCAAGATAGAGTTGCATTTGGTATCGCAATAATCATAACGGTGACATATGTTTCGATTTTCCGTGAATATTAGTTTCTTAACAATCTCCTCGTCATGTATCTTGATTGTGGTATCTTTTCCACTCTGATCAGCTCTTAGTTGCGTTCATTTAAGTCATCTACTCTCCTTTTTGTCTCTCTGTTCTCTCCATGGCCTCTAGGTCTTCTTCGTTTCTTCATATCCCCGCTTGACAATGTTTTAACTCATTGGTGGCCCTACCAACTAGTAAATTTTCTTTCGGGCTTTTCCCGAACCACATTTAAGACTTTTTATCATGTACTTCAGAATAAGTTCCACTGCCGTCATTTTGTAGAAAAATGATGTTGTTCCTCCTGTCCTGTATGTTTATCGAAGTTTCAAAACAACTATGTAACAATATCGAGTAAGATACATAAATTTCAGTGCACCCTTAAAGATACACCCCAATGTATATGCCAGTTCCATACGTGAATTTTTTTCATTTTCGATAATGCTCATTTTCTGTCTTGCAGTTCAAGAGGTGGAAGTTCAGATCGAGGCGGTGGAAGAGGTGATCCATCTCTTGGTATGTATATACTTCAATGCTTAATACCTCTCACATTGCATGTTTTTCAGCTGTCTAAATTTTCATTCATTCTTCGAGTAAAATTCCAGCTGAATCTGTACCTGACTTTGGTGCAAGATTCCTGTGAAGCCAAAGTTGCAAGATCATTTAAATAGTTCAAATGGCTTCATCATTCGGTATCATTATTTCATTTATTACAATGGTTTCATTCCAGAGACTAAACATTGCAAGTCCTGACAAAAGATATCATATTATTCAAAATTACGCGAACATACGAGATATGAGTCGTGGCAGCTTTGAGTATGCTAACATTTGACAGTTGCTAATTGGCTATCGGGAAATTGTGATTTCTAAAAGTTAGTCGTATTTAACGGTAAATATGCTTTTAAATTTACTTTCATAGGTCGAGGGGGCTTTGAGCCGCGAGGACGGATACCAAGTGACAGAGCAGGGTCAACCGAAAGAGAACCATGGCGGCCGGGTCAAGAAGAGGATGATGGTGGGGGCTGGAGAATATCAGGACAAAGATCATGGCGCAAAGGATCGGCAGGTATGAATCCTGATCTAAACTGATTTCTATTTCCTAACAATGCATGGTAACACTAATCTGCCAAGTTTTGCAGCATGCATGAAACAACGGGACGAGTAAGGCAACGTACCGCCTTCTTGAATTATTAAAATTGATGTGTGACCAAGAGATAAGAACCGTCACAATAAAAGATTTTTCTGAAGAAACGATTCAACCTTTGAAATGATTTAGCATAAAGGGAAGCAAAAGTTTTTTTCTGTAATTTCTGATGCTAGTTTAACAGCAGTTTCGTTTCTGGCAGACCAGGAGGTTTTCACTCGGCTATGTGATTTTGTCGTTTCATAATCTTATGAAGCAGATTTTCATAAAGGGCAGCTCCAACTCAGTAGAATTCTCTGAGTGGATGGAAGTTCTGTTTTTGACGACGAGTTATTTCGCTTTGCAATAGACCATTGTGACTTTTAGAAATGGATGTGGAGAGAGCAATATTTTCCAGTAAATGGCTGCCACAGGGCTTTTGCGAACGATGAAGTGAAGTCGACAGAATGCACCGGTTTTGAATTCACAGTGAAGAGATTTTTGTGGATTTTAGATGGATTTTTCTAGAAAGCAAAGAGATCTGTGCCCAAGGCGTACGAGATTTTTGGGAGTGAAGTATCGGGCCAGGGTCCCCTGCCTGAAAAGTAGTCCTTTTGGATTGAAGGGGCTACCGTTTTTTTCATATAAATTCAATATAAAAATTTACAATTTACGAATTACCTACGACTACGAACGATCTGCTGTACAATACCACAAAACGATACCAAGGGGAGCAAAAGATCATGACTACCCCAGGGCCATTCACATGAAGAATATTAATCTAAAACTACAACTAAATATACAATTGCGAGAAACTATATACGAACAATGGAACAGAGAAACGAGACTCTATGATAGGGGAAAGTTACAAAAATGAACATGGTGTGGTGGCTTAGTTACATTTGGCTTAAATTTAGTCGACTGGTTGTGTGAATGTACAGTAGAGTCAACTTGAGTATATTTCTGTTGACGTCGTTTGGGAGGCCTTTATCGCCGAATTATAAAAGTTGCGTCAAAACTTCATTTGAAAGATCAATATATCCAAATGGTCGAAGTAATGCAAACACTCCAGAGAGAAGGTTTCGACGTTGAACCTCAAACGAAGGGCAAAGCAACAAAAGTGCTCCGTACTCTCAATACCATCGTTACAAGGGCACATTGGATTTATTGGTATCCCGAAAATTGTGCTTAAATTTGTGAAGGTTTAATTTGCTAAGGCCCACTCTAAGTTGAGTGAGATAGGATAAGCCTATTGGGTCATGAATTCCAAAGCCATACTTAGCAGGGGGGGCGAATTTTCGAGAGCAACTTTTTCTTGAAGATAGCAACTGATGGTGCAGTTCTAATTTCCGGACATAATTCATTCCATTCAGACAGGCAATTTGGATCAAAGCTAGATTTGAATTTTTCTGTCCTTGGCCTTATTCGCCCAATGACATCCTGATTGCGAAGTGAGTACTGTGATTGCTGAAGTTGTGGGATCGGATCCATTGTATATTTAGGCATCAGGTCATTCATCATTTTGTAAAACAGCGTAAGGCGTCTACTCCATTTTCGGGAGCTCAGTGACTCCCAACCAAGCTCAGCGTACAGCTTCTCTCGTGATGTTCCCCTCCATGTTCCCGTAACGGCAAGGGCAGTAGAATATTGAACGGACTCCAACTTTTCCATCAAGTTTGACAATATGGTATTACCGCTAAACTCACACACTTTAGCCGGACTGTGATAGATGACGTCTCCGTATTCCAGGTGGGGTCGTACATAAAGCTTAAATAATTCGTTTAGGGTGTGCCTGGGTAGGTACTTGGAGAGATATTTCAGCAAACCAACTCTCTTTCTTGTCTTAGTGATAGCTGCCTTAATGTGAGCCGAAAATGATAGTTTTGAATCCAGGATAATCCCTAAATGTTTATGTTCATCTACCTTCATCACTGGTATGTTATTAAAACGAATTTCTGGATGATTCATTTCTATCCTTTTCGTGGAAAATATCAATTCAACAGCTCGCTTTTGCGGATCTGGATTAGATTACATTCTCCAATCATGAGCCCACCGCCTTATCAACTCTAGGTCGTGGTTCATGTCACTGGCAGCAGAGTCTAAGTCTTCTACTACGGTGAACAACGATGTATCATCAGCAAAGAGTTTAACGTTACACTTAACCTCAGCAGCTAGGTCATTGATATATACAAGGAAAAATATCAAGGGGCTACCGTGCTCGAACAATTAAGAAATATATATAAGAGGCATAACTTTAAGCCAAATAATGATAAACATCTTCTGCTGGAAGCAAAAGAAAAACAAAGGAAAACTTGAAACAGGCCCTCCTCGTTGATGGCATCCTCTTGCCACATATTCTGAAGTCTGTCCAAAGTAAAGCAGCGATTTTATACGTATCAGAATGCGTGAAAATTTCTGTGATCTCGCCTTGATGGCGAGCCTGCTTCTCTCTTCAGGAATCAGAGTCGTGGGTGTCCTGAGGCACAGAGCGGTAAAGCATTGCTATTTGCGTTCATTGAAAGTAATCCAAACAAACTCCCTCTATGAATCTCGAAAAAATAGCTTCTGTGCATGCGCAGCAGCAATTTAACTTGCTTTGACTAATTACGTACGTCCAACTGACCAATTTACGTTCCTGGAATGTCTTAATGTCTTAATGTAACCAGACAGAAAATATGGAATGCCAAATAATATGAATATGCATAATAATTGTCGTCACTTGCCTCATCCTCAATTATTGAACCTATCGTAAACATTCCTCTTCAATCTCTTTTTTCAATGATGCAGATATGCTTAAAGATGGTAAATTTTTTTGTCGTTGCTCAAAGGATATGAAATATTTTGAAAGGCTATTCTGAACCATACTCTCTAAGCAAAATCGAAATCTTGCCCAAGAGTCGATATTTTGAGCCCTTGTATTCAAAGTCTACCGGGTGAGTCAATAAAAACGCCCGGCGTTTGGAAAAATCCTGCTCCCTGAATATCAAAGCAATGATATCGATAACTGACTTGTTTTATCCCCTATATGTCAAATTAGGTTCCGTAATTTACCCGACTTTAATCGGCCATTCCTTCCCGTCAAAATAAGAGATTTTCTGCAGAAAGCCCCTTTGGGAAACCTGCAAAAACGAGTGACAACACCAAACAAAATTTCCTTTATTCTCCTTCCTAGCAATAATGACTCTTGGATGTGTTCATGGGAGAATGGAATCCCCCTGAATAAGTTATTCACACTAGGGCAGGGGGAAGACTTTTTAGCCCTATAAAGGAGAGCACGTGCTAAAGCGTGGTGAAAGTCATCGCTGTGAGGTAAACACATCAGGGATTCTTGCTTGTAATTTTAGCACGTTTTTTAAGGTTTCTCAAAGGGATTCATTTTAGAAAACAGCCTATAGAATCTGAATGGAGTGACCGATTTTAGCTAGGAAAATTTCTAATAATAATTGAATATGTTAGTTACTTAATCAGGTATTGCGAAATATCATTGCTTATATATACTCAGGAAGCAGTTGCCTTTCACAAGCCGGGTGTTTTTTTGACTCACCCGGTACAATGACATTCTGCATTTCTTTCTGACATTAACGATTACTCTAGAAGGTTAGTGTGACAAATAAATTAATTTGGTATTCATCAGCAATTTTTGTAGCATGATTCAAACCAGGCAGCCCGAGAAGGAGCAAAACCAATTACACGATTAGCTATGCGTGGGAAAATAGCTTGGTTAAAAGTACAAAAAGTTACAGACCATCCATTTAATCAGATTTTGATCATTTTTCAAACAGCAATTTGTTAGTTTGTTTGTTTTCAATTTATTTTGAGTGGGCTTGTCAGGATTTCTAGCTACTCAGAGCTAATCCAGGCATGGGACCCCTAGTTTAACTTCCCGGTGAGTTGTGAGGTCAGGCCTTCGAGGTCACCCATCTGGAGTTGGACCTCACTTGACCGAGCTTAACTTCAGTCACCTGACGAAGACTATATAGGCCACTCGGCCACTCACCCAGTACTTCTGGTATTAGAAACTGAAATATTATCGTTAGGCATTCAAGATGTGATATATTAAGATTTCGGTTAAGATAAAAACTTGTACTTTTGTGATGTCCTGTACTTCATGGCCTTATATTTTTGGATGACTGCTTTCAAACTTTTACTTCGCAAGTCCACAGTGCACATATTCCAACTTGCTACACTACGATAATTTTCCTATAGCATTAGTGGTGGAAAAAATGTTTGCCTTTCTGCGAAACAACATCAATCCAAAATTCCTCCTTCCATTGTTTTGTCAATTTTTGCTCGTGACAATTTGCAGTTGAACTAATCCACAATGGATATTTCAATTCTTTAAGATATGTTTGAGTCACTCAGAAAAGTCTTCTGTCATAATCAAGTTTAAGGAAGCTCTTAAGTTTATTGCTTAACATGTTGTGCGCGGCCTAATCCTGTAGAAGTTTTCTTGATTTACATGTCCACAGCCAATTGATTACTGCAACTGATGCTTGCTGTTGATTGCAACATTGTGTACAGTGCAGGCGATAATCCATTATGAACTGGAATGACGCCTAATAGCTCTCTCGCATCATGCAGCTTTAAACGAAAGAGCATATTTCAAACATTGGTCTTATTTCTTTTTTATTACTTCCATCCTGAATTTCTTCGTTTCCTCTTTATATTTTAAAGTCTTTTTTCTGCCTTCTTTCCTATTTCCATTCCTCATTCTTCCTCTTCTTCTTTTTCTTTCATCAATTGCATTTCATTTCTCTATTCCTTCTTTCATTATTTCCTACCCTTCATTCTTTTCGGCTTTCTCTGCTTCTTCCCCTTTTCTTTCTGACTAACAAGGAAGTTTCCTGCGAAGTGAAGTTGCTCTCGGCTTCATGCACTTTTTCTACTTCTGCATGATAATATGTTGCTTTTTTCAGATGCCTCTCGGAATTGGCGATCGGATCAAAGCAAGGAAGAAAGTGGTGATCCAGCCATTGCAAGAAGATCTTGGAACAGAGCGAACAGTGAAAAGGAGGAGGGTGGGAATTATTGGAGGCATGCATCAACATCAAGTAACAGTGGTCTTCCTGAATGGTGTGATGATGATGATGATCAAGATGTTGGCACATTCGACTCCTCAGGACAGTTTAAATCTTTGCGGGTATGTTAATGTTGACTTTTATTGAGTTGCTAAGAGGCATCGACCTCAAATCTCACTTTAAGGGAGGAAACTTTCGCAAGATGAAACTTTCGCGTTTTTCGCGTTATTGGCCGAAATTCGCGAAAGTCTTTTCCGAGAAGTTTCCGAAAGTTTGTTCCCGCGAAATTTCTTGAAATGTACAATACGGAAGGTTTTATTCCCGCAAAATTTTCTAAGATTAAAGATTCACGAATTTCCTTTCTCACAAAGCATATGAGTTTCGCAAAGTTTAATAGTTTATTCTCGCGAAATCTCCCATTTTCGCCGATCCACGGAAGTTGATTAAAAAAATTCAACGGTTTTGCAACTCGCGAAAGTTTCTTCCAGCGGAAGTTTCTTCCCTTAAACAAGGATGGTGTTGATGCCTGTGACATTATTTGGATTCTATGCCTCGAAAAGGACGTCAGGTACTTTAATATTCTTATGAAAGAATACTTGGACAGTTTATGAAAAGATTCATGCCAGCGTATCTTTCAAATTAGTGAAAGAAAAATCATAGATGGTTAATGAAATCGTATTTTTATGAAGGTTTAAGTACGTTAGTAAACACAAGTCTGTATCACCGTTCTTATATAATGATTTTTGAGGTTTCAGTTCGTGTGCTGCATCGAGTTTGTGTGCGCTAACGAGTGGAGAAATATTCCTTGGAACTGGAGAGCCTTTTGTAGGTATTTAATGCAAAGGAAACCTATCTGTATTACTTTTTATGTAACAATAGACATCCTCTAGCTTCGGTAGTATTAAAAAGAGATAGTGTGATGTATGCCAGTGGTATTTGTTATTAATTCTGCCTTCATGAATCAAAGGCTCCATGAAAATAGATGCGTTCTAGGTGATTGTAATGAGTATTTTTTTTTAATCTGCAATTTTTTAGGACCAGAAGGATACTGGCCAAAATCACGGCAAGGTACGCTATTATTTCTTTCAAACTTATTTGTTCAACAAACAAAACATGTTTGAAATTACCTTTTTTCACTTCACGAACGCCATTTGAGAGTGGGTTTTACAGGATAATGAAAAATTACTTGTTCCTATTCAGTGAAGATTTCTGGAAGATGTCAGCCAGTTTCTTCCTTTAATATTACAATGTTTTTTTGGGGTGGGATTGACCTTCATAGTTCTCCTGAATTTTCCCCGTAATGTATTCAATAAAGGCGTTGACATAAGCGTTAATTGTTTGAAAATGATTTCAAAGTATGATGTAAAATGTCACGAATCTCATACATGAGGTAGTACATGCCGATCATCAGCGCTACCGGGTATCCCAGAATGATGTATTAGAGTTCACCGAACGGTAAAATCATGATTTAAGCACCGATTAGAACGAAAAAATACCAACGATTTTGTGGCGGGAAGCCTGCCGTAGATGTGGAAATTTATTGCACTGCAGTCAGTCATACCATTGTAGAGTTTCATGTTGTTTTGATTTGGCTATTATTTTGAAAAATCTGAATAAAACATAAGCATTGCTGCCAAACTTCGTTCTACTTCTTTCAGCTTTAATGTGATGACAACTGCCTCTTCTTAGAGACTTAGATGAGCTACCCACAGACACGGCTATATTTGTATATGTTATCCTTGTAATGCAAACAAAAGGACATCATTAGCTGATATTTCAAATCAATGGATATATCTTTTGACATCAATAAAAACTTTCTCATGCTTTCACCTTTAATCCATTCCATTTTCGCTTATATCGAGCTTTGAAGAAGACCTTGTGTTCCCTAAGTATCTACAGTAGGCGACAAGAAATTGTAAGTCAGCTTTCTTGTTGGGATTTGGTGAATTTCAAGAGTGCAGCGTTTTCTTTGAGACTTTTGCCAGATGCTTTAAAGATTTGTTATTTATTTTAGGTAGCAGAAGCGAAAGACTCACGATTCTCTCGACAAGAAAGTGATCCGGTGAGTACTTGATGGGTTGTTTCAAGCTTTGATACTGAATAAGTGAAGGGTGTAGAGCCCGAACCCGGGGGGGGGGGTGGGTGTTTATTGGAGAAGACCAACGGGGATGTGCCTGCCAGAAGAGACTTTTATGACCCGGTCCTGGAATAGAAATCTGAAAACGAATACTGATGGCTCTCGTGACAATAGTTAAAGTAGACTTGGCATACCTGTCCCAGAATAAAACAAAAAGTATAATCCTATCCCAGAATTTTCATCCAAGAATGAGACCCTATTGGCAGACACATCTCCAGGTGGTCAGTGTGTTAGGTAGACCCTTCGAGATTTAGAATTTCAGTCTGACTCCTGCCCGTCTCTAAGGAAAATATAACAGCTTGTCAGAAGGTCTTTTTACAACTAGATACGTGCAGACAATGACTTTTTATTTTGACATACGGTAAGAGCTCGCAAAATGGAGACTGTTTCTTCAAAACAGCCTGCTTAGTTTTCCATTGAAACTTACGGAAGCTTCTTAGATGAGGTTAGCATTTCTCAAAAATCAAAGCCAGAGATTCCTTTAAAGGAGGTCTTGTATTTCGGGCTCGTACTGTAACGGGCAGTTTCTCGCAATTATTACCAAGTAGCTATTCATTTGGTTGTGCTTTTATGCACAGTTAGTGGTCGATGAAACTTTTCCCGTTTAACTCAATATTGTGTGATCGTCAACCCATTTAACTGATATGACAGTAACTCTGTTTCTTATCATATCATATTTCAGCCTGTTTTTGAATCTGCCACGGACAAGGGTTCTGAAGACTGGGATGCAGCGGAGGAAACTGTTAAAAATGAGGATGGAAAAACAAGTAGATCGTCAGAAATGAACGATGAAAGTAAATCAAATGTAAGCAGAGACTGGGATAGTGGACCTCCAAGGGGATTAACAAAAGAACCAGATAGGGAGTCTTCTAAAGAACCAAGTCGAATGTCACCGAGGGAGGCTGGCCAGGGTCCCAATAATGGATCTGACCAACGGGAAAAAAGCCTAAGAGGGGATACAGCATCAAAGACTTCGCCTTTGCCAGCAGCCGAAGATTCAAAGTCTGCCCCAATTTCTGTATCAGAATTAGAAAAACAATTACTGTCTGGAAATGACAGTGGCAAAAAATCTGTAAATACTGTGAATTCAAATAATATAGACGATTTAACAATAGATGACGTAAAGTCGGTTGCACATGACATGCGCAAAATACTGGCAGAGAGCCACATGGCACGGACTGTACCACAGGGAAACGATGATGAAGAAGCTGATCTTAACATGGATCATATTAAAAGTCTTATTGACAAGCTTGATGACGAGGTAATTTGTATGTTTATTTCCCTTCTGAAGATTTATATATACATGGTATGTATTAGGACTGCTATAGGCATCTTGGTATTGACGGCTTTTCGATCTAGTGTCAAAGATAATCTTTCAAAAATGTTTCTGGTATATTCTAATCAGTACAAACTGTTTGCCATGACTAAAATGACAGGTTAAAATGAATTGCACCGACTAGACAGGTGTTAGTGATTGTGATTTGAACGTATAGAGATAGCATCATTTTCCTTGAAGTAGTTGCAAACGATTATCTTGCTTATAACTACAAACTTTCAAGTTTCGTCCCAAAGCGATGGCAAAATGAGAGCATTCTAGATATCACTGGTTTTCTGTCTTTCCTAGCTTTCTTGCAATTATGGTAACTTTATAACTTTTTATGTTCACAATTAGAATTTGTGACCCTTTGTCTGTGCGACTACCTAGATATCCCGATGACTTAATTATGTGCATCTGTACTAGCACAACTAGACCCAAAACACGTTGTAATGCATTGTAAAACATCCCAAAGTCGATGATAAGTGCCGTGTGTGCAGATAAGAGTTGAAGCGTTTCCAAGCCTATTGTTTGCCAGCTAGTCATCAGATTCTTTTGAAATTGTTATGTATATATTGTTTAAGTAACATGTCAACTTAGGCTGTGAAATTTGTTTAATTTCAGTCATATTTTTCCCACATTTATAAGCGATTTCATGAAAGGCAGTTCGTCAGTATCATTATGCTGAATTGAATTGCTAGCAATTGGCGATCAATGATTTTGGGCCTGTTTCGAAGGATTCTTAAATAAACCTTTTAGCTATTCTGAAAAGAATCAGAATCAAACGATATTCTACTTCATTTTGTAGAATATTCGAATATTCTCAATAAGGATAGAACCTCTAATGCCACTCGATCGAATCTCGTGTATAAAAATTTATAACGTTCGATCCAGGCTCTTTTGTAGAATAGCTACAGGGTCTATTAAGAAATTTTATGGAATCGCTCATAATCAGGAAACGATCTAACAGATTTAAACCAACCAAGTATGTTTTCCAAGTTGAAATTTTTACCTACAAAATTTTAACCCAATTTTAAGGAATCTGGTGAATATGTAGCAAACAACAGGCTTTGAAACGTTATATCTTTTTAGACACACCTGGTACCAGTTTTTGACCAGATCCGCGTTATCCTGTGCACTCCTTTCAGCGCTCTTTTAAAATAATTCTTGGACTAGCTACAAGTCTATCTTTTGGTCATAAAAACGAGAGGAGGAAAAAGAAAAAAGGAAGAAGAAAAAAGGAGAGAAGGAAAGATAGGCTTGTAACTCTCGTGCACCCAATCGAGGCTACATTCAACTTGTTCTATTCACCGGACAACATCTTGTACGGTGACTAGGAAAATTTGAATGTAACCTCGATTGGGTGCACGAGAGTTACCAGTCTATCTTTCCTTCTCTCCTCTGTTTTCCTTCTTCCATATCTCGTTCTTATGACCAAACGATAGACTTGTAGGAAGTCCAAATAATTCTCAGTAAACATAAAGTAAATTTGAACTCAAACTTTAATTTATGATCGATAGAATGATGATCCATTTGATACCGTACAAGTTACATCTCCAATGCAAGAAGTGCCCAATCGTAATATTGATGATCCCAGCATCGTATTTGCTAAAAAGGCAGAACCTGGTGTCCTCATCAAAGGAATGCAAGATTGGATATACAGAGACCCGCAGGGAGAAATTCAAGGTAGGTGTTAGCGAATCATTCCGAATCCGAGTTGCAATTTTCAATCTTCCATATCAACCTACTAGATAATTTTTCATAAATAGTTCAACTAAGGTCCATTCAAGGCATACCGAGCAACATAATATGATGTCCATAAATATTTTTACTCGAACATGGACCTCTCAGTACCTGATAAAACCTATATATAATGTAATGAAATACAAAAATAAAGCCAAAGTTAATTTAGTAAGTAAATTATTAATATTGCTACTCTTCCTGGGGGCATGTTTTGAAGTTAATGTTTTTGAGAGCACAGCCATTTGATGTGCTTTCAGTTGTTTTTAAAGCAATCCAGAATTGAAGCCTCTCCTATATCAACATGCGTATTATTTCATAATTTTAGAGCCGAATATTCAAAGCACCTTTTTGCATGTTCTGTGGTAAGTCATGGGAAAGGAAGATCTTGACAGTTCTTGTTCCATACCTCGATTGCATGGATCTTAGCGCAGATTGATCCCAAGGCTGTTCAGGGCTTAGCTTATTCATAATCTTACAGGTCATCATTAACCGACCATATGAAATATGATTATTTACGTTCAGCTAATCGCAGGTCCCGGTAAATTGGGAATAAGTTTTGTTGTAGGACGGTTGTTCTCTTCTATTTTCTGTCCGGGAATCATCAAAAAGTTAAAGTTGAAGCTTGTTGTCACTGGAGAGTTCTTCTTCCTATTTCCGTATGATCTTAAAGCTACTTCTTACTCTAAGTGTGTTTGCTCTCTCGAATGAAAATGCATTGAAATTTGTAATCAATTATCTAAAGTCTGTTTCAAATTGGCTGTCATGCAAGATTTACGATAATTCAAAATTCCTTTTACAAAACACTTCAATTGACCTTTACACAAAGTAACTTTCAATTTGAGACGAAACCTGTATTCTCAAAAGGAAGTTGACTTTGCTGCTGCAAACA
This sequence comes from Aurelia sp. 3 sensu Dawson et al. (2005), assembly GCA_964020215.1. Lineage (NCBI taxonomy): Eukaryota > Metazoa > Cnidaria > Scyphozoa > Semaeostomeae > Ulmaridae > Aurelia > Aurelia sp. 3 sensu Dawson et al. (2005). The sequence goes on from OZ026584.1 coordinate 7,012,565, forward strand.
AGGCGCTCTGTTTTCCAATGTAAATATTAACAAATCTCGTGAGTCGACGTTAGAGCCGTACATCCTTGAGTGACTTGGAAGAGAGGCGAAACCTTCAAGTTAGTCCTTCAATAGATTCTCGCGTTCTTACAATGGAATGTCGGATTTTGCATAGCGGCCTATTGTTGTTATGAGCAGGCATTTTCACGTGACATCAATTTTAAATAAAGTACAGATTTCATAATTTCATATCATCTTCTCTCAATGATATTCTATTTCTTTATCCAATAGGTCCGTTTTCATGTGAAGAAATGCTTCAGTGGTTCAAAGCTGGATATTTTACAATGGGTTTACTTGTCAGACGTGTATGCGACGAAATATTTTTGCCTCTTGGTAAGAAATATGGTTTTTTGCTTCTGTAGGTCGAATATGGGAGGATCTCAGTGACTGATAAAGCTTATTGCAATTGGAAGTGATATGAAAGGATTGATCCCTATTTCAATTCTTGTTTAATTCACAATGTAATAGTTCTTACGTTTTGGTCATTTATGATAATTTTTAATGGCATCTAAATGAAATTATAAAAGTATATTACCTCACCTTCTACGAGAAGGTACAGAAAGGGAAATATAATTTCAAGATAGTTCTGCGAGTTTTCGTTGTCTTCTTTGCGTTAATCTTCCGTTATTCATCTTTATCGCGATTTGATATAAACCTATGAAAGTTTCCTTGACTTCATCTTTTATTTCATAGGAGACCTGATAAAGTTATGGAACAGAGTACCGTTTCTGCCGGGACCAGAACCTCCTTCTGTCACCGTAAGTATTGAAAATATTGTAGATGAAAGGCTAAAATCTCCCATTTGTTGGGTGCCGCTATGAAAGGTAGTCCCATTTGAAAAATTGCCAGAATTCGCATTCAGATGCATCATAAAGTTTTGTTTTTGATTTATTTTATTAGTGATCCAAATATATTTAAAGATGATAGAATTATAGTTCTCATTCCTTAAAGAGTACGAATAATGCATTGGAAAACCTGATTCTGAGCTGTACCTTTCAAGCAACATCGTTGATCGTGCTTAAGAGCGACGAAATTGAGACGTTTCATTATCCTTCAAGTCTACAATCATAGTATGCGTTTCTTTTTGACATTTATGACCAAATTAAAACGTAAATATACCAACAGAGATTGATCTGGTAATCATTATCATTGCTTTCTGCTGTATGCTTTAAAATCAGGCAGCTCCAAAAGACCTAGATTTACTAATCTTAAAGACAATCACAAGACAATCTTAAAGACAAATGACGGAGATATAAGGCGACTTAAATCAGGGGCCTGGGCATTCTAAAAATAGCCTTTTGTAACACTATATATTTTATGATCTCAAAAGATTGTCAAAACAATGGGACAAATGATGGCGGGCGGCCATCTTTGCTCTTTTTGTAAGCTAGGCGTTATAAGACATAATCTAAGACAACTCAAATCAGGGCCCTGGGAAATCTAGATATAGTCTATTGTATTCCACTATTAAATTTGGTGATCTCCACAGATTATATCAAAGCAATTGGACAAATGATGGCAGGCGCCCAAGTTTTGTTCTATTATTAAACTTGCCGCTATATATCCGTCATTTGTCTTTAAAGACAAGCTACGCTTGGAAAGTAAGTAGGTCTTGGATCCACCCACCAAAGAAAAGGAATTCGAAGATTAGTCTTATAAAAAAACATTGGTGATTTCCCAAACCGCCGACGATCCCCACAGATATTCCCATGAGTCTGTTTTGAACTCAGAAGTCCTTAGAATTTGAATGCTTTGATTTAACTCAAAAAATAATTTCTGCTTTGGTTGCTTGATCAACTGCTCAGCTGGCGAAAACGTTTTCTTTGCTTCTCCGTACGGTTAACATCTCCATTGAATCTTACTTCCACGCCTTGTCCGTGAGAAATTTTTGCTTGGTAAGGTCAAGAATCTAAAGGCGTATTCTTTTGAGCTTCTAAAGTCTTGGAAGTCTTCTGAAAACGGCAGCCTTCTCAGAGGAAAACTTCAGGTACCAAAAAAATGCTCATTCTGAAAACGGTGGAGGTCATAGAGATCGTGGGAAAAAAGTGCTTTTAAAGAATACACATTCTGAAACGGTAAGAGTTAGCAGACTTCGCAGGGAAAAATCCCAAAGGAATGAGAATTCTGAAGGTGCTAGAGACTTCAAATGCAATTCTCGGTGGAGAGCATTGAAGCATTGTAGTGCACTAAACTTTTTATATCCATATTCCGAAAGAAAAGAATTTTGCAATATTTTATTGTATTTTCGGATATTTTGTAAACTTTTTCATTCACGAAACAAGGTTCTCTGTGATCTTTTGTAAATTTATCAGCTTCAGGAAGAAATGGTTTCTGAGACCTCGAAAGTCTGCCATCTTAGCACAGCCCGAACGGATCGGTTAACAATCTTTTGTAAGTCTACCAAAAATAGAATGACCAAAAGAATGGGTGTTTGGAGCAAAATGATTTGAAGTCTGCAAAGTCTACCGGCATCGGTACGGTAGAGTGACACTAAAAGAAGATGGTATATCCTTCTAACTCTACCGTTTTCAGGTTCCGGGAGAAGCCCTGGTTTTCAAGTTTTAGAATAGTCTTTTGTTTTGCCTGCAAACGCAACCGTTAGCAAAAAAATTACATTGAAATCGAGAACTTAAAGTTTAATTTTCTGAAAGTTGGTGATGTCCTAAGATGTTTTCATCCAAGAGTTTTAGATTCTTTGAAACCAGCAAAAATTTCTCCCATGCCACTGTTGAAAGGCGAAATACTTTCATCGGCGCACAGGCGATTCTGCTTCCAAAGTGAATCTGAGCATTGCAGTTGATGGTAACAGTGTTCTTGAGTCCAGAGCCTTGGCAGAAAATTTTTCAGGAAAAGTTTGCTCACATAAAGAGAAAATGATTGATTTTGTACAATTTCTTAAAAAAAGAAAACTTATTTGATTTTTCTACACTATAGATCACATTTACAGTACAAGGTTACAGACCTTGTACACACCAACATGGCAAGAATTCTCAAGAAGTCTTAAGAATTCTTTAGAGTTTTCAAGAATTATACAATTGTCCTTGAAAATTCTTCTTAAGAATTCTTGCCATGTTGATGTGTGTAGGGCCTGTAACATTGTATTTTTACTAGGGAATGTGATCTGTAGTATAGAAAAATCAAATAATTTTTCTCTTTTTAAGATGTTGTAAAAAACAATCATTTTCTCCTTATGTAAGCAAACGTTTTCTGAAAAATTTTCTGCCAAGGATGAATCCTTGATGAAAATTCTTGAAAATTACTTGGTACCAAAATTTTCAACCAGGAATTCTTGAGAAATTCTAGATTTTGCAAGAATTCTTAAGAATTCCTGGGGGAGAAAACAATGTCATTGTATGCAGGGTCTGTACTGAAACTGAAAATTTGCAATGCAAAATGAGTACCCAACTTGCAATGAAAGGGAATGGCTCATATCTGTAGACATTTGGCACTTTTACAGTTGTTCCATGGACTTTAAAGAACCCTTACAGTTTGCACCCTGCAATGGCTTATTTTCTAAAACTGACATTCAGAAAATGTTATTGCTGGAAATTCTTTTGCTCCTGCCATCCATAAAATACTCAACACACCTCTTCCACAGAGATCTCAGTATAAATTATGGTCTCTTTTCCAAAGAAGTTTTATATTATTTAGAACTCTTGTTTTAAATGCTCACAGTCTTCAGACCTCAGGAGAATATCAAATATTCTTTATAGATTATTGCAGTAGTACACAGGGCTGGACTGTACAAATCATAATTCTATGAATCTCAATTGCAACAAATTTGCTTGTATTTCAAATTACAGCATAAAAATTTCAAAATGGATGGCCACAAAACTTGTTTGGGCAGCAGTTTCAGCCAAATTTGGCAAGATTGAATTGATCAACAGATATCTTACTTGTGCATTTTGATTTTTTAAGATGCTTCATGACTGTTCTACAATTTTGGTAAAATTGTCTAACAAAATTTTCCAATAAATATACAGTACTGTACAAGTTTTACCACATGGCAAATAATCTAAATGAAGATTTTTTAGTTTGAGGTCTTACAGAGTATTCTTTATTCAATTGTGGATTTGATGATTTTATATATCCAAAAACTCTAGCTTGGTCAGAATGTCCTTTGGACCTTTTCAGCACATAGTGGCCAGCAGAGATGTCTTATATTTCGGACAACATAATTTGACTTCGCAGACAATTTTTCCCTGTTTACCAGGTTCCCAGAAAGGAAAATATTTTTTGCAGCTCTGCTTGAGTCCATGAAGGTACCTCTTATTTTCGTCTTGAATCTTATAAACTGCTTTCAGAACGATTTCTTTGTTTTGAATACCTTTGCTGAATACTTCTGATACATCTGGATAGTTACTCAAGGGTGTGCATGATAAATTAACATTAATCTTATGTTGGTAACTTAACAAGGTAACTTAACATTTATGTTGGTAATATCCAACAATTGTTTGCCTGAAAGTTTCTTTCTTCGGAATTTATTGAAAGAGCGCCCGAAAGCTTTTTGTCCAAACGAACTTGTTTTTCTGAAACTTTCCCTCCCGAAAGTTTTCGATTTTGATTTATTGCCCCAGAAACAATGATTATTTTAGCGAGTAACCTAATGTCTGTTAAAATGAGATATTTTTCTCAGTCACAGGTTTACGCTGCTCAACTTGCTCGAAGACAACAACAAGAACAATTCCTTTTGGCGCAACAGCAAAGGAAAATGCAGCAGCAACAACAAAATCAACAGCAGCATCAACAAATGCAACAGCAAAAACAGCAACAACAGCAACATGAACTTAGATTGCTTCAGCAGATGCAGGTAACATATCTCATGAAGCTTTAAATGTGACTGTGAAATTTCTCACACAATCGCAACAACAGTGTGAGCCTGAAATTTTAAGTCAATATCTTTGAGGCCATGAATAGAGAAAACTCGGCATGATGGTAGGAAAACAGAATGTCGCGGTTGAGGCCATCCCCACAAAATCTGAGTCGTTTACCTGACATGACATTTCGAAATCTTGACTCTACTTGTGAACCAGAAGTTAAAACATTTGTTGAGCTTTGGAATATAGAGTAAAGTAAAGTAAAGTTATTGCTTTTTTATAGCGCCTTTACCATAATTCAATATTCAAGGGCGCTTTACAATCCATTACACAGTGGACCCAGAATGCTAAGTTTTGGAAATAAGTCTTTAAAACAGTAATACGGCAAGATTAGTTGGTGATTTGTAATCAATCAAAAGATCTCAAGAAGCGGAGTTTGAAAATTGAGACCATTTTGAGTTTTGAGGTAACAAAAGGGGGTTTAGTCCCCTGGGAATTCCAGCAACTTCTTCGTTTCAAATCTTAGCAACATCAATTTTACGTCACCAGTGAGTCCATTTCCTCCTAATGCCAAATCTGAAGACCGCTTGTTCATATCACTTGTCCTTTTAAGGTCATAAGCCATATTTGACAGGCAGGTCAAAGATAGATTTGATGCGGGGAGTAACCGACATTAGGGTTCAATCTTTGGTAAATATTTCCAGAATGATGACATTTACGAGAAACTGGATTACATTTTTGAAATCAAGGGGAAATGCGCTTTCAAATGATGTAAGATTGATACTGATATGATCCAAAACGAAAAAGTTGCTAGAATTCCCAAGGGACCAAACCCCCTTTTCTTACCTCAAAACTCAAGTTCCTCCCAATTTTCAAACTCCGCTCTTTGAGATCTTCCGATTGACGCCTGTTTGACGATGCTGTGATGAGGAATACAAACTTTACGGCTAAAAACACGTGTTGTCCATCTACTTTTGGGAGTACTGTCGAGGCATCACACTTGAGGACATTACAAAGCATTGCTGTTGCACATTCAAAAGATCCAAATGAAATGGAAATAATATTGCCAAATATAGTTTGGCTTTGGTGACCTGTTGTGTCAGAATTAGACTGAAATTTACACGCGAATTGAAAATATTTGGTGAAATTGCCTATAACGGGGGTAAAACCATGGATCTTTGCCTCCAACAACCCTAAAATTTGCATTTTTCTCAGGACTTTTTGTACTCTGAAGCTAATGCATGTCAGTTTTGAGTAATCACTCAAGCCAATCAATCAAAAGTTGCATGTAAAGGTTGTTTGAGCTATTCATACCCGCGTATGAATCATTTTGCGAACTTAGGTTGCTACCGATAAAATAATTTATTGGATATTTTAATGGGCAAAGTTAGCCTTTGAAAAAGTATAAATTATTTCCAAACTGCTATCCAAATTCATAATTTTTGTACATCATTCGAAAGCTTATTAAATATGCTTTCCAAATATCATATGGTTTATGGGGCCCATGGATGGGGATCTGACTCTAATTTACATCCAAACTCAAACCACTTGGGTGAAAATAGCCTAAAAACAGGGAAAACTGTGGGTTGGTGCTTCCGACTGCCCTAAGATTTTTATACTTTCTTCTTCAATTTTTGTCATTTGAACGCTGATTTTGAATAATACATCAATATGACCCATCTGAAATCATGCGTGAAGGTTCTGTAGCTATTCTACACTTTTAGGAGTCATTTTGTGACTTCAGTTGCTAACGATGGTAAAATCATCGGGTTTTGAATGGGTAAGTGTACCCGTTAATAGAGTGTCATTTATTTCTAAACTGCTATCCAAATACTTAATTGCTATACATAATTTGAAAGCTTGTTAAATGAGCTTTCCAAATATCATATGGTTTAGGGGGCCCATAAGTGGAGATTGGACTCTAATTCCATGCAAACTGAAACCATCTTGGTAAAAATAGCTTAAAAACAAGGGGAAAACCGTGTGTCTTTACCTCGGAAAACCTTAAAATTTCTGTTTTCTTCATAAGGTTTTGCCTTTTGAATGATGATTTTGAATAATCCATCTACCTAATCCATTAGAAACCAGTTATGAAGGTTATCTGAGAAATTTTGTGCCGCTAGTGTTGATTTTGTGAAGACAGGTGACTTTTGCAAAATAATGTGACCAAAGTTGTCAAGACTTCTGATCTTCGATAAAAACTGTCACTTCAAAGTACGATATTTGTTCTTAGAAAAGAGATATTGACACGGGGTTTCTTGCATTTTGTTCACACAACTCTTGTGCTCCAAACAAAAACTTTGAGCTGCTATATTAGAAAAAAAGTTTTTTGACTTATTTCCATCCCTGGGTCCACTGTGCATTACCCCCTCAGCTCAGGCATTTTTTTTCTCCCTTTGGGCGTATTTTTTTACACAGCGTGCAGCCTTACAGTTGGCGCTTGTGATGTTTTTTTGCCTTCATCACCGAGGTACCAATTTTACACCTTTGTGAGGTGCTGCACCTACGATACCGGGTGTTTCCAGGTGGTCACCCATCCTGGTAATAACCTGGCCCAACCATGCTTAACTTCGGTGATCAAATGGGAACCGGTGTATCCATGGTGGCAAGAGTGCATGACTGATATTCAAAACTGAAGTGTTCATCTACGTAGGCCATATCTAAAATTGTAACTCGAAGATGGAGCTAGTGTAACGGTCTTTGAGACGGTTACATACGTTTCCAATAACTTCAGTTATTTCGATCAATCAGTTATTTTACCTTCTGCCTGCCATAAATCAGTAACTACTTGTCAGACTGATTCAAACAAGGTTTCAAACTCTATGGAATCATAATCATAGTTTATCATTTCATTGAAAGTTGGTTACAATTCTAGTTCTACATTAATCTAATGTGAACTAATTTAAACCAACTATTTACAATTTTACTGAAAAAGAGACCTATGGTACAATTCAATAAGATGTCTATAATCATTATCTACAGATTTTGCACTGGCATTTGTCTTTACTCCAATTTTTGATGTTTCTTTTGAATATAGCTGCTGATGACGCACTCTTTATAAAATCAGGCATGCTGTTCCACAAGAGGCTGCCTCGAAACTTTATAGAATCAATGCCAGACATAATGAAAAAAGACTTAATAAAAACCCTACACAAGAAAATAGAAGGAAATTCAAAAAGCAGCGTAACAAATGTGTTTCTCTAAGAAAGAAAACCATGAAAACCCATTTTAAAGAAGCGACTAAAAATGGTACACTTTCCAATAAAGAATTTTGGGATCTCGTAAAACCTTTTCTTTCGAATAAAGGGGGACTTATAAGTAGTGATATTTCTCTTGTGAAAAACGACATGGTCATAACGAACGACCAGGAACTGACAGAGATCTTCAACGATCACTATGTAAACATAGTAGAGAAATCCAGCGGTAAGAAGCCCGCTAACCTTGCTAATGATACTGGAATTTCTGATGACCGCCAAATTGTTCGATTAATTCTAGACAAGTATAAAAACCACCCTAGCGTCCTAGTTATCATTCAAAATCCAGAACAAGTATTGAACACCTTTTCGTTTCATGAAATAGGCAATCAAGAAGTTATGGAACTATTAAAATCCCTGGATGGTAGAAAATCTACTGGTGAGGATCAAATACCGCCGAAGCTCGTATCTCTAGCTTCTAATGAACTCTCAGCCGCATTAACTACGGCAATAAACTGTAGCATTCGAAATTCTAGATTTCCAGACGATGCAAAAAAGGCAGCGGTCTGCCCTTTAGATAAGGGGGAACCAAATCGGACTGTGGAAAGAAATTTCCGTCCAGTTAGTGTTCTTAATACCTTTTCTAAGATATATGAAAAAGTCCTGAAGAAGCAATTGACTCAACACTTAGATAACACACTTTCTGTTTTTATAGCGGCCTATAGACGAGCATATAGCACCCAGCATGTCGTAATACGGCTGATAGAAGACTGGAGGTCTAACCTTGACAGCGACTACCTCGTAGGAGCAGTCCTGATGGATCTTTCCAAAGCGTTTGATTGCATTCCACATGACTTGCTTATTGCCAAACTACATGTATATGGTTTCGATGAGGATGCACTTGTCCTGACCTATTCGTATCTCAAACGACAAAAACAAAGCGTTCGGATAAATAATACATACAGTTCTTTTCAAGAGGTCATATCTGGTGTACCCCAAGGATCTGTGCTAGGCCCAATCCTGTTCAATTTTATATAAACGACTTATTCCTTTTCATAAAACAAGCAACTCTCTATAATTATGTTGATGACAATACTCTCGCTTACTTCTCCAAAAGCATGCCTGATCTTATCAATATTTTGGAAAAAGAAACCGGAGTTGCTCTAAACTGGTTAGAACAAAATGAAATGATAGCCAACCCTGAAAATTTCCATGCTTTATTACTCAGAAAAAACCAAACAAATACCAGTGGAGAACAGATTAACATTAACGGTAAAATAATCAAATCTGAGGAGACTGTGAAACTTTTAGGAGTAACTCTGGATTATAGACTTGATTTTGACCCACATATTTCGAATCTTTGCAAAAAAGCTGCAACACAATTAAATGTACTCAAAAGATTAAAGACTTTTATTGGGTTTCAGGAGAAAAAGATCCTTGTTCAGAGTTTCGTATATTCAAATTTCGATTATTGTCCCTTGGTTTGGTATTGCTCATCTTCCAAATCTTTGCAGAAGATAGAGAAATTAGAAGAACGCGCCCTAAGGTTCCTCTATAATGATCATACAAGTTCGTATAATGATTTGCTTTTGAGATCGAGTAAATGCACGATGCACGTTGCTCGCCAAAGACTCCTTTGCATAGAAATATTCAAAACACTGAATCATTTGAATCCACCATTTATGCAGAGCATTTTTGAATTACGCTCTTCAACTTATTCTTTAAGAAATGCAAATAATTTGGCCCATTTTAGGCCTAATCAAACAACTTTTGGGTCCAAAAGTCTCAAGTCCTTTGGGCCGCAGATTTGGAACGGCTTACCTAGTGAACTGAAATCAGCAGAAAATCTAAGGAGTTTCAAGGTTCTGATAAAAAATGGGACGGTCCCAACTGCAAATGTAGCGTCTGTTCTTGCCTACCAACTACTGTGTAAATTTAGAAAATCTTTATTTTGTTTCTTTACTTTGCATATTCGATCCTGATTAGTTGACTAGTATATATTTTAGAATGTATATATTGTTGGCTATTGTATATATATATATATCGAATTGAAATAAATTTACAACAAAAATGCTTTTCGCTGCAGGAATCTGCAATAAATCTTTTGTCTTGAGGTCATGTTTGGTGTCCTTTCTGACAAAACACTCCTGCATAAATGACGAATTATTACAGTTGAGTGTTTTGTATATCTCAATCATAAGGACACTCAGGTTTTGGATGTGGATAGTTGTTTCATTGTTCTTTGCAAATGTCGAAGCCTATTGTGTAAAAATTACTTCAGAATTGTAGCATCAATTTACTGACCCTGCGTAGGCCCTTATTCATTGAATTGCGGGTTTTACTTGCATTTAACTGTGGATTTTAAGATTTACCGAATGAATAAAGAAATTGACACTTATGGAAGGTCGCGTTTCGGCGTAAAGCGTTGCACTTTTATATACTGAAGCTTTTCTATATCAGAGTTAGTTTGCTCAAAGGAGCCGGATAAGAAATATGTGAAAAATCCTCGTTTTGTGCGTCAAATTTCGCATTTCGAAAGGAGAAATTCCTTTGTAATTGGCTAAATTCAAAGGAGAGATCATTATATAGATACAGGCTGATCTTTGGTTGAAAGATCAAAGAAAATACTTGCTGAAAATTCATTTATGTCGCACCCATCTTAAAACATATGGAGGTTTAATTTGTGTCAGAGTAAAGTGCAAAGGCTAATCTCCAAGATGAGAAATTTATTTTGAATTTTCGTGGAACAGTCGCGATAAATTAGCTCAGCAGAAACCAAAAATTTCCTAGACAGTTTCTTATCCAGCTCCTTTAAATAGGCCATTATCTTTATTGTTATCGGCGATTTTGTCAAATTTTATTGGCAACAGTATATATGATGTTTTGTGAAATATGTGCTCCGAAACGATTCCATATATGATTCAACCCGTTGTTTCCAGATTCACACACAGTGCAATGCAGTTGGTTTCCGTCCTTGAAAATTGCATACAGCTGACGGGACAGTAGCAAACCAGTAGTACATTTTTTCGATAGTAGCATGAAATCCAAAGTACCTTTTCTTAACTTCGGGTGGGTACTGTATGTTCCGTAATTTTCGGGTACCTACTTTGTCAGAAGTTCTATGCTACTAATAATGCTCTCTGGTTTTCCGAAGATTGATATGTTCTTTTGTCGCCTTGACATAATATCAATCCAAATTTCGTCCTTGTTTCTAGAAACCAGGCTGCTAGGGGATACCACCTGCTATTTAATATGCACGACATCTCTCTTTAAGGAACAACAGCAGATGAAAGATATGCAGCCAAGACCACATAACCTGAATGTTGGACAAGAAGTTTCCATATGGGGAGACAGCCCTGCTCCTTCTCCAAGTGAGTTATTTTCACCGCAATCCACTTTGAATTAACTTAAAAATCGTTGTTCTGTGAGCTTTTTTGGTAGTTACTATTCTGTTGCTTAACATCGAAGTTTTGACATCGCACAGGAAGTCAACCGCTTTTCACCTTAAAAGCATCGAGGTTGATTGCAGCGTTAGATCAAGTACAGGTTGATTACAGCCTTAAGAAACATAATGATTTGCGGCCCTTCAGATTTGAACACCACGCATTTTCTATTTTCAGGCTGCCTTTTGCCCGTCTGACAGTTCTACGTGCTATTCTATCACAAAATGATCTTTATCCGAATTTTGCAACTTATGAAGACGATGCTTAAATTGTGTTAGGATAAAATGACCGTGGTTGTGCAATCCTCCTTGTGACTCCAAGTCTTTTCTAAGAGCTTTGTAATTGTTTTGTTTACTTGAGTTTTGCAAACATTGATCGACGTCCTTCTGTCGATTTATGCTTTTTCCCTACTTATAAGTTTTATTCAATCATTCATTACGCGGCCGAAAAACTGGAAATAATTTCGAAGTATTTTTTGGGATTTGAACTAAAAATCAAAACATCAATATTCAAAATTGGTTTAATGAACGATTTATCATGATTTATCAGAAGTGATTTGGAACACCCGGTAGCACTGACAGTTGTCACCCTCAATTTGAAATACTTCGTTTTTCTCTTACTTGCTTGAAGGAGAGGGACGCACAAGGAGCCGCAGCGAGCTGTATTTGTGCTAGGGCACGGTTGCCAGGCATGTATCTGAAAAGGCAATTACACCTACAGGAGCATAGGCGTGAAATCATTACACAAATTGCACGTATGGTTATTGCATCTCCCTTTATTTAATTTCTTGGAAGGAACTTCAGGTACCTTGCTTTTGTTTAGGAGATTTTGATTTTTTGATTATTTTCGGAATTAGTGTTGAAAAAGATTAATATCGTCATAAATCCGAAAGTAGTAAAGGAAGTAGTAACAGGAAAGTAGTAAAGGAAAATTGTCGCTCAATGATTACTTTTAAGTTCTTTCCGGATTCTTTAATTCAAAAGGAAGATGCAACACCCAATTATCAATCCTCGTATGTACTTAAGGCCAGTGCCATTTATCAAGGAACTTTGGTTATAATGAACTTCCATAATCCTTGTACCATATAGATCTAGCATCAACACCATGGTCGCCATCTACATCACAGTCGGAGCCGAATGCATGGAACCATTCCAAGTAAGTATTTGCCTGTACATAGTCGTTTGAATATGGTCTCAAATAATCCAGTATTATGTATCGAATGAGTCAGAAAGTTTGATACATGCCTATGTTTATATTCGAGTATTGAAGGTGTTGTGGCGCCGTGTTGTAATCCACTGACTTTGCTGCCTGGACAGTCAGGCGGACGGGGTTCAAATCCCACCAGCACCTTTGAGCGTCATGACAAGGGATCGCGGACTCGATTAGCACTTAGCTATTTCTGCGATCCCAGCGCTTGGCTCTGAAAACCGCAACTTCACCCTCAAACTAGCAATGACATTAGTCTGTGAGCGCCGCGTTTTGAGAAATTGAAAAAGCAAAATAGAATGGAATGGAAATAAATATTAGGCATTTCTGGTTCTGTTGACATTGCAAGATGCATTCGCCCCTCCCCATCCGTCTCGCGACTGCTCATTTTTGCAGTCAGTTAAATTCTGTTGGTATCACATCACAAAATCAACGCGGTCTCCCTCCACCCACGTCTCTCGACAATACGAAATCAGAAATATAGGTATTCCACTCTGTTTCATAGAATAGAAGACGGAATAAGAAGACTTTGTTGACACCGGCTCAGACGTATTCATGATTTTGTGACCACATTGCCATATTTCGACAGAAAGATATTGCAGCGTTCTAATTATTTTCTAGGCAAGCCGCAACTACCCCCATTCAAGTAGACACGATGAAAACAGCTTTATCTAAACCAGGTTGAATTTCAACCAATTAAATAAATTTGATGTGTTGGAATGACCAACCAGAAAGCGGCATTTGATGATCTGGTCTAGTTGAAACTGGCTTAAGGTCGGCAATAATGCACTGTTGATGTGGTGTATATTATGATCGAAATTGTATTCTTACTTGCTGTTTTATTTCATTTCTCTTCCATGGGATTACGAGTAAAGCTTGATAAATGTTGCTGCTCCTTCATCCTTCTCTCGTCACAACAAGGATCGAATGCCGCCATTATTTAAGTACAGTCGAAACCGTTGGAGCAGCTCCTACGCAGTGATGTCTCTTTTCAAATTTCATGTAAAAATCCATTAACAGAATTTTATCGGCTCGACATTTGTCGCGGCTCAACATTTTTCCACGGCTACAATTCGATCAGCCAATTAGACTGCCAGAAATTTTCCGCCTCGAAATTTTTCCGCCTAGTGGAGATCCGGCTTAAGAGTTGATTAGCTGGCGCATGTCTGGGAGGAAACTGAGGTCTTATAGTGCTTCTGCTAGGTGTTTGTCGGTGCAAATGTAAGACCCTGGGTACTCGTTTCTCCAGATATGCTGCATCCACTTTGCAAAATGATTTACCATTAGACTTTAGCAGTGCAAGGACATAAACAGTTTCAAATCATTGCTGAAAACACACCTTTTTAGAATAGTTTGCAATCCATAATTTGTAAATATTCCTTTTTTTGGTACAGTCCTCGGAATACTGTATATGCTGTAGTTGAAGACTGTAATGAATAACTATGATTATAAATAACTTTAACATGGGATCTTCTTTTGCTGTAAGTATTTTTTGCGATCATAGAGTCCTTCCATTTGGTAATGTTAGTCAAAGAGTTTACAAAATATCAAGCCTGCGCATGTCTTAAACAGACCTTTGACTTCCTCCAGGTCTCCGATAGCTAATTTAGAAGAATTAAGGAAACTTGAGATCGACAAAGAAAGAGCAGAAAAGGTGAGGTTTGTTGATTGAGGAAACTTTGCAATTTGATAATGCCTTTATCGGTCGTTGTTTCTTTGCCATTTTTGAATGACTTTTTTCAACTTCTCGCTTTATGGAAATTTCTTTTAAATCAAAATTGTGCAAGTTTGTGTTTGACAGAATCTTTTCGCTTTTAATGGGCAGTCACACACAAAACGTGGGCTTAGTATTCTGCCTGAGTGCTATCCCTCAAGTATATGCCTAAATGTCAAAACATGTCTACATTATCTTTCTCTTTGTCGCCGTTACTCCAACGAAATTGATTGAACAGCTAGTTCAGCATTGTCGGAGAAGGTTCTGTTCCAAGTATCGTGAATCTGACTCACAGGCAACCGTATTCTGTGGTGGATTTTTGCCAGCTGTTAGTTGCTGCTTTCTCTTCACTGCTTCAGAGTTGCTCAGACAAGATCGCCGTCTATGAATATCAAGCGTAACGTCGCAAATGCATCGAATTGACATAGATGAACACTGTCTTTCAATTCAATACCAATAACAATCGATTTCGTGAACGGAATGTACATGATTTACTTGATTTTTTGTGTACATCCAATAAAAATCGATTATTTCTGTTAAAAGCTTGATTAAAGACCCATTGCTAACCATGATCCTTTGTGGCGCCAAAGGCGACTTTCGTGTTATCTGAAAGTCCTTTTTGATCTAAATCCCCTTTGTCTTACTTTGCAATCGGCGCACAAAGGATCATGGTTAGCAATGGGTCTTTAAATAGTCGATGCTTACTTAGATTAAGCACTTGCAGTCCTAATGTCCTGGGCTGCGTCCAAGGCCATCTGCCCTTTGAGAGAAACCACTATGATTGTAATTCATTTTTAGGAAGCAAAAATCGTGTGTAATGTCTCGGATAATATGGTGACTTTTAATCATCTGATTCCTTTTGTGTATTGCAGTCATCAGTTATAGAGCCTAAGAAAAGCTCCTCAGAGGATGTAAAGCGATTGGCCGATGAGGATGAGCCAGCCAAAGGAAAGCCCGATGAAGTTGAGAAGGGACCTAGTGATGAAGACAAAGGGGGGTTATCACCAAGTGAAGAAGAGCTTGAACTTGCTGATGATGATGATAGTCAATCAAAAGAGCAAAATAACAAGAAGAACAAAGGAAAGAAAAAGAAAGGAGCCAACGAGAAGGTAGAACATAGCATTAACCAAATGCATTCATTCTTTTGTCTCAATTTAATTTGTGCAAGCAAGATTCACGATTCTGTGCCACATTATGATACCGAAATGTTTGCACCGTTATAAAATTTATGCTGCATTCTTCTGGCTGGTAAGCCAAGAAGATTTAGGTGAAGTATCACCGAATTTGATAGATGCTGCTAAAAATTTCCAAGTGTCAATTAGATTCCACATGGGAGTGATGTTCAAATCAACAGCCGTTTTAAATTGTCAAAATGGCAGGAGTTCACCAGCTCTGCCGTGTTGGACGGCAGAAACACGACTTGGTTTCAACATCGTATTGCTGCTTTATTTAATCAAACAGTCCTAGGTCATGATGCATGGTTTCTGTGTGTGCTCGTCCACTGCTATTAAATATTAAAATGGATTATTTTGAGGAAATAAACCATTTTGACTATCTTATTTTCATTCCGACATAGCAAAAGGCAATGTTTAAATCAGATATTTTAAGCATGACAGTTTTTACCGTTTTTTATTCAGTTAGTTTCGGCATGATAGAAGTGAAATGTTTAAACTAGACCTCGGAGGAGAACAAATTCAATGCGATGTAGCTCTTTGCACAGATTACAGGGCATGTGTCTGTATAAATATTGGCATCCTATGCGACCAAAGTAAAGTAATGGCGGTTTAAGATGTTTCAAAAATATGAAATATGAACATATATTAGCTGTTGCAGCATTTTTGAATTATAGATACACGGATCAGTGATATATGCAACGTTAAATGTGATATAAGGTTGTTAAGATTCATAGCTCCGCTATTTTGAATGCTTTATAGCTTGCAGCAAATGGTTTCATTTCGTTGTTTTTTATAAATTTAGATTTTTGTCCCACAAGATTCTACGCTATTCGTGTATTCCTTAATCAGTTTCTTGCCTTCTAGTATTTTTGTATTATCTCGTATTCGTTGTTAGGTGACAGTTGTATTTCATCGAGAATCAACAGATACAAAAGTTGAGAGTGCGAGAGCTCTTTTTAACGTTATTGAAATCGAAGACGCTTTACTAGTGCTCAGCTAAAGACACTACAAGTGTCGATTTCTTTATCCCATTGCTGTACGTATCTCCGTTTACTTCCTTCAAGGAAGAAGTATTTCTGATCAAACAGTCGTTGTGATCTCATTGTGGAAACCTTGAAACAAATCGTTCTGCTTGTGCATCTCACCAAACAGGAGAAAGCGTTGAAAGGGACTCCATCTCCAACTCTTTGTACTTCAGAGAAGAATAAGCCAAACATTCATATCTTTTAAGACTGCTCGGATATAAATGCATTTTTAACTGTCATTTTTGATGGCTTGGGTGAGGCCACCTAATAAACTGCAGATAAAAGTGGACAATTTCCGTTAACAATCCTTTTAAAGATTTGTTAACAGTTTGGTGATGGAGCCCCTCAGCCCCTTTAACAAAAAAGAGAAAGGTAGGGAATGCATATCCGCTCTCTGCAAGCCACCAGGCCTTGTGTATCTGATTTGTACTGAAGACCTGATTTTTCATTTTGAAGAAAAAAGAAGAACGCGAAAAACAACAGAGGAGAGAAGAAGAGGACAGAAAGGCGTTGGCAGCATTAGAAAAAGCACAGCAGGAAAAGATGGCGATTCAAAAGAGGAAAGAGGAAGAAGAACGACAGAAACAAATTCTTATGCAACAGCAACAACTTAAGCAACAACAACAGCAGCAGATATTGCAGCAACAACAGCAGCAACAGCAGTTGAAACATCAGCAAATGATTATGCAACAACAGGCTATGATGCAGCAGGAACAGAGAAGGCTCAATGTAAGTCTTGAACTGAGTTTACTTACGCCCCTTGGTTACATCAATATCATGGTATGGAAACGAGGTACTGCAGTTCATACTAAATGATAGTGTACTAGAAGAAAACGAACCGTGAAAAAACATTTTGAGTTTTCAGCAGACGGAGGCCTTTCAAACTTTCGTTATCATCAGATTGTGACTAACATTGGATTGGAATGCTCCGGTTGACCATGATACAGCAACGTAGCTCCTGTGTACTTATTTCCACTTTTAAGTGAAAATTTACAATCGAATAAGAAATAACGGCCGGTTAAGTAACATAAGGTTAAAACACTTGCAAGCCTGTAGTTTGCTACCTATTCATCAGATTCCTTCATACTGCCTACCTTTGGGTAGGTACGCTTAATATGTCAACATAGATAACAACATTTAGTTGGTTTATATATGCCTCACATGTTTTGATTGGCTTATATATGCTTTTCATATATGTTTCAAGGCATCGACTATGAAGTATGATCACATTGTATATAGTTCTAGAGTTTAATTTCGTAATAGCGTATAAATTTTTAGTTTATGCGTATTAAATTGAATTTTGTAGGTATATTTTATATTTTATAGTTTTATGCGTATTCCGGTATGGCCCCACCATGACAAGGCGTCGCGGACTTGATTAGCGCTTCGCTACTTCTGCGATCCCAGCGCTTGTCCTTAACCGCAACTACGCCTTCACCTTCACCTTCATGAAATTGTAAGTTGTAGATTTTTGCCACAACCGCCTGAAAAGTAGGTTTAGGTAATATAGTTACGGTGTTCAAACAATGTGAAATGGAAATGAACTGCTCTCTTAGTTTCTTGTTTCTTTCTTAAACAGGCAAATGAAGGTCCCTCATGGAACGTACCTACTTCTTCAAATGCACCGTCATTGGCTGAGATACAAAGAATGGAAGAGGAAAGGCAGATGATTATTCGGGAAAAATTAAAGCAAATTCAAGCTCATGAACAGCAGATTCAACAACAACAGAGGGCTGCTTCAGGATGGGCTGAAAAGGGGTAAGCTGCTATATTTTATTATCACTATGAAGCAAAGTAAATTGATGGACTAATCTTTACGCTGTATTGATTCGATTATACGTGCTCATTAGTTTAATCATTTTCTGATTATTTTTCAATCTTAATCAGACTGACGTTAACTTTAGACCATAGGTAAACAGCCTTCCATCCTTGTCGACAGCGCAAGAAGTAAAATCTATAGACCTCGTGACACCTTATAGGATTTCTAACGAAGGAAAAGATAAAATGGAAAGAAAACAAAATTTAGATGTCAGAAAAAAGACAGAGAGGAGAAATCAGGATGAATTAGGAATTAGGAGAAATTAGGTGCACCCCTTGACAATTAGCCACTTGGCTGAACGGTCTCCTTCCATAATAGATTGAGATATGAACTGAATATGAAATATGAATAATGATGACGGCAAACCGACTTGAAGTGGTGGCAGTGCGATTCTTAGAGTTCAGCAACTGAACTAAGAACTAAGGAGAGAAAATGGCTTTACGTTAAGTTTTAGCAGATGGCTGTGACTGACTGTGCACTTAGCTGCTGATCGTAGATCCCTTGTGTTTGGTCATCACTACGGAGACCTTCTGTCATGCTGGATAACAATAATGTGCTGACTCTTTCCGTTCTTAGTTGTATTTGAAATAGCTGCAATAGATGAAACAGAATTGAAGTCAATATTTTTGAAATATCATTGCTTCTTTATTAAACTCGAGTTAGTGAAATGGATGACTGAGGCTTCTAGGTTTATCGTTTTTTCTTTAAAACAGGTAGGGAGGCAAACTGCATAAGAAAGTTTCAATTTCAGTAGATACTCTTAATTTTTCTCATAAGTATTTTTGTAATATGATTCTTTGTCCATGTAAAATTTGACAGATTTAACAGAATTTTGATTTTATACCGCAACTCTGTGATAATTTCCATGTAACCGTACGTATGTTTGCTTTCAAGGGGTAAGCCTGTTGCATCGTTGCGACAGATTCAAGAAGAAGAAGCAAGACAGATGCTTGCCAGGCAGAGAAACCAGGTGCAACATCAACAACAGCAGCCTAAGGTAATCACTATGATTTAGATTTTTTCATAAAATGTAAGTCTAAAAACTGATCTTGCAATGTAGGATTCATCTGCCAACATTTTGAAAGCTCTATTCAGGAGTGGAAAAATATTTTTATTTCTGGAACCAAACCAAGTCTTGAGAGAAATTTCTATGAGGATTGCTTCAAAAAGTATCCACCTTTGACACGTCACGATATGAAATGAATTGGACAGAATGTGAAGACTGATTATCGTTCTTTAATCACAACGAAAGTGGTATTTGTAAGGCAAATTGTGTTGATTTTTCAGCTGGCCACTCCCAGACTTGTAAACAACATCTGTTTTCATGAAATTACTTCGTTTATTAACAGAATAAATGTTGTTTGATAACAGCTATCAAGGACGTGAGCCTGTAGGATTTTGACGTAAAATTGGCTTCCCATTTTTAGCTTTTCTGTCTTTATACATTTTCTTTCTTTATTTTATTCTTTCTGGAGACCCGGAAAAATTTCTGTGACCATTGGTGCCGTGGTCCGCTATTTTTTCCACCCCTGGCTCTATTAAGCCTCTTCTTTATTAAGTCCCCTTTCCATGAAGCACCATATTTCATTTTTTCATATTTGATTCATTTAAGGAGGGTTGCCCTTCGGCAGAAGCCGATTTTCAAGGAGCTCTTAAGTGAAGACTTAATTACAATATACAGTTGAAAATGAAATTTTATTAGAATATAAGAAACCATGATTTAACAACCTGTTTACAATTATACATACAACCTTCCCTAATACGCCCCTCCCTTATAAGTCAAAGTTTGATTACCTCCCCCCCCCACTTTTATCAAATGCCAAACTTTAGTAAAGATTTTTCATTTATGTACAGGATGTCTAAGAAAAAATTTTCGACGTTTGATTAAATATTGAAAAATAAGGACAACATGAACAGGCTCATGGAAAGATGACCCTGTTCCTAAGATTATGAAGTAATTTTAGAGACTAAAGTCGTGCAAATCGGTTGAAAATTCACTGAGTTACGAGCTCTCGAAGATCAAAAATATGCGATAGCTGAAACTAGAGACCCCCCCCCCCCCAGATTACTTGTATTGCAAAAGCTCGAAGACGGAGGTAAGAGAAGCTTATTCAATGTCATACCTTTTGTTGATATCCTAGCAAACCAAATACGACTTCTAAAGTAAATTATTTGTTGTTATCATTCTCAAATTTCCTTAACATTGCATAAGTCCATAAACAGTGGTTCAAATTATAATCGGCGAGAGACTGAATCTGTTTCCTCAAAGCATCGATATCCTTGACAGTTAGGTTATTGAATACCTGTTTGAATCCCACTTGGTTCGCCCTGAAACAATTGAGAAATAACAGAAACGACGGCCTATGGGGCTTTTATCAAAATGCCATTTCGAAGACTCTGGTTTCAGCTTTCGGACAAACTTGAACTTCAAAAGCTTGTAACCCCATGATGTTTTATCGGATTTGCAAGATTCTTGTGTCAAAAATTAATTTAAAATCTCAGAAAAAGGATGACTTGACCATTCAGCATATCGTAAGTTTTTAGTATTTAATCAAACATCGAACACCCTGAGACACCCTGTAGTAAAACTAGTTTGCATGTTGATTTTGATATGGTTTGGGATATTAAGTTGTAAAATTGTATGTTGACTCCGCAAAATATTGGGGATAAGTAACCAAGCAGCTATCATTTACCGGGTGAGCCAGAAAAAAGTTCCCACTTTTGAAGGTTCATAGCACCAAGACTACTTCACAGATTTGAATCATTCAAATTCTAGTTAAAAGCCGAAAGATCAGAGTATTTTTTTGATTTTTCTCGCTGTCCTACCTGCACTAGAAGTATTGGTAGATTCAACTTTATAAAATTTTATGGTTGCAACATGACGGAAAAAGGGCCTAAAGCATTGATCAAATCGTAAGGACTCTGTTCACATCGAACAATGGGCAATGTGCGTTTCACCTCCCTCAAGTGTTATAAGACATCGATTTCCAAACAAATACGGAAGATTTTCAATCCCATGGCTAATTGATGTGTGGAGGATATCTCTCACCCATGAAAAGTTGCATTCCCTTCATTATTCTGTGCAAAAAGTCATTCATGCTTTGATCGATGTTTTAGGCCATTTTTCAATCATTTTACAACCATGAAATTTTGGTAAAGTTGAATTTTCCTACACTTGTAGTTTTCATGAGACAACGAGAAAAATCACAAAAATACTTCATCCTTTTGGTTGTTAACTAGAATTGGAATTATTCATATCTGTGAAATAGTCTTGTTGTTATGAATTTTCAAAAATGGGAACTTTTTTCTGGCTGACCCGGTATGTCTTTGTCATTTGAATTTTTGACTAAAGCCTCCTCTCTGATAAGCCCCCTCTCCTTTAAGTCCTCTCTAGGGTTTCCGAAAGTTAATAAGCCTCCCTCCCCCGGGGGCTTCATAGAGCTGTTATGGTATGAAGAAATCTCAGTCGTCATTCTTTCAAGGATTTTTGTTGATACATTGTCGTCCAAAAGGAAGCTTTACTTAGTGCTTGCTCAACAAAGAAAGTGATCAACAAAGAATGATATCCAAATGTTTGAAAGGAAGCTGAAACATAAATCTAATATTAACTGATGAAAGCTCTCATAATGACTGGTTGGATTTCGGAGCATGATTCTAAGTCACGCCTTTGTAGTGTCAATTCCTAGGACAACATCCCACTTGCGATCAGAGGGTCTCCCTCCCTTGCAAGTAGCATAAGGAAGATTCCCTTTTTCCCACTTATTGTTCAAATATTAAAAAGATTTTCTAAAACATTTTTCACTTGCTAACTTTATAAATTTAAGCTTGCATTGAGATGACCAAAAGCCATTATGACCTTTTGAAACAGATAAAAGTATGGGAATAAATCTAAGGGGTGCCCCCCATCGATCAGTTTATTTACAGGTGGAGATGGTCCAAAGAAATTCCTCTTTCAAAACTCACTAACTGCTTTGTAATGATTGAAATTCGTTTGTAGTATTTTTTATTCTTTATTTTCTTTGTTTCCTCTCTTATATCATTGTAGCTGTGCAATTTTAATGTTGATGAATGGAGCTAAACTGAACGTTAGATAGTTTTTAGTTATCCGCTTGCAAAAGCTAAAGAATTTAATCATGTTCAAGGGTGGTCATGGAGTGGTGAGCTCGTCAGTCTGGAACAGCAAGAATGTACAAAGCCAGCAGAACTATGGTGGATATGATGCTCAAGGTTCTGCTTCTTTCTGGGATGATGTAATGAATCTTGCGCCATCATTGGAGGCCTCTTCACAGTATCAAAGAAGTAATTCAAAGTCCAGAGTTGTCAGGTAAGTGATCTTTTTGATAACCAAGAGTGGTTTGTTTTCTATTTTGATAAGCATTAGAGAAAATTTACTTGGTACAATGAGACGACGTTATAAAGACGATACTACAGGAACAAAGGCTATAACTACCACGTGACCATTACACGAAAACTATAGCAACATACATATAAATAATGAACGGGAAACGAAACTGTAAAACACTATGGTTTTTCTCGTATTAGATGTCAAGTGACAATGCTTGCAACTAACATGAGCAATTTTTCGCTATCACAAAACTCACCTAACATTTAAAGTACAAACAGAAACTATGCAGAGTTAAATATTTTTTGGCCATAGAACTGCCATTATTTTCCAAAGTAATGAAACAAATAGCTAAGCAAGCGGAACTTGATTCTTGCAAGAGTTGTAAAGTTTTGTTTACTTATTTGATTTATCTTTCTTGCGAAGCAACTTTGGTTTATGAAACTGTGATGCCTTCTGATTAGGAATCTGCAAGCAGAAAATGCTAAGAGTCGTCCTTATGAAACACTAAGCTCCGGAATAGCCTCTGGTCAAAGTTATTTCTGTCAAAATGTATTAAGAAAGTATAGGAGCAACACAATGCATTCTGTTACAGGCATCTGTCAAACTGGCCACTTCATATTACTGTATACGAAGACCTGCGCTTTTAAATGATGCATAGGAAAGGTTTGAGAAACAAAAAACTTCGTAGAAGTCCTATGAGACTAAAGCTCTCATAGGTAAATAGAATTTTATAACTCTTTCAAAAAATAAGTTTTGCTCGCAAAACTCTTTCAAATGACATTTAGTTTGCATTAATTTGAAAACTAATGACAGTTCTTATATTTCATATTTCAAATTTTCATATTTAATTCTTTTAAGGAGGGTTGCCCTTCAACAAGTTGATTTTCAAGGGGCCCTCCGATTAAAACGTTAATTACAATATAATATAGAAATAAAAAGCTACTAATCAAATCAAACTATAAAACCCTATTTACAATTGTTTAAAAGTTATGTACAAAAATATTCAAAATTTACAAAAAAGAATGAAAGGAATAGGGGTTCTGTTTCTAAATAGTTTTCTTGAAACCTTACAGAGATGTTGCTTGCTTCGACTCGGTTGACTGGCTATTCTATAGCCAAACACCTCTGAACTCTGCATACTTTTTTGTTGTTGAATTTGTACATGAAAGCTATTTCACCCACCATTAGAGCTCATTGTGTGCGCATAATTTCTTGCTTAGGCCAAATGTAATAATGAATGCTTGTACAAACAATGTTTAGACGTTTGAGAATGACTACTTCCCTGATGATTTAGCGTATGCTCATATGCTGGCTTTGTTATGCTAATTCTTTGCTGAAAGAAAGTATCAGATTCACAAATAGATCTCTATTTTCATTTGGTACAAAGTCATTTTATTTGTAAAACTTTGTTGCAACAAACACATCTCTTTTTATTTGCGAAAGCAGAAAGTTTAGTTGAAAATCGTGACTATGTAACTGGTAGGAAGTGAGCTTTGAAGACGTGCATTTCAGTTGGTTCTATTTTTTCACTGCATGGCCATCAACTGATCAACTGAGCTATTGCCATAAAAGGTAAGTGAATGATAAGGTCAGTAATTGCAAATGAACCAACAAAATTGATTTTCAGTAAGGATGTCCAGAAATACAACTCTCATGACATTATGTATGTGCTTACCTTTCAGCGACTCTGGTTTCCCATCATTGAATTCAGGTGCAAAACAAACCAAGAAATCTAAAGACGAGGTACGTTCATGTTCCAACTAAAATCTGGATATATTTGTTTGCTCACTCACAGCCGGAGTGTGAAGAAGATGATTTCTTATTCACTGATAGATACAGCTATTCAATTTTGAATTCTGTAACCTTGCATGGAAGTTAAAAATTTGGTGCCTCAGCAATGGAAATGCTAAATATGAAGAGCTTTCGTGAGCACTTTCATTGCCATCGAGAAAGCAGAGGTAAAGATTATTTTGAAATTGTCCAAGGCAATCATAAAAACACATTGCTTTTCACTGAAATATGTTCGCTGAAAGATCCATGATTTCATAGTATAGAACCAGAGATCGTAGAGACCTGCAAGTTCCCAAAGGTGGGTAAGAATATGCAGAGCGAAGTTTCTATTTCTCTACTATCAAAAACTGGAATGATATCCCTGAACATATTCGAGAAAAAGAACAAATCACCCATTTTGAAACTGTGTTTAGGAAGAGTTTTTGAACCTTTAACCATACAGGACCCAAACGCGACCCCTTAGTATAGCAGCGATTTATGGTATTTTGTCATCAACAAATATTGTTAATAGGTTGTTAAGTTTTCAGTTACGTTTAAGCTGAAAGGTGTTCCATGCACAAACATCAATCAAATGAAATTGAAACAAAGAGTCGTCGCAAAATGTCAAAGTCATTTCTGTTGAAACACAAGTTATAACTGTACGAAATTGGAAGCATAGAATGCCGTCAGAACCTGCTTTACAACGAAGCTTAACTGAAGAAAAGATTTCCTCGTACAGAAAGGTTTCTACTCTTCATCCAAAGTTGCCTCAAAAGTCTCCAGATTTGCAACAGGAAGCTTTCCTAGCAGTTCTGATCACCATTACCGACATACTCTAATCCCCAGCTCAATACCAGTACCAATATTCTATACACCATTTTGGACTCGTGATACAGTAATTAAGTAATTGGCCCAATGCCCGATCAACAGAAGCTGTATCAGTATACTAACGAATGCGCTTGACATTCTAGGAACTGGTTCATCGTCTCTTTCAACAAGCAAACCCTTGCGATGAATTTATTCAATGGGTAAACAAAAATATGCCTGGGATTGCCAAGTTTGTTGATGGTAAGCGAAGCCTAGTTTTGGGTTGAATTATTTCATTCCTTTTTCATATTCTCAAGCATGAAGAACGAATTTGAAGAACGAAGGCACATTTGACACAGATTCAGGCTTGCCCAAAGAATAGAATCTCAAAAGATCCAAAAAGGTCGTGAAAGTTGAGGCTTTCAAATTTCACATGAGCCACGAACTACATTTCTGCTTTTTGAGAAGGAAGAATACATTAACATTTGGTGTCAGATGTCCGACAGTCTGACCTTTTGGAAGCTAACAAATGGTACTTCGAAACGATTTTATGTGAGTCACGTCGATTGCTGAGCTCACTCTTTATTGATATAAAATGACAGTGATTATCATTCATTTTGACGGTTATTTTCTTTCATTTTCCGAGCCTTACATAATCTTGTTGCGACCATCTGTAGGCAAATATTTGAAATTAGAATGATAATGATAATGATGAAAATATTATATCCTGATCATAATGTTATGGTATGATTTTAGAACCCTACCAGAGAGAGGAAAGTCATCGCAAATCCACATGGTTTAGTGTATAAGAGGCCTTGAATTTCTTGTTTGTTTCTTACCATAAAGTAATCTTAATTCCAAAATGGACCTTAAGCTTGTACCTTTCCCTTCAAGAAGAATTTTCACTGTTTTTCGACGAATGGCTGTTGTTTAGATAATTTTGAATAACTGTTGATTAGTCCATTGCTCACTCTCCAGTCTCTCATGGCGATCATGCTGGAAATAAGTCTCTCAGACTTTCGCAGGCTAGCCACGTTAAATATAAATACCTACCTACCTACCTACCTACCTGTGCCAGCATAAAGTTTGCATTTCCTGCAAATGTTCCGAAAGTAAATAGGGACGATTTCATTTCCCTCGTTTCTTTGCAACCACCTTTGTATTTTCTCTGCATTTATTTTCTGTCTCTTTTGTAGTTCCAACATTCGTGGGCTTCCTGCAGGACATCGATTCTACTTACGAGGTAAGCTGGCTTAGCCTATTTTGTTTTTGTCACTATTCACAAACAGTTGTTTCATTTTGGTAGCAGAATGAATCTGGTGGGTCTTGTGAAAACCGTTAAAGGCAGTTGAAACTGCATAATCAGCTGCATCAACCATGTTAGAGCGATCTCACTAAGTTGCGTCAAAGTTTAATGTGCTTAGTGAGCATAAATTTAGGCACAACCTTGATAGACTTACTCTATTTTTTGCTTGTTGTACTGACAAGGAAGACAACGAGCACTTTCTCCTGCACTGTCCCCAGTTTCACTGGATGCGGCAAGATCTCTTTGATCAGCTGTCTGGGATTCCTGTTTTAAACATCAATTTACATGATAATAAGCCTTTTTGTGATGTGTGATTTGCTTCTGTTCGGAGACTCACATCATAATGTGTGAAGTCTTTTGAAGTACCACGTAGAGATCATCTCTCTGGAGTTGCTGCCTTGTGACGACCACTTGGACATTCCAGTCTTTCAATGGAGTTCCTAATGCAGATTTCATTGTTTGGCGATAAAGATTCTCTTGAAGGTCTCAATAAAGATATACTTCTGTTAACTCTCTACTTTATTCATAACTGGCCCGTTTGATTAGGCATTTAAAACTTAATCATAAAACCACCAACGTCCCCTTTGAAGTAAATCTTTCTTTCTTTGCAGCTGTCACATGTAATTTTATGTGCTATCCTTTTTCTTTCTAGCAGTTACGCGTATTGTTATGTTCGTGTTTCCTGTTTATGTTGCCATAAGGTAGAAGTAATTTCTCGTTGTAAATGGTATTGTTCCAGTAGTAGGGTATAGTATTTTGCAAGTAGTGTAATTAGGTGATACATATTGTAAGTTTTTAAATGGAATGTACGGAAAAAAGTATAATGTCAGTATCAATCGACTAATCCTTGAAGTAACAATTTCTTTTGTCAAAAACAGAAAAGGTTTTCAGATTCATTTTAAGCACAATTGAGCAGCAAAATTTCTGTTTTATTTGCTGCATTTGTACTCGTTATTCACAGCTATCTTTCGAATAGAAGGCAAAGGGTCAAAATTAATGGTTCCTTTAGCACGTGGAAAAATACTAACTTAGGTGTGCCACAAGGTTCGGTGTTAGGGCCCCTTTTATTTAATATATATATCAACGATATATTTCTTCTGATGAACGGAACCGAGATATGTAACTATGCAGACGATACTACCTTGTACTCATGCGATTATGAGGTTAGAAATGTGATAAAAAGACTAGAGCAAGATGCAAACCGACTAACAGCATGGTTTCCAGAAAACTATATGAAATTAAATGAAGATAAATGTCACTTCATTCTTTTTGGGGCTAGTAACGAAAGAGCTAATATTCACGTTGGAGAAGCCCAGATTGAAGAAAGCGGCGAAGAGAAGTTATTGGGCATTACTCTTGATAAGAAATTAAGTTTTAAAAACCATGTCAAAACGCTATGTAAAAAAGCTAGTCAAAAGCTTCATGCTCTTGCGCGCATTTCAATCTACATGGAGCCCGAGAAACTAAAACTGTTGATGAAAACATTCGTCATGTCCCAGTTTAGCTATTGCTCGCTGATATGGATGTTTCACGATAGAAATTTGAATAATAAGATAAATAGGATACATGAAAGGGCCTTAAGAATCGCATACAAGGACAATGTTTCTACTTTTGAAAAACTGTTAGAAATGGATAATTCGGTAACCGTTCATCAGAGGAACCTGCAGTTGCTCATGGTAGAGATCTACAAAACAAAATATTATCTAAATCCCAGCTTTATGAAGCAAATTTTTGAGGAAAAAGAAATGCCTTACAACTTAAGGTGTTCTGATAAACTGCGACTAACAAAGGCGAAAACAACCTGCCTTGGAATCGATACAGTCAGATTTATGGGGAAAAAGGTATGGGAGACACTACCAGCAGAGCTGAAAAACTCGGATTCCCTTCAAGTTTTCAAAAGGGTTATCAAAGCCCAAAACTGCCATGCCTGCAACTGCAGATTATGCAAAGTATTTTATCCAAATTTAGGCTTTTTATTGTAAATTATATCTTCACTTTAATCTTACATGTATTTTTTGTTTTCTTTGTTTTTGTAAATAGTTGGCCTTAATTAGCAATTTAGCTATAGCATTTAGCCAACTTTAAATGAAAGAATTAATAATAATAATGTCTTGTAAAGAAGTAACCCAGTTTGTTTAGCAGATCTGGTATACTATCATCTTTAATTCATTTTTTGGTGTTTCATCCAGTTTGTGGAAATTTTTTTGTTTTTTCTTTCTTAAATTTACTGAATACATTTTCCATTGATGTACGTTGCTGTCGTTGTTGGAACTCTATAACAAAATTGTCTTTTTCAGCAATGGTAGCCATAGAGTTTTTGCATGTAGTGGCAGTTCAGTTGTTTTATTTGTGATAGCAAAATGCCAGAATTTTAATGTGGAGGCCGTTACGTCAGGGAAATTTTAATTTGAAGAGCTACGAGCTAAGAGCAAGTAAGTTAGGATCCTAGCTAGCGCTGGCTTTATACCGGGTGTGCTGAAAAAATATACAGATTGGGTCAACCGTAACGATATGAATTTAGCACGAGTCAATCCTAAATGATGTTTAAAACATACCTCAGTAGCTAACTGGAACATAGATACCTCACTTGTTGATATTGGTGCGTTGAGAGTTAAGATATTGATCTTCAAAGGGCAAATTTGTGCCCACCTCTAAACCGGAGATTTGAAGTTTTGGCCTAAACAAATTCTTGAAGCATGGTGAAGCACTAGGGGGAAAACTAAGGACGGCACAACAGATGCCTTTTACGAAATATGATTATGTACCAGCTATCGTCAAGGGAGCTCCAAAGTCACCTTCATTCCTCTCAATGTCAACAACGTATTCTACACATACTATTTATTTGTGAAAGAACTCCCTGGAGCATCACACACTTTTGGCACCGTCGAATCATTCCTTGAAATGAATTGTCATCAGATCTCTCGGGAATCTAAAACAGGAAGGTCTAGAGATCTTTTCGGGCAAAAAGATGTCTTTCTCTATTGTTGATGGCCTGCCCGGGAAAGCGGCCCTGAAGATCAGTCATGTTCAACCTCATTCTGAGAGATCTGATATCAAATTTGTTTCAAGGATTGATGCGACGATGCCAAAAATGCGTTGATGCTCCAAAGGGGGTACTTTCACAGATGAGTAGTATGTGTCAAATAAATTGTTAATATTGAGTTGAATGAAGGTGACTTCGGAGCTCCCTTGGCAATAATGGATGCTAAGAATTATGTTTGTAAAACACATCTGTTGTGCCGCCTTTAGTTTTTCTCCTCGTGTTTAACGTTTTGTTGATTTTATTTACCGCGCTTCAAGGATTTCTTAGGTCAAGATGTCAAAGCTCTGGTTTAGAGGTGGAAGCAAATTAGCCGTTTGAAGATTAAGATCTTCACTCTCAACGCACCAATGTCAACAAACGAGGTATCTATGTTTAGGTTAGCTGTCGAGGTATGTTTTAAAAATCATTTCGCATTGATTCACGGTATGTTGTGAACGCTAGGGTAGACCAATTCTGCATTCTTTATTTGGGACACCCGAAACAAATTTCAGCTCATTTCCTAGTCTTTAAGGGAGGAGAACTGGCAGGCGTATCTATGCTATGGCTTAGTTGAGATATACCTAATTTTTTCGCACTATGTAATATTGTGCCGACATTATATAACGTAAGTAGCAGTGAAAATATTCCCTCTTCGCATCATCTTTTTGAATTCCGTCGTTTGCCGTTATTGATACTGTTGCCAATATCTTTTTAGGTGCACGAATACATTCGAAGTTATTTTGGTGAAAATCAGGATGCTCAGAATTTCGCAAGAGAATTTTTGGAATGGCGAAAGAGAAATGGGAGACAACCTACTCCGGTAATGATTCTACAGAGGCTAGAATTTTTTTTTACGTTTGTACTGTAAGTTTTAAATCAATTCAATTACAAGAACATATTCTTGAAAACTGCAGCCTTTAGTTGAGTCAGCTCTTTCCCTTAGTGATGTTTTTTAGGTGTGAAATGTGTATTGAAGTGTTTTCCCTAAAATGGACTTTTTCATTGGCTAATCTGGAATTTAAGCCTCATTAAACTGTTGCTCTTTTAGCAATATAGCCCAGTCAGCAGCTCTGGCATCAGCATTATGTCGCAAAACAACATTATGTCGCAAAACAGTGATCAAGCTGGCCTCGATGGGGACGACCCAACTGGACGAAAGAAGAAACAAAAGAAAAGAATGCAGAAAGTCAATCCAAGTCTCCTGGGTTTCAGCTGCGATGCAGATCCTGGTATGGTTAATAGAGGGGCGATCCAGAGTGCAATGGATGCATGGAATTCCAAATGAATATCATGTGACTTTTGCAATCTATTGTACGAAATGTAGCCAATGAACATTTTAATGTCATCTGCGAATACCATTGACCTCTATACCAGCTCTGGGTTTGATGCTAAATGCCACGACCAGCACCTCCCCCACCCCCCTCAAAGGACCAGTCATTTGTTAAAATGACTTTTCTTTGCCTCTCGAAGCTTTCTCTCAAGGCAGTCTTTAGCACCAGAATTATGAAAACAGACTTCACAACTTTTTCAAGCGTTTTCTTGTCGCTGTACAGATAGGGCTTGCACAGTCTGCTCTTATACACAATACACCCTTATACTGTTATCTGAATCCGGGGTTTCCTCGATCCAAGATCTGTATTGATGAACCTCATATTTAAAGAAGCACATTGTTCAGTCACTTTTATATTACAGTTATTGGTATCTGGGCCTAAAAACGAAAAACCAATGTGTTAAGAACTTACTACAAGTGAGTACCTTCAGATTTGTTTACGTTCAAATTTTAGCCTTCCTTCATCCTGGAAATAAGAGCTTTTACGCAGGATTTATTAACAACCCCCTATGATATGCTGTGATATTTACATTCATGATTGCCACTTCTAGGTTTATCAAAGCCATTTTATTGAATTCTTCTCTTGCTACCATGTGTTTTCTACACATTTTGTACTCCTTTTCGTTCTCTCCAAGGCATGTGCGTAGGGAAATGCACCCCCCCCCCTATTTTTCTTGTAGATGTGACTCAATTGCTGTATCATGCATGTTGCAGCCGAGCTGAATTTAGCTTTTTACTTTCCTGTAGTATTTTTAAATGTGTTTGGTTTTGTGGTAGATTGCACATCGCATTAAAAGCAAGTTTAAGAGCACTGTTCAGTGATAAGGCTCTTAGTACTTTAATCCTTCATAGAACTCTCTATCATATTTGCCAAATTGTTTCCAAGTATCCTGCTTTGGTTTGAAAGGTAATAAACAGAGCTGTTAAGCTATGCTGCCCGCATCGTTTCGTGTAGTCTGGTAAAAATTGCAGTTTTGTGTCCTACTGTTGTATTTTAGAAGGATGCTCAATAGCGGATTTCGTCTTATCGATCGTTATTTGTGTTGGGAGAAGGGAGTAGTAGATAACTGTAACGCGTAGTGTGTATGGTGCATCAGTGCTTGAAAGATTAAATGTTCATTGCGTTGGAGAACGCTGCACAATCATTTACAGAAAGGCGTTATCGGGCACTGTTTACGGCAAATTGTCAGAAAAAAGCGAAAGGGTGATACGAGAATAGATACCGGATTCCGCAAACAAATACCTCTGGTTGAAAAGTCAACAGAACTCGATTGTCAAGGCCTTCCGTGAGATTTCTTTCTGATCTGTTTTGTTTATTGATCGAGTTATCTTCAAGAATGATGAAATATTCATTCTTGTTGGTCACAGGGTATGAAATTACAGGCTGAGACACCTTATTTTTGAACCATGATTCTCAGCGACCTCGTAACTCTTGCCAAATTTTGTGAGTTTCGTTCCTGTTTCAAAGTTGTCACTGATATTGTGCTTCTCTTTCCGATGCTTGTAGCCGAGATAGAGGCTTTTTACACGCAAGGAATACAATCTGCAAATCATCACCATCTTTTACAGCATGCTTCAAAACCAGGTAACCAAGAAGTAGTCTAATATACTAATTTGTGAAGCAATCAAAACGATAGGATGTATATGGGAAGTTACTGCGGTCCTTGATCCACTTGCTAAAAGGTAGATTTTGATTTTGATTGGTCTTATTACCCAACTTTGATGTTTCTTTCAAATGTGAGGGCTTTTTAGGGCACCTGGTATTATATTTTTCATGCGTCAGACCATTGAGATTTTTACACCGTTGATTACCTATTTTTGAAGTCATAGCTCCGTTATTGGCTGGTTTGAAATTATTGTCACTTTGAGTTCTTCTCCGTTCCTTCTTTAGATTTTAGCTGAGAATCCATTGAGGAAAAATTGAGGACAGTAGTCCGCAAAAATGGTGCTATTCGACGCGAGCTTCAGGGAATGAATTCTTTTGCCTGGGAAGTACACAGGTATCTCCAATAACGCCAGAGGTAGATCACTTGTTGAGCCTATTTTACATACCCAAAGGCTTTATGTACGGACTGTGTTGTGCTTACCTGTAAACGTGAAGAATTTAATTTACAGACTACCACAAGCTTAGTGTACAAACCTGATAGAGCTTAATTTACAGACTGTGTAGAGGTTATTTACAGATTGGAGTTAAATTACAGACTGGGCTAGGCTGCCATTTCTCTCTGTTGAAATTTTGTACAAATGAAGTGGACCGAAATAAATCTCATTGTGTATTTTTCTCAATGTCTTTCTCATAGACCGTTGCTTAAAAACCTTTTGGGTGATCGAAAAGTCATGTTGTAAAACTATCCTGCTGATTCCACAATTCCGATAATTTGTACTCATTTTTATACCAAATCTCGAAATAAGAAAACGAAACGTTCATGGCCAAAATGACAAAAGAAAGAAGATTAAAAATGGTATGGAAACATCTTGAATTGAACTGCAAGAAGTGCATTAAGGCCGGTTTACACGATCACATTCACGTAAAATTTACTTCACATTTTTGTGTGATCACAGAATTTGGTCGTGTAAACGGGCTTCACAAGTTGCTTGAAGTTATGTGAAGCGACGAAAATCAATCCCCTTTAATTTGCCATCACATATTTTTCATTTGACCAGCCTTCAAATGAAAAATCTGTGATGGCAAATTAAAGGGGATTAATTTTAATTGATCACATCGCTTCAAGCAAGTTGTGCAGCCCGTTCACACGATTACATTCTGTGATCACACAAAACATTCGAAGCAAATGTTTTGCGAATATGATTGTGTTAACCAGCCTTCAGGAGAGGCTCAGAGTTGTATCAAGAAACCAAGGGGCCGACAAAACCCATCATGGATAAAGATGGCTGAAAAATGATCTTGAGGCAGCAAGGATGATGGTGGCAAAAGAGGATGGAACCATCATTTTAGCGAATAATGGATGCCTAGCAAATAACAGGCCATTATGGCAATCTGTGGTTTGCCATGCTTTTTTAGAATAGACGAATGGCGTGCGAGATAGACAGGAACGTTCATACACACCTGGCTTTGTTAGTGTGCAATCAGGATGATCATCTTTGGTGTGCAATAAGGATGATCATCCAATCATCATTTCGATCGGAGACTTTATCAATCAAGATTTTGTCTGCACAACTTTTTTTAAAGAGCTCTAAACGCATTATATGCTGTATGACTGTTCAAGCAGGTGACACGTTGTCTTGGCTGAATTGGGGTTCTATCTTTGAGACTGTTTCTGGACAAGGTTGCTTAAGACAACAACCTTCGGAAATGTTCGGTCATAGTGGAGCAAAATTCTCAGTCTGAATTGTGATTTTTCCAATGACCATCAAAGTTTGATGTTGCGGGCTAGGAGCGGTTGCCAGGAAAATTGTATGCCTGTTTCCACAAAGTTGGCAATGGCTTTCCCAGAAACAGGTGATAGCTCATTGAGTCCCTGCACATCGAACGTTAAAAAGTCGTTGGGGAACGGGGTTTTGACAGAGTTTTAAGCATAGAAATCCTTCACAGGGGTTGTTGATGTTGCTTGAGTCGTTCGAGTAAGCACCTCAGTGACGAAAAGGACTCGGTTAACGGTGAAAAAAACCCCTAAACGACCTTGCTGACGGCAATTCGGTCTTCAAAGTCGTTCGATCTCAACGAACTAAGGTGAAATAGGTCGTAATCCATGGACTATTTAACCATTGAGTTCACACACGTGTTCCATCAAAACAAAACTGACGTGCATGTTGCAAACTGGCGCCAAAGTAGGATGATTCGCTGGGTGTTCTGAAGAGATTGTTAGATGTAAATTGCCGCCGTCTTGCTGAAATTCGCGGGAGCCCTGTCGAACTCTAACGATTAGTCTGTGCAAATCATCAGGTTCGCCTGTTCAGACACAACGTGCTGATTTTTATGACAACTTTGCTCTCACTGGACCAATGACGCTGCAGAGGCACATTTTCTTGACGATATGTCCTTTGTATATTTCTCATTGGGAAACCATCTTTCTTGTTACTGTAACTCATTCATGTTAGACATCTTTGCAACGTGTCAGCGCATTTAGAATGACTGATATCTGCGACGCCGTTGCTCTTTGGAAGGCTTAACGCTGAAACAGGGAAACAGTAATCATGTCTTTTCTTCGTGGTGAAGTCACGGATCTGAGAAGAGATTAAGGATTCTTCGATAAAAGACGATTTTGACATTTAGAAATGAGTCTGGGGAGCACTGTTTTTTTCCAGTGATTGGCGGACACAGTCTGCTTGCAGCCACAACAGCCCTCCCATGGTTTTGTGGACAAGATTTGGGTGTTAATCGTGTCCACAATACCTGGCCTAAATTTTCCTAAATGAACAAATGTATTTCGTTACCTCTCTAGTTTTCAATTCATTGTTTATCTTCTCTTTCTTGATTTGGAGCTGATGGCTTGCTCTCGACGATTTGAAATGGGCCTAGAGTTAAAACTGTCTCGCTCTGAAGGTTATGACCTGGGAACTAGTTCCCAGATCGACGCGGCATCCCAGCCATCAGCTTAACGAAATACATTTGTTCATTTAGGAACATTTTTTTCATTTAATCTTATTTATCCACGATATCCATTCAGTTATAGCATACAAAAAAAGAAAAACTAATTACAATACAAATTTCCTAAAGCTACTCTCAATGATTAAAATATATTGCCTGATCTTCCATGGATTCGTGCGGAGCTGATTTCTCTTAGCTCAGAAGGTGAGATCTTAGTTTTTTTTAAATCGTACGATGGAATCGGTGTCTCTAATGGGCTGTGGGATATTATTCCAAGCAATTGGACCAGTGTACAAAAAACCTCTTTTGGTGTACTCTAATGTCAGTTTTTGCACATGGAGATCCCTCCTATTCCTTGTATTATATTTTGATATGACCGACCTCTCGATGAACTTATTTTGTAGGCCTGCAGGACAGAGCTGATTAACAGTTTTGTAGGTCATAACTGCTCGGTCAAACGTCATCAATTGATTTATGTTCATGAGGTCCTTATTCACCTTTGAAGATTCTATTAGATCGAGTGCTCTGTTTTGGTATTTCTGCAAAGTGCCTATCTTTGTATCGGAGAGGGCTCCCCATATCACGTTAGCATACCTTAAGTGGCTTTCAACAAGTGCTTGATATACATTGAGTAGCTTTGATTGTGGTAGGATATTTTGCAGCTTTCTGATCGATGCTAAGCCACCAACTACCTTCCCTTTGACTGATTTGTACTGTTCATCCAGCACAACTTATCGTCAACCGTAAGTCCTAGGTATTTCGTTTTATGAATCTGTTTGATTCTAGTATGATCCAAATAAAATGGTGGTAGCTCTGGTAATTTGCTTTGCCTACGAGGATGGTCAATAACCATGAACTCAGTTTTCTCAGGGTGTATACTTAGTTTATTTATTCTCTTCCACTCGGAGATGTTTTCTAATTCAGCCTGGAAGTTTTGTCTCACGTTTCCAATCTCATTCGACGAGAGTGAGACTTCTGTGTCATCGGCATACAGATTAGCCTTTGAGAATTTTAGGCAAGTTTCAAAGTCATTAAGGTACAATATGAAGAGCAATGGGCCTAGACAGGAACCCTGTGGTATTCCACGTGTAGCTGGCCGGTAACTCGATTTGTTACCATTTAAAGAGCAATATTGTTGACGGTTTTTAAGGTATGACCTAAACCATTCTACCTCAATATCCTTTATTCCATATACTTTCATCTTTCTGATAAGTATTTCATGGTCTACTGTGTCGAACGCTTTCTTTAGATCAAGGAATAGGGCAATGTTGACATTGTTTTTGTCGATATTCTCATACCAGTAGTCTGAAACACTTATCAGAGAGGTGATGGTCGAATGCAGTTGGCGATATGCAAATTGGCTCATAGTCAATTTTCTGGTTGAGAGAAGGAAGTCCGATAATTGATCGTGCACAACTTTTTCAAATAATTTTGAAAAAACAGAGAGAACTGAAATGGGTCTATAATTATTTTCCTCACTTCGAGCTCCGGATTTGTACATTGGTGTGATTTTTGCGAGTTTCCAGATGTTTGGAAAGATTCCTTGTTTCAAGGATGCATTGAATATCATCATCAAGGGCTTAGCAATAAAATTTGCAGCATCTTTTACCAGATGTGTTGGGACTCCATCTGGACCGGGAGCCTTTCCATTTTTCAGCATATTTAGAGAAGTAAGCATTGCTTCTTCGCTCATCATTTTAAATGAAAATTTCTGATCGGCAACATTTAGGCCAGGTATTGTGGACAGGATCAACACCCAGATCGTTTCCACAAAACCCATTGTTCAGGCTGCACGCAGGATGCAGATGTAGTTCTGGTAAATGGCTGCCATGAAGCTTTTACAAATGACAAATTGAACTCTACAAGTCTATTAGTTTAGATTCAGGGTGAGAATGAGGAAATATTTACCAAAATTGTATCTGAAGAGGGCAGCGCAGTAGCTGTGTCACACAAACTGTCAGATTCATGAACATGAAAGATCCTTGTGAAAGAGCCATTCTGAGTCATTTTGGAATGAAAACTGATCAGCCAAGATTGAGAGTGGTTCTTACAGACTCGAGATCGTTTGATCTGACTTACACATATAAACTAAAGGATGATGTGGGATTACTGTCTGCTTGGTTGCCAAAGCATAGATTCGCCAACCGATAGACTGTAGTTGCGAGATTTTTGAGATCACTTGCACAGTTTTTGCCCTGGCAAGGGACCGTTTTTCCAGTTACGATTGCTGAGTGAAGATTCTTTATCAGAAATGATTTAGTTTGTTGTCGCTTTCAGATGGAATCAAAGGTGTTGGGACCTCAACGAAGACATCAACAGTTACTCTCATCGAGGCAAATCTTAGCCTGTTAACCAGCCCAATGGACTTCAGGCTACAAAAATGTTTTCAACTTATGTCAGTATTCCTGTTGCATTGCAGTTACGTTTCTAATGCATTTCTGACGATGCAGAGTCAATATCCAACTCATTTTATCTTTTCATCATCCATAAAGCAATTCTAGCACTTCCAAAGAGGCTACAAAGAAGAGCGACATGATATGTTTAAATCAAACAGAATCTATGTGTCGGCAACCAAGCAGACATTAATCCTACATCATCCTGCTCTTATGTTTGTAAGTCGGATCCAAAGGGGATCCAAATCATCTAAAGTTTGTACTAACCATTCGTGATCTCAGCTAATCAGTGTTCATTCCCAAATGATTCAGAAGCATTGCTGTGCCACAAGGATCCTTCATGAGTTCATAAATCCTAGTAGACAAGAAACAAGAAACCGAACGGCCTGAACACGGTAGCGTAGCGACAATTTGAAAGTTGCCTGCAATCAACTATGATAATACGCTTGGAAATATTTTGGATAGGGGCTATCTGGTTGAATTGTTTCCACATGATATCCAACCAATGTAATAATGTTGGTAATATATGCATACTTTTGAAAATTATAGCTGAAATGTTGCTCACAGTTCCTCTAGGCACAATGCTAGCCCCCCGGGGGGAGGGGGGGTACATGACTTGCGGATGGACGGGGGTCTGCCGCCCGGTTTTCAGAAAAGTACCCTCTTCTAATTACCGAAACTTGCTGTCATACCCACTTCTACGATGAATTTTGGCGGAAAACCACACACTTTGGCTATTTTCCGCCAATTTCCGGATAACCCACCCATGCTTATGGAAAATCTGCCGAAAAAGGAACCCTCGTTTAGAGAATTTTGGCCCTAAAACCCACCCATATGGATGGCACATACCCGTACCCGTAACATGTTATGTACTCCCCCTGGGAATGCTAGAATATTTCTATATAACAAGGAATATCTCTGGATTATATCCAAGCTTGAGAGGGGGTAAAATTCATGTTATTTTGATGATTTGTGCCGTATTCATCACAAAGTATGCTTGAAAATTCGATATTGTTTTCATAATCAATAATCAATCAATCAGTGTGGAAAGTTCGTTTTTGTTATGCCAAAGGTTTACGCCACGCCAATTGTCTCCCGCACAGAAAGCTTACCTCACTGCCTCTGAAAACAGTCTGACCAAGGGTGTTAGGACACGGATGTTTTGATTGATTATTTGTTTACCTTGTTTTGATCCATGTGTCTTGTTTTATTGTCTTGTTTTCTGTTCTGTTTCGTTTTCAACTGAGCGTGTATGCCCAACCGCTCTCAAGTTGCTCGAATAGAGCTCCCTTGTATCTCTGTGTCTTAGTGTGCCTTTGCACAAGATAGGTTTTAAAACCGAAAAGCATCAACAGGAAAAACAGAAAGCCTCAAGATTTTCCTGTTGAGGCTTTCCGGTTTTAAAACCTATCTTGTGCGAAGGCGCACTAAGACACAGAGATACAAGGGAACTCTATTCGAGCAACTTGAGAGCGGTTGGGCCTACCACGCTCAGTTAACGAAACAGAACAGAAGACAAGACAATAAAACAAGACACAGGGATCAAAACAAGGTAAACAAATAATCAATCAAAACATCCATGTCCTAACACCCTTGGTCTGACAACCACAGTTGAGTCTATAATGCAGGCAATTCCACCATAAACAAAAGCTGTCATTTTATCACTATCGAAACAGAACCAAAAACAAATTGTGAGAACTTCCGATAATATAAGTTAGTGAGCGCAGCTTTTTTGAGAAATAGGAACAAACTGCACCATCATGTGGAAAGAAATAAAAATAATAGATGTTTCTCATTCTGTTGACATTACAAGATGCGTTCCCCCCATTTCTTGCAACCACTCATTCTTGCAGTCAGTTCAGTTCAGTTGACATTGCACCACAAAATGACTCTCTCTCTCTCTCTCTCTGTCCACCGTCGGAAGACCAAAACGAAGTTGTCAACAAATTTCAAGGAATGTAAATATATTCGTCTGCCGTTCTGGCGCTTTTGAGTATAACAACTAAGACATTTCATCGAATCATTAGCTTATTTTTGCGTGAATGATAAGCTGTGTTATTTGTTATACAGTCGGTCTAGCTATGCTTTGTGAAGTAT
This sequence comes from Aurelia sp. 3 sensu Dawson et al. (2005), assembly GCA_964020215.1. NCBI lineage: Eukaryota > Metazoa > Cnidaria > Scyphozoa > Semaeostomeae > Ulmaridae > Aurelia > Aurelia sp. 3 sensu Dawson et al. (2005). The sequence continues at coordinate 7,052,616 of OZ026584.1, forward strand.
TTTTCGTTGGACTGGTAAAGTTTTGGGTTTTACTACCATTGCAAAAACATTGCAATTTGCTGATGACTTAGCTGGCTGGTTATTTAATTCAACTTGTCCGTCATCAGTTCTTCTTGTCGTTGCAATGAAGCAAAGTTGAATTGATCAAAAATTGATATGCTTATACTCACTTATATAAGGATTGCGCGAAAAGATTGTTTATTTACGCGAAAGCACTATGTGAGCAGGTGAAATTTCAAAAAATATGATAAGAGGCCACTATGACGATAAATTGAAGAATTATCGTCTCAAGTACTACTTACTTGTTTCATTGTTTTCATTTTGCGCACGTCGACAGCTGCTATATTTGCTAGCAAGCGAGGCTCTTTACAGGTCATACGTGCTAATGTCCTTGGCATTATGCATCTCCACGCACAATCCTGAATCGGGTCTTATGATCAGAGCAAATCCTTGTGAGCACTTGAACGAAGAGTTAATTTTCTTTAGTAGAAGTCCTGATTTTGTTGAGGAATAAAGAGAATTGCACGAACAAATTTCGATCTTAACTGAACTAAACTTTAATCTCCCCAAACCTTGCCCAACCCGAATATTGATTTTCCAAGAAAATAAACCCTAAAAGGGCAAGGGAAGTATCCCATATGAAACAGGGTTTGAGCTTCCTTTATGACCTCTCGAAAAGAAACTAATGTTTATCCAAATGAATTTAGTAGGGGTGGTACTTGAATTTAATTTGTAAGGGACTGCGCTAACCAAAGAATCTTCTGTCCGGCTCCAGAAGTTCCCCTCAAGGCGATGGCCGACTCTAAAAAATCGATAAAAAGCATACTCTAAGACGAGCAAACAATATAATGGACTGAATAACAATCCGATCTTCTGAAGAAATACCTCTTTTGACGTATGGTGCAATTATTCAACTGGCTCTAGCAAAAACTGCTTTTTATTCCTTGCTCTTGGAAAGGATGCCATGACAAACGACACAACCCCGTCCGACAAACATGCCAAAAAACTTTAGCCTCGTACCCTTTGACCCTAACTCGTGGCTTTATGGCCATCGAAATGCGTAATGCTGCAACAAACAGGACTCCAAACATTATTTCTGATAAAAAATCTCTCTTATACAGGGTGTTTCAGAAAGAGCACACCTCAACCACGATTTAAAATCTCAAAAAATTGACAAAATTTGATTAGATGTAATGTAATCTTTCTTCTTAATGATTAATGGACATTTTTATCATTAATTGATATCTTCTTAAGCAAGGCTAATTTCAAATGCAGCATGCTGCAAAAGCAAAATAAACCCATTTTCTGGAAAAAAGTTATGACAAAATCTGGTCAAAGTATTTCAGGTCGAAAAGCACTTGAGGTGAGGCCTTGAGGAGGAAAAATGGCAGTTTCATCCTCATGAGATGTATTTGAAGATAATGATAAAATATGCTCTCAAAAAGGTGGATTTTCGTCAACGTATGCTCTATCACTTTCCGGCATCTAAAATAGGCTATACCTGTGAAAACGTCAAATAAACCATGATAAATCCAACTTGGATATCATGGAAAGAAGATAGATTGTTTTTTCAGATGTTATGAGTCAAAATGATTCAAATCTTGTTATTTCCTGGAGAATCTTGAATGTGAGTGGGTTGCATCTTTTCTGACACACCCTGAAAATTCTAAATTTTGCCACGATCGAGGAGACCCTGTCTGCTGGCCCCAGCAAAAGAGAATGACCTTTGTTCCCACCAATGTACATGTGTGCGCTGCGTAGCCGCGTCATCTTGACGCTGTTGGACTTGCACTTGGCTCAGGGAGGGCAGGCACATAACAAGAAAACAAAGCGAAGAGACGGGCAGGATTATTTCTCATGGAAAGAAATTGCGGTTTTAATCGTGACCTGCTGCTGGTCAAAAGGAAAATTAGAAAGTCATGTTATTAAACAAAACTTGAGGACGATTCCGTATCGCAAATATTTTTTATTTTTGTTTCAGAAGAACTGGCTGGAGTGATTTTACGGCGTTGTGGTAAGAGGGCCTAAGGCAATAATTTTTTTGGCTTGGATCTTTGTCACATCATATGGAGAACATTTGTATGCAGTAGTCACACTCGAATGAAAAGCGTTGCTCACAGACAACGAATGTAAATGTTGAAAAGCTAATGAATTTTTGGTTTGGAAAGAATATAGATTTGTTTAATGTTCAAGTGTTGGGAGAGCAGGACACAGGAATCCAGTTTGAGCATTAAGTTGCATTGCTAAGGAGGGAGGAAAAGTAGGAAGAGGTGGCAAATAGATGTTTATTCGTGGAGTTTATAAATAGAAGGAATGAATTTGAATTTGCCACGATTCTCAATTTGTGGAGTGGAGTTTGTAAGCCCAAGATTTGTACATCAATGGACTATGATTTGTATTGATTTGGTTGGAGTTGGCCCTGCTTCGAAGTTTCCTACCAGTTGACCCAATCACGTCTTATTATTCGTGTAAACATATCAATGTTTTATCATCATGTATTGCACAGTAGATCTATGTACATCGAGAAGTTGAGTGGACCTATTCTGATGCCCGGCATCATTTTTATGTGGCATCATTAGGTGCACAAAACTAACAATTTCCTTTGTCTAACAGAAAGTGTTTGCTTTCAGAGCAACCACAAAAGATGGAAGTTCCTCTGCAGTTTGAGATTGAAAATGAAAACAATGATGCTTCCTTACTTGAAAGACCTCGCATCCGCTTTCATAATACAACTTCAAATTTGTGTGAAAACATGAAAAGCTTGAAAAGTTGCTTTTCTTCGGTAAGAGCCCTTTTCAGCAAAATCTGGAATATTTACATTTCAGTGAACACAAACTCAGTGACAGCAGTAATCTTATTGTTATTGGTAATTGGTGTTAACATTGCATTGTTTTTTGTGGCTGTTTTGACCCATCCAGTCCAAGTGGATTATTCTCTGAGGGCTTTTGAGGTTCAAGACCATCCTGTATCCAGACAATTTGACAGTTTGGTTGCTGCTAAAAATGATATGACTAAAGCAGCCAAAGAGGACAGAGCAAAACAACATCATGGAAGGAGAAAGAGATCTCAAAATGATAACCCTGAAATTGTTATTCATTCACAATATAGACAGAAATGGAGACTGGATCTTGTTTACTTAGCTAAAGATGATGATATATTCACAGAAGATAAACTAAATTACATTCATAAGATTGAGAAAAATCTGATGAAGGACCCAAAATTTCAAGATTTTTGCTGGAAAAATAAGGATGTGTTGAAAGACCCTGTCTTGTCTAGAAATCTGAAGGGTTGTATGCCACCAAACTCACTGATTGATTATTTTTACAGAACAGATTACTTTGATGGCCAGGGAAAATCTTTGTCAAATGTCAAAGAAACAATTGACTATTTGCTTACAAAAATGTCAACATTTTGGTATGTGGATGGGAAATTTGGTGCTGAACATCGCAAAAGCAAGTTCCTTCGGTCACAGTTAAATTTTGGAATTCCTCTCAAAGGTTATGAAAATGAGACCCTGCATACTGTTGAAGAGCAGCATCAAATTTTCCGGGATTTCCTGGTTAAATATGTTGAGCAGTTGGGTTCAGCTTCATCTGAGTAAGTTGGAATAAGTTTTTATTATTTCTTATTTTCTCTGACATTGTGACACATCTTTTCCTGAGTCATCAGATATGACCAAAATAGAAGTGCCTGATAACTTACTGTGACCAGTGGAGGATCAAAATACAAAGCTATAAGTCAGTTTCTCAACAGGATTTCAAGTTCAATGTACCTTGTTGTGGTTGGATTTCTTTGCACTCAATTTTGTGTAGAGAAGAACCTTTCCTTGCAAGCAATAATGTAATCATAACATAACAACATAACATAGCATAACTTAACATAACATAACACAGCACAACACAACATAGCATAACTTAACATAACACAACACAGCACAACACAACATAACATAACATGACAAACATAACATAACAAACATAACGTAACGTAACATAACATAACATAACATAACATGACGTAACATAACACAACATAATATAACGTAACTTAACATAACACAGCACAACACAACATAGCATAACTTAACATAACACAACACAGCACAACACAACATAACATAACATAACATGACAAACATAACATAAACATAACGTAACGTAACATAACATAACATAACATAACATAACGTAACATAACACAACATAATATAACGTAACATAACACAACATAACATAACATAACATAACATAACATAACATAACATAACATAAACATAACGTAACGTAACATAACATAACATAACATAACATAACATAACATAACGTAACATAACACAACATAATATAACGTAACATAACACAACATAACATAACATAACATAACATAACATAACATAACATAACATAACATAACATGACATAACATAACATAACAACATATAATGAATAACATAACATAACAACATAGCATTGCATAGCGTAGTGTAGCATGGCAGAGCAGAGCAGAGCATAGCAAACCTTAAAAACATTGTGTTGAGGCTGAAAGTCTTTTACAGTTCAATAATTTTTGTGGTGTATAGTCTCATCATAACATAGCTCTTGGAATAAGTGCCCTCAGGCCAGGGATCATCTGGGGTAAGATTTGAAAATGATGGTCCAGGGTATGGAGAATCTTCTCCTGTTGAAATTTTGATGAAAATCAACATAACCGAGCATGCAATGTTTTTTCGGGATGGTGGTCAAATGGTCAAAAATTGCCTAAGCTTTGCCCTAAAATGTGAAAGTAAACACAGCAATGGCAACTGATTGGTCAATTTTAGGAGAAAAAAAAGTGATCTGATCAGAGCATGGCTGAGAACCCCACAGAATCAAGAAATGATTTGTCCGCTATGCTGATGTTTCCAAAACACTAGGTCAGATGCCAGTTATCTTGCTCATCATGAACAACAAAGCTTTTGGATACTGCCATGACACTAGAAAAGAGATCCACAGCCCGGGGGGGGGGGTACTTCACTATAAATTCATACGGGGGTGTGCGCCGCAAGGATTTCTGTTACGACCCAATCCCAGAAATTTGGTCCGATATTGATACCCAATCGAAGAAGTAACAAAAGCAATTCGACGTCAAAAGGATAAGGGATAGAGGGCTGGGAACGGTTATTTTGGTTCCAAGTGGCCATTGGAACGAGGTTCTGATCTGAGGACGTTTTTCAACACAAAAATACTTGAAATCAGTTCACCTGAAACTGACCACGTGTTGCTCAAAAATTTATCCAGTTGTACTTTCATTCAACACCCATTACAGAATTTTGAGTAACCCCCAATCCCAGAAAATTCCGAGTGAAAGTATACCCCAATCACAGAAATTTTCCAGTAAAAGGATACCCCAATCCCAGAATTTTCAGGCCAAAAACTACCCAAAACTGGCGCACATCCCCGTCTTACCCAAAGTGAAGTACCCCCCCCCCCGGGATCCACAGCTGCTGGATCCATGAAAAAAGTTCAGTTGATTGATAGTTGCAAGAATGAGATTAGTTGGCCCTTATCTGATACTTTAATAATTTTTCTCAATGGAGCAAGACAGCTTTTATTTGATCAGGGGTTTTGGGCAACTTTGCATTTTTGAGGTAGGATTTCGAAGAAATTCTTTTATTGCAAGTGCTGGAATTGAGCAAGACCATCAACCATGATATCTATGTTTAATCTTTTCCTTCAACTCAAAGACCTTAATCGAAAGGTTTTGTATATCAGCATCTGAATAAATCGATTTTTTACTCACCTGGTGGTGAAGGAGAAGAGAGATAAAATGAAATAGCAGTTTGCAGTCAGTTTTCTAGTGATATCTCAAGTAGTTTGCTGCAGCCTTGCATATACTCCCGGGGGGGGGGTACTTGACCTAAGTTTGTGCAGGGATGTGCCCAAGAAAATAAAATTTTTCACCCTGCTCCAGAATTTTTGCTTTCAAATGATACCCTGTTAGAAAAAATCGGTGAAAAGTATACTCAAAATCACACAAATTTGACTAAATAATAACCCGTTGTAACAAAATTTCCTCTTTTGACATGTTTTGACAACCTGCTCCAGAAAATTTGCCTTCTTTTGATACCCTATTCTAGAAGACATAGGCGAAAACGATACCCTGAAAAACGGCACATCCCCGTCGGACAAATATACTAAGTACCCCTTCCGGGCACATACTCTACACCATGTGACTCCACAACAATGCACAGTGGGCCAGATTACGATATTCTTGGACATAAATTGTCCAAGGCATAAAATGGTACAAACTGTCGTAAAAAAGCTGAAATCCTACGAAGAAAAACGTCCTAAAGACGAAATTTTTCTGCTTAGTTATGTGCACAAGTGTCGGAAAATTCTTTTAAGTCCTTATTTGAAACAGCCAAAGTCAATGCATTAAATAACATCTGATTAGAAACCATAATGAAGAAAGCAGAATGAATGACTGTAAATACATGACTGTAAAGAGTCTGAAATGACTCTTAAAACGGACAGGCCTTGGAATAGACTTAGCATAAAAAATGAATAGAATTTGACATCGATCTGAAAATAATTCAGCAGTGCTTTCTTCCCTATACACCTCAATTTTTTGCTGCGACAATAACCATTTTCTACGGCACCTCCCGGCGGCCAAATGTAAATCAAACTGTTAAAGGATGCTTTTGTGTTTGTAAATGTGGAAAGAAGATGTTTGGCGTTTGCAAACGAAATTGTGGACTTAGCTTTAAAAACAGCGTAAAAATTGTAATATGTATCTAACGTACTTCTGACAAAATCACAATTATGGAATAGGAGTCTGTGCTCAATCGAAATGCAGTCAGTTACACTTAAATCACTGCCTGTGAACGTTATGAAGAGGCTATCGAAATATCGCTTGCACACATATCGTGCCTGAAGACGCAGTTGGTAAAATTGAAGTTGAAAACAGTAAACTGCTTGCAGCATTCAATAGCAGTTAACACCCTGTGATTTGAAATTGATTAGTTAATGGAAAGCAATTTTTGGATAACGTTGAATGGTTGAATGTGATTTCCTTACTCGATGAGGCATATGATATCAAATTCCACTGATAAAACTATTATTTGAATTTTTTTTTCATCTTTTGATTTTGTCCACCCTCTGGCCCACTGTGCAATGGCTTTTTGCAATGCCAACTCGGTTCGCACCAATAAGGGAAAATAACATTCATTTAATGCGATATCATCAATTTGCCGCATACTTTGACACTTTGTTTAATGCGTCACAAATCTTTGTTACTTCTACAAGTAAGCTGCATTTGCTGTGAATACGCTTTGTATTTTTCAATTGTTTGTGGGTAGTTTGTTACTAGGTTCTGTTTGAAGAGACCTCGGAAAGGATTACTAGTCGAGTCGCGATGTTTTTATGTTTTTGCGCCGAATTGAAAGTGTAAAGTCTGTCTCACATTAGATATCAGGCGCGGTTTGCGATTACACAAAATCATTTAAATGGATAACTCTTTTAATAGTTGTTATTCGCGGATAGTTTCAGCCGACATCGAATGTGAGGCGGACTTTGGTTATCAATTAGGCATCTGCACCTAGCTGATTAGACCCAGCGGGAAGGAAGGATCGTTTTTATATTTTGTAGCCTTCGAGTTGACCCTCCATTTGGATTACTCCATATGGATCAACACGTAGGTTAAAAAATCTTAGAACTATGGAAAAACTGCTCAGGGCCTTTGTTAAACGTTTGCTGATGGTTATCGGGGGAGTCTTGTGCTACAACTATACCCGAAAACACCTGCAATCACACCCCATTCCCCCTGTGGAGGCCGACAATATTTTAAAAATATCCATATAAGATATTACTACAAAGGTTACATTCTACAATACTTTAAATAACTATGCAGCACTGCAGGACGATGCCATGGGAGCAAAAATAAATGAAAACACCACGGCCATAACATAAAGACATGGAGGTAGACTAACAACTACAATACAGTTTGCTAATTAAGCTACTTGCAATTACTATACGTTACTACTACAATATCTAAGAGTCTAAAGACAAAGGCAAGGAACAAAAATATTAAAGGTGAAAACAATGGTTACAAAAACAACGCTATGATTGGGTGGCTTATGGATGGGTGGGGCATAAGACTTCAATCGAATCGACCAGTTTTATGGATAAAATTTAATGTAAGTTCAAGGATATGCCTATTCACTGAGTCAGGAAAATCTTTAATACCATACAATAACAGTTGTAACAAACATTCATTTGCAAGATCTACATATCCAAGTGGTCGTCGTAATGCAAAGATTCTTTGGGGAGGTCCCGTCTATGTACATCAAAGCAACTTTCAAAGCATCAAAGCAAGCATTAAAGCAAGAAAATTTTTTCTTCCTGGGAATGAAAAAATTCAACAAACTTCCTTCCAGGATTGTATAGTGTAGTTCGTACAAGTTGTAGGCTAGTTGGAAAAGTGAACTTGAACACGTTCATGGATCAACAATATGCACATGCTAACCGGTTTAGTGTTGTACTGGAAAATATAAATCCCGAGGTCTTAAAAGTACAGACCGAGCTGGAGAGGTCTGTGGATTTATAAGGATAGGCCACTTTTTGTCAGTATAGTCACGTATTGAATGGCAAGAAAACGCCGATGTGCTTGAAAAGAAACATCATGAATGGAGTAATCCTGCCAGCAAACTTGGTCACTTGCCAAAAAGGAAAGAGAAAGGCTAGCAGTAGCACAAAGATATATGGAAAGATCGATGCTTGGTATAACTAGGAAAGATAAAAAGCGAAACGAATGGATAAAAGAAAAAAACAGGGGTAGATGACATTATGGAAAAAATAGATGTAATGAAATGGTCTTGGGCGGGACACCTTGAGAGAATGTAGAATGACAGATGGGCTAAAAGAAGTACAGATTGGACACCCAGAACAACACGAAGTAAAGGGAGACCAGCAAAAAGATGGGGGATGATATTGAGGAGGCAGCAAGTGTGACCTGGATGTCAAGAACAACGAACAGCTTGAAATGGATGTTGGAGAGGCCATCAGCCAGTGGTGGCCTGAACGGCTAATGATGAAATGATGATCAGTTTTGTTCTCTATTTCTCCCTGATGATGATGATGGCCGTAAGACCGAGGGCTCGAGGGCTTTATATTTTCCGGTGCAACGACAAAACCGGTTTGTATGAGTTTGATTACCCGACAGCTTCTAATCTTGAGTCGCATCATTTAATCAAACACATTTTGTTGCAGTCATGTCATTTGAGTTTACTGTAAATCTCACAGGCCTAAAACAGTTGCTGTGTAGACAAAGACACGCCCTTGTATAAGACCCGCGGGAAATGTGCAATTAACCAATAGGAGTGGCGGGATTCTGTATTGCCTCGTTTTTGAAATCTCAGTCAGGTAATAACGTAGGGTATAAACTCAATATAACATTAAACAAATGCTTCTATTGCATTAACGTATAAGAATTATTGTTTGGCAGCTCGCTCTAAAACAGGCACAGTAAGTGTAGGTGAGCAACTAAAAGACGCATGACTTTTTTATGAAGACGAGCAACCAAGATGCACACACAAATTTGGTTGCCACTTTCTTCCTTCATTGAAGCGAAAACCACGATCTAAACACTAAAACCAACGTCAACTGAACATTTCAGTCATAGATTGACCTGGACGAACTAACTGCACCACTTACAACAACCTTTATTTTTCAAATTCTTTTCTAAATACTAAATACCAGCTGTTACAGGCTCAGATTCTGTGCCGTGTTTGATGGCAACATGAAGTTCGGCTTCTTTTCAAAAACTTCCCTGCAGCCTAAAAATCTTGCTATAATTCGCTTGGAACGTTTTTCCCCTGTTCCCACACCTTGTCGGCTTCTGTCCCCCTGTTCAATGGATTGAGTTTTTCAAGTGCAACTCAAGAACTATTGCCAGTGTACGACGATTTTTGAGCGATATTCTGCCAGTATACGTGTTTTCCTCTTTGACAAAATCTGTGCACGTTACTTAATTGCCAACATTTTCAAGTCGTAATTAATAGAATTGACCCATGCAAATTTTAGCAAATATGATAAGATATTTGGTTATGTTTTAACTTGTTTTAACGTCGTTATTTATTATTCATAAACTCGTGCTAGCTTAATGGCTTGTCAAGAGACATCTCTTGCTTGAAATCCCTGAAAATGGTTACCAGCTGTCGCCTAAACTAATCCCCAGATCTAGACAGATAAGAAAATACGCAGAACATTTTCTTTCGATACTACAGAACCAGGACTTCTTAATCTTTTGCCCGTTGTTTTCTGTTTGACCGCAAAATTCTTTTTCGTTCAGAGTCTCCAACTCATAGAAATTGCTAGCATAGCCAAGAATCGCAAGGTCATTGCTCCTTGATACACCTCACGCTGAAACGGTTCTTTTACAGGGAAGAGAATTCTTTGCTGTCAATTACGCATTACTTTTGGCTGCAAGGGCTTTTAGACTTATAATCCCCATCCCAAGGACATAAGGAGCATAGCCAAGAAACGCTGGGTCATCGTTCATTGATGTAACGAGCCTCTTGCATTGAAACAGGCTCTATAAAGAACTTACAAGAACGATCAGTTGTCCATATCATCTTTACCTGCAAAGTTTGTGTGGCCTAGTAGAATCGCCATTGAAAAACAATGGTGAGCGTGGAAATATAGCTCTTTGTCATTTCTCATAAACAGGTATGACAGACAGCACAAGGTCATTGACTGACAGAAGAAAAAACTGCATTTGGAAGCCTACGATTTGGAAAACCTAATTTCTTGCTTAATTGCATAGCAAAATCTTGTTTATAGGTTCTGCCTGTATGAGCTAGATGTGGAAATCTAACTTGTGAATGCCGGGATAGTCAGAAAAGTGTATGCACTGTTTGAAAAAGCTTGCAGGCATACCTATCAAGACAGTTTGGGATTTTTTAATCCTATCATCTTTGAAGCCTCAACCTAATTTTGAAGATTTTCCTCGTAATTTTAGGCGCATTATTTCCATACAAAATTAGGAATCAACCGAAAGTCCTAATTGCTTCAGTATTATTTTTTTGTTGTGTAAAGTTTATTTCAATTTAAAATATTCGTATATTTGTGATGTTGGGTGTGGAGGCAACTCGATAACGTTTTGTTTTTTGCCTCCACCTCAACAAAATTAAATTTGAGTTTGTTTTTCGTTTTAAATTTTAGTGATATAAAAACAAAAAAAAAAGTCCTAATTCTTGATATTTCCAAAGACGATTCCAATGGCTCGTACCCAGTCATGTAGATAAAGATATTTTGATGTCCGGCATTGAAGGCGAAGTATTGTAGCATTTCAAGACTTTTAGTATCATTATAAAGCAATGTATTAATTACTCAACACAACTGCAACAACACAACACATTTATGGCCTAACGAAAACACAGAGATGTAGAGATGGGAGTCTGTGTAACTGACAGAGGATTCAAGAGAAATTTACGTTTGTTTCACGTTTGATGCAAAGCATATATCGTGTGAACTTGAATATCTGAATATCTATATAGATATGCAAAAATGGATATTCCGATGAATGCACCTTAATTCCACATTATGAGCATAGTGCGCAAGTAAGGCCTGGTATCTAACATGAAACAAGCATCAGTATCTACCTGCAGTATGTAGTGATCGTTTATGTGTAGCTATCTGTAGATGTATATTTTGTTTGTAATTAGGTTGGACATCTCTTTATGTTAAGACCACAGTGTAATCATTGTAATGTCTGTTGATCCTTGTAGCATCGTCCCTGTAGTGTGCTACAGCCGTATAGTAATTAGAAAGTATGGTAATTAGAAAGTATAGTAATTAGAAAGTATAGTAATTAGAGAGTATAGTAATTAGAAAGTATAGTAATTAGAGAGTATAGTAATTAGAAAGAATAGTAATTAGAAAGTATAGTAATTAGAAAGTATAGTAATTAGAAAGTATAGTAATTGGAAAGTATAGTAATTAGAAAGTATAATAATTAGAAAGTATAGTAATTAGAAAGTATAGTAATTAGAAAGTATAGTAATTAGAAAGTATAGTAATTAGAAAGTATAGTAATTAGAAAGTATAGTAATTAGAAAGTATAGTAATTAGAAAGTATAGTAATTAGAAAGTATAGTAGTTTGTAACCTTGTATTATAACATTTTAGATTGATGTTAAAAAAACAGAGTTATAATTTTCCGGTCGCTGTTAACCGATTTTGTATTTTGATGTTTCGAAGATCTATAGGTTTTCTGAATCACTCAGTATAAACACGAGCTCTGTGAAATCTAGGCTATAAATTCTTGCGTTTCCTTCCGTTTCCACTTTTTCATGAGATGGGATACATATTGATACGTGATTTTCCTCTCTCAACAGCAAAGTAACTGTATTGTATGGAAGCCCAGAGATCTATGACTATGAGATCAAAAGCACATTTATACACGATGTTCTTCTTGCTGCAATTAGCTTTGGCCTCATCATATTCTTATTGTTTATCCTAACATCGTTCTCACTATGGTTGACCATATTTGGAGTGTGCACTATTGTGTTCAGTGTTCCATTCTCCTACTTTGTGTACCGCGTCCTCCTGAGAATCGATACGATTGGAATTCTGACAGGGACAACTGTTTTCGTCATTATTGGAATTGGCGTTGATGATGTCTTTGTGTTCATCAATGTTTTCAGGTAAGCTTTGCTTATATTATTTATATTCATATTTGATTTGTTTAGGGAGGGTTGCCTCTCAGCGGAAGTTGATTTTCAAGGGGACCTCCAATAAAAGCTAATTACAATGTACACTCAAAATGATAGAAAATAACAAACCGTAATATTAAAAACCTATTTACAACTACCTGATATTTACAATAAAAAAAGGAAATAATCAACACTGTATTGATTTTTTGAAACCACCCAGGGAGTATGCCGTCTTAGACTCTCATCAAAGTAACATCAGGCCTTTGTTGTTGCAAAGACACATTTTTTTATCATCCTAAAATATCAAAATATACGTTCAGCGACAACAGTTTAACTAGAACAGAGAAAGGAAAAATGTGTCGTTCGTAGTGAGAGAGGACACAAGGTCATCGAATTCCCTCTACGAACGACACTTGCAACAATTTGATACAACGATAATATCTAGTTTAAAAAAAACACACATACACTACAAAAGTTTAGGTGGACGAGGTGCTTCAAAGGAGGCCCATTTCCACTTCATTCGAAACTTGACACACTGAGAAATTGTTTGCAACGGTTACAATTATTATTGAACCAATGAAATCTCTCTATTTTTTGACAGTGCGTGTTGCGTTTGTCTATAGCTTTTTCTCCATTTGGTTGCCTTCCTTCAGTCCGGCACAATAGCTCGCATGCGATCATTCAAAAGGAATCAAAACATGCGGTGAGGTTGAGATTGCCTTGCGAACGTTCGCATGCGATGTTCAGATATATACCCGAATCACACTGACGTAATGAAACCTGCTTGTCTTAAGCCATGTTAAATTCAAATTGGTCAAATGAATTCGACATGGCTGATTGACCAGTTAGAAGGCAACATTCAATAGCCTTATGGGCAGTAGCGTTTTGGGGTCGAAGCTCTGACGGACGGAGGCATGAGCTTTAACCCACTGCACGGGGGGACACATAAGGTTCCTCGGACACAGCGTATCTCGTCTCCCTAACAATAATTTAGTTCAGAAGTGAATCGACTTTCTCCGTACTTGCACATGCGCAGTCATCTTTAGTCGAGCGCTAGACTTATGACCCAGAGTCTCTTGTTTCCCTGTTCTCTTTCACATGATGATGGCACTTCGGTCAAGAGAGACCCATAGTATTGCTCTGTAAAACCTGGCCCTATTTAGGCGTAAACTCTGCGATTTCGAGTACCAATCATATTGCGAGACTTGGTAAAGAACAATGCTGTCGAATTTTCAATTCAAATGATACAGTTGACTAGACTTTGAACGAATTTGCTGTGGCAGTTAGTTGAAGATTTCACTTTTCTTTCTGTCTTAAAAACATGGAAAATGTAGCGTCTTGAAATTTCTTTGAGTTTGTGGGAATTTGTGCTGTAAAAAGCAACCTGGTTTTAAAGCATCCTCTGAAATGACAATGAGTGATTAGAGTTTTTCATTTAATGCCTCGCTGGGGCCATGCCACCACGTAAATTGATTTTATCTGTCTTTGATGAATCTTTTACGCTGCGTAGGATTCAAACCTTTATATGAAATAGCAAGTAACATATTTCTAGCTAAGAATACAATGTTTTATGAAATACTACGTATTGCTCAAAAAAGTTTGTATCACGTAATTTCATTGTCTCTCGACCAGAAGAGCGAATAAGACAATCTGTTAGCTTTATTTGGTATACAAATATGCCAAAATACGTTTTCACGATCAGCAAATGATTTTGGTGATAAGGAACAGCACAAGGTTGTTATATTCAACAAATATAATGGCATTTTTAAGTTTTCAAGGCATTTTTCGATTGTATGCAAATCATCATCAGTTTAACTAAAGTCTGAAACAATCAAAGCGTCTGAAATAAAAATAGATAGCGTTTTACAATCGATGAAGAAATGTAACATCATGATGCATCAACATTAAATTGTTACAATACAGCTCTGTACAGTTCCACACCAAACCATCCAAATGCTCCCATTGTGCTTTACTGCCATCGTCATTGTACCATCAGTTTCGATGTGATGGTACAAAACTGATGTTAGACTTACGACATAAAAGTTAGAGATATAGCATGGTTTGAGTTTGGTGTGGAACTGTCAGTTCCTTTCTCTCCTTTGATTTTTGCTTCGTAGTACTCTTGTTTTCTTTCCCTGTTCCCAGTAGTTTCCTTTCGTTTTTGAAGCTGTATTTGAAAATTGTAAGTGCCGTTCTTGGTGTAGGCCAGATGACCTTGTGTCTTCTTACACCAAGAGCGGTGCAGTATTAATATATTTCAGTTTAATCTTAATTTACTATGAATAGAAAAAGAAATGTTACAAAGATATGACATTGATGGTCGGTTTTCCCGAATCAGTATGAATTGCTTCTTTGATCTGAGGTTGATACAAAGATGGGCAAAGTCCAGAATTGTGAAACGGTCACTCGGACAAGTATATTCTGCGATTGTATCAACTATGATGAAACTAATTCTTCTCATCCTACAGTTCAATTTACAAAGTACCCTTGATAAGTGTTTTTGAAAGTGTAGACTTGAATAGCATAGGGCTAGGTTTTTCTCTTTTTTAAACGAAGTGTGTGTTATGTTCTGATACTGCGAAGGAGCACTCACCACAAAGAGATGCTAATGACCTGGCCCGAAGGAAGCGAGGGGGGCAGGTAGGGCTCAACTCCCTCCAAAATAATTTTGAAAAAATGGAGCTACGTCACGAGCATTAATTACATGCATTGCTCTCTATAATTTAATGAACAATTCCCCCCCCCCCAATCAGCAGCTGCTCTCTACAGCCCTGTTACTAATGACTAAGTAGAGATTCATTCTTCACTCGTAGCGCTATGCATTTCTGTTGAGTTTTGCTCGGTTCGAAGACATGTAGTTTTCAATCAGCGTGTGATCCGTGTATGGTTTGAAAACATAACTGTGTATAAAATATTATGGCCTAGATGAATAGATGGAATGAAACTGTAGGTCGTTTGCCATACTTCCAGGGAGAGTATTTATGATATCGTCACCATATTCAGAGTAACTGCATTTTTAAGTTTTATCAAGAAATGCTCTTTCTAGAATTATAGCGAACGACCTCGACTTCCCTTCAATCTATTCAGTCGACTTTCCTTCAATCTATTCAGTTGAAAGAATGAGGCAATAGCATTTTAAACATTTAATTTAAAAGTATTGCAAAGATTCGAGCCCTATGCTAAATTGAATCCTTTCGACGTGAACGATGTAACCCTCAATTTTCAGTTGGATAGCTACAAGTGGTTGAATTAAAAGAAAGTATAAACATGTATAAGTCAGGTTTTTTCAAAAGGTCCAAACATAAATTTTAAAGCATAACAGAATAGTTTTCTGAATGTTTATCTGACCTCCTTCACAGCAAATTTTCAAACGTGAATCAAAACAGAATTCTATTAGTGCAGACAGCTATTTAAGATTAAGCAAAAGTTTTCCTTTTGCCATGAAATTTTGAAGTATCATCTGCTTTGACTCAATCCTGCTGCATGCAAAAACTCGGCTTTAATACCCTGTGGTAGGCGCTTTTTGTCAAAGTCAAAATCTGTGGTAACAGAGGCAGGATACTGGCGAGATCTATTTCTAAGAATAGCGTGCATTGCGGTGATTGTACGATTTGATAAAGTATTATTAATCCTTGGCTTAATTCTTCTGCAAGTAAACGAAGATCTCTAGCTTCGCTTTCAAACCTTCTGGACAGTTATAGATTTCCAAGATGATTACAGAGAGTTATGATAGTCCAAAGAAAATTTTTGATACATGGAAGAGCCTTATGTTACTCATTCACGTAAGATAGAAGGCATGCAGGCACCCCCAGGAGGCTATTTGTCGGAAAGTTCGCTCTCTTGGCGGTTTTTTTGTGATTTGCAGGTCTACTTTTGGAAGATTTTGAAGGAGAAATAATACACAGAACATGAATCTTTTAACAATAAAGGATAAAATCTCTCAGGAATTATGGAATTTTCTGGAATTTTCGGTATATTTTTGATGCATATTTACAATTTTTTGTTGGTTGCAAGGTTGAAGTAAGGCCTGGCTAAGTTATATCTCGGAAGAATGTTACCTGTGTTGCTGTGAAGCTATTATCTTTGCTATTGTAAATGACGATTTTCCGTCGGAAAATTTTTGTTGTTTGCTTCCCCTATGCTGTCACAGCTGGTATCGGCCCATGTTTCCTTTTGTAAATTTGTGTCAAGGACCAAATAGTTTTAATAGTGATCGTTACTTTTTAACGTCATAAAGGGATGAAGGAAGAAGGAACATTTTTGCCTTTTTTTGATAACTCTTTTGAGAAGTTTGTAAAAACATCTGAAAGTTTTTTCCTGCAAGCACCTTAATTTACCGTTGATATTTTGTAGGAAATTATAAGTGGCATTTGTAGTGAGGACCCGGTGACCTTGTGTCTTTCCTCGCTACAAATGTCACAGTATTTGTATTAAATTGTTGTTTTTTAAAATTTTAGATTGATAGAAAAAAAGAAGGAACACGCTTTGAGAGAAAAAATTTTACAAAATATGGCACTTCTAGTCAAAAATACTTCTGCTCAATTTCTTATGAACTTTCGAGTTTACGTGATAAAAAAGAGGTTTGTCAAGGACGTAGGCAACAGATACAAGTGGTGTTGCAGGGTAAACTTCAAATTGAAAATAGGCTCCTGTGATTTTGAGCATGCTTCAACAACAGGTCACCTCTAACAGCTCAAAATTCCCACAAATACAAAGCAGTCAGGGATGGCGCGACCGGGGGTGCTTGGGGGGCAGGAGCCCCCCAAAATTCACTGAGCCCCCCGTCGGAACTTGAATTTTTGAAAATTTTTGTGCACTGTCGGCACTCTCGTAACTTGCTTGTTATGCTTTTAGAGAGTGTAGTCGCATTTTAAGCCAATCTGAAAGGTGTGGCCCGTAAAAATTTTGCTCGCTTCGCTTGCCGTAGGCACTCTGACAGTTTTTGTCCCCCCAGCATTTCTTCCCTGGTGCCATCTCTGAAAGCAGTTTCAAGAGTTTGTAATTTGCCTAAGACTGATTTGATCTTTGACACGAATAGCCTGCGAACAAACTTTACTTTCCACTGCGAAGGAGAGCTTGTTCTCATTCGCAGTGGAAAGTGAAATCTGCACGCAGGCTATGGTAAAAGCAAAATTGTTTTAAGATCTCTATTATAATCAAATGTTGATGTTTTTTCAAAGCGTTTCACTTTTTTTGGGTTAGTCGGTAGGCCAGTTCGAATTTACGAAAGTATTTTGGTTGCAAAATGCCTGAAAAAGGACCTAAGATATTTGATTGATCAAATCGCAAGGAATCTCGTCACACAGAGTAAAAAGGAAAGTTCTAGGCTGCAGGAATTATGAGGTATGGTCACATCGAGGGAAAGCATCAGGACCCTGCTTCGATAACTTCAGCTTCATAGCGTCCAAAAACTACTTTCGATTTCTCAATGCCCTGAAACTGGCTTATTCCATGATTAGTCGTAAACTGAAAATGTAGCTTAACTTATTCTTTGCTTGTTGTTTGTTTATGTTTCATTCAACCTCTGTTTTCTTTGCCCATTGTTCTTGCATTGTCTTCGTTTTGTTACATGTAGTGGCATCTGGGAAGTCGCGTCATTTCGAGCCACATGGTATGGTCCCTGTAGTGTCGCACAGTTGTAATAGAAGGGATATTAGGATGTAGCATTTTTCGTAAATTGTTCTGAATGAGAAAAACGATCTATGGATGCCAGGTAGAAAGACAATAAAGGGAATTCTTGGTGCAATGTCAAAGCTTTTTTGTGAGACCCTGGAACACTGAAGCCGCAAGTTACAATGTTTTCTTAGCCTTTTTAATCCAGGTAGCATAGTTGCTTAATTTAAGAAAACTAGAGCCTGTAGTTTCTTGTAAGAGGTTTCTCACAAGAATGCAACGTTTGAAAAATTTAATCCTGCGGCACCCCTTTCAAAAGGTCATATAAAATCACCAGCTTACTACTTGCAGATGTTTGTGAATCATTGACAATGCTCGTTACTTGTTCCTATGAATAATTTTGGTAACCTTGGTTGCTGCTGGTTGTACAAGCGATGCAAAGTAAGCTTTATTTAGGTCGCTATGGGTTATAAAACCATATTACAACATTCGATGTTTTTATGCTAATGGTGCTTACAAGCCTGCTTTTAGCTTAATTTTGATTGCCACAGCGTAATTGACCTTTTCTCAATTTGGAGAAAGGGACTGAGGAGAGCATGACCCATTCTGACAGCTATGGCAACAAAAGGAAATCAAGGGTATCCCCTCCTTGTGGGTTTTGATATTTGATATTATTAAGGAGGGTTACACTTCAATAGAGTTGTTTTACAAGGGACCTTCCACTTAAAGACATTACTTACAATATACAAGATAAAATTACCGAATAAAAAGAAAAATTACAACATAAAAACCATAATATAAAAACCTAATACAAATTTACAGTCTAATTTAAAAGAAAAAGAGAAAGTCCCAAATAGATTTTTTAAAACTATTCAGGGAAGATGCCTGTTTGGTGTCGGCAGGAAGGTCATTCCACGGTGTTGCTCCTCGATAGGAAAAAGATTTTTGCCCATTACTTGACTTTTTCATGGGTAGTCTTAAATCTGTCTCTGAATTGCGCTGGACATAGGAAGAGCACTTTGAGTTTCGGGTGAAAAGGTCACACAAGTATTGGGGAGCCAGTTCATGCAGGGACTTGAAGACCATCGTTTGAGATTCACTAACGATGAGTTGTTCAATGGTCTTCCAGCCCAGCTGATCGATAAGTGGTCTGCTAGGGGTGTCAAAGCTGCTATTGGTTATAATTCTAGCAGCTCGGTTTTGAAGTTTTTGTAACTGATTAAGCTCAGTCGAACCGCCACAGCCCCAAACAGAGCAACAATATCGAAACTGTGGCTCTACAATTCCTGTGTAAAGAGTCATCAAAGTTTCCTGTCTTAGGAACGTCTTAGCGTGTTTCAAAAAGCCAATAGCTCTTGAAACTTTGGTAGAGACAGTCTTGATGTGTTCTTTCCAGTTAAGAGAGTTGTCGATTTGCACACCAAGGTATTTTGCCTTTTGGATTATTTCGAGCTCATTGTCGTGAATTTTCAAATCTAAATCTTCATTTCGACTTTTGAGGATATTGTGCTTTTGCTTGGAAACAAGCATGGAATTTGTCTTTGCAACATTTAAGGAGAGTTTGTTGCTTTGAAGCCAAATGTCCAGTTGTTTGAGATCGTTATCAATGGCCTCGTTCAGCTCATTTATATCCGAAGACTGGTAGCACAGACTTGTGTCATCACCATACATGGAAACGGCGGTTGTTTGCATTTCCCTTCAAACTTGAGTTATTTCGATTTATAGGTTCCCATCAAGAGTCACACAATACTTGTTTAGACCGGCAAGTGCTTTCTCTGGATTACTAAACTTGCTGGTCATCCTTTTATCCATTATTGAGTGTATTTGGAGCCACTTCATTGCAGGTATCGGAAGTCGGCTTTGAAGCGACTCAGTTTAGGACCAACCGATCAACTGATCTAACTTCAAACTTGAGTGAACACTTGATGGGGAGACGAGACATGCTTTGTCCGAGAAAACTTATATGTTCCACCGTGCGTTGGGTTAAAGCTCATGCGCAGTAGCGTTTTGGGGTTGAAGCTCTGACGGGCGCATGAGCTTTAACCCAATGCACAGGGGGACACATTAGTTCCTCGGACGAAGCGTATCTCGTCTCCCCAACAAACACATTTAATAAAGTGGCTCAAAATGCACTCACAAATAGGCGGAAGGATGGCAAGAGCCAAAATAATCAAGAGAAAACACTTACCATACCAAACAAGTACCATGCAACTCTTGAAAGGTGCAAATAGATCGAAAATAACTCGAGTTTGCTGGGAGATGCGACTGAAACGCAAGCCAAACGTAGCCTCATTCCAAAAGGGCCGCAACCAGTGCTTCCCCTTTTGGAACATAGGGTTTCCTTCAAATTTCCGTTTTTCCGTCAAGATTTCCATCCAGAAAGGTTACTATTTCCTTCAAATTTCCTTCCATCTATAATGGGGGGGGGGGGGGCATAATGGTGCAAATCCAACTAAACTCTTCATTTTTGTATTCAACCTTCGGTGTTATTTCTATTTTGCTACTTCTTTTGTCATAAATGCAACAGATTTTGAGCCATTTTGAGCAACCTGTGGCAGAATCCTCCAAAGCGACAACCTTTTTGAAAGTTTAATCCTGTCAAACGTTAGCCTGCGTGCATTAGATACCAGTGTGCAGACTCTTTATAAGAAATTGAAATGGGGGAGAAAAGTATTCTACTTTTCTCCCCCTCGTCACTTTTGTATGAAGAGTCTGTACGCAGGCTATTTAAGGTCCAAAGTAATTTTCTCTTCAAATATCTTCTACTCTTCGCCACTCTTGTTGACGTATTGAAAAATACACCATCAATGGACTTAGAGGAGAGTTGGTATTTCTTTAGCCATAGAATGTAATCATTATTTTACGTGCAAGTAAATCAACTAAAATGAGCATGAGCTTTCTTTGACAGGAGACTGGACTCTAGTATATATAAATAAGATGGTGAATAACTCAATCGCACCTATCTTTTATTTACCTTTTCACCATTTCTGTTGAATCAGACTGCTGTCTGAAGATTTTTAGATAAAAAACCAATGGTTCTTTTGATAAACTGTATATGTTTCACATTTCCTTCAGTTCCTCATTTTATCATAAAATTTCCTTCCAATTTCCTTCAAATTTTCATTTCCTTCTTTCTTCGTTCCAATTGCCCAGATTTCCTTTTGGACGGAAATTTCCTTCCAATTGGAAGCACTAGCCGCAACTTATGCTCATCTTATTGAATTAAATTTATGTTGTTGTTGTCGCTTCAGTAAGGGCCTTATTTCCCAATTGTTATCAAAAAGGATAAAAATTTCCTTCGGTGTACAGATCTGTTCCCCAACCAATCAGAAGGAAGATGGCGAATAAGGTGATCGGATTGGCTGATTTTTCTTCAATTTAAACTTACCGCCAAATACAAACAAAGGTAAATAGATATTTGTATAGTTTTTTTCTTTTTAGCTGTAGGGTTTTGTGTTAAGACATGATAAAATGAAAAAAAAATGTTGACCGAACGGCCGCAACGATCAAAATCTCGAAGCACCGAACGAATTTAGGAGATCTTTTGCATTCTAAAAGAAGCAAACTATCGTTTGCAGGAAGGAGTTTATCGCTGAAATAGCTCGAAGAAAAATCCATCTAAATACTGATGGCTTGTTTTACAGTGTAGCTCTCCAGGAAGACTGCCTTTTTTCGACGATTTTGGGTGGGTGGTTTTGAGAAAAAACTCGAGATGATTTGGACCATTTCCGTTTCTTGAATCGTAAGGAGATGAGTCGTAGTTTGAGCGTTCATCAGTTTCTCAATAGCGATAACTACCACCAGTATGCAATCAGTCTAAGCCAAACGTTTATCACCGAAGCGGAGGAGACTCCCCAATTTCTTACCGTTGCCAAGGCCATCAGACTTGGACGCGCTTTCCTCAGTTCCTTTCTTTGAATTGCGAAAAGGTCTATCAAGGCTCTAAAGATGATTTGAAGCGAAAATGTTTACTTACCTATAAAATGAATAGCATTGTAACCTGCACACGCAGACTCGAGTTTGCGCGCAGGCTATAGCGCTGTTAGATGATAACAACTCATTTTAAAGCTTGTTATGTTGTTTCATTCTTTCGTTATCCGCTATTGATTGGCTGATGACATCATTTTGTTTGCAAGAAGATACAAGGTTGACTATGTTTACAAAGCGAAATCTAATCAACGATCATTTTTCAATTAACATACGTATCTAAACATCATTTCAAGTTATGGCAGTTTTTTTATTACATTATTTAGAGTAGCCTTAAATAGCGGACTCATCATAATAAACGTACAATAAACTTGTAACCTGTAAGGAAACACTATCAACTCCTGTAAAAGAACAATAATCATAATATGAGATAAACCTGTAATTAGAGAGAAAGCTGTTAAACCTGCAAGAAAATCATGTAATCACTTACCAACGATGTTATCGTATGAAATCATGGCGTTGAATACGCGTTTCGTCGCACACTCTACAGTTTGGTTCACGCGAAGAACCGTTGCTGCAAATAACCATTTCTAGCAACCCTAGAAATGTTTCTTTCTAATTAATTTTCACAAAACGTAATTTATGGCTGCCTGATTCACTCACAAAAGCTAAAAATTGGGCTAGGTTCACTTTTTCACTTTGCCTACGCGTAGACCCGTTGTTCTAAAGAACGGGTCTACTTTTCCTTCTTTTGAACAACGGGTCTACTCGTAGGCTATTTTTCACTTAACTTCTTTGTTTTTAACATTGTTAACAGCGAACACTAAATCCTCTGGTTTTGTGGCAATCATTAGTTTTGACTTTCTTGCTCTATAAATCAACAAATACTTGTCAGTTTTTCATGAATCCGAAAAACAGGAAAATTGTATTCATAGCTCCTTCATAGTAGCTATTTAAACGGCGAAGAGGTTTTTTGAACACCTTGTGCTAACAAGCATAGGTATGGGAGATTTGTAAGAGTCATTGAAAAGTTGAGGAAAATTCGACACACAACAAAATTTGATAAGAAACCTAATTCCCTAAATTAATGCCCGCAAAAACTGCTCATCCTTGCCGATTCTCGAAAATAAATAGCAAACATTTTGCGTTTTTTCCAACTTGCGAACGTTTCTTCTCGCAACAGTTCCTTCTCTCAAGGTTTATCCACATTTCTATTTTCTTGTAGACAAGCAACCCATTTCAAGGACATTAAAGAACGTATGAAGCATTTGATAGTTACAGCAGGAAAGGCGACATTTTTCACATCTTTCACAACAGCTGCCGCGTTTGGTGCTAATGCATTCACGAAAGTTCCGGCAGTTCATGATTTTGGATTATTTACCTGCATTCTCGTGATGTCATGTTGGTTGATGGTCGTGTTGCTGATGCCACCCACCTTGTTTCTATGGCAACGATGGTTGATCAAGTGCGAAATGTGTCTCTGCTTGAATAAATGTTGTCACCGAGCTGTTAAAGGTACCCGTTTTAAAAGTGTGATTCAGCAATTTACACACGTTAACCATAAGATACAATATATCCCCGTTATTAAGTAACAGCAAATATAAATCCCTTGGGCCTAAAGATGCACTTTCTATGGGCTTTTTATAAGAAAATTTAATAATGAACTGTGGAGGCTGTTAGAAATGGAGAAAGATTTAGTCATGTCGTTGGAAAGTCTCATTGTTAATCCCAAATTTTAAAACGTTAATCAAAGTTCGTCAAAGACGATCATACTTTCACTTGTGGACTATCATCATTGAAACTTGCTGAGAAGCTGTAACAATTTCTACATATTTGAAGCGATATGGTGCCGATTATTTAAGAAACTCACCTTAAAGCTATTGTAATGCCTTGCAGTTAAGAAAGTATGCAGGCTTGCTTCAAGATTTAAGTTTCTTAATGCTACGGTATTTCGATAATCGAGGGCTGTAATGATTGAATCAAGAAGTTTAGATAGTTTCAAGAAATATGGAAATTTATGGTGATGAATACTCTGCCAAATTTTACATACCATTCACGTATCTTTTTATAAGAATTGCGTACAGTAAAGTCCCGCCTTTAAGAAACTCGTTTCACAAAAACAGCCTGATTAGTTTCTTATGTTAAGATATACTTCCTCAATTTAGGGTATGTATACCATGGTATAAGAAACACTTTTACATTCCAAACAGATATCAAAACTGTTAAGAAGCTTTTTTTTAAATATGGACTGCTGCAGAAGGATCCAAAAGTTTGAGACAGTGCTGACAGTTTCTTGAAATTGTAACAATCTGGGCTTAAAATTTTCATTCTTGCTTCTAGAGAACTGAGGCCATTTGGAAACATATTCAAAATATATGCCATAAAATATTACTATACACCATTGTAAAAGAAACTGAACAGGAATGAGTCTGGATGACAGTTTCTTGTAGCGAGGTATTCTATTCAGCGAAATCAGGCCTGAGTTTCTTATAATGCAGTTTCTTAAAGGCGGGACTTTACTGTAGAGGAAGTCCTTAACACGTTTTTAATTTACTTTGACTTGTTTCCTGTATCATATTACTCGGAAGGTAATGTCTAAATACTGTAAAGGCTCCTGAAACCTCGTTTTGAAATGTTCACCAGGTCACAAGAAATAAACATGAAGATTGTTATGGAACCTGTTAGAAACTCGTAAGAAACTCTGAATAGTCAAAGTTTGATGATTTAAAGAAATTTTCAGTACTTTGCCTAAGTTCTCAATTGATTGTAAGAAATAAATATATGTTATTAAGTTGATGAATTATTGTTGGCTTGATTTGAAAATTTATCTCATTGAAATTAATCATACCATGATAGAGGTATTGATGATTTTGCAATGAAGCTTTATTCAAAAAGCTTGAAAAGAAGACCAAGAAACTGCTATAAAATTTGATAGTTTTCGTTTTGACAGTCGGTAATTGCCTCTCAAGTCTTCAAGAATGATGCTTTTATTTTGGAATGAAAGGGACATATTTTTCTGTCATTGACACAAAAACTGCTAAAATAGAAACAATATTGGTTTGTGCATTTTCAAGTCTTGTGTTAGCCTTTTTTTCTATGAAGATTAAAGAATACTGTAATATATACTTCCATTAGACTGTGCTATCTGTAGGCTAAAAGAGTTATAAAGTCACCGAGTCTTCACTGTGGATTACACTAACAATTCAAATTAAGTTCCAATGCACAAAACAAACAACAAAACAACAAAATTAAGATATGTTACACAAAACAGACAACAAGACAACCAAGCTACAGCAGATTACTGGTCAAAAATTTGAGCTATGGTGTAAACGCTCTAGCTTAAAACGAGATAAAAGTTACAAAGCTTTGGTTTTTCACTGTAATCTTCCCAAACAATGCAAAATGCATCAAGGTTGACCCTTCTTTGCAAAGAAAACTGAACCAAAACTGGACCACCAAGCCCCTTAACGTAATACGTTGTTTTGCATTGTAAATAAACTTTTTTCTTTTTAAAAAGACGAAGTATTTAGGAATAACTATTGATGAAACACTGTCATGGAATCAACAGTATAAGATAGTAAAAGGAAATTTAAAGGGAGGTCTTGATTCCATCAGAAAACTTCGACAATTGCTCCCTCAATCACAACTTTTTCAAGTATACCTGGCATTGGTGGAAAGTCACCTCAGATATGGTAATCTGCTATGGGGTCACCTTTCTGCAACTAAACTCAATAACTTTCAGAAGTTACAGGATAGGGCAATGACTCTGATCCAATCTGCGCCTTTTAAAGACAGAATACCATCTGCAACACTAAGTGTAAATGAACTAATTAAGCTTGACCAAGCGATGATGGTGCATAAAATTCTAAATGAACAATGTCCAGAAATCCTTAAGCAAAAGTTCATAAAAAGATCTCATGTTTCAAAATATGAATCAAGGAGAGCGAATGACCTGCAGATACCACGACCTAGGCTAGAGATAACTAAAAAGAGCTTTTCGTACAAAGGTGCCAAGCTGTGGAATGATATCCCAAATAATATTAGAAATGTGGAATCTGCTGCACTTTTCAAAAAGCAGGTTACAAACTATTTTTTGGGCCAATAAGACATCGATGACCCCTTGAAACATGACCTCCTGGAAGAACAGTGTGATTAGATGTACATTTATCTCTATCTATCAGGTATAAAACACAGTATAAAGCTGAATGTATTTTGAAAGTAGTTTAGTTGACAAGATAAAGCTTGGTTTTTACGCTTTGATATCATCGTTTGATTCCTTCCTTCTTTTCAGATTTTCAAATGGACAGCCTAATAACAAGCGATGAACTGGAGCTGAACCGAGGTGAAACACAAGTGTATTCATTTAACACAGAAACACGTAACACTCAAGAGGATGAAGATCTGGAAGTGCAGGCTATTACAGATTCTCAAAAGCAACAGTCTGAATGCTGTACAATTACTAATTTGCTGACCAGATTTATGGACTATTTCATTGCAAGACCTGTGATAAAAGGACGCTATGTTGTTGTTGTAGTGTATCTTGTGATTACTGCCTTATCAATAGTCGGAATCACACGTTTGAAAACAGCATCAGGGCGCCCTGAATTGTTCCCTTCGAATACCAACCTTCAAAAGCTACTGAATCTGCAGTATAATTTCAGTTCAGGATATGTGGATTGTAGCTCTTGCTCAGGCGCATTAGTACCTGTTCACCCGAAGCCGCATGGTCATTCCTGGAGTTCTGCACAGCGGTTCAAGAGGGAACTACGAGAGGCAGGATTTTGGAAGCATCCTACCACCTGGAATGGCCTAGGGTCTGTGAATGGTACCATGACAAGTTATTATTATGATTTGGGAACGAGCGAAGCTTCGAGCACATCAATGAATGCCAAAGGAACTACACCAACGACTATTGCAGCTAAGACACGGAAAACCCAGCACACATCTACAAACATGACTTCAGATTTGACCACGTTGGCAAGGGAAGGCGCAGAATTTGCGACGATAAAACAGCGCACTGCTCGGCCTACAATTTCACCATTAATGAAGCAAGCTTCTAAGGAGCTTTTTAAATCTACGACAACAGCTGGAGCAACGACATCAACTATAGTGTCAAAAGAACATACAGAGAAGCACTTGGTTCCGAAGACAACAGCAGCAACAACATCAGCTATAGTGTCAAGAGAGCATACGGATAAGCAGTTTGTATCAAATACAACAGCAGCAACAACAGTGGCAATAAAAGAAAATACAACAACGGCAAGCATTGAATCTATCACCACAGCGAGAAAATCTTCAAGTTCATCGGCAAATCAAACAAATGCTGTGCCGAAGAATATCACATCAAAGCTAGCAACAAAAGCCACGAAATCACATGCTGTAGCAACCACAACAACAAAAGCCTTGACGACAAATTTGCTTGTAGGAACAACGGCTGTGTCAAAGACCAAAGCAGAACCAGACAAAGGAGAGCCAGCAACGACCAAAGTTACTGCCATGGTATCATCAAAAACAGCAAAAAGAACTACTCAAGGAACAGCCATCCCAACAACACAACCACTTTGCCCTAAACCTTGTACTCCTGTGAAAAGGCCAATTGTTGACAAAACTGCTATTGTATTTTTGGTATTTGGAATCAAAGGAGTCAAAATAAGCCAAACAAGAGGACAGCATTTCTTTGGCACTGACAGAGTAAGAAATTATTCATGAGTGTCATATCTGTTATCGATTCATTAGTATAATCCCTACGACAGCGTAGACCCCTGTATAAAAGAACCTAGTTTATAAGAACATCGAGGCTGAAATTTAGTTCATTAAATCATTAAAAAGAACCCCGGAAAGGCTGAATCTGATAAAGGTTTTTACAAGATAGCTGTAGAGACAGTATCTCAGTCCAAAAAATAAGAGATTAGTAAGAAAAAAAAACTGCTTTACAGAATATCAAGGAAAGTAATTTTATGAAATCTTTTAGATGAGAGCAGCTGATGCTTCCAAAGAAGAGAAGTAGAGTTTAAAGAATAATTTGAAGTCTTAATAAGTCGAAAACTTTGAAATTTAACAAATTTTGTCAAAAATTTTTCAGTTGATTTGGTAGCAAAAATCCTCTTATTAGCCACCCGTTGACAGTCTGTGTGATTTCCGTTATAAGTAGTCAAATAGAATCCTCTAAATTTGTCTGAGTTCCTGGAAAATTGTCATGCGAAACTGAGCTGATTATTATCTTATTGCAGGGTACCCCAATATACGACCCAAAGTTTACCATGATTGGCAAGCAATTATCAGTTGTAGCAACGGGATCTCTGGTTAAAGCATTGTGCAAAATATGTCTTGCATTTCAAAACAATTCAGAGATTGTTTCACCTGGAGGAGCAGATTGTTTCCCAAAAGAAATGTACCGACAGTTGCGAATTTACCGATATGAGGAATGTCAAGCATTGATTGAGCCAAAATATGCTAATGGGAGAATAAGTTTAAGCACAATTGGAGTTATTCATAATGAGATTAAATGGATGGCCATGACTTTTGAGTCGGTAAGTTCGTTTTTTCTTTAACTCATATACACGTATCTCGTATAAGAACTCTTCACTATAAACTTAAATATTCGCCCATAAAACATAACTTACCGGGTGTCCCGCAAAGGAACTTTCCCTGTTTGAGGTGTTATTTTAGTAAAAGTGTGTTTTATTTGATAAAGATTTAAAAAGAAATCTGTTATACAATGCTAAACTTAGATTTGAGTATTTTTTTCATTCTGTATCTGCGCGCATTTGATTTTCTATAATTATTTTCCTGAAAAACAGAATACCTGAAATGCTCAAGAAAGAGCTAAAAACGGTTTATCAATAAAATCTTGGAACTTTCACCTAAAAATCCACGGAAATTCTGTTTTTAACTAAATTCCAACAGTACGAAACCTGAACTCCATAAAGGGACCCAAGAAAAATCATATTTTTCTGTTTCGTTGGTAAAAGCACGATTATGCTTGATGTTTGATGAAAAAGTATACTACACAAGACAAGGTCCTGTGGTCCGCACCTTAGCGTATGGCCGAGTTTGAATAGCAGTCTAAGAAATTGACAAACGGTTGCATGCCTTCACACCTGTGATGTAAAACTTTGAAGGAATGGAACTTATCTCCATCGCTAGATTTCCCACCTTTTCAAGGATTTCTCCAGCGTAAGATTTTCGAAAAATCCACATTTCGGAGGTTTTTTAATTAGCAAAAAATCGCGTAAAATTATCTGGATCCAAGTGAGCCTTAAAGCAAGAGATTGCCGTTTACATCACTCAAAACGAGGCTGTGGTTGTTGTTGCGGCACTGTTCAAACGGGGAAAGTTTTTTTGGGACACCTGGTATGCTATGAGTTTCTGCTACAAGTTTCCTTCTTGGCATCCTTTGACTTAGCTGAAGATGACATAGGCTTGTCTGGAGACGTACTTTGAATAATGATAAACTAGTCTTTATGATATATAATATGAAACCGAGCTTTTTAAACTTGGATTGTCTTTTTATTACCAGAAATGGCTATGAACAACGGATTTTTCTGGTGTTTCTCTCTAATATAACTTTCAAAATGTTGCCGATCGTGGTCCTTGTACCGTTTGAACTATTTTAAGAACGATGAGAAATGCTGTCGAAAGGAATATTGCTTTGTCAGGGAAGAACTTTCACATGGCTGCTCCAAAGATGCACTCCAGCAGACACATTAGTACCAGAAGATGTAGTGACAGAATTCTGCTGTTTGAGTTGGGGGGGGGGCAAGAGTTGGTGACCTCCTAGAAGGGAGATAATATATTTTGTTGAGGTATTGTGCTGGAAAACATCGCATAAATAGATCCCATCGATTGTGCTAAGAGAATATGTAAATCAAATTTGATAGTATTCAGCAATTGATAGAAAACGTCCATAAAAGGCATTGAGTCCGTATAAATAGCGCTCTCATGACCAATATCAACTTCTTTTCAATCATAAAACAAAAGTTGTCACTTAATCCACATTGAAATTAAACCAAACAAATTCCTCAGGATAATGCAAGGATTAAGAAGTCTTTGGTCTCCACTGCTAATGACTTTAGCACTATTGTGCGATAACAAAGGGCCGTCAGCGGTTTGTCAGCAAAAATTCAGAACAGCGTTAACGCTCAACTACTTATATGGACTCAGTTCCTCCCATTGCTAACCATGATCCTTTGTGCGCCGATTGAAAAGCAGGATAAAGGGGATTTAAGCCAAAAAGGACTTACAGATAACACGAAAGTCACCTTTGGCGCCACAAAGGATCATGGTTAGCAATGGGTCTTTAAATATTATGACTGTAGATTTAAGTTTTTTCTTACAACCTTGGAACAATGTTATATAATTTGGCATCCCAAGGACCCCTCTCACAATGATAGTTTGTTCTAATTTGGCTACCGAGGAAAATGTGTAACAACCCGAACATTGGCTTACAACGCCTCTCACAATCACGTCCCGATATCTGTCAGAAATATAGCTACCCCATCCTACCTATACCCAACCACTTTCTCCTAGTTTTTAATATAGATATAAATGTATGAAAGCTTGAAAATATGTCTTGTGCTAGTTGATTTTTTGCTCTTCAGATCTTCCCCTTTTTGACAATGACTCACTATTTCATTGCAGTTTGATCCCACTGAAGTAATGTCTAACTCTCGAGGAAAGTTTTGGGGGTAGGGGGATGTTAGCATCCCAACCTCCCATAATTTCTGTTTTTGAAAAGAAGTGCTTTCTTTATTTTTTTGAAGTTCTTTTTGTTGTTTTTGCAGCAAACATACAAAGGCAAATCTGCATTCCTTGTTCATGATGATTACAAGAAGTGGGAGAATTTCACAAAAACAGTATTGAGTGATCCAGAAATACCGGAAATGCTTAAAAGTGGATTTCAAACTAGTGATGAATGGGTTAATATGTTTTCAGAAATGATAGCTGTCAGTGGTGCCATATATGGTATTACCATGTCCTTAGTCATGTGCTTAGCTGCTGTTGTTGTCTTTACTGGAAATTTCAAATTGTCTTTCATTGTTTTTGCAACCATAGGTGGTAAGTAATTGAATAATTTGCTTGTCCTTAAAGCTAAACCATCATCGCAGCCAAGTCTCTCTATTTCATTTTGGGATACCCAGTTTGAGGTGAAGCTTTACAAAACTCCTATTGTTCTGGAGTACCCTTTCGTGAGTCTACCGGTAATAGAAAATTACGCTAATCATGGCGTCGTGGATGCTATTCTTTGCTTAATCATGTTCAATCAACCAATCATGGCAATCTGAAATCTTCGAGACGCACGCGATCACTGTAAACATGCCGTTGATACTTTCAAATGTTCAAAATATTGGATACACAATTTGTTGTGTAACTATTGACTTTCTTTCGCTTTCCATGGAAGTAGGATTCATAAAGAGCTGTTTTAAGTATTTCACAGAGCAAGGAGAATAATTGACAGCTCTCTTAAGTCATCTTTTATATAACTTTGATGAGATCGAAAGCTATATTGCACTTTAAAAAGTCAAGCTGGCTCTCAGAGCAAAATACTAAAAATGAAACATTTATATTCTTTGGGGTAATGTGACCAATAATTTATTTTCACAGGTGCTCTGTCGTTAGTCATCGCTGTTTTCTATGTTGCTGGTTGGACATTAGGCGCTGTCGAGGCCATATCGTTATCAATCCTTGTTGGAACGTCTGTGGATTATACTGTACATTTAACAGAAGGCTACATTATGGCGAAGAAGTTTACAGATTTTGATCAAATGTCTAATAAGGTAAGCTTTGCTAAAGTTCTTGTTTCTTTGTGCGGTCGATTGACTGTACAGTAGTGTCCCGCATATAAGAAACAACATTTTCAATTTGAGGTCTGATATGTTTCATATATAATGAGATATAAACTTCAAATCAGGGTGAAATTTCTAAAGTTTCTTATTAGAAAAATCATGTACTATCAATGAACTAATCAGACATAAGCTTTATGATTGTCATACAAAACATACTTTTTACATTTGTATTTGTAAATCTTCACTACGAAGAAAGGTCACATTTATTCCAGGAAGGTGATTTTTGCTTCATTTGCATGCAAATCTCTTGTTTTTATGTGAATAGGTACAGGCTGATTCACCTGCAAAGCTGAATTTGTCATGCTTTTCAAATTTCTAATGTAGACATAGTTTTTTTAATAAGAAACAAGTCTTTTTCAGACCTGCACCAGTGTTTCTTAAATTAATGTTTCTTATATGCGGGACACTACTGTATACAGGTGAGTCAGAAAAGTATATGAACTGTTTGAAAAACCGCACAGGAAAGTCTATGCAGCCAATTTGTACAATTTTTACTCCAGCATCTCACCGGGGTTTAAACTCAATTTTGAGATTATTCTCATAATTTCAAGCGTACTATGTCCTTCTGGAATCAGGATACAGATTAAGGTGTTGTTTAGCAATTTGTCAAAAAAACAGCCAAAACTGGATTGTTCACTAATGTAAGTTTTGAATATTTTACGCTCACCATTTATAAGGGATCGTCGTTACATTTAAATAGTTTTCTGTATCACGAAAAGGCAATGACTGAACTGAACATATTGCTTTCATTTTGATGTTTGAAAAGTGGGTTAGATTTAATCACATTCTGGAATCCTTGGCCAAGGCCCATGCAAGTTAGTTTTCGGGAACGTTTCATTTGGGATTAAGACGGTGGATTATAAATTATGAATTGATTCTCAAATTTACATCAAGCCCCCAACCAGACTTCGAATTTGTATCTTTTCCTATCGATCTTACAGTTTGTGTTGTATGAGTTTTGAAATAGTTTGTATTTTTGTTGTGTCACTTTGTATGGTACAAATTCAGTTCATTTTGATTTTTGGATTTCCTCACAGTATACTTCTGCAGGTGCCACTCCCCAAACATACAGTACTAAGTTGTAAGTAATTTTACCGTAAGACGAGATCTCAACTTAGATTTTATGACCTTGCATGTCCAAATCGGGTTTGTATTCGCAGAGTAATTCACTTCAACAGGCAGAATTTCTGAAGCAGCCTGAGACAGATGGTTATTGAATTATGCAGTTAACATCTAGGCGTAATTTGGTAAAGGCTTTTGAGGTAGCCCAACAGTGTATCATTTTTAGTAGCTTCTTGACCTATGAAGGTGAACTGTACTCTTCACTAATTCAAAGGCCCAATATGACTGAACAATCGAAACGGTAACGAAAGTTAGGTGAGAAAGATCCTTCAGCATTAGAGCAGTATTTGACAGTAGTAGTTCCTGCTCATTTTGCCCTTCAGTCCAAGAAAGTTGCGTCCCGAACAGTTGCGTTGTTAAAAGTGTGAATATATCTGTTCTTAACAGTTTCTCTCATCTATGTGATAGTTTAGTTGATCAGGAAATTTCTAAGAATATAGATTTTCATTGTTGAGCTTACTCCAAATTTTCATCAAATGTCGCGTAGATAGTAGTAGGATCATTCAATAACCATCTATCTCAGGCTGCATCCGAAATTTTGCTTGTTAGGTGAATTGCTCTGCGAATGCACACTGAAATCGAAGATGCAAGGTTGCAAAATGTAAGCTGAGATCTCATCTATACCAGAAACTAAAAACAAAGATTTTGAATGCAAGGGTGCCTGACAGTAATAGGTCAAACGCTTATATTTTTATGGGACACCCGGGATGAAGGCTTTCCGTATGCTGTCATAAGAAAGACCATGTAGCCAGTATCACTGTTCTCGCCTGCAATTTCTTAATCTCAACCAGCTTGTATTGTTGGATTTGCTCTGTTCATTTCAAAGTAAGACAACGTTCAAACTACTTTAGTAACAGTGCACCCAACATTACTTCCTTGTCAAAATTTTATTTGAAACAAAAGAAATCACCATCATTTTCTCCAAAAGATTATCCGTTGAACTCGATTTCTCATGGTTTCTTTTCTTTTCACAGGAAGTACGAGCAGAACGCACGCGACTGGCCTTGAGTCATATTGGAGTATCAATTTTTAGTTCTGCTATAACGACCCTGATAGCTGCCATTCCGTTATGTCTGACAACAATCCAATTATTTGCGAAATTTGGTCAAATTTTGGCCCTCAACACAGCCATGTCTATCGTCTACACATTGACAATCTGCGTGAGTCTACTCAGCATAATGGGGCCCACACGATTCAAAGGTGGGATGAAGTCCCATTGCTTTGCCTTGTTTGCAGTTGCCTTTGTGATTGGTCTGGTGTTCCTTTTGCTATATTTGGTTGATCTATACACTAGCGTGAGTATTCCTGGGCCGAGTGGTGGACGGTTATTCCATTAGCAAATGTAACTGTTTTTGTGATAGTGTGAGATGTACGATTATTCAAAGGTCATTGTTGGACATGCAGTGATGCATGATGATTCCAACAATTAGCAGGTACTCGAGGTGTTGATGATGCCCTTAACCCGATCTCAAATGACTGTACGCAGCTTTAAGGACTATAAAGTGGAATTCCGCTACAGCCGAGTTACTGTCTAGTTGAACTGAAATATCATAAGTCTTGGTTGCTCCACTAGACTAAAGATTTTGCATGAAGTGTCTAAGATAACATCTCAGACCTCTCCGATTTTCTTACGGTGCATGAAGCAGTCAAACTATTTCTTGTTTTTTTTCTATGAAGATTAAAAACTACAAACATTTATACTTGCTCAATTACAGATATTTATATTTGTACCATCCATGGTGAAAAAAGGCATAAAGTCACCGGGTCTGCACTATGGATGACACTTAGAGCTCAAATTAATTTTCAATACGCAAGAGAAAGAACAAACACGACAAAATTAAGACGCATTACGCAAAACAGACAACAAAACAACAAAGCTACGGTAGATTGCTGGTCAAAGAAATTTCTTAGGAAAAGATTTCTTGTGTCGTTATCAGTTAAGGGGAAAGGACCGATGCGATAACTTACTTGAATTTAGTTGCCTTGTTACAGCCTCTACCAACGAAGTGGCCCAGAAAAGTTTTTTTTTCATTTCAGAACTCAGTAAACTTCATTAAATGCTTCTATCTTGATGTGCCCTTGTTATCGAATTATTTCAAAGACATAAATGATTCTAGATTATTCATTATTGTAACTAACAAGCTAGACAACCAGCAAAGTTTTGAAGACTTCAATCGTAGTAAAAATACTAAGGATGAATAGTCAAAAATGACACTACTTTAGTCTTTAATTAAGTGCCCCGCGCTCCCCCAGCTTCAATGCTGCTGGAATGAAATGTCATTCCACCATGTCAACATTGAGTTAGGGGGACGGGGGAATCAGAAAGTTTTTGAATGAACGGATTCGCCTCGATATTTTAGGACACATCTCAGAGACATCAAAATTTGCCGGTGTCCCAGCTTGTTTTGGCCAGGATTGTTGGTGATATCTGCTTGATATTTTTAGTCTAGGTAGATCCTTTTTGCATAGCTGTAAATATCATATAAAAATGTCATTTGTCGGATAAGAACAATATGGAGATAAAGAACTTCATAACTACATCACCTTTTGGCAGAAAGTAGAATAGGCATAGTGACTCTATAAAAGGAATGGCCTGAACTAGGGTTCTTCAAGCTGAGATTTGAAATTACCTACATGCATAAGAACGAGAATGTTGTTGTTAAGGAACATAGTCACCGAAACAGATAAAGAAAAAAGTATATATTTTTTGCCAGAAATCAAAGTTTTCTTGCTGCCTTTACGACGTCCGGCTTAGACAAACTGGTCCAATAGCCTTGCAACATATTCTGCGGAATACTCTTTTATATTTGTTTTTGGTTATTCAAAAAGCTAACCCATATTTCATGTTAGTTAATGCGACGATCTTGCATTTTCTATGTTTTGATAGTGGGTTGTTACTTCCGACAAGATAACTTCGTATTATAGACCTTAATAATTTGCCTATTTGCCAGAAGAATGCAGAATTTTGTAGAATCCTTCCATTCCAACCATGCTTTCTTTGGTTGTTTTAGTCTTTTTGTATTGATCTGGTTGTAGTATGTTAGTGTTTTCCATTTCATATAGGACTAACTAGGTATCACATGCAGCCATAATTAGATCATCTTAACAAATTAAAAATACGTGAAGTTTTGTCATAAATCTTGTGAGTCCAAAACTGTATCCACTTTTTGAAAAACCATACACGTAGTCATTCACAAAAAACTAACAATTGGCAGCAATTACTGAAAATTTCATTAGATAATTAGTTTTTTAAAATTTTGAATTCCATTGAGTTCCATTTACAGCCCTCGTGTTTACTGCCTATAAACTTTGCACCATCTCCAAACGAAGTTGTTTTGAGCCCTTCCTTCCAAAATGTAGACAGTACTGAGTACCTTCCGAATAATATGATACAAAACAGGTGAAAATAGTGCACAAATGTGTTATGGAATTTCTTCGACTAAAGCGAATAATTGACGAATTATTTTACCAGTAATGGAGCTTCATAATTTTGCGATCAGAGTTTCTCATATAAGGAATGTGAAGTTCCGTAAAAAGCATGGAATGGCTTTTTAAAATACCAACTCCATTTGATGATCCAAACTTTGAAATCAAGTTTTGGAATTTTTCATAATGCAATGCATCATTTTCTTTCAAATAAGGTATTTATTGAAGACTGGTTTCACTGGTCTCTGGCAAAAGGGTGGATTTGAATTGCTCTGTTTCATTCACTTTCTAATTATCAGAATGGCAAAAAGCTGTTTTTAGCATAGGGTGTTGCATTGCTTTGGGATGACATGGAAACTGGTAAAATGTAAACACCGCTAAAGACTAATGGTAGGGACGAAGATGGAACTCTCTTTGTAGAAATCTGTATCAAATTAAAAATTAAATTTTTGAAAGAAAGAATATCAATAATTCATTGAAGCACTATTTTTATGACGTATTTTACATGTTACTAATTTGTTCCTTACATTTTGCCATGTAATTTTCAAGCAGTGGATACATTCATAACTCACTGGATAGTTGTCTCATTGCATAAGCCCATTAAATAGAATTTATTGAATAGAAGCTGTTATGACATTAAATTATTTTCACTAAAATTGTAGTTGCTATCGCGACATCTAGTTCATACTTTGTTATAGCTTGGTCTGGAATCAGTAAAGAAAATAAAAACGCAAATTGAAAAACATTGAACCAACGAAAGAACTCATTCTTAAGTCAGGTCGTATAACGGATGAGTGAAGTGATACGTTGAAAGGTTTTTCCGCTCATAAACTGATGATCCAGCTTAGATAAAAATTCAGTTGGTCGCTATGGTTTTAAGTTTACTTTTAAGCTGCAAAGTGATTCTAGGGTTTAAGAAATATGATAAATATTCAGAAAACTCCAGACTCACAATGGTCTAAACTATTCTTTAATTCATGTGGCAGTTCTTTTCATTGCCTTTTCAGATGAACAGGATTACCTATCGTTTTCTAACTATGCGTATTTTTTCTTTTTTTTCTGTGTAGAAATAATTGCACTTCGTAGATAAGTTGGTTTTGCTCGATTCCTCTTGCTTGCTTCACTTACTTTCAGCTGAAGAACGAGGCGCAATATGTTAGTTGTCAATAGTTTTCATATAGACCAAAAAGTTATTCTATCAGTCGACAATAGACCTTTTAGCTATTTTAAAAAAGAGTCTGGATTGAGCGTTATTTTTATACATTTTCATACGCGAAGTTCGATCTAGTGGCGTTAAGAGCCTCTATCACTATTGTGCACATCTACAAAAAACATTTCACAGAATATCGTTCGATTCTGATTCTTATCAGAATATGGACCTTTTAGGTATTCCACAAACGAATGTAAATCGAAAGATTGTGCACTTTGTAGAATTTTCGAATGTGAACAACAGTCGTAGAAGCTGTAATGTTACTCCATCGAACCCTTTGGCATTGACATGTATAAAATAATTTGCGCATACTAAGCTGTTTTGTGTTGGACAGGAAAATATAAAGCCAGATTTTAAAAGTACAGACCTCGGTCTGTGCATTAAGACCGAGGACTTAATATTTTCATGTACAACGACAAAGCTGGTTAGTGTTCGTATGCGTTTTCTGACCCCATAGCTTCTAATTTTGACTCATATCAAGCACATTTTGTTGCTGTGATGTTGTTTGAGTTTATTGCAAATCTGACAGGATTAAAGCAGTTGCTATGATGAAATAAAACGAATCCTTGTGTCTATTTTACACGGCTACGGGAAACCTGCGGGAAATATTCGATTAGCCATTAGGAGTGGCGGAATTCTTTATTGATTCGTTTTTTAAGCTTCAGGCAGGTAATAACGCTCGATCTAGACTCTTTTGTAGGAGAGCTAAAAGGTCAAATCCTTTATCTTAATCTCGTAGAAACATTGTTATCTAGCTAAAAATGACAGGGGTTGATAGGTTACATATGCTAATGTATTATGTTTCTATGTTTTGTACGTCCCGTAGAGTAGTGATTGATGCATTTTTGCCGACAGACAAACTATGGTTATGCCAGTAGTCTTTGTAAGATTTGTGTGTCAATTGATATGGTGTGTTTAACAGTACAGCTAACATGATCTGTGAACCAGGAAAAGGGACAAATTCGTAAATTCAGCAAAGACCGATTAATTGTTTGGTTTACTGTGGCAAGTATCAAACTAAAGTTTCCATTATTCATGATCAATTCGATAGTCGGTCCTTGTTATTTCGAAGTATTTTGTAAAACCACAGGGGTCTGGGAGGCTGAGTAAAGACCGTAGTTTTGGTTTCTTTGGTTCCTTGTTATCTGGATTATGAAAACAACAGCAGAGT
This sequence comes from Aurelia sp. 3 sensu Dawson et al. (2005), assembly GCA_964020215.1. Taxonomy (NCBI): domain Eukaryota; kingdom Metazoa; phylum Cnidaria; class Scyphozoa; order Semaeostomeae; family Ulmaridae; genus Aurelia; species Aurelia sp. 3 sensu Dawson et al. (2005). The sequence continues at coordinate 7,091,620 of OZ026584.1, forward strand.
AATTTTATATACAGATGACATCATCGTTGCGATTGGCCTGCCATTGTTACAGAATGAGTATTGTGGACACGATTTAGGTGTTGATAGTGTCCACAATCCTTGGTCTAAATGTTCCTGAATGAATAAATGTATTTCATTACCTTGCTTGTCTTCATTCATTGTTTATCTTTTCTTTCTTGATTGGGAGCCGACCGCTTGCTCTCGACAATTTGAAATGGGCCTAAATGTTCGGACTGAACCGCGTTCTGATAGTTATTACCAGAGAACTAGTAATTCAGATGAACAAGAAAATTTAGGCTAGGTATTTTGGACATGATCAACACCTAAATCGTGTCCACAATACCCATGGTTACATTAGAAAAGTATGTTGTTGTGATAGAGCTCTTAATTGATTGTCTGCGGTTTGAACTAGCCGTTTTTTCAAATCCAGCGCATCTGTAACGATGGCGGCCGACCGCAACGATGGTGTAATCCGGTGCTCCCTGGTGTAATCTGTATCAAATTACGCAGGTTGTTTTCATAATCTGGATCACAGGGAACTAGGAAACTAAAACCAGGGTTTTCACTGAGGCTCCTGTTGTGGCAAAATCAGCTAGTTCCTAAAGCACGAATTTCCACAAGTTTAAAGCCGTTTCAAAACTCAGCGATATGTTTGAAGTTAATTTGACCATTGACACAAATGCAAAAAAAATAGTTTTGAATAATTGGTAATCGAGTCCAAATTTCATCATTGTAAAGAGGTCCACTTGTCCCTTTTACTCATCTGGTAGAAAAGAACGATTCAAAGTTGTCAGAAATTTGCTAAATTGTTATTTCCAATTATTTGTGAACAATGAGATATTGTTACTGCAATATTGACTCGCAGCGACTTGCAGAAAATTTCCTTGTTCCTGAATTTTGCCGTGAGATTATGGTGCTTGGTGTTTTTGTGAATCTTCCTTCAGTTACAGTAAAAACCCTCTTATAAGAACCTAGTGCTAAAGAACCTACAAGCTGAAGTTTTGAAATTAGACCCCCATTACATAAGAACCCATTCAGGCTGAAATTTGAAATAGGTTCTTATTTGCAGAGATTATCAAAACTGAATTAAAAGTCTTGTTGCTTAGTCATTGAACCTGCAAACTGATGATACCATATGTGAACGTTGCAAAAAATTTAAAAATGGAGTGTTCAACGTCCTTTTGAGTACTTCAGGTACTTCTGTTTCGAGTGGCTCTTCTGTTTCGAGTGGCTCTTTCATTGCATTATATGAAATTTCTGATACTTCTACAAACTTCTGTTATGAATAATGTCATGAACTCAAGTGCTCTGAACTGACAGTAAATAATAGGCTTGAACTTTGAATCTGAAATGAAAGAGATTCCCGAAAGCCCTCAATAAAATAAGAACCAATTTAGCAACCTGAACAGCCTCATTGCTTACTAAATACCAAATATATATGAGGACCTAGTCGGGCTGACCTGCAAAATTGTAGGTTCTTAGACGCAGGTTTTAACTGTATATTTTTCAATGTTTTTTCCATATAATCTAACTGTATGCATAGATTTTTGTGATTGTTGAAAACTCAATGTATGGTAACGTACCCTTAGTAATGTAACAAGAATCTTTGACGTATGAGTTAGGGTTAACCTGTTTAACAATGAAAATAATTAATTGTGGATTCTAGAAAAAGCGTTCCTAGGGATTATATTTAAAACTTATTGATCAAATATTGTTGACATTGATTGTGTTATCTGTGTTAGATATCTCATTTCTGGTATTATTCATGATGGGCAAGACAAGAATCAAAGAACAGGAAGTGTTTTGAAGAAACAAAAATGTAAAATCTAAAAGTACCAAAATCAGTTCTTTCACAAAACAATCAATATTATAAGAAATTGGTAAGCTTACAGCCTTGCTTTCTTACCAAAATCAATTCTATCACAAAATAGCCAATTTTATCAGAAATTGGTAAGCTTACAGCCTTGCTTTCTTACCAAAATCAATTCTATCACAAAATAGCCAATTTTATCAGAAATTGGTAAGCATACAGCCTTGCTTTCTTACCAAAATCAATTCTATCACAAAATAGCCAATTTTATCAGAAATTGGTAAGCTTACAGCCTTTCTGTCTTACCAAAATCAATTGTATCACAAAGTAGCAAATTTTATCAGAAATTGGTAAGCATACAGCCGTTCTTTGTTACCAAAATCAATTCTATTATAAAATAGCCAATTTATTAGAAATCGGTAAGCATACAGCCTTGCTTTCTTACCAAAATCAATTCTATCACAAAGTAGCCAATTTTATCAGAAATTGGTAAGCATACAGCCGTGCATTGTTACCAAAGTCAATTCTATCGCAAAATAGCCAATTTTATCAGAAATTGGTAAGCTTACAGCCTTCCTTTCTTACCAAAGTCAATTTTATCACAAAGTAGCAAATTTTATCAGAAATTGGTAAGCTTACAGCCTTTCTGTCTTACCAAAATCAATTTTATCACAAAGTAGCAAATTTTATCAGAAATTGGTAAGCATACAGCCTTTCTGTCTTACCAAAATAAATTTTATCACAAATAGCAAATTTTATCAGAAATTGGTAAGCTTACAGCCTTGCTTTCTTACCAAAATGAATTCTATCACAAAATAGCCAATTTTATCAGAAATTGGTAAGCATACAGCCGTTCTTTGTTACCAAAATCAATTCTATTACAAAATAGCCTATTTTAACAGAAATTGGTTAGCGTACAGCCGTGCTTTGTTACCAAAATCAATGCTAACGCAAAATAGCCAATTTTATCAGAAATTGGTAAGCATACAGCCTTTCTGTCTTACCAAAATCAATTTTATCACAAAGTAGCCAATTTTATCAGAAATTGGTAAGCATACCGCCTTGCTTTCTTACCAAAATCAATTTTATCACAAAATAGACAATATTCTCAAAAAATGGTACGCATACAGCCTTGCTTTCTTACCAAAATCAATTTTATCACAAAATAGCCAATTTGTTAGAAATCGGTAAGCATACAGCCTTGCTTTCTTACCAAAATCAATTCTATCACAAAGTAGCCAATTTTATCAGAAATTGGTAAGCATACAGCCGTGCATTGTTACCAAAGTCAATTCTATCGCAAAATAGCCAATTTTATCAGAAATTGGTAAGCTTACAGCCTTGCTTTCTTACCAAAGTCAATTTTATCACAAAGTAGCAAATTTTATCAGAAATTGGTAAGCTTACAGCCTTTCTGTCTTACCAAAATCAATTTTATCACAAAGTAGAAAATTTTATCAGAAATTGGTAAGCATACAGCCTTTCTGTCTTACCAAAATAAATTTTATCACAAATAGCAAATTTTATCAGAAATTGGTAAGCATACAGCCTTGCTTTCTTACCAAAATCAATTCTATCACAAAATAGCCAATTTTATCAGAAATTGGTAAGCTTACAGCCTTGCTTTCTTACCAAAATCAATTCTATCACAAAATAGCCAATTTTATCAGAAATTGGTAAGCTTACAGCCTTGCTTTCTTACCAAAATCAATTCTATCACAAAATAGCCAATTTTATCAGAAATTGGTAAGCATACAGCCTTGCTTTCTTACCAAAATCAATTCTATCACAAAATAGCCAATTTTATCAGAAATTGGTAAGCTTACAGCCTTTCTGTCTTACCAAAATCAATTGTATCACAAAGTAGCAAATTTTATCAGAAATTGGTAAGCATACAGCCTTTCTTTGTTACCAAAATCAATTCTATTACAAAATAGCCAATTTATTAGAAATCGGTAAGCATACAGCCTTGCTTTCTTACCAAAATCAATTCTATCACAAAGTAGCCAATTTTATCAGAAATTGGTAAGCATACAGCCGTGCATTGTTACCAAAGTCAATTCTATCGCAAAATAGCCAATTTTATCAGAAATTGGTAAGCTTACAGCCTTGCTTTCTTACCAAAGTCAATTTTATCACAAAGTAGCAAATTTTATCAGAAATTGGTAAGCTTACAGCCTTTCTGTCTTACCAAAATCAATTTTATCACAAAGTAGCAAATTTTATCAGAAATTGGTAAGCATACAGCCTTTCTGTCTTACCAAAATAAATTTTATCACAAATAGCAAATTTTATCAGAAATTGGTAAGCTTACAGCCTTGCTTTCTTACCAAAATGAATTCTATCACAAAATAGCCAATTTTATCAGAAATTGGTAAGCATACAGCCGTTCTTTGTTACCAAAATCAATTCTATTACAAAATAGCCTATTTTAACAGAAATTGGTTAGCATACCGCCTTGCTTTCTTACCAAAATCAATTTTATCACAAAATAGACAATATTCTCAAAAAATGGTACGCATACAGCCTTTCTTTGTTACCAAAATCAATTCTATTACAAAATAGCCAATTTATTAGAAATCGGTAAGCATACAGCCGTTCTTTGTTACCAAAATCAATTCTATTACAAAATAGCCTATTTTAACAGAAATTGGTAAGCATACAGCCGTGCCCTGTTACCAAAATCAATGCTATAGCAAAATAGCCAATTTTATCAGAAATTGGTAAGCTTGCAGCCTTTCTGTCTTACCAAAATCAATTCTATCACAAAATAGACATTTTTATCAGAAATTGGTAAGCATACAGCCTTTCTTTCTTACCAAAATCAATTTTATAACAAAGTAGCAAATTTCATCAGAAATTGGTAAGCTTACAGCCTTTCTGTCTTACCAAAATCAATTCTATCACAAAATAGCAAATTTTATCAGAAATTGGTAAGCATACAGCCTTGCTTTCTTACCAAAATCAATTTTATCACAAAGTAGCAAATTTTATCAGAAATTGGTAAGCTTACAGCCTTTCGGTCTTAATAAAAATCAATTTTATCACAAAGTAGCAAATTTTATTAGAAATTGGTAAGCATACAGCCTTTCTGTCTTACCAAAATCAATTTTATCACAAATAGCAAATTTTATCAGAAATTGGTAAGCTTACAGCCTTGCTTTCTTACCAAAATGAATTCTATCACAAAATTGCCAATTTTATCAGAAATTGGTAAGCATACAGCCGTTCTTTGTTACCAAAATCAATTCTATTACAAAATAGCCTATTTTAACAGAAACTGGTAAGCGTACAGCCGTGCTTTGTTACCAAAATCAATGCTATCGCAAAATAGCCAATTTTCTCAGAAATTGGTAAGCATACAGCCTTTCTGTCTTACCAAAATCAATTTTATCACAAAATAGCCAATATTATCAAAAAATGGTACGCATACAGCCTTGCTTTCTTACCAAAATCAATTTTATCACAAATAGCAAATTTTATCAGAAATTGGTAAGCTTACAGCCTTTCTTTCTTACCAAAATCAATTTTATCACAAAGTAGCAAATTTTATCAGAAATTGGTAAGCATACAGCCTTTCTGTCTTACCAAAATCAATTCTATCACAAAATAGCCAATTTTATCAGAAATTGGTAAGAATACAGCCGTTCTTTGTTACCAAAATCAATTCTATTACAAAATAGCAAATTTTATTAGAAATTGGTAACCATACAGCCTTTCTGTCTTACCAAAATCAATTCTATCACAAAGTAGCAAATTTTATCAAAAATTGGTAAGCATACGGCCTTTCTGTCTTACCAAAAGCAATTCTATCACAAAATAGCCAATTTTATCAGAAATTGGTAAGCATACAGCCTTGCTTTCTTACCAAAATCAATTCTATCACAAGGTAGCCAATTTTATCAGAAATTGGTAAGCATACAGCCTTGCTTTCTTACCAAAATCAATTCTATCACAAAATAGACATTTTTATCAGAAATTAGTAAGCATACAGCCTTTCTTTCTTATCAAAATCAATTTTATAACAAAGTAGCAAATTTTATCAGAAATTGGTAAGCATACAGCCGTTCTTTGTTACCAAAATCAATTCTATTACAAAATAGCCAATTTATTAGAAATTGGTAAGCATACAGCCTTGCTTTCTTACCAAAATCAATTTTATCACAAAGTAGCAAATTTTATCAGAAATTGGTAAGCTTACAGCCTTTCTGTCTTACCAAAATCAATTTTATCACAAAGTAGCAAATTTTATCAGAAATTGGTAAGCATACAGCCTTTCTGTCTTACCAAAATCAATTTTATCACAAATAGCAAATTTTATCAGAAATTGGTAAGCTTACAGCCTTGCTTTCTTACCAAAATGAATTCTATCACAAAATAGCCAATTTTGTCAGAAATTGGTAAGCATATAGCCGTTCTTTGTTACCAAAATCAATTCTATTTCAAAATAGCCTATTTTAACAGAAATTGGTAAGCGTACAGCCGTGCTTTTTTACCAAAATCAATGCTATCGCAAAATAGCCAATTTTCTCAGAAATTGGTAAGCATACAGCCTTTCTGTCTTACCAAAATCAATTTTATCACAAAATAGCCAATATTATCAAAAAATGGTACGCATACAGCCTTGCTTTCTTACCAAAATCAATTTTATCACAAATAGCAAATTTTATCAGAAATTGGTAAGCTTACAGCCTTTCTTTCTTACCAAAATCAATTTTATCACAAAGTAGCAAATTTTATCAGAAAATGGTAAGCATACAGCCTTTCTGTCTTACAAAAATCAAATCTATCACAAAATAGCCAATTTTATCAGAAATTGGTAAGAATACAGCCGTTCTTTGTTACCAAAATCAATTCTATTACAAAATAGCAAATTTTATCAGAAATTGGTAACTATACAGCCTTTCTGTCTTACCAAAATCAATTCTATCACAAAGTAGCAAATTTTATCAAAAATTGGTAAGCATACAGCCTTTCTGTCTTACCAAAATCAATTCTATCACAAAATAGCCAATTTTATCAGAAATTGGTAAGCATACAGCCTTGCTTTCTTACCAAAATCAATTTTATCACAAAGTAGCAAATTTTATCAGATATTGGTAAGCTTACAGCCTTTCTGTCTTACCAAAATCAATTCTATCACAAAATAGCCAATTTTATCAGAAATTGGTAAGCATACAGCCTTGCTTTCTTACCAAAATCAATTCTATCACAAGGTAGCCAATTTTATCAGAAATTGGTAAGCATACAGCCTTGCTTTCTTACCAAAATCAATTTTATAACAAAATAGCCAATATTATCAAAAAATAGTACGCATACAGCCTTGCTTTCTTACCAAAATCAATTTTATCACAAATAGCAAATTATATCAGAAATTGGTAAGCTTACAGTCTTTTTGTCTTACCAAAATCTATTTTATCACAAAGTAGCAAATTTTGTCAGAAATTGGTAATCATGCAGCCTTTCTGTCTTACCAAAATCAATTCTATCAGTAAATAGCCAATTTTATCAGAAATTGGTAAGCATACAGCCTTGCTTTCTTACCAAAATGAATTCTATCACAAAATAGCCAATTTTGTCAGAAATTGGTAAGCATATAGCCGTTCTTTGTTACCAAAATCAATTCTATTACAAAATAGCCTATTTTAACAGAAATTGGTAAGCGTACAGCCGTGCTTTGTTACCAAAATCAATGCTATCGCAAAATAGCCAATTTTCTCAGAAATTGGTAAGCATACAGCCTTTCTGTCTTACCAAAATCAATTTTATCACAAAATAGCCAATATTATCAAAAAATGGTACGCATACAGCCTTGCTTTCTTACCAAAATCAATTTTATCACAAATAGCAAATTTTATCAGAAATTGGTAAGCTTACCAAAATCAATTTTATCACAAAGTAGCAAATTTTATCAGAAAATGGTAAGCATACAGCCTTTCTGTCTTACAAAAATCAAATCTATCACAAAATAGCCAATTTTATCAGAAATTGGTAAGAATACAGCCGTTCTTTGTTACCAAAATCAATTCTATTACAAAATAGCAAATTTTATCAGAAATTGGTAACTATACAGCCTTTCTGTCTTACCAAAATCAATTCTATCACAAAGTAGCAAATTTCATCAAAAATTGGTAAGCATACAGCCTTTCTGTCTTACCAAAATCAATTCTATCACAAAATAGCCAATTTTATCAGAAATTGGTAAGCATACAGCCTTGCTTTCTTACCAAAATCAATTTTATCACAAAGTAGCAAATTTTATCAGATATTGGTAAGCTTACAGCCTTTCTGTCTTACCAAAATCAATTCTATCACAAAATAGCCAATTTTATCAGAAATTGGTAAGCATACAGCCTTGCTTTCTTACCAAAATCAATTCTATCACAAGGTAGGCAATTTTATCAGAAATTGGTAAGCATACAGCCTTGCTTTCTTACCAAAATCAATTTTATCACAAAATAGCCAATATTATCAAAAAATAGTACGCATACAGCCTTGCTTTCTTACCAAAATCAATTTTATCACAAATAGCAAATTATATCAGAAATTGGTAAGCTTACAGCCTTTTTGTCTTACTAAAATCTATTTTATCACAAAGTAGCAAATTTTGTCAGAAATTGGTAAGCATACAGCCTTTCTGTCTACCAAAATCAATTCTATCAGTAAATAGCCAATTTTATCAGAAATTGGTAAGCATACAGCCTTGCTTTCTTATCAAAATCAATTCTATCACAAAGTAGCATATTTATCAGAAATTGGTAAGCATACAGCCTTGCTTTCTTACCAAAATCAATTTTATCATAAAATAGCCAATATTATCAAAAAATGGTACGCATACAGCCTTGCTTTCTTACCAAAATCAATTTTATCACAAATAGCAAATTTTATCAGAAATTGGTAAGCTTACAGCCGTTCTTTGTTACCAAAATCAATTCTATTACAAAATAGAATATTTTAACAGAAATTGGTAAGCGTACAGCCGTGCTTTGTTACCAAAATCAATGCTATCGCAAAATAGCCAATTTTCTCAGAAATTGGTAAGCATACAGCCTTTCTGTCTTACCAAAATCAATTTTATCACAAAATAGCCAATATTATCAAAAAATGGTACGCATACAGCCTTGCTTTCTTACCAAAATCAATTTTATCACAAATAGCAAATTTTATCAGAAATTGGTAAGCTTACAGCCTTTCTTTCTTACCAAAATCAATTTTATCACAAAGTAGCAAATTTTATCAGAAATTGGTAAGCATACAGCCTTTCTGTCTTACCAAAATCAATTCTATCACAAAATAGCCAATTTTATCAGAAATTGGTAAGAATACAGCCGTTCTTTGTTACCAAAATCAATTCTATTACAAAATAGCAAATTTTATCAGAAATTGGTAACCATACAGCCGTTCTGTCTTACCAAAATCAATTCTATCACAAAGTAGCAAATTTTATCAAAAATTGGTAAGCATACGGCCTTTCTGTCTTACCAAAAGCAATTCTATCACAAAATAGCCAATTTTATCAGAAATTGGTAAGCATACAGCCTTGCTTTCTTACCAAAATCAATTCTATCACAAGGTAGCCAATTTTATCAGAAATTGGTAAGCATACAGCCTTGCTTTCTTACCAAAATCAATTCTATCACAAAATAGACATTTTTATCAGAAATTAGTAAGCATACAGCCTTTCTTTCTTACCAAAATCAATTTTATAACAAAGTAGCAAATTTTATCAGAAATTGGTAAGCATACAGCCGTTCTTTGTTACCAAAATCAATTCTATTACAAAATAGCCAATTTATTAGAAATTGGTAAGCATACAGCCTTGCTTTCTTACCAAAATCAATTTTATCACAAAGTAGCAAAATTTATCAGAAATTGGTAAGCTTACAGCCTTTCTGTCTTACCAAAATCAATTTTATCACAAAGTAGCAAATTTTATCAGAAATTGGTAAGCATGCAGCCTTTCTGTCTTACCAAAATCAATTTTATCACAAATAGCAAATTTTATCAGAAATTGGTAAGCTTACAGCCTTGCTTTCTTACCAAAATGAATTCTATCACAAAATAGCCAATTTTGTCAGAAATTGGTAAGCATATAGCCGTTCTTTGTTACCAAAATCAATTCTATTACAAAATAGCCTATTTTAACAGAAATTGGTAAGCGTACAGCCGTGCTTTGTTACCAAAATCAATGCTATCGCAAAATAGCCAATTTTCTCAGAAATTGGTAAGCATACAGCCTTTCTGTCTTACCAAAATCAATTTTATCACAAAATAGCCAATATTATCAAAAAATGGTACGCATACAGCCTTGCTTTCTTACCAAAATCAATTTTATCACAAATAGCAAATTTTATCAGAAATTGGTAAGCTTACAGCCTTTCTTTCTTACCAAAATCAATTTTATCACAAAGTAGCAAATTTTATCAGAAAATGGTAAGCATACAGCCTTTCTGTCTTACAAAAATCAAATCTATCACAAAATAGCCAATTTTATCAGAAATTGGTAAGAATACAGCCGTTCTTTGTTACCAAAATCAATTCTATTACAAAATAGCAAATTTTATCAGAAATTGGTAACTATACAGCCTTTCTGTCTTACCAAAATCAATTCTATCACAAAGTAGCAAATTTTATCAAAAATTGGTAAGCATACAGCCTTTCTGTCTTACCAAAATCAATTCTATCACAAAATAGCCAATTTTATCAGAAATTGGTAAGCATACAGCCTTGCTTTCTTACCAAAATCAATTTTATCACAAAGTAGCAAATTTTATCAGATATTGGTAAGCTTACAGCCTTTCTGTCTTACCAAAATCAATTCTATCACAAAATAGCCAATTTTATCAGAAATTGGTAAGCATACAGCCTTGCTTTCTTACCAAAATCAATTCTATCACAAGGTAGCCAATTTTATCAGAAATTGGTAAGCATACAGCCTTGCTTTCTTACCAAAATCAATTTTATCACAAAATAGCCAATATTATCAAAAAATAGTACGCATACAGCCTTGCTTTCTTACCAAAATCAATTTTATCACAAATAGCAAATTATATCAGAAATTGGTAAGCTTA